>BSBN01000143.1:0-2400000 GCA_027924645.1 Cunninghamia lanceolata | reverse complement strand
AGCCCCTCCTCCAACACCAATCTTGCTCCTAGAACCATCAAAATAAAGTTCCCAAACATCATTTTCAGCTTCAATAGCTTGTTGTTTTTCTTCTTTAATCAGATTTGGAATGACTCTATTCTTCTCTTGAATCATATACACACCAAGGCCTATCTCATCCATCTGCTCAAAAGGATCTATTTCATGATTCTCTGCTGCCCACTGGTCTAAAACTAGATTGGGAATTCCCTCTAAAGGTGTACTTGGGTCTTGAACAGGAATTGGATCTTCTTGATCAAAAATGGAAAGGTTGGCATTTATTAAACTGGGCGTATAAGGTTCAAGGTGATCTTTGGCTAATGGCTCAGATTTGATTTTAACCTTGGTCCCATATCTAGTTCTGAAGAATAAATGTGTCCAATCAAATGATAAATACCCTCCTAACCTTGTTGTAAAATCTTTGGATAATCTAATAGCAAAGGTAGGTGGCAAATCAATGACATAAATATCTTGATATATAACAAAGTTTGGACAAGCATGAAAAGTAAGGCCTAAATTTTTTAACATTCCAACTGTATTAACCTCAGTTCCATCCATTTGCACAACACCCCTAACAACAGGTTCATATTTCAGGCCTAACTTATCAGGTAGTTGTTTTAGCATAACTGAGTTTTTGGCTCCTAAGTCTATCATGCAATTATGTACTAAATAGTCACTTACAATCAGAGTGACATAGACTGGAGGAGGTTTGCCTACTGGTTTAGGCTGTTCTACTCTTTTTTCTACCTCATTTGCAAACATAACTTGAGGTTGATGTGTTTTTTGCACTTCATTTGAAAAAGGTAACTAAGATAATGCATTTTGTAACAAATCCTTTTGTCCTGGAATATGTAAAACATCTAAAATAGACATACTTATTGCTGCCTTTTTCATATGATCCAAAATATTGAAAATAGGAACACTAACCTTTTGTTGTACTTTTGGGACAACCACCTCTAATTGGTCTCTAGCTGGCTGTTGATTTGCCTCTGGCTGTCTTTTTTCAACTGTTGGCTGTCCTCTTGACAAAATATGTAGATGATTTGATGTAGAAGCTTGATTCTACCCTTGATGACTTGTAGAAATTATACTTTTACCTTTATTAGCTTGCTGTTGTACATTTCCAGCCTGTTGTTTACCAGTATCAGCTTGCTGATTTGTAGTTCCAGCTTGTTGTTATAAGTCAACAACTCTCTTTTTTGATCTTGTGGTTGCTACAATATTAGTAAAAGACTGCTTTTGACATGGTAGCTGATTTACACCACAAAATTTGTTAGCCTGCCAATTCATCAAAGCTACATCAGGATTAACATACCGAGTCTGAGTATCCAACTGGTTATTCACATCACCTACTGAATTTTTAGTAGCAGCATAATTATTCTGTACCATTAAATCTTGACTCACTATCCCATTCATGCAAGTGGCCTGGTTATGAGGCTGATTACATGGGTAGCACCATGCATAATCCTAAACCATGTTATTCTGTATAGGCACTATTTCTTTTGATGTACTAACAACATTTGGATTATGTTGCTGATTTGGCATATTGTTGTAGTTTCTTCTTTGACCCTGATAATATGTTTGATAACCAGGTCTATTTGCTTGGTAAGGCTTGTTATTCTAGCTTGCTTGAATTTTCAGACTTACTAAATCATTGCTCATAGTCTGTAATATTTTTGCTATACTTTGTTGATTTTCTTTCAACTCTTGAAACTCAGAATGAATAGGATCTACACTATTTTTTGCATTTGCTTGATAACCAAAAGATGGTATTGATGAAATATGTGGGGCTAAAATTGGAATTAAAGGTTGTATATCTGGAAAAATTGGCATTGGTGGCCTAGGTGCTATCTTACCAGCCTGTATTAAACTATTTTCTGCTCTTATTGCAATATCAAAAGTAGCTGGTAAAGTTACCCCCCATAGATCAAGTATCATAACAACAATATCATAATTCAATGCCCTCAAATAATACAAAAAAACATGTTCTGGTGAGGGTTTTAGTGTTTTAGGAATTCTATTCCATGTTTTCTAAAATCTGAAATTAAAATCTAACATTTGCTCTTATGGAGCTCTCTTAATAGTGGTCATTTGTTCAACTAATGATAAGTGATCAGATTTATCCTGAAATTGTCTATTCAAAGCAGAACCTAAATCATCCCAAGATCTAATCAAATTAACTCTTAAGCCTCTAAACCATTGAAGAGCTTTACCTTTTAGTGATGATGCCAACAACCTGATTGCTATGTTCTCCTCGGTAATGTGATGAACAGAACACAAAGAAGCCACATCTCTGATATGCTCAATGGGTGTAGTCTCATCTTCTCCTGTGAAACTTGGTAAACTCTTCAATGCAGCCATTGGTATGTCATCATGCTGATTTAGATTCAAAGGGTTGCCTCCATTAAATGTAACAAAAGGCTGATTTCAAGGTGGTGGTGGATTTATTCCACCTCCTCCATCTCCACCACCGGGAGGCGGTACTCCTCCTACTCTACCTCCACCAGGTGGGATAGGATCTGTTGGCAAGAGACACTATATGGATTCATGATTGTTGTCATTGATGGCAACAAAGTTCATCCCACACATCTGCAGGACATGGTGTGTCTCTACTGGAAGTCAGAGTGAAGAATGTTGTGGTCCGGTAAGCAAGAACAGAGCATGTGGCGAGGTCTGAAAGTCAGGTTCGGATCTCTTAGAGGAAGTATCTTGGCAAAGTACAGATTTGGGGAAGTCAAGAGGACTACCTTGACTGATAGATTCCAAGGATTTAGCCTCCGGTGGTAGATGAAGAAAAAGATATGAATACTTGAGTATCGGGTTCCTAAGTGACAGTGTGAACAGAGGAAGAACTGACTGGCAGAACATCAGACATCATTCTGGAAGTGTTACTAATGATGGTAAAGGTTATTAAGGCATAAGTTATGATTGGCCGACATGATTGATGACTTCTACAATTATATCCTTGATCCGCATTACTTGGTATGCAAGGATTCAACTACAAATCAAAGTTTGTGGAAAAGATTGACTATTCCGGATGCCGAATAGAAAGGTGATGAAATCACTTGTGCAGACATATATACAAGATGGATTTAGTTGTGAGAAGTGTTGTTGTGAGTGAGTGTGAAGAAAAGCAGTAGAGCAAAGTGAAAGCAGTAAGAAAGGTCAGGTATGTGAAAGAAGAGCAGCACAAAAGAAGAAGAAAGATGAAGTGCAGCAGATCAATGTACTGAGCCTAACCAGAACTGAACTCCAGCATATGTAGATGCTCCTTACTAGTTCAAGTATTGTATTACACTCCTTATAAATTGTAGACAGTGTGTCTCTTATAGGCAGTGTGCCTCTTGTTAGCAGTGTGCTCGGGCAGTGAGCCCTAATTGGCAAGTGCCATTTTGTATTTCCATTCTTTTAACAGAGAATACAATCTTGGGTTAATCACCCTGTGGTTTTCTCCCTTAACAGGGTTTCCACATCAAAATATTGTGTCATGTGTATTTCCATTTCATGGTTATATTTACATATTTGAATTAATGATGCATTAATTAATAAGAAAGTTCAAAAAGCAAAAATAATTAGGATAACTGATTCACCCCCCCTCTCAGTTATCAACAGGATCTCCACCTCCTCCTCCTCTGATTAGAGACATTGGAGTAGATGGTATTTGAGCTGGTACTTGGGTTGAAACTACTTGAGGTACTTCTTGTAACACAGGTTCTTCCTCTACAAGCTATAAAAGAAGAAGTTCCTCTTGGAAAATAGGAATCTGCTCTCTTTGGCTTGTTGGTGGAGAACTATGAAAATCTGATGATGAACTTACAAATAATGGATTCTGGTGAGAAGCAAAATCTGGATGTGTATTTGGTAGATCTGAAACAACTATTGAATCTACTAATTTGATTACTTTATCTGCTTTTATTCTCCTTTTTGGTGGAGATAACTGATTATGCCTATTCTCAAAATCTTTACTTGACCTTTTTTGATATTTTTTCATAAGCTACAGGATTTGATCTGTAAAACCAAAGTATTAGAGTTGCCAGGTACTTTAGATTGAACCTCTAAAAGGCTGAAAATTTTGTTGTTCATACCAAAACAACAAAAAAAAAGTTCTATTAAACTGAGAATCAATTCAAATGTCCCACTCGGTGTGCCAAAAAGTGTTATCAATGGGAATTGCACCCGTATGCAAGGCTAGATAAGATCTTCAATTTCGTTTAACATGGGACTAATTTCAGGTTGTGGGTGCCCTATAATGAAATTAGACCTCCAGATTATGGGCCAACTCCCTTAAAATATTCTATTGGAATGTATGATTTTCTATTTTGGAAAAGGGTAATAACGAAACTACGAGGAAAGGAAACTATAAAATTTGGTGATGCACCTAATTTGGATAGAAAATATGCAATCTAGTTCACAATACAACTCAGAAATCTAACTCACACAATTCAATCTTGGCACAAAGATCACAAAAAATATTTCTAAGGAAGGTTTGAAAATAGGATTTTTATGAAGGAAAATGATTTCTCACAACGTAAAAGGATTATTTTCATTAACACAACCTAAGACCTATAATAACACTATGGTTAATGCTCCAAGTAATAGTGAGACAATAATTTTAAAGGTTTTAATGATCAAACACAGTAAAACTTCATCAAATCACTTCATACAATTTGCATTAAATGGAAAGGCAACTACTTGATTTCAAAGAATAAAGGAAATATTGCAAGAAAAACAAAGAAATTAAACCTATAACTTGCTATGATTTCTCTATAAAACTATAAAAATTGAGCTACAAAACCTTCTTCTCTCAAAGTGTATAAGAGCAAAAGGCAAGAACTAGCAAAAACAAGTTTTGCTTTACAATATATAGCTTTTCTCTCACTAAGAGGCATGCAAAAAAGGAATTGCAACTAACTGCCTCTAAAAATAATCTCTCCAAGGTGATCCATGAGCAAACTCAAAAATCCTCAAAAATAAGGGCTCAAACTGCCACAAATTGAGCAAAAATAACCTCAATTTGGACCTCTCCATATGCTTGACCAAAAAGTTGATAAAAACCCTAAAAACACTCGTCAAATCATGCAAGAGCCCCCTAGATGGCCTAGTTAACTCAACTCATCAATTTGCATGATTTTGCTTTTTGTAAAATTGATTGTGAGTAAATAATAAAGTAATTAAAATAATCACTCTATTATTGGTTACAACTTGTACATATTTGATTTTACAATTTGTGAAAAATAATAAAGTAATTTGTAAAATATTACTTTATTATTTATTTACAATTGATTTATTTGTAAAATCATGCATGAAAAAATATGAACTCCTTATCACTCCAAATACACATGCCTAATTTGCATGATTTGAGCAAAAAATAGGACTTAGAGAAAAATACAATCTCCTTATAGCTCCTTGTGAGAAAATACATCTAATTGCATGTCAATGTGCCTTAGGGGAAAATTATACCTTTATCTCTCCAAATACATTATCAAGAATGCATAAAAACCAAGGCATTACATACAAACCCTTATAATTCCATATTTGTATCAAAAGAAAACAAATATCTCTTCTCTACCTTATAACTCCAATCATCATGCAAAATTATCTCACTGCCTTACATATATATCACGCAAAATAGAAAGCCTAAAGTCTCCTTGTTACTCTGCCATATGTATTTACCATGCCAAAAATACCTTATCTTCCTCATATCACTCTCATGCAAAAATATTAACTCATTGCTACATTGTCAACTTGATGTCTGCCACTTTTGTCTTCATTTGATGACTCTTCAAAGCATAAGGAATATTCTCTTTAACCACATTTGGTTACCTCACATTATACAAATATCATCAGAATCTTTTTACCATGTGATAGTGGCATCTTTGGACTATAAAATAGTCGACCTCCAAGGAAAGAAAGGTTTGTTTGAATTTCACAAGGCATAAGCCTTACCCTTTAATAATTCTCCTTGACTTTAGAAACGAAGACAAAGAAGAGTTGTCGGCCATTTCACATGATGATCACTAGGAATTACATTACTGAAGTTGTTGACCCCACTTGAAGATAAGGTAATTATGGGTTATTTTGAGAAGTCAAAACACAATGAAGAAAAGAACTTTTGACAAAAAGGGTTAGAAACCCTAATCATTTGATCATTTTCACTTGCTCCTCTATGTTGGCTTCCGCTCTACAACTTCTTACTTTAGGGTTTGATCTCTCCCAGCTTCTTCCCTCAGCCTTTCTTTGTCAAATTCCATGATCTTCTTACATTTTCTGAGCATAAGGAGTGGCAGGAAGTGGTAAGTGTATGGCATCTTTGACTGGTATTTCTTTATTTATGTAGCATCTTTAACATGAATGGTTGCGGGAATTACTACTTTTCTTGCTCCTTCTGTAACATTCTTTAACAATACTCTTGCTTCTTCTATGTTTTCTTTATGCAACTCCATTGATATCTACTGGGAGAAACCTCTCCATGAGGTCCATAGCCATGGCATTTATCATCATCTCTATTTATTAGAAGGTAAAAACTTTACTCTTCTTTACTGTAAATCTTTACATACTTCAAAAAAGAAATAGGTGTTTCAATTTTTATCATCTAGGCATTTGTTAATACTCCTCTCTCTTTGTATGGTTGCGGCCATTGACACTTTCTATAGCAGATTTCTAGTTTTTTAACATAAAACTTGAAGGGTTTCGATTCTGTCACAAGGGTTTCTTAAAAAATGTATACAAATGCCTTACATATGCACGACCACACCTATATACATTTTATAACCTCTTTATGTTTGACTATATGTGCAAAAAATGAGACCCTCTATCTTGCAACAAGGGTTTAGACTGTAAAGTGCACATCATGTCATCTCTAGGCACAACCATGATAGAAAAGAAACTGTAACTCCATTTTCCTTCTGAAATGACAAAAAGATGTTAGGGTTTTATGAAAATCCATATGGGTATTGATGAGAACTCCTCTTTCTGCTACGGCTTCAACACTGAGACACTTCTCTTCATCCCTTTCATAGTAATAGCAAAAACACACTAGGGTTTGATGAAAAATCCATATGGGTATTTGTAAAAACCCTTCCTCATGTTATGGCCAGGCTACGAGATTTTTCTGTATTATTTCCTTTGTTTGTATGCATGAAATATGTTAGGGTTTCAAACCCTCCTCAATAGTTTGCATCTATATGAATTCTATTGTAACCACATGATATTTTTCTTTCATTCTGGGCATGAAATTTTTCATTTCTATACATAAAACAAGACTCTGTTTGGAAATTTGGCATTAGGGTTTCAATACTTTCATCTTTGAGATTTGATATGCATGATTCTGTAGCTTGCCTTTTCTGAAAAAGACCTATAGCTTGTTATACTTTTTCACCTTCTTGAGCACTCAGAAACTTTTGTAACAAGCTTAGTATGTCATTTATCCTCTCCCTTGAACATGGCATATGCTTGCCATCACTGTATCAGTCAGTCATCATAATGTATGATTAATGAATACCTAACTACAACATGTATTAGTTAGAGTATTACTGTCTTGATCTCCTTTGCTCACTACCTGTAGATACTTTTATCATTTTGTCATGGATAATGATACATGTACTCAATGTAGCTTTCATTTGAAATTGTATCAGTCAGATGCTCCTTTCTTGATGTATCTGATTCTTCATATGAGTTGCATGATGTGACAAGTTGATGTATCTACTTGATAAAAGCATATGATAACTTTAAACATCCGGAGCTCTTATGGGGCTTTCCTTAATTTTTTGCAGGTTTAACTAATGATAGGAGCTGAAGATGAAGACCGAAGACCAACATCAACAAAACAACCTTCTTTCTTAGGCCATGATGGATGTTTACTTTTATCATGTGTTCATATTATTTCTTTTATCATTCAGATGTATAGCTTCCATGTCTGCAATTGCTCAGTGTATTTACTCCCATGGCTTGTGTGGGACACATTTGAACACTTCTTTTAAACATAATCAGTTAGTTTATCTTATGCACTTGATATATGTGTAATTGTTTTTCAATCAATGCATAGGATAAAGTAATAGAAAATTGAATGTATGTTCAAAAAATGACATGAAATAACAGTTTTAAACAAATGTCTTTCTCTCTTTCTTTCAAATGTGATTAAGTGAATAACCAATCTGACTTATAACTCCTGGAAGATAACACCATGTTAAAACAATTGTATTTCTTGAATAATTGATACCTTGGTAACCTTATTCTCTTGTCATGATGACTCATCAGTCTTGATTAGACCGATGGGTTATCCTATCAACTAAAGTCCATTTATGTTCTATCAAGATATCAACTGTTCATTAAATTCTTAACTTCAAAGTTTTCTTTTATTTCTTTTGAACAACTGCACTTAGGTCAAACTAATTTTAGTGTGAACAAAAAATTAGTAACAATTATAACATCAGATATAAACCAAAGTGATTTCTAGCTGTACCATAACAATTCCAAATACATTGAGCAATGAATTGCTTCTGAGTTCATATGTTAATAATCACATAATCAAAACTAAAGCATCATTTAACCTACTTTCAAATTTGATACTAATATCATCGTCAGACAGTTGATTGAATTTTACTATAGTCACTTCCTACTAGGGCAAATGGACACCACTCCATACATCGGAGTTTAATGAGAAAATTAGAGGAACTTATTCTGAGGTTTATGTCAAAGTATAGAGGTCCACTTAGAAATTGTAATTTCAACCATGGCCAACCTCAAGTGTTGTAACATCCATGTATGTAAGGTTCATTGGTTCATGCTAATTGGTTTTCCCCTTAATTAAGATGAAAACAACCTTCACCTCTATAGATGAAGGAGTAAAAGCACTTAATCAAGAATTGTAGCTTGTTAAGATTAGTCAAAATATTGTTTGGGCAATACAATATATGAGGTATCAAGAGTACCAACCTGTAAAGTACTCATTCCATCACAAAAGTTGAAGAAGTAATCGATCCACTTAAATTTATCATCTCATGTAAAAAGATAAATCTGATAATCATAAATAAATAAAAGTCATTAAATCTTACAAATCACGTGCTTAATCTAGGAGTTAGCACTATAAAAGAATATATAATGTCCATTGGCTTTCATGCGATAAATCATCCAATGATAATTACATTTTACAATAATCATGTATAATACAGAAATAATAAATCAAACAAACTCTCCATTCGCCACGAACCCACATGGTCCTCTTGTGAGCCGAGAGATGAGAACACGACTCATGTGCTTTTCCACCCAACCATGAAGCAATTACGCTTCCCCAGATCCCTTCATAACATGAAGGAAACCCAACCTTGCATGAAATGTCCAGATACCTGGAAACAACTGGTAGGAGGGAACACCCGATGCAACCTGATGTCTAAGTGCAAATCTAAATGATGATATGCAAATGTCTCACAATAGGATGTGACAGAGATATAAATAAATAAAGTTTGCTAGACAAGTTTCATCAAATTCCCAGCTTAGCCAAGCATAAAGAAATGTTTAAGGTCAAACCCCGAAAAGAGGAAAAGCCATCTCTGATATTCCACATTCGACATCTTAGCCCAAAAGCAACCCAATACAGGTATCAAAAGCAAAAGAAAAATTTAACCCCAATTTGCACATGTTCTCATTTCATATGTAAGTAAGAAAGGAATAAAAACAAATAAACATTTTTTTCTATTGCACCTATATTCATGGAATAAACTAATCTACTTTCTTTCTCATTGAAACATGTAATATGACATGCGAAGGTCACTGTCTATTCAAGATTTCAGATAGATTTTTGCTAATCTAGATAATAAACTCATTTAAATATTTTACCGTGTTGATATAGTGAAAGTAATGAATTCAATAAGATGACCCCATTAAAGTATTCTCATATGTATTCTTTTTTTTCTTTCTTTCCCAAGGAGTCTAATCTACTCAATCATAATTTGCCTAAAATTGAATCGTAATTTGAACCTTACTGAATACATGTAAATAATTTATTTCTTTCCTAATTATTCCCTATGGTGATAGATTCCTCTAATGCAGTCAAAAACATAGTAAAAGAGAAACTAATATGCAGCGGCCTATTTAACACACAGGGCTGACTAAGGAATTCAGGTAAACAAAAAAATACGCCACCCTAGTCATCTTTGGCTGATCACTGGCACTAGCAGGCCGCTTAAATCATTGAGGTGAACATTTCAAATATCAAAAGAAGACAAAATTTACAAATAAGGTACAACAATTAACAATAAAAAAATCCACCAAAAAAAAAGAAGGTAGAACAAGGTGGAAGAAATCGTTTAAAAAGGGTGATAAAACTACAAAAGATAGGTTGTTTAAAATATCCTAATGGCTACTAAGAAAAAGGCAAGGCCGTTACGACTGTAAGTGAAGCCGATATTCAACAGAAAGTTACTTTGAATCACGAAAGTGTAACCAGTGGAGTCATTTACGCAAGAAAAGGTTGCTTAGTCGTTACGAGGGTGTTTGAAACATAAAGGAAGAGGTGATAAGAAAATAGTGAGTAACAATCAAGCCAGATTTAACTTCAAGGAAGCCATATAATTCACGAGAGGTCAATCAGAAAACTAGGATATAGGTCCCGTTGCTAAATGTCCAACACAGAAGCAAGATGAAGGTGCAAACAAAATCAAGATTTTACTTTCAAAAACAAGGTCGAAAGAAAACATTACGACCAGTTTTAAATGCCCACCATACTTTTTCATGAAAAACACAAAAATAAATGATGAAAGAGACTTAAGGGGTGTGACTGGCAATTGAGTAAGGAAAGTTCCAAGCTAAGAATGGTACATGACGGCCACAAGGATAAAGAGGTTGTTTTTGCAATAACCAAGTCAACAAGGACATTTCATAGTATGATACAATCAAACAATCCATTCATAGTGTTGACATTTCTTCTAAATCAGCATTAGGGTTTGCCACTTCTAATGCACAGGCAGATTCAGGCCAACTGAATACAGGAGGTTGCGTGAGCTCCTCCCCTTCACTTCTGGTTCTGCCGCACCAAGGGGGGTGTCCCTATAACTCAAGATGTAACCTTGACTAGCTCAAAGATAGAAAGATCTAACTTGACAACAACAGGCAGAATACTCTCATGTATGGACCAAGATCTGCATGATAGATCACAAGGCTGGCAACATTCTTGGACATGATGTCTGGTTGGGTATGAGAGCATGCAGGGGGTTCCTAATCCTACTCCTACAACTAACAGGTGGAGGTGTGAAATGGTTTGATAAGAATTTGGATGCAAAGCTGGACATGGTGTATAACACAAGAACACAGCATGATTGGTGCCTATCCAGGGCTTGGAGTCGGTAGACATACACCTGTGAATGATCAGCATAAATAGCTAAAACTGGATTTCAGGGGGATACACATGATATCTGCCCTACAGATATCTCCCAATATAGAGTGTTGAGCTATCTCTACTTATGGCATCCCTACTGCAATATACCCTTCCCAATGTTCAACCTGAAAACAGTTTAATCTGCCCCTTGAGCAGAGGTTAAAAGATCAGACATTCAACATAGGAATTCTATGCTCTAGAATCTAAACATAAGCAAATATCCAGATCCAGAAGAAGAATACATGCAATACTGGAGACAGAATTAACACAACACATGCTAAGATAGCATTACTCATATAAGATCAACCATGAAACCAGTGGATTCATGCCAAGTCCTACAACAGGAGATACATAAACTCACAAGAAAACTGTACAGAGCAACCAGATCAGCTGGTTATGGATTACAGAGCCAAAATTCTACAACTTTCAACAACCACAAAAGAATAACACCATCTGCATTATATAGCAGGAGGGTGTCTTCAGCATCAACTACCAGGTTGACCAAAATTCCCGCCAGATATACAGTACCATAGAAATGGCGCTCAAACTTGAATGCAGCAGGTAGGGGAGGAGACAGGAAGATTTTTCGAGCCTTGCGCCGCCGCCTAGGGATTCAGATCTTCAATCAGGTACAACATTCGTCCACGCCATCGCCCATACCTCTGCAACAATCGCCATTAATGGCGCACCAACCCGCGGCCTCGGGAAGAACATCAAATAGACAGTCGCAACCGCTTCCCGCCGAGATTCATCATCATGATATTTGAAAATGCAGGATAACAATATCCCACATGCACCCCGCGACGACCTCAATAACACTTTATATACTAGGTCATGAGCATATATCATGTCGGTGCTTTTGCTCCTGACGACATTAGTATATAACCTCATCATCATCATCTTCCAGCAGCATGATATCCTGTTGCCCGAAATATCACCTTGACGTCATCATGATATTTGAAATATAACCTTCATGATAATCGGCACAACCTGATCCTTCGGAGGAACATCCTCCTGCTGAGCTTATAACAAAAGTCTGGCCGATGAACATCCTGATGACGTCATCATCATATCCTGCTGACGTCATCATGATATCTGCCTACTGCGCACCTCCTCATATCCGGATGACGTCATCATCATGTTTGCAAATATCAGGAGGTCTCTTCAAGATGATCAATGTTAGAAATACGACCCCCCCTGGACCTTGATGACGTCATCATCATATTAACATCATCATGATATTCGGAAGACAACCGGATATTTGGAAATATCCTCCTGATGTTCAAATATCAGGTTGCACTGTAGCTCCTCTATAAGATCGGGGCGATAACTGAATATGATGATGCTGCTTGAAAAGATCACCCCAGTAGATAATGCGCGAAGCTAGCAGGCGGATATCTCCCTGATATCAGCATCATCATGATGCTCGAGCAAACAAACATATATCCGGATGATATGAAAATATCACCCCTTCCTTCGGAATATCATGATGCAGATAGGCAGAAAGAAAAATATCACCCTGATATACGGATGACGTCAGCATCATCAGGATGAGAAACAAAGAACAAGGTGATACAACATCATCAGGATGATATTGACTAAGATCATCCTGACGTTCCAAAATATGATGACCCTAGTGAATATCGGGTCGCAATTACAACTCTTCAACAACATCATCAGGATGATGTTAACCAAGATCACCCGATGATAAAAATATCACCCCGGCGAAATATCATGAAGGCAGAAAATATGATGACCTCCACAAGCAGCAGGATGACAATTGAAAAATGATGATGATGACGACCCTTAGGATAAAACAAGTTAGGTCGAGCAACTCAAAGAATAAGCAACATCATCATCATGTCTGGGCAAGGTGATAAATGAAAGATCACCGGATACTTTGAAAAATCACCCTCGCGAGCAGATGAGGGCGCACTGTAGCTCATCAGCATCATCAGGATAATAACCGAACATCACCCGACAGCGAAATATGATGATGACGATGAGAAACCGGTCGAAGGAGAACATGATGATGCTGACCCTCATGGAAACAAACATGATGATGATGACCTCCTCCTCAAGAAAATATGATGATGCAGCTGAAAATACTGAGGAGGCCCGTTACTTAGAGCATTTTTTGGATACTTAGGGAGAGTGCCTGAATGAAAACTTTTCAAAAAACTACCAGTCAATTCAGGCGTCAACACATAGCTTACGAAGAGAGCATAAATTCATATAATAGACCGCTTCAATCATTGCAAGCACAAAAGAAAAAGAGAAAAACCAGAAAAAAAGGAAAACCATTCATCCTACAGGCATAACAAGGCTGCTGTAGTCTAAAGAAAGGAAGATAGATATTCTCTCTTCTTTTATTACCTACCCTCGAATTAGGGCATTTAAAATTCTGAACTCTACTTCCTTTTTGGCGTGGACTTCACTTCCATGTTGTACGGCTTAATGCATGCTTTTCTTCTTAATTCATCAAAAATAGTCTTTGATTTCCTTTTAAAAATGAATGCATGTGATTTCTTTTTAAAACATACGCATGCCTTCTTATCTAGTTTTAGAGTAAGAAGGCTTATTAAAAAAAGGTTAGTATATGTAATTATATTTATAGTTGAAGTAGCTCCAAAAGGTAAATTTAATTTACTTATATATAGTTTTCAAAATATACAAGAATAATCATTTAACATGCTTGTTTTACTTTCTAGATCAAAGCATGCAATTTATATATTTTTATGATTATGGAAAGTTTTCTTTCTTTTTTCTTTTATTATCTAAAATCTAATAGTCAGAGAATATATACCTATTTATTTAAATATTTATTATTAATATTATATAACAAGAAAAGAAATTATAGCTTTTATCAATTAGTATTATAATTTTAGCTAAGTCACCATTCTACTCACAAAATATAGACACTTATATAAATTAATTTAATTTTATTTTAATATCTGCGTCAAAATCAGTAAAAATAATCAATTGCATCCTATTTAAAATAATACCTAACTTGGTTTATTCAACCCCGGTGAAGAGGATATATTCGTCAACAAGGGTTTTTATTCTCTACGAAGAAGGAAAACTCAATAAAGATATTATGTAAATCAATTATATCTAATGCGTCGCCCACCAAAAGCTCAAAAAGATTTTTCCACAACCACTCAATGAAACCATACCACATGCAAGATAACTAGAAAATGTAGTATGACTACGTGTGTGTGTGTGTGTGTAACATCAGAGTCCATCTTGTCAATTCTTACCAAGTGGCTAGACACCTCTACCTCAGTCAGTTCTTGTCTTTGATGAGTACCTACGCTCTGTCACACTCCAAATCACATTAATAGGTTAGTCCTCAAAATCCATAGCTGAAGCAACATAATTCAATCATAGTAACTAGGTGTTCATCAATTACAACCATTTTACCTATTAGGGTTACACATTTAAACCATGAAGTAAAAACATAGAGATAATAACTAATAGTAAAACAAGTCACAAAGTTCAAGATGTGGCATCCTTCCCCACTAGGAAGAGACATCATCCTAATGTCTTATTACATAATCTAAAAATAATAATGTATCCAAAGTATAATCAAACATAAACAGATGTAGTATCTCAAAGTATCATCTACTATGCATAAACAAAGAAAATATGCTAAATTCTCCAAATGAGGAAAAGATCTATCAATCTCCTCAGCATACTCCCATGTGGCACTATCCACAGAATACTGGTCCCATTGGACCTTGTACTACACAATCTCTCTTTTACACAACTTAATGTTGCGCCTCTCCAAAATTTGAATGGGCTCCACTAGCACCACCCCTGGATCCTGTACCTATAAAGCATGTCAATCAAGAATATGCGAAGCATCAGGATGATAAGGCTTAAGTAAAGACACATGAAATACATTATGGATTCTGGCAAGAGCAGGTGGTAGAGAAAGTTGATAAGCTACATGATTGATCACTTCCAGGACATCAAATGATCCTATGAACCAAGGAGGAAGTTTGGATGCTTTGCCAAACGAAACTGAACTCTTCTAAGGCTTGACCCTCAGGAAGACTTTGTCACCAACTGAAAATTTTCTAGGCATCCTATTTCTATCTACATAGTTCTTATGACGGTCTTAAGCTTTTTTTAGTTTCTCTTTGATTAACTTCATCTGATCATCCATCTCCCTCAGCATGTC
Source organism: Cunninghamia lanceolata (assembly GCA_027924645.1). Taxonomy (NCBI): domain Eukaryota; kingdom Viridiplantae; phylum Streptophyta; class Pinopsida; order Cupressales; family Cupressaceae; genus Cunninghamia; species Cunninghamia lanceolata. Next base: position 2,384,425 of record BSBN01000143.1, on the reverse strand, counting down.
AGGACCAATCACTATTCTATCTTCTACTCTATCCCAACTGATAGGTGTTTGACACCAACGTCCATAAAGAGCTTTGAATGGTGCCATTCCCAAAGATGCATGATAAGAGTTGTTGTAAGCAAACTCCACCAATGGAAGATACTCCTCCCATTTGTATTGTTGATCCATACAATACATCCTGAGAAGGTCTTCTACAACTTGATTAACTCTCTCAGTTTGACCATCTGTTTGTGGATGATATGCCGAACTAAAATTCAACTTGGTTCCCAATGCAACATTCAAGGTTGTCCAAAACCTTGAGGTCATGCAAGTATCATGATCTGAGATGATCATCTCTGACACCCCATGTAATCAGAAGATCTCCTGAATGAACTTCTTAGCTAAAACCAAATAACCATCTGAAAGATTCCCTGGAATAAAATGTGCTACCTTCGTTAACTTGTCTACAACCACCAAGATGACATCATGTCAATTCTTGGACATGGGCAATCCCTGAATAAAATCCATACTTATAACCTTCCATTTATGTTCAGGAACACTATGTGGGTACAACAACCCTGCTGGATGAACATGCTCAGCCTTGACTTGCTGGCACTCCAATCATCGAGCCACAAATTCCGTCACATCCTTCTTAAGTATAGGCCAAAAGTATAATGGTCACATACCTTCGACCATCTTAGTAACCCCAAGATGCCATAAATATGGTGCATTGTGGATCTCCTCGAGCACTAACTTCCTCAACTCTCCTGAGTCTGGAATATACATCCTTCTCTAATATCTCAAAAGTCCATCTGACTCAATCACATAACCATCAAACCTATGATCTAAAAGATCTATTTCTAAAGCTTGTTTCACTCTTTCATAATGCTCATCCCCCCAAAGATTTTGAATCACACTCTATCTCAAATTGGATCTAGTGGTAACCATTGCAACCAGATGTCTTCTCCTACTAAGATCATCGGCTACCCTATTTTCTTTCCTTTTATGTACTCGATCCCAAAGTTCTAACCACCTTCTCTATCTCGTATTCAGATTAGGTTGTGTGAAAATGTACTTGAGCCCTAAATGATCTGTCTTTAACTCAAATGGCTTGCCTAAGAGATAATGCATCCACATTTGAAGCGCATGGACTATGGTAGCTAACTCAAGGTCATGCGACACATAGTTCAACTCATATTGCTTTAGCTTCCTTGACCCATATGCAACCACTTGCTTATTCTGCATCAATGCTCCTCCTACTCCTTCTCCTGAAGCATCGATTATCATTGTAAAATGACCATTACGATCTAGTATGGTCAAGATAGGAGTAGTTGTAAGATTTTCCTTTAACACACAGAAAGCTTGCTCACACCTTTCTGTCCACTTAAACTTTTTACCTTTCTTCTATAGTGATGTAATCGGAGCTGCTATAGTCGAGAAACCTTCCACAAACTTTCTATAATAACCTACAAGTCCCATAAAACTTTTGACTTTTGTCACACTCTGAGGTGCAGGCCATTCCATTATCGCCTTAATCTTCTCAGGGTCAATTGCAATCCCTTCTGATGAGATCACATGACCAAGATAGTGCACCTTATCCTAATAGAAGGTACACTTAGATAGCTTTCCATAAAGTTTTCGCTCTTTCAAGTGTTGTAAGACTATCCTCAGATGCTTCTCATGCTCTTCCATTATTTTAGAATATATCAATATGTCATCAAGAAATATTAACACAAAGTCATCTAAACTATCACTAAATATGTTATTCATCAAATTCATGAAGGCTGGTGGAGTATTAGTCAACCCAAATGGTACCACTGTGAACTCGTATTGCCTATAGCAAGTTCTAAAAGCTATCTTGGAGATGTCCTCATCCTTAATCCCCAACTAATGGTAGCTGGATCTCAGGTCTATCTTCAAAAACACTCTGGCTCCCTTCATCTGATCAAAGAGCTCATAAATTCTTGGGAGTGGATACTTGTTCTTTATAGTAGCTTTATTAAGTATCCTATAATCAATGCATAATCATAAAGTACCATCCTTCTTCTTTACGAAGATGACCGGTGTGCCCCATAGTGACACACTAGGTCTAATGAATCCTTGATTCAACAACTCTTGTAACTACGCTTTAAGTTGATACAATTCTATAGTATTCATCCTGTAGGGTGCCTTAGATTGAGGCTCAGTCCCTGGTAGCAAATTAATCAAGAATTCAAATTCCCTCTTTGGTGGTAGCTCTGTCAATTCCACAGGGAACACATCTCTAAGGATTGGGTAGTCATTGAATGTTGATTCTTCATTGTCAAGGTCCTTTACTTGGATGACATAAATGGCACACCCTTTCCTCTTATCCTTCTTTACTTGCATAGCTGAGATCTGCCTAACCTCTAAAGGTCTCTTAGATCCATTAATCTCTATTCGATTTCCTAGATCATCCAAACATCTAACAACCCTGTCTTCACAGTTTACTAGAGACTTGTGTTCCACTAACCAGTTGATTCCCAATATTACATTATAAGACCCTAAAGGTGCTACATACAGATTAACTTGCATTTGAAAACTCAGGAGCTCTAATCCACTGCATGCTAGACATGAGTCTACTATTTTCTCTACTTTATTGCCATATTGTAACATCCAAGAGTTTTCCATATGCCTAGGTCTAATAGATAATTTAGATGTTGCAAGTATGAGCAGTAAGTGTTGTCATCGATGTCAACACCTAAGGTCAGCATCTAAGGAAGTTATTTGGATTAGTTTGAGCAAGTGTCTGAGAAGAACAGTGCAGTGTTTTGCTCCACATATCCTGTAGATTGAATATCTTTGTCTGCGGTTTGAAAGTTATGTTAAGGGATGTTTGTAGTTGCTATGTCTCAAGTTGGAGCCTTCGGTGTGAAATTTTAGTGAGTTCTATTCACCAGAGTAAAAACTATTTTTCTGAGTATTCAATGGTGATAGGGAGAATGTATTCTACTTCACATCTCTCCACATTTAAGTTTTATAGTCTACAGTTCTAGGATTAAGTCTAGGATGATGTTATGTGACTTCAGTTGAAGTGGTTCATGATTTGGTGCTCTGCAAGTGATCTTTTCTTTGTGATAGTGGTTGATAGTAATGTTTAAGTGGTTCGGTTTGAAGAATCTTCTGGATAGAGTGTTTGGAGGTTGTGTGGAAATTTTTGGTGATTGCAACATGCTTTGGATGTCTCTAGATCATGTTTTTGCTTTTTGATTGGTCTGCAAAGTGTAATTTGGATCGTGGTTGAAGCGTGTTCCTAAAGGTCTTAGTGTTAACACCAGTTTTGGCCGACTTGGTTGTTTTCACTACTTGCGGTTATGCTTGGAATTTGTGAAAGTGTGTTGTTGCATGGAAGACTGTATTTGAGTCCCTGCTAAGGTGTGGTGTGGTCCGCATTCATTCCTTTCCATCGTGGGAATGTTTAGGTCCATACCTAATTTGAATATTGGTTAAGTTTGTTGTTTCTGCCTACCTTGAAGATTGTTTCCAAGATTGTGGATGTATAAATATGAGTTAGAATATCGAGAAATTGTGCAAAGTTATTGAGATAGATGAAATGACTGCATGAAAAGCATCATTTGTTGCAGGTGTGATCCAGATGAGTTTATGAGTGTGATAGTGAGCAATAAAGGATATCTTTTTGATGCAAAAAGGTTACAATAGATTCAGTTGAGTTTGTGATGGATCCCTGGTTGCTGTGAGATTCGTTCTCATTGTAACTATCTTCTTCTACTTCTAGTAGTGAGCCCATTTGGCAGTGAGCCCCTTCTTTTTGCAGTGAGAATTTTGGGTAGTGAGCCTTGTTGTAAATTTTGATATATCATTTATATTGTGTTAATCCTCACTGTGGCTTTTCTCTCATTGGGTTTTCCACGTAAAAAATCTGGTGTCTCGTGTGTTGAATGTGTGAATGTGTTTAAGTTTCTATATTCATGCTTTCATGGTTAAATCATAATAATAGTGATTAAGTGGTTGATGTGTTGATGTTTGGAAGAAGTTAAGTTTTGGTTACAATTGATTCAACCCCCCTCTCAATTGTCTTGTGCATTTCAACAATTGGTATTAGAGCGAGGGTTCCTTGAAAGACAGCCTAGCAACTTAAGGTAGATCTGGGATGGCGCACAAGAAGGAAACTCTATAGTTCGATGGAATGAACTATGCTCTCTGGAAGGTAGGGATGAAAAGTCATCTCATTTCTCTCGGTTATAGTGTTTGGAAGATGGCAGATACAAAGTATACTATTTCTCCAAATGGTCCATCATCTGAAGATGAAGTCAAACAGTATGAGTTAAATGGAAAGGCTAGAGATGCTCTATTAAATGTTTTATCTAACACTAAGTGAAAGTTTTGGATATGGAAACTACTCATGAGATCTGAGACAAGTTGAAGAATTTATATGAAGGAGATGAATCTGTAAAGAATGCCAAATTACAGAACCTAAAGGCGAGGTATGAATCTTTGAAGATGAGTGATGATGAAAACATAACAATCTACATGCAAAAAGTTGATTAAAATGTCAATGGAATCAAAGGTCTTGGAGGAACTATTGATGAGAATGAGGTTGTGTTGAAGATTCTTAGGTCATTACCTAAATCCTACAGTCACAAGGTGTTTGCAATTGAAGAAATTATGAGTGTGAAGAAGATTACAAAGGATCAACTTCTCAGAAAGTTTGTTGCTTTTGAGATGAGAGAGTTCGGTGATGCTCTGCCGAAGACTGAGACTGCCTTCAAAGCCAACACTTCAGAGAAGACTTCAAGATCTGAGAAGTATGCTGTGGAACCAGATGATGAACTTGATGAGATTAAAGCCAACTTTGTGGATAGAATGCAAAGAGGTACCGATAAGTTCAAAGGTAAATTACCATTCAAATGCTTTACTTGTGGTAAGATTGATCACTATGCATCCAAGTGTCTGGAGAGAATTGAGAAAGTCAAGAAGAGATTTGAAAGTAGACCTAGGATCATAAAGAAATGCTATTATGTTAGAGATGATGATGATGGTGGTGTTATAGATGATAAGTCTGATGATATTAGTGCAAATGAATGCTTGTTTATTGCTATCAAGGAAGAACCTGTGTCTACTAATCTTGCTAGCTGTGTGAAGGAAGAAAAACTAGTAGAAGAGAGTGCTTTGTCTATTTGCTAGGTTGAGAAAGATAAGGATGAATGGAATATTGATAGTGGATGTTCACATCACATGACCGGTGATAAGAGTAAGTTTGTAAGTTTGTAAAAGCATGATGGAGGACTGGTTAGGTTTGGAGATGATGCAGTTGGTAAGATTTGTGGAAGAGGATCTATTTCTTTTGATGGAAAGCACAATACAAATGATGTTCTATATGTAAAGGATTTAAATCATAATATTTTAGGTGTTGGTCTAATGTGTGACAAAGGGTATGATTTAAGATTCAAGGATAATGGATGCAAGATCATGGAAAGATCTAGAACAGTGATTACTACTGGTAAGAAGACTAAATTTAATGTTTATCACTTGAGAGGAACTAATGATTATTGTTTGTTGGCTTAGACAGATGAGAGTTGGTTGTGGCATAGAAGGATGTGTCATATCAATTTTGACAACTTGGTGAAAATAAGCTTAGTACAAGCTATGAGAGATTTTCCTAAGCTTGTGAAGCCTGCTAATACTATTTGCAAGGAATGCCAATTGGGGAACAAACAAGCACAAGTTTCAAGAGTAAAGAACAATTTTCTGTTGGATTGCTTGAGTTGGTACATATATATTTGTGTGGTCCTACAAGAACAAGAAGTTTGCAAGGAGACAAGTACTTTATGTTGCTTATTGATGATTATTCTAGAATGACTTGGGTTACTTTTCTAAAAGATAAATCAGAAGCCCTAGACAAGTTTAAAGCTTTCAAGGTGATGCTTGAGAATGAGATAGAATTGAGGATCAAATGCTTAAGGTTTGATAGAGGAAGTGAGTTTACATCAAATAAATTCAATATTTTCTATGAAGAATATGGGATAAAGAGAAAGTTGTCTGCTCCTAGGACTCCTCAGCAGAATGGAGTTGTTGCAAGAAAGAACAAGACAGTTCAAGAGGTTGCTAGGTCAATGATGAAGGAGGGAAACCTACCGGAAGTGTGTTGGAGAGAAGCTATACATATTGCTATCTACATTCAAAACAGAGTTCAAGTCAAAAGTAATGGTACTAAAACTCCTTATGAATTGTGGTATGGAAGAGTTCCTACAGTGAAATATTTCAAAGTTTTTGGAAGAAATGTTATATCAGAAGAGAAGAAGAATTAGGTAAGTTTGATGTTATATGTGATGAAGGAATTTTCCTTGGATACTCTACTAAGAGTAAGGCCTACCAGTGCTACAATAAGAGATTGAGAAAGATCATTAAGAGTGCTAATGTGAAAGTTTATTAAGACAAGGAAAGAATATCATATTTGAGTGGCTATGAATCAGATGAACCTGCTGCTATAGTAAATGAAGAAAAAGTTGAACAAAAAGAAAGTTAAGTTGAAGAAGAAAAGGCTCTGGAAAGTGTTGTTAAGACTCCCAGGTATGTAAGGATTAATCATTTTGAAGATCAGATTATTGGTGACAAAAGCAAAGGGGTATTGACAAGGAAAAGAGTTGTAGAAGAATAGGTGAACTACTGTTTACTTTCAAAGATTGAACCTAAAACTGTAAGTGAATCCTGCAAGGATGAAAATTAGATAAAATCTATGAAAGAAGAGATGATATAGATAGAGAAGAATCAAACTTGGGAATTGGTTCTCAAACCTACTGATAAGAATGTGATTGGAACTAAATGGGTTTTCAGAAACAAGATGAATGAAAATGGAGAAGTAGTAAGAAACAAAGCAAGACTAGTATGTAAAGGATATTCTCAGGTTGAAGGCATAGATTTTGAGGAGGCTTATGCTTCTGTGGTAAGGATTGAAGCAATAAGAATGTTTTTGGCATTTGTAACACATAAAAATTTCAAAGTGTACCAGATGGATGTGAAGTCTACATTCTTAAATGGAGAGATGGAAGAAGAGGTTTACATTGAACAACCGGAAGGATTTCAGTCATCAAACCAAGGTGACATGGTGTGTAGATTGAGGAAAGCCTTGTATGGACTAAAGCAAGGTCCTAGAGCCTGGTATGCAAGGTTGGACAAGTATTTGTTGCAATTACGATTCAATAAAGGTACTACAGACAGTAATCTCTATTTAAAAATTAATGATGATCAAATTCTGATTGCTGTAGTCATTATTGATGATATTATCTTTAGAGGTAATGAAGGTATGTGTAAGAAATTTGCAGAGGAAATGCAAAAGGAGTTTGAGATGTCAATGTTTGGTGAAATGAATTTCTTTCTAGGACTGCAGATTACTCAATCAGAAAAAGGAATTTTCATTTCTCAGTCCAAGTATGTGAAAGAGTTGTTGAAGAAGTTTAGAATGAAGGATTCTAAGCCAGTATGTACCCCTATGGTAACTGGTTGCAAGCTGAGCAAGAATGATGACTCACCTAAGACTGACCAGAAAAAATATAGGTCTATGATTGGAGAACTACTTTATCTAACCTACACCATACCAGATGTAATGCATGCAGTTTGTCTTGTGGCAAGATTTCAAGAAGATCCTAGAGAGTCACATGTGATGGAAGTTAAGAGAATCATGGAATATTTAAAAGGCACTTCTGACTATGGATTGTGGTATCCCAAAGACATTAATTTCACTCTTAATGCTTATACAAATGCAGATTGGGCTAGAGATGATGACAGAAAAAGTACAAGTGGAGGTGCTTTCTTCTTGGGTAACAAATTGGTTTCATGGTTGAGCAAGAAGCAAGATTCAGTTTCTTTGTCTACTGCAGAAGCAAAATATATTGTTGCAGCATGTTGCACAAGTGTTATGGATGAAGCAAACATTAAAGGATCTATAAGAGTTGTGTATGGAGAACCAATTTCAATCTTTTGTGTCATTACAAGTGCTATAAACATCTCTAAGAATCCAATGATGCACCCAAGAACAATGCATATATCATTAAGGTATCACTTTTTGAGAGAAAATGTAACAGAGAATGAAGTAAAGATGAAATATGTGTCTACAAAGGATCAGATTGTAGATATTTTCACAAAGCCTCTGCCTAAGGATACTTTTGAGTATCTCAAGGACAAGTTAGGGGTTATTACCCCTCCTACTCTAAACTAAGATGCATAGGAAGTGCATCAGTCCAGTGGTGCTCAAAGTCTCATTTTTTATCTAGATTAATGTTTTGAAGGCTACCTCTTAGGGGGAGTAGGTAGATGTGGTTGATATGAGTTCTTGATTAAGAGCAGTAAGTGTTGCAGTGTTGCTGATAGGGGGAGTAGTGCAGTGGTAGTAAGATCTGAGTTGAGATTTGATAACTTAAGAAGGTCCATCCCCCTTTGCCATTGATGTCAAAGGGGGAGAGAAGTTCATGTGAAAAACTTAAGGAGAGAGATTCTGATTGATGTCAAAAGAGGAAGAAAGTTGCAGCTAGAGAAAGCATAGAGTAAGGGGCGGCAAAAGAATCAAAGCAAGTTTGTTTGTCTTGATGTTTTTTCACATCATGTGTTGCCATCAATGACAAAGGGGGAGATTATTTTAACTATGAGAAGTAAATGTTGTCATTGATGTCAACACCTAAGGTCATCATCTAAGGAAGTTACTTGGATGAGTTTGAGCAAGTGTCTGAGAAGAACAATGCAGTGTTTTATTTCACATATCCTGTAGATTGAATATCTTTGTCTGCAGTTTGAAAGTTAAGTTAAGGGATGTTTGTAGTTTCTATGTCTCAAGTTTGAGCCTCCGGTGTGAAGATTTGAGTGAGTTCTATTCACCAGAGTAAAAACTATTTTTTTGAGTATTCAATGGTGACGGGGAGAATGTATTCTGCTCCGCATCTCTCCGCATTTAAGTTTTATAGTTTGTGGTTCTAGGATTAAGTCTGGGATGATGTTATGTGACTTTAGTTGAAGTGGTTCATGATTTGGTGCTCCGCAAGCGATCTTTTCTTTATGACAGTGGTTGACAGTAATGTTTAAGTGGCCCGGTTTGAAGAATCTTCTGGATAGAGTGTTTGGAGGTTGTGCGGAAGTTCTTGGTGATTGTAACGTGCTTGTGGATGTTTCTAGATCATGTTTCTACTTTTTGATTAGTCCACAAAGTGTAATTTGGATTGTGGTTGAAGCGTGTTCCTAAAGGTCTTAGTGTTAACACCAGTTTTAGCTGACCTAGTTGTTTTCACTACTTGTGGTTATGCTTGGAATTTGTGAAAGTGTGTTGTTGTGTGGAAGAGTGCATTTGAGTCCCTTCTAAGGTGTGGTGTGGTCTGCACTCATTCCTTTCCACTGCAGGAATGTTTAGGTCCAGACCTAATTTGAATATTGGTTAAGTTTATTGTTTGTGTCGACATTGAAGATTGTTTCCAAGATTGCGGATGTATAAATACAAGTTAGATGATAGGGAAATTATACAAAGTTGTTGAGATAGACGAAATGACTACATGAGAAGCATCATTTGTTGTAGGTGTGATCCAGATGAGTTTGTGAATGTGATAGTGAGCAATAAAGAATATCTTGTTGATGCAGAAAGGTTGCGGTAGATTCAATTGAGTTTGTGGTGGATCCCTAGTTGCTGTGAGATTTGTTCTCATTGTAACTATCTTCTACTTCTAGAAGTGAGCCCCTTCTTTTTGCAGTGATCATTTTGGGCAGTGAGCCCTAAGTCAGTGAGCCTTGTTGTAAATTTTGATATATCATTTATATTGTGAGTTAATCCTCACCGTGGTTTTTCCCTCATTGGGTTTTCCATGGTGTCTCATGTATTGAATGTGTGAATGTGTTGAAGTTTCTCATTTCATGTTTTCATGGTTAAAACATAATAACAATGATTAAGTGGTTGATGTGTTGATGTTTGAAAGAAGTTAAGTTTTGGTTACAATCGATTTATCCCCCTCTCAGTTGTCTTGTGCATTTCAAAATTAGATACTACTCTAGGACCTACAAAGCATTATGTGGCACTAGTATTAATTAAAATAGAAATAGGTAGTCCATAGAGCTTACCTTGAAACTATATAGGTGCTTCCTAATAGTCAGCTTGTCGATTGTCCACTACGGCATGTATCTGATGTTGAGTTGCTCCTTGTTGATTTTTGTTTCCTCTTCCTACTGATCTCTGAGGACATGAATTAGCATAATGCTCTCCTCCACAAACATAGAATCCACCCCTAGGTGCCTTTGGTCCTTCTAACCTATCCCCCTGGTTGTTGTTACAGTTGTTATTGTTATTGTAACCACCTCTTTTATTTCCTCCATTCTGGTGTCCACCATTTCTGTCTTGAGAGTTATTACCTCTCTTTAGATTCCTGATCTACCGACTATTATTACCTTGGTTTTTATTTTGATTATAGTTCTATTGGTTATTCTGGGGCCTCTTGTTGGCAAACTTCACATCTCTCTGCTTACAGTAATTGGCTGCCTAATTCATCTTCTACTCTTGTTTAATGGCTTTCTCAAAAACTACATCCATAGTCAGTGGGTTATGAATGTCTACATCTGCACCAATCTAGCGCCTTAAGCCCATAATAAACTTCCTAATTCAGAATCTCTCGTCCAACTAGTACTATGGAACATACTTAAGTAGATGGGAGAACCTTTCCCAATATTGGGTTCTAGACATCCCTCCTTGAATCAAATTCTGAAACTCTATCATCTTCTTATCAAAGAAGAGCTATGATAACCATCTTTTCCTTAAGAACTATAGGAAAATTTCCCAAGTAATTTTGCCAGGTAACAGTTTCTTATCTGCTTTCTCATTGTCCCACCATGTTGCCGCTTCTCCAGTCAGCTGATATGATGCCCACATTGCCTTGGTGTGATCAGAAAGATTTCAGAGCTCGAAGTATTTTTTCCATTTCTATTATCCACGCTTTTGCTCCATCACCAATGGTCCTACCATCGAACTTAGGAGGCGTGACCTTTCTGAGGTCCTTTCCCAACTCCTTTGCAATCCTTCCATGATTATTCACATTCTCTTCAACCTCAGGAATTTAGGCTTCTATCCTCAGGTTCTCATTTTGTGCCTCCATTCTTGGGTTCTCATTACCCTAATTCACATTTGCACCTCCTTGGTTTCCATTCTGATTCTTCTCTCTACAGTTCCCTCTGATTTGCTGCTGAAGATTATCCATTCTCATACCCTGTTGGGTTAAGAGAGCAAGAATTTGATCCAATATGCCATCTTGATCATTATTTACGTCTCTGCAGTTCCTTTCATTTTGTCCATTGTTTGAACCTCCACTTCGTTTGGTATTTATTGTATCCATGATAACCAATCTACATTAAAGTTGCAACATAGCATAATAGTCCAAAAAGGCCCTAGTGTTGAACCTAGGCTCTGTTACTAAATGTAAAGTACTCATTCCACCACAAAAGTTACAGAAGTAATTAATCCATTTAAATTCATCATCTCATGTAAAAATATAAACCTCATAAACATGAATAAATAAAAGTCATTAAATCTTACAAATCACGTGCTTAATCCAGGAGTTAGCACTATTAAAGAATATACAATGTCTATTGGCTTTCATGCCATAAATCATCCAATGATAATTACAAGTTACAATAATTGTTGCAAATATGTGCCTATGATGTGTTGTCATTGATGTCAACATATCTCTTTGTCAGAGACAGTAAAGTAGACTGCTCAGCATTTCCAGTGAGACGAAGATCAGAGTCTGCAGACTAAAGGGTTGTATAGAGGATTGTCTGAAGTTGCTCCAGTTAAGATTTGAGAGGTCCGCATGGAGGATTGGTGAAGTTATGGCCATCTGAGTAAAATCAAGTTTTATAGTTGTTCAGAGGTAACATGGTGATAGGAATTTGGTCTGGATTGCTCTGCATTGGAATATTGTGGTCTACGGTTCTCGAGATATGTTTGGGGTGTTGGTGTGTATCCTCAACTCAAGTGGTTCATGGTTTGGAGGTCCACAAGCAATCTTTCTAGTGTGACAGTCATGATAGTTAGTGTTCTTAAGTTCCTGGATGAAGATGCAAGTGTTTCTGATGATTTGAGGTGGTACGGTTGTTCTTGTTGATTTCATTGTGCTTGTGGTGGTCTCTGGATCATGTGCCTATTGTGTTGGTGGTCTGCATTAAGGATTGAGCGCGTGGTTGAAGATTTCTCCTTGAGTGTTTCTGTTCTTTCTAGTCTTGGCCGACCGGATGCTTGGTGCATGTTGCAGATGATCTAAGAAGAGTTATGTGGAGCGTGGTGTGTTGTTCAAGGGAGATTCAAGTCCCAGCTATGTTTGGCTGACAGTGTAATGGTTCACATGAAGCATTTTAAGTCTTGTGATTGTAATTGCTTGTAATGCCTGTCTTGGAGAATGTTCCAGATAAATGATTGTAAGGATGACTTTGATGTTCATTCCAAAGTCGATGTCATGTCTAAATAAGTGTTGTGAAGTAGTGTTAATGTGTGGATGGAAATGAAGATGTGGATGTAGCGAGGAAGTGAGTGGGGGCAGAGCAGAGGTGTTGTGCACTTCAATGGAACTAAACCTTGCATAAAGAAGATGTTGTTTCTTAGTTCAACCTTTCAGTGTTAACATTGTGAATGTTCTTGTAGGCAGTGAGCCTCCTTTGAGCAATGAGCTCTGGGTAGTGCGCCTAAAGGCAAGTGCCTTCCCATTTTTATATTCTTTTAATAGAGAATAAATCTTGTAGGTTAACCCCCACTGTGGTTTTCCCTTAACCAGGTTTCCACATAAGAATCCTGGTGTTATGTGTGTTGATTATGTTTCTGCTCTTGTGTTGTTGATTCATGTTTTCACGGTTATATCATTAATCTATTTATAAGTGATAAAGAAGATTAAATGCAACAAAAGATAAAGATTTGTGACAACTAATTCAGCCCCCCTCTCAGTTGTTTTCCCTAATTTCAACAATTGGTATCAGAGCGAGGTTCCTCAAAAAGAAGCTAAGAATAGGAAGTTACTTTAAATCACGAAAGTGTAACTAGTGGAGTCGTTTACGCAAGAAAATGCTACTTAGTCGTTATGAGAGTGTTTGAAAATAAAGAAAGAGGTGATAAGAAAATAGTAACAATCAAGCCAGATTTAACTTCAAGGAAGCCGTATAATTCACGGGAGGTCAATCAGAAAACTAAGATATAGGTCACATTGCTAAATGTTTAACACAAAAGCAAGATGAAGGTTCAAACAAAGTTGAGATTTCGCTTTCAAAAACAAGGTCGAAAGAAAACATTAAGACTGGTTTTAAATGCCTACCATACATTTTCAAGAAAAACACAAAAATAAATGAGGAAAGAGAATTAAGGGGCGTGGATGGCAATTGAGTAAGGAAAGTTCCTAGCTAAGAATGGTACATGACAACCATAAGGATAAAGAGGTTGTTTTTGCAATAATCGAGTCAACAAGGATGTTTCACAGTATAATAACAATTAAACGAGCCATTCATAGCTGCTTCAATCATTGCAGGCACAAAAGAAAAAGAGAAAAATCGTTCATCCTATAAGGCTACTGCAGTCTAAAGAAAGGAAGGTAGATATATAGTTTTACAAAACAGATAAAGAAGAAAATGGAAAGTACCTGGATTGTTGGCAGTTCTGTGTAGACTTGATCCTCAGAAAGTTCTCATGCCAAGAACTGTTGCCTTCCTCCTTCCGAATGCTCTCTTCCTGTTTTCTTTTTTCTTTTTTTCCTAATCCATATTCTCTCTTCTTTTATTACCTACCCTCAAATTAGGGTGTTTAAAAATTCTAAAACTCTACTTCCTTTTTGGCATGGACTTCACTTCCATGTTGTACGCCTTAATGCGTGCTTTTCTTCTTAATTCATCAAAAATAGTCTTTAATTTCCTTTTAAGAAAGGATACATGTGGTTTCTTTTTTTTAAAACATAGGCATGTGATTTCTTTTTAAAACATATGCATGCCTTCTTATCTAGTTTTAGAGTAAGAATGCTTATAAAAAATAGTCTTTGATTTCCTTTAAAAAAAGGATGCATGTGATTTCTTTTTTTTAAAACATAGGCATGTGATTTCTTTTTAAAACATACACATGCCTTCTTATCTAATTTTAGAGTAAGAAGGCTTATAAAAAAAGGTTAGTATATAATTATATTTATAGTTGAAGTAGCTTCAAAAGGTAAATTTAATTTACTTATATATAGTTTTCAAAGTATACAAGAATAATCATGTTAGAATAATCATTTAACATGCTTGTTTTACTTTCTAAATCAAAGCATGCAATTTATATATTTTTATGATTATAGAAAGTTTTTTTTCTTTTTTCTTTTATTATCTAAAATCTAATAGTAAGAGAATATATACCTATTTATTTAAATATTTATTATTAATATTATATAACAAGAAAAGGAATTATAGCTTTTATCAATTAGTATTATAATTTCAGCTAAGTCACCATTCTACTCACAAAATTTAGACACACTTATATAAATCAATTTAATCATATTTTAATATATATGTCAAAAGCAAAAAAAAATCAATTGCATCCTATTTAAAATAATACCTAACTTGGTTTATTCAACCCCGGTGAAGAGGAGATATTTGTCAACAAGGGTTATTATCCTCTACAAAGAAGGAAAACTCAATAAAGATATGGTGTAAATCAAGTATATCTAATGCATATCAGGCAATCACGCCCACCAAAAGCTCAAAAAATATTTTTCCACAACCACTCAATGAAACCATACCACATGCAAGATAACTAGAAAATGCAGTATGACTACGTGTGTATGTGTGTAACATCAGGGTCCATCTTGTTAGTTCTTGCCAAGTGGCTAGACACCTCTACCTCAGTCATGTTCTCGTCTTCGATGAGTACTTGCGCTTAGTCGCACTCCAAATCACATTAATAAGTTAGTCCTCAAAATCCATAGACGAAGCAACATAATTTAATCATAGGAACTAGGTATTCATCAATTGCAACCATTTTACCTGTTAGGGTTACACATTCAAACCATGAAGTAAAAACATAGAGATAATAACCAATAGTAAAACAAGTTGCAAAGTTTGAGACATGACACAACCTCATCAATTGTTCTCACTAGGATTTTCAAAGTCTTAGTTTTCACTAGATCAAGTTCCACAATATTAGAATAATCTACATATTTTAATTCATAACTTTGTTTCAAAGGATTTAAGGTCTCATCTAATCTTGCTGAGATTAGTCAAATTTCACATTCATTGATGGTCGTATTACATGATTACACAATAAGGGGATAATAAAATTCATAGTATTATAAGCAAGGAAAGGCTAATCAAAGTGCACTATGATCTATAGTAGCTAGTCATATTGACAAGCATATTATTGTAGTGTAGATACTGCCTCAAAGTGAAAGGGACAACATCTTCTACAGTCTTGTAGTTTAGTTAATAGTCATAAATCATTTTTACTCCCAAGGATTTGCAGTGTGACCATGATAAAGTATCCACACCATAAAGTGTTAAGATCCCCAATCAACACACTATATAAGGAGGGTAGATAAACATTGTAATCCATGCCAAGTTTTAGTCTCTTCTAGAATATGAGTTTCTAAGTAGAACTAATAGTATTTCTTATTATCAAATGAACAAAAAAACTTACATCGAGATGTCAAATGTAGTCTTTTTGAACATTTCCAGATTCAACCCTGAGTGATAAAATAGGTCATGAATATCTTGTCACTGGTTTTAAAATGCTTTTGAAAACCAGATTCCACTTCTTTTGCTAGCGTCCTCACGACTTGTGCCCATATGTATAGCCATCCATCAAAGCATAATGATGGGGAATTTTTATCATATATTATAGATGGAATTGCTCAGGTTGACATGTATGCAAAATGTGGAGTTATGGACAAAGATATCACAAGAACTGTTTGACAAAATTCTTTAAAGAGATGTTTTCTCATGGAATGCAATGATTGCAGTGCAAAAAATGAATTTGTTTAAAAAGGAATCTTTCATGCAAATACAAGGTGACATGTGTAAATGCCAAATTTATAGTGCCAAAAGAGAGCCATGTAGTAGGCTATTCTTAAATATTAGCCACTTTAACAGTTAAAGATCAATTAAAGACCACTTGAAAAAAGTTGAAATCAAGCTAAATGTATGGGAGCAGACGATCTATGAGCGAACGATCTGTGAGTGAACGAATTGTGGAGAATGTCCCTGAATGCGAATCCCTGAGTGATCTTCTGAGTAGGGATTCTATGGCTACATACATCAACATCCCTAGTTGTGAGTATTTTACGTATATCCCTGAGCGTGGGGAGGGGTTAGCTCCCTCTGGATGGGAAATCCTGGTCTCAAATGGAACTATTTTAACTTCCGTTCCAGTTGTAGGTCTGCATGTTGGACCCTGTGCTGCTAAGGCTGCCCTCTGAAGACCTTTTTAGATGCAATCATCAATTCTAGGGCTCAAGCACTCTCTTCATGGGCTAGGGTTTAGCCTTTGCCCTGTGCCCATTCTCCCCTATGGTGATGTGTGGCCTTGAGGTCTGAGAAAATAAGGGTTATTATTTGATGTGTAGAGTGATCTGTAGATTCAATGGGTTATGGCCCTCTCTACCCAATCTGCATAGTTAGGTCTTGTAATCTTGGAAACCTCTGGTTATTGGGTAGATTAAGTTTTACCCCAACGCAAGGGGGTTCTTCATAGCAACTTTTGCTTCCTCCGAGGAGTGACACCTAGTGCTGGATAGGGCTTGGATGTGGGGTGATCATTTGTTGTTCATCAAACCATGGGCTCGCTCCTTCAATCCTCTCACTGAGCTGCTTAATACTAGACCTATATGGGTTTGACTTCTGAATCTCCCTCTTCAAGTTTGGGAGGATTCTTGCTACGAAGCCATTGGCAATGCTATTGGGCATTTCTTGAAGGTTGACTCTATGACCTCTGATTTAGGGCATACTATGGTTGGTCGTATATTACTAGATATCAACATCTCCAAACCCCTCCATGGAGATGTTGTCTTGATGGTTGAGGATAGGCCATGGATGTAGTTATTGGACTACGAGGGTCTCCCTTTTCAGTGCAAGAGATGTTTCACTATTGGTCACTTAGCCTCTGATTACCCTCATTCACATCACATGGGTGTGACAACTTGGTGGAAGGATGCATTCACTAATCACTTGACTGTTGGTGCTTCCCTGATGGATGGTTCCGCCTTCCTTGGGGGGTGATTCTTCTTAGGAGAACAATCTCTCCTAGGACTCCTTGCTGCCCATTCCTCCTGTGGAACCTTTGGCAAACAGGACTACAGCAACTGATCATGCTGAGTCTGCCTGGCCCTTGTCTCAAGCCGCCTCTGGTGGGTCTCTAGCTTCCTTATTGGCCTCGTCTTCTTCAGGTTAGGATACTACTCTGCCAATACCTGATTCTTCTTTTGCGTTATTGGCTTCTCACTTAGCGTGAGATTGCTCATTGGCTGCAATGTCTATCGAGGGTCCCATCCTTTCACCTCGCTCTGATAAGCGACCAAGGGCTAAGGGAGTTAAGTTTTTTCCCTCAGAATCAGGTGTTGTTTAGATCCCTATTTTGGTTTGCAGCTAGGTTGTTATTTTTCTATTGTTTCTATTTTGTTTTTTGTTGTTTCTGGCCTATATGTTGCCTATCTTGTTCTTCCCTGGGGTCCTTGTTTGTAAAGGGTTCAACCCCTAGTTAGCTTCTTATCTTAATAAAAAATAGTCAAAGGTCAATTTTGGCCAATAAAAATAAGACAAATATTTACCATGTTTTGTTGTGAATGAGGTGTAAAATTGCTATTGAATATTTAACCATTGCAATGCATCGATGATATTTAAGTAGAGTGCATGTAGCAAGGTATGAGCATCCATCAAAGTGTAAAGGATAGAGGAAGGTCGCCAGATGATATAGTTACAATTTCCTTGTAGAATGTGGAAACATAGACAAGGCACGAACTATTTGCCAGAATGCCTTGAAGAGATGTTATCTCATGGGGCAAAATGATTATAGGGTAAACACAACATATTATTTTGAAAAGACTTTAGAAACTTTCAAATAAATACAATTGCCATGGATAAAGCCAAAATTTCTCTACACATATTGTGGAAAAACTGCATCTACTATTAACACCCATAAATTTTACAACTTTAAAATAATAATTATAAATTTTACATCTTGATAATAATAACATAATTAATTTAACAGTTTAACAATAATTCCAATCAAAGGGATAGTGATATGGTTGCATTGTGGAGTTGGAGTTTACTACTTAACATGCATATTTAATTGGTTTAGTAAGAATAATAATTACAGAAGAATATGTTGTTGTACATGAGAAAGAGATGTTGGTTGTGGAAGGGACATCATTAATGTTCAGTAGATGCGATTCAAGAAAGTAACTCGCCAAGAAATTTTGGCTTGCAAGTACCCATGGGTGTGGAGCAACTCAGAGGTTTTTTAAAACTAACCTTCTAATAGTATAATTTTCTTATTGTCTACTAATTGGAGCATTTTTTTTGTTTTAATACACATTCTCTTTCAAGAATAGAAGAAGGCTACATGCTTCCAAAGATAAAATTGCAATATAACTTTAAAGGATAAATTATGGTAGAGAAGCAAATCAATAAGGAATACAATATATAGTGACAAAATTAGTTGTCTGAATGCTATCCTCTTGGAATCATCTATAGTTAGGTCTATGGCAAGAAACATAATCAAACTTGGTTGTTGACTAGATCTGTGGAAGAGGGATCAGGAAAAAAATCTCTTGAAAACTACTGCCCAATAGCAACAAGATATATCTAAAGACTATTTGAGAAATGTCATATACCAAAATTTGCTTCTCTTTCCATAGATATTGGAAGTTTGTATGAAACATAGATTTTGAATCAGTGAGAATAACATATGTTCTTCTCTCAAACATCTATGCAGACATGGGAAGATATGACAAGGTTCAAACAAGAGGAGATTGATGAAATATAGACATTAAAAAAGATCCTTGGATGTTGTTGGATTAGGGGCCTTAAACTAGTACATGCTTTTAGTGTGGGAGACTGATCACCCCATAGACATAGGAGATCTATGCAATGTTGGAGAAATTAACTTGGAAGATGAAGGTAGTAGGGTATTTTTCAGATTCAAGAAATTTATTTTATCCTATGAAAGAGGTGGAAAAATAATCATTCTTCAAAAAAAATTATCTAATTTCAAAGAGGAATCAAACATATTTTATTCAACATAATAGAAAGCAGTTCTAAATAAAAATTATACAACTATATCAACACATTCAGGCAAGTTGGATTCACATACCTAGTCTTCACTTGCCTTTTCCAACCCCTCCCCTCAAATGCTTACCCTTTACCCCCTTTATAGAACTTCAAAATTTATTTTGTTTTATTTTATCTTATTTATTTTATTATAATTTATCAATTTAAGAGATTCTTCAACTCAAGGAGGAGTGAAGAAAGAAATGAGTTTATTATGGGTCAGAAATTAACAACCCATGCATGCAGTCACTTAACTAGGTAGTCAAATTAAAATTAAATCTTACTAAAAATAAAAGTAGTTGTCTTACATTTGCATGTAAATGATTAAACAAAGGAACTAAAATTGATTGCAAGTTTATCTATTTCTTTCAAAAATGCATGTGTACATGCAACTCCTTAATTTACTCTCTAATTGAAAGGCATCAATAGTAAAGTACTAATTAATAATTCATTTAATTTTTCTTGATTATTAATTAAACTATTATTTTATTTTATATTATTAATTAATTTTATTCTCTCAAATTATAAATTAAATTAATCTAATTTTCCCAAATGTTAATAAATTAATGAACTTATTTTAATAAACTTTATGAAATGTTAGGTTTAAAAAGGTGGGTTATGGCAATTCTAGCCCTCACAATTTCTAGAGGGAGGGCATCATATGAGAGAGGGAGGTAGATCATCATAGCATGTGGATGTTTTGAACCTACTGAGAACCATCACACACTTGCAATAGCTTATATCTTGTTAGTTTTGATGTGTCTATAGGCATTGTAGTGGTGATAGGTACATTCCTACATGATTCAAGAGTATGAATTGTTGACGATTAAATTTGCATATAACCAACAACAATGGGAAATCTCAAAATGTGGGACTTGAATTATGAGATAACCTACGGACTTTATAGAAGCTTGCTCTTCTTTGAATCTTTAATATATGGGAAAATATAAAAATATACTGAATTTAAACAACTACAAACATAATCTAGACTATGGCAATGCGTTGAAGTAGATTTTAGATCTTGAAAAGGAAAAGACTCACTGCTTTCAATTATTAATAACAACAAATGAATCGTGGCTTTCAAAGAGCATACATGCATGATTTCATAGTAGATTCTAGATGTTATCACTTAATAACAGATTGCATAAGCTACAATACTCCAAATATGAAAAATAAGAATCTAAATAAATTGGCACGAAACGTCGTTTCTCTTCATTATTGATTGGAGAACAAAGTATACAAGGCTAGAATTGGCACAGAAACATAATATTGATCCACTCTGAGAAATGCATGTCAAGACCCTTTAGTTCTTACTGTTCTATTGGATATTTTTTCCCCTCTTGATAAAAACAACTACAGATCTATTTAACCCAATCTCTAACTAGAGATTACAAAAGATGACCAACAGCTAACTAAACATCAAAATCATAAAAAATGTCAATTATAGTTCAAGCTATAGCTTAGAGACTCTCTATCCCGCATGAATCATAAGAATCTACATGAAGAAACAAGCCCCACATGAAAAGAGGCTCAACCACTAATGCAACAGGAAACCACTGTCAGAAATCTTTCCCTTTAAAGATGCGCAGTGATGCTATGTGTCTATCTTCTCCCTTTCCTCCATTAGGTCTGACCAAAATGTCTCTAAAAGCTTGACACGTCGTAGATTCAAACGGGGCCCACCAAAATGTATGTTGCTCTAATTCTTTAACTTTATTTTGTGTGCAGTGATGCCGGGTGTCTACCTTGAACCAATGGCGCAACTGGGAACTACATCAGAACTGCTAACTTCACTGATAGGGAGACCTAAGGGTTTCGAAAACCTATCTTGACACAACACTTCAAGACCTATGCCATCCCTGGGTTTCCCTACCAATTCAAGTGCTCATAGACATTTTCTACCCCAAAATGTCTAAAACAACCTAAGCAATCTATTACAGAGGTGAAAGACCTATTTGTCTGTTGTTTCCCATACAAACTCGGCTTTCTTGGTGTGAGGTACTCTTCCTTATCCTCACTGCTTCCAAGATTCCCAATCTCCAAGGCTTCTAGCCTTCTTGAGCCCGTTCTTAGCCCTCCTCTCTGGGTCCAGGGTTCTGATTGCTTGGTGCTCAATTCCTTCTACTCTGTTTTTCACCCTTGTCTTCTTAGACTGCAACTTGCATACCTAGCCGGGCTATATCACAGCTCACTTAAGACAAGTTCCTAATGTCTCTCATTGACAATCCAACCACTAACACAAATAGAAACAAAAGAAAGAAGGTCTCTGCTTGATGGCACTCCATGAATGTACAACGAAAATGCAAGGGCATCAAGATAGAGACATCTTGTACAAATAGAAACAAAAGAACAAAAATTAAACTATCTACTCTACTGCAAACTGGATTATACAAGTACTCTACAGACAATATACAAATGGATTCAAACTGTCAATGTTTCTATTATTAGAAGTTTCTCTATTACATTCAATGTATGTTCTTCAATCTTCCACGTTTTTCCACCTTCTCTAACCGATCTACAAAACCAAAAATAGTTCTTATACCATTCGTCATTTCTGTTATCGGATAGTTAGGGTTTCCTATCTATTCGGTTATCATCAGCAGAATAGGTTCTTTGCTCACTGATCCTTCATTTCACTTTCCTATCGGCTTGACCTACCTTATTGGCCACTTCTTAGTTTCTTTCACCGACATGCCATCTCTCTCCGATGGATAGAATCCATCACTCAAACTTTGTATCATCAGAGTAACTTTTCCTTTGTTCACCGATAATACAACTCACTCTGATGAGCATTGAACCGTCGGCGTGACTTTACTCTTCGGCTAAACTCCAACCTTCTCCTCTGATCATGCCTCTCACACCGATAAGCTTTCTATCGACATGACCCAGTCATTCACTGTGACTCTTAAAGTCTTTCTCGATGACTATTGTCTCTCTGATAAACTCACCATTGGTGAACACTTGCAGTTGTCACCCCGATGAGCCTTGGCCCTATCCCGTCGGCTAGACTCTTTCCCATCGACGACACCTTTAACTGCTCCACCGATTTCATATCATTAACTAGCCATCGTTAAGACTTCTTACATCGGCCTAACATTCTCTCCATCTCCCGATATGCACCTCACACTGATATGCATTATCTTTTCATATGCATAAATTACTTGATATGCTAAATGAACCTACATCAGTCCCGCACTGCCTAATTTAAAAACAAAAGCATTACACCAAAAATGTGTTATATACATATGGGCTCACTCTAAGCCCCTTGGTGGGTGCTCCTGCACCATTCACTAAGGTATGGGAGAAGAACATGTAGATTCCACTTTCACTACTTCAGCGAAAAGTGCAACAGGAGACTCTATTAATGCTTGTCAATCCAAAATGATGCGCGGAGATGCTGCGTGTAAAGATCCAACTGATGATGCAACAAGAAACAACTGTAACTATCAAAAAATCTATAGAATGCATCACTGTGACATGTGAAGCTCTTTTCTCCTGCTCACTCTAATAGAAACTTTGACAGGAAAAGGAACCATCACAAACTACATTTCCCTGAGGCTCTTCTATTAATTTTATTCATTGTTTCTATTGATGCCTCTTAACTCCCAAATCAAAATTGAATCCCGAATACCGACTCATTCCATCTCCTTAGTAAAACAAAGAATATAACAAAATGTAGGGTTTTTTCTCTACATTTCTTAGCGACTCACTAGGGAATCTGCGCCTGCGGAGAAGAACCCAAAATCTCTAACAACAAAAGAGAAAAACAACAAAAATGTAGAAACACAGTTGTATCTAATTCAGAGCTTATGAAGCACGAGCTATAGAGTGGCCCATTCATTATCAGAAGGCTGAACCTTCTTCTTCAGAGTCTCAAATACCCTATCCAAATCAATGATCTCCTTATAGGAGAAACTTTGTAAGCTTTGAACCGTTGCCTTGATTTGGAACTCCAATTGTCAAGAGGTTGCAAAACAGTTTCCACCTCTGTGATATTGGGCATTTGGATCAATGCTGAAAATGTTGCTTGATCATTTTGCCTATTGATTAATAGGGATTTTATCTGTTCCTCCATCAACACTATAGAATCATTAAGAAATGGAGAGGAGAGTCCTAACTGGACCAATTGTTCAATGTGTCCCTTCATTTCCTTCACAACTTGCTTCAAAGCATCAAGATTTGCTTTGCATTTGAGAGCCACCTTATTAGACTCAGGAATTCATTAACTTTCATTGCGGCTATTCTCCTATTGTCCACCCCTACTTCCTAGAGAATCTCTTCAGAGGCATTATATAAATTTTGTACCAATAACTGAGATTCAACTACCTTAGGAGAAACAGAAGAGAGAGTCTATTCTACGGCCACACCCATCTCCGTGCTAAGACTCTAGGCATCTGAAATGAATTTGAGTGCAGGTTTAATCTTTTGGGTCTCTTTAGAGATGCACCCCCAATATGATACATACAGTTCTTGAACCATGGACAACACCCCTATTGTCAAAGGCCTTTGCGTGAGCTCCTACTTCAGATGTAGAATCTGCTGCTCCTTAACTTGTATCTTGTCATGCAATTACTTATTTGCATCTCTCTGATCTGTGAGACTCTTATGCAGTTGAGTTAATTCATCATGACCATCACTAAGATACTTTTCTGCTAGGCTCTTCTCTTGTTGTAGTGACTCGACTAGTGCTTTCGCCGAATCTAGCTTTGACTGCAATCTAGCACTCTTGGCTTGTTTTGCTTGTAATGTTTCCATTAAAACCTTATTCTATAAATCAAGATTCATCTTGGAAATCTCTATCTCTTTGGCTTCTGACTTTGCATTGAGTCTATCCACAGTTCCCTTTATGTACACCAATTCCAGTCCCTACTTCTTAGGCTTTTTTCTCATCTTTATGAAATATGTGGTGATAGATTTTTGTGTTTCCTCTGTGAGCTCGACTTTATCTTGTGGATGTGCTTGTACTAGATTCAAACCCACAACATGAATTGAACAATCCTTGGGATTCATTTGCTCTTGTGGCTTGATCACAGTTGGATTCGTGTGAGTGATCATCAACAACTGCTATGAATGCTCATACAGGGATCGCATGTGGGGAATCATAGGGGCTCTCCCTTCTTTCTTTTGCTACTTCTCCAGGTGAGCCTCATGGGATGTTTGAGTAGTTTCCACCTACTGATGAAACTTTGATGGGGATTGAATCACTCTACCAACGAAAGGAAAACCTTGCGGCAACCCATATGGAATGGTCACCTGTTGTTGTGCAGAAGCAGTACCAAAACTAGGTGGCACTAGTGATTGAATCATAAGAATAGAAGGGGAAAATGGTGGCAAATTTAATAGAGGAGGGGCAAACAATTGTGAAGTAGAAGGTGCAGAAAAGGTGAGTGATGGATTCATGGGAGAGCTAGCAAATAATAGAGGGACCTGAGTGGTGAGGGGGGTAAGCTGAGGATCAAATAAAGATTGAGAGGAAGAAGAAGGCATAAGAATACTTACCTGAGTGCCTCTACCTATTGTGACACTAGATGATGCCCCCAATGAGGGTGCTAAAACAATGTAAACATCTCCTTCTTCCTCTGACTCCTCCTATAACTTGAGCTTCCACCTTTTCTTCACCGGTTGCTCTTGCTCTGACTCTTCCCCTTGCTCTTTATCTAAAATGGTTTCATGTTCCTCTTCTTCTCCAAAAATGTTGCTTACATCATAAGGTGAAGCAGGCTCTTCATGTTCCTTGTCCCATATATGCTTCCATTGCTCATTAGTGGGGACATCACCAAAATTCTACTCAATCTCAAAAATCTCCTGCCTATACTTCAGGGATTTTTTTAGTGGCAAATCTTCGCCAATTGGCGAATAGTTCATATCTGTGAATTGGGAATTGGAAAATACATTCCCACCAGTGGGGGGCTGATTCGCCCTGATTTTTTAGATTTTCAGTCTAATGCGTTTCAATTTGCCACCCTATTAATTTTTTAGTCATTTATAGTTAGTATTTTCACCACGGTATTCTATGCGGTTTTAACGATGATTCACCTGGAATTTCAGAGGCATGTTTTAATTCACCCACATATTCGCCAATATCATTAAACGGTTGACATGCATGAGGACCCATTTCGCCAACATCA
This sequence comes from Cunninghamia lanceolata, assembly GCA_027924645.1. Taxonomy (NCBI): domain Eukaryota; kingdom Viridiplantae; phylum Streptophyta; class Pinopsida; order Cupressales; family Cupressaceae; genus Cunninghamia; species Cunninghamia lanceolata. The sequence continues at coordinate 2,359,055 of BSBN01000143.1, read as the reverse complement.
TTAAATGATTGACATGCACGAGGACCAATTTTGCTAGTATAATTAAATGGTTCACATGCACGAGGACCAATTTTGCCAATACCATTATAACTCCATGCTAATCTGAGGGCCTTATTCGCCTAGAAAATTACAACATGTGTGTTTGATGGAGGTCCATTTTGCCTAACATTTACAAGTGTCCTATTAATAGTACGTAAGATTCACCAAATTATTACACTACCATTTGAAAATCTTGCGGTATTCGCCAAATATGCATTGATATAAATGCATTTGAAACTCTAATTAATCCTTTATACATTTTGTTCAGCTCTGAGCTCTCGAATCCTCAATTCATTTCAGATCATAGAGAAGTTACAACTACAATCATTGGTGAGTCACAGAAAATGTAAGTGATCATGTTTCTATATTGTGTAATAATATAAGATTCATGTTGATTATTTATTTCTTTGTTTGGTTTCATTGTAATTTGTTACAAATGATATTGATTGAGTAGTAGTTAGGAGTCTAGGACTAGGGAGATATCTTAATCTAGGACCCAGGGAATCAGGGATCTATATTCTATCATCTATGATTCCTTCTTGAACAAAATGACATTTTTTCTATAGCCTTTAATTCATGAGAGATGTTGAGAAAGAAGTTGTCTGAGGGTGGTGAAGGGAGGTCAAGGTCATTAAAAAGGAGAAACATAAAGTCGTACTTTGGCAATGTTGGCCTTCCATCTAATGGAGCTACAACATCAGAACTTGTACCATCTATTGACTTGGATGACAATGCCACGGATGATATTCCAAGGAATACCCAAGGTAGCATGAATGATGACAATTGCACAAATGATTTTCTAGGGGCAGAGAATGCCCAATGTACCAGGAATGATGAGAATGCCACAGATGATATTCGAGGGAATACCCGAGGTAGAGGGAATGATGATAATGCCACAGATGATATTGATGTTCCATGGAATACCCAAGGTAGTATGAATGATAATATGAATAAATCAAACTCAACAAATGATAATGAAGTTAATGAAGTTATAGAAATCAATGAAGATGAAGATCCTACAAGGGCACGCAAGGGAAAAGAAAAGCCAAATCAAAAAAGGGGTGTGAGTGGGAAATATCAAGGAGTTTTCAGATTGATTGGGTGTCAAAATTCCCATTCATTGAACTGGTGGAGAATGCAAACAAAGATGAACCTCCCATATAATGCAAGTGTAATATTTGTAGATGGAAATATCATAGGGACAAGAGGTTGCATCTAAAACTCAACACCATAGAAAAACATATTGGCAAAGTTTATGAAAAATAAATCATAGATGGACATGAAAAATTAGTGATAAGATGGAAAACGAAGGACAAATGTCTTCATGTAAAGAATGCCCTTGAATATGATGTACATATGCAAAGAAAGGCAAAGATTCATGCAGGTGGAGGTTCAATTGAAGCTCAATTTGGAAAGATAATGGGAGAAGCACAAATGGAAAAAACTATTCAGTTAGGTGTTGTTTTTCATATTTTGACCAGAGGGCATCCTATGATAGACTACCCAGAATATAACAGTTTATTATCTTTTATGGGTGTTCCTAATTTTCCTAACACACATTGGTCAATAAACAGTGGATGGGAATGGGCAAGTTGTCTTGTTGATGTGGAAAAATATGATTTACATGAAAAAAATAAAAGAGTCATCTTTTATTGCATTATCTCTAGATGAAGTTACAACAATAGATAATACTTCTTGGGTATGTATGCATGTGTATACTGTGGCAAATCATGTCCGCCAACCTCATCCACTCTTTGTTTATAAAATGAAGGAGAATACAACATCACAAAATCTATTTGAGATAGTTAAGAAATCTTTGATTGAAATTAGAGGTATGGATGACTGCACTGTTAGATTCCCAAAATCATCTGCAGGAAAACTTCTACAAGAGAGAGCTACAAAAAAATATTGCAAAAGCCAAATGCATGAATTATTGCTACTCATTCCCATTGTATTATTCAAAAATAAATATAAAGGATATACACAACCACTATCCAAGAATAGACAAAGTGGGAAAAGAAAGCATGTGACACATGTCACAATGCTCTCAAGAGAAAAGAAAGCCTATGACACATGTCATGAGGCTCAAAATAGAAAAAAAATCTCCCTAATTAACTTGTGTAAAAGTGAAAATATGATTTTTCACCAACATCCCCCCATAAGTGCAACTTAGGGAGATTACACAAGCTAAGAGGAAATAAAGAAAGATGGGTCCCGGCAATAAAGGCCATGTTAGGTACCCATGAACAACAAGGATCTCTCGTAAGGTGGAGAAAAGGAGAAAAACCCAGTGGGAGAAAAATCCTCTCCAAAAGAGAGAAAAATAAAAAAATAAAGTACAAGAACATGTGATGGAAGAAGGACTAACACTAAGACCCCCCAAGAACTGAATCCATCACAAAAGTACAATCATGAGTGCCCCCCATAAGAGAGAGAGAAATGAGAATATGAATCCCCTCCAAGAATAAGATCCAGAACCAGTGAAGAGATCTTGAAGACAGAATCCAATCCAATACCTACAAACAACATTTCTCCCTTTCGAAAGAAACAAATCCACTGGTGAATGTAGAAGCCATTCCAAAATCTTGGATGAATAGGGAATCCATATCGAAATGTGTGCCTCTGAATGCAACTCAAGTGACCTCATATTGGGAGAATATGTCTTCTCCAAAAGAGAAATTGTCTGCTCAATTAGAGAAGAAGAACCAAGAGAGGATATGATCTAAATTACATCAGGAAACACAGTAGATGAAGGTGGTGATGCAAAGACACTTGAGATAGCATCAAACAAGAGAGATAAACCCTCAAATGTGTCCTCCAAATCAGTAATGTGAGACTCCACAAACAGAGATGATATGTCTGCAAGATAGGAATCCCAATGAGGTGGATCTGAAAGACTGAAATTGATCTGCTGCACAGAATTACTAGAAGCCAATGATGATGCAACATGGAACTCTGAAGTAGCAGTAGGTGATGGTGGAGCAATGATCTCATCAGGAGGAGAAGCGATCGAAACAAGCATTTCAAAAAGATGATGTGAGAAATGAGGACACATCTCTTTCTCATGTTGATTACTTCCACAATATCTGCAATTAGATTTATGATAAAGGTAGAATCCCATCTCCTTAGATGATTAGAGATCAAAACATGCAAATAGATTTATGCTGATAATAGAAGCCTATCAAAGCAAACAGAACCTTTCCAAGAGGTAGCATGTCCAGGATATCTAGCAGACGCCATAAAATCAACAAACTAATTAAAGGATACCTGGGGATGAATCTAAAAAAATTATATAGGTGGCTGTGTAGAACTCACTGATACCTTTCCAACGCTTATTCATTTTTGAAAAATAGAGATTCTGGGTGCAAGAATGGAGCTCAAAAGACAAAAAATATGCCTTGACTTCAAACATAAAAAATAGATGTGAAACAACAAAATCAGAAAAAAAAGGATCATACCATCAGAAATTGTACAGAACCAGCTTTCCGTCAATATTTCGTTTGTGGAAAAATGACTCCGTTTGTGAAAGTTATGACATTTTTCCCAAAACTTCTCCATTAGGGTTTGAGAGAGAAAATAACCCCCCTTCATCTAGGGCACTGGTTGCCTATATGACCAGTCGCTGGGCAATAAATGCCTAAGGGCCTATAGATTAGCTGCTGGTCTCCATAGAACTAGGCACTGGAATTGAGGGTACTAGAGACTGTGCACAGGTGCTTGGTCACTGATATGACCACAGGATGGAGCTTGGAGGTAGAACCGTGAGTACTGGGTGCTTGCCAAAGGACCACGGGCAGACCATGGGAAATGCTCAACGATGAGGGCAAAACTTGCAAATAAACAATGAACACACCTTTAATGCTGACCAAGCTTTTTAAACTGCAAGCTGAACCCTTTGAAGAAACCACTGGAGCTGAAGGTCGACAGTGCAGAGGGCTGAGGCCTCTGACGAGGCTAGGGCTTAAAGCCTTTTACAAAACCGCAGACTACCAAGCTTTAAAACATCGGCTTAATAAAATTGCGGAGGAAGAGCCTATGCAGAGGGCCGAAGCGAGAGTATGGTTGTGTACTACAGTACAGCGCCGTATGGATAGTACAGCATCTGTACGATTGTATGGATTTGTTTGCAGAGAGCCCCAACAAAAAAATGCCCAAAAAATCACAGTCTCCATTTTTTGCAATTTGACAGGCGTTTCTAAGGTTTTTGACACTTCTGAGTGCAATGGCAAGGTTATTTTTCCTCCAAGAGGCACTGATTAAATGCTAATGGTTAAAACCCTCTCTGATTCGAGAAGAAACTGACAGATCTGGAGCTCTGATACCATGTTAGATTCCCAAAATCATCTGTAGGAAGACTTCTACAAGAGAGAGCTAAAAAAATGCAAAAGTCAAATGCATGAATTAGTGCTACTCATTCCCATTGCATTATTCAGAAATAAATACAAAGGATATACACAACCACTATCCAAGAATAGACAAAGTGGGGAAATAAAGCATGTGACACATGTCACAATGCTCTCAAGAGAAAAGAAAGCCTATGACACATGTCATGAGGCTCAGAATAGAAAAAGAATCTCCCTAATTAACTTATGTAAAAGTGAAAATATGATTTTTCACCAACATGCATAATTGCTAAAAAGTTGGTGTGTGTAGGGGCGGATGGAGCTTCAGTAATGCAAGGTCATAGGAATGGTATGTGTGTAAAGCTACAAACTTCTATTTTACCATACATGATTGGCATCCACTGCATGGCCCATAGAATGAATTTAGTATTTAAAATGGTGAGCAAGTTTCCTGTAGTATCAAAAGTTGAAGATCTAGTCCGCAAGCTCTACTCATACTTCTACCAAAGTCCCATACAGTTTTTGGAATTTCAACATTTTGCTGAGGGAGTAACTGCAGGAAACAAGCTTCTTAAGGATGTTGATACTAGATGGATCTCCTTGCATGAACTAACGAAAAAAGTTTTTGCAGAATATCAATCTTCATTGGTGTAATATACGACCATCGCTTCTCAATTGACAGGGTTCCTAACCTCTTACATAGGTTAAGTGACATAGAGACACTCCTTGTTTTAGCTAGTATTCTTCCCATGTTGGAGGAAATGAACGTGCTTATGAAAAAATACCAAGAAAGAACTATGTATAATTTTTAATTTACTAAACTGTGTCGAATGTTATGCATGACCCTCAATAATCTATATCTATCAGACAAGTCCTTCATAAGTCCAAAATTTAGCAGATGGCATTTGATAACAAATGTGACCAATCCTACTAATTTTTTATATTTTAATGATAGCGGTGAGTTATGTGTCTCTATAAAGGGATTTGAGATACCAATGCACTATTTTAACAAGGTTAGGCACACTATCAGAGAAGAACCTATTTCAAGGGAAGCTTTTGACAAGATTGTTAATTATGTAAGTTCTACTAGAAAGAATATTGTGAAATCTCTTTCCTCAGAGATTAGATTGATTCCCTCGTGATGAAGTGCTTGAAGCCATGTCTATAGTGTATCCTCAATATTGGGTCAACTGTGAGCCAAGTAATTATAAAAACAAGATAAATACCTTAACAGATCATTTTTGCAAAAGTACAGAACTCTATGGACAAGAAATAGAAGAAATTTTAAATCAAACTAAGATTAGAGAGCAATCAGGTTGATTTGCAACTTCAATGATGGAACAATTTAAACTCATGGAGGCTCCCCACCAAGAGGTATCGATAACAAAGCTTTTAAGTCAAAGCAAAATATTGTGTGATGCATTATTGGAAAATTTCAAATTTGCTGATTTATGTCAAACCATGATACTGGGGTCAGTGGAGGATGAGATATTTTTCAATGCATTGGGGTTCTTGAAATCAAAGATAAGAAATAAACTTGACAAGAATTTGGAAAACTGCTTGAGAATGTATACAATTAGACATGATATCTAGAGTTTTCCTTTTGATAGTGGACTCGCAATCTAGAGGTCCTTATGTGAAAGAAGAGGGTTGTACAACACTTCAAACAATAATAGCACAAATGACAATGACACAATGAATACCAGAACCACATGTAGTGGTAGTGGTGTTGATGAGACACTCTTAAGTGGAGATATGGAGATAGAAGAAAATGAAGAACATGATCAGGATGACACTGGATATCATGGTCAAAGGGAGGAGAATGAAGATGACGAGATGATTTGGCAATTTGAAGGGAATTAGTAGTTATTAGGTATTTATATTGTATTTCATGTTCCAAACTCCAAAATGTTGTTGATGACATTTTATTTGTCTATCAGTGATATACATTCTTCATTTTTGATATAAAAAATTAATATTTTCATATTATTATTCTATGATACTGATAAGTTTTATATTATTCTATGATACTGATAAGTTTTACAAGCATTCAACTAAATGCAAAGTAATTTTTCTTCTCTATAATCACAGTAGTGTTTCATTTGTTTTCCTTTATTGCATTGCATAGTAATCAACAACAATAGCATATTAATATACAACATTAGCAAATTTTTAATGTGTATGTAGAAACCAGAGTTTTCCTGAAGTAGGCAATTAAATAGTATAGATAATTTGAACAATGAACACATAAATGGATTTCAGTGTTATATAGATTTTCAAATGAAGGTCCAAAGGAATACATTGAGGTATTACATTTACAATGTACAATAACTTGCTCAAAACCAACTCTGCATAATGCTCTGTTGGAAACACATATTACTAAATCATTTTATTAGCTTTTGTAGAGTGCTCCACTCTTCATCTAATGGAAGTGTAACTTTTCTTAACCCAATTTGAGCAAGTTGTAAGTGTGATAAAAGTTTATAATTATAATGCATATATTTACTTGGCTTAAATGTTTCACTAAAAGTTCCATTCAAGGTTATCAGTGGTGAGATAGAATCCAAAAAGTTTGCCTCATCAAGATTTTGATGAAACTGGTCCTTATCCAACTTCATTTTATCCTCCATATTCTTTTTGAAAGCAGCCTTTCCAATGTATCGACATGATGGGTCAAAAGCCCCCGGCAAACCAAGCTTTCTGAAGTATTCTTCCTTTGTTTGCATCCTCTTTGTCAATATTGTAGCTTGTTCCAAAAGATGTCATGCTTCTTCCAGCTTCTCATATTTTTCAATGAAAGATGAGACCTTTATTATGTCATCAATACGGTTCTCAATTCCTTTTGATTCCAATTCTTCGCCAGTAGCATTGTAGATTGATTCCAAAATGTTGTTTGCATCTGACAATTTTGAAGTTGCCATGTATCCATTTTCAACAATGTATTTTTTGAGTGTATTAATACTAGATCATTAGTGAATTCAAACATTTTAGACATATCATCAATCCTCTTCATAATTTTCTCCCACATGTTATGTTTTATTTAAACCATTGTGTTTCTATAAAATTTAGATACTTTCTTTTTGGAGGATTTTATTTCATTTTCTGCATTCTTCAGTTTTATCTACAAATTTTCAGAGTATTTTCTCTCTTTCTCCACATTTTCTTCCCACAGATGTTCTACTTTTTCTGCTGCCTATAGTTTGTCTTTGGCTTGATTCAAGGATTGTTCTAATTTTTTCTGATTTGGATTTTTCAATATCATAATTTTTTTACTTTCACTTAACATTTTCTGTAGTTTATTCACTTCCACCTCTGTCTGTTTATTCACTTCACTTGTAGATGTAGAGTTAGAGTTTTTTATCCTTTTCTCTAATTCTTTGGTCTTGTTCTTTCCTTCTTTCCTCTTGGCTTTTTCATTTGCTATGTCTCCCTGTAACTTTTATATTTGAGTCTGCAACCTGTTACGTAAATCACAAAGTCAAATGAAAATGAGCAATTTGAATGGAATTAACATCACTGAATATATTTTTCTTCTGTTGTAACTCAATTACTGGAATTTGTGACCTGTCTATATTACAACTCTGATGTTTAGACAATATATTCAACAAAGTTACCAAGAAATTAAAAAACAACCATACCATTTTTGTTCTCTCTCTTTCTTTAGCAATGATGTGTACACCACTTCATTGTTCTTTTTTGATACATTAATTTTGTCAGAATTTTTCATTCCAGAAAAATCCACTTGGATGGTACTCACCTCATAGTCAGAGTGTTACATTTGGTCCTCTAGTTTATTTTGAACTTTGGGCACAATAATCATCTAATCCATTTTTTTTATTTCTGGGTAAAATGTAGTCAATACCCTGGTTGTTACAGGCTCTAAAGTTGCAGTAGTCTCTATCTCTAGCACTTTTTTCTTGTGTGTTTTAGATATTTTGGCTTTCTTTTCAAACTCAGCTTTGTAATCAAAATCTGTGACACTTGACATAACTTTGAATGGCGAAGGAGTAGTTGTATTATTGGCGGCATCTTTAATTAATTGTTGTTGAGGATTAGCCATTCCTATCCTAGTCACACTAACGATAGGAGGGGAGGTGCCTTCTGGAAAAAATTTCTTTGATGTGGATGTGGAATCAAAACCTATCATAATCTTTTGCTTCTTAGTATTCAAAAGGCCTTGTTCTCTAAGTTTGTGTATAGTATCATCTAATTTTATTGATGGCCTCTTGTGAGTTTGTTGTTGTGTCTCTTGCTAACTAGTACTACTACTATTACCGGTACCATCACCAGATTTTCCACCAGTAGCACTAGAATGTCCACCATCTCCTATAGGAAAAGAATGAGAAACATGCAGATTAGAAGACCCTTGTGTTACTGTTAGTGATTGGATCTCACTTTGAGGATTTAAAGCTGGAATTAATCTAATCTCTTGATTTGTATGTGTACGCCCTTTGGCTTGTTCATCACCTCCAATGTTGAGTCGAAGATCATTAGGTTTCTAGGGTATACATCTGGTACAATCCAAATGCCTTGTCCTATGGGCCCCAAACTGTTAGGAACCCATGTTTAACCCTTCTCTTTACTTTGTTAGTATATTGATGTTGGAGGCATATGCTTTGTAAGTCGTCCCATGAGTATATTGTATTATCCCACATTCATGGGAAGTAATAGTTGTTTAGATTAGACTTAGTATATAAGTACGTGTTGAGGCCAATTAAGGCATCCACGAATTTATTGTATTGAGCTTGCTCAAAGGAGGGTGCCCCCTCGAAGTGGCCTGCGATCAATAATTTCTTTCTATGTTTCTGCTATTTCGTGCATTTTTCATTATATTGTTGCAAGAGGTTCCTCTCATCTGGTATCAGAGCACTTTCTTGGGCTTGCTGGGTGGAATTTCTGCCGAATTTTTTTTCCGTAGTGGCCTCCAGGCATTGTGATTATTACAGTAGTTCTTTTTTTTTTTGCATCTATATTGTTCATTTCAATTACAGGTTTAGATCAAGGAATAATCCCTATCCGCTTAACTGTGGGAAGTGCCTGGGCATAGCCCTAAAACTCATTGTGAGGAGTACCATAGGAACCTTGAAGTAGCTGGCCCATTGAGAGGACCTGCCAGCAAAAAGGGCAATGGCCCCTACCTAATTGACTAGTTCCCATCCGTGAAGTAAACCAAAAGCTGTCGTTTGTGGCAAAGCGGTTATCAGTTTTACCTGAGTTGTGGAGTGAGGGGTATTGCCCCAATACACAAGTTGTTAGATAGCATTGGTAGCCGAGTGAATCCCTTGAACCTTTAGGAAGCCGAACATACCTGGGGCCCATATCTATTACTAGATGACAAATCATAGATTGAATCTATTTAGAGTCGTTTACAGATCCCGTTGTAGATCATTTCCAAAAAAAAATCTATTTTTTTGCCATATCTTCCTTGCTTTAGCTCTATTTCCTCTCAAAATTCACTGGAACCCCTAGGATTTCATTTTGCATATTTCCTTCCTTGAGGACCCTATCCCAAATTCCATTTATCAAAACCACAAATCCCACATTTGTCTATTTTTAGGGTTTGCCATAACTTCTTTGATTCTCACCCAATAGCCTTCAAATTTTTCCATATTGTTCATTTCCTATTTCTGCTCCTTTGTCCCTCTTGGATAAATTTTCCCATTCTTTCACCCCACTTCTGAAATCCCCATTTTATGCTTCCCTATCCCTCAAAAAGTGTCCAAAACCTAGTCAAACCCCAATTACCCATCAAATTTTTTCCCAAATCCAAATTTTCCTTTACTAAAAAAGTTTTTGTTTTTGTTTTTCTACCCATTCCCCCCCCAAAAAAAATCTCCTGGCTATGGTTGTCACCCGCACAGGAGCAAAAAAACATGGAGGATGAACTTGCAGCCCTCAAGACCAAACTCCAAGATCTGGATGAAAAATTTCTCAGCCTCAATCTTCAACATTCAGCCATGAACAATAGACAGTAGCCAGAGTCTTCTGTAAACACTAGGTTCTCTTCTTCTGGCAATTTTTGTGGGCCGAAGCTTGATTTTCCTCACTTCAATGGTGATGATCCGACTGGGTGGATCTACTGGGTAGAACAATATTTCAGTCTGCATAATACTTTTGATGTCAACAAAGTCCCACTTGCATCCTTTCATTTGGAACATGAAGCCCTTCAATGGTTCTGTTGGTACATCAAGGCTCATGAAGAGCCAAAATGGACCGATTTTTGCAATTTGGCCCTAGTGCTTTTGATGACTTCACAAGAGCACTCACTAAACTTCGCCAAACTGGCACCGTGAGAGAATATCAAATAGAATTTGAAAAACTAAACAATCACACAGAGGGGTTGTCTGATGAATTCTTCAGGAGTTGTTTTGTCAGTGGTCTGAAGGATGCAATCTGATTTGAGGTTAAAATGTTCCATCCTAGCACAATGATGGAAGCCCTAGGGTTGGCTAAGTTGGCAGAGGACAAGATCGCAGCTCAACAATGCTCCAAGTCCACTTTTGTTCCATTCAGAAATATGGTTTCCCAAAGATCTCCAATCACGCCAGCTCCTAGAACAACTACTATTAAGCATTTGTCTGAAGCAGAGATGTGGGCATGTAGAGAAAAAGGGCTTTGTTATAATTATGATGAGAAATTCACTCGGGGACACAGATGTGTTGAGCAAAAGATCTATCTCTTGGATGTAGATTCTCCACCTACAACTGATGTTTATGAAGATGCTCAGGATATAGTAGATGATCAGGTTGAAACTCAGCAGCCGCCTGTTGACCCTACTTCTCAGGAAGACCACCCAAAGATCTCTCTCCATGCTTTAGTAGGAGTCACCACCCCACAAACCATGCGGGTCAAGGGTTACTTCAAGAAGCTCCCTTTTACAATACTCATTGATTTTGGTAGCACTCATAACTTCATTGACCCTCGGATTGCCAAACAGGTTGATTATTTTGTCCATCCTTGCTCTAGCTTTGAAGTTATGATTGCTAATGGGGGCACATTACCTTGCAAATGGAATTGTCATAATGTGCGTATCTCTATTGGAGATTATAACATATGCTCCGACATGTTTGCCTTGCCCTTAGGTGGATGTGATGTGGTTTTGGGCACTCAATGGTTATGCACACTTGGACCCATCTTATGGGATTTTGCTAAACTTTGGATGCAATTTTCAGACAATGGGCAAAAACACACATTGAAGGGCTTACAACCAAGGTCTCTTAGCATCATCAGTTCACATCGCATGGAAAAGCTCCTTAAGAAGAATTCACATGGTGTCATCGCTCAACTCCATTCCATTCAAATGCAACCATCAGTGGTCTCCACTACTCCTTCGAATCTACAACGAATTTTGGATAGATATGCATGTGTCTTTGCCAAACCAGTGGGATTGCCACCTTCATGACCAGAGGACCATTGTATTTAGCTCCTTCCTGGAAGCGTTCCTCCCAACATCAAGCCCTACCACTACCCATTTCACCAAAAGATAGAGATTGAGATGCTCATTCGAGACTTACTGAAGCAAGGTATTATTCGCCCTAGTACCAGTTCCTTTTCTTCACCAGTTCTTGTCTGGAAAAAAGATGGGTCATGGCACCTCTGCATTAATTTCTGAGCACTTAATCACATCACAATCAAGAATAAGTTTCCTATTCCTATTGTTGATGAGCTTCATGGTGCTCATTTTTTCTCCAAGTTGGATCTTCGTTCTGGGTATCATCAAATTTAGGTTCATGAGGACGATATCCCTAAAATGACTTTCTGCATGCATGATGGCCACTATGAGTTTTTGGTCATGCCCTTTGGCCTCACTAATGCTCCTTCCACATTCTAGGCATTGATGAATAAAATATTCCGGCCCTACTTGCAGAAATTCATTTTGGTCTTCTTTGATGATATCCTCATCTATAGTAAAATATGGACTGAGCATCTCCAACATCTGGATCTTGTACTGCAACTTCTCTCTGATCATCATCTCTGTGCAAAATAGTCTAAATGTGTCTTTGACTAGGAGGAAGTGGAGTATCTCAGGCATATTATTTCAGCCCAAGGGGTTCGAGTGGATCCTGCCAAAATAGATGCTATGAAAAATTGGTTGCATCCTTAGACACTCAAGAGCCTCCGTGATTTTTTGGGACTGACTGGCTACTATCGTAAGTTTGTCAAGGATTACGGGACGATTGCAACTCCATTAACAGCTATGTTGAAAAAGGATGCTTTTACATGGACACATGCTACTGAGTGTGCATTTGAAAAATTGAAACAAGCTATGTGTACTACACATGTTCTAGCTATGCCAGATTTTTCCAAGACCTTCACTATTGAGAGTGATGCTTGCGGCAATGGACTTGATGCTAGTCTCCTTCAAGTTGAACATCGCATTGCGTTCACCAGCAAAGCCCTTTCTGGTAAGCATTTAGTATTCTCTACATATGAGAAGGAAATGATGGCTATTTTGCATGCAGTACAGAAGTGGCAGCCATACCTACTAGGGAATCATTTCTGCATCAAGACTAATCACCAAAGTCTGAAATATTTCCTGGAACAATGGGTCTCCTCCCCAACATAACAGAAATGGGTTAGCAAATTCATGGGTTATGACTATGAGATCACTTACAAGAAGGGTAAGGACGATATTATGGTGGATGCTCTTTCTCGCACATTTAATGACTAAGCTTCTCTTTCAGCTATTTCTATGCCTATTCCAAATTGGTTGGAATTTGTCCAGCAAGGCTATGTCAATGACTCTTCATTATCTCAAATCATCCAACAACTAGTGAATAACCCTTCTGCTGTACCGCATTACTCTTGGGATGGTGCTTCTCTGAGATACAAGGGTCATTTGGTGATTCCCCAGAGCACAGATCTTCAACAAGCTGTCTTCTATGAACTCCATGCTTCTCCATCGGTAGGGCACTCTGGGTTCCTCAACACTTATGAGTGGGCACGACGTAACTTCTTTTGGAAGGGAATGAAAAGGCCAATTCAACAAATGGTGGCTAAATGTGATACCTACCAACACAACAAGGGTGAAATGACACTCCTTCCTAGATTGCTTGAACCCTTGCCCATCCCTACACGGATTTGGACAGATATTTCTATGGATTTCATTGAGGGGCTCCCTAAATCTAGAGGGAAGATAGTGATCTTGGTTGTGGTTGATCACCTCTCCAAATATAGTCATTTTTGTGGCCTCAGCCATCCCTATACTTCCTCCTCAGTCGCACAAATTTTCATGGACCAGATCTTCTGTCTTCATGGCATCCCTTCTTCCATTGTCTCAGATCGTGATGCAACTTTCACCAGTCATTTTTGGACAGAACTATTTCAACACATTGGCACCAAACTGAAGATGAGTCCAGGGTATCACCCACAAATAGATGGTCAGACTGAAATTATCAACAAATGTTTGGAAACTTATCTTCGTTGCTTCACCTCAGAACAACAACATCAATGGGCAAAGTGGCTCCCTCTCGATGAATGGTGGTACAATACCTCTTACCACACTGCATCTAAAATGACTCCATATGAAGTAGTCTATGGTCAGGCACTATCAGTGCTCCTTCCATACACCCCCAGCAGTTCACCAGTTCAGGCAATCGACACAGTTCTCCGAACCCGAGATCAGATTCTTCGCATTTTGTAGGACAATCTTCACATGGCAAGAAATCGAATGAAACAACAAGCCGATCAACACCATTCTGAGCGCTCTTTTCAAGTAGGTGATATGGTTTTTCTTTATCTACAACCATACAAGCAATCATCCCTGAAACTCAAAGGGTATCATAAGCTAGCTCCAAAGTTCTATGGGCCATATAAGGTTCTTTAGAAGATTGGGTTAGTTGCTTCTAAATTGGAGCTTCTTCCTTCCCGCGTTCATCTAGTATTTCATGTCTCTTGTCTAAAGAAAGTTCTTGGCACCAACATCAGAGCACAAACTATTTTACCAGAACTGGATAATGAAGGATCCATCATTTTGGAGATGAAGGCAATCCTTGATAGGTGCACTCGTCAGCTTCGCTCTCGATCCATCACAGAGGTATTAATTCAGTGGCACGGAATGCAACCAGAGGATGCTACATGGGAACCACTCCTTCAGATTCAGCAATAATTTCCACATCTTAAGCTTTAAGGACAAAGCTTTTCTAAGTGGGAGGGGATGTTAGGAACCCATGTTTAACCATTCTCTTTACTTTGTTAGTATATTGTTGTTGGATGCATATGCTTTGTAAGTCGTCCCATGAGTATATTATATTATCCCACATTCATGGGAAGTAATAGTTGTTTATATTAGACTTAGTATATAAGTACGTGTTGAGGCCAATGAAGGCATCCATGAATTTATTGTATTGAGCTTTCTCAAAGGAGGTTTCCCCCTCGAAGTGGCCTGCAATCAATAAATGTGTTTCTGCTATTTCTGCTATTTCGTGCATTTTTCATTATATTGTTGCAGGAGGTTCCTCTCACAAACCACCACCTTCATAACCCAATTTTTGGGCTATTGATGCCCTTGTAGTATATGTTTCTCTTGTGATCTCACTCATACAAGGTGTGAATGCATAGGCACTAAGATCTCTGGGTTGTTCTTCATCCTCATCATCACTTTCAGCATTAGATGCTTCATCAACAGTGGGATGCTCTATATCCCACAATTTGCTTAACTCTTCATCTTATGAGTTTTCTTTGAATTCTGCAGTAGCTTTTGGATCACCGAGATCCTTCCTCATAGACCAAAGGCACTAATTTTTTAGTGTGACCGGCGTTCCTTTGTACAAGTCTCTTTTAGTGTCTGTGGAATTTTTTTATACGTAGATTTTATAGCACCTTTTCTATAGAAATTGGCATATCTCTTGTTTGCCAGTGCCACCTCTGCATCTCTCTGTGTTTGTGGAATTGGATGCAATCCCATTACTTTTGATGATAATATTTCAAAAGAAATACCTCTTTGAGTAGTAGTTTCTTCCATGACTTTTCTGACCTCATCCCAAGAATTCTTGTTTCTCAACATTTCTAGCAGGGGTTTGCTTTCATGTTGAATTCTACTTGGAGCATTTTTATTGGCCACAAGCCTTGTTTTAATCACATCACATGGGTCATACTGCCAGTGAGAGTCAACATCAAATTTAAAAAGTTCTAAAATTTCATGTGCCACAGTGAATTTTTTTCTCTCGAATGTGAACCCTCCACATGAAAAAGGTAAGGAAGGAAATATTCTCTTCTTTTGTTGACTAATAAAGTGCAGTTAATATGTACTCTCCATATGACGTATGTATTCCAACGCAAAAATCCTCTTTGTCACATGTATTGGAAGTTTATGGGGCTTTACTCCCGATCCATAAAATCTTAGGACAGTATATTCCTCCATGAAGTACTAATTAGCCAAATGTATTTTGTTTCCCAGTTGAATGCAATTTCTACAAGACTCGGGCAATCTAGGCATTGGAGTATTTGTAATGGTTTGATACAATGGAGCCAAAAAGTAGTCCACAACATTATTGTAGTTCTTTTGATTATGATACATCTTTATCTTATGGTTCCACTCCAATAGTCCATTTTTATCTTGCTGACGCTGAATTTGAAGCTTGTTGTCCTGAAACATCCCAGCAAACTACACTAGAAAAAAATAGCACAAGTAGGTTGTGAACCTAAATTTCTTTCTCTTGGAATTGGGAGTGGGAGATTCACTTTGACTTCATTTAATCATTAAAAATTGATCTTGCAATGTGTTCAAGAAATCTGTATTTAGCAGGTGGATTGCATTGATCGATATTGTATACTATTTTAAGGAGGCTTGCATCCACTAGACTATTATTATCCAATCCATGGAAAATACTAGCATGGAAATAGTATCCTAAACCCATGGTTTAAAAATATCAATTTTACAAGGAGGCTTTGTTGGCCCACGATTGCCGTTAAACCAAAAGGTCAAACTGTTAATTTTTGATACAAGCGCCAAAGTTAATGAATCCATGGGAGGTGGTTAGTCCATGTCATGAATCCCATGGGAGTGCTGACCATTTGCCAACAATCTCCACCCAGCATTATCCGGGGGGATTCGAACCTGTGACCTTTCACTCTAATACCAATTGTTGGCCCACGATTACCGTTAAACCAAAAGGTCGACCTATTAATTTCTGATACAAGCACTAGAGTTAATGAATCCACGAGAGGTGGTTAGTCCATGTCACAAATCCCATGGGGAGCACTGACCATTTGCCAATAGGATTATGATTTTGATTGAGTAGGGCACTATCTAATGTTATATAATTGCTAAAAAAAAAATTATCATTTTCACTAACTGCTTCATAAGTACTAGCAAGTTTTTCTAGGTCTATGTGCATTGTTCCGCATTCCTTAGAGGTAAAACCCAACAATTTGCCAAAATATTCTCTATTAATGGGAAGCATTACTTCCTGGCTATCTTTTATAACTATTGCTTTCCTTTTTCATCATAATTCTGGGCACAGACCATGATAAATTCAGGGCAAGGGAAAACCTCAGGGAACATCAGGCGTCCCAATCCAACCACCCATGGTGTAGTCAACCCGCTATTTGGTATTGGTTTTTTGGGGTCAGCTTGTGCTTGACGTACCTTACTATCCAATGAATATCTAAGTTTTGAGGTAAACCTTCCAAAGATTACAGGGTCATAAATATCATGGTATTCATTTGTAAAACCTAGGGTTTGAAGAAGTCTGATGTAGTCTATTTTTTCTCTTTCTTTGCTTTTCCCAATTTTTGGTCTACTAGTGCTAGTAGACATGCTTGTAAACACTCAACCCTAATTTCTAAACCCCAATCCCCAAGATTGAAAAAAGATAAGTTTCAAGGAGAATAGTAATAGCAATAGTAATAGGAATGAAGTATTTATGTATTTCACTTACCCGAAAAAGATGATTTACAAAGATTGGCACTGAGTGATTCCATGGCATCGCACAATCGATATTAAAATTTCTAGTACACTGTAATCTCCTTGAGTCCTTAACCCTCTCACTTCCAAATAGTATCAATTAAAATTTCTAAATGTTAGGTGCCAACTATGAAGTAAAGCGAGTGAAACATGTTACATTCTTTTATTAAAGTTGTAAATTTTATATTATTCTCGAGGAAGTTAATTTTTTTAAAAGTTATTATATTCTATTCTATTCTTCACTTTCAATACAAGTTTGTAGTTGTAGTTGTACTACTACTGAGTACTCCCACTTTAAAAAAAATTTAAGGATGAAATGCAAGTCTGTAGCCTGAATTAATACTTTAATACTTATACAACACATACGTCGAGCCGTGGAATTGAAAACTATCGTATAATATCAACCATTGATCTTTGTAAATCTAAAGACTCTTGATTGATTCTGAAGGTTTGAGTTCCCAAGTCTAGCACTCCAGACTTTCGTTCCAGAATTCAACTACAGTCATCCATCTAGCATTGTAACATTCATCGAACGGTGATACATGGCGCTAAAGTCTGAATATAATATAGGTTAGATATATTATATGAAGTCAGGCCCACTTTGATGATATAATATAGGTTAGATATATTATATATTATATAATAATTATAATTAATATTATATAAAATAGTGTTGCAAGTATGAGCCTAATTGGTGTTGTCATTGATGTCAACATACTCCTGTTGCATTGATGATAAGGATTGAATGAGTTGTATGCTGAGGATATTGAGAAAATTGGTCCTATCAAGAACAGTGAAGACAGTGAGGTAAAGATCCCAACTTAGATGAAGATAAGAGGATGTGCATCAATCTTAAGATGCTCTAGTAAAGATTTCAGAGGCCCGCATGAAGATCTGAAGAAGTTATGACCGCTTAAGTAAAACTGGTTCTGGCAAGTGTTCAGAGGTGACAGAGTAACACATATATGTCCGGTGAGATACGGAAAAGAAATATCTTACTATCCGGATTGGGTGGAGTGTTTAATAGGCTAATATGAATTGACAACTCAATTGGCTTGTGATTTGGAGATCCGCAAGCATCTATTCCATTATGACAGTGATGACAGACTGTGTTCTTGAGGTTCCAGATGAAGGAGTGAAGGATTTCAGTAAGCAAATGTAGTGTGGAAGTTCTTGGTAATTCAGGAAAGCTTGTGAAGGTCTCTGGATCGTTTCTAGTTTGTGTTGGTGGTCTGCACTAGAGTTTGAGCTTGCAATTGAAGAACAACTTCCGGATGATGATGTTCTTCCTAACTCTGGCTGACCGGATGAGTTACACATCCTGTGGATGATCTTAAAGGTGTTATGTGAGGATTGGTGCATTCCTAAATGAAGATTGAAGTCTCAGATCTGTGTGGTCGACTGTGTATTGATCCGCGTGAAGTCTTCTGTAATAAGTCATGTTGTATTTATGTACTTGCTCTGTAATGTATGCCGACTTGGATGATAATTCCTAAGTTGATGTCTTGTATAAATAAGGAGTTGTAAAGTCATTTTAAAGTGTGTCTTGTGGGATGAGAGTGTGGTAGAGAGAAGAGGAGCGAAAGGCAGAGCAGAAGTATTGGGCTTAAATGGAACTGACTCAAGCATGGTGAAGATGCTATCCTTCAGTTCAAGTATGTGATACTTATTATTCTATAGATAGTGTGTCTCTTGTAGGTAGTGAGTCTCCTGTGAGCAGTGTGCTCGGGCAGTGAGCCCTAATTGGCATGTGTCATTTTGTTCTTTCTATTCTTCTAACAGAGAATACAATCTTCGGTTAATCACCTTGTGGTTTTTCCCTTAACCGGGTTTTCCACGTCAAAATCTTGGTGTCTTATGTGTTAATGTGTTTCAGCTCTTGAATTAATGCATTATGTTTCCATGATTGATTTATTATTATGCTGCTGAATTACAAAGTGGATTTAAGTGCTTAATTGGAAGAAAGTTTTGGACAACTAATTCACCCCCCCCTCTCAGTTGTCTACCTGAAATCTAACAATTGGTATCAAAGCTAAGTTCCTCTAAAAGAGCTTAACCACTTGAGGAGATCCAGGATGTCGTCCTACAAGAAGGATAGTCTGAAGTTTGATGGAACCAATTTTAATCTTTGGAAAAGTCGCATGCAATGTCACTTACAATGTATGGGAATGCAGTACTGGACCATGGTTTCAACGAAGTATACTCCTCCACAGAATGGCCCGAAAAACTGCAAATGAAATCACAGATGCTGAAAATAATCTACGGACTAAAGAAGCTCTTCTAAGTGCCTTGTCTGATTCAGAACTGACAAATGTTGTTGACCTACAAACTACTTTTGAGATTTGGGAAAAACTCAAACTTCTGCTTGGAGACAAGTATGTTAAATGTGCAAGGCTATAGAGTCTGAAAGGAAAATTCAAAAATCTAAAGATGAGAGAAGATGAAATATCACTACTTTTATGCCAAGAGTAAATGAGCTTGTTTGTGGCATTAGATGTGCTGGTGGAGTCTTGGATGAATATGAGATTGTTGGCAAAGTTCACAGATCCCTTCCTGCTTCTTATAAATACAAGGTTGTTGCCATCGAAGAATTTAGAGCCCATTCAGGTGTCACAAGAGATCAATTGGTTGGTAAATTGGTTGCATTTGAATTGACCAAGTTTGGAGTTACGCCCCCCCAAGACTGAATCTGCATTCAAAGCCGGTGCCTCTGTAAAAGGTAAACAAAGGTTTGATCTGGGAGAGAACTCTTCAAGGAAACTATCATGGTATGAAAAAGCAAGAAAAGACCTGGAAGAAGAAGAAGCAGAAACTGCTCAACTTGAAGCCCTTATTGCAAAAAGACTGCCAAGAGGATCCGGTAAGTATGAAGGGAAATTGCCTTTTAAGTGTTTTAACTGCAATAAGATTGGTCATTTTGCCTCAAAGTGTCCAGAAAGATTTTCAAGGCCAAATCCTAACATATCAAGGTTCCAAAAGAATTATTACTATGTTCATGAAGAGGATGATAATGAAGGAGTAATAGATGATGAATCAGAGACATGAAATAAATCCGGAAGTGATTGGGTGTTTATTGCCATCAAGGAAGAAGATCCAATGCCCTCTGAATCTGTCAATCATAAAGTTGTAGAAAGAGCTCTGGCTGCCCAAGTTGAAGAAAAGGATGATTGGGTCATTGACAGTGGATGCTCTCACCATATGACAGGTGACAAAAATAAGTTCATAGATTTGGAAAGGTATGAAGGAGGAGTGGTAAAATTTGGTGATAATTCTGCTGGTAGAATCAGAGGTAGAGGAACCATTTCTTTTGATGGAAAGAACAAAACCAGTAATGTACTATATGTTGAAGGTCTGAAGCACAATCTTCTCAGTGTTGGACAGTTGGTGGACAAAGGCTACGATCTCTGATTCAAGAATGGAAAATGCAAGATCTTTGAAAGTTCTAGAATAGAGATCGCATCCGATACTCAAACAAAAGGTAATATCTTCCATTTAGTTGGTACTGGTAAAAGTTGTCTATTTGTGCAAATTGATTAGAGTTGGTTATGGCATAGAAGGATGTGTCATGTGAATTTTGATAATATTATCAAGATAAGCAACACTGAGGCTGTAAGAGATCTTCCAAAACTGGTGAAACCTACAAATAGTTTGAGCAAAGAATGTCAATTGGGGAAACAAAGCAGAGTCTCATTCAAAAGCAAGGAACAATCTTCTACCAGATTATTGGACCTAGTTCATACTGATCTATGTGGTCCAGCAAGAATCAGGAGTGTGCAAGGTGATAGATACTTCATGTTACTAATTGATGACCATTCCCGGATGATGTGGGTTACTTTTCTGAAAGAGAAATTAGAAGCTCTTGAGAAATTCAAAATATTCAAGGCTATGGTAGAGAATGAAACTAGATTAAAATTAAAATGTTTGAGGTCTGATAGAGGTGGAGAATTCACATCCGATGAGTTCATAGAATTATGTGAGAAACATGGAATAAAGAGATAGTCGTCTGCTCCTAGGACTCCACAGCAGAATGGAGTAGTGGAGAGAAAGAACCGGACCATCCAGGAAGCATCTAGGACCATGATGATGGAAGAAAATGCTCCTCAAATCTATTGGAGAGAAACTGTCAGCACTGCAGTCTATACTCTCAGTCAAGTACAAATCAGAAGCAATACTGGTAAGACTCCTTATGAACTTTGGTTTGGCATCACTCCTACTATGAGGTATTTCAAAGTCTTTGGTAGCAAATGTTACATTAAGAGAGATGAAGATCTAGGAAAATTTGATGCTAGAAGTGATGAAGGAATATTCTTGGGTTATTCTACTCAAAGCAAAGCATACCAGTGTCATAACAAGAGATTAAGGAAGATTGTGGAAAGTACAAATGTGAAGGTTGATGAAGGAATTGAAAAACCCTCAAGGTTTTATGAATATGATGAAGATGATCAAAATGATGTTTTTGTTCAAGAAGTCCAAGCTCCCTCTGAAATTTAGATTCAAACTAATCTGATAAATCAGGAAGAAGAGATAAATTTGAATGAACCTGTTCAAGAATCAGAAATGCAAGAAACTCCCAAAGTTCCCAGGTATGTAAGACTAAATCACTCTGAAGATCAGATTATAGGTGATAAAAGCGAAGGTGTACAAACAAGAAGAAGGATTGCTCAAGATTTAGAAGAGTATTGTCTGATTTCAAAAGTTGAACCTAGGATAGTGAATGAAGCTTGCAATGATGAAAACTGGACTAAGGCAATGGAGGAAGAACTAATGCAAATTGAGAAGAATCAAACATGGGATCTTGTTCCCAGACCTAAAAACAAGAATGTGATTGGAACCAAATGGGTCTTCCGGGATACACTGAATGAAATTGGTGAAGTAATCAGAAACAAAGTCAGATTGGTCTGCAAGGGTTACTCTCAAATAGAAGGAGTTGATTTTGAAGAAACTTTTGCTCCGGTGGTAAGAATTGAAGCAGTCAAATTATTTCTTGCTTTTGCTACCTTCAAGGATTTCAAAGTGTATCAAATGGATGTCAAGTCTGCCTTCCTGAATGGTGACTTGGAAGAAGAAGTATACATTGAGCAACCGGATGGATTTCAATTATCTGATCATGGTGATATGGTCTACAAGTTGAAGAAAGCACTGTATGGACTCAAGCAAGCCCCAAGAGCCTGGTATGAAAGATTGGATACGCATCTTTTGAAGATTGGTTTTAACAAAAGTATTGCTGACAGTAATTTGTACTTCAAAATTGATCATGAAAATATCTTGATTGTTGAAGTATTTGTTGATGATATCATTTTTGGAGGAAGAGATAGTATGTGCAAAACCTTTGCAAATCAAATGAAAAGTGAATTTGAGATGTCCATGCTTGGGGAAATGAATTTCTTCTTGGGTCTGCAAATCATTCAAACTAAGAAAGGAATCTTCATTTCTCAGACCAAATATGTGAAAGAATTGTTAAAGAAATTTGGGATGGAAGAGTCAAAACCAATGAGTACTTCCATGGCAACCAGATGTAAATTGAGCAAAGATGATGACTCTCCTAAGATTGATCAAAAAAAGTACAGGTCAATGATTGGAGGATTGTTATATCTCACTCAAACTAGACCTGATATTATGAATGTTGTTGGTCTTGTTGCTAGATTGCAAGCCGATCCTAGAGAATCTCATGTCATGGCAATCAAGAGGATTTTTAGGTATCTAAAAGGGACAGTTGAGTATGGTTTGTGGTATCCTAGAGATCATAATTTCTCTCTTCATGCATATACAGATGCGGATTGGGTAGGAGATGTGGATGACCGGAAGAGTACCAGTGGTGGAGCATTCTTTTTGGGAAAGAGATTGGTTTCTTGGTTGAGTGATGCAGAGCGCATAGTGGAAGTGCAAAAATTGATCAAACTTATGATCAGTGAGAAGGTGGCCTATGTCTTGGCAATCTACCCTTATCGGCCAAACATACCCCGTTGGCCACCTTGCAATTTCTCTAACCGATCTCTCAACTCTCCCCAACAACTCAACATAATGCTTTATCTTCAGCGAGACTACATACCATCGGCGAGTTTGAGAACTACTCCGCTGATACATACTGATCACGCCGATGGCCCTTTGAACCACCACCATCAGTGTGACATTCCTCATCAGCAAACTCTAGTTTCACTAGGCCGATACACCAATGCTAATGTCTTCGGTGTGAATCACCCCTTGTCACCCCGATATGCCACGATCAATAAGATTACCACTATCGGCGGAACTTTTCCTTTGTGTGCCGATACACTTGGTCACCCCGATCACTCTTCGGGTAGACTTAAACTATTGCTCTGAGGTTCAAATCTCCTGTTGATGACCACTACCTCGCCGATGATGCCTTCACAAAACTGCAAGTCCTCAAATCGTCTAACTTCCAACCCAGACCCTGGCACATGGAGATGCTAGGTCTCCTACTGTACGAATTGTTCCATTTCAATTCCCTGCACCGCCAACCTCAACACAAAACAAAAGAACAAAAACAAATATATATACACTGAAGCCATTCCACTGATCTCAACGAGAGTTGAACTAGTGGAATTCCTCAACAAGCCATTTTGTCACAAACCATAGGAAGGTAAAATCTACAACGAACAAATTATGAAAACTTCAAACACAAAAACTGGAAACACTAAACTAACGGAACAGAGTCTTATTCTTCTTCAGCACATAATTGAACTTACACAACCAAATTTAGAACCGAACCCAAAATGTCCATTTTGCTGCCAATTTATCCCAACACATTGGGAGATTAAACAATTCATGACAGTTGGGGAAGGCCAACCACTTCATATCCCCAAACTGCTTTTATTACAACTGAACAAAACAAAAAGAGAAAATGAACAACTGGTCAGTTTGACCTTATCCAAACAAAAACAAAAGATTTGTTAGGTGCCCCTACACCACTGAGCAAGAAACAAGAGGCAATATCTCTGTCCACTACAGAAGCAGAATATATTGCAGCAGCAAGTAGTTGTACTCAAGTTTTGTGGATGAAGCAAATGCTAAGAGACATAAGAGTGGAGTATGAGGAGCCTATCACAATCTTCTGTGATAATTCAAGTGCAATAAACATATCTAAGAATCCAATGTTGCATTCAAAGACCAAACATATATCCATCAACTTTCATTTTTGAGAGAGCAAGTGAACAAGAATGAAGTCAGATTGGAGTTTGTACAGTCCAAGGATTAGATTGCAGATATCTTTACCAAACCTCTACCTAAGGACTTTTTTGAGTATCTCAGGGAGAAGTTAGGGGTTATTACCCCTCCAGTGATGAACTAAGGTGCATTGATGTGCATCAGTCCGGTGGATATCATAGTCATATCTTGTGGTCTAGATTGATGATGGGGAGCTGCTACTCAGGGGGAGTAGCTGGTATGATTCAAAAGTGGTGAAGTTGCAAGTATGTGCCCTTTGCCATTGATGTCAAAGGGGGAGAGAAGACATGTGAAAAACAAGTGGTTGCTGATCAAAGGGGGAACAGGAAAGGAAGAGAAGTTGTGACAATGAGGAGAAGTTCTTGTCTTGATGGTAAAAATAGTTTTTCACATCATATGTTGCCATCAATGACAAAGGGGGAGATTGTTGCAAGTATGAGCCTAACCAGTGTTGTCATTGAGGTCAACATACTCTTGTTGCATTGATGATAAGGATTGAATGAGCTGTATGCTGAGGATATTGAGAAAATTGGTCCTATCAGGAACAGAGAAGAACAGTGAAGACAGTGAGGTAAAGATCCCAGCTTAGATGAAGATAAGAGGATGTGCATCAAAGGGTTTGTAGATATGTGTCTTAAGATGCTCCAGTAAATATTTCAGAGGTCCGCATGAAGATCTGAAGAAGTTATGACCGCTTAAGTAAAATCAGTTCTGGCAGGTGTTCAGAGGTGACAGAGTGACATAGATAGGTCCGATGAGATCCAGAAAAGAAATATCTTACTATGCAGATTGGGTGGAGTGTTTAATAGGCCAATATGAATTGACAACTCAATTGGCTCGTGATCTAGAGGTCCGCAAGCATCTATTCCATTATGACAGTGATGACAGACTGTGTTCTTGAGGTTCTGGATGAAGGAGAGAAGGATTTCAGTAAGTAGATGTAGTGTGGAAGTTCTTGGTAATTCAGGAAAGCTTGTGAAGCTCTCTGGATCATTTCCAGTTCGTGTTGGTGGTCTGCACTGGAGTTTGAGCTCGTAATTGAAGAACAACTTCCGGATGATGATGTTCTTCCTAACTCTGGCCGACCGGATGAGTTACACATCCTATGGATGATCTTGAAGATGTTATGTGAGGATTGGTGCATTCCTAAATGAAGATTGAAGTCTCAGATCTATGTGGCCGACTGTGTATTGATCCATGTGAAGTCTTCTGTAATAAGTCATGTTGTATTTATGTACTTGCTCTGTAATGTATGCTGACTTGGATGATAATTCCTAAGTTGATGTCTTGTATAAATAAGGAGTTGTAAAGTCATTTTAAAGTGTGTCTTGTGGGATGAGAGTGTGGTAGAGAGAAGAGGAGCGAAAGGCAGAGCAGAAGTATTGGGATTAAATGGAACTAACTCAAGCATGGTGAAGATGCTATCCTTCAGTTCAATTATGTGATACTTATTATTCTGTAGACAGTGTATCTCTTGTAGGCAGTGAGCCTCCTATGAGCAGTGTGCTCAGGCAGTGAGCCCTAATTGGCATGTGCCATTTTGTTCTTTCTATTCTTCTAACAAAGAATACAATCTTGGGTTAATCACCCCGTGGTTTTTCCCTTAACCAAGTTTTCCACGTCAAAATCTTGGTGTCTTATGTGTTAATGTGTTTCAATTCTTGAATTAATGCATTATGTTTCCATGATTGATTTATTATTATGCTGCTAAATTACAAAGTGGGTTTAAGTGTTTAATTGGAAGAAAGTTTTGGACAACTGATTCACCCCCCCTCTCAGTTGTCTGCCTGAAATCTAACAAATAATATAATATAGGTTAAAGGTTAGATATATTATTATAAATTATTATATAATAATTATATTATATTATATCAATAAATACAATAATTATTCATATGTTGATCTTTGTAAATCTAACGGCTCTAGATTGATTCCGGAGGTATGAGTTCGCTAGTCTAGCACTCTAGACATTTTGTTCCAGAATTCAACTATAGTCATCCATCTGGCATTGAACATTCATGCAAGTGTTTAACTTATTTTCCTTAAAACCTTAAGTCTTATATTCAAGAGTTTACTTTATGTGCTATTTTGTTGTTAACTGTCTAGCCTAGGTTCCCAGTTAGCTAAGTTATAACCTTATGTCTTTTATGTCATGAGTTAACCAACCCCCAGGTCTTGCCCATCAAGTCATATGCATTGCAAAGTCTTAGTCTTATATCCTTGTAAGGCTCTGAAAGTGCCACTTGGCAGGATATCACAAGCCTACACAACACTGAAGGTGACGCCATGTTTGCACCGCGGGGATGCGAGGCAAAGATAGGTGTCAAGGACATACATTGTGGCCTATGGCCATAATATCAATGATTTAGTTGAATGAAGGATATGGTGCCAGATGTCGAAGGATCGAGTGAAGTAGTGGGGCCGCAAATATTGAAGATCCAATGGTAGTGCATCCTCACAAGAGAATCTTGTCTGCAAGGAAGATTCTCCACGCTACTATGAGATTTTGACCCCTAGCTAACTCTTAGAAAGAAGAATAAGGTTTGCATAATGGATGTCCACATGGAAGCCTTAGCGCGCACCCATGGAGCCAAAAGGAGGTGATCTATTTTTTATTGCAAAGCTGCGAAATGATGCCACGTGGCCACATAGGACAAAAATGTCGAAAAGTCAGCAAGAAGCCATGTTTGAGATGGAGTAATTTGATTGGTTGTCGGGTTGACTGAATTTCACGTAAAGGCCTAGATTTCCAAATCTTGCAGTTGCTTCACGACCGTTGATCTCACAATATGAATTTTGCATCAACGGTTGGAATTTAATTTTTTTGTGTACACGTATCATGAATTCATAGTGATGGCTGAAAAGACATGCATTGATGCACCGAGACCTAATCTGTAAGCTTGATTAAAGTTGAAGAAGGGTTTTTCACGTTTTCATAAACATGGAGAGGATTTATGCACAATGAGCAATTGGATGAGAAAATATTGTGATTTCAAGATTCTGCAACGAAATCTTGTAAGTTATTCTTCCTTGTTGTGTCTGTTTGAAGGTGAATTGCTAATTTGCTGCCTGGTAGAGGATATTTTGAGCATTCTTAGAAGAGAAAACCCTAGTCTGGTGAAGTGTTATTTCAAAAAATGAGTCAAACAAGTTAGCCTTCGACTTCTAAGAGGAGTCTAGATGAGGATTTAATGAAACAAATGATTGGGTCTTCAAGAAGGCCAGTGAATACATACGGTCAAGGTGGGCCTAATGATAGACTGTTAGATTTGTGTTCTAGGTGTCGAGATGCTAAATTGTCTGTGCATGGGTGGACTCTATTTAAGCATTGGCATGATAGGAAGGAGTACAAAGGCCCTATTTGTAATGCCTAGAATTTGGATGTGGCGAAGTTGATGTGCCCTAATGTATTTGTAAATCCTGATCTGGTAAGGGTTGTTGCACAAAGATATGATCCTGCTTCTAGGATTGTTAGGGCAGGGAATAATGAAGTCATGATTAGTACAACAAAGGCATTCATCATAAAGGTATTTGGCCTCAACCCTGCTGCAAACAAAAAGATAGATTTCAACGTCCTAAAAGATGAATACAAAAGAGCTCGACATGCATACAGAGTATTCAAGTTGCCTAAGCACAGAGCAAGGGGAATTGATGGAAAGTTAATTAGAATATTAGATAGTGAAGAACCTTTTGATGTTTCACAATTCATGCATTACTTTGTAAATACTTACCCACTCTTGCCATGTACTGGGAAGAGATGCATTGGATAAGATCCCAGTTCCTATGATGATGTTAGCTACAAATGTACAAGATATTTCAACTACTGAATAATTTGATTATGCAACATATATAGCAGGCAAGATGCATGAGCACTTATTGAAGATTAAGAACAATCTGTATGTTGTAGATGCAAAGGTGGAATTTAGATATATTTTTATATGCTGCAACAAGGATGTGGCATTAGGCTTTACATTTCAGAGAATTAGAACAGGATGGTACTCTTCTTTCTATCCAATTATGGACTCATTTGTTAGATATGCACTGTGAAAATTTAGACTATGTGATTTTTGAAGAACATTTTGTGAGAAGGCTGCTGAAGTTTATGGAGCCTGAAGGTGAAAGGGTTCCAAGGGATGTATTAGATTTTCTGAGACCATTGGATAGAACCCCTAAACTAGGAATTCAGCATAATTGGGGAGATTGGTTCCTGCACACCCGCACTACTTGCATTAGAGTTTATGGGATCAAGGTTGCCCCACATATACTGCCAAAGTATGTGCCAAGGAGGATTTGATATATGGAAATTATCTAGCAATTGAATGAATCAGTTAAAGAACACCTAAGATTGCAGAAGAAAGGGTCATTTTTCCCTACTGCCACCAAGTTTTGTGACTTCTAGGATACAAATAAAGATTCTTTGGATCAAATTGATTCAGTTTTGGAAGGTTACAAGATGGGGTTCGAACACCCAAGGGTATTTGATCCAGAAGGTTTCATCATCAGGGTGAGACTTAATGTCAAAAGGCCACAATTCACCCATCAAGTCCTGTATGATGAGGATGTAGTGAGAAACTATGCTACCATGGAGGAAATTCATTTATTAAGGGAAAAGTGGAGAGCAGTGATGGAAGGGGAAAGAATGATAAAAAAATTGAATTCTGCATATCCTGGGGATTTTGCAGAGGAAAATGACCCAATAATAAGGATTCAAAAAATCCTTGCCAATGCAGAGACTCTGATTGAAAATGCCCCTACTGGTGAAGAGAGACCTACATATGATCCAAGGAGTATAGTCAAGCCATGTAGCAGAAGAAATGAGTCTCCCAATTCACCTTTGGCCAAAAAATTGAAAATCATTGACTTGGAGCATGAAGAAGAAATAGAGTTTGTGGACTTGGAGGAGGAAATTAATGAACAAGAACAAGAAATTTCTCAACAGTTGAATTCACCTAAGAGAATAAGGCCTTATGCCTCTCCAGATAATAGGTTGGCAAGGTCACTTTCTAGCGATTAGGTAGATACATAGGACATCAAAGTGCTCGCTTGTGCACAATTTTTAGAAGATGATGCCTTTGTCAATACCCCTAAATTTAAGGGGTATGTGTTGAAAGTGAGAAATGAAGAATTTTAGAAGAAAGTGGAAGAAGCAAAACTTAGAGGAGTTGATCCTGAGAAGTATGAAGAAATAACACACAAGGTGCTCAATGAATTGAGCCAGGATATCAACAGGATGACCCCTAATGAAGGGAGAGCTTTGGTGGAAAAGAGTGGTCTATTATTACTTCCTCATTGGACTTTGGCAAATGTAATTGCATTTGATACTATCACAAGGATGGGCATAGATATCTCTGATGATCAGGTAGATAAAGCACTCTTTTGTGCAGGGTTCAATCCCAAATTTGAGACCTTGGCAATATGGGCATTGGCCCCAAACAATAAAAAGCCAAGGATGGGTTTAGGTGAATTAAAAAGAGATGTGATAATAACAAGAGTATCAGATACTCTAGCTCCTCAAGATGCAAGCTTGAGTGTTGACACAACTCAATTTGTTGAGGTTGTCACCAATAAATGGCAAAAGGACTATGATGAGCTTTTATTGAAATATGGACAGGCAATGGCAGAATTGAATAAGTACAAGGGGCAAATGTTGTTATCACCAGGTACTTCAATTCAGAATGTTTCAGTCCATGTGGATGTTGCAGAAGCTTTTCCAATAGATAGAGAGACATTGCTCTCAAAGATTAAAGAGTTGAAGGAAGAAGTAAAAAGTTTGAAAGATGAGAAGAAGACCACTGTTAAGGAAATGGTTACAAATTTGATTAACCATAGGCTATCCAAGGTTACAACCAAGGTTGATGATACATGGAAATCTTATTCAGGTTTGAGGACAGCCTAATACAAACATGAGAAGGATAAGGAAAGCTTGAAGGACATGATTAGGGTATGGCTACCTAGAACTGGAGAAATAAGGGAAATTCATAGATGTTTAAGGTTTGCCCCTGATGCTCCAGTAGAAATAGAATTAACCCTTGACATGTTGCTTTTGTTAGAAGAGGTAGTGGTTTTCCAGCTAAAATTGGATAAAGTTTTGAAGGAGAAAAGATAATCAATTGAGAAGATAGATAAAAAGATTATGCCAAGCATATTGGAAAATGATGGACAAATAAAGAGTTTGGACAAAGGGAAGGCTAATTTTGAAGATATAGCCAGCCAACTCGTATCTTCAAGTTGTGTAGATGGTGATCCAAATATGAAAATTTTAAGTTCTACACTTGATAAGCTACATGCATTGGAGTTGAATTTTGAGACATTCTATAAGGAGTCAAAAATCTTATTGGGTGCTAGGTATGCAGTGCATAATTAAAAAATAGCAAAATTGATTCCTTTCCAATGGCCATTGGAGAAAGCATGTGCAACTTGGGTGGAGAAGTATGGATAAATGTGTCCAGGGTGAAAAAAGATCCAGTCATGTGATATGTCTTCTTCATCATTGGGATAAAACACTTCTAACGGTTTTTTGGCATCTCCAAGTTGAATTGTCTATAAAGAACATGTTGTTCCACTTTGTAAAGAGATTGGAAGATTTGGGAAACTTTGATAATGAAATACAGAGCAATTTTTGAGAAGTTGTCCATATTCTGAGTAGTAAGTTTCAATTTCTTGCATGTTGAATGTACTTTCTCTATAAACATTATATGTACTTTGAATGTAATATATGATAATAATTATAATAAATATATAATAAATATATGATAATAATAGATTCTAAAGGTCAGTTCCTTGTTAAGTGGCTTAATCTAACCTTTTCTGTAGAAAAGAGGTAGCAACAACTAAAACAAATGTTGAAAACAAAAGAAGTAATACACCAAGATTAAAATATATTATCCTTAAAGATTAAATTCAATAGTTAACAAAATAAACCACACACATCAATAGCAATGTACATGGAGTAATTAATCATCCAAAAGTAATAAAAAAATATGATAGAAACATGCAATTCTACAACTTCATATGTTAATTGAATAATAACTAATAGAATAAAATAAACACATCAATAATAATGTAGAAAGTAATTAATCATCAAAAAATAATTATAATAATAGGATAGAAACACATTTTTTTATTGGTAAACTACACCATGTGTGAGAAATTATATTAATACAAAAATATTTACATTCAGTTCGAGCCTAGAGGGCTCTTCGTAGATTAACACAAGAGCACTCATTGTGCCAAAAAAACAAATATAGTGCCAAGAAAATTCCCAAAATTAGCCCTCTAATCTACCAGCCCAAGCTCCAAAAACACATAGCACCAGCCACCAGCTCAAAAACTTTCCACCCTACCACCCCGGTCCCCAGTGTGGCAATTACCAAAAAAGTGGCCCTGGGACTGGGAGCCCGACCACTCCTACAGCTAGTAGAATTCCCCCACACTCACAGTGGCTATAAAGTGATCAATCCATATTAGAGTCTCCTCTCTGTCCATTCCAATTACTCATCGAAGAAAGTCTCTCCCACGAGCCACCCAAAGCCTGTGCCTTCCCAGTTACTACTCATTCATGTTTAGCAAGAACAACTGCCTAGCTATACCCTCTTCTTCCTCCTATAGCTTTTCCAGGTCCCTCGGCCAGGGGGTCCCGACCCCCAATTCTACAAAAACCACCACATCTACGTCATCCACAAGAATATCTAGAGTGAATACCTCCCATAGAATCACCAACGCATCCACATTGCCTCTCCCAAGTCAAACAAAGAAGCCAGAAAGTGCGAGGAAATGTTTGTATTTAAACCTTGTATCTGTCCTCCGAGACCAAGAAGTCTTTACCCAAGACCATCTTCACTACCTCAAGGAAGAGTCTATTCTTCTGCTTAAAAATGATCATCAGTATGTAATTTGTGATACGATCCATAAAGGTGACCTGGTGCTTATTGCAGTGGAGCCTTATCGGAGTCTCCATCCTGTGTTTTGAACAAGCCAGACGGGTGTCGTTTTGTTGGAGACCTCCAGGATTTAAAGGAAGTTCGTTAATGAACACACGCCTTAGGTGAAAGATGCATTTATTCGTTATCTAGATTTTTGTAGTGTCAATCTGTAATTATAATTCATTATTCCTCACGTTGGCAGGGTTGTCAAAAGCTCTCACGGGAGAGCCATTTAATGCTTGGGAAAAGTACTGCTACTATAATAATTATTAACAATATATAACTATTATTATATTATATTGTATTATATAATATGATTAAAATCATATCTTATTAATTTATATTATATATTGTATTAGTATTAGTATTAGTATTGATATTAATATAATATATGATAAAATAACCACCACCAAGGGGATAAAATAACAACTTAAGTTGGGGAAACTGGCTACACAGGTCAACGATCAATTAGAAGGATAAACCCTAGATGCCTTAGACAACACTAGTTGTAGTGTTTTTACTTGGAGATTTTGCAGAGTGAATCGTGATAACATAAAAACCATAAAAATTTTGAATTGACATAACACATCCATTTATCTGTATACATTGCAATTTGCCATTAAACTCATGTCAATTTCAAACTGTAATTACTTCTATATTTTTTATTAAAATTTAACGTCACCCTTTAAAAAAGATTGGGGAATTACATCATACATGAACATCTAAATTTCTAACCAAGATCTAATAGATGCAAAAAACATACACAGACTATTGAATCCAGAAGCTCTTCACGCAATACTGTCATGGACTGTGGAAAACTCATGCTTACCATCTAACCAACCTCAAAGTTCCAAACAAAACTCCTATCCTTCAACCTTCAAACCTTGCTTTGATCCTCCAAAATCTTTTTGGTTCCTCTTTTCAACAATGCTTAATGAATATTTCACTATAGTCCATAATTATCCTATTAACAGGCAATGGCTACATTACAAATTCAATTATGTCCTCATTCACAATGATAGTAAATGATTTACTATAGAACCTTGCTTTATATGTACAAGAAACCTTGTTGGCAATTGAGTTGCAATACCAATTCCATGCGTCAATTCAAATTTCCAGTTTCTCATACATGCATGAATGTGTGGGAGATTCAACCCACCACCCAGAATAGAATGCATCATTTGCAAATTTGTTAAAAGTCTCAATTCTTGACACAATTTATTCCACTTGATGAATGCTCGTATTTCTTCACTCCGAGACATGCAAAGCAATAACATCATGCATAGCTACACACAAACAAAATTTTCCATCATTCTTATTACTATTCTACATCTGTGAACTAAGAACTCTATCACACAGTTAAATTCAAAATCATGAATGATCACAAAATAAGTACTTGGTAACTTACTTTCTTCGCATAGCTGATGTAATGAAAGCCATTACTTTGAACTTTTACAGTTTATTGATTCTTCTATCTGTAATGCAATATAAGGTTGAAACAATAAACACTATCATATATACATGACATGTACTGCCATGACAAATGGGTAAATAACAAGCAACTCCATTTAATTGACTCTACCATACCCTGGAAATTCACATTGGCTAATCTATGTGGTATGTCACTTGCCATTAATGAACTCAATTGGCATTGGCTAATCTAGCTAGTTAAGTGGTGCTTTCAATTAAATCAATAGTACGACTCTAATTAATGATAGAGCAAATTGTTCCACTTGCAGTCTTGTAAATTGTTCAACTATTTGGTGAACCATTGAACAAATGATGAATGGTTGTAGTTGAATTCTCAAAGGTAGATCTCCAACAATACACATTACAAACAAAATCCTCCAGAAATTGGAATCAACTAAGAGTCGTTAGATATTAATAGATCAAAGGTTGAGATATATATAAAATATATAATATATTTATATTTATTATTGTATAAAGGTCAAGGTGGCAGCAGAGCGCAAGCCCTCAACTGTAGAAAATTTGAAATTTGGGTGTGTCAGTACTTTGGCCCGAAATAGAACTTATGCCTCATTGACATGCACGGCAGAAGTGACATCTGTCCTTTCGTAATAAATAAGGAATGTCTTAAACTCTTTTGTTTAATATAATATATTAATATGGGTTATTGATATAGATTACAATTGTTGACAACATTTTAATTCTTTTGTCTTATTATCTATTATTTTTAGATAATAACATAATTCTGGAACTTTTAAGTTTTATTATTTTATGGTTAGATCGATTGGTTGATTCTAGAAGTATTAAAATTTAGAATATATGTAAAAAATAAGTTTAATCAAAATCATTCCTTGAATCCTTCAGAAAAGAGATTAACAATGTGTGTAATTAATGAAATTAACAAATTAGAATTAGAAGGGTAACAAACATTAACAACATTCAATCAAAACAACAACCTGACTGGTTTTGGTGCTAGGGTTTAGGGTTTCCTGTTTGTAGTTTTGTGCTGGGTGTTTTGTACTGTTTGAGCATGGAGGGTGCTGCTGATGGTAGTACCTCAGAACCCCCACCCGTTCAGGGTGTTGTTCAACAGCCCAACTGGAAAAATGCCCTAACGGACAATGTTGCTTCTCATTCCACCAACGCACAAACAACGGACTGTCAGCTTAAGGAATCAACGGAGGGTTCATCCCTGGTCATCCCTGATAATCTCATGGACAGGATTGTCTCCTCAATGGATCTGACCCTAGTGGGTAAGTTTTTTTCCCTTCGCCTGACCATTGACATGGTGTGAAAATGGATTTCCAACCGATGGCATCTTAAAGGTAGTGTTTCGGCAATGGCAATGGCACGTGGGATGTTCTTGTTCAGATTCACAAGCAAGGAGGACATGTTGTCCATTCTATTTGGAGGGCCTTGGCTATATGGTTCTCATTCTCTCTTTGTTTGCTGCTAGAAACCTGGCTTGGACCCAGTTGCAGATCTCAACCGCTGCACCCCTGTTTGGGTAAGATTACCTAGTTTCCCCCTTGAGTTTTGGGATGAGTCTGTTTTCAAATCCATCGGTAATTCCCTTGGGCATTTTGTCACCTTAGATAATCCTACCAGTACCAAGTCTCATTTTGTTTACGCGAGATTCTGTGTGAATGTGGAAATTAATAAAACTCTACCCTCCTCCATTGAGATTACTTCCAAGTTTGGAATATGGACCCAGCCCATTTCTTACGAGAACTCGACCCTTTTCTGTCAATTCTGCAAGAGGAAGGGGCACCTTATTTCCCATTGTAAGAGAGCTGTGGAAGTTAGGGATAAAGGTAAAAACAAGTTGACAGACGAATGCTCAATCAAGCCCACAGATAATGCGACAGTGGTGGATAAGGATCTTATTCCTCAAGTTGGGAGGCCAAAACCCACACCCACCTTTAGGACAGTGGATTCTAAGAGAGCCCCTTTATTAGAAGAAGGAGAGATCTTGGAGATGGTAAAAGAGACCCAACACCTGGATATTTCAGCTGCTAAGTTGGAAGAGGAATTGATACAGAAGGAGGTTAGTCCAGTGAAGGACAAGATCCCCTTGATGCAAGAGGTGGATAATGTATTTCAGATCCAAAAAGGCTCTGTAGTTGCTCAGAAAGCCCCTCCTCTGATTGATAGGATATTTTCTGTCAAAGAAAATATGCCCCCCCCTTCTCAGAGCCTAGACCATCTTTCCCCTGTTAAGCTAGGCCAGAATTCTTTAAAAGGGATTTCATCCCTTAGGCAGAAAGCTTCATCCATAGTGAATTCAACTGGAGCAAGCCTGAGTGCTTCGTTAAGCGACTAGGAGGAATGGACATCTCAGAAGAAAAGAGGTAGGAAACCTAAAAAGACAGCTGATGTTGGTATCGATCCAGCAAAGGGCAGGCCCTCCCTAAGGGAAACCAGACAAAGAGAGGCAGTGCGGGAGATTGCCAATGGACGGCAGAAAACTCTGGAGACCCACTCTAGGTAGATTTTTAAATGAAGATTTTCTCTTGGAATATGAGGGGACTCAATAACCCCTCAAAACAGTTCGAGGTTAGAAATTGTATTTTGGATTACAAAGTTGACATTTTGCTGCTCCAAGAAGTCAAAATGATAGAGAATAATTTCAAGATTGTTGCTAACAATATCTGGCCCAATGCTTCCTACTTCATTAGCCCGGCGATTGGAGCCTCTGGTGGCATTGTCACTATATGGAATGCTTCAAAGATTAAAGGTTTGCTTGTTCACCTTAATAAGAATTGTTTAGCTATTGATTTCTCTTTGCCTTCTTTCAGTTGGTGCCTCATCAATGTGTATGCCCCCAATACCCGTGTTTTGAGGAAGAACCTCTGGGAGGATCTTTCCGGGAAACTTGTTTC
This sequence comes from Cunninghamia lanceolata, assembly GCA_027924645.1. NCBI lineage: Eukaryota > Viridiplantae > Streptophyta > Pinopsida > Cupressales > Cupressaceae > Cunninghamia > Cunninghamia lanceolata. Next base: position 2,322,310 of record BSBN01000143.1, on the reverse strand, counting down.
TCATATAGCCTCACATTGGATGTTGGCTGGAGATTTTAATACCCCTTTATACCCTTCTGAGAAATCTGGAGGTATTGTGGATTACTCAGACAGTATGATGGATTTGGCGGACTTCATCAACACCTGTGGACTTGTGGACATTGATTTGACTAATCAGCAATTCACATGGACCAATAGAAGGAATGAGGAACATCTAATTCAAGTCAGACTGGACAGGGTTTTAACCTCTAATAATGGGCCCCTCAACTTCACTCTCTCTCTTAGAGCACTCCCTAGAACAATTTCAAATCATAACCCCATTATTTTGGAGTGGGCCGATGATAGAAGAAAAGGACCTTTTCCTTTTAGATTTGAAGCTATGTGGATCAAGCACCCTGACTTTAGAAATCTCCTATCTGGCTGGTGGTAGATCAAGGTGGTAGGTACTCCTATGTTCCGTCTTCACAAGAAACTCCTCCACATCAGACATCAGGTTTATGGCTGGAACAGGTACAGCTTTGGTAATATTTTTTCGACAAAGAAGTTTATCTCTGATAATCTTGAGGACATACAACTTAGGATTGCCCAGGGGGATAGGTCCGAGTCTTTGGCTACTTCTGAAGACAACCTCATTAAGGAGTGGAAGGATATCATGTACAAGGAAGAAATTTTTTGGAAGCAAAAGTCCCGTATCCAATGGCTCAAAGAAGGGGATCAGAACACGGCCTTCTTTCATAAGTCCGCCCTTAAACATAGAAAATCCAACACATTATCTTCTATTAAATTGGAAGATGGTAATCTTATTACTGAAGATGAGGAGATTGGAGATAATGCTATTAGGTTCTTTCACAACCTGCTGTCGGAGTCTGGGCCAATTGCTGACAATTCGCTGTCTATTTCTCAGCTGTTAGAAGAGATACCTTCTATTTTGACTGTGGATGATAATGCTAACATTTTGAAAACTATTACTAAGGAAGAAGTCAAGGCTGTTGTCTTTTCTATGGGCCCTTATAAAGCCCTTGGTCCCGATGGATTTCCTCCGGTGTTTTTTCAAGAATTCTAGGAAATCATTGGGTTTGAGGTCACTGCTGCTGTTAAAGACTTTTTCAGGACTGGTAAGCTCCTTAGACAATTTAATAACACCTATATTGCTTTGATTCCTAAAAAACCCAACCCTGATATGTTCAAGGATTTCTGGCCTATAAGCCTCTGTAACACCTTTTATAAAATTTGTACTAAGTTATTGGTTTTCAAATTGCAACCTTATCTGGATAAGATCATTCTCCCATCAAAAAGGTTTTGTCCCTGGCAGGTAGATCTTGGATGTTGTTCTTGCTACTCATGAGACTTCATTCCATGGAAAAAAGTCAGATACCTAGCATGGCTCTCAAACTCGACATCTCTAAAGCTTACGACTGGGTTTCTTGGCAGTTTCTGTTCAAAATTCTTTACAAATTTGGTTTTAATGATAAACTCCTCCTTCTTGTCAAGGAAGTTGTTACTACTGCTAAATATTCGGTTCTTGTGAATGGTATCCCAAGAGGGTTTTTCTCCCCTTCTAGGGGAATTCGGCAGGGAGACCCTCTCTCTCCCTACCTTTTTATTATGATTGCTGAGGCGCTAGGTAGATCTTTTTTAAACAAAGTCTCTTCTAAAGTTATCATTGGGATTAAACCTGCCACTTCCCTTACTCCTTTGATGATCCAACAGTTTGTGGATGATACTATTCTATTTGGCATTTCTTCCGTGGTGGAGGCTTCTGCTTGGAAAAGGTTACTGAATGAGTATGCTCATGCTTCTGGGCAACATATAAATTTCAGAAGAGGAATATTTTTTTCTTCAATACTCCTGATGATCTTCAAAGAAAAATTGTTAAGATTCTTGGTTGTGCTACTGCTAATCTCCCTTCTGTTTATTTGGGCCTTCCCCTCACTATTAAAGATGTCACCCCTGCCTTTTGGCATAGCATTATTGAAAGAACTCAGAGAAAGCTCATGGGCTAGAAAGGCAAAATTCTCAGCAATGCTGGGAAACTTCAACTTTTACGAGCCTCCCTTCAAGGCATTCCCACGTACTTCCTATCTCTTTTTAAGATGCCTAGATACCTAGCTAAAAAATTGGAACAGATACAAAGGACTTTTTTATGGACTGGAATGGAGGAAAAGAAAAGGATTTCTTTGGTCAAGTGGGAGCAGGTCTGCTATCCTAAATCTCATGGGGGTCTTAACATCAGGACTGTCCAAAGCATGAATAAATCCCTGCTGTCCAAGGTAATGTGGAACTTCATCAACAATAATAAAGATTGGGGAGATATAATGAAGGCTAAATATCTCAAAGATTCTGATAGCTACTCGGTACTTGTTCAAGAAGGTATTCCACCAGGTTCTGCCATCTGGAACAAAATGCTTAAAACTAGGAGCATCATTAGAAAAGGTATGAGATGGAAATTAGGGGACGGTTCTCTCATCAACTTCTGGGAAGACCCCTGGTTAACTAATCAGGCTCTCTCAGCCCAAATTGATAACAAAGATTAACATTAAAGGCTATTGTTGAAAATGTCTCTAATGCTAACATTAAACCTGCAAATTAACCTTTGACCAAACAGGAATCTTGGGTGGCTTCTAACTGGGGTTTGCTGAACCAAATCCCAGCTTTTGATGACACGAAACTTTGGAAAAGACTTAATACTATTTGGGCCCAACCTGAGCCGGGGTGGTTGAAACTTAATTTTGATGGTGCTGCTAAAGCTGATGGTTGCACCAGTGGAGGAGGTATAATAAGGGATGAACATGGTGATCTTGTTGCGGCTTATGCCAGAGGACTTGGAAAGCATTCTAACAACATTGCTGAGGCAATGGCCCTCCTCTGGGGTCTCAAAGTGGCGATCTCTTTAGGGATTAGCCATCTCCACATACAAGGTGATTCTAAAATCATTCTGGATGCAGTTAACGGTCTCTCTACTTGTGGGTGGAAGCTGAGTGACATTATATCTGATATTCAAACCATTCTCCATGGCATCCCGAATGTCTCTTTCTCCCATACTTATAAGGAAGGCAACTCGGTTGCTGATGGTCTTGCCAACTTGGGTCAGGAATTTCAATTCTGGCGGGTTTGGTGCCAAATTAACAGCATTCCTGGTCACATTGGAATGCTTATTCACAAGGAGAAGAACTCTATCATTACATGATGTCTACCCAAGTGTCGAGTGATGAGGTGGCGTGTTTTTCCACCCTGTCTAGGCTTATGCATGACCCCCGTGCGAATTGGCAGCGGTGTATGTACTCCCTTCATGTGAAATTAATACTCATTATTTGGGTTGCATTTTGGAACTTAAAGTGTCATGATTGGCGTCGGCTGGCTCTTGTTCACATGAATACCACTTGGTGGATTCCTCAGAAGGGTATTCTGCAATTTACTTGTCTTCTCCTGCTGGGTATTGTGGCGTGGGCTAGTATGGGTGGTGAAAGAATTCGCACTAAACCAAACACCTACAATGAATTCAAAGATAATGCCATTGTCTGGCATTACTGCAAGGAGGGGGGCATCATTCCATTCCTAGAATGCCTTAACGGGCATGATGAGTCGCTATCCATCCAGTGTGCTTCTTCGTGGGTTGACAGACGGGTCACCATTGGCAGTGTTAGCTTTGAGATCTCAGAGAAAAGTATTGCTGAGGCAATGGGCTTATCCCTTAAAGGCATTAAGTTGCTGAGAAAGTTGAGGGTTTCTGACACGCAGAACCAAAAGCTTTTCTTAGGTGACGGCGAAGAGCTAGTACCCTACCAGGGAGGGTTTGAAAGGGCGCAGCTTCCTCAACCATGGGCGGAGATGTGCTTTTTAATCATGAAGTACTTCACATTGGAAGGCCATTATGCCAGGTTCTATTACTACCATCTTCCCCTGCTCAATCATTTTCGCAAAAACTTGGCTATTTGTTTCCCTTACTACGTGCTTTGTTCTTTAGAACACTCGGTTAAAAGGGTTCATAAGAATTTAACCACTAGGCCTTTGGAGAAGCCTGTGCCCCTCCACCAAGGCCTCATACACAGACTTTACCAGTTTCACTTGGCCCTGATGCCCCCTGCCACTCTCCATCTCCCGACTGTGGAACCCTCCCCCAATACTCCGTCGGCTTCTCTCAATTGTGATTCCCTTCACACTCCTGTGAATAATAGTCATGTTGGCCCGACTTCGGCCTCTGTGAAAACTAATACCCCCACCCCTGGGTCTACCTCTACCTCTAAGTTGAAAGACTCTGTTAAGTCTAGGAAGCGGCTTCATCGCCTCTCTGAGCTGGCTGAGGAAGCGGCTATTCTTAGCTCCCTCAAAGATAGTCATGAGACCCCTAAAGGTAAAAACTTGTCTGCTGAGAACCCTGCTAAAAAGACTAGAAAGGGGAAAGGGAAAAGCATAACCCCTGTTGTCAGACGCTCTACCAGAATTGCTGGAAAGCCAACCCCCAAGGTTAAACTCATTGACTACTCAGAAAGTAACTCTGAGGCTTCTTCTCACGATGAGGAGGCTAAGAGTGATGATTTGAAGGAAATTTACATGGAAAATCCTGTTTCTGGGGAGCAATTTGATGGCCACGACTCTCTGCAAAATGATTATAGGGACAACCCCAAGAATGTGATTGGTGATGAAAATGAGTTTGACCATCAGAGCCCTGTGGAGGCCCAGTATGATACTGGCAAAGGAGAGGGGAACATGACTGAGCAAAATCCTGCCGGTGCTGAAGAGGTGGAAGCGAACAGTCAGTCTGTCCCCAAAGATGATGATGTCAGGGCTACTACTAAGGATGGCAATGTGAATGAGGATAGGGAGAGCAACTCTCTTTTTGCTGAAGTGATTCAGTTAAAGGACAAGATGGTGACTCTGCAGCTCAAGCTGTCTACTCTTTATAAGTTCATTACCCGCATGCTGTGCAGGTCTTCCATGATCAACTTAACCCTTTTGCAGGATATTCAACTTCTCTCCCAGGGAGATGACAATGAAAGAACTCAGGAGCTGGAAAAAGTTTTTGAAGTTTTTGAAGTTCTTGCTAAAGATTGGGAGGACTCTATGTCCTAGTGTGCCTTTTGCTGTCTGGTTGCTGGTTTTTTGTTGTTGCTTACTTTCTATTGTTTGTTTGCTGGTGTTTCTTGGGTTTTGGTTCCTGGCTCTTTTTGTTCCTGAGCCTGTGCTTTTTCTAATGTAATCTCTGTTAAGGGTTTGGCCCCTTGTTTTGCCACCTGTTGTAATCAAAAACAAATTAGAATTAGAATCATCTCTCATTTTATTAAGTCAAAAAATTTAGAAAAACTATTACAGAAAGATGACAACACAAAGATGACATGCCTTTATAATAAAGGTTACATGGCGAAAGAAGAAGCCCTCAGCACCTCATTGGATAAATATTTCCAGTTGACAGAGAATTGAACATTGTATATTTCCCTCGTATTTTCCTTACAACACAATGAAGAAGAAACCTTCTCTTGAGCCCTGGCCGCTAGACCAAGAAGAATATGTGAATGAAATCAAGAATAAAATAGGGCTTTCGTCCAAATTTAAGAAGAAAAGATAACATGGTGAAAGAAGAAGCCTTCTGCAGTATGGACTGTCTGGAAGGAAGCCAAAAGAATCATCGCATTAAGTTGGCTGCCGGACACATGAACCAATGGATTGGGAGAGACCACTGTCCATAATCCATCACTAGGCTACCAGATATATGCAGTAATGGATTGGGAGAGAACACTAACCACAACCCATCAGATAGATGCGAGACCATCTAGCATACAATGTTGTCAGATGCATTTGGCTGAGAAGCCAAGGCACTTTCTAGCTACACTCAAAGAAGAATGATGCTAGAAGGCACCATTCTCCTTCCTCTTTATTTCCCATGTAGCTGGTTGTTATCTTTCCAGATCCTCCCATGTCATACATGGAGTTCCCATGACTCATTTTTTTTCATCTTACAAGAACTAGGTCCTTCAAGGTAAGGATAACAACCCAATTGTGTAACCATTCTAACCCTTTCCTCTGACAAAAAAGACCACATTCTAACTGAATAATTCCCAAAATTAGCTAACAAGGAACAACCAAAAGTTGAAATTGATTGTCAAAAGTAAGTTTCTTTATCCCTTTATAGCCATGACTGCTGGGAAATTGGGAATTCAAAAAATCATTACCTATCCATTAGTCTATCTTACTAACCTTGCAAATAAATCTCCAAATGCCAAAATGTCACTTCAGAATCATATCATGCTTTGAGAGCGTTTGGGCATCTAATTCAAGAAATTCTCCTATGGACTTGTCATCTTACACGTATGGACTTGACATCTCGCATTGATAAGTACATTGGCTCCATTTACAAAGCTTGAATTTTTGCATTTGCTTGATTGCCTTGGGTGACTGATGTGACCACCAAAACATCAGCCATCAGAGCAAATTGTTCCACTTGTAACTTGTTCCACCGTTTGATGAACAAATGATGAATGGTTGTAGTTCAATTCCAGAAGGTAGATCTTTAACGCTACACATTGCCAACAAAAACCTCCAGAATCAACCAGGAGATGTTAGATATTATTAGATCAACGGTTGAGATATATATAAAAATAATATATATATATATATATATATATATATATATATATATTGATTATTTTATAAAGGTCAAGGTAGCGGCATAGCACAAGCCCTCAACTATGAAGATGAGCCTACATCTTAATTTTGCGATGTAAATGAAACATCACGATGCAATCATGATGAGCCACATGGCATACAACACACTCCACTTGTCTCTATTCCAGAGACTTTATGTAGAATTTTGGGTGTGTCAGTACTTTGGCCCAAAATAAAACTTGTGGCGTCGATCTATGATCATCTGACAATCAAAAACTATTAGAAATTTATATATATATATATATATATATATTGATTATTTTATAAAGGTCAAGGTAGCGGCATAGCACAAGCCCTCAACTATGAAGATGAGCCTACATCTTAATTTTGCGATGTAAATGAAACATCACGATGCAATCATGATGAGCCACATGGCATACAACACACTCCACTTGTCTCTATTCCAGAGACTTTATGTAGAATTTTGGGTGTGTCAGTACTTTGGCCCAAAATAAAACTTGTGGCGTCGATCTATGATCATCTGACAATCAAAAACTATTAGAAATTTAGAATATTTTCCATTTATTGACATGCGTAGTAGAAATGACATCTGTACTTTCATAATAAATAAGGAATGTCATGAGAAGCGCAATTGTGCATTTTTTGGAAGGCAATTTATGCAACTGATTTATGAATCGTACAACAGTACATGCCACCGAAATCAATGTAATTTATGGAAACATTTTATTAGGTTTGCAACCCTCACATCTACCTTATTCTACATTTTCACTGGTGTACTTTGGAGGAACTCTAGACTGGGTCTTCTACAGGTGTTGAACACGGACATTCACAACTGGAGGTTAGCTAATTGGTGCTCTTTCTTGCCTATTTCTTATAGTGATAAATATGAATTCTTTAAGTCAACTGTGTGGGAAGAACAATTATTTTTCATGACTCCGGACTGTTTGTTTACCCCAAATCTTCTAGAGATTTATTTGGCACCCTTAGCAGTTACAGAATCTTTTGTAAACTAGTTTCTCAAACAACTAAAGATGAAGCCTTTGTTTATTGAAAATAGTTTAGCTAAGGTGAAGGATACCGAGCTAAGATATATAGATTTGGACTTGGAGGATTTCTAGGCTCGATAAGAGCAAAACCCCAAGTCACCTATAGCTGAGAAAATCCTAACAAGAAGGTTAGCTCCTGATGGGGGTTTCCCACCCATTGTGTCATGTACAGACCTGGTTGTTGCATGTGCAAAGAACTATTATCCTGATATTAAGGTCCGGTCATCCTTTGTTTTGGAGAAGACTGAGAGGTGGCTTAAGGGGAAATTTTGATAGCATGTTGGTTCTTCTTCTGTGCATAAAGAATCAGGAACAAGAGAGCAAGGAACCTCCTAGGCCTCCAGAATTTAGAAAACTTCAACTGGTGTGGAGAGAAGTCATGACAGAGTTGGTTCACAATCTGGTAGTGGTGGGGATGGAGACTAGCCTAAAGATAATAGGAAACTAAAAGGTGTATGTGAACAGGATGGTCAACCTGCATTCGTGAAACCACAAGAAAAAAAAAAGTTGGATGCTTTACAACAATTACAGGCAAATCACATGACTTTTCTTGTGTCTCCTTCACCTAGTAATGATTCTTCTATTTTTCAACAGATATCTGATGATAGTACTTTTCGTTTCTTGTTTGAGATTCCAGCCTCCCTCGTATCAAATGAAATTCATGTGCAAGATACTCCTAATCATCCAGATAGAGTTGTCCTAGGTACAAGTGAGTGCAGTACAGTTTTGTCTTCCCCTTTCTGGCTAAAGAAAGTTGTTGAGAAAAAGAGGATCAGGAGACATGCCCCAACAAAAGACACAAATGTTGATATTGTAGCTAAATTGTTGCATCTTACACCTAAGACTAGGAAGGCTAAGAGGATGTCTTGGATGGTAACGGATTCTTCCTTAGGGCATAGAATTTTGGAGATTGTAGACCCCATCAAGGATAAAAATAAAAATGAAGTCACAGAAGCGGATTTCAATATGACCAAGATTGACATGGGTCCTCCTACTATGGAAGGTGATTTATATCATGCAAAATTCTCTGTACGCATGCTAGCAAAGAGAGTTAAAGTTGAGCAACAGGAGAATGCAAAGCTGCAAGCCCATGTAAATTCTCTGACATCTTTCATTCAATCTATTTTGAATAATACTTCTTAATCCTCCGATGCAACTCCCAGTGTTTCTATTGATGGAATGGATCCTAGCATGTTGCAACAAATTATGAGATATCAAAATCTAGGTAAGGCCATCGAGCAATGGGTAGAACAACGCATCGTTGATGGTTTGTTGCATCGAGGAGGTCATGAAACTATATACCCTCATTTATGATAAAAGGAAAGGGCTAGTTGCAGAGTTATGAAATATAAAGAGGGAAGATAGTAATCTGCTCACGGAGTCTACAGAGATAAAAGATATGATGGAAATTGATACAAATATTCTTGTAGCTAAAAAAATATTAATGATCCAAATGAGAATGATTTTGTGTCTTGGCTAGATGCACTAGAGTGGAAGAGGTCTGTGCTAGGGGATTTTAGTGGACAAATAAGAATAATTTTGAATCAATGTCACAGTGATATGGTTTATCTTAAAAACAATTGTACCATCTTAGATGTAGAGATTTCAAATGAAAGCAGAGAGAACTTTAACTTGCTTGATGTCAAGAGAGTAAAGCAAAATTTTAAGAAGATGCTTACTGAAGAGCTTGTTGGTGCTGACGCAGTTAATGGTGAATCACTAGGGAAGCTTGGACATATAGCAATGTATCTCAGACCTTTCAAGCATGAAATTGATGATGCCTATAAGAGACTAACAGATGCGGACATAATGATGAATAATCTTAGGGAAAACATTACCTGTGGACCAAGTGACAAGATTTTAAATCCCATCATTACTAGGTACAAGAGGTACAAGGTGAAACTGAGAGCATCAGCTCAAGTGGGCTCAACTGTTGCTCACGACGAAGACCAAACTGCTGCCACGTGATGGCATTTCTTATTTTTCTATTATTTCTTTAAACATGCTCTGGATACTCTTGTGGCAAAAGACTTATTATTATTTTATGTTTTAAATCAGTTGTCCCCAAGAAGCTATTATTATTTCAAAGAGTAAGACAGTTATTTTATGACAAGGCTATATATACTAAGCATGTCGATGCATTTAGGATCATTTGGCAAACTTTGTGTTGTTGATAGGGCAAGTTTGTGTTACTCTATATTTCATTTATTTTCAATATAAGAATTGTTATTTTCAATTTTCGTTAATCTGAATTATTCCTTCGTTGACACTTGTCTCTATTCTGGAGACTTTTTGGAGAAGATGGGTGTGTCAGAACTGCAATCCGGAATAGAACTGATGTTGTTGATCTCTAATACTGACTATCCATCGATCCAAATGTAAATTTTTTTTAAGCTATAAATTCGCCAAGTAAATTAGTCATTATAATTTGGCATTTGATATTTTCGCCAGCCACATGATTTTTCAAAAAAATTGCCAGCACATTCGCCAAATAATTTATTTTACATGTTTGAATATCTATATAATTTGCCACCTAATTTATTTTATTTTTTGGAATAGAACTATAATTCACCACCTAATTTATTTATTTTTTGGAATACAACTATAATTCACCAAGGAAATTAATTTTTTAAAAAATCTATATACAATTCGCTAGCAAAAAAACCACTGTCAACAAATTTGAAAATTTTCGCCAATGAATTTTTTTTTCAAAAATAGGCACCAAAAATTTTATGGCCTCGGGCTAAGATTCGCTAGGATTTTATTGGTATTTTTAGGGGGGTTCCTTAAAGTTATCCCTGCTATACTTCCAATAGGCATTGATTTTCTCCATACTCTAGTCATCTTTTAAGAGAGCAGCCCTAAGACCACAAGTCATTAATTTTGAAGGATCATAAGCCCTTTTAGGCTAATAAAATGCCTCTGATGGAGGCTAAGACCTAGCTAGAATCTGATCCAACTCCACATAGACAGCATCAGTGTCAAACATCGACAATCTCCTAGCCTCAAAGAATGGGTGAGTTTGATGCTCAAAGGGAATCAGAGACCTCAATTAAGATGACCACTTCTTCATCACATCATCAGGGTCATATTGCCACTGATCTTTTATTTGATCCAGACCCAAGTCACCCAATTTCAACATCAACAAATACTTCGTCTGCCTCTTAACAACTGTGATACCTCCCTTAGAGAAGGGAATGTTATATAGTCTTTTTCTTCCTTCCCACTCCAAACTCAAAATCTACCACATCTAACTAGCGAGCTAGTTCAATTGCCACGATTCTGTCAGTCAAAAACTTGGGTAATTTGATTGGTTCCTCCTTGAAGCCATGGACTCTAAGCATTGTATAGTGAGCTATGAAGAACCAATCAAAAGGTATATAGGCACTGGATAATATGCCTCTCTGTTAGTCACTTACCCTAAAAGTAATGTGATATGGGCTGAGGTCAATAAGGGTTGGGGGCATAAAACACTCAAAAAATTAATAATAATCAACAATGGCTGATAGGAGGTGAGTCCACACTAATACTGGAATTATATTTTTCCCATCAATTGAATCATCATTCATTTCTAGTTGCATGCGAGGCTAAAAAATTGGGGATTCTGAAACAACATTAAATGTAACAAAAAGGATGTGTACCTTAAAAACTATTGGTGGTCAAAGTTGGCCAACTGAGATAACCTATCAACTATGAATTCTAGGAAGTTCATTCTATAGGTTTGCTTCTTTGTGATTGTTTTGAGGCGAAAGATGGTGCCTAACTGAAAGTCATGGACATTGATATCATCATCGAGGCCAAAGATGAAGGCCAACATAGAGCACACATCTTGTAAATCACAGGTGAAACTAGATAATACAATAGGCACTAGAGGCAACACTGTATTGGTTGGTTCTAAATGGAGCTCCACATTGAAGAAACCTAATTGATTGTCCCTCGTGGTCCCAATCTTCTGCAACTTGGTAAAACTACTAAAATCTGCTGTAGAACCATACTCAATCCTTAACATATCTCTCACATCCTATACATCAATTACTACTTTGAGATTCCTGGTGTTTAGACCATAACACTGGATGTAAGCATCAACCAGTTATGGACAAGGGTAAACCAGAGGTACCATAAATTGACCCAACCTTGAACTCCATATCCTTATATTGAAAGTTTCTTAAGTCTCCTGCCCTAACTTTCTCAAGCATGCGGGCATGGGCTCCTTCTCTCAAGTTCTTGGTATTCTTTGATAATACATGATCAAATATGTGATCTACAGGATCAAAAACTAGAGTGGAGTCTTGACAGCTACCTTTCTTGAGCTCCTTGGTGTTTGGCCTTTTGGGTTTAGGCTATGCAGAGGCAAAAGCATATGATTTGTTGTTCACCAATTCCAGAGGGAGCTCCTACGTTGCTTTTTCCATCAAAGACCTGACTCTCCTAGGAGTTTCACTTCCACAAGTTGGGTTTAGTGATTCCATTATGTAGCAAAGTCTCAATCTTGATTCACCAACTCTCTTTTAAGAAACTCTAAACGACCAAAATATGTTTCACAAGATGCTTTGCTTATCTTCTCTGAAAAAATTATTATCTCTGGTATTTCACAAATTACCATTTAGCTCTAATATTCTATGTATATAGATGCTCCCCTCATGCGTATTTATGATTCTAAATCTTCCATTGGCATGCTCTTGCAACCACCCTATATTTGCATGCTTGAACCTTTTATCACTGGAGATTTCAAAGATTTTCATGATGGCACGAGCTTTAAGAAGATCCTATCATTTAATGCCTCATTACTTCTTGTAGTTGAGCCATCTCCTCATGCTCTAACTCAAAACTGCTACTGAGAAATAGATATGTGGCATCTCCCAATGGTTTTATTGAAAACTGAAACATTATGCAGCTAGCACTTATTCAAAAAGAAGCAGGAAACAACAACCTAATGGAAAAAACAAAATGCAACTAAGACTAACTATATATAGGTGTAATAATTTCAATCAATTGTAATGAACTTCAAGAAGATCCCATTAATAGAAATCTTTGAAGCTTCCCCATCTGCATCTTCTAAATCATATGCATTACTTAGCTTACAGGAAATAATCTTGAAGGGACTTCTCCATAGGGAATCAAACTTGGCATGTTGCCCTAGTTTAGTAGCTCTCTCCTTCCACTTCAGAATGGAATCTCCCACCTTGAAATTTGGCTCTATAGCTCCTTGGTCAAACCATCATTTTACTATTGATTGGTGAGCAAACATTGCATCATAGGCTGATTCCCTCTTCTCCTGAAGGTCCATCAATTCTACGAGTCTCAACTACATCGCTCCATTTTCCTCAATATCAAGCTGCTTGATAAGCTGTAATGATGGAATCTCAATTGATATAGGTATTGAGGCTCTTTTTTCGTATATCAACTCATATGGGGATGACTTGATGATCTATTTTGGAGTGATTTGATCTGCCCACAATGCTATTTTCAGATACTTATGCCATTCTTTCTGGTGATTTGCACCCATTCTTTTAATGAGTTGAATCAGGTTCTTATTTGTTGATTCAGCTAGACCATTTCCCTATGGATAATAATGTGAAGATGTCTTGAAGAAAATGTCATTTTTCGGGGTGAATTATAAAATTTGAGCTTAGAAAAGCCTTAGCATTATCAGATATAATCGTAAAATTTGGAGGACCAAACCTTTTAACAATTTCTTCCAGAAAGCTTAGGATAACATTCTCTGTGGCTTCTTTTAATGGCAACTGACGAGGATTGTTGTAATCTGCTTCATTTAATTTATCAATCCAGGGTGGTGTCCAAAGGCTATATGCATTAGGAACTTACACATTTTTTGGCAAATAGTTCTTTCTAATAAAAATAGAAAAAAAATTAAATTAATCAAATGAAATCACAATGCAAAATTTAAACACACTTGCATAAATTAAAACTATAAAATTAAAACATGTTTCCATGAATTAAAAATACAGAAATAAAATAGTTCTTGCACTAAAATCTAATTTAATATATTTAAAATAAATAGAAATGCATAAAACTAAAATAATACAAACAATCAAATAAGTACCAAATGTTGTCCTCTTCCTCAGGATGAGTAGCTTGCTCCTCCCTTGGAATTGGACCAAGATCATGTTGGCAAGAGACACTGTGTGGCTTCATGAGTGTTGTCATTGATGGCAACAAAGTGTATCCCACACATCCGTAGTACATAGTATGCCTATACCGGAAGTCAAATTGAAGATTGTTTTGATCCAGTGAACAAGAACAGAGTATGTAACAAGGTCCGACAATCAAGTCCGGATCTCTCAGATGGTGTAACTCAGTAAGTTGTGGACTTGGGAAAGTTAAGAGGGGTATCATGACTACTATATTCCAAAGATTTATCCTCTGGTAGTAAAGCATGGAAAAGATATGAGCATCTGAGTATTGGGTTCCAGTCAGGCAGAGCAAACAGAGGAAGAATTGACCGGCAGAGTGTCAGACTTCAATTCGGATGAGTAAATGGTGTTGATCAAATAATTTGTGGGATCATACATTGTTGGTTGACATGATTAATGACTTCTATGTCTATGTTTTTGATACGCATCACAAATCATGCATGGATTCAACTGACAGAGTAATTACTTGCAGTGTTCTTGATGCCGACTAGCAAGTTGATAAAAATCCTTGATGCAGATATATATACCAAATAGATTTTAGCATGTGAGGATGTAAGTGATTCAAGCAGTGAAGAAAAGTGTGAAGAAAAGCAGAGATAAGTGTGGGAACAGTAATCCAAGCCCGGTATGTGACAGAACAGCAACATTGAGCAAAGGAAGGATGAAGTGCATCAGATCTGTATATTGTGCCTAAATCGGAACTGAACTCTTGCATTTATAGATGCTTCTCATCAGTTCAAACACCTGATTATCTTCTATAAGTTATATAGACAGTGAGTCTCTTGTAGCCAGTGTGCCTCTTGTGAGCAGTGTGCTCAGGTAGTGATCCCTAATTGGCAAGTGTCATTTTGTACTCCTTTATTCTTTTAACAGAGAATACAATCTTGGGTTAGTCACCCTGTGGTTTTTCCCTTAACAGGGTTTTTCACATAAAAATCCTTGTGTTATGTGTGTTGATTTTATTTCTGCTCTTATGATCACATATGCTTATATAATTTGATGTTGCACTGATTAGTAAGATAACAAAAGAAAAGAAAGTTAAGGAAATTTTGAGATAACTAATTCACCCCCCCTCTCAGTTATCTACATTGTTTCCAACAATTGGTATCAGAGCTAAGTTCCTCTGAACAAAGCCTAACAACTTGAGGAAGATTTGGGAATCTTAATGGATATATATGGTATGAAGGAACAACTTCAGTCTGCCCTAAATGATCTTGAACAATCCCATTCTAAATTCAATAATTTGAGAGAAAGACTCAAACAAGCTGATGATTTCATAAATGAGCTAAAAGAAAAACTTAGTATCTCTGTGAAAAAGAGAAAGGACTACTTCATAAATTAGCCAATCAGAGTGAAGACAATGATACTATTGAAGATCTAAATGAGAAAAATAATCTATGTGAGAAGCTGTCAAAAGAGGTCATTATGGTAAGGCATGAAATGGAATCAGGGGTTATGAGATTCACCCAAGAAATTGAAGAAAAAAGGAAAAGTGAAGATAATCTAAAACAATCCCTCAAGGAGAAGATAGAGGACTACCACAAAATGGACAAAATAATCAGGCATCTTGAATCTGATCTTGAAGAAGCTAGAGATAATGAAGAACAACTTGAGAATCAGATAGACACTCTTAAACAAGATCTTCAAATAGCAAATGAATACAAAGAGAAATTCAAGATAAGCTCAGCCCAACTTGAATTTCTTCTTGAAAGCCAAAAGAGGGTAGATGATAAGCATGGCTTGGGATATGAGAAAGGTGAAAGCTCCGGATCTGGTCAGAAGAACTGTGGATCAGGAAATCAAAGAAACAGGCCTAGAAGACCTCCGATAAGGCAACCAAATGCTCAAAGATATCCATCCTTCAATGGATATTGCTTCAATTGCAACAATTTTAGTCATAAAGCAACTCAATGTAGAAGGAGAATGAATCAGACTAATCCATCCTTCTTCAGACAGTGTTTCAACTGCAAAAGGTATGGTCACAAATCTCATGAATGCAGAAATATGCAAATAAACAATTCATTCAATGGTAGATGCTTTGCATGCAATAGAATGGGACATATGGCTAATCAATGCAGATCAAGAGGATATCAATCAAATATGCAAAGAAATGTTGTCTGTTACAATTGCAATAGATCCGATCATATTGTCAAATTCTACAAAAGTAAAAATCAAGATAAAAAGGGTTCGGTGCAACATAATCAAAAACAAGATAAGGGTAAAGGTAAAGTGAATGTGGATGAAGTTCAAAAGGAGATGAGCAAGATTTGGGTGAAGAAGAGTACAGAAAGTATTAGGGATGGATCCACATCAGAATCTGGTGCTGATATTCCTTCCAGAAAGTAATCAGATGAGCTCTGGCTCAGGGGGAGTCATAGAGAAAAACAAAATTCCCCCGGCCAGTCAACTAGTGCCTAAATTTGGCACATGGAATGCTGCGGATTAAAGGGTCTCAAAAAAACATCTACATAACCTTCTATAAAAATATGAAAGATCTACATGGAGTTTTGCAAGAGTTTAACCGTTCAAGTTAATCCGATTTTGACAGTGCTCCAGTAAAGCAGGATTTTCACAGACAGCTCCAGTATGATTCAAAATTGAAATACTTTGATCAATGGACCCATGGCATGATTGAAGAAAAGAAGATACATTGTCAATCCTCACTGACAATGATTCTAAGTTCAGCACAGTGATTCAAGAAGATCTCTCTCAAAACAGGGCAACCGAATAACTTTTGTTGTGCATTTATTACAAAAGGAAATTAGAGTTTGCACAAGGATAAAAGGGTTCATTCACTCATTATTTGCACATTTGCATTCGAGAAGAAGAAAAGAAGAGATTTGCAACAAAGTTTCTACAATTCACTCAAGATCAACTGGAAAATTGAATTCAACCAGCAATTTGTTTTGGCTCCTATTTCAAACCCTAAAAGCGTAAAAAGGTATTTCCATTCTAAAAATATCTCTCTGAATCTTTTGCAAGATGGCTACTCCAATGGTTGTAAAGATCTCTGATAGGTTGCATCCTAAATTCAAGAAACACCCCTATAAATCTCTAGAAATTGATCCTTTAGGCGCATTTTCTAGCATTCCGCATGGGGTATTGCATGTAGAAGATGTTAGGGTCTATATCCATGCCAACATTGAGGAATTTGGAGACTCAAAATTGATAGACATCTATCACAAACAGCTAATAGATGAGAATTTTGAACTCAAACCTCAATACAAGGCCCTCCGGAATAAACACTTCGGACATTGCATACACTTTCCTTGTTTTGCAGAAGATGATTAGGTCCGGTATGTCCTAAGTAGGATGCATGATAATTTCATGTGGTTAATGAGGCCCTTCAAGATAACTAAAGATGCCATTAGGGCAGTGACTGGACTGCATTCTTCTGGTGGGTTACCTGCACTTAAATCTGTCAAGAACCAGATAGTAACTGAAGCCACCAAATCTAAATTTGACAAAAGAGCCATGACCATAGATGACATCACTGATCTAGATGTCAAGTTTGCCTCAATGATAATTAGCTACAAAATCTATCATTCGAGCAGGGAAAATTCTGTGTCTGGGACTGTAATATATGCAGCATATCAGATGTTGAGGGAAGATGCAGATTATGACCTGTGTGATCTTCTCCTAAATCAACTATTAGAAAACCTACAGAAGATCAAAAAGGATAAGAAGAATTCCTTCAAATATGGTTGTCTAATACTATGTATATTCTTCTACTATATGAATGAGCTACCCGGATCTAGTGGTTGGGTTTGGCAAAATGATAAACTAGTTGCAATCCATATTAGAGATTATATGTATGGACTTGGTGATACTAAAGCTCACAACACAGCTCTCTAGGGTTACTTTAAGAACTTCCAAAGCATGATGCAAGACAGAGAGAGGATACCTCAATCCATAGTTGAGAAATACAAGGACATAGTGTGCTTCATGGTTGACACTGATCAATGCCTAATGGAGGCAGTTGAGCCCAGAACTATGTGGATAATGCCTATAGGATATGAGGTCGATGAAAAAATCTTGGAGCTACATATTCAACACCTGTTGAGCTAGCCTAAGGACCCTGAAGCAAAAAGGTTTGGCACCTTTCAAGAACTAAGTGTAAAAATACATGTTTAGTTAAGACAACCAGAGATAAAGAGGAAAGTAAGAAGGGAAGTTGAAGAAATTGCCAAAAGATTTGGCTTATCAAAAGGGGTAGTAGATGCAAATAGAGAGAAAATGGAGAGGGATGAGAAAGAAAAACAAGAAGCAAAGAAAGGAGATGTTCCGATACAAGCCTCCTCCCGGACTAGATCATCCAAGGGCTCTACACCTGCCTCTCCTAAAAGCTCAAGGGCCACCAAACCAGAAGTCAAGACATCCAGAAAAAGTGAAAAGAGGATGAAGACCAAAGCCACAAGGTCATACACAAGTCTCAAAGATGATGAAAAAATAGAATTTGATGAGGAAATCAAGAAAATGAAGAAGAAGAAAACATCCAGGGAATTCTCTGCTAGTAAAAACAAGGAAGAAAAGGCAGAAGAATTTGTTGAAAAGCCCACTCTCTCCATTGACGACATCATCAAGGTAGTTACTGTGGATGGGAACCTGCAGCCAGTAACAGAGTTCTATGATGAATACAGTGATAGTGACAAGAGGATTTTGGAAGAAGCTATTGTCAGGTACCTGAATATTTACAATAAAGCTTTCATTGAAATTATATCATTAATTCCCAAGAGTCTAGAAAAGGTACTTGAACTGAGAAAAGAGAATGCAAAGGCAAAAGACCTAGAGATTCAGGAACAAATAATGATTCATCTTTATCCTTCTATCACTCCAAAAAAATGGACATGATTTTTAAGGATTGTAAGGATGGGTTCCAGAGTAAAGCAAGAATGAATAAACTTATGCTTGGAGAAACTGACCAAGTAGCAAGTGAGACAAAAGATATCCTCTGAAATGCTTTGAAAAGATTCAATCTTCCTGTTATAGAGGAATCAATTGAAGAACCTTCTACCATGGATGTTGAAGGATTAAATGTAACCAATGAAAAATCTTCTGATGTGGAAGGATCAAAAGAGATAGATGAAGAGAAGTCTAAGGACTTGGATTCCTCTGTTCCGGAAGAGGAAGTTCATGAAGCAGTAAATACAGGTGGCATCTCTCCTCTGGATCCCACTGCAGACATTCCAGATTCTGAAGCTAAAGGAGAAGGAAGAAAAGAGGAGAAAGTGAGTCAAGAAGAGGAGGTTAAGGGAAAGGAAGAAGAACAAGCAGAGAAGACTAATGATGACTGTTCTAATATCCCAAAAGAAAAGAAGACTCGGTCACCGGCAAAAGACATTGCAGAGGCAGTAAAGAACTTCTTAAACAAAGAAATGATGGAGATAGATGAACCTGATTTATTTCAAGGGCCACTGAATTTTGACTCTCTCTCCCTAGTTCAGACAATGAAAATAGCATATTTTGCTCAAGCCAAAGCAAAAGAAAAACTCCTGAAATCTCACATGGAAGACTGTGAACTGTTGGAGATTGCATCTGGGATGTTGGAGAAGATCATGCCATCCTTCCAAAAGGATCCTCCTCACCATCCGGTAACTTGAAATCTTTGGTAAATTATGTTAGCACTCATTTTGAATCTTTAGAGAAATCAGCAGAAGCAAAGGTCCGGAATGAGTTTCTAGGAAAAAGATTCACTGAAGTGCAAGGACTAATTGCTAATGATAGGAGAACCCTAGACATTGGAATAAAGAGCCTTGAAAATGCTCTTAAAGATGGTGGGGACATGTACAAATTTTGTCTATCTTGGCCCAAAGTGACAGAGGATATTGAAAAGAAGGTGAAAGAACAAGAAGGTAAATTGTCAAGTTTATCTTAGAATTTTTATCCCCTTACTACCTCTTTAATGAATCAAGAATGCCAGGCCATTGTCATCATAAATGAAATAAAGAGGCTAAACAAAGAAAAGAAGGATATAATAAATAGAATGAGTGAACTCAGAGGGATAATTATCCCTAAGTTAGAGGCAATGCATGAGGCCTTGATAGATGCTCAGACCACAGCCTAGACCAGTGATCCGGCAGATTTAAGAAGGGTAGAAGCATATGCATTTTTGTTGAGTGGTCACATCTCCATTTTGGATAGGATGAAGCAAAGCTGGGCCACAAAATTTGTACAGTTGAAGGCCACTTTTACGGATATACTTAAGTATATATAAGTATAACATATACATATACTTATGCGGCCATGTATAGGTTAATTTTTGCAAAATTTTGGTATGCGGATTCCGCCCTTTGCCATTGATGTCAAAGGGGAAGTGAGGAGTAGTGAAAAATATGGAATCCAGCTAAGGGGGAGCTCCAGTAAATTAGTGCAAAAGATAGAGCATCAGCCAAGGGGGAGTTACTGCGACACTTAGCCATTTTTCACTAAGTGTTGTCATCAATGCCAAAGGGGGAGATTGTTGGCAAGAGACACTGTGTGGCTTCATGAGTGTTGTCATTGATGGCAACAAAGTCTATCCCACACATCCGCAGTACATAGTATGCCTATACCGGAAGTCAAATTGAAGATTGTTTTGATTTGGTGAACAAGAACAAAGTATGGAACAAGGTCCGACAATCAGGTCCAAATCTCTCAGATGGTGTAACTCGGTAAGTTGCGGACTTGGGAAAGTCAAGAGGGGTATCATGACTACTTTATTCCAAAGATTTAGCCTTTAGTAGTAAACCATGGAAAAGATATGAGCATCTGAGTATTGGGTTCTAGTCAAGCAGAGCAGACAGAGGAAGAACTGACCGGCAGAGTGTTAGACTTCAATCTGGATGAGTAAATGGTGTTGATCAAACAATTTGTGGGATCATACATTGTTGGCTAACATGATTAATGACTTCTATGTCTATGTTTTTGATACGCATCACAAATTAAGCATGGATTCAGCTGACAGAGTAATTACTTGCAATGTTCTTGATGTCGACTAGCAAGTTGATAAAAATCCTTGATGCGGATATATATACCAAATAGATTTTAGCATGTAAGGATGTAAGTGATTCAAGCAGTGAAGAAAAGTGCAAAGAAAAGTAGAGATAAGTGTGGGAACAGCAATCCAAGCCCAGTATGTGACATAACAGCAACATTGAGCAAAGGAAGGATGAAGTGCATCAGGTCTATCTGTTGTGCCTAAACCAAAACTGAACTCTTGCATTTGTAGATGCTTCTCATTAGTTCAAACACCTGATTATCTTCTGTAAGTTTTGTAGATAGTGAGTCTCTTGTAGGCAGTGTGCCTCTTGTGAGCAGTGTGCTCGGGCAGTGAGCCCTAATTGGCAAGTGCCATTTTGTACTCCTTTATTCTTTTAATAGAGAATACAATCTTGGGTTAGTCACCCCTTGTTTTTTCCCTTAATAGGGTTTTTCACATAAAAATCCTTGTGTTATGTGTGTTGATTTTATTTCTGCTCTTATGATCACATATGCTCATATAATTTGATGCTGCATTGATTATTAAGATAACAAAAGAAAAGAAAGTTAAGGAAATTTTGAGATAACTGATTCACCCCCCCTCTCAATTATCTGCCTTGTTTCCAATAGATCATTCACCCAACTTTGTGCTCAATGATCCATATATCTTATTTCTTCAACAAAATATTACAAATTTATTTCTAAAACTATTGTAGCTTTCTTATTCTAAAAGTTTGCCAAAATAAAAACTCTCCTTTCTTTAGAGTTGAGAAGTTTATTTATACATTGAAGATTTTCACCCAACTCCCCAAAATAGTGGAAAGCATAAGTACACTCGTCTTTCACATTCCTATGATAAAGGAACAACTCCCTTTTTCCTCTACACCTATCTCTCTTACTCCTATGCTAAAGGAAACAAATTCCTTTATTCTCTCTACTAATCCTCTTCTAAAAGAACAACATCTTTTATTCCCTCATTACAAAGTGACAACACATCCATATCCTTTTAAGGGAAAAAGGTTTTATTTTTTCTACTTTTATTATTTTTCCAAAACAATTTGTCTTCAACTTTTTAGAAAATAAAAGGTTGAGAGAATCAAATCCATGGTTTTAAACCAAATGAGTTGAAAACACCTTTGGCTAAAATCAAGCTGGAATACTTTCGAAGTTAGCTCCGGAAGTGATTTTAGAATGCTTCAAAGTTGGCTAAAAGAGGCTGGAATATTTCAAGACTAATTTTGCATCATTTTTAAACATATTGCATTCTATTTTTTCAATAAACATTAGAAAATGTTAGCAATTAAATTGCAATAGAATTCTAAGAAACAAACCAATATATATCTATATTCTATTTCAAATAAGCTAATAGTTCGTAAAACTATATTTAAATCCACTTTTAATGCTAATTTTAAGAGAAAATAAAGATGAATTTAGATGAGACATTTCTAGTCTCATCATCTCCCCCACACCTAAATTCTTGCAGGTCCTCCTGCAAGCTACTGTTCTTTTTTTTCCATAATTGATGACCCTTATATCTTTCAATTCTTTTCTCTTCTCTCTTCTTTTTTTTCCCTTAATCTTTGAAAGTATTGATTATTCTATGACATTCATCCATGATAAGACTCATTGAAGCTTTATCAATTTATCAGTTCTTACAAAATTTCTCTTCTTTCCAAATTTACTTTCTTCAGCTGAATTTTTTTTTAAAAAATCTGTCAGACATAAATGGCCATAAATTTCACATTTCCCAATGAAATTTTAAAATTTAATATGTTCTGGAAAGATGAGACAGAGGATAATAAAACTCAAAAATCTTTTGATGAGATTTCATAATATGTGTGAGCAATTCTTTCTATAAATAGCTTGTACCATCATGACAACAAGAAGGATTGACAGTGTATGTTAACTTTTTATTTTCATCTCCTCCCTTTATGCATTTAGATTATTTCTATGCCATCATATTTTGAATTCAATTTTTTCCTTTAGAAAACACCTTTACTGAAAATCTCTTAGCTACAACAAGTGAATCGGTGCAGGTAGTTTATGTTTTTAATTAGCTTTCCTAAAACTGGATTTATCTGTAATTAAAAAAACTAATAGCTATATTTAAGAATAAAATAGTAGAATCTACCTTGGCCATATTTCAAATTTATCCTTGCTTTCTTCATGCCATTTGATTCTAATTTCTACTTCAAAAAATCTTTAGAAATTTAGTTCTCGAAAGCCAGAAAAACTTTAGAAGATCCAGCTTTGAAACTTTGAAATAGTGGACAACTTCATAACAGTGGACAGAAAAGCACCGAAACAGTGGACAACTCTGGAAGGACAGAACAACTCTACAACAACAAACAAATGTTTCAAATCATCATTGAAATGATGCTTCCAAAATAAACAACAACAAAGTTCTGGAGCATCATTGAAAGGATGCTTTTGGAAGAAACAACAACAAAGTTCCAGAGCATCGTTGAAAGGATGCTTTTGGAACAAACAACAACAAAGTTCTAGAGCATCGGTGAAAGGATGTTTTTGGAACAAAGAACAACAAAATTATGGAGCATCATTGAAATGATGCTTTTGGAACAAACAAAAACAAAGTTCTGGAGCATCGTTGAAAGGATGCTTTCAGAACAAACAACAACAAAGTTTCGAAACA
This sequence comes from Cunninghamia lanceolata, assembly GCA_027924645.1. Taxonomy (NCBI): domain Eukaryota; kingdom Viridiplantae; phylum Streptophyta; class Pinopsida; order Cupressales; family Cupressaceae; genus Cunninghamia; species Cunninghamia lanceolata. The sequence continues at coordinate 2,298,899 of BSBN01000143.1, read as the reverse complement.
TCGTTAAAGGGATGCTTTTGGAATGAACAACAACAAAGTTTTGGAGCATTGTTGAAAGGATGCTTATAGAACTGAATGACAATAGAAGTTCTGGAGCATCGAAGTTCCGAAGCATTGATGTTCTAGAGCATCAAAGTTCTGGAGCATTGAAGTTCTAAAGCATCACATCGAAGTTCCGAAGCATCGTTGAAAGGATGCTTTTGGAACAAACAAAAAAAAAGTTCTGAAGCATCGTTGAAAGGATGCTTTTGGAACAAACAATAACAAAGTTCCGGAGCATCGTTAAAAGGATGTTTTTGGAACAAATAGCAACAAAGTTCTAGAGCATCGTTGAAAGGATGCTTTTGGAACAAACAACAAAAAGAGGTTCTGGAGTATCGTTGAAAGGATGTTTCTAGAACTTAAACATAAACAATAAAGTTTCTCCAAAGAAATATCTAAAAACGCTTCCAAAGCATTGTTAGACGAGTGCTTCCAGAGAAACTTACATAATCACAAAATAATTTTTGGTGCATACATGAAGATTTTTTGGAGACCAATGAAACATTTTTTTTGAAATGTTTTTTTTACCATTTTTTTTAAAACACTTTTTTTATAACTCTGCTGACATCTCAAGGTGCATCTTTGAAAAGCAACTCTGTAGAGTAGCTCTTGAGGGCGGCTTCAAAAATCATCTACAAAAGGCAGCTCCAAAATATTTCTGGGAGACAACTATAGAAAGACATTTTTGTAAACTATGGAAATGTAGCTCCGAAAGGCAACTATAGAAAGCAGTTTCAAAAACTACGAAACATATGTTGAACTTCTGGATGTGTAAGAAAAAATGTGAGCTCTGGAGATAATTAACAAAACTTGAGTTATGGAGTGTTGATTACATCCCTATTAGCAAGCATGAATCTGAATTTAACTTCTTTTTGTTGATCCTGCAAAAAATTAGTAACTTTGCACCATCTAAAATCATAATAGTAATATGTCATAACGAATAAATGCATTGGATGGAAAGTTGAAACTAATGAGACACACGCAAGAAAGAGATTTTTATTTAGAAATCCTCAATATAACATGTAATAAATACACATTTAAAAAACAATAATTATTGGTTTGCCTTTTTTTCCTTTTTTTTCTAAATAGTAAGATAGACTAGTAGATAGTAATTTTGCTCCACTTTTTTCGTACAATATCAGAATCAAATGATTCAAAATGTTTTAGAAACTAGATTCATAGGCCTATCATCACTATAAATAGATTTTTCAGAAAGGTTTATTTACTATGTTAAATTTGGCAAAAACAGTCATGTTTATAACAGTTTTTTTACAGTTTTGACTAGCAGTCACTGTTTTGGGGATAACTTTTTTGTTTGATATCGAAATGAAATGATTCTACTTGGATCCGAATCTAGACTTAGAGAGATATCTCCCATATAAACATGTTTTAAAACTTTAGAGTTTTCTCCTTCAAATATTCAACCAAACAGACTATTTTTTTAAACTTGGCAATTTTTTTTCTTTTCTGAAATGCAACAAAAATATTTGGGCTTCTTGATCAAATTTTCAAAAGAGATGAAAATTTACAATGAGGTTTTCATATTTTTTTTGTCATTTACTTTTTTTTTGGTAGTAGATAAAAATCTTTTAGATTCCCCGAGCTTATTCATACAATTTTTTTTTAAAATAAATTTTTGAAATACAAAAAGAAACATCTACAAAATTGTTTCCTTATAAAAACTATCTAATATATTGATTCCTTCAACTCTCTGTGGTATAAAGAAAAGATTACTTGTTGTTACCAAATAATTCTTTCAAAATTACAAACACAAACTATATTGAAATTTACTAGAACTGAAATTAATATATGAATTGAAATGCTTATGCTAAATTGAAACTAATCTACAATTTGAAGTGCTTATGCTAAATTAAAATTACAGAAAAAAAGAAAGTTAAACTATTGCATACTGAATTGAAAATTAACCTACTGCTCCTTATACAAATATAAATAAATTATCTGTTGTCACAAAATAATTCATTTTTTTATGCTTTTAGGGAGAGCAGGAAATTAAATCTAAGAAACACATCTGAGAATAAAGTTCCTAATAACACCATGGTCCCTGGCAACAACACCAAAAATGACAAGGATCCTTGTAATCCTCTTCATTTAATTTATCAATCTGGGGTGGTGTCCAAAGGTTGTATGCATTAAGAACTTACAAATTTTTTGGCAAACAGTCTTTCTAAAAAAAATAATAATAATAATTTAATTTAATGAAATCACACATGCAAAATTTAAACACACTTGCATAAATTAAAACTATAAAATTAAAACATGTTTCCATGAATTAAAAATACAGAAATAAAATAGCTCTTACACTAAAATCTAATTTAATACATTTAAAATAAATAGAAATGCATAAAACTAAAATAATACAAACAATCAAATAAGTACCAAATGTTGTCCTCTTCCTCGGGATGAACAGCTTGCTCCTCCCTTGGAATTGGACCAAGATCATTCACCTAACTTTGTGCTTGAAATATTCCATATATCTTATTTTTCAACAAAATATTACAAATTTATTTCTAAAACTGTTGTAGCTTTCTTATTCTAAAAATTTGCCAAAATAAAAACTCTCCTTTCTTTAGAGTTGAGAGGTTTATTTATACATTGAAGATCTTCACCCAACTCCCTAAACTAGTGGAAGCATAAGTACACTTGTCTTTCACATTCCTATAATAAAGGAACAACTCCCTTTATTCTCTACACCTATCTCTCCTACTCCTATGCTAAAAGAAACAAATTCCTTTATTCTCTCTACTAATCCTATTCTAAAGGAACAACATCCTTTATTCCCTCATTACAAAGTGACAACACATCCATATCCTTTTAAGGGAAAAAAGTTTTATTTTTGCTACTTTTATTATTTTCCCAAAACAATTTATCTTCAACTTTTTAGAAAATAAAAGGTTGAGAGAATCAGATCCATGGTTTTAAACCAAATGAGTTGAAAACACCTTTGGCGAAAATCAAGCTGGAATACTTTTGAAGTTGGCTCCAAAAGTGATTTTAGAATGCTTCAAAGTTGGCTGAAAGAGGCTGGAATATTTCGAGACTAATTTTGCATCATTTTTAAACATATTGCATTCTATTTTTTTCAATGAACATTAGAAAATGTTAGCAATTAAATTGCAATATACTTCTAAGAAACAAACCAATATATATCTATATTTTATTTTAAATAATCTAATAGTTCCTAAAACTACATTTAAATCCACTTTTAATGCTAATTTTAAGAGAAAATAGAGATGAATTTAGATAAGACATTTCTAGTCTCATCAGCACCACCTCACTCCATCTGGTGAAATAATCCATTGTCATAAGGATCCACTTGTGACCCGCATTAGATATTGGGTTAATCATTCCTATGAAGTCTAGGCCCCATTGGATGAATGGTTCTTCAACCATAATTGGACTGAGAGGCATAGCTGAATTCCTTCTTTTCCCTAAATAGAACTGGCACTGTTGACATTTTATCACCATCTTATGGCAATTTGAAAAAATGGTAGGGCAATAATACCCTGCACAAAGTACTTTAGTTGCTATAGTTTTGGCTGAGAAATGCCCTCCATATGTCCCAGAATGTAGATCATACAAAATCTTATCACCTTCTTCTCTTCCCACACACCTGAGTAAAATGCCATTGAAGTTGTGCTTGAAAAGAAAACCATGAATCGGGGAGTAGTTAGATCATTGCAACCTTTAGAATCTCCTTTTATGAAAAGGTAGCTGACTCAGATATTGCCTTGTCTCCATAAAATGCATTCTATCCATTATCCATGAGTCTGAGTGATCTTCTTGATTTGTCAGTGCCATTGCTGAAGCTTCTTCTTGCTCTGCTACAGAATCAAGAATTTGGGCAATGTATTCGCAGATACCCCTCCCTCTGACAAGTTTAGTTGGATTGATTTCCACATTGTATTCCAATATCTTAGTAATCTAGTTCACTCTTTTCTCAGTAATTTCTCCTTCCATTATGTATTCGTGAACACTTGGATGAGCCACAATATTATAACCTTATTCCCAGTTACTAGGAGTCGGAACTTCTTCAAACCTTTTACCACTGCATAGGCTTGCTTCTATACAAAGTTGTACTTAGATTCATATCCTTGCAAGGTTCTTGAGAAGAAAACAATTAGGTGCTCCTCAGACTGAGTATCATCCTTTTGAGTCAATATTGTGGCTACACTATGTTCCCCTCCATATGCATACATCATGAAATATCTGGAGAATTTTAGATTGACTAGAATCGGGGTTGTGAAGATAGCCATTTTGATCCTTTTGAAGGCTTGCCTACCCTTTGGAGTCCATTTGAAATTCAGGTCCTTTTTCAACATCGCAGTAGTGAGCTTGACCAATCTAGCAAAATCTGTAATAAAACGACTCACAAAATTGATCTTTCCCAAGAAAGATTGTGATGAGTCTCATTATTAGCTAGTTTTCATATGGTTTTATGCAAGTTCATAGACATTCTTAGACATTATCTTATACACATTTCTACATTATGCTATTTCTTATGTTCATTATGCAAACTTGAACCTGATTATCAAGTATATGGAAATATGGTTATAATATCATGGATATTGCATGATTATGTGTGGGAATGTATGGATTGTAAATGATATATGTGCTTGACTATGGTTGTTAGTATTGTGTGCATGTTTTGTGAACTAACTGTTAGAATCTGAAAAGATTATTAACCCAGAAAACTAGTGCAAAGAATAGATATCTAAACTATGAATGCAAATGATAAGAAATCAAAATAGCAATACAGAGTTAGTCTCCAAGAGAGTAATGCAAATGCTAGAAGCAAAATAGCATTAAGAGGATGCAAAAGCAAAAGATCCCAAATACAAGCCAGGTAGCATACTTATATAGACTAGGAAGAGGGAGGAGGTGGCAACACCGACCAATGAGGAGCAACCATCTATCGGACTAAAGATAGCAAAGTATCTTCCCAAGATAGCCAATGGATGCTCACATGTAGGAAGGTGACACCTTGCAACCACTCAACTAATAAGACATGCTTTATTAACCCAAGCGAGATTAATAGAAGTGTAGGAAAAACCTAGGAATATAGGGAAAAATAAATAACCCTCTAGGAAAATAAAAACCTACACTAACACCCCCCCATAAGCAAAGCTTAGGTGGATGTAGAAATGGGTCCCAACAAATCAAGCCTAATGAGGTACCCATGTACATAAAATTCCCCCCTAAAGATAGAGAGAAGAGACCCCCAAAAGTAGAGAGAGTCAGGACTCCGAGTGAGAGGAAGAAGCCCCCCCAGAAGATGAAGCATCCCGCACCCCCAACAAAGCTCACAAATGAAGGAACTTGCTCTCAGTGAAGGGTTTGGTGAAGATATCAGCAACCTGCTTGGAAGTCAGACAGTAGCGAAGTTCAATGACGTGGCCATGGATGAGCTCCCGGATGTAGTGCATGTGGACCTCTATGTGTTTGGTCCGCTGATGATGGACCAGATTCCGTGAGATTTGAATGGCACTCTGGTTGTCACAAAATATGACTGATGGCCATCTGATCTGGATACCAAACTCAATGAGAAGATTCTGAAGCCAAATGGCCTCAGTGGCAGCATTCACAGCCCCCCAATACTTGGCCTCAGTAGAAGATAGAGCAATAGCAGACTGCTTCTTGCTCAACCAACAAACAAGACCTGAACCAAGTGAGAAGCTGTAACCTGAAGTAGACTTGTGATCCTGAGAATCGCTCACCCAATCTGAATCTGTGTAGCCCACCAAGTCAAGCTCAATGTCCGTTGCATAGTGAATCCCAAAACTGGGAGAACCCTGAATGTAGTGAAGGATCTGCTTGGCTGCTTTCCAGTGCAGCTCATGAGGCTCCTGCATGAATCGAGAGACCATGCCTACAGCATATGAAATGTCAGGTCTCGTATGAGTCAGATAAATGAGACTCCCAACAAGTTGTTGGTACAAAGTGCCATCAACAAGTGGAGAAGAACACTGAGCCTCAAGTTTGACTCCAGAAAGGAAGGAAGTCGGAGCAGGCTTATAGTCAGCCATATGAAACCTCGAGAGAAAATCTAGAGCATACTTGGACTGGTTGATGGTGATCCTGGAAGTAGACTGGTAGATCTCAATCTTGAGAAAGTAATGCAACAAGCCCAAGTCAGTCATCAAAAACCTATCATGAAGGGCAGTTTTGACAACCCCAATGGTGGATGAAGAACTCCTTGTGATCAGCAAGTCATCAACATACAGAACCAAAAATAGGAGTGAATCATCCTGCTGTAGAATGTAGACATTGGGATCAGAATGGCACCGAGTGAACCCAACTGATAGAAGGAAGGAGTTCATCTTGGCATACCAGGCCCGAGGAGCCTGTTTGAGGCCATAGAGAGACTTCCGAAGATGGCACACAAGTGAAGAATCCTAAAGGAACCCTTGTGGCTGCTCCATGTAGATCTCCTCCTGAAGGTCACCATGAAGAAAAGCACTCTTCACATCCATCTGGTGTACTTCCCAAAGATTAGCTACAGCAATGGCAAGAACAAGTTGGATGGAATTCATTCGGGCAACTAGCGCAAAAGTCTCAAAGTAGTCAATCCCAGCAACCTGGGAGAATCCTTTGGCGACCAAGCAAGCCTTATGCTTGTCAACTGACCCATCTGCTGCAAATTTTGTCTGATAGATCCACTTACATCGAACAAGTTTTCTTCCCTTAGGAAGAGGGACAAGATCCCTAGTGTGGTTCCTCATCAAGGAACTATACTCCTACATAGTTGTATCCCACTCAAGAATACTAGAAGCCTCATGAAACGATTGTGGATCTGAGGCTATAGCAATGAAGACATGTGGAGCATCCTGGAACTGTGAACGAGTCCGCCTGGTGTCTAATGGATCCCCAACCAATCACCTACAGACTGCAAGGTCTATCTAGCCCAAAGTGGACCGGAAGATGGAGAATCTGGAGGAGAATCATCAACCTCTAAATGATGACTAGTAGAGGAAGGAGGGGAGTCCTCTAAATCACTCTTTGCATCGAAAGTGGAGGTAGAAGACTGCTCAGGTGAATCTGACTCAGCAGAAGATCTGTCATGTATCCCAAGTGACTCCAATGTCAAAGAAGGAGTTGGAGAAGTGATAGAAAGAGAGCTCGAAGAGCCCTTCTCAAACTAAACACTCCTCTCAATGAACAACTCATGTGTAGTAGGGTGGAGCAACCGATAACCCTTCACACCATCAGGATAACCTACAAATATGTAAGGTCTGCTCTGCGGATCCAAGGCCTTGCATTTCTCTGCAGGAATGTGGGCCCATGCAGGAGATCCAAAAACTCAAAAGTGCTTAACTAATGGTTTCTGACCACTCCAAGCTTCAAAAGGAGTGACTCCCTTCAAGGCTCGGTGAGGAACATGGTTCTGGATATAACAAAAACAGTTAATGGCCTCTGCCCAATACTATGGTACAAGAGATCTGGAGTGAATCATGTAGTTCACCATTTCCTTCAAGGACCTATTCTTCTGTTCTGCAACACCATTCTACTGAGGATTGTATGGAACTGAATGCTGCAAATCAATCCCCTCTAAAGTGCAAAACCTCTCAAACTGATGGTTGACATACTCACCACCATTGTTAGTGCACAAAACTTTGATGGCTTTCTTGGATTGCTTCTCTACAAAAGTCTTGAAGTCCTAAAAGTGATCAAATACCTTAGACTTTGTTTTGAGAAAGTACACTCAAGTATATTAAGAAAAGTCATTAATGAATGTGAGGACATATCTAGCCCTGTTGAAAGAAGGATGCTGAAATGGACCAGCCAAATCACTGTGAACTAACTCCAGTATCTATGAAGCTCTCCATGCCTTACCTTTGTCAAACTTTTCCTTAGGATGCTTACCAAGAATGCAACCTTGGCAAACACCACTTGAAAACTGAACTGAAGGCAACCCTGTGACCATGCTTTGCTAGTTTAGCTGCTGCAAGTAGTGAAAGTTAAGATGGCCAAACCGCTCATGCCATAATCTACTCACATCATTAGAATGAGTGAGCAAAACAGTCGAAGGAGGATCAGGAACAAAGTGAGAAAATAGATAGAGCCATGATTGATGATCTGCTCTCCCAACTGCAACTGTAGAACCACTGTGCAACTCATGAATCTCCATTGAATCAAGAGTGAACTCAACCCGCTTGCCTGAACCTGTGTGAGTGATCTAGTATGCCGATAGGAGATTAGTTGATAATGAGGGCACACAAAGAACATCATGGAATGTGCCATCCCCCACATCAATAAACCCTCTCCCACACACCTCAACAGGAGTGTCATCACCCATCAAAATAGAAGGCATAGTACACGGCTCCAAAGATGCAAGTTCTTCCTTAGATGAAGCCATGTAGTGTGAAGCACCCGAATCAAGAACCCAAGTGGATGGTGAAGAAGCAACTGCAACAATGGCCTTGACCTTTCCTTTCCCCTTGCTATTTTCTTTTGCCTTGTTAGACCCCTCATTAAAACTCTGTTTGATAGACTCAGGAACATTGATATTATTCTTCTCAAGAATGTGTGTCAAGTGATCAATTTGTTTCTTCAGACATTTATGTTCATCATGACCGGGTCTTTTACAATAGGCACATTGGACCCTCTCTTTCTTAGGCTTGTCGCCCTTGGAAGATTGGGTCTCATTAGTTGCTTTTGAAGCAACCGTTATTTGATCCTTCTTCTCCTTGCTATTCTTTTGTTTCTTATCCTTACTATTGTTGTTACTACTTTGTCCTTTTTGTTCTTTTGTGCCTTGGTTGGTAGCCAAGGCATGTGACTGAGAGGACTTAAGAGTGCCCATCTGAATTAGCTTGTCCTGTTCTTGAGTGAGATTGACAGCAAAATCATCTAAAGATGGCATGGTGAATTGAGTACCAAGTGCACCCTTAGTAGCATAGAAAGTAGAAACAAACACAAAATATTCTAAATTTAGCTTAGAGAGAATACTAAGAATCAGTTGTTCATCTTTCTTTTTAATTTCACATTGTTTTAACTGTAGCCTTAGTGATTTCAATTTAGTGAAGAAATCCTGGATTGTGTTGAAATTGCCTGGACTTAAACTAATTAGTTCATTTTCCAACATATGACCCCTCATTGAATCTTGTGTGCCAAATAGTGTTTCTAGCTTTGTCCAAATTTTATTTAGTGTATTCAAAGACTCAATGTGAAAGAGCAAATCAAGAGAAACAGACAAACACAATGTTCCATATGCCTCATCACATTTGTTAAACCACTTAGGCTTATCTTCATCTTTAGCAGGTTCAGTTTCAAGTCCCATAGTTATCCTATTTAATCCATCTTTCCTTAAGTGAATTGTCATGCGTGATTTCCACTCAAAGTAATTGTATGGAGTTAGGATGGGCAGATTTGTTTGATCCATGATGAAGAAATGCAGAGAAGAAATGTCGAAAAGAAGAGAACACAACCAAGACAACCCCCCCTTTTCACTCAATCAAAGAACCCCCCCAAGAAAATATGATTTGGCACTTTATATTAGTGCATTTACAACTACCACTAGCAATAAATACTAAGTGGTCTTGATTTCAATGCATTACAAAACCCTCACAAAGAGCATATGCTGAAAATACAACTTTGGCACAATACCCAAGGAAATAAACAGCACCATTGCAATCTACTCAAAAAATCGTGCACTTTAAAAAAAGAATTACCTCGATACGAGCTCAATGTGAAAGCTATGATCCTCTGAAGTTTCCAAAATGAGAACTGTGCAATGTCACGACTGAGAATCTGTAATTTCTGAAAAATCTTGGCATCAAAATCAAAAAATGTCTGCACTAGTGCATAGAGCACGAAAAAATAGCCAAAATCAAAAAACATTTCGTGGGAAAAGGAATCCGTATGAGCAAGAACGGAGCATTTGAGAACTACCTTCAAAACTGCAACTGCCAACGGAGAGGGGTCCTGTTATAGCTTTTTGAGCGTGTTTCTGTAAAATATATAGACTGCATGCAAAAACAGAAAGATACCCAGATGGTTTTTCTATGCTGCAAACAAAACACAGAAGACATTTTTTCTTACTGGTGTACAAAAGATGTTGATCCAGTGTAAATAGAATGCTTTTAGCTACAAAAAATGACCCCAGCAACCAAAAAATGGCATGCAAAGGCTGAATCAACTACCTAAGACAAGAAATTGCATGCTGGAACCTGCAATATTGATTGAAAACACCAAATATGCAAGTTGGTTGTCAGATTTGAGCTCGAAACCCCGGTTCCGCAACTGTGTATGATGATCTCTGATTTCGATGAAAAGAAATCCAAATCTGACTTTCTCGAGCCTCCTGGACGCGTTGAAATAGCTGAAAATGCTACCAGTATAACCAGAAATGCTGCAATCACCCAGATTTCATGAAACACATGTGCAAACCCCAGAGATTAAAAAAAATTATGTCAAACTTTTCTAATTCTCAAGATCATCCAAAGATGCAAGAGAAGAGCATACTGGGTTTTTTGAAAAAATGAAATAAGATTTATTTGCCCCCCCCCCCCCGAATCTCTCAAATATAGAAACTAAAATCTACTCTTGTAATAGAATAGCTCTGATACCGTGTTAGAATCTGAAAAGATTATTAACCTAGAAAACTAGTGCAAAGAATAGATATCTAAACTATGAATGCAAATGATACGAAATCAAAATAGCAACATAGAGTTAGTCTCCAAGAGAGTAATGCAAATGCTAGAAGCAAAATAGCATTAAGAGGATGCAAAAGCAAAAGATACCAAATACAAGCTATGTAGCATGCTTATATAGACTAGGAAGAGGGAGGAGGTGGCAACACCGACCAATGAAGAGCAACCATCTATCAGACTAAAGATAGCAAAGTATCTTCCCAAGATAGCTAATGGATGCTCACATGTAGGAAGGTGACACCTCACAACCACTCACCTAATAAGACATGCTTTATTAACCTAAGTGAGATTAATAGAAGTGTAGGAAAAACCTAGGAATATAGGGAAAAATAAATAACCCTCTAGAAAAATAAAAACCTACACTAACGCTAACTCTCATAGCTGGAGGAGATGGATTGTAGCTCGTAGCAATTGTAAGGTGTAGCTCGCAGCCAAAGAGTTTCCAAACAACAGAACAAGGGAGGTTCCAAAATAAACTAAGCGCATCAACTACAACATGGAGGCACTTGATGAAGATGATTATGCATCATGATGACAATTAATAAAGATGATTGAAGGGGAAGAATTATGTTGCAATCAGGAGTCTAACGTGATTGATTCAACCAATCCACATTCTAGTTTTGTTACAACAAGAGTCTCAATTTCATTTGGACTCTTCTTTCTTTTTCATTTATTAGTTACTTGGCATTTATCACACTTTGGTATGTAGGGAGTGGTGATTTATGATTTTAGTTAAGAGACCTTGTTCTAATAAACTCCCATGTGCTTATATGTATGGCTCGATGGTTGAGGTAGTTTAAGTTGGAAGTTAGTTTTTGTTCAAATTGCAATTATAGTTACTAGATCTTTTTCCAGTTAGTTACACAGACAATGTTTATTTGATGATGAACTCATGAATAAAATTTTCCAGTAGAATCTCATGTGATATTGTAAAGATTGTGTAGTGAATGATTTGGAATTAGTATGATTCTATCAATCTAAGAAACTAGATTTGAGTTAGATCAGTGGAGACAGTCACTTGAGCAAGGGCCACTCAAGGTAACTGTCCCTCACTTCATTTCCTGCATGTTATCATTGCTAGAATAGTTATTTCATTAATGCATGATCAATTAGATTCTTGAGTAAATCTAGTTTTCTTCAACTTGTTGTACTCTGGAGTGTAGAGTGTATGCTAGATTATCAATATTAAGTTAACCCTTAGCATTCATTCCTTGATAGTAATTAGTTACAGTCTTTTATTGTATGTACCCATAGCTATAGTATCAGCATTACTATCCTTATTGTTATGCAGTTTTGATATTTCCTAGAAAGTGTAACACTGTATTAGGTGTTACATCGAAAAATGTCCCCTTGGGGGCTTTTCCCTCTTAAGGTTTAGCTCCCGAGTCTTGTTTATGCATTTAGAGCATCTTGCATGATTTTAATGACTCCCAATGAGAAAACTCTGAAGTTTAATGACAAATGGGACCTAGGGGGTGTACTTAACATGATCCCTGCCTAAAATAGGGGCAGAGGACTTGGGTGCCTGCACCCTAGTCCTACCCTATTTTACCTCAGGCCTAAATTCAAAGTGTTAGTTTATGACCATAATTTAGGTCCTATGCCAACACGGTAAGTTTCAATTACGAAATTCTTAGCGAGAATGTTTGTAGTTGCATATATAAGCATGATTAGTGATTCATTTATAAACTAGATGGCTATTGTGAACTTTATGCATTCTTGTGATTAGAGCATTCAAAATATTCATTGTGTTGCAGAGCAGAGCATTGTTATTGTGTTTATGTTTATAGATTTGACATCCATCTCCTCATGGCATGAGAGCATCTTCCTTCCATGAGATCTTCACTACAAGGTGATATCAATTATGTTTTCAATCATTTATCATTTGGATTTTGCCTCTATCCTGCAGGGATATGCACTCCTTGTCTGACACCGGTGTTCGGAAGACTTGAATGTCTCTCCAAGGCTTGACTGAGGCAATTCTCTAAACACCACAACCCCCAACCTATTTTTCTATGATTGTAGGTTACAGGTTGTAGGAGTAGAAAAAGTGGAGTTGCAGGAGAGTAGTGCAGATTGTCAAAATTGCAGATCAAAGAAGAAAACAGGGACCTGGACTCGGGCGTCTGCTCATTAGTCCTCCAGATCCCGCAACTGAAGAATCTCTAGAACAACAGGAACAGGTTGCAGGCAAGATTCACAGATCTCGACAAAAAGCATGGCACTGGACTAAGGTACCCACTCATTAGTCCCTAACTTTTCCATTTTCTAAACTTCAAAATTTGGTACGCATTTGATTGTTATTTGATATCTCTATGTGCAAGCATTTTCTGTAATTTGTCTGTTTGCTTCCAAATTTGCATAATTAGGGTTTTGAGCATAATTGGGCATAATCAAACAAATAAATCACACAATTCCAATTTTCCCTGACATATCAAGTGACCGAAGGCCTGATAGTAGAATTCCTACTCAGTTGAAGTCCTTGAATGTTGAGGTGAAAGGAGGATTCATACAAACTAGCAAAATTAACCCTAAATAAATCCCCTTCAAATTCCACCCTAAACATTATGGTGAACCCATGTTTTTAATAAATTTTGCACCTTGCTGAGTGTTTTGCTTCATATTTGTATTCATTACATTCATTCATATCATTGTTCATCTTATTGCATTTGGAAAATTACAAAAAAATTTAAAATTTAAAAAAAAAACTGGCATTTTTAGCTGGCATTTTCATATAATTTGAATTAGTGGCATTTAATTTCAATAAATTTATGTCATTAGCATCATATCTGATTTAAAATATAGAAATTTTTCATTCAACATTCATTTAGATTGCATTTTCATGCTTAAATTGATAAAAATTACTTGAAATTGTGCATTTTTTCATATATCCTAATTTGGCATTAGCTAGGCTTTGTAGTCAAAATCTTGTTTCAGATTTTACTACCATTTTAAAACACTTGTTAGGACTAATTTCTAACTGTAGTGTCGCATCATAGTGGTTTGCTTGCAAAATTTCATGCCTAGGGTTTAAAAACCTTGCTTTTTCACTAGATTTTGGCCTTATCGACTCTCTAGATTTGCATCATAGGCATGTTGTAAAAGATTTTTATACACCAATTGGTTGTTATCATGGTTATTATTTTCTTCCCCTCCTAAAATTCTTTACAACACCTTTTTATTGGGCTCTTACAGTGAAAATTTGGTGAAAAATTGCATATTTTAGCTATATTTTCCCTAGGGTTTGACCTTGAGTTGCACTATAAGTGTGTTGTGAAGGATTTTTTGGAATTAGGTGGTTGTTATTACTGTTATAATTTTTTTTCCATCATAATTTCCCTCACAACACCCTTTGTCATACTCCTTTACATTGAAATTTGGTGAAAAATTGCATATTTTAGCTATATTTGACCTAGGGTTTGACCTAGATTTGCACTCCAAGTGTGTTGTGACAAATTTTATAGATTTAGGTGACTGATATTACTGCTATAATCTGCTGCACCTCCTAAAATTCCTTACATCACCCCATTTGTTGGGTCTTGGCATTAAAAATTTGTAAAAAATTGCATATTTTAGTGTATTTTTCACTAGGTTTTGACTTGTCATAATATTAGATTTGCATCAAAAGTGTGTTGTGAAGGATATTATTGCTGTATTGGACTGATATCATACATAGTATTTGCTTCCCCTGATCAATTTCCTTACAACAACTTTTCTTTCACTTATTTGCATTGAAAAAAGTTGAAAAAATCAAGCATTTTCGAGCTTTTTTTTTTGCGCTTGTTTTTTTGCATAAATTTTGAAAATATTTGAAATCTGATTGGGCACTCATATTAAAGCATAAATCCATTGGTCATTTGAAAATTGGGCATTAATTCATAGCATTTGTGAAAATTGGCACATTGGTTACAATACTCATTGGTTACAATACACATTGTGTATTTCAACACTAGGTGTTTATACACTTTGTTCAAATCTCTTGACTGATTGTGAAATTTGTGAGTTTTACTATTTCAAGACCTGATTTCCTCAATCTTTTCATCATGGATACTCATTGTTATTCATCTTTGGAAACATTTTATACATCATTTAATAGTGCTGACTTCAATATGTTAGACGAAGCACTAGATGACTTTATCTCTATTGGACATTCCACTATGGCACCTATTGCTAAAACATGTGATAATGACATAGAAAATGATTCCTCCTATGAAGATATACTAACACAAGAGGATGAAATCATTGACACATTCTTAAACATCACCCTACCCTCTTTGGAAAATGAAACACCAGTGGATAAAGGGCTCCCTCTCAAGAAGGATTCTTCATGGATGGAAAAAGACTATTCACCTAATGATCATATGATGCATGAGACCTCTACGGATAATCCATTAGATCTTCCACCTTTGATTGAAAACTCAAGAACCTTCGATGAGAAGAATATGGATAGATCTATTCTGCCTAACAACACCATACCTTCCTCTCATCCCAATGCTCTCCCTAGCCAAGATGTAGCATTAGTGGTTGAGAAAAGGTCTCTCACATTAAATCATTTAGGGATAGATGTTGGGTATAATCAAGAGGAAAACAATGTTAATTTAATCTTCATTAATAGACTTTGTAGCAATATTCCTAAGATGATTGTCCAAGGGGCACCTAGTGCACCCTCTTCCTTAAAGCCGATGATTACAGTTCAAGGTAGACCTGAGGATTACATCTACAAATATGCCCAACAAATTTCTCAACCGAGTCAAGGTGTTCAAAATGTGTTACAACAATCACACCACAATGTGATTGCTCACACATACAACACCCATAATAACAAGCAAAGTAAGCAAGCACCATATGTGCATGTCTATCTTCCATGTTCGCAACCTATGCTCCCTCCACCACCTCGTCTTACTCATAAAAGTGGTCAAGAATATGATCTTGTCGAAGAGCTTTGCACTATGCCAGCTAAGATCTCTCTTTGGGATTTAATATAAACTTCACCTACATACCATGGAATGCTCCAAGAAGCTTTACAAAAGGTGATTATCCCACCTACTGCTAAGCCAAATGATGTAGCAGCTGTATTGGATAGTATGCATGCGACAAAAATGGATATTCTCTTCCAACCACATGCGTTACCGTCAATTGAAGTTCAAAACCAATATGATCCACTTATGATCTTTGTCACAATAAATACAACGTTGGTAAAAAGAGTTATGATTGACAATAGATCGGCTCTTAATGTTTGTAGCATTGACCTACTACACAAAATCAAGACCAACACATCACAAATCAAACCAGATAAACTTAGCATTCGTGGCTTTGATAATCATAGTAGTCAATCACTAGGCACTATAACCTTACCTATAAAGGTGGCTCCTGCAATTGTATCTACCCTGGTTCATGTCATGCCTAGTTCTTTATCTTACAACATGATTCTTGGTAGACCATGGATTCATGCATTGTGGGCAGTTCCTTCCACCCTACTGTTAGGGTTAGCCAGCAGAAGATATCAGTTAAATGCAAATAAAGATTAAACAGAGAAATGGAAATACACAGAAATAATAACAACGAGAGACAAGTTTTAACGTGGTTCACCCAAACTCGGGCTACATCCACCAAATAGAGAGTCCAATATTATTATCCAGTAAATCAAACCGATTACAATCAGCAATCCCTGCAACTCAATACCGCTGCAAATGCTACAATACAAATATATATTAAAAAACCCTAATCCTTAGCCGCTTTTATCAAGCCTTATGTCGGTTACAAAATAGGGTTTTTTATGTTGGTCCCAAAAAAAATTTGGGGGCTGCTCCCCCGAACCCCCGCTCGGGGCCCGGCTCGGCCCCGAACCCTGGTGAGGATACATGGCTAGTGTACAGTACTTTCCTGATCAGTCGCCACCTACCAACAATCTCCCACTTGGAGACTGATCAGGCTCCACACCAAACAATCTCCCACTTGGAGATTGATCCTGGACGACACCGCTGCACGTGCACCTCCTACTGGAAATAAGCACCCTGGACTCTATTGTTCTATTTTTGTTGTTTTCAGTCTAGAAGACCAACCGAAGCTGAAGAGGAGCTCAGCTTCTCCCTTGTCACTACCTTTGTAAACATATCCGCTAGATTTTCATCTGTATGTATCTTTTCCAGCCTTAACTGTCCATTATCCAACACCGACCGAATAAAATGATACCTCAACTGTATGTGTTTGGTCTTTGAATGCAAGGCATAATTCTTTGCAAGATGTATGGCACTCTGACTGTTTGTATACAAAGAACTGTTAGCCTGTTGTTTACCCAATTCTTCCATGAAAGATTGCAGCAATATCATCTCCTTGCTTGCCTCTGTTGCAACGACATATTCTGCCTCTGTGGTGGATAAAGCAACCACCTTTTGCAACCTAGAAATCTAACTCACTGATGTTCCACCTACAGTAAAGACATAACCTGTAGTACTCCACCTAGTATCAATATCCCTTGCCAAATCTGAGTCTACATAACCTGTTAAATCAGTATTAGAGCCCCCAAAACATAAGTGTTTATTAGATGTACCTCACAAATATCTGAGAATCCATTTTACTGCATTCCAATGCTCAAATTCGGGATGATTCATATACCTGCTAACGACTCCTACAACATGTGCAATATCCGGTCTCGTGCATACCATGGCATACATTAAACTTCCTACAGCTGAAGCATATGGTACCTTAGACATTTTTTCTTCCTCCTCTTGTGTCTTTGGACACATCTCCTTAGTCAATTTCAAATGACTAGGCAAAGGTGTGCTGACAGCTTTTGCATTCTCCATGTGGAATCTCTACAACACCTTTTCAACATAAGCAGCCTGAGATAGAGTCAATTTTCGGTTCTTCCTATCTTTGTAAATTTTCATACCAAGGATTTGTTTTGCTGCCCCCAAATCCTTCATATCAAATGACTGTGCTAACTGATATTTTAACTCTTTGATGTGATCCATGTTAGACCCAGCTACAAGCATGTCATCAACATATAAACATAAAATAATGTAGCTGTCATTATCCAACCTCTTAAAATAAACACAATGGTCAGAATTGCACCTACTGTAGACTTGCTCAGCCATAAAACTATCAAATTTCAAATACCGTTGCCGAGGTGCTTGTTTCAGGCCATTCATAACTCTTCTTCAATCTGCACACTTGTTTCTCCTTACATTTGACCTCAAATCCCTGTGGTTGTGCCATGTATATCTCCTCCTCCAAATCACCATGGAGAAAGGCAGTTTTCACATCTAGCTGTTCCAAATACAAATCTTCAGCAGCCACAATACTTAAAACAATTCGAATAGAAGTCATCTTGACAACCGGAGAAAATATCTCATCAAAATCAATGCCCTGTTTCTGTGCAAATCCTTTTACAACTAACCTGGCCTTAAATCTTTTCTTACCTCCATCTTCCTCTTTCAACCTGTAAACCCATTTGTTTGGTAAAGCCTTTTTACCTACAGGTAACTTACATAATTCCCAAGTCTGATTTTTCAACAAGGAGTCCATTTCATCTTTCATAGCAAGCTCCCACTGAACCTGTGTATCCACCTGCATAGCTTCATTATACCCTTATGGTTCACCAGCATCTATTAACAAAATAGAATACAAAGAGGGAGAAAACCTTTCAGGAGGTCTACTTAGCCTTGTTGACCGTCTAACATTCACTGGAGTTTGTGGTATTTCTGGTTGCTGTTGCGGAGCATGAGGAACCACTGGAACATCACTATTTGGAGTATCATCTAGCACCACATAATCTTTTTCTTTCTTCTCATGCTGCTGCAACTAATCTTTGTACAACACTTTCTCATTGAATATAACATCCCTGCTTCTCACATTTTTTTGATTTTCAAAATCCCAAAGCCTATAACCAAATTCATCAATGCCATATCCAACGAAGGTACACTTTTTTGATTTTGCATCCAGCTTGGTTCTATTTTCAGAATCTATATGTGCAAATGCTTCATAGCCAAAGGTTTTCAGAAAAGAATAACTCACCTTCTTACCTGTCCATGCTTCCTCTGGAATACCACAGCCCAAAGGAACTGAAGGACCTCTATTAATTAAATATACAGCAGTGTTGACAGCCTTTGCCCACATATTTAAAGGCAGCCCAGCATGCAATCTCATGGTCCTTGCACGCTCCATTATTGTCCTATTCATGTGTTCAGCCACTCCATTTTCCTGTGGAGTCCCTGGAACCATTTTCTGCCTACGAATTCCATTAAAGGAACAATAATCTTCAAATTCTTTGCTGCAATACTCACCACCATTATCAGATCTGAAACATTTTAATCTTTTACCTGTCTCATTTTCAACCAAGCTTCTCCATTTCTTAAATGTTTCAAATACATCAGATTTCTGTCTAAGGAAATAAATCCAAACCTTCCTAGTTGCATCATCTATGAATGCAACATAATACCGACACCAAGATAAGATACCTGAGCTAGTCCCCATACATCTATATGTACAAGCTCCAACTTTTCATTTTTCTTTTGCTTCCCATTTCTGAGAAAACTGACTCTCTTTTATTTGCCATACACACAACTTTCACAGAAATCCATATTAAAACATTTCAAACCTGGTAAAACTTTCTTAGAATGAAGTACTTTCATACCTTTTTCACTCATATGCCCAAGTCTGTTATGCCACAGTGTTGTCTCAGAACCTGCAGCAACTTTTCCAGTCTCTTCCTGCAAACCTGGAGCAACTGTTCCTAAACCTGTTTGTTTTTTCTCTATAACAGCTAAAGCAGAAGGAACAGTATGGCCTATACAAAGATATAAGGTGCCTACTTTCACACCTTTTGCTACTACTAAGGCACCTTTTTATCAGTAAATGTAACAGTGCAACCTTGTTCAATTAGCTGCCCTGCTGAAATTAAATTCCTACTGAGCCTTGGAACATGCCTTACCTCTTGTAGTAGCCAATGATTCCCATTCTGCAACTTAATCTTGATTCTTCCCTTTCCAACAATCTGATAGGGTTCATTATCTCCCAAATAAACCAGCCCAAAATCCCCTTGGACATAATCAAGAAAATAACTTCTATGGGGTGTAGCATGAAATGAGGCCCCTGAATCTAAAACCCATGAATCATCAGCATTATCTAGGGAAAGAATCAAAGCATCATCTTCAGATTTATTGCTTACCACATTTGCCTCCTTATTTCCTTCTTGTTTGTCTCCTTTATTTTTCTAAGACCAGCAATCTTTCTTTAGATGACCTGGTTTCCCACAGTACCAGCAATCCTTTTGTCTTCTGGTTTGGGATCTTTTGTCCTTTGATTTTCCTCGTGACTTCCCATGACCTCCAGAACCTTTTCCTCTCTCCTTTGATCTACCCCTACTCTCTATATTCAAAACACTGCCTGATGTGGATCCACCTGAGCTTTTCTTACAAATTTCCTCACTCAGAATAACACCAATAACATCATCAAATTTCAGGGTATTTAAACCAGAAATAGAGTTACTAACTGCCATTACCAAACTATCCCAGCTTTTAGGCAATGAACATAATATCAAGAGAGCTCTAACTTCTTCATCAAATTTTACATTTAAAGAAGTCAATTGACTAACAATCGTATTAAATTCATTTAAATGACCTGTCACAGATCCACCTTCAACCATTTTCAAATTAAACAAATGTTTCATGAGAAATACCTTATTTGAGGCTGAGGGTTTTTCATACAATTTAGCCAAAGCTTTCATCAGACCATCTGTTGTCTTTGCTTCTGTTATATTGAATGCCACCAATGGTGCCAGGCACAACTGAATGGTTCCCAGTGCCTTTCTATCAAGAAGATTCCAATCCTCATCAGACATTGTTGCCGATTTCTTAGATACTCCTTCCAACGACATCCATAAATCCTTTTGATAGAGGTAATCCTCCATCTGCATCTTCCATAATTGATAGTTCTGCCCATTGAATATATCGACCTTCAATAAATACCCTCATCTGCCATTGCTCCCACTGAACCGTGAGACCTTCCTGCAGACAATAATCGAACACAACCCGCTCTGATACCACTTGTTAAGGTTAGCCGGCAGAAGATATCAATTAAATGCAAATAAAGATTAAATAGAGAAATGGAAATACACAGAAATAATAACAACAAGAGACAAGTTTTAATGTGGTTCACCCAAACTCGGGCTACATCCACCAAACAGAAAGTCCAATATTATTATCCAGTAAATCAAACCGATTACAATCAGCAATCCCTGCAACTCAATACCACTGCAAATGCTACAATACAAATATATATAAAAAAACCCTAACCCTTAGCCGCTTTTATCAAGCCTTATGTCGGTTACAAAATAGGGTTTTTTTATGTTGGTCCAAAAAAAAAATTGGGGGCTACTCCCCCGAACCCCGGCGAGGATACATGGCTAGTGTACAGTACTTTCCTGATCAGTCGCCACCTACCAACAATCTCCCACTTGGAGACTGATCAGGCTCCACACCAAACACCTACATCATTCAATCAAATTTACATTCAAAGATAAACTTCATACTATTCACGCTGATCCTGAACCAGATAACTGTTTACATATTGAAATGCAAAAACCAGTTTACAATCATATGAGTTTAAATAATTTATGAACTGATTCATCAATGTCTCTTGCCATGAATAGCGTTGTGCATGACTCTACACCATCAAATGCACTCTTTGGTGATGTTTGGGGCTCATTAGATTTTAATCCTTGTGGTATAGGGGAATATAAAATTAATAGCCTTAACACATCAAAAGTAGCATCGATCTCACCTAAGCAATCTTTTGAAGCGCTTGGGAAACCTAAAGTCCCCTTGGTAGAAAATAAAGAAAATACTTTAACTTCTACTACAAATTACGAGACCTATGAGGCTTCACCATCCCCTAAAGAAATGACATCCCTCTATGGTTGAGGATTTAAAATTCTTTATAACAACTGTGACTATGTAGGTAAGGGATGTGGTGTAAATCAACAAGGGATTCGAGTACCTATAGAATCCGCTTCAAGACATTACTCAAGTGGCATTGGATATAATCCTTTTAAAGAAAAGAAAGCCTCTCATCGTCCTAAACTTAATGTTAATGCAAAATCAACAAGATTGAAACAATATGAGAGATATCCTAGATATGTATGTTCTTAACATTGGGTTGAATCAAGTAAGTATTTCTAACCCTTTATCTCTCATGTTTTGTTTCCCCCGTGATGTGCTATGTGTTGTTTAGGCCTCCTGGGATGACCCTTGATTCTCTTGTAAGGTCCAGGATACTAGGAGACCACCTCTATTGTGACCCTTCTTCTATTTATATCATCAATATTCTTCTATATTGCTTCTCCTCTATTTTCACTATTGTGTGTTGTGTCTTATGGACATAGCGTTGCGATTGGTGACTTGGGGGCACCCTCCTACGTGACTATCTCTAAGGCACTTGTTTCTCCTCTCTTGATTTATTGTTTCCCTTCCTCTAGTGATTCTATCTAGCGGGCGAATGACGAAAAACATTTATAATGATGCGGACCTAGCGTCCCTTTAGCAAGAAATCAAAAATTGGACTTAGTTCCTATATGACAATGGGGTTGTTATATATTATCTGATGCTTGGCTAATAGAATCACTCCGTGCACTTTGTCATGTGATCTTGATGGTGTCTTATCGCACTTACAAAAATAGAACAATACTGCTGCTCTATGCACTTTGTCTATCTTGAATCTTGCATTCCTTAGTTATTTATGTGATTGATCATATGCATTGATGTTGTTGTTTATCATGATTATATGGACACTAACAATTTTCTTGTAGGGATGTGTTTGTGGGAACATTTGGTGATCATAAAGTACATGTCACCTCCGGGGGGCATGGGCTTTGCGAGAGCTTGAGTTCCCTTGTGTACTTTCTTCCTACCTTAACGTGCTTGATATTGATACCTAATATCAACCACCTTAAGTTGAGGGCATATATAAGGTAAGCTATTTGTTGTAGATGTTAGCAATGTACTTGTTCTCAAGTGTAGTCTTAAAGACTGGTGGTGATGAGTCCCTCCTACACTCTGAGGTTTGTTTGAAATCAACTTGCAATCATTTAAGTCCTCATCATGAGGCGGGGATGGTGCATTTCTTGCGGAGAGTGCACATCCTGTCATTTTTAAAAGTCCTCATCGTGAGGCGGGGAGCGGTTCTGTGACTAACTCAACCCTTAAGCATGTCTTCGATGATTGTTATGGAAAAGCTCAATCATTGTTGTGTGCCTGTAATGTGCCTAAGATGGTGATGAACCTAGAAATAGGAACACTCCATCGCTTGTCTGTCGTGTTTTCTCCGTGTCTTCCAAGTGTGTGCGTATTGTGTGTTTGTTGCCAAGCATAGTCTTAAAGATTGGTGGTGATGAGTCCCTCCTATGCTTTGGGATTTGTATGACGTGTTTTGCATGTGTGTTGCCCCATATGCAATCTTAAAGACTGGTGGCGATGAGTCCCTCCTACATTATGGGCGGTGTGTTTACTTTCCTTGTACTTGCATCTACATTTCATATATATGAAAAGAAAAAGAAAAAGAAAATCTTCACTGTCTTCACTACATTCACTGTGTTTTGCGTGTCTTCAATGCTATCTTCTTCATGTTTTGCGTGATTGTAACTATCTTCTCTGTGTCTTGCATGCTTGTTACTATCTTCTCTGTGATTAGTGTGTCTTCTCTGTGCTTGGCATGTTTGTTGTGTTTGTTGACCGTACTTTAATGCATGGATCAGCCTTGCGTTTATACATACATTAAAGTGGGGGCTAAATGTTACATCGTAAAATGCCCCCTAGGGGACTTTTCCCTCTTAAGGTTTAGCTCCCGGGTCTTTTTTATGTATTTAGAGCATCTTGCATGATTTTGATGACTCCTAATAAGAAAACCCTGAAGTTTCATGACAAATGGGACCTAGGGGGTGCACTTAACATGATCCCTGCTTGAAATAGGGGGGGAGGACTTGGGTGCCCACGCCCTAGTCCTACCCTATTTTAGGTCGGGCTTAAATTCAAAGTGTCGGTTTATGACTGTTATTTAGGTCCTACGCCGACACGATAAGATTCAATTACGAAATTCTTAGCGGGAATGTTTGTAGTTGCATATATAAGCACAATTAGTGATTCATTTGTAAACTAGATGGCTATTGTGAACTTTATGCATTCTTGTGATTAGAGCATTCAAAATATTCATTGTGTTGCAGAGCAGAGCATTATTATTGTGTTTGTGTTTGTAGATTTGGCATTCATCTCCCCATGGCATGAAGAGAATCTTCCTTCCATGAGATCTTCACTACAAGGTGATATCAATTGTGTTTTCAATCATTTATCATTTAGGTTTGCCTCTATCTCGCAAG
The DNA here is from genome assembly GCA_027924645.1 of Cunninghamia lanceolata. NCBI lineage: Eukaryota > Viridiplantae > Streptophyta > Pinopsida > Cupressales > Cupressaceae > Cunninghamia > Cunninghamia lanceolata. The sequence continues at coordinate 2,274,818 of BSBN01000143.1, read as the reverse complement.
GATACACACTCTTTATCTGACAATGGTGTTCAGAAGAATTGAATCTCTCTCCGGGGCTTGGTTGAGGCAAGTCTCTAAACACCACAACCCCCAACCTATTTTTCTGTGATTGCAAGTTACAGGTTGCAGGAGCAGAAAAAGTGGAGTTGCAGGAGAGCAGTGCAGACTGTTGGAATTACAAATCAAAGAAGAAAATAGGGACCTAGACTCGAGCACCCACTCATTAGTTCTCTAGATCCTACAACTGAAGAATCTATGAAACAACAGGAACAGGTTGCATACAAGATTCCTAGATCTTGACAAAAAGCATGGCACTAGACTAAGGTGCCTACTCATTAGTCCCTGACTTTTCTATTTTTTGAAATTTGAAATTTGGTATGCATTTGATTGTTATTTGATATCTCTGTGTGTGAGCATTTTATGTAATTTGTCCATTTGCTTCCGAATTTACATAATTAGGGTTTTGAGCATAATTGGGCATAATCAAACAACTAAATCACACAATTCCAATTTTCCCTGACTTACCAAGTGACCGAAGGCCTAATAATAGAATTCCTACTCGGCTGAAGTCCTTGAATGTTTTGAGATGAAAGGAGGATTCATACAAACTAGCAAAATTAACCCTAAACAAATCCCCCTCAAATTCCACCCTAAACATTAGGATGAGTTAGGTAGTATTAAATATTTGAAAGCACATACAGTGCCAATGCTATCACAAGCTTACTAGCCCTAGTTGATAATTCAATGAAGGTCTTTCGAAAGGTCCAAGTGGACTGTTTAGTTAGGTTTTTCCTCTGAATTGTGTGATTGCCACCAAATTTACTAGACATAGTATGAACGCTACATTTTTGGCATCATTGTAAGGGATGGTGCTACTTTCAAAGATCACTTCCTGTTATTTTCAAGCTTTCCTAGTTCAAACATTTTGCTTTCAGAAAATAGGATACTTAGGTTTCATCCCACCAATACCAGAACATTTCACTAACATTGTGCAGGAGTCGTTGCTATACAAAGTCATACCTATTGTATGTGGAGGCAGAGAGATGCTTTGGGAAGGTTTCTCCCTTCAACCCAACAAGCTAGAGCAGATATTGGTGACTACAGTGATCAGAGTGAGGGTATTACTGAAGAAGAAATTTCCCTCTCATCAACATCTACTGATAATACAGAGAGGACCTTCCAAACAATGGTTGATGCAGTGAATGATTCACCAGAACATGTGACTTTTGAATTTCCAATTACTAACCAAGAGAGGGTTGTTGCTCTAAAGAATGTACCTCCTTCAGCATTGCCAGTCATCTATGGTTTGGTGATTGAGGATCTAAATACATTCTTGTTTGAGTTTGATGTCCTATGTAGAAGCTATGACTACATAACTGATGCTCATAGGCTCAAGCTATTTCTTGCTACTTTGAAGGATGTTGCTTTGAAATGGTTTATGGGACTGGGCAAAGATACTATTCCAGATTGGGACACAATGAAAACAAAATTCTTGGAGCGATACCAAGATTATTGCCAAGGAATTTATAAGAGAAGAGATGACATTTTCATGATGACTCAAAAACAAGATGAACCATTGGAAGATTATGTAGAAAGGTTCCAATTCTGCCTAAAGAAAAAACCACAAAATTGACTCTCAGATGAATCCCTGAAGCTGGTATTTTTGAGAGGAGTCAATGATGACTGCATGGATGCCCTTAATCTTATTGGGGAAGGAAATGTGTCTCAATTACCCTTTGATGATATATGCAAAGTTTACAGGAACTACTCAAGGTCCTTTACCAAGAAGATAAGGGGGGAAAGAACATCTACCATTGGCAAGACATCTAATTCAATTTCAAGGGTGGAGTTGAGCAACCTGTTGACCAACATGAAAGAAGATATTATAAGTCACTTAGCTACTCAGTTGGACAATCTACATTTGAAGAAGAAGCGGGAGGAGGTTGAAGCAATACTTACTAAATACTGCCCCAACTACAGACAAAGGAAATCCAATTGCAAGTGTAAAAGGGTGGCTAGTATTATAGAAGACAAATAAGAGAAACCACATTTTCAACCATTTGAAAGTGAAGATGGGTAGTTACTCTATGTTGCACAAAGAAAGCCATGGCAACCAAGATAAGGTATGCCACAAGACCCTTTAAGTTTCAATGCATGATTTCTAATTGGTAATCATAGTTTTTCTTGTTGGAATCCCAGCCTTGGTCAAATACCCAAAACCAATGGCAAAACCCTCAGCAAAACTAGAACCAACAACAACCAAATGTATGGCCACAACAAAATTTCCAAGGTCCCAATTACAATCCTTAATGGCCAGTACAACAAAGTCAATGGCAGCCACAATGGCAAAAGGGACAGTAGTGGCAAAACTAAAATATGAATTACACACAACCTTTGTTGCCTTCTCAACCACAACAATAGGCTATTATGCCCAATCCATCAAACCCAACATCTCAACCGCTAAGAGCACCACAACTGCCTACCCAACTTGCACCTAACCCCAATAACAAGCCTATCCAACATGCATACACTAATGAGGCTATTCAATACCCCACTTATGGGGTAGAGGTGAGTGATGTCCACCTTAGGTCAGGGAAAACACTAGTTGGGCCTTCATCCCCTCAAATCACTGAGATGGTGGATGAGGAACCCATAGTTGAAGCTTTAGACAATTCACCTCTGGAGCTTGAGTTAAATTAGGTAAATTAGATTATCTCAAGTCAAGAGCCTCCTTTCCCTAAGTGTTTAGCCATTAAAAAACATCATACCCAAGCTAAGATAGATCTTTTGGGACCACTCAAGAATGTCAGTATCAAAATCGCTCTCATTCAAGCTATCAAGGATATCCCAATTTATACCAAGACAGTAAGAGACCTTTGTCTTAAAAAGCTAGGGAGAAAAAGGAAGGATCCTCAGATAGTACATGTCTTAGGGAACCTTGTTGATATTATGCTAGGGAATATAACTGTTCCTAAATACACAAACCCTAGCAATCCAGTAGTGGATGTTAAGATAAATGGGACCCTTATAAAAATACCTTGATTGACTTAGGGGCAGACATTAATGTCATGACTAAGGAAACAATGCAGTTACTTCAACTATCTAACCCCAGGGCTATACCAACTATTTATAGTTTGTAGATAGGTCAACAGTAAAGCCTGAAGGGATCACTGAAGACATAGTCATAGTATTAGATTCTTGGGAGTATCCTGCATATTTCAGTCTTACATCCAAAGGTCAACCTTGCAGAATATCTACTTATCTTAGGCAGACCGTGGTTAACAACAGCTGATGCATTCATAGGTTGTAGGTCTGGGAACATGATAATATCAAATGGAACTATAACCAAGAAATTGATCCTCTATCCTCCAACCCAACCTCATGAAAATCTAGAGCAAGTTATATGGCCTACCTTGGAAGAAGAAGACCACTATTCCCTGCAAAACCTCATGACCATTGAACACAGTCCCTTGTTGGCAAACCAAGACGAGGATGACTTAATTGACCACATCATATAGAATAACTACGGTAAGGACCCGCAACAATAAGACTGTCTATCATGTTTGCAAGACCCACTACATAACATCATACCTGCAAATTCCTTGGAAAAAATATCCCAACTTTTCCACTCTTTACTACCACAAGAGTGTGTCCCCAACATTAGTGGATATGACCTTTCATTTGTGCAATTAGCTTCCAAAACTTTGGAAATCATGCCAGGTAAAATGTTGAATGTCAACAATGCCCTAACTAAAGAACAATAGAATTCCTTGAACACTGTGTTGCAGGCACATGCATCAGCCTTTGCATGGGACTACAATGACAAGAAGGGAATTGATCCATAAATGTGCATGCATATGATATACATAAATGATGGTTTCAATCCAATTAGAGAGCCTCAAAGGAGAATGAACCCTACCTTACGAGAAATAGTTAAAACTGAGCCACAAAAATTACTTGATGCAGGCTTCATTTACCCTATTTCTGACAACCAATGGGTGTCACCTTTAGCCATTGTTCCTAAGAAAGGAGGCAAATGGAGGGTATGTGTGGACTATAGGGAGCTAAACACAACCACTAGAAAGGATCACTTTCCACTACCTTTCATTGACCAAGTACTTGATTCCCTAGCAGGTAAAAAAGTACTTCTCCTTCTTAGATGGATTTAGTGGCTATAATCAAATAAAGATAGCTCCAGAGGACCAGGATAAGACTACATTTACATGCCCATGGGGTACTTATGCTTATTCTATTCTTCCCTTTGGATTATGTAATGCTCTAGACACTTTCTAGAGGGTAGTGCTAAGCATCTTCTCAGATTATGCTCATGATTCCATGGAGATCTATATGGATGACTTCACCACCTATGTAGAAACATATGAAACATCACTCAAGAATTTTAAGAACACAATCTATCATTGAGTCATGAGAATTATTTTATGATGGTGACTCAAGGGATTGTTCTAGGACATTTTATATCAAGTGAAGGAATTCAAGTGGGTCCCCATAAAATTGAGATCATTTCTACACTTCCTGTGCCACAAAAACAAAAATATGTTAGGAGATTTCTAGGCCATGCAGGTTATTATAGGAGATTCATTCAGGACTTCATTAAAATTATAGCACCTTTGTTTACTCTGCTCACAAAAGACATAGAATTTGACTGGACCACATAATGTCAACACTCTTTTGAGACATTTAAGACAACTTTGACTCAAGCACCTATCCTAAGAGGACCAAATTGGACATTACCTTTCCACATACACACCGATGCTTCTGATTTTGCTATAGGAGCTATATTAGGACAAAAGGAAGGTAATAAGGAGTATGCTATCTATTACATCAGCAAGAACTTACAAGGAGGAGAACTTAACTACTTTGTCACAAAGAAAGAGATGTTAGTAGTTGTCTATGCCATTAACAAGTTTAGACATTACATCATTGGTTATCTAGTCTTTATCCACATAGATCATATTGCAATCAGGGACTTGATGAACAAACCTGTGGTTGGAGGTAGACTAGTTAGATGGTTCCTCTTACTACAATAGTTTGATATAACAATAGTCGATAAGCCTGAGAAAGCTAATGTGGTGGTAGATTTTCTGTCTAGATTGCCTACCCAATTAGAAGAAGGTGTTGTAGATGACTCTTTTCCAGATGAGTATTTGTTTGCTCTCAATGTATACACACCATGGTTTGCTAATATTGCAAATTACTTAGTGGCAGGGTAGATACCATCACATTTCTCTCCTAGAGAAAAGAGACAACTAGTGCATAAAAGCTTTCCATACTCCTGGATTGCTGGTTATCTATTCTACACCAGTCTGGATCATATTGTGAGGAGATGTATAAGAGAAGATGAGGTCTTTGACATCCTAAAAGCTTGCCATGATGAGCCCTGTGGGGGTCACTTTGTAGCCACAACATTTAAGATCTTAACAACAAGCTACTATTGGCCAACTCTCCATAAAGATTTAATATAAAGTATATAAGGAGCTGTGATAGATGTCATAGAATGGACAAACCAAAAAGGTTAGATGAGATGCCTTTGCAACCATAGATGGCACTAGCACCATTTGACAAATGGGGGCTAGACTTCATTGGGCCAATTTCACCAACATCTAATAACAAGGAATATATTTTGGTTTGCACAAATTATCTAACAAAGTTGGTTGAAGTCAAAGCATTACAATTTGCAAGAGATGGAAATGTAGTCAAGTTCTTGTATGAAGACATCTTTACTAGATATGGAGTACCCAGAGAAATTATAACTGATCAAGGTCCCTAGTTCACTTCTGAACTCATTTCGGTATTGGTTAAAGAATATGAAATCAGACATAAAAGTCCACACCTTATCACCCCCAAGCCAATGGGTAGGTGGAGGTTACAAACAGAGAGATTGAAAATATACTGACCAAAACAGTGCAAATTCATAGAAAAGGCTAGGCAGCCAGATTATCAGAAGCAATGTGGGCATACATGACAACATAGAAAACAACTACAGACTTTACACCTTATGAATTAGTGTATGGAAAAACAATAGTTCTGCCAATTGAATTTGAATATAAGACATTAAGGACAGCAGTAGAATTTGACATGGACTTGACAACAACACAGAAAGAGAAGCTACATATTTTGAATGGGCTAGATGAAATTAGAACAGAGATTATCCATCACATAGAGATAGTTCAAAAATAGAGGACTAAATGGCATGATCAGTTTATCAAGACTAAAGAATTCCATGTGGGTGACTGAGCTTTATTGTATGATTCCAAATACAAAGATTATAATGTCAAGCTACAGTCTAGATGGTTAGGCCCCTATGAAATACAACAGGTATTCTCCAATGGAGCAGTTAAATTGTAGACCATAGATGCAGGCATATTCTCATTGCTAGTTAATGGTCATAGATTAAAGTTATACACAAAGCCACCAAAACGAGATGATTTTCTTCTTTCTTTAATACATTGCTATGGTCCAAGCCCTAATTTTGATGCTGACATAAACTCGGTAGTAGGCACTACTGGTTCTCACAGTGATTCAGCAGATGTGCTACACAGCTCACCTCCTAAGGTCACTCAGGTATAATTACTTAACCTTCTTTGCGTGCACACACAACACTGGTGCCACAATATTCATGGAGACCACTTCACTATGCCGTAGGGACCTGTAGCAAGCAAAATAAAAGCCACCACAGTTCACTAAGGGACCTATTTATGAAAGTACATGCAACAACTATCTGTCAGCACATTCAAATTTCACACCGAGTTAATTGCACTCCATCAGCATTTACTCCTCTTTTCCAGCGCATGCAGCCATCATTTGTCCTATCACTACATGCGAGCTTCCTCAACTCGTTCACACACGCCAACATGTCATTCACTCCATCTCCCATAATAATGATTCCACGTCCAATCACATTCATGTTGTGGACACTCTTCACAAAGCTTCCCTCGTGCGGAGTTCTATTCACTTCACCTCAACAGGTACACATACTAACCTTCCATAATTAACACAGATTTCTAATACATTCGATATGTGCTCACATTTAATTCAACATAATTCTCATTATTAATCTTATTTCCATATTCTATAATTATCCCAGGGCTTTGTCTTGTACAATGCATTGAAATGAGGTCACTTCCAGATTTTAGTTGGGGGGGGAGATAGATAGTATATGTTCAAAACAAAAAATATTGTTTTCCACCAAAACGCACATAGATACAACCTTTTTCCTTTGGCCTTCCTGTATCTATAACCTTTTGTCTTGTCAACTTCCTAAATCCCAAGTCAGTTCAGGCCGGTTCAAGCTTAGTTCATGCATGCAAGTATAATAGGGGGTTGAGTAGAGGGTTGTTGAATTTGATGTGCACGCAAGTATAACAGGGGGTTAAGCATGTTGTTAAAAATTTGAACCTTGAGTTAAATTGGCAGCATGGGAGGTGATCTTATTAGAAGGGAACCAACAATACATTAGCCAATATTGGAGGACGAGTTAGTCCTACCAATTTTCACAAGAGCAGGATGGCTCAATTACTTTTTGAAGATCACATAATATAATGAAAGCATGACAAGGCAATTTGCAACCACATTACACCATGATGAAACCACTATCAAAGGTTTGAAAGTGGATGCTTCAGAGGCTGCAATTGTAGAAGTGTCTGGTCTACCCAGGAATGGAGAATAATTCCCTGTCAAGGCAAATGCAGTAGCTGCCAGGGATGAGTTCGGCGAGGTAGGGGAGCACCTTGACTCAATGTCACAAGGCACTAAGAGATTATCACTACCATGGGTATGGGTTTCTTGTGTTGTTCATATTATTAAGTACATTACTTGTGATGGTAGACAGTCCCTTCTATATACTGTGCATCTTAAGCTGTTGAGTCACCTTCACCATAACAGAATAGTCAATGTACCCAATTTTCTATATAATTTGCTAAAAAGAATGAGGTATGAATATCAATGGAAGTTAAATAATTTAGCTTTGTCACATGATTGTTTGATTACCTTGTTAGTGAAAAGGAACCTTAGGGTTCAGTACACACAGGTGCCCTGGGAAAGATTTTTGAATTGTAGAAACATTAATGGTATTCTTGAGGAACCAAGAATACTAGGGAATATAGAGTCACTTGCTACATCTTTAAGAGAAACTCCTCATGTTCCACCTGTTGCTTCACCCACCCGCAGCAAGGGAGAAATAGGGGAGCAAGATATGCAAAATTCACTGCATGCATCATTTGATTAACCTATAGCAGAAGAGGTATATCAAACCCCATCTTCTAGTAAAATGCCAAACACCAGAACACCAAAAACTAGAAAGAAGAAAAGGTGGTTCATCTTCCGTGCCTTCAAAAATGCTGAAGAAGAAACCCACACAACTAAGGCATTCATACTACCTAAAAAGGAAAGATGTTATGGGGTGTAGTATAGAGAAACAAAGAGAAGAAAAAGAAGATGTTGTGATAGTGGAAACCGACCCTGAACAAGAGGCCAATGTGACTGAAAATGTGTGAGTTCCCATTAAAAGGAAATGGTATATATTCACCACCTCTGAATTAAAATTAAAGGATGTTTTTATTGCCAAGAAAACTAGAAAAAAAAAACCCTAGATAACCCTGACAATGAGGGTTATGAATCCACAAGGGATGGTGCTGAATAGTCTTTAAGAGATGAAGAATTGTTGCTAGAAGAAAGGAATGTCAGAAAAGAATTGCAAGAAGCTCTTGAAAGGATCAAGTAGTTGGAGGAATTGGTCAAAACATATGAGAAAAGGGTCAAGGAAAGAGAAGCAAAGATTCAGGAATTGGAGGAAAAAGTAAACACTTATGGGTAGGGGTCAAAATTGGATATACTTGCAGAGTTAGCAATAGTTGTAGTAGGGAATAATGAATTAGTAGCTAAAGAAAAGAGACCCCCTATCCCAAAAACCCCAACCTATCATACAATCATGTCCCTAGGTTACCAATTGTGGAAAGTTACTGAAGACTTTTCTAAACGAGAAGAGGAGTGGAAGAGAGAAAAAGAAGTAATGATTGCAGAGTATACTCAGGCATTGGAGAGAAAGGATATTAAATTGAGGAGATTAGCAGTCAGGATGGAAGAGGTAGCAGATAAAGCTACCCAAATTGTTAAATGCAGGCCTCCAGCTAGAACATATGCTTTGTTTTTACAGGAAAAGTTTTTAAGTTTTCAATTTAGTAAGTTGATTAGTACCAAACTAGTTTCTATGAGTGGAAAAATGACTTTTCTAAAAGTTTTTGCCGATGCCATACCAGAAGAATAGGATCAATTATGTGAGTACTATTCGCATAACTATGTTGTGCCTGAAGATGCAGAATGGAACCCATTATGTTTTGTGGGGGATTGATAATTAAGGGGACTAGCATCCTATTTTATAAATGAGAAGTTGAGGGGTGAAATTATGCAAGCATATATGGAAAGAGAGAGAGAGAGAGAGAGAGAGAGAGAGAGAGAGAGAGAGAGAGAGAGAGAAATCAATTGCTCTTCCATTAACGAGAGAATCTAAAACCCTTGAATTAATCATTGAAGAATGGAAACAACTTTTGGATCATAAAGGTGTAGGCAGAAAAATCATGAGCTTGAGATTGTAGGATTATGAAAGAATGCAACATTTAACTGTTGGACTCATCCACCATTCTTATAAATTTGTGCAAGAAAGATGGAACAGTTTAACCCCTGAGTTGCAGAGAAAAGAACCCCACTCTGTTCATAATTTTATGGCAATGTTTGAAAGAGTACGAAAATATATGGATATTGCCAAAGGATAGGGACTTGAATGGGTACCACTTACCTTCCAGCCACTAATGCTTCTGTACCCGATACCACATTGGACAAGGAAGAAGAATGTGGAGTGTGAGAAGGAAAAGGTTACCAGAATGAACAAACTGGCATATCATAACAACTTTTATGTGGAATAGGTTGAAGGAGTGGATGTTATTACAAACTTTAGGGAAATCACTTTGAACTACAACCTCTAGCCCTAGTTAATTTGCTTGAGGACAAGAAAATGGGTAGTTGGGGGAAATGATGAGTCTAGTTATTAGCTAATTTTCTTATGATTTTATGCAAGTTCATAGACATTCTCAGACATTATCTTATACATATTTCTACATTATGCTATTTATGTTCATTATGCAAACCTGAATGTGATTATCAAGTATATGGAAATATGGTTATAATATGATGGATATTGCATGATTATGTGTGGGAATGTATGGATTGTAAAGGATATTTGTGCTTGACTATGGTTGTTATTATTGTGTGCATGATTTGTGAACTAACTCTTGTAGTTGGAGGATATGGACTGTAGCCCACAACAACTGTAACGTGCAGCCCGCAGCCAAAGAGTTTCTGGATAGTAGAGCAGGGGAGGTTCCAAAATAAACTAAGCATAGCAACTACAACATGGAGGCACTTGATGAAGATGATTATGCATCGTGATGACAATTAATAAAGATGATTGAAGGGGAAGAATTTTGTTGCAGTCAGGAGTCTAACGTGACTGATTCAACCAGTCCACGTTCCAGTTTTGTTACAACAAGAGTCTCAATTTCATTTGGACTCTTCTTTCTTTTTCAGTTATTAGTTACTTGGCATTTATCACACTTTGGTATGTAGGGAGTGGTGATTTATGATTTCATTTAAGAGACCTTGTTCTAATAAACTCCCCCGTGCCTATATGTATGGATCGGTGGTTGAGGTAGTTTAAGTTGGAAGTTAGTTTTTGTTCAAATTGTAATTATAGTTACTAGATCTTTTTCCAGTTAGTTACACAGACAATGTTTATTTGATGATGAATTCATGAATAAAATCTTCCAGTAGAATCTCATATGATATTGTAAAAATTGTGCAATGAATGATTTGGAATTAGTATGTTTGTGTCAATCTATGAAACTAGATTTGAGTTAGATCAGTGGATACAATCACTTGAGCAAGGGCCACTCAAGGTAACTGTCCCTCACTTCATTTCCTGCATGTTATCATTGTTGTAACAGTTATTTCGTAAATGCATGATCAATTAGATTCTTGAGTTATTCTAGTTTGCTTCAACTTGTTGTACTTTAGAGTGTAGAGTGTATGTTAGATTATCAATATTAAGTTAACCCTTAGCATTCATTCCTTGATAATAATTAGTTATAGTCTTTTATTGTATGTACTCGTAGAAATAGTACCAGCATTACTATCCTTACTGTTATGCAGTTTTGAGATTTCCTAGCAAGTGTAACACTGTATTAGGATGAGTTAGGTAGTCTTACATCTTTGAAAGCACATACAGTGCTAGTGCCATCACAAGCTTACTAGCCCTGGTTGATAATTCAATGAAGGTCTTTCCAAATGTCCAAGTGGACTGTTGAGTTAGGTTTTTCCTCTGAATTGTGTGATTACCACCAAGTTTACTAGACATAGTAAGGATGCTATAGATTGCACCACATTCTTGTTTACTGGTAATGGTAAGTCTATGATGGCCCTAAATCTTTCTAGATCTATTGAGATTCCCTCCTTAGAAACAATATGCCCCAGTAACTTACCTTGAGGTAAACCAAAGACACACTTCTTTGGATTCAGAGATATTCCAAACCCTAACATCTTTGGAAAACCATTTCAACATGATCAAAATGATCTTCTTTAGATTTGGTGAACACAGTGAGGTCGTCCAAATAAACTAGAATAATCTTGTTTATCAACCCACTAAAACTAATATCCATAGCATGCTAGAAGGTACCTCTAGTGTTTGAGATACCAATAGGTATTTTCACATAAGTGAAAATTACCCATTTCATGGTAGAAGTAGTCTTGTGTTGGTCTTCTTCTTTAAGCCATATCTGGTTGTACCCTGAGAATCCATCCAATAAGGAGAACCTTTCTGCCCATGCTACTATTTGGATAATTTGTTCCATTGAAGGAAGAGGATAATGATCCTTAAGAGATGCACGATTCAAATCTCAAAAATTGACTCAAATCCTAATTTCATCATTTTTCTTTCTGACCGGGACCAAATTTGATACCCATGTTGAATGCTTTATCGAAAGGATTCAATTGACTTCTTGAGTTCCTGGGCCATAAGAGTTTCAATCTTTGGGTTCACATGCCTATGCTTTTGTTAGACTGGCTTCGCTACTTCAACCAATTCTATTGTATGTTGAACTACCTCTTTGTCATAACCCCAAAAATCTTCATAATTCCAAGCTATCACCTTATCATATTTGTTACACAAAGAAATTAGCCTTTTCTTTTCATCTTGAGCAGTGATGTTTCCTACCTTTATTTTCTTGCCTTCACTGACCTCTAACTTAGAATATTCATCTTTATTTGCTACAAATTTTCTTTTGTCCACTTTAGCATCACCAGAATCAAAAAAGACTTTCTAGATTTAAAGTCCTTTTGGGAAGCTTATTCATCTTTAATTGAACTATCTGTTCACCATAAGCTTCTTCTATTTTTGGCTAAAGTTGATCAGCAAACTCACCGGATTGTTGTAGGAATAAGAAATATGAGCATCACTACCAAAGACCTGCCAATGATCTCCATTATCTGGGACAGCTGGCTGGATAATTAATTTTACTGCATTTTCATTTACCCAGAGATCCTTCACCGGGTCAAACTACACCTTGATTTGTGTCATCTTGTCAACTTTAGTGTTTTGAGCCCTTGGAACTACTTGAATATTGGAAGCATCAAATCCTAATAATCACTTTTGGAATTGTGAAATCTTCTTCAATAATCACATATGTTCCCAAACCAGTGGAATCATAATTTCCAAAAGGATCATTTTGCATGGCTTCCAGTAGGAGCACTTCTTCTTCTTCATTTCTCTTGCTTAGTACATCTTCCTCATCAAGCATTTCCATATTGAGCCTCTCATCTTTAGTGATCACAGCATATATTGCTTCAAAATTTACCATCACTTCCTCTGTAATATGTACTTGATGTAATTGTTCCGACAACACTTTCATCTTGGAGCCATATTTGGTCCTTAGAATTGGATGGGACCAATCTAAAGAAGATAACCCCAATCTTGGCTGTAAAATCTCTGGATAAGCATAAGTCAAAGATCGGGGGAATATCTATTATGAAAACCTCTTGTAGCACAATGATATTTGGGCATGCATACAATGTAAGCAAAATTTCCTTGAAGAATCCCATTGTTTGTACTTTATTCCCATCCAATTGCATCACTCCCTTTTACATGGGCTCATACTTTATTTGAAGAGAATCCGCTATTTGTTTGGGCATCATCGTGGTGCTTGCTCCTGAGTCTATCATAGAATTGTGCAGTAATTTCTTCCCTACTGTAAGAGTTAAATTAAAGGAAGTAGGTTTAGCTTTACCTCCTTCCGCTTTCGAAATCACAAGAGAAGCTGTCAAATTTTGTTGAGGAGTATTCGATTGTTCTTCGATCGACCCTTTGTTTTTCCCAGTACCTCTTCCATGAATTAGTTTTTTCGACTCATTTAGTGCTTCTTGAAGGAGAGTCTTTTGTTCTAGAATTGACAAAACATCCCATAGTGAGACATTAGTAGGTGCTCTTTTTAATTTATCTACTACATTCAAAGGACTCGGCGGTTGTGATCTCTAGAGGAAACTAGGATATTTGATCCTTTAAACTGATTGATTCGCAGCACCACTACTTGGTACTATTATGATGGTTCTTGTTTCTATACTTGTGGGTGGGTTACATGAATCATTAGACCCTTTCTTAAAGTAACTTTAGGGTGTGTGGTGCTTTTTGGAACCTCAACAATCGTCCTTTTAGACCGAGTATACTACCTCTTCATCTTCAACCCATGAAAAGAGTGCATGTTCTGGAGCAATTTCTACCTCTTGTTCTATAGACATTCCTTGCATCTGAGCTACCAGGACCGTGTTTTACATGCTGGGTGATTGGTATTGGCACTATACCAGTTGCATTTCTATTTGCATGGCTTGTCTTCTTTGCTCTGCCACCTTTTGCTGCAAGTTTCCCCTGGACAATCTTTTGGCATATGAGAATTGTTGCAAGGAAAACACCAAGCATTTGATTCCTCTACCAAATTGTTCTAACCCACGACTAATTCTTGATGAGAGTCAGGTGCAACAACTTGCAATGGTGTCGGAACCGACAATTTGATTTGATGGTTGTGATGGACCCGACCTGTGGTTTCCCTGATAGTGATTGGGCTAGTAAGGAGGCTTGGCCCCTTGGAAACCTTGGTAAGGAGGTCTCGAATAAGTAGTATGTTGCCTTTTTAAGTTTATAATTTCATTTGAAAAACTCTGTAGTATGTTATTCATGTCCTCCATTTCAGATGTTTGAGGCATTGGTACTTTAGCTGCTGGGGCTTGAGATGTAGGATATATACATGGAGGTGCTAGACTATGGCAGATTAGGAAATTGTGCTTGGGCGGGTATGGACAACTCAGGAAATATAGGCATAGGGGGTCTTGGAGGAAGTTTACCGGCATCTATCAAACTTTTCTCGAGCGTTATGGCTAAGTCATAAGCAGTTGGAAGAGTCTATCCTCCCAATGATTGAATCATGACTGCTATATAAGTATTAAAAGACTTGAGATAGAAGACAATTGCCATACTTGTTGGGGGTCAGGACACTATTGGAATCCTTTGCCACATCTTCTAGAATCTTGTGTTGAAATTTGTTATAGCCTCCTGGTGAGCTCTTCTGATGGTAATCAATTGTTGCAACAAGGATGACATGTCTCCTTTCTCATTGAATCCGTTAAAAAATAGGTCTCCCAATTGATCCCATACGTTGATAGAATTTGGCAGGAGAGACCGATACCAATCTAAATCTTTTCCTCTGAATGATGTTGTGAGTAGTTGTAAAGCCACATTCTGCTTTGTCAGATGATGCACAGTACACACATCTGCTACATCCTACAAATTCTCAGTCGAAGTCTTAAAATCTTCTCCCATGAATTTTGGGAGTGCCTTTAGAGCATTGGTCGAGATAGGATCCCACATATCTGGGGTGTTGGGGGAATAAGTGGACTACCATTATTTAAACTAATAAAATTTCTAGAGGGTGCCAGCACAACCATTTGTGCTGCTGATGTACCCTCTCTAGTTGTTCTTCTTCGAGTGACTATCACCAATGGTGGAACTAGAAGTCTCGGATTACTTGCTAAACGAGTTCTCGTAGCAGACCCTTGGTTCATGCAATCAAGCCTCCAATCGATGACTAAAGATGTCCCACTGGGTGTGCCAAAAACTATTGATGATTAAATTTGCATATAACCAACAACAATGAGAAATCTCAAAATGTGGTACTTCATTTATGAGATAACCTCTGAACTTTATAGAAGTCGGCTCTTCTTTAAATCTTCAATATATGGGAAAAGAGAAAAAGATACTGAATTTAAACAACTATTAACGAAATCTAGACTATGGCAATGTGCCAGAGTAGATTTCAAATTTCGGAAACAAAAAGACTCACTACTTTCAATTATTAATAGCAACAAATGAATCATGGATTTCAAAGAGTATACATGCATGATTTCATAGCTGTAGATTCTAGATGTTATCACTTAATAACATATTACATAAGTTACAATACTTCAAATACTCCAAATAAGAATCTAAATAAATTGGCACAAAACATCATTTCTCTTCGTTATTGATTGGAGAACAAAGTATACAAGGCTAGAATTGGCACAAACACACAATATTCGATCCTCTCTGAGAAACGCCCATCAAGGCCCTTTAGTTCTTACTATTCTGTTGAATATTTTTTCTCCCTCTTGATAACAACAACTACAAATCTATTTAACCCAATCTCCAATTGGAGATTGCAAAGGATGACCAATAGCTAACTAAACATCCAAAGCATAAAAAATATCGATTATAGTTCGAACTGCAACTTAGAGACTCTTTAGCCTGCATGAATCACAAGAATTTGCATGAAGAAACATGCCCCACATGAAAAGAGGCTCAACCAATAATGCAACAGGAAACCACTGTCAGAAATCTTTCCCTTTGAAGATGTGTAGTGATGTCGCGTGTCTATTTTCTCTCTTTCCTCCATCGGGTCCCATCAAAATGTCTCAAAAAGCTTGACACGTCATAGATTCAAACGAGGCCCACCAAAATGTGCGCAGTGATGCTGCGTGTCTACCTTGAACCAATGACGCAATTGGGAAATATGTCAGAATTGCTAACTTCACCAAGGTCCAGGAGAAGAACACGTGGATTCCACTTTCACTGCTTCAGCGAAAAGCGTAATGGGAGACTCTATTAACGCCTGTCAGTCTAGAATGATGCATGGAGATGCCGCATGTAAAGCTCCAACCAATGACACAGCAAGTAACAATTACAACTATCAAAACATTTATGGAATGCATTGTTGTGACATGTGGAAGAGGCTTACGAGTCTAGTTTTGTGTATAACTGAAATAGCAAGACATAGTGATAATGTTGGTCAATGTTCACCATACCTCCATTAATTTGGACCCCCATGGAAAGCTGCATAAAATAAAACTTTCCTCCTCTTCGAGCATTACATGGACCCAACTTTGCAATCCATACCTTAAAAAAACTATGACAGATTTCAAGAATGTTAGCTCTTCTTTGTTCTATAGGTGGATGTCACATGTTGGGGTCAAGGGAGAATTTACAGTAAAAGAAGCTTATTATTACCTCTCTAGTAGTTGATCCATGCATACAATCCTAATTGATGGAGACGTGTGTAGGAGTTGAAAGCATGTCCCAAATTCCAAACTTTCTTTTGGCTTATACTGCAAAATAAGGGCCTTGTAGTAGAAGATTTAAGAAGGAAAGCTAGTCAAGTTTCCATAGTATGTTTGCTTTGCTTCCCAACAAAAAAATGGGACCAATTATTCATTGAGTACCCATATGCTAGTTTTATTTAAATGTAAGTTTCTAAATGGTGGGATCACTTGAAGACGCAGTCCTTAGATATCCAAAAAGGTTTCAATTGACAGACTTTTTAATTTGTTATAATTTGTGTTGTATTTTCTGTTGGGAGTTACTACTTGATTCTAACATACAAGTGTGCTTAGTTTTGAGCTATGGTTAGAGATACTTCTATCAGTACAAGGAATCTTCATTATAACACTCAATACAAGTATGGGTCTTATTTATTGTGTCTGTGGAAGCTACCAGGTTTCAAATCCTGATGGGTTTACATTACCAAGCTCATGGAATATACTTGCCTAACTCATATTCTATGTGACAGTTTTCAAGACAGGTACAACATGAAGCAATGGAACAATTTTCAGGAATGACAACTTTTGACCAGATTTAGGAAATGGGAGGGGATGACAATTACAATATTATATTTATATTATATAAAATTAAAAAAATTACAATATGAATTTTAGAGTTTTTTTGAGGCATACATAAGCATCGTTAGGTAGTCTTGAAAAGCCCCCAGGGTGTAGACTGAACGATTAAGTCATTGGAAGATGCAAATAATGTTTGTGTCCAAACCCTAGCAAATACCTACTGGCATGGAGCAAGTTGCTAGCCCAGGAGTTATAGGGGGAGTGCCCCTTAAGGTGTAAGAACCCTAGGGCTTCCCAATTCTCCTAGTTATAAAAAAAATTAGTTAGCCTTGAAAATTTTCTTGATATAAATTTTATGGCTTTGTTTTTGAAAAATTAAACATCACCAAACATTTAACATATTGATTTTTGAGGCAAACATAAGCATCATTAGTTAGTCTTGGAAAGCCCCAAGGTATAGACTGAATGGTTAAGTCGTGATGCAAATAATGGCTGTGACGTGTGTTCAAACCCCAGCAAATACCTCAAGCATGGGGTAAGTTGCCAACCCAGGAGTTATATGGGGAGTGCCCCTTAAGGTGTAAGAACCCTAGGGCTTCCCAATTCTCCATAGTTCCACAAGGACGCGTCCCCCCCAAATCTTGACGTTTCTAGGACGGGGACGTCCCCTAGCCGCATCTCCACTGCCGCCCCAAATCCCTGTCATCCCCAGGACTTTTCCCTCTAAGAGGGGACACCTTTGGGGTATCCCTTTAAAAAGGAGACGTCTGGGGGACTTTGGGATGTCCCCAGGATGTCTAGGGGACACCCAGACATCCCTCGACCCCCTAAGAAATGCATGGTCCTAGAACTGATTAAAGTTATGGTAGAAGAGGATGCATGGCCAAAGAAAGATGTTTGCATACACTTCACCAATTTTCTATTTGCCAATCTCCATTGTCAATAACATTTGGGTACCTAGCACTACATCTAGGAACCTTCAACATCTACAACACTAGTGATTCTCTCACCACTCTCAAATGATTTTTGGCACTGACTCTACTCTTATTCATAAACCAAATCTTCTGATGCCTGCCTTTGTGATGAGCTATAGTAGATTGTTGCAAGAGAAAAGCCACCATTTCTGAGTAATATTTAAATAAAAAATTTACTACCCAAGTTTGTGACAGGGCTTTAATGTAAATTACTTCCAAGTGCAGGGCTTTATTATCGTAAATATTTTTGAACTAGCTCTCATGCATTGCAGATGATGAGTGATTAGCCTATGGATATAGCATGAGACCTAAAATTGGAATGAAAGTAAACATCCAAGCATCTCTACTTTTTGACATGCAAGATTTAGATACCCAGGAACTACACTGCCAAGATATGTACCTCATCCCTAAGTTATCATGGCATGTTTTGAAGTAGTGAATTGGTATTACATAATTTACAATGACAAATGCATGGTCTAGGACTGCTGCTCTATTCTGAATTCGATATTTTGATTTTCAATGTTCAATGTTCATTGGTTCAATGGTTCAAACAATCAAACTTGAAACTTCATTGTTAAAATATTAAATGTTAAATTGTTGATGTTCAATGCAATATACTTATTCCTTATACATCTTTTTATAACTAATTTTTCAAGTACTATATGTATTTGCACCACTCCCCCGCCACCATCCCCTCGTCGGGAAACTCTGTGGAACTATGCAATTCTCCGAGTTATAAAAAAAATTAGTTAGTCTTGAAAATTTTCTTGATATAAATTTTATGGATTTGTTTTTGCAAATTTAAGCATCATCAAACATTTAACGTTCTGACATTTTTGATACAATTTTTTTAGAAATACTTTGTATAATAAGAACAAGACGTTTTGGGTGCTGATTTCTCAACACATCATGAGTTGTGAGTAGAATAATCAATTATATTTTTTATTACATAGGTCAGCTTAATGGGAAAAAAATTAACTAGGAGAAATTAATTAAATCACACATAATCAAAGGTTTGAACTTTGATTGCATGAAGGTTAGTTATGACTAGTTCTTTAATATAATTAATTCTTCTTACTGTTGAAGACATTGATATTCATGGAGGGTCCACGTCCCTAGCAAGCTTTATCTTCCTAGATTATTAACGACTCCTGGGCCTTCCACCTTCCGAATGAGATGAGAAGTAGTTTGAAAAACCTGCATAGTCAACTACAAAATAGTTTTAGCTCTAACATAGAAAATTTTATGATTATCTACATGTTGCTTGAAGGAATGAATATGCATTTACATTGCCTGGTGCATGAGGCTAAGAAGAGAAGAATCTTGGACAATAACACAGAGAATGGCAATCAACAGCAACATTGGAGAGCTAGTGATCATCAGGGAAAGAATGGGTATGTTGGTCAATAACTCTAGATGTCTAGATAGGCATATTCATGATGCAGGAGCATCCATAACAAATTGGCAATCAACATCACCAAAAATATTGTTATTTTAATTTGGTTTATTTTCAATAAGGTTTATGGGCTTGGGAAATAATATTTTAATTTGCAACAAATATAATTTTCCTTGGGATATTAGTAAATGTAATTTTTGTGGAAAAATACCCCGGTAATTTATAAATGCCTCAAATAGTGGAGAATATCTTTTCTAGGCAAAGGCATTAAATTCTATTTTTTTGTGGGGGCTCATTTTTATCATAAGTGAGGTTGATTCTATCATAAGTGGAGCTGTCAAGAATCATGGAGTTAATGGCACTTATTATTGTTACCATCATAGAGTAAGGAATCTTGTAAGTGGTCTTTATGGCCCAAGTTGGTGGACTTAACTCCCAAATTTTATTTTAGTAATTCCAAAAATTGTAACTCCAAAAATGGGGGGTCATAATTATGAGACCCAATCTTAGTAAAATGGGAATAAATTTCCCATATCTTATCAAAATTAAGAAATTTAAAATGTTCTAGAAATCGGGAAAGGAGAAGAACAAAACCCAACAACCGTTTTAGAAAATTCTAGAAAATGAGTATGCGGTGAGAGGAATAAGTGACGGGTTTTTATTGGAGCTGAAAAAAAAAAAATAGAGGAGAGACCCAGATGTTGGGAAGGAGTCTAGAGGTGGAGAAAATTATTTGTTGCAGGTGATTGGATGTGTAATTATTATAAGCTCTCAAGCTTCCTTATTTTGTAATGCATTTTCATATTTGAATAAAAGATTGTGTGCAGATTTCTCTTCATTATCTTTGTTGTAGTATTTTATTTTCAGCCTTCTTGCATAGGCTTGTTGAAGTGTTGCGTTGCAGATTTGAATGGATTAGTATCTCATTGTTGCATCAATTGGTGAATTAGTATCCCTCTCTGCATCAATCAATAGCAACATTGGAGAGCTAGTGATCATTAGGGAAAGAATGAGTATGTTGGTCAATTACTCCAAATGTCTAGATAGGCATGTTCACCACATGATGTGCCTTAATAACAAAAGGGATCATAATGGAATTTATCCGATCATTGTAAACCTCGACAATAGTGGAGATGAGCAAGCTTGAGTCTCCCCTGGACCTTGCTCTCTACCTCTGTTTTCTTTTTTACATGTTAGCATCTTGATCCTCGATGCATGATCCTCTGTTATAATTTCTACCGCTTTTTTTATTGTAAAAAAAGACATTTATATTTTGAAATATACATTGAAATTTGTAATGTCCCTTTTTCTGGTCCATTCCAACATCCTTGGAAACTCCAACTTTCTTGGAGAGTGCCAACTTTATGGGAAAAATGTTCTAAGAGCCAAGATGAGTACAATGGTACTTTTTGTGTGCAAATCGGACATTCTGAGAGCACCAACTTTCATATAGACTGATATCCTATGCACTTAAGGTATTGGTGGCATGGTCAAAATTCATATTTGGGCCATTTTAATATTTTTTGTAACTTTTGTGGTTGTGCCCAAAATAATTAACTATTAAATGGTTAAGTATTTGAGTTGTCAAAAGTGAAAAATTAAAAGAGAACTTATATTTAATTATTTTAAAAGGGGTTGTTATAAGGAGACATAAAAATGACTTATTTTGGGGCCCAAAAGTGAAGTTGAATTAAAAGGGGAATTTCAAAAGTCACTTGGAGGGAAAAAGTGAAATAAAAGAAAGTAAAATAAAATACCCCTCAAAAATGCTATTTAAGGAGGGCTTGGGCAAGAGGTTGGGTATCAATTGTTCATTATCAAATTCTCTTTTCTTGAAAGATGGAACTCTACTCATCTTCTCCCCCTAGGACGAAAACCCTAAGGTAAGAATGGTTTTGGGGACGAAAACCCTCAACATCCATTGGAGCAATTTCATACAGAGGTTGCCATTGTGCTGAATGTTTGAAGTTAATGATGGTTTGTGCTTGTTTACTCGCCTATCTGATAAATGAATACTTGTAATAATTAACAGAATTAACAATGCATACCAGATAGAAGAGTAAAAGTATATCTTTATTTGCACATGAAAATATTTGCAGAAATAGACCAAAGATGGTTAGCCAAGGATCAGAGTCGATCCTTGGCATTAAACTTGAAAAATTTGTGCATTGAACTTGAAAAATTGAAGAATCCACCACAAGATCAATTTAATTTTGACACATTTGTGGATACATTTCAGATGTTGCACTTATGTGGAGTACAAAAGTGGTTGTACTATTATTGTCATGTTCACAAGGATCTCGTGGGTCACAGGTTCAGCACGGATCAATGAAATTACATGAAGGTGCTGCCAGTTTGGTTCATCTTGCACCTAAATGTGGAATCTCAATATGATTATTATAGTGAATCTTTGATCACATTCCAGTAAATGGCAATGACAGTGCAATGAAGGCAAATGGTGCAGCCCCATGCAACAAATGTTGAAGAACATAAGGGTTGTCTGAAACCCTGAGAACTGGACAGACAAGAGTCTCTAATTTGTTTTGTTAAGGAGGGCATGGTAGGAGAAAGGGTTAGTGTAGACAGCTTACCAAGGACTTGTTATGTTAAACTGTCTCAAGACATAATTGTGTTATCTTGGTAATGAAAGGTAATATCGAAGTTATGAGCTTTTATTATCACCTTAGACTTATATTTGCATTCACCTATTTCAATATGAAATCATCAGTGTTTTATTGTCATTCTTATCTATTTATTGTATTCATAACAGAAATGTGCATATAGGCATTTTCTCTCATATTACTGCTATTGTATCTGTCTACATGTTTTATCAGAAGACGTGGCATTCCTTATCCCAATATCTCACTAGGAATTTTTACTGGTGTCTGGAGTTGTAGTATGTAATCCAGCTCCATGTAGGAGATGCATTGAGGCTGTTTAAGTAAGTTGGAGCTGGATTGCATGGTACAATTCCAGACACCAGTAAAAATTCCTAGTGAGAAATTGGGATATGGAATCTGACAACTTTTGATCTGGGCAATTGACCCTTTTTTATGTCATACTCGGGTGAATTAGGCAGCGGGTTAATTTGCATGACAAATTTGTTAGCCTTCAAATTTTCTTATCTCAGTCTTCCTGCATGTCAAATTCCTCTATTGAGAAAGAGCTTAGTTGGATAAAATCTTTCAATGGCTTATTTACTAACTTTTTTAATGGATTTTTTTTAATTCTGCAAACTACACTAGTTATCCTTATCTTTTGAGATTTGCATGTATTTCCTTTTATGCATATTCCTTTGTGGTCCCCCAACAATATTCATTATGATATCTTTTACATTTTGAGCGACAGTTTTCAGGTTTCGTGTTGTGTGGCCTTGACTTTCTGTGTTGGTTGTTGCTACCTCTAAAATGTGCTTTCAAGGGATGTTTAGAGTTTTCCATTGCAAGTGTTAGTAGTATGGCTTCCACTAAGGGCTCAGAGTCCATCAGTATTTTTAATTCTCTAATAAGGAGTTTCAGCCCTCCAATGTCTAGACTAGAAGACTAGCAAATGATGTCCAAAAATGGGTGTACGATGATGTCCATTGGTGCGAGGGATCACTAATTTCAGACTGCAACCAACTTTGCTTTAAATGTCTTCGCCCAAGACCAAATGTAAACAAGTACAATGAAATAATATCCTTTGACAATTTTGAGGCCTTATTAATATTCAAAGATCATATTTCATAGTTAAAGATTTCCTGCCTAACACATGCTATGCATAGAAATGCAGAAAATGAAATTCATAATTGCTGATGAATCATGTTCATCGCCATAAAGTAATCACACTGAAGACTTCAACAGATGAAGATATTGTAGACCCTTTTATAATATTAAAGAAGGTGAATGAGGTTTGTTTCTGAAATTTAGTAGTTATAAGCGAAAGAATATGTAAACAGTATCAAAAAGAGAGCTTAGTTGAGTAGTGTTTATTCATTATTGTTAGGTGGTTGGAGGAAATACATGATAGTCTATTTATCTCAAGGAAAAGATAGATTATGGATCGAGGGTGATGTTCGGGGTCCATTACCATCTATTGGTAATGAAACACAAGAATGCACCCCTATTTTGGGGATAAACGGATGCTTGGGAATCATACCCAAAATGTGGGGTATGGCCTGGTCATCCCATGTAGGTTTTTGTGGATAGGAGATGTCACTAAAACATTCCTAGGGGTGTTCAAGCCACCTGCATTAGTGGAAATCTAGAGGTAACCCATTCCACAGGGTGTGTCTAGAATCTAGACATCCCTCCTTAGTGGCGAAAAGTAAAAGAATTATAAATAACAAGAATTTCAAATATTAACCTTTGTAACAAAAAGAGTACCAAGAAATTTTTGGCTGAATGAAACAATTTGTTATCCATCACATTGTTCATTTTACAGAATTTTGACTCTTTAATGTGCACATTACAAGTTATTTAAAGCAAAATATATCACAAAAGTTGGAAATTTGAACCCCTAGTTAATTATTGTGTGCTACTACTCACATCTATGTTTAATCATTAATAAAAAATACCATTTTGACATATCAAAATTTCTAAGTGTTTACCCACTATTGTCCCATTTGCTATCCAAAAATACTCAAAGGCGTCGGAGATCCCTAACACTCGTCCCTCATCACCATTGTCCTTATCTCCAAAAATTTGTGGTTAAACCTGTTCTAGATAAATTTGTAGAAGATTAATGAAATAAGGAAACATAAATTAAGTCCCAGAAATGAACACAACTGCAAAATAGAAGAACAAAATAAGAACACGATTTTAACGTGGTTCACCAAATGGCTACATCCACATGAAGCAGGGGAAATCACATATATCTATCCCTATTTTGATACAATACACACCAATAGCAACTTTCTACAACTAAAATTATTCTCATTACATAGTTCAAGGCAACTCTTGAATAAGCCTTCAAAAGAATATGAAACTTGACTAAGTAAAAGAGGACAAAACAAGAAGTGACAGTTATGCCAATTGGACTTCATATTCCAACAATCTCCCACTTGAAGTCCAATCACTGTTACAAGAAGGTTGCTTAGAGATATCCCCCGCTTCAGGCTTATTGTCACATTTTGATAATGTCGAGAGAAGTCCTACAGAACTCAAACTTCTCCCTTGGTACTATCTTCGTCAATGCATCTGTTGGATTTACCTTTGTATCAATTTTCTCCACTTTTTGTTTGCCCTCTTCAAGTATAGTCCAGATGAAGTGATATCGCAACTCAATATGATTTGTCTGATTATGAAAGGCTGAGTTCTTTGCCAAATGAATAGTGTTGTTGCTATCACAAAAAATAGTGAAAACATGTTGTTTAAAACCCAACTCACCCAATAGTTGCTGTAACCAAATCATCATTTGCACCTTCAATGAAAGCAATAAATTCGGCCTCGGTAGTGGAGAGTACAACCAGCTATTGCAATCTTGAAACCCAACTGATCGCTGCCCCAAAAAATGTGAAAACATAACCTATTGTGGACCTTCTTTTGTCCAAATCTCTAACCATATCAGAATCAACATAACCTCGTAGCTATGCATCTCTCCCTCCAAAACACAAAACATAATCTGAAGTGCCTTTTAAGTACCTTAATATCCACTTCACCGCTTCCCAATGAGGTTTACCTGGATTACTCATAAATCTACTTACTACTCCCACTGCATGGGAAATATTCGATCGTGTACAAACCATGGCATACATGAGACTGCCAACAACTGATGAATAAGGAATACCCTTCATATTTTCTTGCTCTTGAGGTGTTTTTGGACACATTTCAAATGGCAAACGAAAATGATCAGCAAGAGGAGTACTCACCGGCTTAGCATCCTTCATGTGGAATCTGTCCTTGAAGACTTTTTCAACATACTTTTCTTATGACAATATGATTTCTCTCTTACGTCTGTCCTGGATTATGGTCATACCAAGTATCCTCTTTGCTGCCCCTAAATCCTTCATTGCAAACTTTTGAGCTAACTGTTGTTTCAAATCATGAACAACTCTCATGCTAGTGTTGGTAACTAGCATATCATCAACATAAAGCAACAATAAAACAAATTCACCATTACCTAATACCTTGTAGTAGACACATGGATCAGATTCACAGCGTGTGAAATGTTGCTCAGCCAGGAAAGAGTCAAACTTGAGATACTACTGCCATGGGGCTTGTTTGAGCCCATACAAACTTCTCCTCAACCAACAATACAAATCTCTGTGACCTTTTTGCCCAAAACCTTCAGGTTGATGCATATACAGCTCCTCGTCAATGTCGCCATGAAGAAATGCAGTCTTCACATCAAGTTGTTCCAGCTCAAGATCATAAACCGCTGCCAATCCCAAAATCGCTCTAATAGTAGTCATCTTCACAACCGGTGAGAAGATGTCATTGAAACCAATTCCTTTTTGTTGATCGTATCCTTTAACCACCAATCTAGCCTGATAATGTTTTCTACCTTCTTCTTCCTCTTTCAATCTATACACCCATCGATTCTTCAAGGCTCTTCGATTGGGTGGAAGCTTGACCAAATCCCATGTATGATTGTCTATGAGTGAATGCATTTCATCTTGCATTTCCTCGAACCATTTGTCATGATTAACATCATTGTAAGCTTCTTTGAAAGTGGCTGGCTCTGCTAAATTAGAAATTAATAACTCATAATCTGTGAATTTTGCCGGAGGTCGGCGCTCCCGGGTAGACCTCTGCAGTTGAGGGGCTTGGTCCATCAAAGTACCTTGTTCTTGTACATTACCCTGTTCATTATTATTATTTTCATTTCTTAAATTATTTGTCACCGAGCTCCTCAAGTTTTCTAGTGTCAAAATTGGCGCACTCCTAACATCCCATGTAGGCAACGTGGGATTTACCAGAGGTTGTGTATTACTTTCAAATAGCTGTGTTGAGTTTTCAATAGGTAGCATTGAGTTTTTAGAAAGCTATGTTGAGTTCAAAGAACACATTTCCTTTTCCAAGGGCTGAGTTAAAACCTACGTAGGAAATGTAGAAGACTGCATTTGACTTTGAAAAGGCAACGTTGAAGTTTTTATTGCCTGTGTGAAGCCTCTAAATGGTTGTGCTAAGCTTTCGACAGGCTGCGCTGAGGTTAAAGGATGTGAATTTTTATAAACCTACGTAGATTTTAAAGGATCCAATGCCCTTTCCAAAGGCAGCGATGCAACCTCAAAAGGTTGCATGTTTGATTTGTGACTTCCAAAGACTGCATGGAGATTGCTACAAGGTGTGAAGAAATCAATTAAGGCCATAGACCATAGATATCATTAGGTTGAAGAGCATTTGGAGGCGCTCCTTGTGCCAAACAAGGTGACTATAAATACATAGGATTTTGTATATTTAAATTTTGATCTGCCTCCTGTAATGAACATGAAACAGGTAGCAAAGAAGATGAATGCTAAGGCAGAGCATGTGGACTTTTAAACTTATCACTTCCACTTTCAAACACATCAACAGACAAATATTCATTACTTTGTGTCCCCTTATTTTGCAAACCTGGAAAAACTTTTTCATTGAATATCACATCGCGACTACGCACTATCTATTTGGCAATTAGATCCCATAACCGATAGCAATACTGCTCCTCTCCATAGCCAATGAAAATACATTTTTTGATTTGGCATTTAGTTTAATTCTCTTCTCCTTGGGAATGTGAGCAAAAGCCTCGTAGCCAAAAACCCATAAATGATTGTAAGAAATCCTTCTTCCCAACCATCTCGCCTCCGGAATGTCAAGAACCAATCAAGATGAAGGACCTCGATTGATCAAGTACACCATCTCTGCCCAAAATTCCTTGCCCAATCCTACATTAGAGAGCATACTCCTAGCTCTCTCCAAGATTATTCGATTCAGCCTCTCAACTGCACCATTTTCTTGAGGGGTGAATAGAACAATCTTAATATGATGGATGTCATTATCTGCACCAAAATTGTAAAACTCCATAGAGCAAAACTCTCCTCCATTATCCATTTTCAAACACTTTATTTTATTCCTGGTTTGATTCTCAACAATGGCTTTGAAAACTTTAAATTTGCTAAATACTTTTGATTTTCTATTTAGCATATAAACCCAAACTTTGTGAGTGCAATCATCAAGAAAAGTAACAAAGTAATTTGCCCCTCCAATGGAGGTTACCTCCATAGGACCAAACGTGTCTGAGTGCACAAGCTCCAAGGGCCTTGTCTTCTTGTCATGTCCAATTTTAGAAAATCTAATATGCCTTTGTTTGCCATAGATACAATGCTCACACAACTCTAAATCAGCAGATTGCAAACTTGGAAGTTGATCCCTTTTGAGCAAAACTTCAAGTCATTGCTTGCTCATATGCCCTAGCCTCTTGTGCCAAAACTCCACCACGTTGTCCACAACCGCCATCGCAGCTTCCACTTCAACGTGACACTGTAGCACATACAAAGTACCCGATTTTCTTGCAATGACTAGAGCTCCTCTGGTCACCTTCCAAGTGTTTGAAGAAAAGGTGATGCTACACCCTTGAGCATCAAGCTGTCCTTCTAAAATTAGATTCCTCTCGAGCTTAGGAACATGTCTCACATCCCACAATAGCCACTTGTTTCCATTCTTTAATATCAACATCATATCACCTTTGCCAATGATATCACATGGCTCATTGTCACCAAGGTAGACTCTCCCAAGTTTACCTTCTTGATAGTTTTGAAAAACTTCCCGGCATGAGGTTGCATGAAAAGAAGCACCAGAATCCAATACCCACGAATCTGATGTAATTTCACTTGTTGTCAAGACTAAAGCCCCTCCATCCTCTACATATGTAGTGTTAACCTCATTGTCTTTTAGTTGATTTTGTGTCTTCTTATATGACCAACAGTTCTTCTTGGTATGGCCTTCTTTGCCACAAAACCAACAACCTCCATTTCTCCCCCTAGACATTGATCTTTTCGCAGATTTAGACCTCCTCCTATTGCTATTTTTGCCTCTATCTTGTTGTCTACCTCTATTGCCAAAAATCAAGGCATCACCGGATGCGGTTCCTTGATTTTTCCTTTGCATATATTCGCTAAGGAGAGTTCCAGCAACATCATCAAATTTAAGTTTGGTTTTTCTAGATACTAAGGTGTTGATCGCCATCACTACACCTTCTCAGCTATTTGGAAGAGAACACAACAATAAAATAGTTTTGATTTCATCATCCAAATTAATGCTTACCAAAATCAATTGGTTGATTAGAGTATTGAACTTGTTCAAGTGATTGCACACAGTACCTCCTTCATTTTCAGATTATACAACTTCTTCATCAGGTAAACTTTATTCGAAGCTAAAACCATCTCGTACATAATGGTGAGTTTGTCCCATAATGCCTTTGAAGTCTTTTCTACTGTGACATTGAAAAGAATGTTGCTAGACAATGACAGGATAATCGTTGCTCTTGCTTTCTTGTCCAATCTCTCCCACTCTTCATCATCCATCTTGGTTGGCTTCTTGGCTTTTCCTTTCAGCGCGAGTGAGAGATCTCCTCTAATTAGAAGTGACTCCATCTGCATCTTCCACAATCCAAAATTCTGCCCAGAAAATTTCTCAATCTTCCATTTATCCGCTTCCCTCCATTTTCACCGGAAATTATCACAATTTCCTAATCCGCTCCTTCGCCGAGCTCTAATACCAATTGTTAGATAAATTTGTAGCAGATTAATGAAATAAAGAAACATAAATTAAGTCTCAAAAATGAACACAAATGCAAAACAGAAGAAAGAACAAGAACACGATTTTAACCTAGTTCACCAAATGGCTACATTCACATGAAGCAGGGGAAATCACATATATCTATCTCTGTTTTGATACAGTACACACCAGCAGCAACTTTCTACAGCTAAAATTATTCTCATTACATAGTTCAAGGCAACTCTTGAATAAGCCTTCAAAAGAATATGAAAAGGCTAAGTAAAAGAGGACAAAACAAGAAGCGACGGTTATGCCAATTGGACTTCATATTCCGACAAAACCTCCTTAAACACTGCATTCAAAATGAAAATACATAATGAGACGATGAGAGGGCACAAGAATTTGGCGAAGCTTCTCAACAAGCCCTTTGCAGTTGCATGTATATTTATTATTTTGATCCAATACATGAGATCCAGTTCTATTTTATCTCTATGATCAATGTGTCACTGTGGATGTATTTATTATTCCAGAATCCAGTACTAGTTGCACGCACAAATTAAGAATGGTGTTAGCCTGTCCATGGTTAACCAAATTCATTGTTGTCTTCTTGGATACCATCCTAACCTTGAGTAAATTGAAAAACACAAAGCTCACATATGTTGGGCGCTGCATATGTTTCATCTTGGTTGTTCATTCTCTTTAGTCATATATCAGACATGTTTTTAATGAAGGTAATATTTTTGCAGTGACTCAGCTAAGGCCAGAATAGGTGCATCAGTCAAAATGAGATATGACCAACTGCGTAATAGGAAGTTGTTGCAAGAATCATTTATACATGAATGGGGAGAAAGCATTGCTGAAGCTGCCAGAAGAGGTGGCAATGGTGATGACGAATTAAACTGGAATAGCTATGAATTGCTGAAAGCAGAAATGAAGCAAGAACTTTTGCCAGCTATGAAAAAGAGCACTGCAAAGATGGAGATTAAGCATAGTTGCAAGAGAATGGGTCTGTCAGACAGACATAAGCTGAAGATATCACAAGCAATGAAAGCCAAATGGGCAGATCCTGTAAGGTCATTAGTAAAATACTAAGGCATGTAACATTGTTGTTTGTGGACTACTTTTACTATTTGCACACAATATTAGAGAAATTGAACTTTTGTATTTTGCTAGATTTTAGAATAGTTGATTATAATTTGGCCTACAGAGCTATCAGCGAAGTCACCAACTTGGCATGCATAAGTTTCGTGGAAGTACTCCTCCACCAGCTGTCAGAACAAAAATCGTCAATGGAGAAAAATCTTCAAAATCAGTGAAGTTATTGGTTGATCAAACTTCTACCATGAAAACTTCTGAATCCTTGCCGTTACCTTTCAGTGCCACAAATAAAAGCATGGTAAAGATTAGAGCAGCCACAGAGCAAACAAGGTAAATAGTTCTTTTGCATGTCTTGTATCATTGGATTATATATTTAGTAGTGACTAACATGTATATATTTAGTTTTGAAGGTGGTTCAGTGGAAACAAGAGCTGAGCAGAAAATAAAAATAGATAAGAATTTCTGCGAAGAGATAAAATCTGTTCGGTCTTCTTTGGCAAACAGCAAGGAAAATTCCTCTTCTGTAATAAATGATCACCTAACATCCAGAAATAGAACGAGAAGGTGGTTCGGTGGAAGGTTAGTTGACATCAAAGATGAGTGAGTGCCTGTTCTTGTTCTCTATATTTCTTACCACCTTTCATGTGACAGCAAAATGTTGCCCATTACCCTGTCCATATTTACAAATTTGACTGAAAAATGAATTGCATCTATCTGTTTATATAATAACTAAACTAGGTATTTCCACAATAGTTTTTTTCTTTTTGCTTCCAAGCACATACACGCGTAAGAGGTTGTTGCAAGTCCAAAGTGCAATTTTCAATTATCTTGTACATGTTTGCGACTCCAAAAATAAACTGTTATAGAGCCTTGGATGAATTGACTGTAAGAAGGTTGTCTCTCTCAACACAGACCAATTCTCTTGTAAATATAAATCCACATGAAATCACCAAACTGGGGTGTTGGGTGAGGCAACTTGTAAGTTCTTGATTTATTGTAACCTATCAAGTGGAGGATCTGAACTTGCAATTAGAACACAAACAAACGCTAGAAATTCAAACTTAGGCAAAGTTGAAGGTGAATAGTTGAGGCTGGGAATCTGACCTCATTATTTGTCATCCGTTTCAGTTCCTCATTAGTAATTAGGCATCATTACATTTGCCCAGCAAGTTTGACCAGAGCTCCTCTACTTTCTTCCCACTGCCTCTTTTCATAAGCCCAAACAAAATTAAGGCTAACAGAAATTTGAAACGTCTTTAGTCAAATTTGGCTAGGTTACTATGGTTTGGTACAGCATTCATATGTTCATATTTTATAAGTCTTAAGAATCTATATTTTGAAAGGCAAAGTTATAGGAAGATTACAGCGTGCCATGCAGCTCTAGAAATCTAGGGTAATATAGCACTATTTTTAATCTTTGTATCTTAAACCTAGGCACATTCCAAATTGAAAAAAGACAATTTGGAAGTTTAGTTTTCTTTGAGACCTTATCGGCAAAGTAGATTATGCACTGAAATGTTGAAATGGTATTTAGTAATTAACTACTAAATGTCAGAGATGCCTTCCCGAGATCTATATTTCAAAGACTGTCGTGGGTATTTCACAGCAAAAGAGTGGTATTTCATGGCTTCGTCACTAAGTTAAAATGTCATAGATCCCTTCCCGGGATCTATATTTCAGAATAAGGATCTATTTGGGGCTTTTGGTCTTGTATTTTGCAAATGCTTGATGTCCCCTAAGCTGTCATATTTCTCACTATTGAACTCTTTTATATAATGCTCTTTTTCCGCCCAATCTGTTTGGTCCACATCGTGGAATGTGAAAGTCCACATTGTTCGTTCAACATACTTATTTGAAAGTTGTAGACAATTATGTGTTCATCCTAGACTTTTTTATGGGAATGTCTCCTAGGATGTTTTATATAGATAGTGATCCAATTGTATGTTCTTAACACTACCACGTTGAGGCTGAATTCCATTAGCACATTGTCCGTTCAACATACTTATTTGAAAGTTGTAGACAATTATGTGTTTCATCCTAGACTTTTTTATGGGAATGTCTCCTAGGATGTTTTATATAGACAGTGATCCAATTGTATGTTCTTAACACTACCATGTTGAGGCTGAATTCCATTAGCACATAGGCTCTAACTTGATATATGACAGAAGGAAATGCAAATCTGACTTGAGTGTGACAAAATTAGATTTTTGGTCTCTGATGGAAATTATATCGGGATTTCTATCGGCCCTACTTATGGCCTATAGAATAAAAAAGAAAAAATGAAACGAACCAATCCCGTTTCATTACCACGGGATCTAGAGGGGTGATATGCGGGCTTAAATTTGATAGTTGTATAGCTGTATTTAGGCATTTTTGCTGTAAAATACAATCGAAATTTTAAAAAGACCGTATCATATGAAAGGAGAGATTTTGGACAAACTGTTAAAATTTATATAGGATTATGATATATATATTTGATTTTTATATGATTTACTTACACTAAAGCATGTCATATTATTTGAAGGGCAACATTGAATAGATAACTGTCATAAAAAAATTGCTTGACAAGCAAGGTCGACTGTCAAATTTAAGCCCTAGGTGATATATTGTGGATTAACGTGTGCATGGCATGATTTTTTGGGTCAGATTTTCAGGGTTTTGTAGTTAACTGTGCGCCTACAAAAAGTAGAGGGAGTTTTGGGTGTGAGAGAAAAAGAAATTAACCCTGCAAAGGATCAGGGATTTCTATAGCATGGGAGTAGCAGCTTATCAAAAAAGGATTGGAGAAGATATTTAGAAAAGAAAAGTAGCATTGATCAGGAGGTCTAGAGAATAGATGGAGATATAAGATGAATTGGAGGGAGCAATACCTACAAATGGTAGGCTCTAAGATTTGGATAGGTATTTGTTTTGATTAGAATTGCGATTTTGTTAGTTTAATCCATATTTTAGTTTAAGTATTAAATTTTGGGAGTTTAGAATTATGGGATTTTATTTTAGTGGTTTCCAATCTGGGGGTTGGACTTCTGAGGTTTTTGATTTAAAGGTTTTCAATTTGGAGGTTTTGAATGTGAAGGTCTTCAATTGGAGGTTTAAACTTTTGAAGGGTTTTGAGCTTTGACGCCACATATTTGACAATTTAGAGCATGGAGGTTTTGCATTTTGGTGGCTTTTAAATTGGAAGTAATTTGGGTTTTGATTTTTTTAATATATTGTATAATAGTTCACAAAAGGAGTTACAATATAATAGCCAAAGGCTACAACAAAGTATCAAACCAAGACTATCACTAGTAGATCAAACTAATCAAAAAGGAAAAGTGTAGGGGTATATAGTTAACAAATTTATCAACAAGCATATGGATCATTACGAAATATATTATCCTTTTTTGACACTAGTAGTATTAGGATTAATAATTGTTTTTTATTCAAAAACTTCAACATCAACAATTATTTGCATGTCCAAAGCCAAGTGCTCTACTAATGATAATCAAGCATTATGGTCAATAAAACTCCTCTTGAACTTGTCTTCAATCTTCTCAACCATTTGATCATTGTAAATCCATTTAGGAACCACATCCGCATTGGCCTTTGAGCAACCTAAACATGTAGGATCACTAGCAATAGTACGATTGTCCTCATTAGAATCAAATCTTGGCCAACATTTCACTTGAGCTACATCTTCATTTTTCAGTTGGATTAAGCCTTTATTCATTAGATAGAAAAAGTCCTTTTTGGAGATATCCATGGTTATTATTGAAAGGAAGCTAGGTGTGCGGAAATCGCTTCCTACACTAATCTAATGAGGAGAGATGATTGCAAATTTGTTTTAATCTTTACAGTTATAGCTATGTTAACCCACTAACAAAGATATTGCAGCAAACACATACACAAGAATGTAAGACAGAAGAAGAGAGACACAAGATATACGTGGGGAAAACCCTTACGGGTGAAA
Organism: Cunninghamia lanceolata; assembly: GCA_027924645.1. Classification (NCBI taxonomy): domain Eukaryota; kingdom Viridiplantae; phylum Streptophyta; class Pinopsida; order Cupressales; family Cupressaceae; genus Cunninghamia; species Cunninghamia lanceolata. The sequence goes on along the minus strand of BSBN01000143.1, from coordinate 2,240,465 downwards.
AATCCCACACTCCAAAACACAGCTCAAATGTATTCCCTAAACAATGAAGGTTACAATACAGTCATAGAGCCAATGCTCTTACAGGAGTCTTCGATACTCGTATCTGGAGATGATCCGATAGCATAACAATACTTGTCAATCGCATAATGCATCACCTCTCCAAAGCACCTATTTATATAGAATATACAAGGCAAAAATGGCTCCACATTGAGATGGGCGTCCAACATGGCCTCATGGCCCAAAATCCACGCCTATGGACACTTGTCCAACACTACAGGATGTCCCTGACACTTGTCAAGTCACCCCATCCCAAAGAGGTCGCCTATTCCCAAAATGGGTAATGACAGATGCTCCTATGACTCTTACAACCGTCATAGAATCTGTCATAGCTGTTATAACTTACAACTGTAAGAGAATCTGTCATACACAGGCTATAAATAGCATATTCTCTTACAACATGTCATAACCCGCCTTGGGGCGCCCAAAGATGCCTTCCTCAAAGATGCTTCTCGACACATGTCCTCATATGTCATAGAATCTTCTATTTCTGACTCTTACATGTCATAGAGCTGTCATAGAATCTTCTATTTCTGACTCTTACATGTCATAGAGCTGTCATAGGAATCTGTCATGACCGTTTCAGTCAATATTCCCTTACATAGAAGTTAAGATGCTGACACATGGCAAAATATTCCTACCACTAAGTGGTACGCCTATCTCCTCATGTGAGGACAAATTTACATGTGGTCATATGCCATGTAGGATGACACATCACTGTGCCAACTCCGACAAGATGACAACATAGGATTTGCATCCTAATTATACAATAGGCAATAAATAAATAAATACAATGAAATAATACAAGGAATTAACAAGGTTGAGACACCTTAATTCCCAACATTCTCCCACTTGTTGAACACCTTGTAAGAGCCAATAGAAATAATAGGATTTAACTGCTATAGGCCGAGAGGCCCATAGACTCCAAACACCATCTAAACTTCTCTGTGCCCACTGGTTTCATTAATGCATCTGCAACATTCTTCAAAGTATCTACCTGAATCTCCAAATTCACCTTCCCATCCTCTACCATGTCTCGCACGAAGTGAAACTGTACATCAATATGCTTCATTTTGGCATGGAAAGTTAGATTCTTCGCTAGGCAAATCGCACTCTAACTATCACAACAAATTGTAATATGTCCTATATCAACACCAATATCTGAATATAATCTCTTGAGTCAAATGGCTTCCTTACAAGCATGAGTTGCTGCCATATACTCATCTTTTGTCGTGGACAAAGCAACCACGGGTTGTCACTTACTCATCCAACTAATTGCACCACCAAACATAGTGAACACATAGGCACTGGTGGATCTCCTGCTATCAATGTCACCTGCCCAATCAAAATCCATGAATACAAACTAAATGCGGAGGTCCTATAACATTACCATGATAGCATATGGAATACTCAGAAGTACCCCTTAAATATCTGAACACTCGCTTAACTGCATCCCAATGTACCTGTCCAGGATTAGCCATAAATCGACTAAGGACTCCCACTGCTTGGGCAATGTCTAGTCTAGTGCAGACCATAGCATACATCAAACTGCCAACAACACTAGCATAAGGTACTATGCTCATGTCCTCCACCTCACTAGGAGATTTTAAACAGTCTTTAATAGACAACTTTGTCCCCAATGAAACGGGAACACACAATGGTCTACAATCTGCCATGCTGAACCTATCCAACACGGTCTTCACATACTTACTCTGGCTTAACCAAAGTTTTTTGTTAGCTCTGTCTCTTCTGATTTCCATTCCCAGAATGTACCTGGCTGCCCCAAGATTTTTCATCTCAAACTGTGCTGACAACTAAGACTTCAAATCAGAAATCATACTCTTACCATTCTCAATCAACAACATATCGTCAACATATAATGTGAAGAGAACTTGTGTCTCAATTTTACTACTTGAACCTCATGTTTCATAGTTCTTCTTCGTTGAACCTTTCATGAGTTCATTGGGTTCAATGGTTCGATGAATTGTTCAAGTGTTGGGTTCAATGGTTCATTGAACCATTCGAGAGTTCAATGGGTTCAAGGTTCAACAGGTTCAAAGTCCGATGTGTGAAGTCTCATCGATGTCTTACATCTATTGCCGTGAAGTTTGTTATCGGTTGAACCTAGGCTACATGCCCCGACAGTTATGTGTTACTCCGATAAGAGTTTGGCATTGGTGTAAGAGTTGTCTTCGGCCAGGCTTTGTTAAGTTTGTCCAACGCTCACTTTCTGACCGATGGTTGTAGCTTCTACAGAGGTCGGCAAGAGATTGTTCATCAGAATAATGGAAAGCATTTGAACCAATGGCAAAGGTCTGTCCGATGAAGGGTGGTGAACTTGGGGATCGTGGAGACTATATATTATCAGTGAAGGAAGCAATGTGATCACCGATGGAGTAGGTTAGGCCAATGGGTCTTTGGTTTGGCATCGTTGGCAACAAAATTGTCGATGATAGTATGACCAAGTGTTTGGCAATATAAACTGCAAAGCAGTCTGCGACCCAGTGCATGTGGGATTAAACATCTCATGGGAATGTGAACAGTTACGACTGTTGAACAGCAGCGGCGATGAGGAAGTTGAATCATTCAGTTAGGGCAATAGTCGAGTGACCATTTTTGCTCTTGCAGATTGATGTTATAAATCTGATCTGCTGGCATCGTTGTTTGATGATGAAGAGGTTCGATTTGTACAAGTTTATTCTGTAGAATGTGCAGATGATATAAACAGTTTTGTACAAATTGTAAAAGTGACCGATACCTGAACATTAGAACAGGGGATCTTTATTGTATATTCAGTTTACTATAATAAAGATTGTTCTATTGTGGTGGTGGGTTTTTTACCCCAAAGGGTTTTCCCACGTAATACTAGAGTCTGTGTTGTCTATTTTGTCTATTTTGTTTCTCTTGTGTATTTATCTGATTATTTTGTTTTGAAAGTTACCTGTCTGCATTTTCCCCTTGGAATTTTCATTAGGGAAGCTATTTTCCGCACCTGTGCTTTCCTTACAAGTGGTATCAGAGCCTGGCCAGTTATGCTATCCTTGTTGGTAGTTTGGGTTTTTTGTGTCAATTCTGTGAGTGGGAGTTCTACAGAGATTTATTTGGTTAAATAAGATGGCAAGTATGTCAGACAAAATAGACATTGAAAAGTTCAATGGCACAAACTTTGAGTTGTGGAAACTTAAAGTTGAAGACATGCTGGTCTATAGAGATCTTTGGGTTGCTGTGTCTGGAACTTAACCTACAGGCATGAAGCAAGAAGATTGGGATCTGGCAAATAGGAAAGCCAAAAGACTAATAAGATTGAGTTTATCTGACTCTGTTCTATTGAATGTCCATGAGGAGAAGACTACAAGTGATTTGTGGAAGAAGTTGAATAATATTTATTAGGGCAAGTCCTTGGTGAATAAACTTTTCCTCAGAAAGAAATTGTATTCTCTAAAGATGGATGAAGGTGCATCTGTAGCAGAACATCTGAGTGCATTCAATACGATTGTTACTCAGTTGACATCTATAGGTGTAAAAATAGAAGAGGAGGACCGTTGTATGCTTCTGTTATGTTCCTTACCTGACTCATGGGACCATCTGGTGATGGCTATTGGAAGTACAACAACTACGTTTTCAACAGAAACTATTGTTGCCTCACTGTTGTCTGAAGAGATGCGGAGGAAGTCTTCTAGAATGGCCAAAGAGGCTCTGTCTGTTTGAGGTAGATCAAAGGAAAGAGGCAAGAAGAAGGACAAGAAGTCTAAGTCCAAATCAGAGGGGAAATCAAAATCTCCTAGCAAGAAGTCCAAGGTGAAGTGCTGGAATTGTGGGCAGAAAGGTCATGTCAAGAAAGACTACAAAGAGGAGAAAAAGAAAAAGAAGAACTTCTCTGACTCTAAGTCTTCACAGAGTGATGTTGATGCCTTCATTGTTGCTTTGGCAATGCCTGCATTCGAAGATGTTTGGCTGGTGGATTCAAGAGCATCTTTTCATATGACATCTCACAGAGAGTGGTTCACAAAGTATGAACTATATGCTAGTGGGAAGGTGTTCCTGGCAAGTGATTCAACACTGGAAATTGTTGGCCGAGGATGAGTCAGAATCCAGTTCCCGAATGGCAGGATAAAGGGAATGAATGGAGTTCTTCACATACCAGATCTGGCTCAAAATTTACTTTCTATTACTAAGCTTAATGATGTTGGAGTGCAAGTTACTTTTGTGAATGGTGGCTGTAAGATGACTAGAGGGTCTATTGTACTGGCAAAGGGTGAACGCATTGGAACTCTGTATAGGTTAGATGCAAAACCAATGTGCTGTAATAATGTCTTTGTAAAATCTGGTAAAGCTACTATTGTAACACATGATGTAAACTCAATGGAAGTTAAACTTCCTACAGAGAAAATAATGCTCTGGCATCATAGACTTGGTCACATAGGTCAAAAAGGTTTAAAAACTTTGAAAAACAAAAACCTAGTAGATGGGCTGATTGATTGTAATCTAGAGTTCGATTTCTGTGAACATTATATATATGGAAAACAAAATTGTGTTTCTTTTTACTCTAGTTCTCATAAATCTTCTGGTGTACTGGACTATGTACACTCTGATGTTTTTGGTCCAATTAATGTACCTTCTTTATCTAAATCAAGATACTATGTATCGTTTATTGATGATTATTCGAGGAGGACATTTGTATATTTTTTGAAGAATAAATCAGAAGTGTTCAGTCGGTTTAAAGAATTTAAAACTCTTGTGGAAAATCAGACTGGTACAAAATTAAAATGCTTGAGAACAGATAATGGTGGTGAATATTGCAATGCGGATTTTGATAAGTATTGTGTAGATCATGGAATTAAAAGGCATAAAACTACACCTTATACTCCACAGTAAAATGGAGTTGCTGAAAGGTTAAATCGATCGTTGATGGAGAAAGCAAGAAGTATGTTGAGTTATGCTGGTCTTGAACAAATGTTCTGGGCTGAGGCAGTTGCTACAGCTTGTTACTTGCTAAATCGTTCTCCTACTTCGACTTTGGTTGATAAGACGCCTATGGAAGCATGGTCTGGTAAAAAGCCCTCTCTTAGACACATTCGAGCCTTTGGCTGTGAGGCATATGCTCATATTCCTGAGGTAAACAGATCTAAGTTAGATAACAAGGCAGTTAAATGTATCTTTATCGGCTATGGAGTCGGTATTAAAGGGTACAAGCTTTGGAATCTTGAAACTGAAAAGGTAATCTACAGCAGGAATGTAATTTTTAGAGAGCTGAAACCTTTGGTTATTGATCCTCAGCCGAAGAAGATAGAAGAGAAGAAAGAAAAGAGTATTGTGAATGTTCCTCTGACCCTTGTAAAAGAGAAACAACAAGATTCAAGTGTAGATGATTCAGATGTGAGATCGAGTAGCTTCGAAGACTCTGATCCAGAGCAGGAACCTAAACCTGCACCTCAGCCATTGAGGAGGTCTACACGTGAAAGAAGACAACTAGATAGGTATGGATTTTCAGTACTTGATTCAAGTTGTGCCTATGCTTTACTTACTGATACTGATGAATCTAGGTCTGTGAAAGAAGCTATTAGTTTACCTGATTTAGATTCTTGGTTGGAAGCCATGGATAGTGAAATGACATCATTGGAGAAAAATGGAACCTGGGATCTGGTACCCTTTCCTGAAGGAAGAAAACCTGTAGGCTGTAAGTGGGTATTTAAAAATAAATATGGTCCAGATGGTAGTGTTGATAAGTACAAGGCAAGACTGGTTGCTAAGGGGTATTCCCAAAAGGAAGGTATTGATTATGGATAAATCTTTTCTCCTATAGCTAAGCTGACATCCATTAGATTTCTTTTGTCACTTGCAGCAGTGTGTGACTTTGAAATTGAGCAGATGGATGTGACAACAACATTTCTTCATGGAGACCTTGAAGAAGAGATTTATATGTCCCAGCCAAAGCATTTTGTGGTAAATGAAAAAGAACATCTGATATGTAAACTTAAAAAGTCTCTTTATGGATTGAAGCAATCTCCCAGAATGTGGTATCAAAAATTTGATACGTATGTTTTATCCTTGGGGTATGTGAGATCTAAATCTGATCATTGTGTCTATTATAAAACTAAAGGTGATCAAATTCTTATAGTTGCACTATATGTGGATGACATGTTATTCATTGGCAATGGTAAGGGGATGATCTCAGATTTAAAAGCTCAGTTGTCCTTGAAATTTGAAATGAAGAATCTAGGGGCAGCAAAGTACATTCTGGGAATGGAGATCAAAAGGGATAGATCTAAGAGAAAGCTTTGGCTCAGCCAGAGCAAGTATATTACTAATGTTCTTGATAAGTTTAATATGTCTGATTCTAAACAGTTAGTTGTTCCAGTGATGCAGGGAATGAAACTTTCTATTGAAGATTGTCCTGAATCTTCGAATGAAGTAGACGATATGAAAAGAGTGCCTTATGCAAGTGTTGTTGGCAGTCTGATGTATGCAATGGTCTGTACCAGACCAGACATTGCCCAAGCAGTGGGAGTTCTGAGCCAGTTTATGGTGAATCCAGGTAGATCACATTGGGATGCTGTGAAAAGAGTTATGAGGTATTTGAAGGGAACTTCTGATTATGCTATTTGCTATCATGGAAACTCAGTTGGATCACAGAGATCTATCAACATTCAAGGATATGTTGATTCTGATTGGGCAGGGGACATTGACAGTAGAAGATCCACCAGTGGATATGTGTTCATGTTAAATGGTGGTGCTATCAGTTGGATGAGCAAGCAGCAGGTTGTAGTCGCTTTATCCACAACAGAGGCAGAGTACATGGTAGCCACTCATGCATGCCAAGAAGGCGTTTGGTTGAAGAGGTAATGTTCTGATGTTGGTTTTAATGCAGGGCAGCTACAAATTCATTGTGACAGTCAAAGTGCTATATGTTTGGCGAAGAACCCTACATTCCATGCTAGGACAAAACATATTGATGTCCAATATCACTTTGTTCGTGATATGGTGGAAGACAGGAAGGTGAAACTGGAAAAGGTTGACACTTTGGAAAATGTTGCTGATGCCTTAACTAAACCAGTGAGCACGGCCAAGTTCAAATGGTGTTCAGATGAAATGGGTCTACGGGCTCATAGTTCTCAATAATCTAAAGAGGACTAAGAGGTAGCAGTAATCTCTTCGACAAGTGGGAGATTGAAGAGAACTTGTGTCTCAATTTTACTGCTTGAACCTCATGTTTCATAGTTGTTCTTCGTTGAACCTTTCATGAGTTCATTGGGTTCAATGGTTCGATGAATTGTTCAAGTGTTGGGTTCAATGGTTCATTGAACCATTCAAGAGTTCAATGGGTTCAAGGTTCAACAGGTTCAAAGTCTAATGTGTGAAGTCTCATCGATGTCTTACATCTATTGGCGTGAAGTTTATTATCGGTTGAACCTAAGCTACATGCCCTGACAGTTATGTGTTACTCCGATAGGAGTTTGGCATCGGTGTAAGAGTTGTCTTCGGCCAGGCTTTGTTAAGTTTGTTTGACGCTCACGTTCTGACCGATGGTTGTAGCTTCTATAGAGGTCGGCGAGAGATTGTTCACCGGACCAATGGAAAGCATTTGAACCGATGGCAAAGGTTTGTCTGATGAAGGGTGGTGAACTTGGGGATCATAGAGACTGTATATTATCGGTGAAGGAAGCAATGTGATCACCGATGGAGCAGGTTAGGCTGATGGGTCTTTGGTTTGGCATCATCGGCAACAAAATTGTTGACGATAGTATGACCAAGTGTTTGGCGATATAAATTGCAGAGCAGTCTACGACCCAGTGCATGTGGGATTAAACATCTCACGAGAATGTGAACAGTTACGACTGTTGAATAGCAGTGGCAATGAGGAAGTTGAATCATTTAGTTAGGGCAACAATCGAGTAACCATTTTTGCTCTTGCAGACTGATATTATAAATCTGATCTGCTGGCATCGTTGTTTGATGATGAAGAGGTTCGATTTGTACAAGTTTATTCTGTAGAATGTGCAGATGATATAAACAGTTTTGTACAAATTGTAAAAGTGACTAATACCTGAACATTAGAACAAGGGATCTTTATTGTATATTCAGTTTACTGTAATAAAGATTGTTCTATTATGGTGGTGGGTTTTTTACCCCAAAGGGTTTTCCCACGTAATACTGGAGTCTGTGTTGTCTATTTTGTCTATTTTGTTTCTTTGGTGTCTTTATCTGATTATTTTGTTTTGAAAGTTACTTGTCTGCATTTTCCCCTTGGAATTTTCATTAGGGACGCTGTTTTCCGTACCTGTGCTTTCCTTACACAATGTAATAATGAGAATGCGATCATTGTCAAACTTGTAATACACACAATGATCAGATTTCGATCTCAGAAATCTAATGGACAACACAAAGGCATCAAAATTCATATACCACATCCTAGGAGACTGCTTCAAACAATACAAAGACTTCTTTAACTTGCAAACCAAATTTTCTTTACCTTTCTCTATGTAATGCTCTAGCTGTGACATGTAAATCTCTTCCTCCAAATCACCATGAAGGAAAGTTGTCTTCACATCCATCTGTTCTACCTCCAAGTCATAAGCAGCTGCAAAAGATAACAGGACTCGAATGGATGTCAACTTTGCAATGGGAGAGATAATTTCACCATAATCAATTCCCTCCACTTGTGAGTACCCCTTTGCAACCAATCTAGCCTTGTACTTTTCAACACAACCATCTGCACCGAATTTCTTCTTGAACACCCATTTGCATCCAACGGGTTTCCGTCCTTCAGGCAAAGGCACCAAGTCCCATGTTTTATTCTTCTCCAAAGAAGCCATCTCATCTTCCATGGCCTCCTTCCAAGAACCTGCATCTTTCATGCCCATAGCCTCTTTCATAGTTCTAGGCTCATCAGTGTTAGTAAGTAAAGCAAAAGCACAACTAGAATCAAGTAATGAATAACCAAACCTATCAGGTTGCTTTCTTGTTCGTGTAGACCTCCTCAGTGGCTGAGGTTGAGGTTCTGCTTCTTCTTATGAGCTTTCAAAGCTGCTAGAGCTCTCTTCATCATCAGGTCTCACAGGGTCTATCAGTTGAGTCTTCTCAGGGGTAGAAGGAAATTGAACAACATCTTCTTTCTTTTCTGTCTGTTCTAGCTGTAGAACAACGGAAGAAGGTGTTAGCTCTCTGAAGATAATACTTCTGCTATACAACACTTTTTCAGCCACAGGATCCCAAAGCTTGTATCCTTTCACACCGACAGCATAGCCAATGAAAATACATTTAATAGCCTTGTTCTCCAATTTAGATTGTTTCTCCCTAGGCACATGTGCATATGCCTCACAACCAAAAACACAAAGATGTCTAACTGAAGGCTTCTTACCAGACCACACCTTCATAGGTGTCTTACCAACAAGAGTTGATGTAGGTGACCTATTTACCAGGTAGCAAGCAGTGGCAACAGCTTCAACCCAAAACTTTTGTTCGAGGCTTGCTCCACTAAGCATACTCCTAGCCTTCTCCATCAATATCCTGTTCATCCTCTCTACAACTCCATTTTGCTGCGGGGTGTATGGAGTTGTCTTATGTCTTTCAATCCCTTGCTCTTTACAGAACTTATCGAACTCTGCTGAACAAAACTCACCACCATTATCAATTCTCAAACACTTAATCTTTTTACTAGTCTAATTTTTAGCAAAGGCTTTAAAATCTTTAAACCAACTAAAGACTTCAGTCTTGCTTCTGATAAAATAAACCCATGTCCTTCTACTGTAATCATCTATGAAAGAGACAAAATATATAGATTTGGAAATCGAAGGAACATTAATAGGACTAAACACATCAGAATGAATAAGATCCAATACACTAGAAGACTTATGAGAACTATAGTAAAACTGAACACGGTTTTGCTTTCCATATACACAATATTCGCAAAAGTCAAACTCAAGATTACAATCATTTAACCCCTCAATGAGGTTTTTATTTTTTAGGGTTCTAAGACCCTTCTCACTAATGTGGCCATATCTCAAATGCCATAACATAGTCTTTTCAGTAGGAAGCGTAACTTCCAAAGCATGTGCACTACCATCAGAATGTGTTACAACAAATTTCTTCACTACTCATTCAGATGGTGGGGATGAAGTGACTACATCTCTTTTCTTCGAGTCAGAAGAACTATTACACTGTGAATTGCATGCCTCCAATTGAAATAGAGTACCTCTCTAAGTACCCTTTGCAAGCACCATAGATCCTCTAGTCATCTTGCATCCATCCTTCGAAAAGACAACCTGCACACCTGCATCATTCAACATACTTATAGAAAGTAGGTTCCGTGCTAGGCCTGGGATGTGCATAACCCTAGTGATCCCCTTCACTCATCCATCAGGGAATCAGATTGAGACTCTTCCATGACCAACAATCTTTAGATGAGAATCATCACCCAGGTACACTCGTCCACCATCGAACTCTTCATACTTCTTGAACCAGCTTCGATGTGAGGTCATGTGGAATGATGCACCAAAATCAAACAACCACACATCATCATATGCATGGGTGGCCAGGGTTGCAATGAAGGCATCACCATCATCTTGTGACTTGTCAGAATCTGAATCAGGGGCATTCTTCTTTTTCTTTTCTTTTCCTCTTTGTATTCCTTTCAAAAATGCCCCATTTTCCCACAGTTCCAATAGAGAGCCTTGGACTTTCCAGGAGATTTGGATCTGCCCTTTTCACCTTTCTTGTCCTTCTTCTTCCCTTTCTCTTTGAGTCTTCCATGAACTACAAGAGCCTCTTTGGCCAACTCGGATGTCTTTCTTCGCATTTCTTTAGATAACAGTGAAGACACCACATATTCCATCTTGAAGGTGGTAGTGGTGCTTCTGATGGCCATGACAAGATGATCCCATGAATCTGGCAAAGAACAAAGCAGGGTCATACACTGATCCTCCTCCTCCATTTTCACACCCATAGATGTTAACTATGCAACAATCATGTTGAAAGAATTTATATGGTCCACAACAGATCCTCCATCTTCCATCTTCAAAGCAAACAACTTCTTTTTTAGAAAAAGCTTGTTCACCAAGGACTTGGCCTAATAAACATCACCCAGCTTCTTCCAAAGGTCTTTCATGCTCTTCTCCTCATGGACATTCAACAGGACAGAGTCAGCTAGAGAGAGTCTTATGAGACCCTTAGCCTTCCGATCTTTGAGGTCCCAATTAGCTTGTGACATTGTTGTAGGTTTTACACTGGATACGATTTCCCATAGGTCATGATCAACAAGTAGATCTTCCATCTTGAGTTTCCACAACTCAAAATTAATGCCATTAAATTTCTCCACCTCTAATCTTCCGGATGTGGTTGCCATCTCCTTCCTGCAACAAGATACATAATACTCTGCACAAACTCCCACTCAACCTAAGATTAGCTCAAAAAACCCCTACCTAGCAGCTAGAACGAAAACTGGCCAGGTTCTGATACCAACTGAAAGGAAGGTCGATGTGCAGAAATCACTTCCTACACTAATCTAATGAGGAGAGATGAGTGCAAATTCATTTTAATCTTTACAGTTATAGCTATGTTAACCCACTAACAGAGATATTACAGCAAACACATACACAAGAATGTAAGAAAGAAGAAGAGAGACACAAGATATACGTGGGGAAAACCCTTACGGGTGAAAAACCCCACACTCCAAAACACAACTCAAATGTATTCCATAAACAATGAAGGTTACAATACAGTCATAGAGCCAATGCTCTTGTAAGAGTCTTCGACACTTGTATCTGGAGATGATCCGACAGCATAACATAATGCAATCACATAATGCATCACCTCTCCAAAGCACTTGTTTATATAGAATATACAAGGCAAAAATGGCTCCACATTGAGATGGGCATCCAACATGGCCTCATGGCTCAAAACCCACACCTATGGACACTTGTCCAACACTGCAGGATGTCTCTAACACTTGTCAAGTCACCCCATCCCAAAGAGGTCGCCTATTCCCAAAATGGGTAATGACAGATGCTCCTACGACTCTTACAACCGTCATAGAATCTGTCATAGATGTCATAACTTACAGCTGTAAGAGAATCTATCATACATAGGCTATAAATAGCATATTCTCTTACATGTCATAACCCACCTTGGGGCACCCAAAGATGCCTTCCTCAAAGATGCTTCTCGACACATGTCCTCACCTGTCATAGAATCTTCTATTTCTAACTCTTACATGTCATAGAACTATCATAGGAATCTGTCATGACCGTTTCAGTCAATATTCCCTTACATAGAAGTCAAGATACTGACACGTGGCAAAATATTCCTACCACTAAGTGGGATGCCTATCTTCTCATGTGAGGACAAATTTACATGTGGTCATATGCCATGTAGGATGACACATCACTGTGCCAACTCCCACAAGGTGACAACATAGGAGTTGCATCCTAATTATACAATAGGCAATAAATAAATAAATACAATGAAATAATACAAGGAATTACCAAGGTTGAGACACCTTAATTCCCAACAATTATAACTTGAGAAATAACTAAATAAGAGGTTACTTCATAGATAATGTTAGTAAGCATCCTCACTCTACCTTGAAACATCTCATTGTTTCTAGCTCTCCAAATAAACCAAAGTACTTTAGTGGATAAAACCAGTCATAGTTTGCAGATGTTTTATTCAAACTTTTAATATAACCAAACATAATATCCTCCCAAGAAATAGAGATAGTCTTAGCCCAACACTCACAATTACTAATAAAGAGGTTCCAAACTTTTCCAGCAAAAGGACATTCAAAAGGAAAATGATTATAAGACTCGCTAACATTACACATACTACTAGAAACAAACATGTAACCATTAGGCCCCCTAAAAGACCATACAACAAGATTTTAAAGTAGTAAAGACCATCTGAAACATGATTTTTTAGGTTAAAGACAAGAGGACTAGATAACCTAATAGATTTTGTTCCAATCACAACCACTAAAGTTTACCCCCCACTTAAGGTTAAGGTAGGTGGAAATCTCCTAGGCACTAATTAGACTAGGGTAAATAATTCTACAAGTAGCTTTAGTAAGGGCAATTCCATTAGACCAATTAATATTATCCAAAACTTCAATATTAAATTTCATCTAAGGGCTGAAAGGTAGACTTTCAACATGCTTAGTAAGAATGGAGAAGGTTCTTTTCTAAGAGTTAAGAATGTTATACTTTTCTGGTAATTCATACTAGGACAATAATTAATTGTTCTTGAATATATAACCAAAATTTTGAATCCCCTAAGATAACCACTCTCTAGAAGAACGCTACTAGATTAAAACTAAGGGTTTGTTCTTGTATTGCAATGACCACCAAATTGATTTGAACACATATATATTGCCCTCTCTTTTTGAGTATCGATCGTGACCTCTTGGAAAACCCTCGATGGAATCCTAGGCCCTATAGATGCTACAAAAAACATTGGAACCTACAATCTTAACAACAAAATTTCCAAACAAGGTATTATATCTAGGTGTAATTCTTTCCATAAACTTTTATTTTTTGGAACTGCATTATTAATGTTATTTATAATAAGAACCTTCCAAGGCTCCTCTCCATCAAAGGACTTGATACTCCATTTACCAAACAATGCAATACCATGGAACTTTAGATTCTTCAACCCCATGCCACCATATTTCCTAGGAAGATGACATCATTTCTAGGTAACCACATGTCTTTTCCTATTCTCTTTCCCATCTAACCATCAAAAATCTCTTATCATTTTATGAATTTTTTCTCCTGGTAGCTCCCAAATAACCATGTAGAGACATAATATAAACTAAAAGGAGCAAATATTTTCTAACAAGATTGAAATTTGTCAACAATAGAAAGCATGTAACCTTATCACTTGTCAAACTTCTTCTCAATCTTCACTACTACCTAGTCCCACATTTCCTTCAAGCAAGGAGATACAACAAAGCGGATCCCCAAATATGTATCTTGTTAGGACCATTCGAGGCCCAGCCTTTCTTTTCAAACTAGCTAGGAGGAGAATCATTCCAACTAACAACCATAGATTTCTAGGCAAACAATTTAGGTCCTAAAGCAATATAGTATAACTCTAATTTATTCCTTAAGTACAAAAAATTATCCTCGTCAATAATAATAAATATGGAGGTATCATTTGCAAACTGAATATCAACCAACCCCTTACCATTAGGAAGTGCAAGCCCTTTTGCTAGGGGGCCTAAGGAGGATTCTTTGAGTAAGTAATGCAATGCTTCTATAGAAATAACAAAAAGGGAAGGGGCTAGAAGACATCCTTATCTAATTGATCTCTACAACTACCAAGGAGGAGACATTTTACCATTGATATCCACCTGAGCACAAGCAAATTTAAAGAAAGCATTGATCCATCTACAAAAGAAATCTTTAAAACCAATGGCTTCCATGACAAGAAGAATAAAAGGCCATTCAATTCTATCATAAGCTTTCTCGAAGTCCAACAAGATCATGCAAATCTGTTCACCAAATGTTTTAGCCCAATCAAGGCCTTCCTAACTAGTTATTAGATTTTCTAAAATATATTTCCCTTTAACAAAGCCAATTTGGAACCATGGGACCATAGTGGGAAGGATCTTCCTCAACTTGGAAGCCAATAATTCTGCCAATATTTTATAAGAGACATTAAGTAATGGGTATGTGCAGGATCATCGCAGGCCAAACAGTGGCAATGGAAAAAAAATCGCGTCTTTACTTAGCCAAATTTGTGAATTGGCCTACTTTGACTTTCATAGGCATGTTAAAAATATCCATTTTGTGGGTCCCAAAACGGATATCCATTTTCCAAAAATGGATATCCGTTTCCTGGAACTATACAAATGGTTTTTTTTTTAATTCTTTTCATTGGTTTATGCTTAGAACTTACAATTCAACTTGCAAATTTCTATTGTTACATGGTTAACATCTTTTCAACCAATAGACACAGTTGCATCTCTTTAAAATTTGAACCTCTCTCTCTCTAGTAATCCCTAGTGAGTCTTGTTTGCAATGTGTGAGATGCACTAAGAAAACCTTAGGCTTGAAGTTGAATTGGTAGTGGTTGGTGAAGCTATGCATGAGATCTAAATTGAATTCATAGAACCAAGTAGTAATGTGTGAAACCATACAAGGGCATATTATATCAATGTGGAGGGAAAATTCTTAGCAAGGACATAATCATCAATGGTGACAATTGTGGCTTGGACAAAGAAGTGTCTCGTATGTGCAATGAGATCACCTTGGACATTATATTATCAAATTTAAGAAAGACCATTTTATGAGGAGATGGTTGTAAGAGGATGTCAATTGATAGTGGTGATTTAATCCATCCTCTTGATGAGGAAGGAGGAGGAGGAGGGTTAAGGTCTTCTAATTGCACTTACAATACCTAGAGTTTTGTGTAGATATAATTATAATTGGGAATATGTGTTAGATAAATGTCACATGGTGGAGGGATGGTGTCGAGTTGAGTGATGATTATTGTGGCAATGTTATGGTCAAATGTGTTATGAAAAGGAGGTGGCATGGGTAGTGGGCTATCAATGTTGGGAAAGGGTTAGGGAGGATGTAATGGAGGAAGGTATGTGTGTCATGGTATGATGTCTCAAGGAATGGGAAGAAAGGATGGTGATTCATAAGATAATATGAAGAATGATGGTAGAGTGAATTGGCATTGTGGTAATTGTAGCATGTCATGGAGTGAATCATGCATTAGTATAGGTTGTGGAGTGAGAAAGAGGTGGTATGGGTATGGTTGAATGGAGTAATGAGGTGATTTAATTGGTGATGACCTAGGTGAAGTGATGGGTAAGGTGTCTTATGTGGGATTGCTAGAAAGTGTGATTGGTAATGGTGGGGATAGCTAAATGTCATCTTCTAAGGGTTCAAAGGTGAGGAAAGTGTAAGATGGGGATATGGGATAATCCATGGTTTAATGATTATTCAAGGGAGACTCCTTAAAATGATTATCAATGATGGTGTCGATAGGGAGAATGGAGTCTATGAATGTAGGTGTGGGAATGTGAGCTATGACATTGGGATTGTATTGGATGAATAATAGAAAGTAAGGGCACCTGTCTAGTGATGGAAGGAGCCACATGATCAAATGATTTTTGGGGAAGGTCTTTTCTTAGGAAAGTAAGGATTTGGGTGAGGGTCTAGGGTTTGGTGGAGAAGAATTTATGGAAAATTTGGAGGTCATTAAAATTGACATGAATAGAAGAAGTACAAGACATGGCTAAGGATAAATGGTAGTCTCAAAATAGGATAACTAGGACTATGATGATGAAGATGGAAAGAAAAGTCAACAACAATAGTATGATATAGGGATAGGATTAGAAAAAAAGAGTACCAGAACTAGCAAGAGGAAAGTGAGGGCATAATGCAAAGTTAACATGGCATGAACTCTCTTGGAAGGCTAAGCATGGACTATAAGAAGATTGAACTAGTTGGATATATTAGGCTCACCAAATGAAAGAACCTTAAAGGTTAACCTTAATTAGGTAAGGTTATTTTTGAGTGTGGTTGTTTGTGCAACAATGTGTAAATTAATGTTACCTAAGGATAAATCTAACTATACTAACATTTTAATAACCATGAGAGCTAGGACTGACAATTAGACCAAAAACTTGACAAACAATACAACTTGGACACATGTAGGACTTGGAAAATGGAAAAGAATAAGTATTAAATGTGGAAAACAATAAAAAAGTGGTATTAGTTGCACCTATGTAGAGAAGTGGTCTTTATGAAAGATGCTTAGAATTATGCTCTATATCTATTTGTGAAGTTTGGAGGTGATCGGACCTAAAGGATATGACCACCATATATGCAAAATAGCCTACCTAATGGGTATGTACATGGAAATGGAGAGAGAGAGAGAGAGAGAGGTTTAGGGTTTAGGGTTAGGGTTAGGGATTAGGGGCATTATTTAGGGTTGAGGGATTTAGAGAGAGAGAGACTTCTTTTGACATGCAACTGTAAACCTTGAATAATGCCCCTAAACCCTAAACCCGAGCAACCCTAGAAACCTCTAAACCTTAAATAATGCCCCTAAATCATAAACCCTAAATAATGCCCCTAAGCCCTAAACCTGAGAAACCCTAAACCCCTAAATACTAAACCCCAAACCCTAAACCCTAAACACTAAACCCAAGCAACCCTAAACCTCTATCTCCCTATATCTATCATTCCTCTACCTCTCAATCTCTCTCCGTATGTCTTTGGCCATGTCCCTCACTCTCCATATCCCTATCTCTCCCTATGTCTCTAGCCATGTACCTCACTCTCTATATCTCCCTGTTGGTCCTCTCTCTCTAAACACTAAACCCTAAACCTCTAAACCTTAACCCCTAAACCATAAACCCTAAACCCTAAATAATGCCCCTAAACCTTAACCCCTAACCCCTAAACTCTAAAATTGAGCAACCCTAAACCCCTATCTCCCTATCTCTCCCTTATGATCCCCTATCTCTATCATCCCTCTACCTCTCAATCCTTCTCCCTATTTCTTTGGACATCTCACTCACTCTCTATCTCCCTTTCTCTCCCCTCCGTCTCCTCTATCTCTCCTTATCTGTCTCCTCTCTCTCTCTCTCTCTCTCTCTCTAGCTATCTCCAAACCTAAGGAACCCTAAATCCCTAAACCCCAAACCCCCAAACCCTAAATCCAATCAACTCTAAACCTCTATCTCCCTATCTCTATCATCCCTCTACCTCTCTCCCTATGTCCCTAGCCATGTGCCTCACTCTCTATCTCCCTATCTCTCTCCTCAGTCTCCTCTATATCTCCCTATCATTCCTCTCTCTCTATAAACCCTAAACCTCTAAACCTAAACCCCTAACCCCTAAACAATAAACCCTAAACCGTAAATAATGCCCCTAAACCCTAACCCCTAACCCCTAAACCCTAAACCACAAACCCCTAAACTCTAAACCCAAGTAACCCTAAACCTCTATCTCCCTATCTCTCCCCTATCTCGCTATCACCTTTGTCCCTCTACCTCTCAATCTCTCTCCCTATGTCTCTGACCATGCCCCTCACTCTCTATCTCCCTATCTCTCCCCTCGTTCTCCTCTATATCTCCCTATTGGTCCTCTATCTCTCTCTAAACCCTAAACCTCTAAACCTTAACCCCAAACCCCAAAATCATAAACCCTAAACCCTACATAATGCACTAAACCCAAGCAACCCTAAACCTCTATCTCCCTATCTCTATCATCCCTCTACCTCTCAATCTCTCTCTCTCTCTATGTCTATGGGCATGTCTCTCACTCTCTGTCTCCTCTATCTCTCCTAATCTCTATCAGTCCTCTCTCTCTATCTCTCTTTAAACCCAAAACCCTAAACCCCTAAACCCGAGCAACCCTAAACCCCCAAACCCTAAATAATTCCCCAAAACCCTAACCCCTAAACCCTAAACCCTAAACTTGAGCAATACTAAACTCATAAACCCTAAATAATGCTCCTAAACCCTGACCCCTAACCCCAAGCATCTCTCTCTATCACCCTATCTCTCCCCTCCATCTCCATCCTCTCTTCCTCTTCGTCCCTATCTGTCTCCCTTATTGACAAAGCAAATGGAAACAAGAAAACTAGGACATGCAAAGAGGGATGGGGATATAAATTGGGAGGATGAAATGGAAACAAGATAAAATTAAAGTTCATTGGATGGGAAGAATGATGAGAGGAGAGGTGGAAAATAGTAAAATAGGGAAAAATTGGTGGGATCTAAAGGGAAATTGGAAAGGAAAAGGAAAACTAGGAAAAGGAGAGAGAGAGAGAGAGAGAGAGAGAGAGAGAGAGAGAGAGAGAGAGAGAGAGAGAGAGAGAGAGAGAGAGAGAGAGAGAGAGAGAGAGAGAGAGAGAGAGAGAGAGAGAGAGAGAGAGAGAGAGAGAGAGAGAGATTGTTGTTTCTTGTTAGATTATTATAGGGGCTTCTACCTATTATTAGATCAAAACCTCCAATTGAATTAATCATTTCATCAATTCTTTCTTTTGTCAAATTCTGCATTAGATATAGATACAATTATTTCTTGTCATGTTTTTTCGTGTTTTTGTTCATTGCTTCCGCTTACAGTTGTCGTTTCTCATATATACCCTTACCCAATGGTCTATGAGTTGGCTTTGCCTCAACATCTAGGAGTTCAAGTTCAAATGAACGATTCCATTTCGATCCGTGAACCCTCCTAGATGCTGCACTTAAATTTCCTTTTCCTAAATACTAAACCCTTTGTATTCCAACCCAGTTGACGCCAATGCATCTTATCCCACTTGTGTATGGAGTTCCTATAGAATTGTCATACTTAATCAACCTTTGATTCCACATCACACCAACATAACCTTTATTTTATTCATTTGGGAAGGTTCGTGACAACATACACACTTTTTTTCATCTAGAGTGGTGTTCAACCATGGTCAAAATTGTCTAAATTTTATAATTTTTTAGAATACAATTAAAAATTAGGAATACATAAAAGGGGATATCCAAATGCAAAACAACTTCTGCACCCCCAATTCTAGAGAACAAACAAAGGGTATTGACCCCCTTTAGATAGACAGGCTTCAAAATAGAAAGATGACCCAATATCCTATAATGAACAAATCAAAGTGATACATTTTTCCTTTTCTCACCCCCAATTCTAGAGAACAAAGAAATGATATTGATCCCCTTTAGATAGATAGGCTTCTAAATAGAAAGATGGTATCCTATAATGAATAAATGAAAGTGATACATCTACGGAAACCAGTCGACTCACTACTATATGAAAAGAATTTAAATGTTTGGTTACAAAGTATCCTTCGTGCATTTGTAAAGAAAACAAATTTCTTTAAAAAAAAAAACTTATTTACAAGACACTTAGTTTTATATAAAGCAATAATTTTATCTCATAAAATCTTAGCAATGTTTTGAACTAAAACATTCATCAAGACCAAATTAGAAAGACATAACCTAATAGTAGATCTATCTCTTCTATCCAGCTTGTCCCATTCATCTTGAGCCATTGTTGATGGTAGAAATTTGAGTGCAATAATTATTATGATCCACTAATATGTCTCCACTAAAATATCTTCAACCTTCAATTTCCACAACTCAAAGTTTCACCTATTGGACTTCTCAATCTCAATTGTGTAGATGTTGGCCATGACTTCTAAATTTCAAATCCACATGAATTATCCCACAACAAAATAGAAAGCAACATAAAAATGTATCCCTTCCTTCACAGGATCAATCCAAACAAAACTTTGATACCAAATGTTGGTTTTACAATGCTTATTCCTCAATTAGGAGAAATAGAAAATAATAAAATTTGTTGATAAAAAACACATGTTACCTTAATTAAACATAGAAGAATAAGTGAAGGAGATAGAGAAGATAACATGACATATATACTTGGGAAAACCCTTACGAGTAAGAGACCCAACACCAAAAGCAAACCTTAATATATTAGTGAAACATGTTATTTGCTCAAGGACTTAATAATTCACCTTTAAGACCTCTTTAGTGTACCCATTGCACACTGAAGTATGGCTATCTCTAACAATAGCAATATCTCATCTCCAAGCTTCATTCATTCATACATGGCATGTCCAATACAATTGGAAACAATGTTTTATTGAAGTGGCTAAAAAATGGACATTTGCAACAACTAACTTGAAAGTCCAACAAAGGAGATAGAGAAGATAACATGACATATATACTTGGGAAAACCCTTACGAGTAAGAGACCCAACACCAAAAGCAAACCTTAATATATTAGTGAAACATGTTATTTGCTCAAGGACTTAATAATTCACCTTTAAGACCTCTTTAGTGTACCCATTGCACACTGAAGTATGGCTATCTCTAACAATAGCAATATCTCATCTCCAAGCTTCATTCATACATGGCATGTCCAATACAATTGGAAACAATGTCTTATTGAAGTGGCTAAAAAATGGACATTTGCAACAACTAACTTGAAAGTCCAACAAATGGAAAGAATGCTTAACACCAAGTCTATCAAACAACAAAGCACTTTTTGCTACTATGTTTATGTAGTTAAGCTTTGTTTTGTTTCCTTCATGCATCTTTAAAGAATACAAATTTCTTTTCAAAAATAACATATTTACAAGACACTTAGTTTGATATAATGAAATGATTTTATCTCACAACCTAATAGTAAATTTGAAAATAATTATTCATACGAAGGTTATGTATGTATCCATGTTTTCTACTTGAAACTAAAAAGTACTTTGAATCCATAAATTTTAGTTACCCTTTGGCATGTACTATACACATATTCAAAGTAAAAGTATGGTGGTCCTTGCTCAAAATATTTAAGCTTCTAGTACTGGCCCACAAGGTGATCTAGAACTCCAAATCTAACCAATCCTTTAACATGTTGTGGTAAACAAAATTTTATACATACTTAAATCTTTAAGATTTATCTTCTAAAATGGTTTCTTGTGATGGGTTTCATAGTAATCCTTTTCTAGATCTAAGTGTCATCTTTTATGAAATTTGATTTTTTTGCAATCCTCTAGGCTTTCTTTCACTCCTTGCAAAAGGAAACTGTGGTTAGCATGACTAATCAAACTAATAACCTTAGGATTTTAATTAGCAACATTCAAGCCTGCAATTAGTCCCATGTTGATTGTGCAAACAAGTTTTCTCCATATAATCAAAATAATGTCCTTACGAGTCTACAATTGTAAACATCCATACTTGCAATTAATCCCATGCTAATTGTGCAAACAAATTTGCTACACATAATTAAAATAATAATAATGTCCGTAATTTTCAATACTTTTTTTGGTAGCCTCTTCAATTTGGGTGGGAACTTGGCTATGAGAAATAAGGAATTCATAATCTATCGAAGTCTAGAATAGTACAAAATGAAATAAAAAGATAAAGAGATACAGAGAAATAGAGAGATAGAAAGATAGACAAGGAGACAAAAAGATCTAGAGAGAGGTAGAGAGATATAATGTGAGAGAGAGAGAGAGAGAGAGAGAGAGAGAGAGAGAGAGAGAGAGAGAGAGAGAGAGAGAGAGATTTCTTTCTTTCTCTCTTTCCCTTTATATGTCTTATCTCTATTTCTCTCTCACTCTATCTCTCTTACTCTATTCCCCCCTCTCTCGCTCTCTCTATTTGTGTAAAAGTGTCATTTCATACCAAGCTCCACTTTTAACATTGTAAAAGTGCTATAGTCTAATCTTTAATATAGGGTATTCCATTAGAATTATTGACCGTAGCCCCAAGTCTATCACAGAATGTAACTTTTTCCCACTATGTTTATGTAGTTAATCTTAGTTTTGTAATCTATGATGGCGAATGATATAATTTTTTATTTTCAGAAACGTATCAACAACACATATCTGATATCACTATATTATTTCAATTTACTAATAGATGGACAACAACCATTCACCACCAACAAAATTGTATGCTCTCTTCTCAAAAAATTACTTATTACTCTTTATATACATACTATCTTGGTGTACCCATTACACACTAAGGTGCAATTGCTAGTATAATCGTATTAAGACATACCCTCGAAATTGATTCATCCCTAAACGGGAATTGGCATGGGTTACAAATTTCACCGTTACATTTTTATACCTGTTATCGATCATTGATTAAGAAATATATTCCAACAAAATATGTACGCTTCCAAATCTGGTTCCACACTGACGGTAGACATTTTATCGTGATTACGGGGCTCTCATTCAAACACTGCCTGTTTTGTTTGTTTAATTGCTGAAGGAGGTTGGTCACACCTTGATTCGCAAATGTATATCATCGAACAGCAGAAAATAAACTGCACAATTTTCACGCCACAGTCAATCAAGTAAGTATGCAAAAATTCAGCAGTTTACAAGTAGAAAGCAAACAAATGGAAGGGTCTCTGTGAATGCTGAAGTTCTTGTTTGTTGGTTGCTGCTTCCAATATGCCTCCTGCCCTAACCAGGTATGTAAAATATCCCAACTTGTTTGTGTTTGACATTTAAAACAAATTTCATTTCTAATTGCCATTTGTTGATGTTTTCTTTTTCTTTGCAAATTTATATGTTAAGGACATGGATTGCCTTTAACAGCATGTGAGGTAACCTTGAAACAAGATCTTAAAGATTTGTGGATGTGAGGCACATTCTTTCAAATTTTTTAAAGATAGGGTACATTCTTTAAGAATTATAAACATCTTAAGATTTGTAAATATGGAAATCATTAATATGGATCATAGTTAACAGTTTCTGAGGAAAGTTTGAAACACATTATTAAAGATTTGTAAATATGAGACACATTATTAAAGATTTTTGAACATTGGACACATTCTTTGAGATTCATGGGTCTTATTCTTCATTATAAACATAGATAATATTCTTAAGCACCTTTAAGAGTCTTTGAGGTAAGCTTAAAAGTTAAAACACATTATTAAAGATTTGTGAATATGAGACACAATATTAAAGATTTGTGAACATTGGAATAAGCATGGGTCATATTTATATGTAAACATGTGTAATACTCTTAAGATTTGTAAATGTAGATCAAACTTTTAAGATTTCAAACAATCCCTGATTGAAATCTTAAGAGTATTTTCCTACATTTTGAAAGCTATGTAGGCCCAACTGGCATAAGATCTTGAATGGGTTGTTTTTATTGAAAAGTTATTGGGAATTTGAACTTAGGGGCCCATGGAAAAGAAGTAGTATGATCTAACAACCTTGTTGAATCCTTACTTGATTAGGCCAACCATCTTGCTCTATAGGCAGAAGTGAGAATATTTGGCTATAATCGTCCTTCGAGCTAGGGTGATTAGTCCTGCAATCAAGACTAATCCCATGGTCATCAGGATTGACCAGGCTCCAACAACTTGTATATGTTTGGACTTTGGTCCCGGAAAATTGCTTTGAACTTGGGTTTCCTAATATGGTTCAGCATTTGAATCCCCGGTCTCACCATCTCATAATCAAAATCTAAAAGAAAAAACAAGAAAGAGAATCAAACCTAAACATGTGAGCCTTATAAGCTATATGCATAAGTGGTTAAGTTGTGGTTCGTTTGTGTCTATATAGTGTTATGTATAGATAATATGAAGTTTTAGAAAATGGAGTGCACCCTAAACTAGTTGACCAAAGTTGACACAATGTTCATCTTGCTTCATTACCTTGTGGTTTTTGTAGCTTGGTGATCCTAATTCAAATTGCTCTGTCATGTCCCTTTTTGAAATTAGAGACATGGAGAAGACCTCTAGCCTATTTTTATGTCTCATAGGCTAAAGGATTAAGCAAGAGAAATAATTAATAATATCATTTTAAGTTGGGCCCGGTAATTTCTAATTTTAAGGGCAACTTAATAAAATTATTATAATTAAAATAAAAGTATTTTTAAACACCAATATTAAAATAAAAAAGTATTTTTAAATACTTTGGGGGGAAATTTTAATTGAGGGCCCAATTTGGAAAGCTTTATAAGGAGGCACTTGGGTTCATTTGCATCATCGAGACTTCATTTGGCATTTTCTACTTTTTGTAATTGAGCATTGAGTTCATTCTTCTCATCTGAGAACGAAAACCCTTGGTTGTTCAAAGATCTTGGAGGTCGAAAAACCTCAACTCCACCTAGGGCAATTCCATCTGGGAATTGCATGTGAGTTGCAATTGTGGATTTTAATGCACATTCTCAGATTTGAGTGATTGGATTTGCATGCAAATTTAGTGATTGTCATTTGGAGGGTTTCATTGTTGAATTTTCAGAGTTTGTTGTTGCTGTTCATCGCAATTTTATGCTAGATCTGAAGCGCCATATTGAGGGAGAAATCCATTGTTATCATTTATTGCCATTTTCAAACCATAGGTTGCTAATTTATCCTATGTTTTTGCATTTTGGTTGCTGATTACCATATATTTCAGTTTCTAGAGCACCACATCTTGGAGGTGATTATTGTCATCATTACTTACTGATTTCATCATCTTTTTGCTGAACGCCACTCTTGGAAGAGGTTGTCATAGTCATTTATTACTG
The DNA here is from genome assembly GCA_027924645.1 of Cunninghamia lanceolata. Taxonomy (NCBI): domain Eukaryota; kingdom Viridiplantae; phylum Streptophyta; class Pinopsida; order Cupressales; family Cupressaceae; genus Cunninghamia; species Cunninghamia lanceolata. The sequence goes on along the minus strand of BSBN01000143.1, from coordinate 2,215,400 downwards.
TTTGAGGGTTTGGTCAGGCATATTTAACAAATATCCATCATTATTTGTTGTTGAAACTTCTACGCCGCCAGCCATACAAGGAGGTTTATTTGCTGATTGTTGTCATCATTGTTGTTGTTTGAGGCTGATCATCCCTATTTAGGGCCTGTGCCATCATTGTTGGGAGTCCCGGAGTGTTTTTGGGCAACATTTATCGCTGCAATCAACATTTCCAGCAACATTAATTGCTGTTTCAGTCATTCCCAGCCACCTACTTTGCTGTTGAGGGTGTTTGGACCACAACTAGTGCTACAATTTACAAGTTTCAAGTCATTTAGTCATTTTGACTCATATCAGCTGTTACATTACCTCTTCCAGCCCTAGATCTTGAGCGCCACACTTGGATAAGAGCTGCCATTACCATTTCGAGCTATTGCATCCTCTTACCATTTGTCAAAAATCATCTTTCAGAGGTTTAGGGGCTTCTGGTAGCTGTACCATCAACATTTTCAATCATTTTATCTGCTGTGAGTAGAATTTATCATCATTGTAAGTCTAAAATTGCATTTCTGGCTTGTATATCAGTCAATGTAATTGTTCTAGTTGTTGCGAATCAAGTAAATCAGTTTTCAAAGGGTTACAGGTGGATATGTGATTCAAATCCGAGTGTATTGGACAACCTAGGGTCTCATAATTGCTGTTTATTTTCAATCAGGGGTTCATGACATTCATTTCCAGCCATATCAGCATTTATACTTGGTGTATTTGATTATAAACTATTTAGATCTAAGCATAATTGCTGTCATAGGGTTCATATTGGCTGTTCATTACAAATCAGTCATAAATCAGCTAATTTATTTGTGGTAATTTGAGATCTACAAGTTGAAATTGTTGTGTTTGATGCTTTTGAAGTTGCATACCAGCCATTGAGGGTTTAAAAAGAAGTTTCCAGCTACTTGTTGACCAAAGTCAAACCAATGTTCATCCTACTTCATTACCTTGTGGCTTTTGTAGCTTGGTGACCTAATTCAGATTTCTCCCTTACCACAGCATATAGAGCCAGACCAATCGTGTTGAAATAACTCATGCCTCCTCCATACATCAGAGTCTTTTCACCTCAAAGACCCAAATTCAGAAGACTGCTTCAAACAAAGTTTGAGATTCTGACTCAAACCAGCACTTACTGTTCCAACTTCCATCATAACAGAAGATAACAGAGGTTAAGTACTGTTCTAATAACTAGTAAAGGCCACTTCATCCTTTGTAAAAAGAGAGGGTTATTGCAGTGTAGCCAAGTGTATTTCGCTTTGGCAATGGAACCTATATGATATTTGCATCTGACACAAGTCAACAAGGTTTGACATAATAACAGTTGTTTTACAAAAGAGAAGACTATTTGACAAAAGCATCTTATTTCAATTTTGTACGGTCTCATTCAGCAAGCTTAGAAAGTCTGTCGGCATTTTTATGAAATTGTGAACTCTGATGAGCTGCTTTTGAATCACATTGGCCAGTCATTTCTCAAAGATTTATTTCCAGTTTAGAGTGTTTTCTTTTCTTAATATTTTTGGCTTTAGAGTCTGTTCCTGACCCATTCTTGATTCATTGTTGGGCAGATGCCAATCTAAAATATCTGTGGATTTCTTTAGCTCCAAAGCTCTTCTGCAATCCTTATTTCCTAGAGTGACAAGTAAAACACACTTAAAAACAAATTTGTCTAGTGTGAAGAGCAAGAGATTCTCTTTAAAATGGAAGAGAAATTCACATGTTTGTGGAATTGGCTGTTTAGAGTCCAAGCTTGCCTCTCCTCCTTGTGTTTATACTCTAGACCTTGTGATTGAACTGACTGGAATCAAGGATAATTATGTCGTAAGCAATTTTCCACAAATAAACAATGTGCATCCTTTACTAAAATCCTCTTCTGCAAAAGCTATTCCAGCAGTTAGATCACATGAAAGTACATTTGCAATGATGAAAAGAGCTGAGGAAGAGTTTCAAAACTTAACGGGAAATGCACAGATTAAACTAGACCAGTTATTATTTGAAGATGCTGCAGCAGTAGAATACAGGGAGAGTATGCGGAGAAAGAAAATTGGTCAAGCAAATAAAGGAAGGGTACCTTGGAACAAAGGCAGAAAGCACACGCCAGGTAATTCAAAGAGATTTAGCTGTGGTTCATTTTTAATATATTGCACATTGAAATTACAGATTTGAGGGATCAATTGTAATTTCTAATGACACACAGAGACTATTGCCCTAATACGGGAGAGAACTACACAGGCTTTGCAAGATCCCGAGGTGACACTATTTAAGAATTTTGTTGTTTAAGGAATTTGAAACCCATGATTGCAATTTTAATGTGCAAGTAATTGGAATTGAGTTTTCTTAAAAGCTAATTACCAATATCTTTTTGCTTGACAATTTTAGTTGCTCTTGGATTTGTAGGTTAAAAAGAAATTGGTACAGAGAAAGAAAATTGTACCTTGGAACAAAGGCAGAAAGCACACGCCAGGTAATTCAAAGAGATTTGGCTGTGGTTCGTTTTTAATATATTGCACAATGAAATTACAGATTCAAGGGATCAATTGTTATTTCTAATGACACACAGAGACTATTGCCCTAATACGGGAGAGAACTACCCAGGCTTTGCAAGATCCCGAGGTGACACTATTTAAGAAATTTGTTGTTTAAGGAATTTGAAACCCATGATTGCAATTTTAATGTGCAAGAAATTGGAATTGAGTTTTCTTAAAAGCTAATTACCAATATCTTTTTGCTTGACAATTTTAGTTGCTCTTGGATTTGTAGGTTAAAAAGAAATTGGTACAACGTCATCTTCCTCACAGGTAAGCATTGCTTTTCATGTAGGAGTAAATTCTAGTAGAAATACATTATTGATATTTTTTAGTCTGGTTTACTACTGGACTTGGATAGACTGCAAGAAACCTTGATGACAATGATATTGAATGGTTTTGGGATGATGTATTAACTAACACTTAAACAAATAAAAGGCAGCTGAGGTTCTCTTTCTTATTTGATTAAGTTCATATATGATATAGGCATCAAAATCAGGGTTAAATAAATGCTATTCCATGTGGACAAAAGCTGTGAACTATTAGGACAGCCTTATGAGACTAACACTTTCGCTATGTGATGAAGGGGGTAAATCATAAAACACACAACAAAAATTGCACATAGAAAATAGGAACGTTCTTTTATTGATTTGGACAACACATTACATTACAGAAGCTCAAATACAATCAGAGGATGAATCCTCCACAGACTGCAACACATTACAGCTTCCTATCATTAGACTCTGGAACCTTCTACCTTTTGTAGCCCCAAATCTGCTAGGGTTTCTGTTTTCCTGCCTTTTCTTGACTCTACACTTTCCCCCTTATCTCTACTACGGCCCAGGGGTTCCCAAAAATGGTCATAAATAGCCCTTTTGGCGGCCTATAGCCAAAATTTCGAAATTTGCAACTCCCTCCAAAAATAGGTCAACTTTCGAGAAACATAGCTTTTGATACGGGTGTCTGATTGACGAACCGTTTGAAGCGCTGGAAAGCTCGCGAAGTGAACTACGACGCCAGATTTCCGTAAACTTTTCGGGGCGTTATGGGATGTTTAAGTACCTCATATCTGATTTCAGAACTTTTCCAAGAACCTCATAAAATTGAAACTTTAATATCTTGAAATCCAGCCATGATCTTGAGCTGAAATTCGCCAAGAATACTTATTTGACTATTCTGAAGCTTTGGGGAAAATTTCGGGCTCAATTGCTTCTCTGATATAGACTTACTAAAAATAGTAAATTCTAGTATTCTTAGCCCTGTTGGAAACTTTGAAGGTTCTGAATCATTATTCAAGCAAATGGGTAGCTGAAAACACAAATTTTGAAAAGAAATGAAAACAAAGTCATCAATTTTGAATCAACATTGTTTTTGGGTGATGCAAGATTGCCCTTACACCTCTAGATTCTCCTGCATCAGACACCCAGAGTAATTTTGAGAAGTGACCTTGTCACATCTCAGGTGTTTGAGGAAAACCCCAAACGGTCAATCTCTGCCTTAGAAAAACAGGAAGAATCTTCAACAGGCCTTCCTTTTCCACTTCACCAGATATTCTTCATATTGCCTATTCCGGGTACTTTTTCCCACACGGCTATCCAAGATCTCTTCTATCTCCTCCTTTGAAGTAGATGCTGGAATACTCCACTGTTTTTCTGTTGGTCCATCCTCTATTCCACCTTCATGATATTCTGTTAAATCAACAATGTTGAACACATGGGAAATGTTGATCTCATTTGGCAACTCTACCTCATATGCATTTCCTGAATCATGCTTCTTCAGAATCCTACATAGTCCAAATTTCGTCATTTTCAACTTATTATATGTTCTAATTGGAAACCTCTCTTTTCTCAAGTAAACCATGACTTCATCTCCTACATGAAATTCCTTATATCTCCTCTTCTGATCTGCCTTAGCCTTGTACTGAATATTTATCTTATTAATGTGCTTTCTCACCTCTTCATGCAAATTCTTCAGATGTTCTGCAAAATCTTCGGCTTTGACACTTGTCTTTTCTCTCTTGTCCATCTTCCTTAACTCTGAAACATTTCTTGGACTACTCCCATATACAATCTGAAATAGTGATGTTAGAACTTGCAACTTTGTGCTTGCATTGGCAACAAAATTGCCCTGCATTAAATCTAGGTTTATGTAAATGCTATTCTATGTGGACAAAAGCTGTGAACAATTTCTGACCAACACTTTCACTATGAGAGATATCAGAACCTGCAACCTTGTGCTTGCATTGGTAACCACCTTGACCTGAATTAAAATTAGGTTTAAATAAATGCCATTCCATGTGGACAAAATCTGTGAACAATTAGGACACTCTTAGGAGATTAACACTTTCATTATGGGAGATGTCAGAACCCGCAACCTTTTGCTTGCATCTGTGACAACCTTGACCTGCATAACACATTGCGTTAACAAGCCCTCATTGGTATTGTCAGATTTGGTAGCTTAAATCAATGCTCTATAAACATTTTATCAAATGATTATGATGAAGCTATGACAGGTAATCTAAAATCATAGTTCAATTTATGTTGAGGATGATTTTTTTTTTTAACTTGCATACATATTACTAATAAGAGAGAATACATTAGGTGGCTAAGGAAGCCACACCAAAATACATCTTATGTCATATACCCATTTATAGGAACAACAAGTTAAAGTATAAAAGCAAATTACATTAGAATATACAAGTCTATTTTCATTTTATATTGTCTATTCTTTTGCTTCCATGGTGTCTGTCTTTGTTTGTCTGTTCAAACTGCCCTGCTTGTGCCATTCTGATCTTGCTCTGCAGTATTAGATTGGTTCTGGTTCATCCCTATCTCATTGTTTTCTTGATTTATGTTGTCACTGTTGACAAAGGAATCCCATTCTTTGTATGTTCCAATCTTTGGTGAGGTTCTAAGTAAACTGCTGTCAACATCAAAGTTCTGGCATGCATATTCCATCGCATCCATTTTATGTTCTGTGTTCTCTTCCACCAAGTTTTGGTGCTATACCTGTTATGCTCTCTCATGTATTCCTTATGAAAGTTAGGGTCCACCTTCCTATAGTCGTGAGGCCAAAACTCAGCTGTGTTAATATCTGCCTTGTAAACAGTTGCTGAGCCTTCGTCCAAAATCGTCATGAATCTTTTTGTAGGAATTCTCATTGTTGTAGTTGCCTGTTCACAAATCAACTGAGTTATGAGTCCCAAGAAGGACCCAGTAAACATTCTTTCCCTTCCCTGGTGCACATTTTCATTTCTTGCCTTCCACAAAACCCACAAGATCTCAGTAGTAAACAATAACCAAAACAAATTTTCATTTTTTTCAACATTACTAAGATATCCACATAGAATATTAACCTTGGTAACACATAGACCAGACAAATTTCCTTTTAAAGACCTTAAGAAGAAAGACCAAATGAATTTTGCAAACAAGCAGTCAAAGAAGATGTGTTCACAGTTCTCAGGACTTCTACAGTAAAGACAGAGGTTATCTGACCCTATTGCCAGCCTATTTAATAACAGAAGCCACCTAAAACAACATTTCTTTGGTTCAATGACCTTAGACCAAATGATAGTCATTGTTCTTGACAACACATTATGTTCTAAATTGACTTTCCAAACATGATTAATGTGTGCATAAACATCATAGTTTTCTGTCATCAAATTATATAGCTTCTTCGGAACCATTCTTCCAAATTCCGTGCCATCTTTCCAACTGATTTCCTTCCAATTCACTGTTTTCAGAATTAGGCCCTGTTGAATATGCCTTTGTATAGTTTTAATAAGAACTGCATAAGTCCTTTTTTGTGTCTCCGGTATATTGTATTCAATCCTGAGTTTGTGCCAGCTTTTAATAGAATTATTAGTTATAACATTTTCAAATGAAGCAATTCCTCATTTATACCATTTTTTAGTCGAGCAAACTTGAAATAAGGCTAACGCCTTATCATTATATTTTAGATTCCACCAGATAGATCTGGTTCTATCTATCTCTCCTATTAAAATCAATAGCTTCTCTATTCCCCAAGAAGGGTTTGATGGTTTCCCAGGCTTTCCAGATTGAAGCAAATACAACTGACCCCAAGGGTTTGACATTGAAGTCTCCCAAAAAAAATCCTGAAGACCCAAGTCTAACCAATCTCATGCTTTTTTAGGCACTGCTTTCCTCATATTATTAACAATTAAAACTTTCCATGGTTCAAATCCCTCAAAGGCTCTAACAATCCATTTTGCCACCACCATAGCACCCTGAACTTTTAGATCTTTCAACCATAAACCCCCCAGGTTTTTGCTCAAGCAACACCATTCCCAGGCAACCGCATGTCTCTTTTTATTCCCTCTCCCATCCGACCACAAAAACTCTCTAATCCTTTTTTGGACGAGGTTAACTTGATAACTTGCAAAAAACTAAGAGAAAGCATAGTAAATGGAATAAGATGCAAGAATTTTTTGACACACCTGTAACCTTCTGGCCATGGAGAGATATTGCTTATCCCACATATTGAGCTTCTTGTTAATTTTCCCATAGATCCAGTCCCACATCTCCTTCAAAGATGGATTAATAGAGAATGGAATTCCAAGGAGTCTCACTAGCTTGTTTGAGTCCCCCCGTTGCCATTGAAATGTATCCAGCGGCCAACCACACTGGAGGATAATCATCCAAGCCTAGAAGAGTAGATTTTGAGTGGGAAACTTTGGCTCCTGTAGCTTTATAGAATATCAACAGTCTTTCCTCAAAATTTGTTAAGTTCTCTTCTAGAACAGGAAATAATGTTGTATCATCAGCAAACTGGATATTTAGAAGTGTTTCATTGTTTGGAAGAGTTATTCCTTTCAGTTCCCTCCCTATCAAATTTGTTCTTAGGATATAAAACAGTGCTTCAGAGGCAATGACAAACAGTGCAGATGCAAGAGGGCAGCCTTGCCTTATAGACCTTTCCAGTTTGAATGGGTTAGAAAGAGATCCATTAATGTCAATTTGAACAGTGGCATCCTTGAATAACATTCTAACCATGTTACAATATTCCTCAGGAAAGCCTAAGGCTTCTAGCATCATGAATACAAAGGACCATTCAATCCTATCGTATGCTTTTTCAAAGTCCAATAATAGGATACCTATATTTTGTTCACTTTTTTTTGCCCAGTCCAGGGCTTCCCAGCTTGTAATCAGATTTTCCAAGATGTATCTTCCTTTTATAAAGCTTGTCTGTGTAAGGCTGATAATGACTGGAAGAATGTCAATAAGTCTCATAGCTAAAACTTTAGCTATAATTTTATAGGATACATTTAACAAAGTAATAGGTCTCCAATTTCTAATATTTGTTTTATCCCCTTCTTTAGGTAAATGTTTGATCACTCCTTTATGATTTCCTCCGCCAAAGTTCCCTTAGATATAACCTCTTTATATAGCTCCAACAAATCTTCAACTATCCAATCTTCATTACATTTATAAAACTCCACATGAATTCCATCAAAACCAGATGACTTACCGTTTTCCATTGTCCTTATTGCTTTGGTTATTTCATCTTTAGAGATTACTTTCCTTAACTTAGTACACATTTCATCTGTGATTTTTTTGGGGCATATTCTTCTACAAAAGCTTTGAGCTTCTTTGCATTCCTTGGACCCATCTCCATTTACAGGGAGAGAATGCGGAGAAAGAAAATTGGTCAAGCAAATAAAGGAAGGGTACCTTGGAACAAAGGCAGAAAGCACACGCTAGGTAATTCAAAGAGATTTGGCTGTGGTTTATTTTTAATATATTGCACATTGAAATTACAGATTCGAGGGATCAATTGTTATTTCTAATGACACACAGAGACTATTGCCCTAATACCGGAGAGAACTACTAAGGCTTTGCAAGATCCCGAGGTGACACTATTTAAGAATTTTGTTGTTTAAGGAATTTGAAACCCATGATTGCAATTTTAATGTGCAAGAAATTGGAATTGAGTTTTCTTAAAAGCTAATTACCAATATCTTTTTGCTTGACAATTTTAGTTGCTCTTGGATTTGTAGGTTAAAAAGAAATTGGTACAGAGAAAGAAAATTGTACCTTGGAACAAAGGCAGAAAACACACGCCAGGTAATTCAAAGAGATTTGGCTGTGGTTCATTTTTAATATATTGCACATTGAAATTACAGATTCGAGGGATCGATTGTTATTTCTAATGACACACAGAGACTATTGCCCTAATACGGGAGAGAACTACCCAGGCTTTGCAAGATCCCGAGGTGACACTATTTAAGAAATTTGTTGTTTAAGGAATTTGAAACCCATGATTGCAATTTTAATGTGCAAGAAATTGGAATTGAGTTTTCTTAAAAGCTAATTACCAATATCTTTTTGCTTGACAATTTTAGTTGCTCTTGGATTTGTAGGTTAAAAAGAAATTGGTACAACGTCGTCTTCCTCACAGGTAAGCGTTGCATTTCATGTAGGAGTAAATTCTAGTAGAAATACATTATTGATATTTTTTAGTCTGGTTTACTACTGGACTTGGATAGACTGCAAGAAATCTTGATGACAAAGATACTGAATGGTTCTGGGATGATGTATTAACTAACACTTAAACAAATAAAAGGCAGCTAAGGTTCTCTTTCTTATTTGATTAAGTTCATATATGGTATAGGCATCAAAATCAGGTTTAAATAAATGCTATTCCATGTGGACAAAAGCTGTGAACTATTAGGACAGCCTTAGGAGACTGACACTTTCGCTATGGGAGATGTCAGAACTTGCAACCTTGTGCTTGCATTGGCAACAAAATTGACCTGCATTAAATCCAGGTTTATGTAAATGCTATTCTATGTGGACAAAAGCTGCGAACAATTTCTGACCAACACTTTCACTATGAGAGATGTCAGAACCTGCAAGCATCAATGCTCTATAAACATTTTATGAAATGATTATGATGAAGCTATGACAGGTAAGCTGAAATCATAGTTCAATTTATGCTGGGGATGATTTTCTTGATTCATATTTCAGTTATTTATACATGGTGAATACTTTGGGTGCATATACGCACATTTATAATTCTTTGTTTGATTTAATTATTTATTTTGTTTTCTTCTATGTTACTATTATTACTATTTAGTAGTAGTATTTAATGTTTGGTATCTAGCATCATAGCATGTAGTCCCCACTTGAGTTGCTACAATCTTGAATTAAAGATGACAATACTGTTTGATCTCAACATCATAAGGATATTATAATTCTCAGTTTTAATCATAGTAACCAGGTATGAGTTCAAACACAAATCTTGACTAGCACAAAAATAACCAAAAATTTACAGATTTTTGAAAAAGAAAAGGAATTGTCATAGTTTTGAAAACTGAAAATATATTGCAGATGGGTTTCACTCTCTGCCTTTCAGATGACTAAAATTCTCTTGGGCAGGTCAGTTTAATTCAAAACGGAGTTCTGCTGTCATATTTGCTTTAACAAGGGAGTAGTTTCAGCGCTGAGGGAGGCTTACAGGTCTATTTTGTGTATAACTGAAATGCAATAGCAAGACACAGTGATAACACTGGTCAATGTTGACCATACCTCCATTAATTTGGACCCCCCTGGAAAGCCTCATAAAATAACACTTTCCTCCTCTTCGAGCAGTACATTGACCCAACTTTGCAATTTATAACTTAAAAAATCTATGACAGATCTCAGTAATGTTAGCTCTTCTTTGATCTATAGGCGGATGTCATGTGCTGGGGCCAAGGGAGAATTTACAGTAAAAACAGCTTATTATTACCTATCCTAGTAGTTGATCCACACATAGAATCCTAATTGATGGAGATATGTGTGGGAGTTGAAAGCATGTCCCAAATTCCAAACTTTCTTTTGGCTTATACTGCAAAATAAGGGCCTTGCAGCAGAAGATTTAAGAAGGAAAGCTTGTCAAGTTTCCATAGTACATTTGCTTTGCTTCCCAACAAAAAAATGGCACCAATTATTCATTGAGTACCCTTGTGCTAGTTGTATTTGAATATAAGTTTCTCAATGGTGGTATCACTTGAAGACGTAGTCCTTAGATATCCAAAAAAAGTTTCAATTGACAGACTTTTTAATCTGTTGTAATTTGTGCCATCTTCTCTGTTGGGACCTACTGCTTGATTGTAACAGACAAGTGTTTTGAGCTATGGTTAGAGATACTTCTGTCAATAGAAGGAATCTTTGTTATCACTCTCAATACAAGGATGGGTCTTATTTATTTGTGATCTGTGGAAGTTACCAGGCTTCAAATCCTGATGGGTTTACATTACTAAGCTCATGGAATATACTTGCCTAACTCATATTCTATGTGACAGTTTTCAAGACAGGTACAGCATGAAGCAATAGAATGATTTTTAGGAATGATAAACCTTTGACCAGATTTAGGAAATGGCAGGGGATGACAATTACAATATTATATTTATATCATATAAAATTTGAAAAATTACAATATAAAGTTTTTTGAGGCAAACATAAGCATCATTAGTTAGTCTTGAAAAGCCCCCAGGGTGTAGACTGAACGGTTAAGTCATTGGAAGATGCAAATAATGGTTGTGTGTTCAAACCCCAACAAATACTGCTGGCACAGAGCAAGTCACCAGCCCAGGAGTTATAGAGGAGTGTCCCTTAAGGCATAAGAACCCTAGGGCTTCCCAATTCTCCCAGTTATAAAAAAAAAACTAGTTAGTCTTGAAAAAATTCTTGATATAAATTTTATGGCTTTGTTTTTGCAAAAATTAAGCATCATCAAACATTTAACATTCTGATTTTTGAGGCAAACAAGCATCATTAGTTAGTCTTGAAAAGACTCAAGGTGTACACTGAATGGTTGTCATTGGAAGATGCAAATAATGGTTGTGACGTGTGTTCAAACCCCAACAAATACCACAAGCATGGGGCAAGTCGTCAGCCCAGGAGTTATATGTGTTTTAGGCACAAGACAATTGAGGGGGGGTGAATCGGTTGTATCAAAAACTTCAAACCCTCATAAACATAATCACATCCACATCAATTCACTTTAAACCCTTTAATCTATTATGAAGATTTAAACATGAAAAGCAGATAACAAAAGCTTAAACACATCAACACCATGCACAAGAGAACACCAAATTTTTACGTGGAAAACCCTAAAAGGGAAAAACCACAGTGAGGATTAGCTCACAATATAAAGTAGTAGCAATACCAAATTACAAGAGGCTCACTGCCATAGGGCTCATTGCTCGGACTCACTGCCCACAAAAACAAAGGCTCACTACCAAGGATTCACTGTCCAAAAGAAGAAGAAAGAAGAAGAGGCTCATTGCCAAGAGTGAACTAATATAATTGCATCTGACACATGCATAGGTTCAGTTCCAATGAAGCACAACCAACATCACCTTCGCATCTATATCGAAAGATAGTAGGCACCTTCTGCTCACTGCATCCAGTCGCCTAACCCATGAAAGCTCTTACTACCTTAATCAAATTCACATTATTGGCATCATATTGCCTTTGCTCACCCATGCACACGAGCTCTTGACACTTATTTATATATCATCATTAACCTTGAAACAATCTTCAAGGTCGGCAACACAATCTTCAATCCTTGAAACAATCTCCAAGGTTGGCAAATACACAACATTTGAATTAGGTATGGACCTAAACATTCCACGCCACAAGAGAATGAAGGCAAACCACTCTATGCCTTAGCTTGGACCCAAATCTATCCAAGCACGCTACACAACACTCACATAATCATCAAATCAACTCCACAATCAGCACAAACATTCTAGGTCGGCCAATCAGTGTAAACATAAGGAATTCTTGATCACACATTTCCACGATCACAACCATAACTTGTGGACCATACACAAGGCTTTAACACAGTCTAGAAACATCCATGAACATCTTGAAGTCACCTGAAAACCAACAAATTCAACCACAACAACTTTCACCTGAAGACAGTTCACAGACTGCTTACAAACAACACTGTCGAACTCTGCTACACAAGAAAATTACTTTCCGGAGCACCAAATCACAAACCATCCAGAATGAAGATAGGTAAGGGCCTTATGAACACATGTCTAGAACTGCAGCACCTAAAATGAATCTGCGGAGAAATGCGGATCAAATTACTTTCTCACAGACACACTGCAAACACTGTTAGATACAATTCTCAAACTGGTGAACATAACTTTCATTGCACAGCAATCCGGAGCACCAAATTCTGGATTTAGCAACTTAAAACATTTCTCAACAACATATCCAAACCACACATTCAGATCTCCAACACAGAAGAAATGCGGAGCAAAAGATCGAATAGTATTCTGTAAGCTAGAAGATACCTTCAACACACTGTTTCCAGTATTAATCAAATTTTCTCAGAAGCACTTGGAAACCCAACAACAAGAGCAATCTACTAACATCATCAACACCTCTACAAGTTATTCAAATCACTTTAACACAACAACTCAATAAAAAATAACAGCAACATTAGAAGGCACAGTTGACACTGTAATAAACCACCCCTCGTGTTTTCTGACGTTTAGTTGAAACTTGGTGCATTTTGGGTTTTTTGCATTTTTTTGACAAACACACATGCATGTATATATTTTCGAAAATACAACAAAAAGGAGATACCCAGATGCTTTATTTCATTGCATAGACATTACAAAGCATTTATAAGCAATACCCACAAAAATATGCTCAAATAAACTAGAGTTTCAACATACCCTTTTTGCTGTCCAAGAAAGTTCAAGCTGGAAATTGGTAGTACAACAGCGTACAGGCAGAAAACTTTGTATATTTCCCTCACTTTGATCTTTTGTTTTCATTACAATGCATAGGCCAAATCAACAAGTTAGGCGCTCCAAAATAGAGCCACCAACATACATAGCAAAAGCCAAATAGATGCCCATGTCCCTGGCTGTATGGTACGGCCAGCAGCACGAAGGAAATCAGAAATATCACACCTACGAACACAAAGTCTGCTCCAACATAATCTGTAACAGCTGCAGCAATAGGCTCCTCCAAATGGATGAAGAAACCTTGAATGAAGATCAACTAAAATGCCAATTTGCTGTAGGAGGTACGGCTTGTCATGGCTGAACTGTACAACTGGTATGGGAGCCCAAACCACTTCAAACAAACACAAACTTCCAATCCAAAATCTGCAATATGTTCTTTGATCCCTTCTAAGAATTATGGAGGCAATAAACTGAAGATATAACAAAGAAAACTCCTCCGCGACAAGCTGTATATGATGCAATGAAGCTCAAATAGTGACCCTGAATGAAGCCACTCAAATCAACATCCTGGGAGTGTCTTTCAACTCCGCAGATTCTCTCAACCAAGGAGGTTTTCGTCTCCGAAGTTGCTGGTTCGAAACCCTACTCCAAGCAAAGCTCAGACAATATCAAAATATCCAATAGTCAATAATGCAAAAATGAAGTTCTTTTTCTTCCTTATACCTCCAACGCCACTTTTTGGGAAAAGTGAGTATTTTAATTACTTTATTTCTCCTTATACTTGGGCGCCCAAAGTCATGTGACTTTATAACTTGAAATATATCATAAAATACCATATAATATAAAGTCACTTAATACAGATGTTCTAAAGTCCTTTTTTTAAAAAATAAACATTATTATTTTACAGACTTTAAAACGGAGGCGCAAAACACATTGGAATCCCGAGATCTATAGACCGTTGGAAAGGTCTCGCCAAAACGCTTCACATCCAACTCTGAGATTCCCGAAATGAACAGAAACCCTAACTTGCTAAAAATAGCAAGTCTGGCCAAGGTGATTGAAAACATTCCAGAGAGCTCCAAATTGAAGGTCTCACTGAATCCAACAATCTCCACTGAAGACCGACATAACCAACCAAGGCTACACCCCATTGGGTTCCTTAACCATACTGGTTAGTCTACGGGAACCAAGCATAGACTAACACTGTTTAGGAAAGGGGACATTACAGACACCAATGACAACACAAACATGTTGACATCAATGACAACACCGATTAGCACATACTTGCAACAATCTCCCCCTTTGTCATTGATGGAAACATATGATGTGAAAAACCATCATGACACAACTCTGCACCAATCTCACTCTCCCCCTTTCTTTTATACATCTTACTCTCTTCCTCTCCCTTTGTTTTTCATATGAACTCTCTCTCCCCTTTGACATCAATGGCAAAGGGTGACACTTTTTCAAGTTCTCTCCCCCTGATTATGATACTGCACATACTTGCACTATTTTCAACTGCTCTGAATACTCCCCCTTAGAAGTACACACCAACTTGTATCAACTCTTACTCCCCCTGACTGGAACAATCACCAACGCCACTACCTGCTCCCCTTGAGAGGTAGCCTCCATCATCAGTCCAGAGAAGAATGAATCTTGAAGCACATTGTATTGATGCACTTCCTTATGCATCTAGTTCAAAGGAGGGGCAATAACCCCTAACTTCTCTCGAAGATACTCAAATGTATCCTTAGGAAGAGCTTTAGTGAATATGTTAGTAACCCGATCCTTTGTAGGCACATACTCAAGCGTCACTTCATTCTCTACAACCTTCTCTTTCAGAAAGTGATACCTAATTGAAATATGCTTTGTTTTTGAATGCATCACTGGATTCTTTGAAATGTTAATGGCACTTGTATTGTCACAAAAGATAGGAATTGGCTCATCATACACAACTTTGATATCCTTTAATGTTTGTCTCATCCATAACACCTGTGTGCAATATACTCTGCCTCTGCATTGGATAAAGACACCGAATCCTGCTTCTTGCTTAGCCAAGATACAACTCTATCTCCAAGGAAGAATGCACCACTACTTGTACTTCTTCTGTCATCTACACATTTGGCCCAATTTGCATCTATGTAGGCACTTAGGTTAAAGTCATTGTTCTTAGGATACCACAAACCATGATCTGGAGTGCCCTTCAAGTATCTGAATATCCTCTTCACCGCCATGACATATGACTCTCTAGGATCTTCTTGAAGTCTTGCCACAAGACATACTGCATGCATGATATTCAGTCTGGTAGCAGTTAGATATAGCAGTCCTCCAATCATTGATCTATATTTGCTCTGATCAGTCTTAGGGGATTCATCATTCTTGCTCAGCTTGCAACCAGTTGTCATGGAGGTACAAACTGGTTTAGAATCTTCCATTCCAAACTTCTTCAACAATTCTTTGACATACTTTGATTGTGAAATGAAAATGCCCTTGTTTGTTTGATTGATTTGCAGCCCAAGGAAGAAGTTCATCTCTCCACACATTGGCATCTCAAAGTCTTTTTGCATTTCATTTGCAAAGTCCTTACACATACCTTCATTTCCACTGAAGATTATGTCATCCACATAGACCTCAACAATTAGGATTTGATCTTTGCTTACTTTGATGTACAAGTTACTGTCTGCAGACTCTTTACTGAATCCCTGATGCAACAAATACCTGTCTAACCTTGCATACCAGGCTCTGGGAGCTTGCTTCAGACCATACAATGCCTTCTGCAATCTGCATACCATATCTGGTTTGTTTGACAATTGAAATCCATCCGGTTTCTCTATGTATACTTCCTCTTCCAACTCACTATTCAGAAAAGCAGACTTCACATCCATCTAATATACTTTGAAATCTTTATGTGCTGCATAAGCCAGAAACAACCTAATAGCCTCCATTCTTGCCACCGGGGCAAAAGTTTCCTCATAGTCTATTCCTTCCACTTGTGAGTACCCCTTACATACCAATCTTGCCTTGTTCCTTACCACTTCTCCATTCTCATTCAACTTGTTCCTGTATATCCACTTAGTTCCAATCACATTCTTATTCTCTGGTCTTGGGACAAGTTCCCAAGTCTGATTCTTCTCAATCTGCATTAGTTCTTCTTCCATAGCCTTAATCCAATACTCATCCTTGCATTCCTCAACCATTGTTTTAGGTTCAACTTTGGAATCTAAACATAGATTTACTTGTTCTTCAATAGCTCTGCTTCTTGTCAATACACCTTTGCTCTTATCACCAATGATTTAATCTTCAGTGTGATGCCTCTTCACGTATTTGGAAGTTTTAGGGACTCTTTCCGGAGCTTCTTGTTCTTCAACTTGAACTTCTTTTCCTTTAGTTTCTTCTTTTTCTCCGCAAGAAGATTCATCTGATTCATATCCATTAGTCTCTGAAAACTTCTGTATATCTTCATCAACCTTAACATTAGCACTTTCAACAATCTTTCTTGGCCTCTTATTATAGCATCGGTAAGCTTTGCTTTTGGTAGAGTATCCAAGAAAAATACCTTCATCACACCTTGCATCAAACTTTCCTAGCTCTTCATCTCTTCTTATGTAACATTTGCGTCCAAAAACTTTGAAATATTCAGCAGTGGGAATCCTTCCATACCATAGCTCATAGGGAGTCTTCGTATCATTTGCTTTCCTCTGTACTCTGTTCTGTATGTAGACAGCAGTATGAATTGCTTCTCTCCAGTAGACTTCCGGTAGGTTTGCTTCTTTTATCATTGTCTTTGCAGCTTCTTGAACAGTCATGTTCTTCCTTTCAACCACTCCATTTTGCTGAGGAGTTCTAGGAGCAGATAGATGCCTCTTTATCCCATGATTCTCACAAAACATGTTAAACTCATTAGAAGTAAACTCTTCACCTTTGTCAGGCCTCAAACATTTGATTTTCATATCCAATTCATTATCAACCATTGCTTTAAAAGCTTTAAACTCTAGGGCTTCTGATTTTTCCTTAAGAAAAGTGACCCAAGTCATTCTAGAGCAATCATCAATAAATAACATGAAATACTTGTCACCTTGTAAACTCCTTACTCTGGTAGGACCACATAGGTTTGTATGCACCAACTCCAATAGTCCGGTAGATGACTGATCCTTGCTTGTGAAGCTTCTTCTTGTTTGCTTTCCAAACTGACATTCCCTACAGACAACAGTAATAGGTTTTTTTTATCTTTGGCAGATCTCTCACAGCTTGGACTGAACTTATCCTTACCATGCTATCAAAATTGATGTGGCACAATCTCCTATGCCATAGCCAACTCTCATCGATCTGAGTCATATGGCAATAACTAACACCACTTTTGAGATGATAAACATTTCCACTTGTCTTCTTCCCAGCAGTAATTACTATTCCAGAGCTTTTTCTGATCTCACACCCATCATCCTGAAACATAAGATTGTAACCTTTGCTACACATCTGTTCAACACTCAAGAGATTATGCTTTAAACCTTTCACATAAAGAACATCATCAGTGTTATGCTTTCCATCAAAACTGATTGGACCTTTTCCACAAATCTTAGCAGCTTCATCACCACCAAACCTAACTACTCCATCAAATTTTTCAAGTTTAATAAACTTACTCTTATCACCTGTCATATGATTTTAGCATCCACTGTCAATGACCCAGTCATCCTTTTCACTCCTAGCATGAAAAGCAGATATTACAGTGCCTTTAGGGTTAGAACATGCTTCCGGATTCTTTTCCTTCACACAACTTCCAGAGTTAGCAGAACCAATTTCATATCTTATGGCAATAAATAAGCATTCATCATCATTATCATCCTCAAGGTTAGATTCATCATCAGAAATGCTTGCATAGTAATTTTTCTTGACCAACCTTCCTCTGTTTTCCTTGTTTTTAATTCTTAGAGCTCTATCCGGACACCTTGAAGCATAATGACCTATTTTTCCACAACTAAAACATTTAAAATACAACTTACCACTAAACTTACTAGTACCCCTTTTCATCAAAGTCTTCTCTGTTTTACTAGCTTTAAAAGCAGTCTCATCTTTTGCATTTCCATTACTTCTGCCAAACTCTCTTATTTCAAAAGCAGCTAGAGTGCCAAGCAATTGATCTTTGGTAAACTGATTCAAATTTTGTAATTCTTCAATAGTAGAAACCTTATGACTGTAAGCTTTAGGAAGAGTTCTAAGTACCTTCAATATCACTTCTTGATCACTTATATCCCCACCAAGTCCTTTGATGCCATTGACAACTTCATCCACCTTCTGCAAGTAGCTTGTAATGTTTTCATCTTCAGACATTCGCATGGTCTCATAAGTGAGCTTCAAATTCTGCATTTTAGCCCCTTTAACCTTCTCATCTCCTTCATAAACACTTTCCAACCTTTTTCAAATCTCATTAGCAACTTTCAAATTCACAACTTTCACCAACTCAGAATTAGTAAGTCCACTTAAGAGAGCATGTTTTGCCTTACCGTCTATTTCAACAGCTTTGATTTCATCTTCAGAATTTATACCATTCTTAGGTTTAGAGTAATTAGATTTGACGCATTTCCACACCTCATAACCAAGAGAAATTAGAAAGGCTTCCATCCTTACCTTCTAGAGTGCATAGTCTGATCCATCAAACAAGGGAGCATCCTTCTTGTGTGCCATCCCGGATCTACCTCAAGCTATTAAGCTTTCTTCAAAGGAACCTTACTTTGATACCAATTGTTGAAAGCACAAGACAACTAGGGGGGGGGGGGGGGAATCACTTGTATCAAAAACTTCAAACCCTCATAAACATAATCACATCCACATCAATTCACTTTAAACCCCTTAATCTATTATGAAGATTTAAACATGAAAAACAGATAATAGAAACTTAAACACATCAACACCATGCACAAGAGAACACCAGATTTTTACGAGGGAAAAACCATGGTGAGGATTAGCTCACAATATAAAGTAGTAGCAATACCGAATTACAAGAGGCTCACTGCCCACAAAAACAAAGGCTCACTGCCAAGGACTCACTGTCCAAAAGAAGAAGAAAGAAGAAGAGGCTCACTGCCAAGAGTGAACTGATATAATTGCATCTGACACATGCATAGGTTCAGTTCCAATGAAGCACAACCAACATCACCTTCGCATCTATACCGAGAGATAGTAGGCACCTTCTGCTCACTACATCCAGTCGCCTAACCCATGAAAGCTCTTACCGCCTTAATCAAATTCACATTACCGGCATCATATCCCCATTGCTCACCCATGCACACGAGCTCTTGACACTTATTTATATATCATCATTAACCTTGAAACAATCTTCAAGGGCGGCAACACAGTCTTCAATCCTTGAAACAATCTCCAAGGTCGGCAAACACACAACATTTGAATTAGGTTTGGACCTAAACATTCCACGCACAAGGGAATGAAGGCAAACCACTCTATGCCTTAGCTCGGACCCAAATCTATCCAAGCACGCTACACAACACTCACATAATCATCAAATCAACTCCATAATCAGCGCAAACGTTCTAGGTCGGCCAATCAGTGTAAACATAAGGAATTCTTGATCACACACTTCCACAATCACAACCATAACTTGTGGACCATACACAAGGCTTTAACACAGTCTAGAAACATCCACGAACATCTTGAAGTCACCTGAAAACCAACAAATTCAACCACAACAACTTTCACCTGAAGACAGTTCACAGACTGCTTACAAACAACACTGTCAAACTTTGCTATACAAGAAAATTACTTTCCGGAGCACCAAATCACAAAACATCTGGAATGAAGATAGATGAGGACCTTATGAACACATATCCAAAACTGCAGCACCTGAAACCAATTTGTGGAGAAATGTGAAGCAAATTACTTTCTCCCAGACCCACTGCAAACACTATCAGATACAATTCTCAAACTGGTGAACATAACTTTCACTGCACAGCAATCCGGAGCACCAAATTCTGGATTTAGCAACTTAAACCATTTCTTAACAACATATCCAAACCGCACATTCAGATCTCCAACATAGAAGAAATGCGGAGCAAAAGATCAAATAGTATTCTGTAAGCCAGAAGATACCTTCAACACACTGTTTCCAGTGTTAATCAAATTTTCTCAAAAGCACTTGGAAACCCAGCAACAAGAGCAATCTACTAACATCATCAGCACCTCTACAAGTTATTCAAATCATTTTAACACAACTCAATCAAACAATAACAACAACATTAGAAGGCACAGTTGACACCAATGACAACACAAACATGTTGACATCAATGACAACACCGATTAGCACATACTTGCAACAATATGAGGAGTGCCACTTAACGTGTAAGAACCCTAGGGCTTCCCAATTCTCCCAGTTATAAAAAAAGAAGTTAGTGTTGAAATTTTTCTTGATATAAACTTTATGGCTTTGTTTTTGCAAAATTAAGCATCATTAAACATTTAACATTTTGACATTTTTGATACAATTTTATCAAAAATACTTTGTATAATGTTTTAAGGACAAGACGTTATGGGTGCTGATTTCTCAACACATCATAAATTGTGAGTAGAATAATCAATTATATTTTTATGACATAGGTCAGCTTAATGGGGAAAAAGTTAACTAGGAGAAATTAATTAAATCAAAGGTTTGAACTTGAGTGCATGAAGGTTAGTTAGGACTAGTTCATTGATATTATTAATTCTTCTTAGTGTTTAAGACATTGATATCCGTGGAGGGTCCACGGCCCTAGCAAGGTTGTCTTCCTGGGTTATTGACGACTCCTGGGCCCTCCACCTTCTGAATGAGATGAGTAGTAGTTTGAAAAATCTGCTTATAGTAAACTACACAATAATTTTGGCTATAACAAAGAAAATTTTACGATTATCTACATGCTGCTTGAAGGGATGAATAGGCATTTACACCACCTGGTGCATGAGGCTGCGAAGAGAAGAAGAATCTTGGACAATAACACAGAGAATGACAATCAACGGCAACCCTGGAGAGCTGATGATCATCAGGGAAAGAATGAGTATGCTGGTCAATGACTCCAGAAGTCTAGATAGACATGTTCACCATTGGATGTGCCTTAATAATAAAAGGGATCATAATGGAGTGTATCTGATCATCGTAAACCTTGATGACAGTGGAGATGAGAAAGTCTGAGTCTCCCCTGGACCTTGCTCTCTGCCCCTGTTTTCTGTTTTACATGTTGTCAGCATCCTGATCGCCAATGCATGATCCTCTGTTATAATTTCTACAGATTTTTTTCAATTATTAAAAAAAAAAAAACATTTATATTTTGAAATATAAATATAATATAATATTCATGAATACAAAATATAATATTCTTAAGTCTTTAGTATCAAAGTCACAAAATGTAACGATGGAATCTACTATCTATGAGTATGATCACAATTCAAAATGCATATCAATCAAAATTATAAAATGCTAAGCAAGGAGCAACAAGCTGAATCATCACTATCAAACTTTTCATTTAACTCATCTCCCAAACACTCCAATAGCTCATCCTCATCACTGTCGCTCTTAGAATCTAAATCATGTGGCCACTCCGGTGGGGCCTCAACCAATCCTAGTTGCACTTTACTCTCATCTATCTATCAAAGCTCCTTCACTTCAACATCCCATTATGCTACAAAAGTCTCACAATACTTAGGTGTTCCTTGATCCTAGAGACACAAGGCATTGTCTATTGCAACTAGCTTCTCCACTCTATGAGGAGTAGGCCTATTCCTCTCGATAGAATGGATGAAGCTACAAGTGAACCAATTCCTTTTTGCAATGAGATAACTAGCAACCCAAGAAAGGAGGCGATGACAAGCATCCACAACACTAGAGTCCTTTGGCCATCTAGCTGCCATTATCCATTAGGATCAATTGAGGCAAGAGTGTGACTATCCTCTCTAGTTGCTTGCATGACACCATTGAGACTTGCAAATTATACCCACTTGGCCCAAAGCTTTATGCCTTGTCTCATAAGCCCCTTTATGACCTCATCAACAATAGGATCTACTTTATCAAGTTCACCGCATACCATTTTGGTTTATTTTCATATGCTACCATGTGTAATAGGGTATTCATCTTGTCACACCTCTAGCAAATGATGGGCCAAAGATGTTGGTCAATGAATGTTAAGGTGGGCCCCTCTCATGAACTACGACATTTATCTAGCCAAGCATATGTCAAACCTCTCATATATATTTCCAAGTTTAGGAGAGTTTGTGTCAACAATTGAATGGCTAGGATGTAATGGTAAAAAACTGAGTGATATTAATGAAAGAGGCAAAGCTCTTTATAAAGAATTACAAAGAGATGTCTCTAAAATATATAATATAGATGTTTCTAAAGAAACTAACGCTATCTGAAAAAACGGAAGTAGAAACAATCTAATATTACATTATTACAATATTGACCATTAATATAAACTATCTAAATATGATTTTAATACCCTCTCTTAATGGTCAATCTATCAACTACACCAAGGTGCCCCCTAAATTTGACAAACTTATTCGGGCTTAGAGACTTGGTGAGAATATCTGCAGTCTAGTCCTGAGTTGGAACATACTGCAACATCACTGATCCATCTTCGACAAGCTGGCGGATGAAATGACAATGAAGTTCAACATGCTTGGTTCGTTCATGGAAGACTAGATTTTTGGCAAGTTTCAGCACCCCTTGATTGTCACAGTACAAGGGGGAAGGCCCTGCTTGAGACATTTGCATGTCAGAAAGCATCCTTCGAAGCCAAACTACCTCACAAGCTGCTTTAACAGTTCACCGATATTCAGCTTTAGTCGAGGAAAGAGCTATTGCCTGCTGCTTCTTGCTGGTCCATGTAACTGCACCTGTGCCCAAACTAAAAACATACCTAGAAGTAGACTTCCTGTCATCAACAGAACCTGCCCAATTTGAGTCTGTAAAACCAATCAGCTTAGGATCTTTGCATCTGCCATACAAAATGCCAAAGTCGGAAGTGCCTTTCACATATTTCAACACATGCTTCGCTGCAACCCAATGTTCAGCTTTAGGGGCTGTCATGAAGCGAGAGATGTAGCTCACTGTAATGTCTCTTTTTAGGAACAATACTAATTTTACCCTAAATTATCAATTTCCAAGCAAACAAAGATTTAGAGAGTACCTTGGCCTGATTTAATCCCTGTAAACAAGTTAGAAAACACTTGCAATAATATTTCTCACAATCAAGTTAACATGATTTAATCCGTGTACTTAGTGTATGATTCATGCCTCGCATGTATTCAGAGGTATACTTCATGTCTTACGTATCGCGTATGCATCATATATATCTATGTGTTTCTTCAAAAACTTGATGTGTATATTAAAATTACTTTATACTTAAAATTTATGGAAATGCCAAAATCATCTTTCAAACCCTTCTTGGGTTGTAACTAATGAGACTCCCTCAAACATGAAGATCATTTCATCTAAGAAAGACATCCAAAACATCAATTAAAGAATTCAATTGAGATTTAGGTCCATTGAGATATCAGATCGATCTAGAATGGCCAATCTCTTAAAAGCTAAAACAACCAAATTTGAGGACATAATGAAGACAACTCAACTCTTTAGGGACCCACGAATGGGGAGAAAGATCTTAAAAGAAAGGTGGAAATTTAGAATAAGATATGTTCATCAAACTTAAATGTTCTAACCATTTAGAACGAGATCAAATATGCAAACAAGCGATCTATCCCTCACTCATTGAAACAATGACGAAACAATTCAGTCCATATCATATGATCTACCATGTAATTTATAACGTTGATCTAGTGAACTTTGTCTTATTGTAATATCTAGGGTAGATCATTTCATCCAAGGGTCTTCTTCTCTTAAGCTCTTTAGAGTAACCCTTCATTCATGATTAAAGATCAAGGATATCAGTATTAGGTTCATAAGTACCTTCGATAAAATTAATAGACATCAAATTATACCAAATTTGCTACGTAAGGATCATTCTGATATGAGAAAATAAATTTAGTACCAAACATAGAGATATGTAAAGAAGAGGATGAAACCCCAATGGAATTGAAAGATAGGACTGAATTGAATATTAGAGTAAACCTATAGAGGTAAGTCCTATTACTTGCTAAGGAATATGAAGAATTTGGTTCTGAGTTTATGATCTGCAATAAGCCAAAGAAACCAGTGATCAGGCAGGGATACATATTAGTAATTTAATATGTATAATATATAATATGTAGTTTAATATATAGTTTAAAATGCAGTCTATTAATAGTTGTTTTCATTAGCAAGGATACATGTTAATAGTTTAATATGTATAATCATGAGGTTTATGTATTATTGTTTTATTATCCAATGTGCATGTAGACTATAAGATCTTTTCATAGTTTTATACATGTTTGAAACTAATGTATTAATATGGAATTTTGTATGAGTGTTATGTTTATTATGATAGAAGAAATGTGGTGCAAGAAGGATAACGGCGATGGGACACTCTTTTGGGTATGCCACCCCTAGGGGGGATTGGATAATCTCAAAGGGGCCAAGGGGGTACAAAGGGTACTGCCCTTGGGCTTAGAAGAGATGGCTTCCGGGGCACCCTCTTGTAATCTCATTCTCCTATCGTAGACATGGAATTTCAAAAGAACCAATCATAGAGAAAGGGAAAGAAAATGGCAAGATGAGGGGGAACAGGATAACGAATACCTCATTAGGTAGACCACCTCATATGGATGGCATGCGCCACATGAGGCCAAGGTGGATGGTATATCTACTCTTGGGCCTAAGGTAAAGGATCTGGGACACCCCATCGAAGTCACGTTCCTCAACTCTCTTATGGTTGAGTCTCCTAGTTAGTTAGGTTTGGTTGAATTAATAGTGCCATTGTGAGTTGTTAATCATGTTAACTTGATTGTGAGAAATATTATTGCAAGTGTTTTCTAACTTGTTTACAGGGATTAAATCAGGCCAAGGTACTCTCTAAATCTTTGTTTGCTTGGAAATTGATAATTTAGGGTAAAATTAGTATTGTTCCTAAAAAGGGACATTACACTCACAACAAAACTGAGATCAGGTCTAGTAGCAATGAGATAAATGAGGCTGCCCACTAGTTGCTTGAATGCCAATTCATTCTCCACATGTGAATCAGAGTTGGCTGATAGTTTCAGCCCTTTCTCCATAGGTGTAGATGCAGGTTTGCAATTTGCAATCCGGAACTTATCAAGCAGACTTCGAACATACTTGGACTGAGAGATAAAGATGCTATTAGCTGTCTGCCAAACCTCAACACTTAGACAATAATGCAGAAGTCCCAAATCTGTCATGCCAAATGATTGACTGAGATTATGTTTGATCTCTTCAATCAAATGTTCCGAGCTGCCAGTAATGATCAGGTCATCAACATAGACAACAATCAAAAGAATATCATCGCCAGACTGTTTGACATACAAATTAGAATCAGAAGGACTCCTCTGAAAACCATGATCAACTAGGTACTTATCAATTTTCATGTACCATGCCCGAGGACCTGTTTAAGGCCATAGAGTGCTTTCACTAGTTTGCATACCTGGTGTTCTTTACCAGCAACCTTAAAACCAGGAGGTTGCGTCATATATACTTCTTCCTGTAATTCCCCATTGAGGAATGCACTCTTGACGTCCATTTGATGGACTTTCCATCCAAACTGGGCTGCAATAGCGAGGACAAGCCGAATGGTACTCATTTTGGCTATGGGAGCAAAAGTCTCCTCATAATCAATGCCCTTTGTCTGTGAGAACCCTTTGGCTAGTAACCGAGCCTTATACTTATCAAGAGTTCCATTAGCCTTACACTTAACTTTATACACCCATTTGTAGCCAATGGGCTTCTTCCCAGGTGGAAGATCAGAGAGGACCCAAGTGTTATTCTTCAGAAGACTATGATGTTCAGCTCCCATAGCATGTTACCACTCAGGGATGGTAACATGCTATGTTATTCTTCAGAAGAAGTACCAACATATGAAACAAGAGGAACAACATCAACTGGGGCAGCTGGAACCAAGTCATCTGGATGAGGATCCGGATCGTCCTGAGGAGGGGCGGGTGGTGGAACATTTTGCTACGGTGCCTCCACAATTGCAGAATCCCTCCCATCGGGTGGAGCTAGGGGAAGGTGAACACCCAAATTAGAAGCCTTTAGAGGTTGATCCTCAGGGCTCACAGTAGGAGAAGACAGATAAAAAGGCCTAGTAGCTTCATCAACCACAACATCATGACTGAATATGAGACGATCTGTGTCTACATCAATCAACCTATATGCCTTATGATTCTCACTATAACCAGTGAACACGAGTTTCTGGCTCTTGGAATCTAGCTTGGTGCGCTTGGCATCAAGAATCCACACATGAGCAGTAGAGCCAAAAACTTTCAGGTGGTTGACCTTAGGCTTGCGTCCAGACCAGGCTTCTTCAGGAGTCATCTTCTTAATGTCATAAGTAGGAGACCGGTTCAGAAGATAAACTGCAATGTAGACTGCTTCAGCCCAGAACTTCTTAGGGACATTTCTATGCTCCAGCATAGAACGAGCCATTTCAGTAATGGTGCGATTCCGACGCTCAACGACACCATTCTGCTGAGGGGTGTAGGGTGTGGTAAGTTGGCGCTTAATGCCATGTGCAGCACAGAAACTGAAAAAGTCAAAAGAACAAAACTCCCCCCATTATTAGACCTAAGAGTGACTATCTGAGAGCCTGACTCTTTCTCAACTAAGGCCTTAAACTGTCGAAATATACTGAACACCTTTGATTTGTTTTTCAGAAAATACACCCACATTTTTCTACTAAAGTCATCAACCAATAACAAAAAATATTTGCATCCAGTAACTGAAGGAGTATTCATTGGTCCACATACATCAACGTGAACCAATTGTAATACCTTGGAAGCTCTCCATGTATCACCATCTGAGAATGGAGTCCGATGCTGCTTTCCAGCCTGACAAGCTTCGCAAACTCCATGATTCTGAGTCTGAATCTCAGGTAGACCACCAACCAGATCATCTCTAGATAACTGAGAGATAATGCATATTTAGGTGCCCATAACGCTGATGCCAGAGTTTGCTGATGGAAGTACTCCTGGCTGCCATGGCGTGCTCTTGAGAATCACCCGAGTCAACAAGTCTATACAGACCATGATCCTCAAGTCCCTGAACAACTGTGGTGCGAGTCTCTCTATCAACAATGCTGCATGTGTGAATGTTGAAAACAATATCTAGTTGAGGAGAGTGCCGCATAATTTGATTAACTGAAAGGAGATTCAGCTCCATGCCAGGTACAAAGTATGCATTGAGAAATATTAAATTTCTCCCTCCAGATTGAATTTGCACGTTGCCCTTTCCGACAACAGTATACTCTTCGCCTCCTCCAAAGATAACAGAATCTCTGAATGGCGTGTACTCAGTGAACCAATCTCGACGATGAGTGAAATGCTGAGAAGCACCTGAATCAATATACCAGGCAAAGGATTTAACATGATCTGTTGGTCTCTTGACCATAAAGGCATAGAAAACAGACTCCTTCTGCTCAGTGTGCTCTGCAACATGGGCTTTCGGTTTAGACTCTCCTTGCTTGGACTGTTCAAAAGCCAAGCGTTTCCGGCAATCTTTTTTCATGTGGCCATACTTGTGGCAATAGTTGCATTGGATGTTATTCTTCTTGAAGCTGTCTTGGGATTGACCTTGATTGGTTTGTTGAGAGGGCCGACCTTTGCCCTTATTCTTCTGAAATGACTTAGCAGTAAATGCCTGTTCCGTGGAGGATGAACTAGCACCGCTACTGAACTACTGTCGCCATCGATCTTGCTGCAGAAGTTTGGTGCACAGCTCTAGAAACTTCAAGTCAACATTAGTTGAGGTAATGTTGAGCGTCTCAATAAAGTGCTCATAAGACTTTGGTACTCTTCAGAGTGATGACTACCATATCTTCTTCCTCCATCTTCTGACCAATCGCCTCCAACTGATCACGGATGTTGTTACACCCACTCTAATTTAACAGAAAAATAAAATTAACTATTAACAGAATTTTAGCAGAATGATTAACTGGATTAACTAACTAGCTAAGCAATAAAATTTCACGATTACAACTAACTTTCTTTTTCAGATGAAGTAATATTTTCTAACTGATTAAATGCAACCAACATAATTTAATTAACTTTCTTCAACTGAATTTCAAGTAATAAAAGAGATTAAGAGAAGTACACTTGAATAGCTTCCTGTTGATTCTGTTTGTAGATCCTTGGATTTTGGAAAAGAAATATCAACAAGGGTTTTAACCACCCAACCAAGACCAACTGGTCTCCCGTGCTTCTTCAACTGAAGAAACCCGACCCTTCACGAGGGTGATGACAGGAATCAATTAACAACAATGTGCCTCTGAGCCTGGTGTCAAGACCTATACCTCCTGATCGATCTTTCCCTATAGATACCTCCTAACTGGAAAGATCATTCTGACCAGTGGTATATCTGGTACTTGATCGCTGACAGATGCCTAACTGCATCGTAACCTTGGCCAAGGATTTTTCTAGTATATATATATATATATATATATATATATATATATATATATATACATATATCTGACACTACTGTGTCGTCAGCCTTCACCCTTGCTCGACATTGTTATTAACTTAATACTTTCTTCTTTGGTTTATGAATGCAGGTTTTTACATAGCATCATACATGTCTTACTTGACAACTTTCAGTTCGTAGTAAAATCAGAACAGAAATATATATAGACAGCAAATGCTCAAAAGAGTACAGAGGTTCCATTATTTGCAGTGCACATATAACA
This sequence comes from Cunninghamia lanceolata, assembly GCA_027924645.1. NCBI lineage: Eukaryota > Viridiplantae > Streptophyta > Pinopsida > Cupressales > Cupressaceae > Cunninghamia > Cunninghamia lanceolata. The sequence goes on along the minus strand of BSBN01000143.1, from coordinate 2,186,310 downwards.
CCTCAGTTGTAGTAAAAGATTAATAGTATATATATATATATATATATATATATTTCATATATAAAACAAGTATCAAAAAGTTCTCGGCTTCAGCAGACTCGAAAGCTTGAATAAAGAAATACGTTTACAGATTTCAGAAGACTGATTCGGAAGCTCAGAATCATGACGAGAAAGATAACATAATATGAATTGCTATGATCATCAAACATTAAACGAACTATTATAGAAGATTCAAGATCTTGCCTGACAAGTGAATGGAAAATCGGGCTAAGCTAACCGCGACTGTTCTATCAAATGCGAATGGTAACAATGGCTGCTTGGTAAATGCACAATACAGTGGGAAGTTCTTCGAAACAGAACGCCAACAATAAGCACGCTAAAAGGTAATACTTGACAAAGATACTACAGCTCGAACTCTTCTTCCTTTCTAACCTGTCCACCTTCCTCAAAAGAAAAAACAAAATACTTGATAGATATCCGCGGATGCCAAGAAAGAATGGTTGATCCAAAAGAAACCGCTCCAACGTAGTGGAGAAGAAAGAGGAGTTACAAACAAGATTCCAACTCAAACACTTTAAGCGCTCAACAAGGTAAGACTTAAATAAATTATTTAATAGACATAAGAGATAAATCTTTTCCTCCACTAGAGTTTATATATATATATATTTATACTCATGTGCCTTGGCCAAGGCTACGGTAACTTTAGGATTTTGGCTTAATTATTGTTTTTCGATTCCTGCAATCACCCTCTCTTTGTTGATATCCTTTTTTCTTAGCCACCTGGTTTGTCCTGCAACCACTTAGACAATTAAGGAAGGTTAGACAATTAAGGAAGGTTAAATCATTTCCATGATACGGATAATAATTAATATCATTTTCATCAATCCATTTTCACATATAAGAAAATATCCGCAATTAAAGAAAAAGTCATCATATACATTTTCCAACAAATAATTTCACATTCATATGAAAGCAGATGTTCTCAACTAACAACATAATTAATATTTTATTGTTCAAACAAAAAGGGATGCAACAGATGTCCTTGATTTTTGTCAAGTGCTCCTGTAGAGTTGTCTTCTCATCCATCATGATGGAAAACATGTTCTTTAGAAAGAATGCTTGGCTCTTGTCGGACGTTTCATGAAGATCCTTCAGAAGATCCCAGATTTCTTTGGCTGTCTTGCCAGATGGCACTTGAGGCAGCTGGTCATTGGTGACTGACAATTTAATAAGCATGACGACTTCCTGATTTTGCTCATCAAATTTGTCCTAATCTTTACCCGCCGTTGGAAGATGTGTAGTTTTTCTTAGAACAATTTGGTCAAGGCACCGATACTCAAATATGGTCATCATATTTCTAGGTATTGTAGTTGCGGCCATTGAATTTCTCACTACCTTCTAACATAATGTTGGACAAAGACGCCATCCTTCACACTTTCCGAGGCACAAAAACTAAGGTGCAGGAGGCTCGGGCAAATGATAAAAAACATGGGCTTCAAAGACCACGGGTTGGGATTGTGCGGTGGGGCCTAGCGATAGGCGCTGATCCTTAAGACCACGAAGTGCAGGGTGCTTAAAGTCCATAGAATTGCGGGCTGGAGTGAGCTGCTGGTAGGGTGTGTGATCAAAATGCCAGGTGTTGATTGCAGACTGCTATTGATAGAAAATCAAAAAAATCGATCAACAAGGAACAAGTGCTACCTGCCAAGGAGGCTGCGACCACAATGTCTTAAATGGCCAGGGCAAAGCCGACCAATGTAGGATATGAAACCCACCACGAAAGATAAACAATGACCAGTGGGTTATAAACATCGACCACAGGAGCCACAAGCAACAAAATCCGCCGAAAAAACAAAGAACCCGTGGGAAAAAAAATGAAGGCGAACCCTATAGACTGCAAGAAAACCGAAAGCACTGATGATTATGCGAATTGCGACCAGTAGAGGCTTCAACTAGGGTGATACAGCAAGCGACGACTAAGACGCCCAAAGTTTGAAGGACGATGCCAATTGGTACCAAAAACAACGATCACAGGAAAATTGCCAAAGGAAAATCGCCAAAACTGCGTTTAGAAGACGAAAAAAGTAATGTTAGGAGTTGTACGAACTGTACGGCCGTACAGACAAAATATAGAGAGCGCCCAGAAAAAAAAAGTTTTTCCCGCTCGATTGGCTCTAATACCATGTAATGGTAAAAACTGAATGATATTAATGAAAGAGGCAAAGCTCTTTATAAAAAATTACAAAGAGATGTTTCTAAAGAAACTAACGTATCTAAAAAACGGAAATAGAAACAATCTAATATTTATATTATTACAATATTGACCATTAATATAAACTATCTAAATATGATTTTAATATAGGATAACAAGAAGTGCTATTAATGACCACTATATATTCACATCCCCTAAAGTTTATAACTTTTCCCCTTTTACCCCTATCTTGGCCTCTACTTGCCTTTCCCACTCATGGCGGATAATCATAGTTTTCAAGTGCTCTTGCATAGTTGCGCCTAAAGCATTATCTCCAGCAAGATGAAATTTAGTTGGCATAGCTTGTGTTTTTAAAGGAATTCCTTTCTAGAAAAATTCCTAACCAAGTCCATGGAGGTGAAATGATAGTAAATAAAGATCTACACATTTCTAGCATATGACGCTATCTCTTTCACTTGATGCAATGTTCAACATATGTACACAAGGGGTCAAAAACATATCTATGGGTTTTAAGAACCAACAATGTTGTTGATCTACACATATGGACTGCATTTGTGACTACTTGCACAACACCGATGGGCCCGACCTCTTGCTCGTCCATAATAATCAATGGGAAAATAAGTTCTTGGTTAACATGTGGCAATGATATTGATGAATGGTCGGTGCCTACTATATGTCCATCTATTTGTGATACTGGAGCATCCTCTCCTCGCCCATGTTTCCTTCATCTCCATCATCACCAAAATAACCTTTGTGGATTTTTTTGTCAAGGATTGATATTCTAGGGTTGTATTTTTGGAGAGGCATATGAGGGACCCACAAGACATGCCTTCATGGACTCTTCCTTATAACAAGGAGATAGGGTAACATGGAATGGGATACCATTGGCAAAGAACAATTTTCTAGTTGTGTGTCATTCTCCTCCTCACTTATACATTTCTTTAAATGTGCCTGTGACCTTCCTTCTATTGTTGGAAGACCCGTCTCTCTCTTCTCTACATAACTCAATCATCCCTAGAAGGACCCGTAATAATAGCTTGAAAAGGGATGGACATACTAATACATATGGAGTAGAAGTGTCTCTTTGTTTTATGAAAAAATGACATTTGTTTTCTCTTCACTAGAAATTTTTTTACAACCCTTCACAACTTCAAGTATGTGTAAGAATCAAGCCTTAACCTTGGTGTAGCTTTCTATAAAACTTATATTGCAAATATGTCATAAGTAATAGTGTTTCCAATGATTTTTTTTTTTTTTTCAAGAATAGTCACAAATTGATATAGGGGTTTAGATGGTGATTGCCCCTTGCAAACATCTTTGACATTGTAGAGGATCAATTTAGTAGAGGGGCATTTAAATTGGATGGCATTACCAATACCAATTGTCCTTCCTTCTTCACCCACCTAACTTGTATTTTCTATTTCCCCAATTTCTCTAATTGACACTACCATCTCTTCAGCATTGCAAATTGTTACTCACAAAATGCAGTTAGAATTTTTCTTTTCGAAAAACAAGAAGGAAAATAGCAAGTATGCAAAATGCCTCTATGCTTCCAATTTATTGTAATTTGGTTCCCTTGCTTTTCTTCCCTTGGCCGCCTATTACCCCCTTGGTTGCAACTTCTCTCCTCTCCCTTTATATCTCCAAAATGCATAATGATAATATTTTGGGGCTTTGGGGATGTAGTAGGAAAAGGTCACCACAAATTTATGTATTTTTTAATACACTAAATTTTTGTCGAGTCCCAAGTCCAAGTCAAAATTTTGTCTTGTTGAGTTTCATCTGAGTCCGAATTTTGAACTATGATCTAGGGCATGTCTTAACTAAGAGCTTGAATAGGAGCTAGTTTCCTATCGTTACTCATGTCAAAATCATCATCTTCCCTTCTTTGGTTAGAACATGAGGATGTTTTATTTTCACTCTTGATGTCCACTATGTTATCATATGCAACTTTGTAAGATGGTGGCAACACCTTCATCTTCGTACACAACAATGGTACGATTTCCTTAGCGAACCATCTCTTCTTCAACCCATCAACATGTTCTTTTTCTAGTTTACCCAATGACTCTTTGAACCTACTGTTGTGACCTCATCACACATCGCCCCATTGCAAATGGGGACCCCCTAATTTTTGCTTAAGTTTAGTTTGGTTTTCGAGTCTTAGCCTCAATTCTGGTTCAAAGCACATGCAGAAAGGGATAGTAGATAAGTCAGATATATGTCATACCTTAGAATGTCTCATAGAACACTTTGGGTGCTCAAGACAGGAGTAAACAAGGTACATCTCCTCGGTCAGAGTCTCCATATAGGGATTGATATGAAAGCTTGTAAGAGTCTTGGACTTAGAATTGATGAGTTTTCAGACTTCCAAAAGGTATGATCCAAGCTCTGCTTCTTAGCCCACTCTACTTAGGCGGCCTCACATAGTTCTTCTTGATGGTGTCGACACTTCCGGGAGACTCACCAACCTACCTTAGGAGTAATTTGTCATTGAAGGGATTTTGATGCATTTCAAGGAAAAATCCAGAGGTCACCTCCAAACCCGCCCTACCTAGGCGGCCTTAGGAGAGGGTGTTGGACAATGTCTCCTGTCACATGAATCTCTCCATATGATACCTCCAAGACCGCTCAGGGGTTTAGATGGCATGATTTACAAGTTTACTTGATGAAAGATGAAGAAGATGACTTTCAGGTGGTGAAATGATCAAGATTGTCATCGATTAAATGTTTCTAAGTATGAAAATCCAAGGGTGGTGTCCTAACCCGCCCAGTCTAGGCGGTTTGACATGGTGTCTATGGATTATGTCCTATTTCAGGAGATTCTCTCCAGACACAACCTCCAAACCCGCTCTAGGAATGAGTTACCAAGTTTGTAGTATCCAAGTGCTTAGATGATGATCAAATTACAAGGAAAGTCCATTTGGAAGAGTTTGGGTGTAGTTTCAAGTTCAAATCCAAGCCTCCCTTCCAAACCCGCCCTACCTGGGCGGCCTCATGAGGGAGTGATGGACAATGTCTCCTGCCACATCAATCCCTCCACACACTGCTCTCAAAACCGCTCTACAGGAAAAATGGTTAAGTATTGAAGTTTTTGCATGCATAGAGCACTGAGATGTGATGGTTTGTAGGCAAGGATTGAGTCCAAGTAAGTTTCAAGTTCAAATCCAAAGGTCACTCGTCAACCTGCCCTACCTGAGCGGCTTTAGCATGCAGACATGGATGATGTCTTCACTACCTCATGACAATCTCTAGACACAGCCTCCAATCCCGCCCTAGGTGAGAATGATCAAATTTTGAAGTGTTTTCAAGCATAAAGCACTAGAAGGTGGTGAAATTCTAAGAGAAACATGAAAGTTTGAAGGCATCAAGTGAGTTTGAAGCTGAAATCCAAGGGGTACCCCTAAAGCCGCCCTACCTGGGCGGCCTCAAGAGGCTCTTGTGGACTATGTCACCTCCCACATCAAATACTCCAGACAGTGCCTTAAAAACCACCTTAGGAGAAAAGAGATCAAATTTATAAAGTGTTTCAAGTGCCAAGCATTAGAAGGTGATGACATTTCAATGGAAACTTGAAGGTTTGAGAGAACCAAGTGAGTTTTAAGGTAAAGTCCAAGGGTCACCCCTAAAGCCGCCCTACTTGGGCGGCCTCAAGAGGTCTTTGTGGACTGCATCACCTAACACATCAAATTCTCCAAACACCATCATCAAACCCGCTCAGAATGAGGAATAACATAATTTGCAAGGTTTGTTTGATTAGTATGATCAAGATGATATCACAAGGAAAGGAGATAGTCAAGTTTAAGGCATGAAAAATTTCTAAGTGTTGAAAATCCACAACCTACTCTCAAATCCACCCTACTTGGGCGACCTAGAGAGGTCAGCTTGGAGTTTTGATGTTAAAGTAATGCAACTACTCATCATGATGCTTCACATCCTTGAGAGGATCATTCAAAAGGAGGGAAGTTTGAAAAATTGACTATGATGCAGAGTGGCACAAGGGAAGCAACACACAAAGGTTTACTCTATTGTCCTTTGCCCACTCACCCACTTCGACTAGCCTTCAACCAACCAACCAACCAAAGGCACATACAAGGCATATGAAGGATTTGATGTCCAGACTATTGTCCAACCCCTAAGGCTTCTCCAACACCTTAAGACAGATCAACAAACACTTTCTATGCAGTTGGTTTGATCTCCAACTTCCCAAAACTCTTCAACCTATACCTTGACTAGTAAGGCTACTAGCCCTCCAAACTAGGTTTTCTCAACAAAACTTGACAAAATCCCAAAGGTCTAGGCAAACAAATGATGGAATTGAACACCTTTCAGGGGACCTTAACAAACCTCCAAATCTCCTGCTCCAACTCTACTCCAGCAATCCAGAACGCCTACTAGGTCTCTAGGCCTAATTGATCAATTTAGGCTAGGTTACAAAGCAAGTGCTCAAAATTGGGTGCATAGGTCAGGGGCAGGAATTTGGAATGCTTCTACCATGTCCCTACAACACAAATCCATCATTTATTTGCTCACCCTAACAGGATTCTATCATCTACAACCTCAAATAGCATGAAATTGGCCAAATACAATGAAATACTTGACCTAGGGCATCACCTTAAAAATAGAAGACTGCATTTTCCGACAAAAATCTTTTGGAATCTTATAGTACATACCCCTAGCCTGCATTTCACCAGTTTTTGCAAATTTTCAATGGTGGGAATGCATTCTAGGGCCGGATTTCTATGGCTGCCCTAGAAAACAGGGTTTCTGGACCTGTTTTAAAAGAAAAATCTATAACTTTTGATCCCGACCACTTCAGGACCTCAAACCAGTTGCATTGGAACCCTGACTCCAAGAGATTTCAGAAAAATGTCATTTGCACACGTGAAAAGTCCGTACAGTCCGTACATAGCAAGAAAAACAGCGAAAAACAGTCAGTTTTTTTGATTTTTGTGCCCAAATTCCATACAAAAACTTCCTCCTCCGTACTGGAGTCAGATATCCACCATATTAACCCATCCAAGTTGGTTTCCAACTTCTACAACAGCATTTAACTGCCCAAAGTGGTTTTTGAACCGACCCAACACATAACACCTTTGACAACTATGGTGTTTTGCATTAACACAAGGAGGTTGATTTGTTTGGCTCGTCCAATGGAGTCCAAATGATCAACAAACTCCTTCCAACATACTAAAACATTAAAACAACCAAAAAAAACTCGAAAACCAATCCTTAGACCTTCTAGGCCTAATTGGTACAACAAGGGTCCAAATGGACTAAGAAGGATTTAAGGTTTATATAGTCACCCCAAACCTCTTGACCATACAAAATGGACCAAACAACAATGGCTAAAAGCCTTATTACAAAACACATTGAACAAAAAAAAACTTAACTTCTCAAAATGCATCAAAATGCCTTTAGGAACCAAGGTGCTCCTAGGTGCCCTGCACCAGACTAAGTCTTAAGGAAGGAGAGAGACATCTTCATGAGGAGAGAGCTCTAAGTGACAAAATCCAGACATCTCCTCCAAACACGCCCATGCTAGGCGGCCTTGAGCTCCATGCTTGGACAACTTCACCTCCTGCACATCACACTCTCTAGACATCAACCTTAAACCCGCTCAAGGAGAAGACTTATCAAGTTTGAAATGTTTTGAGTTAAAGTACAATGGATCATGAAGATTTGATGAAGGTTCATAAGATTGAATGTCTTTTGAGGTATTTTGGGGAATACTCCAAAGGTAACCTCTAAACCTGCCCTACTTGGGCGGCCTCAAGAGGTGTCCATGGAATGTCTCTCGTCCCATATGAAATAGTCCATACACTGCCTCCTAAGCCGCCCAGAGTGAAGACACTGCAATTTGCAAGGAGAGATCAGTGAATTGATGAACATAAAGCACTTCATAGGTATGGCAATCAGGCCTAGAAGGGTGAAAGATGTTCTAAGTTGCAAAATCCAAGTAACACTTCCAATCCTGCCCTTCTTAGGCGGATTTCACCAATGCAGATGGACATCATCACCTAACATCTTAATGTTTGCCTTCTCACTTCATAAACATCTCAAAATGGCTAAGTCTTAGGCAAGTTTAAGAGAAGGGTCTTCATGAGGAGAGGAATGAACATTAAGTGATGAAAATCCACATACCTCCCTTAAACCCGCCTTTGCTAGGCGGCCTTCATCTCCCTGCTTACACTACATGTCCACCACAACACTTCATCCACCTATCACCTCTAAATCCGCCATCCACTTGGAGATATGTAAGTTTACTTAGAAGAAGATGAGATTGTCAAGTGGGGAAACTAGTTTGAGAGAGAGAATCCACACCATGCTCCCAAACCCACCCTTCTTGGGCGGCCTCAGGAGGGGGTCTTGGATTCTTCCATGTTCTCACATACATCTCTCCACACAACACACTCTAAATCTTGAGGGCAGGATATTATTGGCCTACCTTGTTCAACGATGCCCACCAGCATGTCAAAACTTGTCATACGTGCCAAGTAGCTGCTTCGCGCGAGAAGAATCCAGCAATGCTGCTTCAGCCCATGATCAAAGTAAGACCTTTTGCTCAATGGGGTCTCGACTTCATTGGTATGATTAATCCACCTTCGGCACAACACAGGGATATTTTGACCGCTACAGACTATTGTACCAGATGGTCTGAAGCTTATGCACTAAAACTTTGCACTTCTGATATTGTGATCAAGTTTCTTGAAGAAAACATTATCACGAGGTTTGGGTGTCCACATGCACTCGTTTGCGATAATGGGCCTGCTTTTACTTCGTTAAAATTTTCAAACTGGGCTTTCGAGTATTGTATCACACTGAAGTTTTCATCCAACTATTATCTGCAGGGGAATGGCCTAGCAGAGTCCACAAACAAGAACTTGTTAAATGTAATAAAGAGACTATTGGACAAGAACCCAAGAGATTGGCACACCCAGTTGAAGTTTGCCCTTTGGGCAGATCGAACTTGAGTGAAATCCTCCCTAGGTACTTCTCCATACCACTTGGTCTATGGCCAGGACCTGATCTTTCCTGTACAATTGAGGATCCCAACGCTTCAATTCATGCAAGACTATATGGATCAGGATGAGAGAGTTCAGACTAGGCTTTCACAACTTTTACACCTGGAAGAGAAACGAGACACAACCTTAGACAAATTCATGAAACATCAGGGGGTTGTGAAGCGTTGGTTTGATCGACAAGCAGCAGTAAAGTCTTTCAGGACTTCCGATCTAGTTTTGTATTGGGATAAAGCACATGAACGAAGAGGAGACCACGATAACTTTGATTATCTCTGGAAAGGACCATACCAAATCGCAGAGATCTTGGGAGAGAACGCGTTCAAGTTGAAAACTTTGACTGGAGAAGAGATTCCATTGCCCGTCAATGGGCAATACCTGAAACATTATTTCCAAACCTGAGTTCCTGGGGAACTTTTCTTGTATATAGTTAGATTAGGTGTTCCCTGTTTTCTGTAGTTTAGTTTTCCTTAGCTTTTTTTTTTTTTTAGTTTGTTTTAGATTTAGTTGTTTTAGTTTAAGTCTGCTTTGTTTTAAGTTGTGTGTTTTAGGAGTTTTGCTTTGCTTTAGGTTTTTTTGTCGTTCGGGGGGTTTTTATCGTGCATATGAGTGATTGACCTTTAAACACATTTTGGTTAACTTCATGAAGTTATGTCAAGTTCATTTCTTGCATAAATGTCCACGAAATTCTTCAAGATTGGAAGGTAACTTTCTTTAGCTTATCTTTTTACTAAGATCTGTACTTGACTCAAGAATGGAATCATATATTGCATCTGAACATGGATATCTTTGATTTTGAGTTTAAAATGTTTAATTTTAAAATGAACGCTTCATTGCTTTCTTTTGATAAACTTGCATGAGATGGAAGGATCCATTGTAGATTCCGTTGCTAGTGTCGGATAGCATGACTGTTTGTTTTTAGGAGAGGAGTCAATTGTCTAGTATGGCTTGAAATATTTTGAGATCTTATACCTTACATACTTGAGATCCCGAAAGTCACCAGAAGAGTATAGATGAGCTTGAATTGAGTGAGATAGTTCATGGTTTCATCTCACTCCATTACATTGCATTCTTCTGTGCGCTCCATATTCTATCACTCCACATATAGAATAAAAGCTTGCACTCTGTGATAAGCATTCCCGTTTCCTTCCATTCTATTGTATGCATTTCTCCATACCTCCGTCTACTCATCCCATTTGTTTTGCCATGTCATTTCATTTATGCAATAGAGCCTCCCTCCATTCCACTCATTCCATCAAATAATGAGCTTGAGTCTGATGTCCAAATCCTCCATATAGTCCTGTTGTTTTTCGCCTCGAACTCCCAGCAATGAGTCGCCAGGATAAAAGTTTGAGTCCTTCATGAACAATACATTTGGAGTCTATCCAAAGTCAGCATCCGCTCAAATGACCTCAGCCACTGCATAGAAGCAAGTTCAAGATGTTGGTATTCCCATCCGTCCCGTTTAATACAGGTCCATTGTTTTCATTATACACCTAGTATAGATATTGTTTTCCCATTTCACCTTCATCATTATGAAAAGTCTAAGAGCATATGACCACGTACGTTTCACTATCCATTGCCTTTATCCATCACCATCCATTGCAGCCTTCATTCCTCCACCCGTTTCCTAATCATGTTCAATGAATGTAAGTGTTGTCTGAACAAGAAGTTTGCAATTCCTCTACCCATCCCATAATTCCATAAAATAGATATTTGGATGCTTTTACCCATCAAGCAAGTAAATTCCTAAAAATCTTATAAATCTTTATGCCTCAAAACACAAAATGTTAGAAATTCAAGCACAGTCTATTCAAAGGCTATGTCATTCATACTTCCAAAATGAAACAGCCAAAGTAAAGTTTGGATATCTAAGTCTAAGAAGCTGAATCCAATAGCGGCTTCTGCCTCCAAAGCATCCGTCATCACTCATTCCATTCCATCTAAATTTCTAAGTTACTTCATCCTACGAACCAAAATCAAAAAAAGCAATTCTAAGTTCGTAAAGGTCATGAAGGTATTATTACGAGTTATCATCCATTCCCGTTCCCCGTTATACATCCCTTTCCTATCTGCAAGCTTCAAAGTTTAGTTCGGTGCGTACAGACGTTGATTGTGATTTCACTCCGTTCCATTCATTCTAGTACCTACCATCCATTTTCACTACATTTCCCGCCATCCAATATACTCCACCACTACCTGGTCTATGGATATGCCCATCTGTCTGTTTTGCATAATCCACATCATAGTCCACTATCTCCACTCACCTTTGTATCATTCGTATCCTATCTGTCATTCCTTACGAACATCAGTGAACATACTGACTCGACCTGGTTTTGTATAGACTATCGTTTTGTTTTTCACGGAATCAGATTCTCGAGTCCTTCCTATCCATTACCATGGTGAAAACCTAGCAAACAGGCGCCATGAGTAATATTTATGTTGCTAAAAAAAAAAAAAATGAAAATGAAAATAGTAAAGAGAAATCCTTTCGTCCACAGGTGAAAACCACCTCTGGTGGCGCCTTGGATAAGTACCATGGCGAAAACCTGGCAAACAGGCGTCATGCGTAGAGACACTCTGTCTCGTTCCATTCCACTTCATTCCATACCATTTCCAACCGCTTTATCCATTCTGCTTGCATACATGTACTCCATTCGTTCGCCTCCCATCAACTTGCAAGTCTAAGACAGGTAAGACTCTTGGGATATGGATAGTCACGCTGGCTGTTGGTTTTGATTCTGGATCAAGTAGTTGTGTCTATACGACCTAGTTAGTGGGTATACTCAGGGATTTTGAAGTTATGATTCTTGTTTATTTTTGGAATGCACGAAGAACATTAAATGAAACGCCTATCTTATGGAACAACAGAGATGAAGTGTCTTGATTCAATTTATGCTTCTATTCTTCTTTCGAGTATGTTTCTTAGTCACTCGACTAACTTGAAGAAGTTATGTTGAAGGTTTTGGGTGTTGAATGAGCCTTTATTCTTGAAATGTTCAGGAACATTTCTCTCATGGAGTCGCCAGATGTTGTGACCTCATCACACATCGCTCCATTGCAAATGGGGACCCCCTAATTTTTGCTTAAGTTTAGTTTGGTTTTCGAGTCTTAGCCTCAGTTCTGGTTCAAAGCACATGCAAAAACGGACAGTAGATAAGTTAGATATATGTCATACCTTAGAATGTCTCATAGAACACTTTGGGTGCTCAAGACAGGAGTAAACAAGGTACATCTCCTCGGTTAGAGTCTCCATATAGGGATTGATATGAAAGCTTGTAAGAGTCTTGGACCTAGAATTGATGAGTTTTCAGACTTCCAAAAGGTATGATCCAAGCTCTGCTTCTTAGCCCACTCCACTTAGGCGGCCTCACATAGTTCTTCTTGATGGTGTCGACACTTCCGGGAGACTCACCAACCTGCCTTAGGAGTAATTTGTCAAGTTTGAAGTGTTATAAGCTCAAAGTGATTGAAGATATTGAACTTACAAGGAGATTTCATGCATTTGAAAGGGTTTTGATGCATTTCAAGGAAAAATCCAGAGGTCACCTCCAAACCTGCCCTACCTGGGTGGCCTCAGGAGAGGGTCTTGGACAATGTCTCCTGTCACATGAATCTCTCCATATGATACCTCCAAGACCGCTCAGGGGTTTAGATGGCATGATTTACAAGTTTACTTGATGAAAGATGAAGAAGATGACTTTCAGGAGGTGAAATGATCAAGATTGTCATCAATTAAATGTTTCTAAGTATGAAAATCCAAGGGCGGTGTCCTAACCCGCCCAGTCTAGGCGGTTTGACAGGGTGTCTATGGATTATGTCCTGTTTCAGGAGATTCTCTCCAGACAGAGCCTCCAAACCCGCTCTAGGAATGAGTTACCAAGTTTGTAGTATCCAAGTGCTTAGATGATGATCAAATTACAAGGAAAGTCCATTTGGAAGAGTTTGGGTGTAGTTTCAAGTTCAAATCCAAGCCTCCCTTCCAAACCTGCCCTACTTGGGCCGCCTCATGAGGGAGTGATGGACAATGTCCCCTGCCACATCAATCCCTCCACACACTACTCTCAAAATCGCCCTACAGGAAAAATGGTTAAGTATTGAAGTTTTTGCATGCATAGAGCACTGAGATGTGATGGTTTGTAGGCAAGGATTGAGTCCAAGTAAGTTTCAAGTTCAAATCCAAAGGTCACTCGTCAACCCGCCCTACCTGAGCGGCTTTAGCATGCAGACATGGATGATGTCTTCACTACCTCATGACAATCTCTAGACACAGCCTCCAATCCCGCCCTAGGTGAGAATGATCAAATTTTGAAGTGTTTTCAAGCACAAAGCACTAGAAGGTGGTGAAATTCTAAGAGAAACATGAAAGTTTGAAGGCATCAAGTGAGTTTGAAGCTGAAATCCAAGGGGTACCCCTAAAGCCGCCCTACCTGGGCGGCCTCAAGAGGCTCTTGTGGACTGTCACCTCCCACATCAAATACTCCAGACAGTGCCTTCAAAACCGCCTTAGGAGAAAAGAGATCAAATTTATAAAGTGTTTCAAGTGCCAAGCATTAGAAGGTGATGACATTTCAATGGAAACTTGAAGGTTTGAGAGAACCAAGTGAGTTTTAAGGTAAAGTCCAAGGGTCACCCCTAAAGCCGCCCTACCTGGGTGGCCTCAAGAGGTCTTTGTGGACTGCATCACCTAACACATCAAATTCTCCAAACACCATCATCAAACCCGCTCAGAATGAGGAATGACATAAATTGCAAGGTTTGTTTGATGAGTATGATCAAGATGATATCACAAGGAAAGGAGATAGTTTAAGGCATGAAAAGTTTCTAAGTGTTGAAAATCCACAACCTACTCTCAAATCCACCCTACTTGGGCGGCCTAGAGAGGTCAGCTTGGAGTTTTGATGTTAAAGTAATGCAACTACTCATCATGATGCTTCACATCCTTGAGAGGATCATTCAAAAGGAGGGAAGTTTGAAAAATTGACTAAGTCTTAAGGAAGGAGAGAGACATCTTCATGAGGAGAGGGCTCTAAGTGACATAATCCAGACATCTCCTCCAAACCCGCCCATGCTAGGCGGCCTTGAGCTCCATGCTTGGACAACTTCACCTCCTGCACATCACACTCTCTAGACATCAACCTTAAACCCGCTCAAGGAGAAGACTTATCAAGTTTGAAATGTTTTGAGTTAAAGTACAATGGATCATGAAGATTTGATGAAGGTTCATAAGATTGAATGTCTTTTGAGGCATTTTGGGGAATACTCCAAAGGTAACCTCTAAACCTGCCCTACTTGGGCGGCCTCAAGAGGTGTCCATGGAATGTCTCTCGTCCCATATGAAATAGTCCATACACTGCCTCCTAAGCCGCCCAGAGTGAAGACACTGCAATTTGCAAGGAGAGATCAGTGAATTGATGAACATAAAGCACTTCATAGGTATGGCAATCAGGCCTAGAAGGGTGAAAGATGTTCTAAGTTGCAAAATCCAAGTAATACTTCCAATCCCGCCCTTCTTAGGCAGATTTCACCAATGCAGATGGACATCATCACCTAACATCTTAACGTTTGCCTTCTCACTTCATAAACATCTCAAAATGGCTAAGTCTTAGGCAAGTTTAAGAGAAGGGTCTTCATGAGGAGAGGAATGAACATTAAGTGATGAAAATCCACATACCTCCCTTAAACCCGCCCTTGCTAGGCGGCCTTCATCTCCCTGCTTACACTACATGTCCACCACAACACTTCATCCACCTATCACCTCTAAATCCGCCATCCACTTGGAGATATGTAAGTTTACTTAGAAGAAGATGAGATTGTCAAGTGCGGAAACTAGTTTGAGAGAGAGAATCCACACCATGCTCCCAAACCCGCCCTTCCTGGGCGGCCTCAGGAGGGGGTCTTGGATTCTTCCATGTTCTCACATACATCTCTCCACACAACACACTCAAAACCGCCCAGGGTGAAGAATAACATAGGTTGCAAGTTTGTTTGATGGATGATCAAGATCACACTCAGGAGATGAGATAATTAAGGTCATTCAAGGAGAAGGAAGTTTGAAAGTCACTAAGTCATGGAGGTGGAAGAGGAGTGTCAAGGTTAAGATAGAGAAGTGTCCACATGGCAAAATCCTTACTAGCACTCCCAAGCTGCCGGATATCACTAAGGCAGATGGACAAGATCACTTGACATGCAAGATGTGTTTTTAATCTCACAAACACCTCAAAATTGGTTAAGTCTTAAGAGTTTGAAGAGTTGGAGAGAAAGGTCTTCAGGAGGAGATGAATGAGCAAAGTGAAGTAATCCATAAACACCTTCAGGACTATCTTGTCAAGAGACTCCCACCTTCATGCACCTCTTTCACATGAAACACTCCATACATTCACTCTAAATCCACCCATGCTCTAAGAGTTTCACATAGCATTAAAGGAGGTTGAACTATCCATAACACAAGTGAGGAGCCTTGAAGTTGTCAAAACCAAGTAAAAATTGTCTAATTCATGGAAAATCCTTACACCTCCTTGAATCCCGCCCTTCCTAGGCGGCTTTGAGACCTTCATCTGGATAACTCCACCTCCACACAACACACTCTCCATGCACCACCCTCAAACCCGCCCAAGCTGGGCGCTCATCACATGAAGGCATGGAAAACATTTAAAAACTTCAGTTTTCCTCTTGCTAGGCCGACCTGCCTTAAGATAAGGCAAAGTGTGATATTTAAAAAGGTTCAAATCTGCATTTTAAATCAAATTCAAATCCAAAATTAGTTCTGATTTGCAGCAGAGCAGCAGCAGGTTTATAAGAAAAGTCAAAAATTTAAGTATCTTCAAAAATCAAGTCTTCTAAAATTCTGATTTTTTTATAAATTCTAAGGTATGTTGCTTAAAATTCATTATTATTATTTTTTTTTGTCCCACATGCATGAGGAGATAAAATAAATATTTGAAAATCCATATTTTAAGTGTCACATCAGCTTAGTAACATATGTTGTCTTCTCTTGTAGGAGGAGGTAGAGGATGAATGCGAAAGAAAGGCAAGCCTTGATCAAGAGCGATAAGCAAGGAGTCATGGCGGAGACGAAGATCATGTCCAAGTGGAGGAACATGAGTGACACCGACTTGGGTCACACTGACATGGAGGAGATCAAGAGAGAGCTTCACAAGCCAACCCACTCCAAGGTCATCCATGAGATGCTTCGCAATGGGATCGTCCAAGTCGCTTGCTTTCTGCCCGCCTTGCCGAGTGCCGAGCTTATGTGGGAATGGGCTAATCATTACAACCAAGAGACTAGATGCATTGAGACATCCGATGGAGAAGTCTTAGCTCACCTGAGGAGGGAGGCCATCGCTGAAACATTCAACATCCCAAAGCATAGGAAGGTCACTGTCTACACTCAAGAGCAAACTCAAAAGCTGTTTGAAGGTGCAATAAGTGATTGTAAGCAAGAGATAAACGTCAATTGGGTAAAGCAACCAAGGAGTCATCACAACAAGTTGCCGAAAAAGTTTCATAAATCGGATTTTATCATGGAGTATGGCTACATGGTGATCTTCTTGAACCGAATCATGGGTTGTCAACAATCGTCAACATTCGATGCGTGGATGTTCATATTCATGCAAGAGATCGTCAAGGGTGAGGTGATGATTGATTGGGCCAGCATCATAAGCAACAATATTCATGAGCAGATGATCAAGCTAAAGGAGACTAAGTCCTTCTACATGAGCTCATACGTCATCTATATCCTCGCGATGTGTGGAAAGTATGATGGATTGAATTGCAGAGGTGATATAGGATATGGCCTCGGACAATTCAGCGTGTATGATTGTTACCCACAATTGCAGCTAAAGTCCATAGCCCACTACAAACGCGTGAATGATGCATTCTTCATGTTCATTGTGAGAAAGCTTCAAGGAGATATGCATGAGAGGTTATCGAAGGATGCAAAGAGATTGATTGGCAAATTTGGACGATGGTACATCCAATTTCCAAAGTTCACCTACTTGAGGATCCAAGGATTTTTCATCTTATCCTTACCGCTTGCCAAGGTATCCTACCGACAAGATGGTACTACTAGAGGTGACGAGGCAGCTGTTGGCTTGGGACAAAATTCAAAAAGATAAGAAGAAAGCCAGAATCAGTTTCCCAATAGGAGTTGGAAAATTGGAGACTTGCCCAACACTGTAAGTTGCACAACATTCAGAATATGAACTCCAAGCTTACAATCTTGTGCTTCATGACACGAGTCGAGACCTCTTTGATCCATTCAACACGATTCGGAAGGCATTTGGGAAGAGGTTTAGACACCGAGAGCATCAAGAGGATCGCTGGGCAGATGCAGACGATGATGAGCACATTTGAGAAAAGAGGTGTTCAAGAATGACTTGGGATTTGGTGAGATCATGTAATATAATGCCTATTCCTGACCAGTTAGAAGAGACTGAAAGGTTTCTCGTGCAAAGGATGTTTGACAAGGAAGGACCTATCACTATCAATTGGGCTGAGAGAGAAGTTGGCCATGATGATTGGATACAGCGATTCATACATATCACAAGGATGTAGATCGTCAAGTTCAGAAGCTCCAGAATGCAAACAAGGATCTAACATACGACTTGATGGGAGGAGCCGACTCACAACAATCACAAGAAGTGGATGATAGTGAATCTAGCAGTAAACACCACAGTGAGTCTAGTGGATATAGTGTAAGCTCCGGAGAAGAAGCTCAGCCTGACAAGAGGAAGCATCTAGACGACTCACATGGAGAAAGTAGTCGGAAGAAAACAAAGTTGAGTTCAGAACATGAGATTAGTACTTCTTCTAGACAAGGTGGTCCTTCTCAAGATATGAATGTGACATCAGTCGTGGAGAATGAAGAGAAAACCAAGGAGCTCCATAGGCATTAGGTCAAGCAAACATGCATGAGGTTCTCGCCGAAGAAGTCCGATCAAGTCCCTCCAAAGATCAAGAAGTTGTTACACATCAAATAGATATGCACATTGAATCGTTTGATGAGGAAGCATCGTCATCGAAATTAGAAGTTAGAGCTCAAGAACAGGATGTTCAAGAAGATTTGTCTGCCTTGCCGGATTGGTTAAGGAAGAGAGTAAAGGAGACTTCAATCGTGGAAATAGCGCCAGAGGTCAACATACAAGAGTTGTTAGGCAGAACCAGGTGAGACAAAGGAAAGGAGAATGCGACTAGATTCTCCAAGATTACAAGAGACAGTTCTGGATCCAGGAAAGTACACATTGCAGTGCCGAAGGTAGATAAAACAATTGATGATATTGCTCTTGAAGACTACAATGTGACCACTATGGATTTGGGACCAACAACAGAAGAGCAAGAGTTTGAAGAGTTGGAAGAATCAGTTTCAGTGGTCAAAGAAAGACTGAGGCGTGAAAGGGAAAGAGGAAATCGATTGGAGAAAGAAAACCTCGCCTTCAAGCAATATATCTAGCAGTTGATGAATCCAATTCGACAGCGTGAAGGGACATCTACTCCACCTCCCATGCTTTCACAAGAATCCATTGCTCAGTTAGAGGGTATGAGATCACAGTCCCAAGAACTAAAAAGCTGGATAGGAAGAGTTAGAAATCAAATAGATACATTCATTGATGAACTTATCCAAAAGTATGAAACCGTTGCTCAGTTGTTGGAAAGACTTCAAGCAGTTTCAGCAGCGTGTTCCAAGTTCGATGATGTCAAGAGAGAATACATGCCACACTTGGAAGATTTGATGAACACTCCACTGTCAGCATTGATAGAGGAAGAGGTAGTTGAAGAAGGTTCATCGTATGATTTCTCTACTTGGTGCTTCACTATGGACATAAGAGAGCAACTTCTTGACAAAGTTAAAATGGATTGTGTTCGAGTGGATAGTGTGCTTCAGAGAGCTCATAATAAGATAGTTGGTGTAATGGATGATATGTGTGGTCTTTCAGGAGAGGTTGCGTTCCATGACATGAAGAATTACATACATTCTCATTACTTCAACACTACTCACGTCATTTCTAGTGAACATCTAAACAACATCTACTCCTTGATCTCATTCGTTGGTGGTAAGCAGGTTGGTATAGCTGAGTGGGAGAGGACAATTGATGAGCATACACGAGATGTGAAGAAGGCAGAAGGAACCATTCGGAACGTGCCAAGTGTACCAGTTGCTGACATGGCAAAGGTTGTTCCAAAGTTCGTGGCATTGGTTGAAAAGAATAAACATAAGAAATAAATGCCACGTGGACAGTCCACATAGGCGCCAAGGTGTCACTTTGGAAAACGTGCCTTTATTGCTCCTTGTATATCTCTAATAATAGAAAGTTGTAACCACCTTTGATGTGGCATGATCTTGGCCTTTGAATCCAAATTGATCCTGGCCATTCATTGTATTTTGAGGCCTATATAAGGCTCATTCCTCTTCATTTTGTATAATGAGTTTTGAGCTAATTAGAGCTGTTGCTAAGACATTGCTGAGATTAATACAAGTTCATTGTTGAGCCATTCATGGTGATATTGTGTTCTCTTTGCAAGTTGCATGGTTGCTAAGTACTCACTCGCATTCAATGTTTTAACTTAGTTTATTTCTTTCAAAGTTTGTTAGTTTTAGTTCATGGAAGTCATTGTCTTTCAATTTCTTGGTAAAATCTCTATATGTTCATACCTTTTATGATTTGTCGCTGGCAAGTTGTAGTGTAAGGTTAGTCTGAACACATCACAAGCTTCAGTTCGATTGCTTATAGAGTAATTTGAAAACCTTTAGCTTATCCTTAGAAGATTGCATCACCTTTGTGGAGTTGTCTCATGGCGAAGCAAAGCGTGGTTGAGATTTCTAGGAATTGATGATGATATCTTGCACTTAGATTAGATACTCTTTCTAAACCCACATCTTTTGTACTTTTTTGAAAAACATTGTTAGAAGTAAGACCAAGAGCTGAATTGCCATATCATATGTTTATCATAGCGTGTAGCCTTGAAGCAATTGCTATCACCTGTGCGAGTGTTAACGGTATTTTCTTGCCGTTGAACACTAAAGTGTAAGTCCCTTTGTATGAAACAACAAATCACATCTTTGCCAAACAAGCTATCCCAAATCAAGAATTGAAGCTAAGGAACCTTGGAGTCTACTCAGTTGATCACAAAGTTCAGCATCTAAGTGATTTTGTTCAAGAGAGGATAAAATACGCGAGTATTTTATGCTGCGTTGTCTGTGCAAGGAAAACACATCAACACCTACCATTACATGCTTGAACATTTTCATGAATGTTAGAGATTTCAGCAACAATTGCATTGTCATCCCAAAAAAGCTTCCATAATCTATCATAAGAACACTTATTGGTTGGTTTTGCATTGGTGAACCAGTCAGTTGCCACCCCTATGAGTGGGGCTAGGAATGTCTACAACCAATGGCATTCATTTTTTATCCATTTGTCATCCAAATAGTTATACATGTTTTACAATGATGCATTGGATCTTTAGATTTGTCACCAGTGAATTTTGACAACTTTTGCCTCTCAAAATTTGGACTAGGTGGTGGAGTAATCATTTTTTGCTTTGTCATCAAATTCCTCGCCTGGAGCCCTAGATCCAGGTCTGGTTCGAATTGAGTTTGGGATTTGGGTCAATTTGGCCTTGGAATCGCTCGGGAGGCGGGATAATCTATATGGGTTCGTCTAGGACGAACCCATAAGGACGAACCCATATAGATTATCCCGCCTCCCGAGCGATTCCAAGGCCAAATTGACCCAAATCCCAAACTCAATTCAAACCAGACCTGGATCTAGGGCTCCAGGCGAGGAATTTGATGACAAAGCAAAAAATGATTACTCCACCACCTAGTCCAAATTTTGAGAGAGGACGAACCCGGGCAAACCTTCGACGAATTTCAATGGGATTTCTTGTTGTTGCAACGAACTTCAACGAAATTTTCAACACCAATCTTCAAATCGGCTTTGGGATCCCATTCAGTATGGTAGAGGGTGGTAAATATTAATTGGAAAAGTGATGATGTCGCTGCAACAGATACTCCTTTTTCTTTGGTTTTATTCAATATATATATATATATATATATATATATTATTAATGCTATCCAAATAAGTTTTAACGGATGCAAATGGGGAGGTGCAAGCACAAAAATACAAATAAGTTTTAATGGATGTAGAGTGTTTCAATGATGGCCCTACCCAACACGTGCATCCATTAAAACTTATATATATAATATTATTAATTAATATATTATTAATTATTAATATTTATATATTATAATATATATATATATATATATATTACAAGTATTTGGTAAAAATTTTTGGCCGAATCTCTCAACCGAATCCACGAACCCAAACTAGGATTTGAACGAGAACCGACAACTTAGATTTTTTGTTGTCACCTTGATGCAATTGCAATGGTAAGATCCTCCTCAAGGTCTATCCAAGATGCTTCTTTGCTTTTTCAACAATGTTTGACACATTAGATTCCTTAACCCTTCCTAAAGTCTAGGCAATCTATATGTTACTTTGATTACCTTTGAAGTCCCTTTGTTTGGGTCCAATTCTTTGCCTTGGTGTTCTTGGTTCAATGTTTTCCAATAGCAATTCTTCGGTACCTTGAATATTGCTCTCATATGCTTCCCTTTCTTCTTTTGTGGGGATTTCATCAAACTATGTCTCAAAATAAAGACTTCCTTTAATTTGAGGGGGCTCAATTGATTCTGTCAACTCAGTAGACTCCTCCACAACAATCTCTAACCCAACTAGGTTGGCAAGATCTCCACTACATTCATCTAGAAGGGGAAGTTGCCTAGCAACATCAACCCACTCTTCTCTCATGAGTGGTGAACCACTGTTTGAATTTGGTTGAACTCATTGAGCTCTTCATTCCTTCCAACTTCAACTTCAGCTTCCACTTCAACCTAGGCCTTTTCTTTGATTCAAAGATTGTTTTGATGGGATTTTTAGAGTTGGCTGCCTCTCACTGTTGAGTTGTTTGTAGCTTCAATCAGATAACGTATTTATTATGATCATAATAAATATGAATATATAAGGTATGTTAAAATAAATATGAATTTAGCATGATCGAATGATATATTACCAAAGTATAAACACTGACTACAATTCAAACGGTGATTAGCAATTGCTAAAGCAATGGAAAGGTGACGAAGTCACACCTGTGATAGGCATGACTCCTTGAGGAGTCATGTCTATCACAGATGTTAATCCTACCGTCACTCATATATATATCAACGTCTTTGCCCTGCAATACCATGAAAAAATACACAGAAATCGGAAGTGTATGAGAAGTGGAAATTGCATTTGCAAAATAAAAGAAAGTAATAAATTAAGTCTGCAATACAAATATCCAACATTCAGAAGTTATCCAAGTTAGAGATCATAAGTTCGATTTGAATTTACATGGTATCAGAGCCAGGTTAAGCAGAATCCGGGCAGAAAATCGAACTTGAGAAATTCAGATTTAATACATCTCATTTCTCAAATGGTAGCAACAATCCGATTCGAAGACAGATTAGAAGGAGGAAATAACTTCTCATCATGGAAATTCATAATTATGATGATACTAAAAGAAAATAAAGTTGATTCATTTGTGAGAGAAAACAAAACGGAACCAGAGAATGATCCTGATAAAACGACATGGATTGAAGGAAATGACAAAGCCATGAAAATCATAGTTGATGGAGTTAGAGATCATATCGTGCTGATTCTGACAAAACATGAGACTGCATATCATATGTTTAAGTCACTTGAAAGCACTTATGAAATTAATAACTCCAGTAGAACCTTAGCCCTAAAGAGAAATAAATCATATAAGTATGAACAAAGGAGAATCTATCAATGCATACTTTATGAGAATATCTGCACTAAGGGATCAACTATCAACACTTGGGTACCAAATTGAAAACAAGGAACTAACACTTATTGCCCTAGATGGTCTCCCAAATTCCTAGGAGACATTTGTTCAAGGCATTAGTGCAAGGTCTAAATTTCCAAAATTTGACCGCCTAAGATCAGACTGTCTTCAAGAAGAATCTAGACAGACAAAGAAAGGGTCAAAACAAAAAAATATAGATGAAGATCTTCATGTTCTAAATACAAACTCTCACAAGAAAGAGAAGAAGAAACACTTCAAGAAGAGGAAAAATCATCACGGGAAAGGTTCATTCAAGAAAAACATTTCTCGCATCCAATGTTTCAGATGCGACCAATATGGACACTATGCAGTTAGATGTCCTAACAGAACCAAGCAACAAGCATCTTATGCCAAAATAAAGGAGCATGAATCCGAGAAATATGTATTCTACTCTGCACTTTCAAACCAAGTAACAAATAAATCCAACACTTGGGTTATAGATAGTGGTTCATCAAGACACATCACAGGGTTCAGGGAACTACTAGACACCATGGTAGAAGAGACTGACGAAGAAGTAACAATTGGAGATAACTCTGTACATCCAGTCAAAGGTGTTGGCACATGCACCCTCAAATTAAAGACTGGCATCTCCGTCCAACTTACTGGAGTATTGTTTGTCCCAGGCATCAAAAGAAATCTAGTCTCCATATCTGCACTTGAAGATAATGGATATAGGGTGACCTTTATGGATAGCAAAGTATTGGCATGGCCAAAGAATTCTACTATTAAGAAAGCCAAAACCATAGGTCATAGACAAGGGTACTTGTACGAGTTATGTACGGAACCAAATCTAGCCCTAATTCATGAAATTGCAGACTCTAATGAAATATGGCATAGAAGACTAGGACACCTAAATTTCCGTGCCCTATCTTCCATGGAAAGACTAGTTATAGGGTTACCCAAACTCAAACAATGTAATTCAGGGGTATGCAAGGGGTGTGCCTTAGGGAAAAATACAAAGGGGTCCTTTCAAAATAGTTCTAGCAAAACAAATAATGTATTAGAACTAGTCCACTTAGATTTATGTGGACCCATGTCTGTACCCTCCTTAGGTGGGTTTCTATAGTATGTAATCTTCGTTGATGACTTCTCCAGAAAGACATGGATCTATTTTCTTAAATGTAAAGAATCATAGGAAATCCTTAAAAGATTTAAGGAATTCAAATCCATTACTGAAAACTCTTCTGGGAGAAAAATCAAAACCTGAAATGGGAGTGAATACACTTCAGACATTTTTAAAGACTTTTGTAAAAACACCGGGATTAAGAGGGAGTTCACTGTACCTTATAATCCTCAACAAAATGGAGTTGCAGAAAGAAAAAATAGAACCATTGTAGAAGCTGCTAGAGCTATGTTACTTGATCAGAATATAGACACTTCACTTTGGGCAGAAGCATCTAGTACTGCTGTCTATATACAGAACAGATGTCCTCACTCTCATATTGATGACAAAACTCCTGAAGAAGCCTTCACTGGCACAAAACCAGACATTAGTCATTTAAGGATATTTGGTTGTCCTGTTTACATTCATGTGCCCAAAGAGAAAAGAACTAAGCTAGAACCTTTTGGGAGAAAAGGCATCTTTGTAGGCTATAGTGAAACATCAAAAGCTTATAGAATATATATACCTGGTCAAAGACAGATTGAACTAAGCAGAGATGTGATTTTTGAGGAAGACATAGCTTTCAAAAGAGCCAGAAATTATATTGAGTCAGAAATTCAAACTTCCAACTCAGGCATAGAAGAGGATCTTGCACCTGAGTTTCAGAGGGATTATCCTGAGGAAAATGTAAACCATGAACAAATCACATCACTAGAAAATCCCAAGAAAAGACCACTCTGGGCCACCAAAACAATGGAAGAAGCTAAAAATTATGCCGCTCCATCAGGAACTTTTAGGGAAAGCACAGGACCTAAGAGATTCTCTAGTTATGTAGCTTTAATGAGTGAATTCATTAAATCAGAACCTTTTAGTGCTATAGAAGCTCTTAAGCACCAAATATGGAAGGATGCCATGACAGAGGAGTATCAATCCATCCCGAAGAATGATGTGTGGGATATAGTACCTAGACCAAAAGGGAAATCTGTTGTTTCTTCAAAATGGCTATTTAAAATCAAACATGTTGCAGATGGCAATATAGGGAAATACAAAGCAAGATTTGTAGCCAGAGGATTTTCACAAAAGGAAGGAATTGATTACGACGAAACCTTCGCTCCAGTTGCTCGATATACATCAGTCAGGGCAGTTCTAGCTATTGTAGCAACCAAAGGGTGGAAAGTCCATCAAATGGACGTAAAAACTGCTTTCTTAAATGGAACCATTGAAGAAGAGGTTTACTTAGAGCAATCCGAAGGATTTGAGATTCACAATGCAGGATCCCATGTATGTAAATTAAAGAAAGCTCTATATGGACTTAAACAGGCCCCCAGAGCCTGGTATGAAAGAATTGACAGTTACCTCTTGAGATTAGGCTTCTCAAAGAATGATGCAGATCCAAATCTCTACTTCAAACAAAGCAAAGGTGATATGTTAATAATGATATTATATGTTGATGATCAATTGATTACAAGAGAAGATCACCTTATTGATCAGTGTAAGAAAGATCTAGCTTCAGAATTTGACATGAAGGACTTAGGTCTATTACACTACTTCCTTGGACTGGAAGTATGGTAGAAATCAGACTGTATTATTCTAAACCAAGGGAAGTACACAATTGATATAGTAAAAAGGTTTGGTATGATGGAATGTAGACCTATGTCTTCCCCCATGGAAACAAATCTTCATAAATTGAAGGAAGCAACAATAGATTCTCCGTTGGCAGATCCCACTCTTTCCAGACAGATAATTGGATCCTTGATGTATTTGGTCAATACCAGACCTGATATCTGCTATGCTGTAAATGCCTTAAGTCAGTTTATGTGTGAGCCCAAGGAGATACATCTTGTGGCTGTTAAGCATATAATGAGATACCTTCAAGGTACTCTAAATTATGGCTTAAAATATGAAAAGGTTGACTTAGATCTACATGGATTCACAGATTCAGATTGGGCTGGAAGTGTAACTGATCGGAAGAGCACCTCCGGATGTTGTTTCAGTTTAGGGTTAGCAATGATATCGTGGATCAGCAGAAAACAGTCTTCAGTTGCTCAGAGTTCTATAGAAGCCGAATATATTGCAGCTTCTATGGCTGCTAGAGAGGCAGTATGGCTTAGAAAACTGCTTGTGGGATTATTTGGTAAACCTCTGAAACCAACTATCATCCACTGCGACAATCAAAGCTGTATTAAGCTATCCGTGAATCCAGTATTCCATGATAGATCTAAACATATTGAGATTCCTCATCACTATGTGCGTGATATGGTGGAAAGGAAAGTGATTCAGTTGGAGTATATTAGTACAGGAGATCAAACTGCAGATATTCTTACCAAACCACTCCTCAAGGTGAAAGTTGAATACTTCAGGAAAAATCTTGGTATGATTGAAATGTAAGATTCTAATTGATTTGTACTAATATATTAAAGATGTTTAATGTGTAAACTTCTTGTGTCATATGTGTGACTCTATGACATTATGGGCCTACCCATTCTGTGTTTATTTCTAAAAGGTGACTTTTTTGGATAATCTACACTTGTACCTAACATTATAAGGTGACGATCTTATAATGTTCATTAGACTAATATCATGTGACATGATATTTGTATGAATCATGGAGTTATCATGATTAAGTTATGGTAGACATTATGTGACTTAATGTCAGTGCACATACCATAACTAGGATATATAAGGAGAATGTAATGTTCTCGAGTATAGTATATCCTTTAGTATCACGAGGTAGGTGATGCTACGTATCACGAGATAGGTGATACTATATATCATGAGTTATGTGATATTAAATTACTTTGAGTAATTCATTACAGATCAGATAATTGATATTCACAGAGATTATTGTGATATTGTTATCTTCCCGAGCTAAGAGGGAGTGTTGAGTTGTTTGTAGCTTCGATCAAATAACGTATTTATTATGATCATAATAAATATGAATATATAAGTAATATTAAATATTACTTATATATTCATACTTAATATATAAGGTATGTTAAAATAAATATGAATTTAGCATGATCGAATGATATATTACCAAAGTATAAACACCAACTACAATTCAAATGGTGATTAGCAATTGCTAAAGCAATGGAAAGGTGACGGAAGTCACACCTGCGATAGGCGTGACTCCTTGAGGAGTCACGTCTATCACAGATGTGACTCCTACCGTCACTCATATATATATATCAACGTCTTTGCCCTGCAATACCATGAAAAAATACACAGAAATCAGAAGTGTATGAGAAGTGGAAATTGCATCTGCAAAATAAAAGAAAGTAATAAATTAAGTCTGCAATACAAATATCCAACATTCAGAAGTTATCCAAGTTAGAGATCATAAGTTCGATTTGAATTTACACTCACAACTTTCTATATTCTTGTTGTTCCACAAGTCTACTACACCATCTGATTACTTGGTCTCCTTCCTAACTGTGTTGTCTTTTTCTACAACTTTTGTTCAGGTTTAATAACATTAATTTTGTTGGATCCTACATCAATCATCAAATCCTTCCCCTTTTTCCTGATGACACCTTTCCGCGTACCATTGTAAAATGTTTTGTTTGTGTGTTTTATAAGCACATTCAGCATTGAGATGTTACGCAATAATGTGGTGCCTTGTTAATAGGTGTTGATAAATACAATTTGACCTAACTTTAGCAAAGAAAATAGTGCCAAATGTTAACTATCAAAATCACACAGCCAAACCCACAAGTTTTTGTACAACTACAATTCATACAGAGAACAATTGCACGAGAATATAGAAAATGATGCATTATTTCAAAGTTAGTGTTCAATACAATGCTAGTAGTACTGGGATGGCCTATCATAAAAGCCAATGCTCTTACTCTGATAGTGGAAGTTGTCATGTCCCTTTTCCCAAATTAGAGTTATTAATAATATTAAAATAAAAAATGTTTTTAAGCATTAGCAAAAATTTTTAAAAATAAATAAATAAAATAAGAGTATTTTTAAATACTTGGAGGGAAATTTAGGTCCCAATGGCCTGATTTGAATAGGTATATCAGTAAGGCGCCAATATTCACTTCATCATGACAAATTTCATTTGGCATTCTTCAATTTTGAGTTCAAGTTCAATTTTGATTTGAGGACGAAAACCCTTGGCTGCAATTCTGCGATTCAGGAGGGCAAAAACCCTCTTGGGTCTCTTTACGGGAAGGTGAGGACGAAAACCCTCAAAATTTCCAGCATTGGCAAATCCACCTAGGGTTTGCATGGTGTACTAAACTGGAGTATTGTGCTTCATGTTCAAGGTTTGGAGCTGATCAATATCAATATTTTCTCAAGCGCCATAGGAAGGAGGGCATCATCAATCAACACCAAGGATATTCCAAAGGTTGCGCCCAGATTTGGTGGCTGATCGCCATTATTTATTACAGGATTTCAGGTCTGATTTGGTGCACCTAGGGTTTCATAAGGTTTGAGGGCATAAACATCATCATCAAGGGTAGTGTACTGCAACAAAGAACCAATCACCATATTTAAAAGGGGAAATTTGGCACTGATTTTTCCAGTGCCCTAGTTCATTCCAGACTTTACATTCAGCAGGTGGACGCCAAAAAGGGAGGAGATTACCAGTTTCAAATCAGATCTGAACTCATTGAGGCCTTCCGTACAGCTCAAGGGTGTCCGTACAGTTATCAGATAACGCTGTACAGCCAGTACAGTCAGGATAAATCAAACAAGTTTCATAAATCGGTAGATTTGCCTTATCCAGGGTTTCAACAGTGAATAAAAATTTTATTTCTGAATTCTTCCTAAGCATCCATACAGCAGCAGCTACCTTTCAGCAGGTTGTACAACTTCAGACCCTAGCTGTACCAGCCGTATGGATTCAGCTGTGAGTGCATTAAATCTGCAAAAAATTCACAATCTCAGTTTGGCAATGTAAACTGTTGTTCCCATTTTTTTATGAATAAAATAAATTATTTTTGAAGGGTTTTCTGCCCTAGGGTTTATTCTGATTTTGCCACAGTAGTTGGGGTTTATTTCACATCCATAAATCTTGTTTTCAGAATTAAATATTGGCTGTAATATTCAAGTTTCATTGGAAAAATCAGAAGCAAAAATCAGGGTTTTGCCATTACACTATTTGGGGACATTACAGAAGAGTTATTTGAGGGACCAATAGTTATCGATTAAGACACAACTATTGGTCTAATTGTTTATAATGATCATGTAACTTACACTATCTAACTCAACAATGATAACAACATAACTAAGTCGGCTACATTTAGTTCATTATATGCTGATAACCGTATTTAACATGATGGACTACAATAATCTCCCAAACTTTATAGATCTGAATCCAAGAAGACCATAAATGATACTAGGGATAGAAAAACTGAATAATTCCCTGGCTGTGTGTTAGAAAGAAAACACAAATTTGTGCATTGAACTTGAAAAATTGAATTTAGACACATTTGTGAATACAGTTCAGATGTTGCACTTATGTGGAGTACAAAAGTGGTTGTACCATTATTGTCATGTTCACAAGGATCTCCTGGGTCACAGGTTCAGGAGGGATCAATGAAATTACATGAAGGTGCTGCCGATTTGGTTCATCTTGCACCTAAATGTGGAACCTCAATAGGATCATTATCGTGAATCTTTGATCACATCCCAGTAAACGGCAATGACAGTGGCAATGACAAGGCAAATGGTGCAGCCCCATGCAGCAAATGTTGAAGAACATAAGGGTTCTCCGAAACCCTGAGAACTGGACATACAAGAGTCTCTAATTTTTTTTGTTGGGGAGGGCATGGTAGGAGAAGGGGTTAGTGTAGACAGCTTAGTGGGTACTTGGGTAGATTAATATTACCAAGGACTTGTTATGTTAAATTGTCTCAAGACATAATTGTGTTATCTTGGTAATGAAATGGTATCTTCAAAGTTATGAGCTTTGATAATTACCTTAGACAAGACATAATTGTGTTCTCTTGGTAATGAAAAGGTATCATCAAAGTCGTGAGCTTCGATAATCACCTTAGACTTGTATTTGTATTCACTTATTTCAATATGAAATCATCAGTGTTTTATTGCAATTCTTAGCTATTTATTGTATTCATAACAGAACTGTGCATATAGGCATTTGCTCTCATATTACTGCTAGTGTATCTGTTTATGTGCTTTATCAGAAGCCGTGGCATTCCATTTCCCAATTTCTCACTAGGAATTTTACTGGTGTCTGGAGTTGTAGCATGCAATCGAGCTCCATGTAGGAGATGTATCGAGGCTGTTTAAGTAAGTTAGATCTGGATTGCATGCTACAACTCCAGACACTGGTAAAAATTCCTAGTGAGAAATTGGGATATGGAATCCCACAGCTTCTGATCTGGGCAATTGACCTTTCTTTATGTCATACTCGGGTGAATTAGGCGGCGGATTAATTTGTCTGACAAATTTGTCGGCCTTCAAATTTGCTTATCTCAGTCTTCCTGATGCCAAATTCCTCTATTGAGAAAGAGCTTAGTTGGATAAAATCTTTTAATGGCTTATTTACCAACCTTTTTAATGAATTTTTTAAATATTTGCAAACTACACTAGTTATCCTTGTCTTTTGAGATTTGCATGTATTCCTTTTATGCATATTCCTTTGTGGTCCCCAACAATATTTGTTATGATATCTTTTACATTTTGAGCAACAGTTTTCAGGTTTTGTGTTGTGTTTGACTTTCTGTGTTGGGTTGTTTTATTTCAAGTGGTGGCTGCTACCTCTAAAATGTGCTTTTAAAGGATGTTTAGAGTTTTCCATCTTAAGTGTTAGTACTATGGCTTCCACCAAGGGCTCAGAGTCCATCGGTATTTTTACTTTTCTAATAAGGAATTTCAGCCCTCCAATGTCTAGACTAGAAGACCAGCAAACAATGTCCAAAAATGGGTGTACCATGATGTTCAATGGTGCAAGGGATCGCTAATTTCAGACTGCAACCAACTTTGCCTTATTTGTCTTAGCCCAAGCCCAAATGTAAACAAGTACAATGAAATAATATCCCTTGACAATTTTCAGGTCTTAGTAATATTCAAAGATTGTATTTTATAGTTAAAGATTTCCTTGTCTAACACATGCTATGCACAGGAATGCAGAAGATGAAATTCATAATTGCTGATGAATCATGTTCATTGCTATAAAGTAATCATGCTGAAGACTTTAACACATGAAGATATTGTACACCCTTTGTAATATAAAAGAAGGAGAATAAGGTTTGTTTCTGGAATTTAGTAGTTATAAGTGAAAGAATATGTAAACAGTATCAAATAGAGAGAAGAGAAAGAGATTAGTGTGGGTTGCTTAAAAGAGCTTAGTTGAGTTGTGTTTATTGTTAGGTGGTTGGAGGAAATACATGACAGTCTATTTACCTCAATGAAAAGACAGACTATGGGTCGAGGGTGATGTTAGGGGTCCATTACCATTAGATGGTAATGAAACACAGGAATGCACCCCTAGAGGTGGGCTACACATGTGTTTCCCACATTTTGGGGATAAACGGATGCATGGGAATCATACCCAAAACGTGGGGTATGGCCTGGTCATCCCATGTAGGTTTTTGAGGATAGGAGATGCCATTAAAACATTCCTAGGGGTGTTCAAGCCACCTGCATAAGGGGAAATCTAGAGGCAACCCATTCCACAGGGTGTGTCTAGACATCCCTCTTTAGTGGCAGAAAGTAAAAGAACTATAAATAACAAGAATTTCAAATATTAACCTTCGTAACAAAAAGAGTTCCAAGAAAATTTTGGCTGAATGAAACAATTTGTTATTCATCACATTGTTGATTTTACAGAATTTTAACTCTTTAATGTCCACATTACAAGTTATTTTAGCAAAAGATATCACAACAGTTGGAAATTTGAACCCCTAGTTAATTATTGTGTGCTACTGCTCACACCTATGTTTTATCATCAATAAAAAAAATACCATTTTGAAATATCAAAATTTCTAAATGTTTGCCCACTATTGTCCCATTTGCTATCTTAAAATACTCAAAGGCTCTGGAGATCCTTAACATTCGTCCCTCATCACCATTCCGCTTATCTCCAAAATTTTGTAGTTAAACTTCCTTAAACACTGCAATCATAATACACAATGAGACGATGAGAGGGGACCAGAATTTGGCTAGGCTTCTCAACAAGCCCTTTGCAGTTGCATTTATATTTATTATTTTGATCTAATACATGAGATTCAGTTCTATTTTATCTCTATGATCAATGTGTCACTGTGGATGTTCAGTGTTTTTGTTATTCCAGAATCCAGTCCTAGCTGCACACACAAATTAAGAATGGTGTTAGCCTGTCCATGTTTAACCAAATTCATTGTTGTCTTCTTGGATACCATCCTAACCTTGAGTAAATTGAAAAACACAAAGCTCACATTTGTTGGGTGCTGCATATGTTTCATCTTGGTTGTTCATTCTCTCTAGTCATATATCAGACATGTTTTTAATGAAGACAATATTTTTGCAGTGACTCAACTAAGGCCAGAATAGGTGCATCAGTCAAAATGAGATATGACCAACTGCATGATAGGAAGTTGTTGCAACAAACGTGCATACATGAATGGGGAGAAAGCATTGCTGAAGCTGCCAGAAGAGGTGGCAATGGTGATGACGAATTAAACTGGAATAGCTATGAATTGCTGAAAGCAGAAATGAAGCAAGAACTTTAGCTGGCTACGACAAAGAGCACTGCAAAGATGGAGATTAAGCATAGTTGCAAGAGAGTGGGTCAGTCAGACAGACATAAGCTGAAGATATCACAAGCAATGAAAGCCAAATGAGCAGATCCTGTAAGGTCATTAGTGAAATACTAAGGCATGTAACATTCTTGTTTTGTGGACTACTTTTACTGTTTGTACTTTGTACACAATATTAGAGAAGTTGAACTTTTGTATTTTGCTAGATTTTAGAATAGTTGATTATAACTTGGCATGCATAAGTTTCATGGAAGTACTCCTCCACCAGCTCTCAGAATAAAAATCGTCCATGGAGAAAAATCTTCAAAACCAGTGAAGTTATTGGTTGGTCAAACTTCTACCATGGAAATTTCTAAATCCTTGCAGATACCTTCCAGTGCCACAAATAAAATATGGTAAAGATTAGAGCAGCCACAGAGGAAACAAGGTAAATAGTTTTTTTTGCATGTCTTGTATCATTGGATTATATATTTAGTAGTGACTACCATGTATATGTATGGGTTGAATTAACCCAAGGATGTGATGCGATGAAAAACTTCGTAATACAAAATTTGTGCACAAGCAGGTCATTAATAGCAGAAACTGAGAAGGCTGCAAAGTTATTGGAGCCTGCCGTAGTCAAGTATCCTGCACTAAGGTCTTCCCTTCTTGAAGCTCATAAGCTCTTGGCTAAATAAAGCCTTTCAATTATTGGACAAAATTGAGGCTTGGACAAACTCCATGGCAACGTTTTGCCAGGAAAGTTGTTACTTCAATTGATGCCAAAAATTTTCAGCCTCATGACTGCAGGAACAACTCCCAGTTATCAAAATCTGAGTTGCTTGGACATGATACAATCAATGAGAAAATAAATGAAGTTAAATTCAGATTTGAAGAATGGACAGGATACAATCAATGAGAAAATAAATAAAGTTAAATTCAGATTTGATATAATTTTGGACAAACTATGCCCTTTTCTGCTAAAGAGATAAGCTCAGGGAAGCTCCCAAACTTGTTCTTATTCTGCCTTTGGTGCTTGGAATTCTGAATCTGAAAGCAGTAGGATGCTAGAGTCAAAGCCCATGGAAAACTTTGAAAGCAATGTTAGGTCAACCCTAAACTCAGTTTTAAAATATTTAATTCACCTTTTATGGTTGATGAGCATAATGTGGAAGGTACCATTGGGAAACTTGAGACAAGAGCTGAGCAGAAGATAAAAATAGATAATAATTTCCACAAAGAGATAAAATCTGTTCGGTCTTCTTTGGCAAACAGCAAGGAAAATTCCTCTTCTGTAAGAAATGATCATCTAACATCCAGAAATAGAATGAGGTGGTGGTTCAGTGGAAGGTTAGTTGACATCAAAGATGAGCGAGTGTTTGTTCTTGTTCTGTAAGAAAGTAACCTTCGCTTACTCATCTTTGATGTCAACTAACCTTCCACTGAACACATAAGAATTGAATATCTCGAAGGGTCATAAGGAGATAAAGGAAAAGAAGAAGAAAATGGCAGAACGTTCATAGGTTCCAGGAACCTATGCAACCTCTGACAAGTTCCAGGTGGTTCCCATTATATCTTTGACACTTAAGAGGAAGTATAAAGAGAAAGAAGAAAGCAAAAAGTGCGATTGTTCCAAATCACCAAAGAAAGAAAAGGAACTAACCTTCCACTGAACACATAAGAATTGAATATCTCGAGGGGTCATAAGGAGATAAAGGAAAAAAAGACGAAAATGGCAGAACGTTCATAGGTTCTGGGAACCTATGGAACCTCCGACAATTCCTGGTTCCCATTATAAAGAGAAAGAAGAAAGAAAAGAGTGCGATTGTTCCAAATCACCGGAGAACTTTTGACAAAGGAGAAAAGGGAGTTGAATGTGGCATTATAAAACCATTCTTCTTTCATTTGAACGAGCACATCTCTCTCAAAAACGAAGAAAGGAGCCAGAACTCACGAACTGTTGAAACCCTACAGTTGCTGAAGCCATTTCAAATTCTTCACTCACTCCTTCAAAAACACTCTTCCAAGTAAGTAAACGTATCCATTTTGTAGTCAATTACTCTAAATTCTCTCCCTGGCTAAGATTTGCAGTTACTCTTATACCCTAATCTTCCACAATTTCTGTTAAGCGTGCCCAAATTTCTCCTTCAAAAATTTTCTTTCTCTCTCCCAAACCCGAATAAATTTATATGTCCAAAATGAAATACGCCTACTAGGGCTTTGAGAGAGAGTCGGTCTTACAAAACTCTTTATCAAATGTGGGAGATAGCAAGTTAGGGCATATTGACTTGGAAGAGTTTTGGCTCCGTATGTCTACTTTCCAAGGTCGGAAATCGCTGAGGCTACTTTCCAAAGTGGGCTAGCTCATGTCAGGGGTTTCCCAACTTCTGTCCAATGCATTGATTTGGTGTTAGCCTGTGCCAAATATTATGAGCCCCAGAGGAGAGAAGTAAGAAGTGTAGATAATCAGGTGATAGTGAAATTAGATGGGCACTCAGTAAGCACCATGCTAAGGCTTCCTGTTAGGGATGAGTATGCAAATATGGATGTGGAACAAGCCATTAATTTCATTGCGAAGAAAGATACTTGTTTAAACAATATTGCTAAATTTTGGTTCAAGAAACCAAGGAAAAGTCCAAGTTGCCTAAGGTCCTCCTCAGGTCACATTTTAATGAGAATGTATCTGACATTATAACTCTACTACATAGAGTTAATGGAGACAAAGAGACCAGTTCTTTGGAATATTGGATGTGTCTATTCATCACGGTAATAGGGTGGAATTCACAATATATTGATTGGGGAAAGTTAATCAGTGACAATCTTCATAAGAAATCGGTGGATTTCCAAAAAACTCTAGAATTTTATATGGCATCATACTTGTTTTATGCAATTGCTAATATGCATCCCTGGCTCGGGCTGCAAGAAGTGGGAGTCTATGATGAAAATACTCAAATTTATGACTTTCTGTAATGTCCCCTTTTTCTCAGTGATAGAAAATTGAAAAAACATGTTAGCTTTTAATTATTTCTCCAAAGCTAACTTTTTGGTGGTAAGGGAAATGAGACTTTTAAAAGACCAAATATTTCATTATAAACTTTATTCTTTTAAAAGTTGTTGGTTTTCTCCCTGATGTGGGCGTTGGGTTTGGTGGGGCCCATGTATTTGCTCATGCCTATTTTGAGTGTAGTGTGGGAGTGGGAGCACTCCATAGTGGGCCTCATTTAATGTTTTCAATGCATGAGCGTGTGAGTGGGGATGAACGAGTATATTGGGCAAAGTTTGCCATTTGAGCTCTTCTTCATGCATTTTTCTGATTATGAGTTTCCTTCTGGAGTGGTTGAGCAGAGATATTGTGGAGGTTGTCTAGCCACAAAGCCTTCTGGTTTCGGTTGTGTAATATCAACCCTAGCTAGACCTCAGTGATTTTCAGCCAGAAAATCAAAGGAGCATAAATGGAGTGTTTTTTCAGTTGTATGGTTTGGTCTGTATATGATGTGTTTTGAGATTTCTCAGTCTAATCTGGTTTGGCTATGTCTTTTGGTGTGATTATATGTGTTCGTATAAAGATTGATAGAACTGAGTCAAGGAGAGATTTGAATATAAGTTTTTTGGTGTGCCGTACTGCATGAAAATGGTCGTACCTTCAGAAATTTCCAGTTCAAGTGCAAGAGTCTGATAAAAAGTAGTTTATGGAGTTTTTTGTTTGGTAGTGGGCAGAAAAGACAAAAAAAGAGATGGCTGTGCAGCTTGACCCTTTGGAATAGCTTCCCAGCTTGGACCGTACATACCTTTTGGCTGCCGTACCTCAGAAAGTACGTGGGGCTCTAGGAAATAAAAAACCTTGTATTAGAGTTGTCTAAGACACTTAAAAGTGTCGCCTGGGTCAAAGGAAGAGTTTGCAACAGGTGTGAGCAGTTGTGGAGTATTAGTGTGGATATGAGCAAAATAGTGAGAATTCTGGG
Organism: Cunninghamia lanceolata; assembly: GCA_027924645.1. Lineage (NCBI taxonomy): Eukaryota > Viridiplantae > Streptophyta > Pinopsida > Cupressales > Cupressaceae > Cunninghamia > Cunninghamia lanceolata. Next base: position 2,149,411 of record BSBN01000143.1, on the reverse strand, counting down.
TGCAGCCATGACCGTACCAGCAAGGTACAGGTCTGCCCTTTGATGTTGGGCAGTGTTTATTATATTTTTTGAATGTTATATTGGACCAGCCATTAGCCAATGGACAGTTAATGCTTGCTATTTTGTGTGAAAATCTGGTAGACCATATATCTCTAATAATCAGCTGGAAAAATCATTGGTAAATCATCTACTTTGATGAATCTGATATTTTCTGAGTTCAATATTTCTGATTTGTTAGATGACAATTGAAAATTTGTATCTATTTTGTTATCTTGTCTTATTGTTAAAAAAATTAAAAAAATTAGGGTGATCATTTCACTTTTACTCCTAGTTACAACTGAACAATAGTAATAAACATTTCAAGAGGTTAAATGATACATTTACCATGGTGACTGTTATGGAACTAGATGCTAATGTGGGGTAAAGATTTTCCTCTCAAGCTGCAAACTTGATTAAATAATTTGGGAGTTATTTTATTCAATTTTCAAGGTTTTCTTATATAAGGATAGGTGGTTTTGATGAATATCCATACAAATTAACTAGATATCCAAGTGATCACTTGGTTTTTATTGAGCTATGTCGACAAATGGAGTCAGTGAATAAGAAATATAGGGATATGAAGAGGGCAGGGTATCCATTTCCAATAGGCCTATCTTATTACACTTGCCCATCTTTAGTTGAATCACAGAATATAGAAAGATCATTAGTAAAAATTACTATGCATTTTCATAGCATGAGGTATCCATATGATAGTAAAAATTACGCAAAGGATAATTTGTATCTAGGAACTAAATGTTTTCATTGCCCCCACCTGGAAGATTACATGATTTTGAAGTTAGAAAGAGGGATTGGTCTAGATTGACAGTCCAATAGATGAAGTACTATGAACTAGGATGGAATGTAGATGGAATAGAAGATGCATCAAATATGATTGATAAAGTCTTTTTGGATACCATTCAATTTGAATCCCTTACACCTATTAATTGGGGTGAAAGGGAGATGAAAGACATCAAAGAGATCCCTTTTTGTCTTGAGAAAATCTCAAAAGTGGTTAGATGCCAAAAGAGCAGAACACACTACTACAAGGCCCTGAGGGACTACATCTAAAAGACAAGAACATGCAGAAAATCTACTAGGAGACTACTTCCACAATGTCATGTCCCCTTTTGGGACAACACTTTTTTTTCCTAAATTATCAATTTTCAAGCAAACAAAGGTTTAGAGAATACAACAAGTTAGAAATCTTAAACCTCAATAAGTCCATAACAATTAATAAACTCAATTGAATCTTACCTTGGGATGATCAACCATGGGGAGCATGGACTAGAGTGAATTGATGAGTGTAATTAATCTTCCTAGATCTCAGGGTGGCTATAGCATCCCTCTATAGTCCTCATGTGGTGCATGCCATTCATATGAGGTGTCTTTCTCTTTATGTGGCGCATGCCATTCATAATAGATCGCCTTCGCCTCATGTGGCGCATGCCATTCATATGAGGTTGCCCCGGATTCATGTGGCACATGCCATTCATATGAAGTCCGTTATCCTCATCTTGTCATCTTTTCTATTTCCCATGATTGCTCTTCCTATATTGTCATACCATGGTAGGAGAGTGAGGTTACGAAAGGTGTCCTAGTAGCCACTCTCTAAGCCCAAAGGCAGAACCCCTTTGGCCCATGTGGGCTCATTGTGTCCCCCCCGGGTGGTACCTAGAAGAGAGCCCTCACACCGTTCGCCTTTGCAATTCTCCTTCTCTATCATGGTGAAGGTGTGTGCAGATGGAAGTAATCAAAATCACATCAATAATAACTTATGAATTGCCAAATGATAATAACAAGCATAAACTATTTAAATTGTACATTATACTTCCATGAGTATCCTACCAAATTGGGCTGATGGGTCCTTCCTCAATTGAATGCCTCTTTATATCTTGATTGCATTTTTGCATATATCCTCCTTGCTGTTATATTCAATCAGATATCTTAGAATTATGTATTTCACTTAGAATATATATATATTCTAAAAATCAGAAAATGTCTTATTCCTTAATTTAATGCCTTCTATATTTCTTCTTGTAGCCTTGTATGTGTATTATATATATACTTCTTAATTCTATATTTTTCTATGTATCCTCACTACACCTTTCCCTCCATATATATATCCTTCCTCTTTATGAGAGAGACAACCCCTTTAAAAGAGTCATGACTCTTCAAAAGGTCATGACTGCAAACCGTTTTTGACATATATTAATGCAACGATTTGTTAACTATTCATTGCATTTGTTTAAGTTTTTCTATAGATATATTCGTTGTCCTTTCAACGCTTTTCAACCATGGATCGACCCCCTCTATATTTGTGATTTTTATAATATTTTGAATCTATAATTTATAATCTTTAATTTATGATATTTAATATTTATAATATTTATTTTATAATATTTATTTTATATTACTTTATAATATTGACATAATATTTTATTTAAGTATATTCAATTTATAATAATAATTTAAATATATTAAATATATTTGATTTGTAATATTAATTTACATATTCAATTTATATTTTATAATATATTCAATTTATGATTTATAATAGTAGATTTACCTTTCATTCATATCTTTAATTTGAATGAATAATTCATCGATATAGGGACATGATAGCCCTCCCCACTCAAGATTGCTTGTCCTTAAGCAATCTCCGATTGGGATGATCAAAATTTCAAGAAGACCCCTGTCGATACTCAAGAATGATTACGTTTCTCCATTTCTTATCTTTCATGTAAAAGGGATGTACTTGGTTTTAGAATCAGTTCTCTTTCCTTCATTTACTCGAAGCTTCATTTTCCTCCTGTATTTCTTTGTTGGATGTGACTTCTATATTGTGTGCTTGAGCTCTTTTTCCACATTTATGCCTGGGTTCCCATTTCTCATTACATTTAAAACACTCATTTTCCTTTGCAAGGTCTTTGCACTTGTGTCCCGGTTTCCATACATCTTTGCATTTGTAACACATCCTTTCCTCTTGTCCACAAAAGTGTCCTTTCCCCCATTTCCCCTTGCAATCAAAACAAAGACCCTTATTCCTTAGCTCCTCACGGTCATTGTAAGAAAGATATGGTTTCTTGTGTCCATCTTTCTTTATGAAAGGTTTACTTTTTGAAGCAAAGACTTCGAGTAAACTTTCTTTCTTGTGGAAGGGTTTTGTATGCTCATTTGAGGGTTTGTTATTTGATGAGGCTTCTAGTCTTAAAGCCATTTCTGTGGCATCCTCAAATGATTTTGGATTAAGGGCACTTATCAATCCTCGAAGTGAGTCTTTCAATCCTTCACAAATAGATATGTAAGTTGATCTTCTTCAACTCACGAGACCCTTATCGATATTTTCTCAAATTCACTTATATAATTTTCCACAGTTCCACATTGTTTTAATTGTGTTAACTCCTTGAAATCTTGTTGAGGATGTTTTCAATCAAATCTTTTGATGAATTTTTGTGAGAACTCATCATAAGAAGTTATGACTTGATGTCCTTTAGTGTGCTTCCCATGGTGCCACTAGTCATAGGTGAGTCCTAAGTGTAAGATGGCAAATTGTAGAGCGTATCTTTCGGTCATCAGACTAAGGTGATGCAGAGGTAGGAGGACCAAAACTATCCTCAATAACATTAACAAATAAAAAAAAATAATCTAATTGCTTTGGTCAGATTGAAGAGAACATTAATACAGACTTTTCATCCAATTTTCAGGAAGATCCAATGGTAGGAGAGAAAGTTATGACTCTTTTCCCAAAACTACAAACCCTAGGCAGCGTTCAGACCTGCCCTCACCAAAAATGCCATAACTTATTCAAATCTTAATAAAATTTGATGCAACAAAAAGAAATGGAAAGTAGACTCAATACTCTTTCCAACCATATATGGCTTGCTCCTATATATGTCCGTACAAAACCGTACCAAACGCTGCACAGGACTGTTGCAGGGAAAATCAGAAAATTACAATCCATAAAACACTCATATCTTTCACAAAAATGAATAAAAATGCATGGGACAAGAAGCAAATGGAAGGTGGTTGAAGGATCTAACATTTTAAATCCATTAGGCATCCATTCAATTCCATATAGGGCTGTACAATAGCAAAAGACAACGAATTTCTAAAGGAAAATACAGGAAAACATTGTTTTTTCTCATTCCATGCTCAAATCTTCAACCACCCACGAATTCTTCATGGTTACAAGGCCTTTTAAAGGCATTAAAACATGTCTCTTCAATTCATAACTGATTTGGAGCAAACCAAGAGCCAAATGACTCTTCACCTTCCAATTTTGCATCTTTTTTCCAATTTTACATTGACAACCTTTACATGGTTTGCAATATTTTGCATTTTTGAAACTCCTAATGACCTAAACACATAAAAATGACTTGATGGACCTCAATACAATGATGAATCATTACAATATTGGATCATTTTAATCAAACTCCTATGGAAGTCTCAATTTGTCAAGGTGCTCCTGCACCATACAACCAACCAACAAAATTTCCAAGTCCCTTGGAAATGTATCTGTAACAAAAGTCTCTTTCCTCTGTCTTTATCTTCAATCTTCTCAGCTGCAATCTTCCAATCTATAGAAATGGTGACCAACCAACCAACAAAAGAAACTACCATCTTCACAGAGCATCCTCAGGCTCCTTCTACTCCCATCAGTGGAGTACTCTTCGGGCTGCAACATCAAGTGCTTCTTCAGGTATCCATCTCTCTCACTGCTTCACAACAAACCAACTCACCAAACCATCCATCTCACCCAACAGCAGATCCTGGTGATGCACCTACCACTCTCTCCTCAGTGGTTTCTCTGTGCATCCTTCTCCAGCCAAATCTCTATTGGAGAATGGTCATGACAGACCTCATCTTGTCTGCCCACACACAACCTCAGAAAACATCTTTCTGCAGCTAGATGGATAAGCACCTGCAACCAAACAACTGAGCAACACAAAATCCAAAAGGTGTAGATTGCCTCCCTCGGCGATCTATCTACACAATCAAGATCTTCTCGCTCTTCACCTGCCTTCTCAGTGACAGGAAAAAAAAAAAATACACACCACCCAAATCTTTCGCCAGCTCTGATACCAATATGATGCAGAGGTAGGAGGACCAAAACTATCCTCAATAACATTAACAATTCAAAGAAATAATCCAATTTCTTTGGTCAGGTTGAATAGAACATTAATACATATTTTTCATCCTATTTTCATGAAGATCCAATGGTAGGAGAGAAAGTTATGACTCTTTTTCCAAAACTACAAACCCTAGGCAGCGTTCAGACCTGCCCTCACCAAAAATGCCATAACTTATTCAAATCTTAATAAAATTTGATGCAACAAAAAGAAATGGAAAGTAGACTCAATACTCTTTCCAACCATATATGGCTTGCTCCTGTATATGTCCGTATAAAACCGTACCAAACGCTGCAACAGGACTGTTGCAGGGAAAATCAGAAAATTACAATCCATAAAACACTCATATCTTTCACAAAAATGAATAAAAATGCATGGGACAAGAAGCAAATGGAAGGTGGTTGAAGGATCTAACATTTTAAATCCATTAGGCATCCATTCAATTCCATATAGGGCTGTACAATAGCAAAAGACAGCAAATTTCTGAAGGAAAATACAGGAAAACATTGTTTTTTCTCATTCCATGCTCAAATCTTCAACCACCCACGAATTCTTCATGGTTACAAGGCCTTTTAAAGGCATTAAAACATGTCTCTTCAGTTCATAACTGATTTGGAGCAAACCAAGAGCCAAATGACTTTTCACCTTCCAACTTTGCATCTTTTTTCCAATTTTACATTGACAACCTTTACATGGTTTGCAATATTTTGCATTTTTGAAACTCCTAATGACCTAAACACATAAAAATGACTTGATGGACCTCAATACAATGATGAATCATTACAATATTGGATCATTTTAATCAAACTCCTATGGAAGTCTCAATTTGTCAAGGTGCTCCTGCACCATAAGGCTAAAATAGTCATTTAACTTTTGCAGCCACACATGGGCTGTAATTTTGTTTGTTCCATCAAAGTTGGGTAAGTTTACTTTGTTTGCTTTGTCTCAACTCTTTATTGATAGGCCTTCTTTCTTTCCTGGATATCTCATTCTTTTTTGAATTGCTGAAATCATTGAATGATACAACTCTCCTCACCTCGGGTTCTAAACTTGCATATGCCCGGGCAATATCCTCTGTGCTCATTGAGTGTGGGGTGGTTTCTTCTCTTGTTGATGTCTCCTCTTCTGGTAGAAAAGAGGGTTTTGGAATCCTTGGATTTGAAGTTGCATTGCTATTCTCAGAATGGTTGGATCCCACTTCTTTCCCATTGGTTGAGTGAGTTTTGAGATTGTCGATGGCATTTTCCATGTTTTGTAATGTTTGATGAAGTGCTTGGGTTGACCTTTCATTTTGATCCATCATATCCTGGGTTTGATCCATCATAGCCTTGGTTGTCATTTCCATAAAGGCCTTCAATTCATTGTTCATTTGTCCCTCCATGTTGTTGTTACGTGAGGAACGTCTTGTGTAATGTTGCATTAATTTTTTTCACAGGATGGCAGGATGACTGCTCTGATACCACTGTAATGTCCCCTTTTGGGACAACACTATTTTTTTTCCTAAATTATCATTTTCCAAGCAAACAAAGGCTTAGAGAATACCTTGTCCTGACTTAATCCCTACAACAAGTTAGAAATCTTAAACATCAGTAAGTGCAACTTTCCCGCTCTGATTGGTGTTTGAACTTGCTGCGGTCATGGAGGTCGTCAGCCCAGGGGGGCCCCCTGCCCCTCCTTTGGGCTTGCAGGAGCTCCTTGCTGATGTTAGTATAGCCTCGGTTAGTATTGAAGAGACCTCTCCCCCTGCCCTGGGCTTAGACCCCAAGGCTTGGAAACAGGCCTTGCTAGGGAAGTCTAGTAGGCCTAAGGAAGAATCGGTGGACCAGGCACTGCCAGAACTTCAGGAAGGAATGGATTTCCAAATCCCAGACAGAATGATGGACAAGATAACCTCCTCCTTGGAACTATCCCTAGTTGGTAAGTTCCAAGCACTCAGACCCAACATCGATATGGTTAGACGTTGGGTTACTGCTAGATGGCACCTCAAAGGCAGTGTGTTGACAAGTGCAATGTCGGGCAGCCTCTTCCTATTCAAGTTCACGGCTAAGGAGGATTTAGTTTCTGTCTTGGCGGGTGGACCTTGGTTGTACAGGAAGCATAACCTTAGTTTAGGCCGTTGGAAGCTGGGCTTTGACGCTGCAATGGAGCTTAGCAGATCAACCCCGGTGTGGGTCAGACTTCCTGGGCTTCCTTTGGAGTACTTGGATGAGGAAATATTCACATGGATTGGCAACTCCTTCGGCCGCTTCATAACCATGGATAGTACCACCAGAAATAAAACCAGGTTGGTTTTTGCTCGATTCTGTGTTAATGTTGACATTCATAAGACTCTTCCTAATACGGTCGAGCTAAAGTCAAAATATGGTAGCTGGGAACAACAAATATTGTATGAAAATTCCACTGTCTATTGCCAAAAATGTAGAAAAAAGGGGCACCTAATCAGTGAGTGCAAAAAAATTGCAAGTACTATTGAAAACCAGTGCCCGAAAGTAGAAAACCTTGCAGATGAATACCCGTTCAAAGAAGATCTGATAAATCTTATGAGGTCTCCTATCAAACCTTAGGGTCTGGTTGGTGTTAAGGAGTAGAATCTACAGTCTATGGAGATTCCCGCTCCTTCCCCACCTTTGCCCCTGGATGTGTTGAGGCCGGAGATGGTTGGTGGTGGCCAGGAGCAATCTATGGAGTTCCCCCTGGATTTGGATGCTACGGAAGAAGGAGAAATCCCTGCTCCCGCAGCGTGCTTCCCTATCTAGGAGATAGAGGCTAGGGATTCTAGAGACCTAAGGGTTGTCCGAGATCGGCTAGTAGTTCTGGGGCCCTCGTTGGAGTCAGGGCCGCTTGTGAGAGACAAGGAAGTCACTGAGAAGGCCTTCACCTCTCCTGACAAAGTTCTATCCCCAGGGGTCAGCACCAGTAACCAAATTGGTTGGATAACCCCCAAAAGGAAAGGGAAAGGTCATAACAAGAAGACGGCCGATGTGGGAACTGAAGGTAAAGCAGGGAGGCCTACATAGAGAGAAACTAGATCCAAGGAAGTAGCCAAGGAGATCGCCTATGAGAGACAAAGCATACTGGAGGCCCTCTCCAGAAAATCCCGAAAATGAAGATTATCACTTGGAATGTGAGAGGGCTCAACAGCCCACAAAAACAGCTCATGATAAAGAGCTGTATTTATAACAATAAAATAGATTTCATCCTTCTCCAAGAAGTGAAAATGACTGAAGAAAACTATAGAAAAATTGCTAATAACATCTGGCCCATGGCAGATTTCATCATCAGCCCCTCGATTGGTGCTTCTGGGGGTTTGGTTACTATGTAGAATAAGCATAAAGCTTCGGGAAGTTATTGCTCGCACTGCAAAAATTCTATGGAAATCATTTGCAAGATGAACAACAAAACCTGGAAGATGCTCAACATATATGCTCCTAACACCAAACGAGCCAGAAAAGAGCTGTGGGATGGGCTGAGATCCAAAATCAATGAGGACAATAGAATTCTGTGCATTGTGGGGGGAGACTTCAACACCCCACTCTACCCCTCGGAAAAATCTGGGGCAAATGAGGATTTCTCTGACAGCATGGTGGATCTTATTGATTTTCTAGGCCATACGGGTCTTATGGACCTGGAAGTCACTAATCAACAATTCCCCTGGACCAACAAAAGATTAGGGGAACAATTGATTCAGGTTAAGTTAGATAGAGTGTTGGTTTCTTCGAACTGGTGAAGTATACGACGCACCTTCTTGTCTGCTCTCCCGCATACCATTTTTGATCATAATGCCCTGCTTCTGGACTGGACTGAGAACAAGCAGGGCCCTTTCCCGTTCAGGTATGAAATAATGTGGGCCTCCCACCCGGACTTTAAAAACTGTATTGCTGACTGGTGGAAAGTTCAGATCCATGGGTCTTCGATGTACAGGCTCACACAAAAACTGGTTCACGTCAAAAACAAAGTCAAAGGTTGGAATAAGTTCTGCTTTGGTAATGCGATGAAGTCCAAGAATCACCTCTTGGAGAGACTGCTTGAGGTCCAAGGAAAAATGGCCAAGGGTGATGGGAGTGAAAGCTTATACAATATGGAGGAAGAGTTAGTCAGAAATCTGAAGGACATTACCAGTAAGGAAGAAATCTTCTGGAAGCAGAATCTAGGGTTCAATGGCTAAAAGAGGGAGACAGAAACACGACCTTCTTTCACCAATCGGCCATGAAACACAGGAAGAGGAATAGCATTACCAAACTCCTAAACGAGCAGAATATCGAGGTGACGGATGATGGGGACCTTGGAAGACTGGCCTCTGATTACTTCAGAAACTTCCTGGCTGAGCAAAACATCAAAGTTGATAATGCTAAAGAAAATCTCCTTCTGGACTGTATCCCTCAAATTCTTACCGAGGACAGTAATGTGGACCTGATGAAGCCTATTATGGACAAAGAGGTCAGAGCCGTGGTTTTCTCGATGGGGGCCTTCAAACCTCCTGGGCCGGATGGGTTTCCCCTGGCTTTTTTTTCAGGAATTTTGGGATATAGTTGGTTATGATGTTATGAGTGCTGTCAAAGACTTCTTCAGAACGGGGAAGTTTCTTAAGCAGATCAATGCCACGTTCATTGCATTGATCCCTAAGAAAACCATCACGGCCCCATTAGTCTGTGTAACACCATTTATAAAATCATCATGAAAGTGCTGGTCCTTAGAATCCAGCCTCTCTTGGATAAGCTCATATCTGATAGCCAGAAAGGCTTCGTCCCTGGGAGACAGATTCTGGATGCGGCCATCTCGACCCATGAGATCATTCACTCTATGGATAAAACTAATAGCCCGAGCATGGCCCTTAAGTTGGATATATCTAAAGCTTACGATAGAGTGTCTTGGGAATTCCTATTCAAGGTTCTCAGTAAGATGGGCTTCAATGACAGAATTCTCAATCTGATGAAGGAGTGTGTCACCACTGTTAAATACTTGGTGTTGGTCAATGGCTCGCCGCGGGGGTTTTTTGAGGCAGGAAGGGGTTTAAGGCAGGGGGATCCTCTGTCCCCCTACTTGTTTATTATGCTGGCTGAGGTCTTGGGAAGAAATATTCTGTCCCACCTGGACAGACGATCCCTTTCGGGTGTTAAAGCGGCGTCCCCCTGGGTCCGTCGGCTGTCCAACAGTTCGTGGATGACACCATGTTGTTCGGGGCGGCTTCGGTGGTGGAGGCCAAGACATGGAAAAATTTGCTCAACATGTATGCTGAGATTTCGGGACAATGCATTAACTATGAAAAGAGCAATGTGTTTTTCTTTAACACTAATGGGGATCTGCAAGTCATGATTAGAAACATTCTCCAATGTAATCAGGCTACCCTCCCGGCTACCTACCTCGGCCTGCCTCTCACGGTGAAAGATGTGACCCAGTCCTACTAGAACACGATCTTGGAACGTATTAATAAGAAAATGGAAGGCTGGAAAGGAAAGCTCCTTAGCCAAGTTGGAAAACTTCAACTGCTGAAAGCCTCCCTTCAAGGCATCCCTACCTATTTTCTCTCGTTGTTCAAAATTCCCAGGTATATGGCAGAGAAATTAGAAAGGATCCAAATAACCTTCCTCTGGACTGGTGTGGAGGAAAAGAAAAGGATCTCGCTGGTTGGTTGGGATACTGTCTATCAGCCTAAGGCTAATGGGGGTCTAGAGATAAGAAATATCCAAAGTATGAACAAAGCCTTGCTGACCAAAATAGGGTGGATCTTTCTAAAGGAAGAGAAGGAATGGACTTGTATCATGAAAGCCAAATACCTACAGGGGGACTCCAATTCCCAGCTTCTGTTAAGGGAATCCCTTCCCAAAGGTTCAACCATCTAGAATAAAGTGTCTAAAACTAGGAACTCCCTCTCACAAGGCATCAAATGGAACTTGGGTAAAGGGGATAAAATTAGGTTTTGGGAGGACAACTCGCTGAGGAAGGAACCCCTGGGGAAAGGAAGTAGTTCTTTGAGGGCTAGAGCGGTGAGCTATTTTGGCACCAAGGTGAGTAACTATCTAACCAGCCATCCCCATAGACAAAGAAAATGGAAGAACTTATTGGAGTGCTGCACCAACCATAATGAGTCGCAAAATTATCAGTCTCTTCAGTAGGAGTTGGAAAATTACAGAATTCTGGTGTTTCAAAGAGAGGATGAGATGCTGTGGGGTCAGGATCAAAAAGGTAAGTTCACAGTCAAGTTGGCTTACCATATGTTGTCTAACGTGGGTCAACTGAATCTGAACTGGAAAAAAGTCTAGAACAGGAAGTTATTATCCAAAGTTAACTTATTCTGGTGGGCAGTGACACACAACAGAGTCCTTTCCATTGATAACCTTAATAAAAGGGGGTTTCAATTGGTTAACAGATGTGTGCTTTGTTGTCAAGAGCAGGAATCCTTACAGCATCTGTTCCTTCACTGTGAGTTCTCTAAACAAATATGGGTAAAAACACTGCAAAAGCTCAATCTGGAGTGGATTTTTCAGGACAATGTGAAGGACTTTGCTTTGAGTTGGTCCTCTCCCTTCTCTCATCCCAAAATAAATGAGCTATGGAGGCAGATTCCCCCGCACCTCAGTTGGAGTGTGTGGAAAGAGAGAAATAATCGTATATTTAGAGAAAGTGCCCGTAATTCTGATGAGGTTTTCTTGTCTTTTTGCAGGGCGGTTACGAAAAACACCTCTTCCAGCTTGATACGTGTGGCTGAGCATCCCCCTACTACTATTGAAATTCAAATTGCCAAGAATTGGCGGCTGAAGGAGGATATGAGCAAAGTGGACACCTCTAACAAGATGGCCAGGCTTAGCACTCGCCGGAGTCAACCACCTAGAGGGTGGATCAAACTTAATTTCGATGGTGCGGAAAAAAAGATATCTGGGTCTGCAAGTGGGGGGGGGTATTTTCAGAGATTTCCTTGGAAACCCCATTGCTGCTTATGCTGGGGGAATTGGGCAACAGTCTAATAATATGGTGAAAGGTCTGGCTCTTCTTAAAGGTCTTAAGATAGCCCACGCTTTGGGTATAGACAACCTCCAAGTGGAAGGAGATTCTAAGTTAATTATTGATGCGGCTATGAGAAGGTCTAACAGTGGTTGGAAGTTGAAAAGCTTAGTTGAAGACATCATCTGCTTACTGGCCGACTTCAACCAGATGACCATCAGTCATGTCTATCTGGAGGGAAACAAAGTGGTTGACGCGATGGCAAATTTAGGGTAGGGAATGGACACGTGGCATTGTTGGAGAAATGATAAGTCTCTACTGCACCTGATTCAAAACCTCATTAAAGAGGAGTTAAGCCCGGCTCCCGATTCCTCATGAGATCTAAAGTTAGGGAGAAAGGGTGGGACTGCCAGAGTTCTAGGAGCTTAGGACGGCTGGACAGTGAGCACAAGTTGGAGGATGACATGATGAGCAAGTGCCAGCTCGACATTGAGGGGCCTTGTCATTTCAACAGCAGCAACGTTGATAACAAGGTGAGTTGGTGGCTTGAGGAAACTTTTCACATGTCGAGCCACGTGAAAACCCGGCTGCACAGCTTGGGAAAGCCCATCTTAAGATTTATTGATGATCTTATGAAGCTTAATAATGATGGTCTGAAAAGGAGTAAATATGCTTGTTTGGATTTTTTTAGCAAGTATGCCACCTTAGGCGTGGGAAAAGATGGTATCATTATTACCCTCAGATTAATTTCTATTATCTCTATAGTCATTAACAACAAACCTATCAAGAATTACACTAAGACGGCTCTCTGCGCTTGGTTTGTTCTGATAATCGACTGTATTGATTACTTGTTCGATAGCATCATGGGGGGAGATAGGTCTCGGACTGAACGGAAGACGTGTGAGGAATTCAGGAACAATGAGACAATATGGCATATTTGGCAGGAGGGCAGGATCACCTCCTATCTGGAATGCCTCCAGGGCTACGATGAGAGTCTCTTAGTTCAATTTCTGTAGTCTTACAATGGCAGAAGGGTTAAGGTTGGCAATGTGGAGTTTGAGGTCTCTGAAGAGGTGATTGGTATGGCTACTGGCCTGCCTACGGATGGGACGAAACACCCTAGGAAGAGTAAGGTTTTTGACCCTGATGGCATGAAGCTTTTTCTTAACAAAAACGAGGTTCTAAACAGTCTGCAAGGGGGTTTTGACCGCCAGCTTCTTCCTCCACCTTGGGACGAGGTATGTTACTTAATTATGAAATATTTTACCCTGGAAGGAAGGTTTAGGAGATTCTTTCACTACCATTTTGCTCTGCTAAACCACTTTAGGAGTAAACATATCAGCTTCCCCTTCTATCTGTTTTCCTCCCTGGAGTCCTCCATTGTGGCTGCCAAAGAATAAACACGCCCTTGACCCCAATAAACATGAAATTCTGTTGCACCAAGGTCTCATCATGAGATTGTACAAATTTCACCTTGCTCTGTGCCCGCCAAAAGCTCCTACTCCTATCAGGATAGAACCCCATAACCCTCCTCTGGTTAGGGAAGGCTCAGTCATCATAATGGAAGTTACCCTAGATTCTTATGCCAAATCTTTAAAACCCGGTAAGAAAAAACCCAAGTTGACTAATAGTCCTGAACCCACCACTGAGGACCTCACTCCCACTTCTCCTGTTGCTACCCCGACAAAAAGAAAAAGCAGTTATGATAACCCTTCCCTGCTTAGTAAGAAGAAAAGGGGAGCTGTGGAAGAAGGCTATGAAATTGCTAGTGAGATTAGGACATTGAAGGCTACCCCGGTGGTTCAAGAAGTCAACATTGAGGAAGATAATGAGGACTCTGACAACGCTGAAGAGGAGGCTTATACCCCCATTAAAAGCAAAATGTGCTACCTGACTACTAGGCGGTTGTCTAGATTTGCCGCTAAGCCGGCTTCCTTGGCCAAGGGGAAAGCGTCTGTGTTTGAGAAGGAGGAGACTGTGATTATGCAGGAAAAGGACTAGTCGAAGGGGAAGAATTCTGAGGATGAGAAGGATTTGCAGGGAGAGGGTAACTCTGAAGAGGGCACCAAGAAGGACTCTGAGGAGCTCCAGGGTTTGGAGTCTGGGGCTAATATCAACATGGACACTGTGGTTGAGGAGACTGAGCAAATGGGTGGTGACGTCTCTGTTAACAAAGGCAACAAGATTGAGGTGTTGGATGCTGGGGAAGAAGGTCCTAGCAACTTCCTAGATTTTAATGTGCAAAGCTCGGATACTGACAACACTGAGGAGAAGATTAAAGTGACCAGTAAGAAGAAGAAAGGTACCAAAAATAACAAGGGCAAGGCTAAAGAGACCCTGGAGGATAGGATGACCCATTTGGAACAGAAGTTTAACACCCTGGCCAAGTTCTCTGCCAGAGTCATGCACAGGTCCGCCTCGACTCTGTTGGCTCTCTAGAAGAAGGGTTCGAAAGACCAAGAGAAAATGGACAGGAAGATGAAGTACAAAGACGTGCTCCAGTTCCTTGTTGATGACTAGGACAAGATGTTCAATTAGCTGTTGGTGGCTAGGGGTTGGCCTGCTATCGGTTTGCTTTCTCTATGGCATCCTGTTTCTCTTTTGCTTTATATACTGGTTCTGTTGTCTTTTGCTAAACTTTAATGGTTTCTTCTGAACTGTTCTAGTTTTGGTGAGCCCTTGGTGGCTGTTTTGTTATGGGATCGACACCCTTTTTTGTCGCTTATCTTATCAAAAACAATTAATAAACTCAATTGAATCTTACCTTGGGATGATCAACCATGGGGAGCATGGACTAGAGTGAGTTGATGGGTGTAATTAATCTTCCTAGATCTCAGGGTGGCTATACCATCCCTCCCTTGTCCTCATGTGGTGCATACCATTCATATGAGGTGTCTTTCTCCTTATGTGGCACATGCCATTCATATAAGGAGCCCTCGATTTAATGTGGCGCATGCCATTCATAATAGATTGCATCGGCCTCATGTGGCGCATGCCATTCATATGAGGTTGCCCCGGACTCATGTGGCGCATGCCATTCATATGAAGCCTATTATCCTCATCTTGTCATCTTTTCCATTTCCCATGATTGCTCTCCCTATATTGTCATACCATGATAGGAGAGTGAGGTTACAGAAGGTGTCCTGGTAGCCACTCTCTAAGCCCAAAGGCAGAACCCTTCAACTAAAAGGCAGAACCCCTTTGGCCCATGTGGGCTTATTGCGTCCCCACCGGGTGGCGTACCTAGAAGAGAGCCCTCGCACCGTTCCCCTTTGCAATTCTCCTTCTCTATCATGGTGAAGGTGTGTGTAGAAGGAAGTAATCAAAATCACATCAATAATAACTTATGAATTGCCAAATGATAATAACAAGCATAAACTATTTAAATTGTACATTGTACTTCCATATGAGTATCCTACCAAATTGGGTTGATGGGTCCCTCAATTGAATGCCTCTTTATATCTTGATTGCAATTTTGCATATATCCTCCTTGCTATTATATTCAATTAAATATCTCAGAATTATGTATTTCACTTAGAATATATATATATATTCTAAAAATTAGAAAATGTCTTATTCCTTCCTTAATTTAATGCCTTCTATATTTCTTCTTGCAGCCCTGTATGAGTATTATATATATACTTCTTAATTCTATATTTTTCTATGTATCCTCACTGCACCTTTCCCTCCATATATACATCCTTCCTCTTTATGAGAGAGACAACCCCTTTAAAAGAGTCATGACTCTTCAAAAGGTCACAACCGCTGCCTTTTTTATTATGTTTGTTTTTCCTTTAATACTATCCATCGCTGCCTTTATTTAAAGGCTGGCCGTAGACCTTTTTTGACATATATTAATGCAGCGATTTGTTAACTATTCATTGCATTTTGTTTAAGTTTTGCTATAGATATATTTGTTGTCCTTTCATCGCTTTTCAAGGGGAGTCGGCCATGGATCGACCCCCCTATATTTGTGATTTTTATAATATTTTGAATCTATAATTTATAATCTTTAATTTATGATATTTAATATTTATAATATTTATTTTATAATATTTAATTTATATTACTTTATAATATTGACTTATAATATTTTATTTAAGTATATTCAATTTATAATATTAATTTAAATATATTAATTATATTTGATTTGTAATATTAATTTAAATATTCAATTTATATTTTATAATATATTCAATTTATGATTTATAATAGTAGATTTACCTGTCATTCATATCTTTAATTTGAATGAATAATTTATCGATATAGGGACATGACACAAGCAAAATTATTATATCTAAAACTAAAGCCAATACAACTAGTGGAGGAGATGGTAAAGAACCTAACAAGGGTGCGGAGCTAAAAAGTCAATGTGCCCAAGATGATTCCGGGACTAGAACTAAGTTACTAATAAAGAGGCCCCAAGATACGTAGGACGCTCAAAAAGAAGTACATGAAGCCGTGTTGTGCCACCTCATAAGGTAAATCCATCTTCATCCCAAGTGCCTTCTCTTTTAGTACCTCCATCCTCTTCAAATCTAGATAATGATATCCATATGTCTCCTCCCCCATCACTTAACCAAGATGACATTACTGAAACTTCATCCCCAAAGGCCACCTTGCCTCCATCACTTCTGCCTCCAGTTTCAATCCTTCTAAAGTTCCTTCCTCTTCTCAATGGTTAAAAGTGGTGGTATGCAAAAAGAGAAAATGCAAAGAAATGGTTGAGCCAAATTTTGATATAGTGGCTAAACTCCTACATAGAACCACTCCTAAGCCTAAAAAGGCCCAAATTGCTTCTAGATAGATGATTGATTCTTTAGAGAATCAATATGTGTAAATAACCAAACCTATTGATGATAAGAAGAAGGAAGAAATTACAAAAGTTGATTACCGGGTGTTTAAGGTTGATCTTGGCCCTTCAACTCATGAAGGGAATATCCATAATTTCCAAATCTTAGCTGTCAAGCTCGTACATAGAACAAAAAAAGAGAAAGCTACTAGAGAGCAGCTTAAAGAGCAAGTCCAAATGTTAACATCTTATGTTAAAACTATTCTAAACATTAGATGGACCCTCAGCTTCAAGTGATACAAATATACAAGGTGTTGATAAAGATGCAATGGAGAAATTGAGTAGATATCAAGCATTTGGGAGAGCTTCAAAGGCATGGGTAGAATAAATTATGTTGGATGGACTTTTGTGCATTGAGGAATTAGTTAAGTTATGCCAACAAATTATGTATAAATCAAAGGAAGTAAAAGATGAGCTCCATGTAATCAGGAAAGAGGAAACAATATGGCTCTTGGTAGCTAAAGATATTCAAGAAATGCCAAAAATAGATGTCAAGACATTACTCTTTAAGAAGATTATTGTAAAACTTGATGAATATAATATTGTCGTATGGATAAGAAGTATTGAATGGAAAATTACAGTTATCAAGCAAGCCACCATTGAGTTGAAAAAGCTTTTAAAAGAAGCT
This sequence comes from Cunninghamia lanceolata, assembly GCA_027924645.1. Lineage (NCBI taxonomy): Eukaryota > Viridiplantae > Streptophyta > Pinopsida > Cupressales > Cupressaceae > Cunninghamia > Cunninghamia lanceolata. The sequence continues at coordinate 2,131,824 of BSBN01000143.1, read as the reverse complement.
GAATATATCAAATCTGAAATTGTTGTGGGTTGCATGGTGCCAGAGATAAATATATTCAAAGAAACTGATTCAAGTTTGGAGGATACTCACATGATCAAACAAAGTTTCAAAGACTTAATCTCCAAAGAGCTATTTAGTAAAGATACTACTAACACTATTGCAATGATGAAGCTATCAACCATATTAAATGCAGTGGGAAGTTTTTGTAGAGATCTATCCACCCTGGTAGCAAAGGCAAAAGAAGTTGAAAACACCCTTACTGTTTGGAAACAGTGCCTATTGAACACTACAATTCTAGAAACAAAGATAATAACGTCAATATTGAAACAATACATAATTTATAAGGGGCTTTCTTCTTCTTCTTCAGACAAATCGGAGGTTGCAAAGGAGGATGGCTTGGCAAAATAACTTGAAGACTCTTCTTTGTTTTAAGCACATGTTCCTTTTCTCTGTAAACTAAGTTGTTTTATATGGCTTAGTAAAGACTTGTTTTATTTATAATTTCATAATGGACCGAAATATCTTTTAATATTATTTATGAAAGTTATAAATAAAAGGTAGTTACAAATTAGTTATAGAGAAAAGCCTATATATGTGGCTTTATTGTATCAAAAGAACTTTTTGGCTCTCACAATTTTGGAGTGTAAGTGTTTGAGTTGTATAGCTCTACACAAAGAAATAGAAGATATTAGAATCGTGGTGTTTAGTATTTTATGTGGTGTTATTTGTTCTTCTTATGTTGAATGAATAATCTTCTTTGTGGCCCCTTGATCCATTTGTGAAATCATTTAGTCTTATTGCTAGAGTTATACTAGATGTGCAATGTTGAAACATTTTAAATTTATTATCATCGATCTTTAATGTGTATTAAAGATTTGTGGAATTAGTCTTTTTCTTATTGCATGTCCAAATCTCTTGTACTGTAAAAGTTTCAAGAAGTGTTCCTTTTTCTGGTACAGTGAAGTTAGTTATAACAATTTTTCTCACATGCAAGAAGCTTGAGTCAATACTCATAAGTTTATTCTTTAGATTTTTTTTATAAATCCACTATTCTTTGTTTTTCTTTGAAGGTCTTTTTGGTATTTTTGGGTTAAAAATACCACAAAAATCAAAATCTTTATCATACGAGGGAGCTGGCCTTCCTAATGCAAAGGTAGGTTGTTAAACTATAACAACCTTACCAATTGTTGGTGCAATTTTCACTACCTTTTGGGGTGAACATAGTCAATTTTCATAATATTTATCATAGTGTAAAATCTGTATACCAATAGATTTTTGGCAACTCTGTCGGGGACCTGAAAGACAACTATTTCTTGTGAAGGTCGCCTTAATGATTTTGAATTTCTTTTTGATGAACACATGGTATTGCAAAGTGATTTAACTCATGTTTTATAGCCTAGCGGTACTTGGTTGGGTGGTAACACAAAGGACATAATAATTGACGTCCGTGTAATTTCTTGGAGAAGTAGAACATCAAGACTCCAATATTTCCAAATAGAGCAAGTAACTAAAGAAGAAGAAAATCTTGGACGAGAAATTCAACAAGAAGCTCAGAGACTTGCTTAAGGTCAATAAGAACAGTTGGAGAAAGTGGTTGGCAAAATAATGATTGATATGATTCACTTCCAAGGGTTCAAAGAAGAAATAAACAACAACCCGCATGAAACAATTGCCCTCAATAAATATATTGGCTAGCAATAGCTTTATTGTTTGAATGCATAATTATGGTCTTGCAACGTAATTTTGGTCTAGTGTTGCAACCAAATATTATTTGTTTAAATATTGAGCAAGAGGATATAATAACTGATTTGAGGACTCATGTTTGGAGATACAGGAGGTCTAATCAACAATATCATCAAGTTGACAAAGTGTTAAACGAAGAAGAAGACATTGGCACTGAAATTAGAAGACAAGCTCGATTTTTTGGTGAAGAACATAGACAAGTGCTGATTGTAGAAAGAGTTGTTCCAATACCATGAAGAAATAGAAGAAACCCTGCAAGTGGGACAAAACAATAGATAGAATAATCAACAAAATAATAATCATTAGTTTGTAGGCTAACTAACAAGAGATATACCAGCAGTGACCGTAGCAAGGGTATCATGGACCCTGGTTTTGAAAGGTTAGAAAATCTTGATTTCTTTACATCTCCTTCCTTTTCAAGAAGGTTTAAATCTATGAGTAGACCATCTCCCCCTACAAGAAGTGTTGTTGGGTCTCCAACTTATTAAGCATTAACGCTACACAAAACTGTTGTTCCTATTATTGTTAATATACAACCCACTCCTCAGGAACAACTAGTCTCGTGGGGTGTAGCCATAGGCCCCCTAGCATTGGGAGTTCAATTGCATGACCTACCTCCTGGGTCAAGAAAGATTTTGCCTAAATTTAATGGTGATGGCAAGTTACAACTGATGAACACATAAATGCATTCTTTGCGGCCTGTGCTATTCTTGGAGTGCAATATGAAGATGTCTCTGTCTGACTATTTGTAGAATCCTTGACTAAAGCGACAACTGATTGGTTTTACCATTTACTAGTTGGGTCTATAAATTCATGGGCTATTATGCGCCAAAGGTTTGAGGATAGGTTCAAAAGTGCAGAAGATGAACATGTGCTTTTAGTGCCATTGACTGAAATGAAAAAGGAAATCCATGAACCTATGCGGGAATTTGTGGTTAGTTTTAATAAGGTGGTAAACATAATTGACAACGCCAAGAGACCCACTGTTGAAAATAATAAATGCTTCTTTATTAATGCCCAACCTCTAGATGTGAGCTTTCACTTGAGAAGAGCATGCGTTCATATCTTGATGTAGCCCAATCTATGGAAATAGAAATAGAGGATGAATTTTTAACCGATGGGAAGTGGAATAAAGAGCTATAAAAAGTAAAGGGCAATTTGCAAATCCATCTACTACATATCCCATGCTACAAGAATTGGCTAATGATTTGCTTTTACTAAAAAAGCAACTACCACAAAATCCACCACCTTTATTTCAGGATATTCCGAGGAAAAATTATATACCATATCAACATAATAAACAAGCAAGGCTTCCTCCTACTACGCAAAGGTTGGCTATTGAACATCCTTCCTCTAGCAATAATCACATTGTGACCATGTGTGACTTTCACTTAACCACCGATCATGGTGGCACCATGTGTCTAGAAATGGCTAGATATATACAAATGAATATGTCAAGTGAAAAGATTGAATAATATACTACTCAAGATGATGAAGCAAACGATGCTTACGGTCAGCCCTCAGTGAGCTTCTTGAAGTATGAATCCGATGAAGAGGAAGAAGTACTTAATGATATCAATAGCCATTCTTGCAATGCCTTCACAAAGAGTCAGCACCAGAAGAATGAAGAAAAAAAAAGTTAATGTTGATGATGCTCATAAAGGTGTAGAAAGTTCGCCCAAATATATTTTGATGAAGAAGCATCTTCAAGAATGTCAATCTTCTGTTGTTCTATCAAATAAAGCCACTCAAGGTACAGAATCTCTTGATTCATCACTTGTTGTTTCTCATGATTCATTTGATTTTATTGAACATTGTAAGAAAACAAAAGTGCAAATCTCTCAAATTGATTATCTGAGATCAAATCCATACCAATTAGAGAGATTAGTTCAATATGTAAAGGGCGATGCTAAGCCTTCTTCTATTGTTCATCAAGTGTTAGATAATGCCCAAAATAATGAGGTTCCTTCTACCTCGTCAAAACAATGTTCCATTTGTTAGTTCCTCGGCCCATGATAAACTTGACCCATTTTATGTCTCTTTGTATATTGTTGGTTGTAAGCTTAGCAATTGTATTATATATTTGGGGACCTTTGATAACGTCATGTATTCAAAGTTGCCCATGCTTTAGGCCTTTCTTTAAATAAACATTCCTGAAAAGTGTACTCCATGGAGTTTAAACTAGTTCCTCTAGTAGGACAGCTTAAAGATGCCCAAGTTGCCTTGGCTACCTATCCCCAAAAGAAATTCAAACTCACCATCTTAGTTGCTGATATCCCCGCCAACTTTGGCATGCTGTTAAGTAGAAGTTTTTGTAAAGATTTAGGTTGTGAAATCCAGATGGATTGGTCTCACGCATTAATCCCTATTAATGGTAAGAAAGTTCATCTAAACCCTGAACCCAAAGCAAAATATACAGTCCTAAAATATGAAGATCCAAGATCTGAAATACTATATGAATAAACATGGCCTGAGACATATATGCTCATGCACGAAAATAAAGTAGCTTCTGAAATTCTTTCTCCCAAGGTATCTTTGGAGTTATGGACTATCAAATTTGAGGGGAGTTGTTCTTTTGATTCTGGAGCTGGAATTGTTTTTATTTCACCTACAGGAGAGAAGTTCTCCATTGCTTACAAATTAGTATTTGATAATACTAATAACACAATTGAATACAAAGCTCTTCTTATGGGCTTGCAAGTAGCCAAGGAAAGAGGAATAAAAAAATAAGAGTCTTGGGTGATGCAAAATTAAGAGTCTTGGGTGATGCAAAATTAGTTGTCCAATAAGTGAGGAATCGATTCCAAGTAAAAAATAATAAGCTTAAACATTATTGAAAACAAATATGGGACAACATTGAATTCTTTGTTGCATTTTCAATTGAAGCAATCCCTCTTATTCAAAATTCTAAAGTAGATTGTCTTGATGTTTCTGCTACTCCCTTGATTTCACATCATGAGTTCGAAAAAGATGCTTACAAAATCAAGCTAATCTATAGACTAAGTGTCCTGGATAATGATCAACATTGGTAGGTTTTCGACAATGATTAGCAAATTATATCTTTTCTAGAAAAAGTTGGTACGTTTGTTAATCTTCTAGATTTGAAGGGAGTGAAAATTCTAGTCAAGGGTCATCACCTAAACAAGAAGCTAATGAGTCGGAGGTATTACAGTTTAAGGGAAATACTATTCCAAAAGGTTTGGTAACATTAGAAAATTTCTTTGATAGACATGATTGTTATATGAAAAATAAGGCAAAAGAACAAAGCCCCAGTTTTTTTGAATATGAAAAAGTTAACATTGGTTCAGAAAATGATCCTAAAATAGTTTGTATTGGTAAAGCTTACTCATCAGATGGAAGGAAAAGGCTCATAGCATTATTGAGCAAATAAAAGGACGTCTTTGCATGGTGCTATGATGATTTGAAGGATTTTATGAATGGCAAATTCTAGCACCATATTACTCTTAAGTCAGGAATGACCTCATTTAGGTAGAAGCAAAGACAGTTTAACCCAAAGGTTGTAGGCACCATCTTTGCTGAAATTGACAAAATGCTGAAGGCCAAGGTCATATATCCAATCCATCACTCTACTTGGGTGGCTAATATAGTACCAATAAGGAAGAAAAGTGGTTTGTGTCGATTTTTGCAATCTTAATTAGGCCTCTTTGAAAGATGATTATCTGTTGCTTGTTATGGACCATGTATTGCAAATTGTTTTTAGTTCAAAGATGATGTCAATGCTAGATGGATTTTTGGGTTATAACTAGATAAGTATGGCCCTTGAAGATCAACACAAAACTATTTTCACAACTCCTTGGGGGGTGCTGCCACAATAATGGGTTACACTTTTTGGGACTTCCTGATTTTTGCTTAAATCACATATTTTTAGAAAATATAATGATTTAAACCTTGAAAAGTTCTATTTAAAGGATTTTAATTGAAGAGGGTTTGATCAAACCCCCTTAGATTCAAACCCCCTTGGATAGAACCCCGCTAGTTTTAAACCATACCTATAATGGAGTCTCTTCTACACCTATCAAAATACTGATAAAAAACTATTTTTGATTTATCTTTTGGGGGATCAAATGAATTCATTTAAAATTTATGTTTTGTAAGTATGTAGTCCTTATTATAAGCTTCCCAAAAAGTATAATTTTAAATATATTTAATTTGATTATTATATTTATTTTTTATTTCTTGTGAATGTAAGTTTTTCACTGAACATCAAGTTCTCTGTTCTACACACATGGAAAATTAGTAAATTAGTGAAAAAAAATTCTGAAAAATATCTATGCCCTAGGTATTGATGTCCTTGTTTCAACAAAAAATAAATTGAATTTCGATACATACAAAAAAATTTATGTTTTACGAAATACGCGTCTAAATTATAATTGGTTTGACTTCAAAACTTAATTAAAAAAATATTCAACAAAACATTATGAAACCAAATACATGCCCTATATATCAATGTTACCAATCTAAATTCAAAAGAATTAGAATTTTATCCTTTGTAGAAAAAAAGTTATGTGCTACAAAATACACATCACTTTAAAAAAATGTTGTTTACTATTAAAAACTAGTTATCAAAAGAGACGTAAAAAATTTTACAACTTAACTCTAAATTTTGTTTAAAAAAATATATTTAGAATCTACAAACAAAATCTCACAAATCACTAGTTCGCATCATCTTCAAATTCCTAACGATTTAGTGGCTATAGGTGTCAGAAAGTGAAGATTTAGTTCAAAATGTTGATTTCAATGTCAAGTTTGGCCAAAAAGTGTAACTCATTATTGTGGGATGACCCTAGACAACATTTTCTTATAGTAGGATGTCATTCAGATAAATGTAGGTGCCACTTTTCAACGAGCTATGGACCTCTCATTTGGTGATTTGAAAAACAAAATTATTGTCATTTACTTAGATGATTTGACAGTGTTTTCCAAGAAAAGAGAAGATCATATGCACCATCCGGAGCTCATGCTACAATGTTGTTGCCAATAGGGTATTTCATTGAATCCAAAGAAATCTATTTCTGGAGTTGCAAAAGGTAAATTGCTGGGACACATAGTGTCTAAGGAAAGCATTCAAATTGACCCTAAATGAGTAAAGGTTATTTAGCAGTTGTCTTTGCCATCAAGTAAGCTAGCTGTTAGATCTTTCTTTGGTCAAATCAATTTTTTAAGGAGGTTTGTGCTAGACTTTCTAAGTTAACGAAAAATATTGTTGACATGATGAAAGACAAAGTTACTTTAAGTGGACTGATCGAGGTAAAAAGGTTTTTCAGGATATCAAAATAGCTATAGTGAATGCTCCCGTTCTTATCCACCCTAATTTTCAAAAGATTTAATCATATATTACTACACTTCAAATCTCTCACTATCTGCCATACTAACACAACATAATGATGAAAATATTGAAGCACTTATTGCTTTCATGAGCGCCCCCTTGAAAAAGCATGAACTTAATTATTCTACGATTGAAAAGCATGTGTATGATGTAGTGAAGGCAATCAAATAGTTCAAATTTTATATTTTGAATTCTCATTCAAAAATCTATGTGCCAGACACTGCAGTAAAAACAATTCTCACACAACAGGAGATAGGCTTGAATAAGAGAGCCTCATGGATTGCCAAGGTACAAGAATACGATGTAGACATAAAGCCTACCAAATTAATAACGGGAAGGGGCTTGTGTAAATTTATAGCAGATAATGGTTCGACTGACCCAATTGAAGAAAGCACTGAATTGTCCTTGGTGTTGTTTGTTTGATTAACAGATGAATGGTTCTCAGATATTGCTTATTTCCTTATGGTAAATGTCCTGCATACTTATCCCCCAAACCAAGGAGAACAATTAAATTGAAAGCAACCAAATATATTATTTTGGGGCGATTCATTGTATAAGAAGGGTATATATGAGACTTTCCTGAAGTGTGTGGACAAAGAGCAACATGGAAAGTGACTTCAATTCTTTCATAATGAAGCTTGTGGTGGTCTTTTTTCATCTTTTTTTACATCTTTTAAAATTTTAAGAAATGGTTATTATTGGCCTGGTATGTTTGGAGATGCAAATGAATGGGTCAAAAAGTGTGAATCTTGTCAACAGTTTGTAAGAAAAGTCAAGCTTGTTGCTCTACCATTAAAACCAGTGCTTATTGAAGAAACATTCCAACAATGGGGTTTGGACTTTATTGGCCCACTTAACCCTTCATCCAGTGCTGGACATACTCACATTCTAGTGGCAATGGATTATTTCACAAAGTGGGTAGAAGAAATCCCAGTCAGACATACATCCTTCGAAGTGGTATGTGATTTTCTTAAAGAAAATATTCTTGCCAGGTTTGGCATTCCCCATAAAATTGTTATAGACAATGCCCCAAACTTTTCCTCATATGAGATATATAATTTCTATTACAAATATGACATCATATTAGCACATTCATCTGACTATTACCCTCAAGGGAATGGTCAAGTTGAATCCAATAACAAGAATCTTATGACCATTATTCGTAGGCTAGTTGAGGATAACTAGAGAAGTTGGCATAAGAAGTTATATGATACATTATGGGATGACAAAACAAGTAAAAGGGCCATTGGGATGTCTCTGTTTGAACTAGTCTATGGGATTAATGCTAAATTGCCTATTCCTTTGGAACTTTCAACACTTTGTCTTTAGAATGTGTTGGAAAATAATCAATTTAAAGATTCATTGGAGAAAAGAATTTTATATTTGACTAAGATGAAAGAACAAAGGGATCAAGTGGTGTACAGGATTGTAGAGCATTAGGCTAGGGTAAAATGGTTGTTTGAGAAGAAGGCTAAGCAAAGACATTTTTCTATGGAAGATTTTATGTTACTATGGGAGAAAAGGAAGGAGTCAAAGGGTAGCCATGGAAAATTTGATTCTCTCTGGAAAGGCCCGTTTCAAATCAGACAACTATGTGGAAGCAATTCTTTCTACTAGGCATCTCTTGATGGTACACATCTGCCCCTCCCTTATAGTGGACAACATCTCAAAATCTATAATCAGTGAAATGGGTGGCCCCCCATATTTGTCTATAGGTGAAATAGGAGTTTTTGGTCTCTGTTTCATTTTTCTGCTTCTTTTGTGTGTGTGTGTGGGTGTTGTTTTTGTATTTTTCCTTTGTCTTGCTTTAGAGTTGTACATCTTTTCCCTTATTATAGACTCTATTGCCCAATGGATGAAGTCACTACTCTAATTAATGATCTCTGGGTTCCCATCCATCCCTAAGATCCTTGTCCCTAGATAGAGCTAATTGTTATCCTTGTCTTTGATCGAATCTCTGAGTCTTTATTTTTCAAAACTTCATGTCATAAGGTCATGTTTTCTTTTACCTTTGTTTGAAATCCCCAAGTCTCCAAAGTCTTTGTTGAAATTTTTGGTAATTTTCTAAGTGTTATCTCTCTATCGATACTTTTACCCCTATCAAGAACTTGTCGAAGCTTTTAAAGCTACTAGGTACTCTCTTGTCGGAGGTTCCTAGTGAGTTAGGAACTTCATATTTTTGGTCTTTCTAAGAAGTTGTCGGTGTTTTCTATACTATTGAGAACTCTTATGGTTTCGGGAGCTAAAGAAATCATCAAAAAGTTCCAAGTCGACCTTTAGTTCCCGATACCATCAAAAGTTCCGAAAGGAAACATATGGTGTTATATTAAAGAAAGTTGGAGCATTCAAATATTTTTCGGGAGTTTCATAGGTTCCAGGAACCTATGGAACCTCCGAAAAGGTTCTAAGTTAATGACAAGTTCCCAACTCATGTCAATCGCTGAAAGATACTTGTTAGTTTCTACTCACCAGTGAACCATCGATAACTAAGAACCTGCAAATATTAAAGAAAAGAAAGCTGAAGCATGTGAATATTGGAAGCTCCATGTGTTCTAGGAACTTATGGAACCTCCGAAAGGTTCCAAACTCTGGCTTAGTTTTTGGTATCACCGAATGCTTTGAAAGGCATTGAAACATCAAGGGAAGCTTCAAGTGTTCAAAAGAAAGCAAGGAAAACAAAGTCATCAGAGGTATCATAGGTTTGGGAACCTACCAAATCCTTGCCAAAGTTCCATATTGAAGTTTAGTTCTCGGTATTTACCAAAGTTTTGAAAGAGTTAATCAAGTTCCTAGTTCCTGATTACCAATGAACCCTTGACAATTCAAAACACATAAGAATTGAATACCTCAAGGGGTCATAAGGAGATAAATGAAAAGAAGAAGAAAATGTTGGAGCGTTATAGGTTTTGGGAACCTATGGAACCTCCAACAAGTTCTTGGTTCCCATTATATCTCTGACACTTAAAAAGAAGTGTAAAGAGAAAGAAGAAATAAAAGAGCACGATTATTCCAAATCACCAGAGAAATTCTAACAAAGGAGAAAAAGGAGTTGAATGTGGCATAATAAAACCATTCTTCTTTCATTTGAACGAGCACATCTCTCTCAAAAGGGAAGAAAGGAGCCAGAACTCGCGAATAGTTGAAACCCTACAGTTATTGAAGCCATTTAAAATTCTTTACTCACTCCTTCAAAAATGTTCTTCTAAGTAAGTAAACGTATCCATTTTGTAGTCAATTATTCTAAATTCTCTACTTGGCTATGATTTTCATTTACTCTTATACCCTAATCTTCTACAATTTTCATTAAGCTTGCCCAAATTTCTCCATAAAAAAATTTCTGTCTCTCCCAAACCCGTATAAATTTATATGTCCAAAATGAAATACGCCTACCAAGGCTTTGAGAGAGAGTCGGTCTTACAAAAATCTTTATCAAATGTGCGAGATAGCAAGTTAGGGCATATTGACTTGGAAGAGTTTTGGTCCATATGTCTAAGAATCCAAGGTCGGAAATGGTTGAGGCAACTTTCGAGTGGGCTAGCTCATGTTAAGGGTTTTCCAACTTCTATCCAATGCATTGATTTGGTGTTAGGCCATGTCAAATATTATGAGCCCGAGAGTAGAGAAGTAAGAAGTGCAGATAATCGTGTGATAGTGAAATTAGATGGGCACTCAATAAGCACCATGCTAAGGCTTCCTGTTAGGGATGAGTATGCAAATATGGATGAGGAACATGCCATTAATTATTTCATTGCAAAGAAAGATATTTGTTTAAACAATATTGCTAAATTTTGGTTCAAGAAACCAAGAAAGGGAAAGTCCAAGCTGCCTAAGGTCCTCTTTAGGTGACATTTTAATGAGGATGTATCTGACATTATAACTCTACTACACAGGGTTAATGGAGACAAAGAGACTAGTTCTTTTAAATATTGGACGTGTCATTTCATCAGGGTAATAGTGTGGAATTCACAATATATTGATTGGGGAAAATTAATTAGTGACAATCTTCATAAGCAATTGGTGGATTTCCAGAAAACACAAGAATTTTATATGGCATCATACTTGTTTCTTGCAATTGCTAGTATGCATCCCTAGCTCGGGCTACAAGAAGTGGGAGTCTATGATGAAAATGCTCAAATTTATGACTTTTACCCCTAGTTATAGCTGAACAATAATAATAAACATTTCAAGGGGGTTAATGATACATTTACCATGGTGACTGTTAGGGAACTAGATGCTAATGTGGGGTAAAGATTTTCCCCTCAAGTTGTAAACTTGATTAAAGAATTTGGGAGTTATTTTATTCAATTTTCAAGGTTTTCTTATATAAGGATAGGTGGTTTTGATGAATATCCATACAAATTACCTAGATATCTAGGTGATCACTTGGTTCTTATTGAGCTATGTCGACAAATGGAGTTAGTGAATAAGAAATGTAGGGATATGAAGAAGGCAAGGTGATAGGCCTATCTTATTACACTTGCCCATCTTCAGCTAAAGCACAAAATATAGAAAGATCATTGGTAAAAATTACTATGCATTTTCATAGCATGAGGTATCCATATGATAGTAAAAATTACGCAAAGAATAATTTGTACTAGGAACTAAATGTTTGCATTGCCCCCCACTTGGAAAATTACTAAGAGGATTTTGAAAATGATTTTGAAGTTAGAAAGAGGGATTGGTCTAGATTGACTGTCCAATAGATGAAAGACTACGAACTAGGATGGAATGTAGATTCATCGAATATGGTTGATAAAATCTTCTTGAATACCATTCAATTTGAATCCCTTACACTTATTAATTGGGGTGACAGGGAGATGAAAGACATCAGAGGGATGCCTTTTTGTCCTGAGAAAATCTCACAAGTGGTTAGATGCCAAAAGAGCATAACACATTGCTACAAGGCCTTGAGGGACTACATCTAAAAGACAAGAATAGGCAAAAAAACTACCAAGGAGACTACTTCCACAAGAAAAAATAATATATCTGAAAGTAAAGCCAATACAACTAGTGGAGGAGAGGGTAAAGAACTTGACAAGGGTGCATAGTTAAAAATCAATGTGCCCAAGATAATTCTGAGACTAGAACTAAGTTACCAATAAAGATGCCCCAAGATACTCAGAATACTCAAAAAGAAGTACATGAAGCCACTGTGCCATCTCCTAAGGTAAATGCATCTTCATCCCAAGTGCCTTCTCTTTTGGTACCTCCATCCTCTTCAAATCTAGATAATGTTGTCCATATGTCTCCTCCCCCATCACCTAACCAAGATGACATTGTTGAACCTTCATCCCCAAAGTTCACTTTGCCTCCTATCACTTCTACTTTTAGTTTCAATCCTTCTAATGTTCCTTCCTCTTCTCAGTTGTTAGAGGTGGTATGCAAAAAGAGAAAATTCATAGAAATGGTTGAGCTAGATTTTGATATAGTGGCTAAAGTGTTAAATAAAACCACTCCTAAGCCTAAAAAGGTCCAAATTGCTTCTAAATTGATGATTGATTCTTTAGGGCATCAATATGTAGAAATAACTAAACCTATTGATAATAAAAGGAATAAGTTATAGAAGATGATTGCTAGGTGTCTAAGGTTGATCTTGGCCCTTCAACACATGAACTAGGGGATATCCATAACTCCCAAATCTCAACCGCCAAGCTCGTACATAGAACAAAAAAAAGAGAAAGCTATTAGAGAGCAATTTGAAGAGCAAGTCCAAATGTTAACATCTTATGTTAAAACTATTCTAAACATTTCAATTCAACCATTAGATGGACCCTCAACTTTAGGTGACACAAATATACAAGGTGTTGATTAAGATGCAATGGAGAAATTGAGCAGATATGAAGCATTTGGGAGAGCTTCAGCGACATGGGTAGAACAAATTATGTTGGATGGACTTTTGTGCATTGAGAGATCAGTTAAGTTATGCCAACAAACTATGGATAAATTACAGGAAGTAAATGGTGAGCTCCAAGTAATCATGAAAGAGGAAACAATATGGCTTTTGGCATCTAAAGATATTAAGGAAATATCAAAAATAGATGTCAAGACATTGCTCTTTGAGAAGATTCTTGTAAAACATGATGAATATAATAACGTGGTATGGATAAGAAGTATCAAATGGAAGATTACAATTATCAAGCAAGCCACCACTGAGTTGAAAAAGTTTCTAAAAGAAGTTGAATATATCAAATCTGAAGTTGTTGTGGGTTGCATGGTGCTACAGATAAATATATTCAAATAAAATGATTTAGGTTTGGAGGATACTTAGGTGATCAAACAAAGTTTTAAAGACTTAATCTCCAAAGAGTTGTTTAGTAAAGATACTGCTAACGCTACTACGATGATGAAGCTATCCACCATATCAAATGTAATAGAAAGTTTATGTAGAGACCTATCCACCCTGGTAGCAAAGACAAAAGAAATTGAAGACAACCTTGCTATTTGGAAACAACGCCTTTCGAAAACTACAATACCAGAAACAAAGATAATAGTGATAGTATTGAAACAATATAGAATTTATAGGGGGCTTTTTTCTTCTTTAGACAAATCAGAGGCTGCAAAGGAGGATGACTTGGAAAAATAACTTGAAGACTCTTCTTTGATTTTAAGCACATGTTCTTTTTCTCTATGTGTAACTAAGTCATTTTATATGGCTTAGTAAAGACTTGTTTTATTTATAATTTCATAATGGACCAAGATATCTTTTAATATTATCTATGAAAGTTATAAATAAAAGGTAGTTACAAATTAGTTATAGAGAAAAGCCTATATATATGTGGCTTTATTGTATCAAAAGAACTTTTTGGCTCTCACAATTTTGGAGTCTAAGGGTTTGAGTTGTATAGCTCTACATAAAGAAATAGAAGATATTATAATCGTGGTGTTTAGTATTTTATGTGGTGTTATTTGTTCTTTTTATGTTGAATGAATAATCTTCTTTGCGGCCCCTTGATCTGTTTGTGAAATCATTTAGTCTTATTGTTGAAGTTATACGAGATGTTGTGTAATGTTGAAACGTTTTAAATTTATTATCATCGATCTTTAATGTGTATTAAAGATTTGTGGAACTAATCTTTTTCTTATTGCATGTCCAAATCTCTTGTAATTTTCACTGTAAAAGTTTCAAGAAGTGTTATTTTTTTGGTACAATGAAGTTAGTTAGAACGACTTTTCTCACATGCAAGAAGCCCGAGTCAATACTCATAGGTTTATTGTTTAGGTTTCTTATAAATCCACTATTCTTTGTTTTTCTTTGAAGGTCTTTTTGGTATTTTTGGGTTAAAAATACCACAAAAATCAAAATCTTTATCATACAAGGGAGCTGCCCCTCCTAATGTAGAGGTAGGTTGGTAAACTATAACCACCTTACCAATTGTTGGTACGGTTTTCACTACCTTTTGGGGCATACAAAATAAATTTTTAGAATAGTTATCATAGTGCAAGATCTGTATACCAACAAAACCCAAACCCAAGGAGATGTTATAGAAACTCAAATTTCATTTCATAGAATGTGATTTTATTGAAAGTCAAATTTCATTTCATAGAATGTAATTTTATTGATACTTAGACTTCATTTTGTGGAATGTGAAAGTCCAAATTTTTCATTCAACATACTTATTTGAAAGTTTTAGGCAATTATGTGTCTCATCTTAGACTTTTAATGGGAATGTCTGCTAGGACATTTTATGGAGACAATGATCCAATTGTATGTTCTTGACACTGCCACGTTTAGGCTTAATTCCATAAATACATAGGCTCTAACTTGATATAGGATACAAGGAAGTGCAATCTATGTTAGCCTTGACCTTGGATTTGTTGCAAATTTGACTTGAGCATGACAAATTAGATTCTTGGTCTCTGATGGAAATTATATCAAGATTTCTATCAACCCTACCTATGGCCTATAGAATTAAAAAAATGAAAATAGCCAATCCCATTTCATTACCACAAGAACTAGAGGGATGAGATATTGTGGACTAACGTATGTGACATGATTTTGTGGGTCAGATTTTCAGGGTTTTATAGTTAACTGTGTGACTACAAAAAGTAGAGGGAGTTTTGGGTGTGGGAGAATAATAAATTAACCTTGCAAAGGATCAAGGATTTTTGTAACACCTGAGAGTAGCAATTTATCAAAAGTGATGGAAGGAGAAGATATTCATAAAAGAAATTGGAAGAAGTAGCTTTGATGAGGAGGTCTAGAGAATAGATGGAGATATTAGATGAATTGGACCAACACCTACAAATGTTAGGCTCTAAGATTTGGATGAAGAAATTACAAAATCGGAGAGGTTATTTGTTTTTATTAGAATTGTGATGTTAGTTTAATCCCTATTTTAGTTTGAGTATTAAATTTTTGGAGTTTAGAATTATGGGATTTTATTTTAGTGGTTTTCAATATGGGGGTTGAAATTTTGAGGTTTTCCATTTGGAGGTTTTGAATGCGAAGGTCTTCAATTGTAGGTTTAAACTTTTGTGGAGGTTTTTGAACTTTGACGCCACATATTTGACAATTTAGAATATTGGGGTTTTAGATTGGAAGTAATTTAGGATTTGATTTTTTTATATTGCATAATAGCTTGCAATGGAGTTACAATATAATAGCCAAAGGCTACAACAAAGTATCAAACCAAGACTATCACTAGTAGATCAAGCTAATAGAAAAAATGATCCTTCAAAAAGGAACAAGTGTAGGGGTATATAGACAAGAAATTTATCAACAAGCATATGGATCATTACAAAATATATTATTCTTTTTTTGACACCAATAGTATTAGGATTAGTAATTATTTTTTATCCAAAAACTTTAGCATCAACAATGTTTTGCATGTCTAAAACCAAGTACTCTACTAATAATAATCAAGCATTATGGTCAATAAAATTCCTCTCGAACCAGTCTGCAATTTTTTCAATCACTTGATTGTTGGCAAGAAATAGCAGGACACAATCCAAAGATCTGAGCCTGAGTTAAGTCTCTATTTAGTCAATTTATACCCCAGAAGAAACAACATTATGCAGTAGATCCAATCACTTCCAATAAGTTAAACACATCAATAGACACAATCCTTTAGTTATAACCCTTATATCTCCTTATATATATTCATGTTCAATATTAGATACAAATGGCAGGTCTAAGTCTCTGCTATGTATATTATACTTTTTATATTCGATTATAGTCCTTTTATTATATTTACTTTATTACATATCTGTATACAATATACTATGATAGGGACGTATCCCTTACAAAACTCCCTTAATACTCTTAGCCTTGTCGGCTTTATCCTCCGCACCCCATTTGTGGTGACTTGCGGTAGGTTCTACTAGTTGCCCTATATCCTGCTAACATCATCCCCCCTTTTTGAAAATGTCTTGTCCTCAAGACATGTGACACTAGTTACCACAGAGAATATTCTTGTAGATCAACTTTAGTTGTGTTAGAGTGGTGTCCCACTGTTTCTTGGCATGTTGCAACACTTGGATATGGCCCTAGATTTGTATGTGGGTTGTTTTTACCTTCGCAATACTAGCAGGGATCTGTATCTTCTGTGTGATTTGTTTCACCTTTTCAAGTAACCTTGTCAAGTGAGCTAATTTTAAGTTGACCACTTCTCTCAACTGCTTTATCTGCATCTTGATTTGTTCTCTCTGATCCTATAGTTGTTGTAGTTGTGTGTGTATGTTTTCAATCTGTGCCCTAACTGAGCCATCCATGTCCTTCAGTGGATCATATGTTCTGGCTGTCTGTACTACTTGTGCCTCTAGGTGATCCATCTGATCCTTGATGTTCTTTGTTGTTGTAGGCTATTGTAGGCAAAATTGGTATAAAACATTTGCTTCAGTTATGGCTTGTTACAGGTTCTTTATTTGTGTTTATATTGAGTATGTGCTGCCACACATTTCTTTGTGGCCTCAGTCATTATGTTTTTGTTCATTTCTTTTTTGACCTGCTGCTTTATTTTTGTCTCTTGGTGTTGCATCTCTACTTGTAGGCTATCCACTAGTTGTTTAAGTTGTTGTGGTAGGGGTAGTGTTGTATCCCTTCTTGTATTAGGCAACTGATTTTGAATTGTTGTTAGAGCCTCCTGCTATTGTTCTATGATATCCACATGCTGTTGTAGAATCTCTTCTCTTGCAGTGGCATGGAAAATATCCCCTAGTTGCAATTTATGGATTGGAGATATCCTTGACAAGTTAACTTGTGATCTTAGCAGTGGGAGTTGTAGAAGTTGAGGTGTGACAATTGGTTGTATTTGTTTCTGTTGCGTTAGGAAATCCTTTAGAGATTGGATTGGGGATGTGGAGGAAGATGCCCTAGGAGTGTTTGTTTGTTCTTGCTCTGCTTCTTATTCACTTTGTTGGGCGTTGTGGTGTGGAGAATTTGTTTCTTGTTCTTGTTCATCCCCCTCTCTTAATGTATCATATGCCTTATTTGATATTTCCTCTATTTCCTTTTCTAGCTTCCTTTTCTCTTCTTCTGTTAGGTTGATTAATGTGTCAACCCTTTGTTTTGTTCTTAGCTCTTTTCCCTGCATTTGTGTCAATTTCTCCTTTTGCGCTGTGGAGATGGCTGGGTCCACCTTGTTTATTGCCTTTTGCCTTATTTCTTCTTCCATTCTTATTGTTTTTTCCCTTCTTTCCCTCAATGCATCAATTAGCTCTTGTGGGAAATCTTTGATGATTTCCTCAAGTGTTTTGTCACTTCTTCACATATGTCTTATTACTGCCCTTTGTATGATTTCCTTGTTCTCCTAGTAGATTTGATTGTACATGTCGACTATTGTTTTAACATGCCATGGTGTTGGATAGTATTAGTAAGTGTATCCAAGTTCATTATGGGCTCATCTTGTTCTGACTGCTTTGTTTGCTCCTCTTCCTCTACAATCACTGTTGAGGTTTTTGTTTTCTTCTTTTGTAGTTTTTTCACTTCTTCCCCCTCTTCTTCCTCTATTTCTTCTTCTTCTGATGTCTGAATGATGTTCCTTTTTACTCCTTGTTTCCTTCTTGCTAGTTTCTTTTTCTTTTTCGCGTTCATTTGTACAAGGATTTCAAAAATCTCTTGCACATCTAGGTCATTTCCTTTTTGTTGTGGAGTTAATATAGTCTAAGTTGAGGAGGTTGGTTTTGCCGCAATTTGTGTTCTAGGAGTGGCAGAGTGAAGTCTCCCCGACCTCCGCATTTGTGGCATTGTTGTAGTACTGGCCTGCGATGTTGATGTGCTAGGTTGTGGTGCTAAGGAGCTTGGTTGTGGAGCTTCCTTAGGTGCTATGCCCCATTTTTCATGTAGTTTCCCCTTGTTCTTTTCTACTTGTTCCTCCACATCCTTTTTATATTGCCTATCCATGAACTCCTTATATGTTCTGAACCTTTTTGCATTAGAATCCTTAGGTTTCCTAAGCAAATTCTTAGCATATGCATCTACTTTTTGTTTTGTGATCTCATATGGGAGCTTAGGTATCCATGAGGTCCTGGATTCTATGGCTTCCATGTATGTGTAGTTTTTATCTACCAAAAATGTGATGGGGTTTATGTATTGCTTGATTGACTCATATGGTATCCTCTCCCTAGCTTGCATTTGTTGTTGTAGGGCCTTGAAAACCTCCACTATGCGGCAATATATGATGGTTTATCCGCAAAGATTTTTGTATGTTGTGTGATTTGTGCGGCAACAAACATGTTTGTTTGCCATTCTTTCCTGACAAAATTAGGGAGTGCATTCATAAAATAGAAAACCAGGCATATGATTAGTGTTCCATATCAAAAATTATAGTGCAAGTTTTTGATCTTCTATATATTCTCCATTAGTTGTTCTCGCAACACCTCACACAAATCAAAATCTTTCCCTTCGACCACCATCTGGTATGCAGTGTGGATGGCTGTGCTTGTCGCAAAACTCTTCCAGTTTGCATAGTAAATCTTATAGGCTATGCCCATAGGCGCATATCTCATCGCAGGATTGATTATCTCCTTGACATTAAGGCTCCAACCATCTGGTGTGGCGCCGGTCAATTCAGTCACTTTTTCATTCCTAATTACCTTTTTGGATAGCAATTCCTAACCGCACTCAGTCCTGTGACTGCTTGAATAGCTTGTTTAGTAATGCAATACAATTTATCTAGATAGATAAACTCGTCATGAGTTCTACTCAATACTATTCTTAAACACTCGTGTTCCACAGAGAAATCCAGAAAATCTTTCCATATATCTAGCTTCTTTTTCTATATTTCTTGGTACTGTGGTAGATAACTAGTTTGATCTGGTTGGAGGAGTGTCCTGCGGAGTTCCTCAAACTTTGTGTGGTCGATCTCATATATGGGTTCATATATATATTTCCAGATATCTTCTGTATAAACTACATCAGGTGGGATTCTGGAGAAAACTCCCTCGTCAACTTCCATAGCCTTATACATATGCTTTTTGTACTTGGGCCTCAACTTCTCAGAAATAATCTTTTATACATTTGAATAGTACGATTAGGAATTTATTTCTTTTTTCCGTTTCCATCTTCCTAGGGTTTTGTAGCCTTTAACATTTCTTGCGGCTTGCTAATGGTATTTTTTTTGTCTTATGTTACACTATGGTACGTATGATACATTTTTATAAATTTTACATGTTTATTCCTATATTCCACTGGCTTATGATAATGTTTTAGTCGTGTTCCATTTACATACCCCGTTAGGGTTTCTTCGTCTATGGAATTGAGTCTTACTACTATGTATTTTCCAATTTCTTGTATATAGTAAGGTCCTAACCATCATACATTAAGCTTCCCTTGTTTCCTAAATTTGCTGTCATAGAGTAGGACTAAATCTCCCTCTTTGAATATTTTCAAGTGTAGGTTCCTATCATGCTAGGCTTTTTGCCGCTTCCATTCTAAATTTTGATTATATAGTGCAATGAGTTGATTCTCGTCCAGTTTCTCAAAATCATCAATTCTTTGGGTTAGGGACTCTTCTTCACTTAACTGCAAGGTTAATGCGGTGCGGAAATTAGGGATTATGAAATTCATAGGTATTGTTGCATCCATTCCATATACCAATTCGAATGGTGTGAACTTAGTGGTTCTTTTATATGAAGTGTGGTAGGCCCAGAGTACCGCAGGTACTTTTATATCCCAATCCTCTCTATTTCCATTACACATCTTGGTTAGAGTTGTCCCAATTATTTTGTTTAAGGCCTCACTAGCTCCATTTGCTTGTGGGTGATATGGTGAGCTTCTATTATGGGTGATCATAAAGCTCTGTAATAGCTCCACAATTACTTTATTTATAAAGTGATTCCCTTGATCACTTGTTATGCTGAGGGGACAACCAAATCTTGTTATAATGTTCTCATATAAGAATCTTGCAGCAATTTTTTCTATACAATCCCTTGTTGGTTCTGCCTCTGCCCATTTAGTCAGATACTCTACCCCGGTAATGATAAATCTGGCCTTAGAGTGTTTTGTAGGGGGGTCTATTGGGCCTATGAAGTCTATTGCGTATCTTTCAAATGGTATCTATGTTGGCACATGTTTTAGTAGCATTTCATCCTTTGCGGTAGGTTTCCCTACTCTCTGACATATATCACAGTTTTTGACTATTGTTTTGCATCCCTGTGTAAGGTAGGCCACCATAGTCCTACCAATTTGATACTTTTTGTTGTTGTATCTCCACAATTATGTCCACCAAATTCCTTCATGAGCTTCTTGTAGGATAGCTTCTCATTCATGCTCATAGACAACTCTCCTTATGATATCATCTTTTCCTATCACATGTAGCTCCCCTTCTATTAGTGTATATGGCAAAGCTTTCTGCATTAGGGTTTGTTTGTCTTGTGGTGATATATCCTGTGGGAATCCACCTGTAGACAATAAGGTTGCTATCTCGTGTAGTTCTTCCAATACCGTAGTTACCCTGAATAAATTTGCACTAGGAAGGTCTTATTCCTAGCTATCCTATTCTTCACCTGTTTCTATTATAGACAAGTAATCCGACCCTTGATTGTTCCTTCTTGATTTCACCATGATTTTAAAATCAAATTCTTGAAATAGGAGTAACTAGCGGCATATTCTTCCTTGAGTAATTGGTTGATTTAGTAAGTATTTTAAAGGTTCATGGTCTTTGTAGAAAGTGAATAGTGTAGATAAAAGGTAGTGTCTAAATTTTTGTAACACATAGACCATTGCAGCCTCTCTTTTGGTAGTCGTATAGTTCTTCTCCGCCTTTGATAATTTCCTACTAGAAAAGGCTATGGGATGGTCCTTAGTCCCCTTTGGTTGCTCCAATACTGCTCCTATAGCCATGCCAGAAGAATCCATATGCACATGAAATGGTATTGTCAAGTCTGAAAAGATTAATATTGGTGCTTCTACTATTTTTTGTTTTAATCTATTGAAAGAGTTCTGACATTGCTCATTCCATTCAATAGCTTTCCCAGATTTTTCTTTAACAACTCTTCTAGTGGTGCCGCAATTGCCACATATCCTCGTATGAATTTGTGGTGGTACCCTGTATATCCAAAGAAAATTTTTACTTTCGGTACTATTTTGGGTGGTGGTAAAATCATTATTAGTGTTACTTTTAACGGATGCACCATTAATCCTTCTTTGCATATGATGTAACCTAATAAAGTACTGAATGGTACCGCAAACATGAATTTCTTTAAATTCAATGAGATTTGTAAACTCCTACATCTGTTCAACATCATTCTCAATGTTTGCACATGATCTTTAACCAGCCCATACACTGTCCAGTCATCTATATATACCTCCAAAAAAATCATGGATAAAATCTTTGAAAAATTTACCATTATTCTGCTAAATACCATTGGTGCATTCTTTAAGCCAAAAGGCATAACTGTGTACATGAAGGACCCCCATTCTAATGCAAACATTGTTTTAGGTTGGTCATCTTCTCTTATTCCGACTTGATGGTAACCGAAGAATCCATCAATAAATGAATACATTTCCCTTCCTGCAACTAATTCTAGTATTTCTTCAGTGAAGGAGTAGGGAATGGGTCATGTATGCATGCTTTATTTATCTCTTTGAAATCAACACATATTCTCACTTCGCCTGCTTTCTTGTTTTGTACCACCATTGGACTTATCTATTCCGTGTACTCAACTGGTTTGATTATTTCGACTGTGATCATTTTGTCTAATTCTACTTTTACCTTTTCCTTCATGTTTGGATTCAACCTGTATGGTCTGTTTTTCTACGATTTAACTCCTTTCAGTTGTATTTTCATTAATCCTTCTTCCTCTTGTATACCCTTTAAATCTACAAATGTCCTTGGAAAAAGGTCCTCAAATTTGAACAAAATTTCAACAACCTGTGTCACCACTCTTTTGTCTCTATAATCACCTATTTTTGCTAATTTTGGTTCTCCTTCTATTGTAATATTTTCTTCTTTGAGTTTAATAGGCTGGTTATAGTATTTCTCTTTTGGCTTAGTTGCTATTTCAATTTCCCTTTCTTCTTCTTAAACTTCTATGTCCAAATTATGTTCATCCTTGTCATCCTCTCGCTAGGTTTTAAAGCATCTCCGTTCAGTGTAGTTAGTTTCTTTGTCCATCTATTCTATAAGTTTCCAAATTCCCTCTGTCTTTGGTGGTGGAAGACTTTGTTGCGATAATTCTTTCTCAGCTTCTTTAGTTGGTTCAAACATTACTTCTTTCATCTCGAAGAATGCGGTGTGAATATGTTTGTCCGGATTATAGAATTAAAATGTATATAGGAAGTCTTTCTATAGTTCATCCCATTCTTTTGTTTCTACTCTACGTTCTTGATTTATGTACCAAGTTTGTGCAACTGGTGTTAACGTCCAGTAAACCATTTGATATACAACCTTGTGTCATATTCATTTGTGCACTTCCAAACCATTATGCACATGTCCAGATGCTCTTGCAGTGGAATTTGGCCTTGCTATTTTGGTATGATCTTATATTCCCATTCTTCTAGCAGATATCTAGTTTTTATTAGGATTTTAACTTCTAGCCACCTTTGGATATTGTCTTTGTGTGTGTGCCTCCAACTCACGGGATTACATACAAGTGTGTGTTGTAATGCTTCTAACCTTAGTTGTTCTTCTGCAAATGTGTTTTCCATTTCTGTTAAATAATTGTCTAGGTCTCTTACCCTTGAAAACCTGGTAAGTTTTATGTGGGAAATTCCTCGTGTGATATGCTTAATTTGGCATAGTTTTGGTGTTATGTCTTCTTGTTGGTTTCTTAGGTTACCACGTGTTTTGTGGTACTTCATCATTAAGTGCGGTGTTATGTGATAGGGATTCCTCTATGATTTTGACCATAAATATTTTGTGGAATCCTGTCACTCTGGGTTTTAAGTTCTGATTCATCTTGTAACCATGCATTTAGTATGTCCTCACTTTTGGTATGTTAGGGTTAGCCGGTAGAAGATATCAATTAAATGCAAATAAAGATTAAACAAAGGAATGGAAATACACAAATAATAACAGCGAGAGATAAGTTTTAACGTGGTTCACCCAAACTCGGGCTACATCCACCAAACAGAGAGTCCAATATTATTATCCATTAAATCAAACTGATTACAACCAACAATCCCTGCAACTCAATACCGCTGCAAATGTTACAATACAATATCAACGAAAACCCTAACCCTTAGCCTTTTTATCAAGACTTATGTTGGTTACAAAATAGGGTTTTATTAATGTCGGACAATAGAAAAAATAACTCCTGATGCCTTTTTAAAATAATAAAAACTGTGTGAGGTTTAGGGGGCGTTGCCCCCGAGCCCCCACGGGGGCACTGCCCCTCGACCCCACCTTGTATCGCGACAGGGAGCGCGCCAAGGGTGCTGCCCCTTGACCTCATAGGAATTTGGGGGGAAACCGTGCCGATAAAAGTGGGGAAAATTTAACCTCCAAGTCTGATTAGGCTCCATATAACATGGTACTACAACTATCATTTTTTACTTCTATTTCTCCCTCTTAATTTGGTTCTTCTAATAGTTTATGTTTAGGAAGTTTGGATATTGAATAGAGGATTTTTGAATCCTCACCACTATGGTCTTCTTGGCTAATTTCTTCTACATAAGCTTCTTCGATGTTCCTTCCTAGTGGGATATGAACTATGTTGTTATTTTTAGCGAAAGAAATTTCCTCCTTCCTGGAGTCCACAATTCTATTGGCATTTACAAACCACTTGAGACCTAGTAGCACATTAAAGGAGTCAAATGGTTCTTTCATTGCAACTATTTCAAAATCTATTATTTACTTAACTCCCATTATGTTAACTTCTACTTTTTTCCAGGTTCCTAGTGTACCCATAGCTAATCCATCTGCCAAGCTAATATTATATGGGGTTTCTTCTAATCTTGGTCTTCCTAGTTGTTCCCAAATTCTTTGCGGTAGCATGTTAACATCTGTGCCAAGATATACCATCACTTACTGGATCTTTTTGTGGTTTATATGAGCATTTATCATCAGTGGTCTGGTTTTCCACTGGCAATCTGTCTTTGCCATCTTTCTTATTTGTGGTTTAGGGTTTTGGTCCTTGTTCCAATATATACATAATTGTTTTAGTTTGTCTACTAGAAATTGTGTTGTTTTGTTAACTGTCAATTGTTTTAATGCCGACACTTCTTCAGAAAAGAAATGTTTTTGTTGTTGTTGTTTGTGGTGTTCTTTAGTTATTACTTGTTATGATTGTTCTATAATTTTGTCATGTTGCATTTCTTTGGGGAAGAAGTTGTCTTCTTCTTCATTATCAGTGTTTTCTATTCTTGCGGTGTTAGTTCCCTATCTTGTTACTACCATAGCTTTAGTTTTATTTTTATTTTTCTTTTGGTTTATTTGTTTAGATTTTAACTTGTTATGGTAGTAGTCATCATCTGTTGTTTCATTGTGTGAATTATCTGACTCATATTTGCTTTCCTTTTGGTGTCGCCTAGATGCTTGCGGTATATCTTTTGATATTTTTCTTATTATGTAAGCTCCTTTTTGTGAGTTAAACCCTTGTACGTCATAGCTTTTAGATTAAGCAGGTGCATTTTTGAAGTACTATTGTGCTTTATTGCAAGTGAATAAATCATGTTCTACATTTCGACAGAATGCATATTGTTTCTTTCTATCTCCCCAACATTCGTTTGTGAAGTGGCCTTGTTTACCGCATTTATAACAACTTGTGTCTTCTGTCCTTCTCCTACCTCTACCACAACCTCTACCTCCTCTGTACCCATTATATTGTCCCCTTTCATCATTATTATAATCATTCATATATGGCATTTGATTTGGGTTTGTGTTTTGTAATGTGTTTATATTCCTTTGGTTTAGCCAATTAGGAGCTTTGTATCCATGATTTTGGTTGTAGAGGGATCTCTCAACCAATGTCTTTACATATGCCATGTCTTGGTTGATTGTTTTGTTCTTGCAATGGGCATTGCACCAAGGCTCATGGTCGTCATCATCTTCTCTTAGCCTAAATAGTTGTGATGGGCAATCCTCTGTTTCGTGGTCGTCTCATTCACCACAGACACCGTAATATAGTGTTGTTCTTTTTAGGCATTGTCTTAAGGTCTACCATTAATGTGAAAACCTTCTTTTCTCCTTTCATCATTGGACATTCATTCCTTAGATGTTCTCTTATGCAGTATGAGCACCATATATTTTGTCCTTGTTTCTGCATACTGTCTTCCTTTCTTGCAAGAATCTCTTGTTTCAATTTTAGTTGTTCCAACTCCAATTTGAGTTTTTCCATTTCCATATTCTCTTTAGTTTTATCATTCCTCCATCAAGTTTGTGCTTCTATGCGACATGCCAAGGTTACTACTTCTGAATACGAATTAAAAGTTTTCCCATCTAAAGATGTTCTAACATAGAGACTTACTCCTGAAACAAGCCATTCAATTCTCTGCTTTTCTGTCAATGGTTCTTCTAATTTATGGGTGATTTCCTTAAATCATTTGTTAAAATCTTTGATTGATTCTCCTTCCTTCTAGACTAGGTCTCTCATTTTACTTACCCCTTCAGTAGGTATCTCCGATGATTCAAAATTGTCTAGGAGTCCCTTCTTTATTTCGTCCCATGTTTTGTCATGTTGTAGACATGTCTTCCTATAGAAATGCAAGGCTTTGTTTCTCAAGGTTCCTACAAAGTCAAATAACTTTGTCTGATCCCTAGTTACATTCTTTCTTTGCCATGTTGATTTTAAAACGAATACATGCTTTGCTGCTTCAGAGGTATCTTTACCAAACATCGGTAATTTAATGGGTGAGTCCATTTTTGGTTTTGTCCTATGTTTTACCCACTTTGCAGTGTTTGTTTTGTGTTATTTTGTAGCTTCTTATTGTTTTGTCCATAAAAAGAGGGTTATGGATTTTAGGGGTTTATGTTCAATCCTCCTTTCACACCAAACATTCCAAGGGCTTATCAACCGAGTTGAATCTCCACTAAGTGAGAGCAATCACCTATCAGGTTGAGTTTCCGCTTTGGAAGCCGTGGATTCTTGGATGCGTCAAACAATGTCTCTATCTAATGCTCAATTGTACTTAGAAACCCTAATTATGCCAATTAGTAAGCAAATTATCAAATTACAGTAAATTCCTTCAGACTGAGATAAAGGACAGAGATATTTAACTTACTATTTTTTGAAGTTTGGAAGGCAAAAAATTTAGGGACATGGGGACTAGCGCCCAATCCAAGGTACTTGTTTCTTTGCGAGATCCTGATCTCCTTCCGACATTGATCTGCACTGTAACTTTCGTTTATGGGAATTCAACTATGGAGGACACGAGGACTAGCACCCTAGTCCAGGAAAAGCACCAGTGTCTTGCTTCTTTCCGGATCCTAAATCCTTGATGTTTGCTACTTCTTCCTACAACTCCACTCCACGGGACTCGACACCTGTAACCTACAATCACAAGGAGTGTGGGAGGGGGTTGTGATGTTTAGAGGCTTGCCTCGATCAAGCCCTAGAGAGACATTAAAGTCTTATGAACACCATTGTCAGATGAGAGTGCGTATCCCAGCGGGATAGAGGCAAAAATCCAAATGATAAATGATATAAAACACAATAGATATCACCTTGTAGTGAAGATCTCATGGAAGGAAGATGCTCTTCATGCCATAAGGAGATGGCTATCAAATTTGCAAATACAAACACAATAACAACAAAGTACTGCTCTGCAACACAATGAATGCCTTGAATCACTTTCACAAAAGCTTGTTAATAAAAAATGCCATCTAGTTTGCAAATGAGACCTAATCATGCTTATATATGCAACTACAAAGATTCCCGCTAAGAATTTCATATTTCAAACTTTAGATGTCGGCATAGGACCTAATTAACGGTCACTAAACCGGCATTTGAAATTAGGGAAAACCCAAAATAGGGCTAGACTAGGGCGCTAGCGCCCAAATCCACCCTACCATTTTTGCTGAGGATTCATCAAAGTGTAGCCCCCAGGTCCTATTTGTCACGAGACCCAAGGGTTTTCTCATTGAGAGTCAGAAATAAATGCAAGATGCTCTAAATGCAATTAGAGGACCCGGGAGCTAAACCTTAATAGGAGAAAGCCCCCAAGGTTACATTTTTTGACATAACATTTAGCCTCCACTTTAATGTATGTATAAATACAAGGCTAATACATGCATTAAATGACGATCAACAAACACAGCAAACACGCCAAGCACGAAGAAGACACGCTAAACACATTGAAAAAAATAACAGGCACGCAAAACACAGAGAAGACAGTTACAGTCATGCAAAACATAGAGAAGATAGCATTGAAGACACGCAAAACACAGTGAATATAGTGAATGTAGTGATGATTTTCTTTTTCTTTTTCATTTTCACATACATGAAATGCAGATGCAAGTGCAAGGAAAGTAAACACACCACCCATAATGCAGGAGGGACTCATCGCCACCAGCCTTTAGACTCACATGGGGCAACAGACACGCAAAACAAATCTCAGAGTGTAGGAGGGACTCATCGCCACCAGTCTTTAGACTCACATGGGGCAATAGACACGTAAAACAAATCTCAGAGTGCAGGAGGGACTCATCGCCACCAGTCTTTAGACTGCACTTGAGAACAAACACGCCATACAAATCAAGCACGCCAAACAAATCCCAAAGCATAGGAGGGACTCATCGCCACCGATCTTTAGACTATGCTTGGGAACAAACACGTAATACACACACACACATGGAAGACACAGAGAAGACATGGCAGACAAGCGATGGAGTGTACCTATTTCTAGGTTCATCACCATCTCAGGCACATTACAAACACACACCGACGATTGGGCTTCACCACAACAATCGCCAAAGACATGCTTAAGGGTTAGGTTAGTCACAGAACCACTCCCCACCTACTCAGAGGACTTTTGAAAATGACAGGATTGTGCACTCTCCTCGAGAAATACACCATCCCTGCCTTGCACAGAGGACTTAAGATAAAAAGGATATGCACGATATCTCGCCTCCACAAAGGGCTTAAGTGATTGCAATAGATTCAAGATTCACAAACACACATGCTAACATCTATATTAGACAACTTACCTTATATATGCCCCCACCTTAAGGTGGTTGATGTCATGTACCGATATCAAGCATGTTAAGGTAGGAAGAAAACACACAAGGGAACACGAGCTCTCGCAAAGCCCATGCCCCCCGAAGGTGACATGTACTTTACGATCGCCAAATGTTCCCACAAACACATTCCTGTAAGAAAAGTGTTAGTGTCCATATAATCATAATAAACAACAATGCATAGAGAACCGAGGACTGCAAGATTCAAGATAGACAAAGTGCATGGAGCAGCAGTATTGTTATGTTTTGTAAGTGCGATAAGACATCATCATGATCACACGGAGTGATTCTACTAGCCAAGCGTCAGATAATATATAACAACCACATCGTCATGTATGGACTAGATCCATTTTTTGATTACTTGCTAAAGGGACACTAGGTCCACATCGGTATAATATGTTTTTTGTCATCCGCCCGCTAGATAGAACCACTAGAGGAAGGGAAACAATAAAGCAAGAGAGAAGAAACAAGTGTTTTAAAGACAATCACGTAGGAGGGTGCCCCCAAGTCACCAACCGCAACGCTATGTCTGTAAGACACAACACACAACAATGAAAATAGAGGAGAAGCAATATAGAAGAATGATGATACAAATAGAAGAAGGGTCACAACAGAGGTGGTCTCCCAGTATTCTTGACCTTACGAGAGTATCAGGATAAAAGCATAGAGCTGTATCACACTTTTGGCTAACTTATCAACACAAGTGAATTTAAACATTTCTAACTAAAAGTCATTTTTTTTCAAACATATGGTCTAGTGAGATTCATTCTAGCTAAGTTAGATATAGGCCAAAACTTTTCCAACTAGAAGTGTCCACTAAATACATATGTAGCATCACTTGGAGGCCAATTTACAAAAAACATACAAAATTTCAAAAAAGTTGACGTTTCAACAATTCCTACTCATGTAAATAATTTTTTAAAAAAAATCTAAAAATACCTTTTTGTAGATTTGTAAGTGTAGTTTTAAAAAATGTATTTTTTTTAATAGTCTAATTATTGTTAATATTTTATTTTTTATTTTTACTGAAAGTAGGTCATCATCACCAAAATATAAGGTTGATTGTCTTATCAAGAAAAAATAGTAAAGTTTATTAAAAGAAATTAAAAAAATATGATGCACTAGAGAAGAGATTCCATGTCAAGATGATATAATTTTTTTTCTATTTTAGATAAATAGTCAAGACAAAAGCTGATGTCCCGTCAAAATAATTATTTTTCAGTACACGCAACTTTTAATATTTATTTAAAAATATATATTTATCAAAATGCATAAAAAATAAATCAGTGCACTAAAGTTTCAAGTTATAAATACACACAAACAATTTGAAGGAAAAATAAATAAAATTTACTATAAAAAGAGCAATGTCCCACTTAACTTCATTTTTCAGCATTTTATCAGCAACTAAATTATAGTGTCAATTTTACAAAAAAATGTATTCAAATAATTTTTTAATTTTTATAAAAAATACAAACATAAAATACACTAAAAAATATAAATTTCATTAATTTACATCATTTCAAAATTCAAAATGTATGTCACTTTTTAATGATTTAAGTTAAAAATTTAGATCAACGTTGGTCGTTTCCTTTATAAAAGTGTGACACAACTTTGTGCTTTTACCCATCAAAGGTCATCCTAGGAGGCCTAAACAACACATAACACATCACAGGGAAAACACATCATGGAGGTAAAGGGTTAGAAATACTTACTTGTAGGGATACCCAAACTAAGGGTTGTCATCAAGCAAATCATCCTCATGTTGTTCTATAGGGTTTTTCACATTAGAGGAGGAAGCACCATGTTCAAATTTCATTGGTCTCGGTGGAATGTTTTGTTGTCTATGAAAACCTCCCGATCCTTGTAAGGATGTTAGATGAGGAACCTCAGCGTAGATACCATCTCTCTGTGGATGAGGTGAGTTATGAAACTTCTCCTTATCCACATCTATCACTCCCATTATCTCATCATATCCATAGTCGTCTTGTGATCATTTTCCTTTTGCTCTAAGGGGATCCTCAAACACATGTTGTTCATCCCTCATTGTTTGTAAAGGAGGCCTGGCCACTCTAGCTAGTTGTTTTGCTTTGTATCGTCTATAATTTAGGAAGGATTGGTCTCTTCGTGGCTCAGGTTCTATTTCAGGTTGTAGCCAAAAGTAATCAAGGGTGGAATTCTTGCTCTTAGCCGGAGGTTGGTATGTGTTACGACGGACAGTACGGATCTTTCCATGCAAAGGGAATTTTAGACATTTGTAAATAGTTGAAGGGACGACATTCATAGCCTTAAGCCATGGGTGTCCTAGTTTTACATGAAAGAGGTTAGATAAGGGGATAACATCAAATAATTGATCCACAGCTTTGTCATAAACTGAGACTAACAGTTTTACCAATCCAAATGTTTTCCTCAAAGATCCATTATGTGTTTTAATTCTCAAATCCGACGGGTCATAATAGTTTTGTGCCAAATCATGTTTAAGGATGAACTCTTCTCTAACCACATTTCTCATGCAATTAGGGTCTATGAGTGTTTCATGCACAGGTATTTCCATAATTTTCACTGTAATGTAAAGAGGCCCTTCAGTATCTACCATTTCTTTGTCATGAGGTGTAAATGTTATTTCAAGTTCAAGGGCTCGTCTTTTCAAATGAGGCCTAGGAGGAAGCCTAGCATTATTGTTGTATTGAGAAGCCATGTATATGTTTTCAAATGAGTGCTAGATCAGATTTCAAAAGGTTTTCAAAACTTATGCAAGGACAAATGCAAAAGTATGTATGAAATTGACCTAAAAATGCTTGATTTTTCAACTTTTTTCAATGCAAAACACTAGGAGAAAAGGTGTTGTGAAAATTTTCAAGAGGGAAAGCAAATAATATGCCTAATAATAGTCCAATGATGTGGCAATATCTTTCACAAGACGCTTTTGAAGCAACTCTAGAGTGATGACAAGTCAAAACCTAGTGAAAATGGGCCAAAATATGCAATTTTTCACCAAATCTCAATGCAAAAGAGTATGACAAAGGGTGTTGTGAGGAAAATTATGATCGACAGAAAATTATAACAGTAATAACAGCCACTTAATACCAAAAAATCCGTCACAACACGCTTATAGTGCCACTCAAGGTCAAACCCTAGAGAAAATATAGCTAAAATATACAAATTTTCAATGCAAAGGCCTAGTAAAAGGGGTGTTGTAAGGAATATGAGGAGGAGTTGTAGATAATAACCCTAGTAATAGCTAATTAATGCAGAAAAATCCCTTACAACATGCTTGTGATGCAAATCTAGAGAGACGATAAGGCCAAATCTAGTGAAAATGCAAGGTTTTCAAACCCTAGATATGAAATTTTGCACGAAGACCACTATAATGCAACACTACTATTAGAAATCAGTCCTAATGAGTGTTTTAAAATGGTTGTAAAATCTAAAACAAAATTTTAACTACAAACCCTAGCTAATGCAAAATTAGGTTTTTATGAAGAATGCACAATTTTTTCAAATTTTTCAATTTTTTTGTAATTTTTCAAATGCAATAAGATGAATGAATGCAAATATATCAAACAACACTCAACAAGGTGCCAAAAAGTTTAAAAACACGGGTTCACCAAAATGTTTAGTCGGTAAAAAGAGGGTTGTTGATTTTAGGGGTTTATGTTCAATCCTCCTTTCACACCAAACATTCCAAGGGCTTATCAACTGAGTTGAATCTCCACTAAGTGAGAGCAATCACCTATCAAGTTGAGTTGCCACTTGGCAAGCTGTGGTTTCTTGGATGTGTCAAACAATGTCTCTATCTAATGCTCAATTGTACTTAGAAACCCTAATTATGCCAATTAGTAAGCAAATTATCAAATTACAACAAATCCCTTCAGACTGAGATAAAGGACAGAGATATTTAACTTACTATTTTTTGAAGTTCGGAAGGCAGAAAAGTCAGGGACACAGGGACTAGCACCCAAGTCCAAGGTACCTATTTCTTTGCGAGACCCTGATCTCCTTCTGACACTGATCTGCACTGTAACTTTCGTTTCTAGGAATTCAACTGCAGAGGACACGGGGACTAGCACCCTAGTCCAGGAGAAACACCAATGTCCTTCTTTCTGGATCCTGAATCCTCGATCTTTACTACTTCTTCCTGCAACTCCACTCCACGGGACTCGACACCTGTAACCTGCAATCACAAGGAGTGTGGGAGGGGGTTGTGGTGTTTAGAGGCTTGCCTCGGTCAAGCCTTGGAGAGACATTCAAGTCTTTCGAACACTGTTGTTAGATGAGAGTGTGTATCCCAGTGAGATAGAGGTAAAAATCCAAATGATAAATGATTTAAAACACAATAGATATCACCTTGTAGTGAAGATCTCATGGAAGGAAGATGCTCTTCATGCCATGAGGAGATGGCTATCAAATCTGCAAATATAAACACAATAACAACAAAGTATTGCTCTGCAACACAATGAATGCCTTGAATCACTTTCACAAAAGATTGTTAATAAAAAATGCCATCTAGTTTGGAAATGAAACCTAATCATGCTTATATATGCAACTACAAAGATTCTCGCTAAGAATTTCATATTTCAAACTTTAGATGTTAGCATAGGACCTAATTAACGGTTACTAAACCGACATGTGAAATTAGGGTAGACCCAAAATAAAACTGGACTAGGGCGCTAGTGCCCAAGTTCACCCTACCATTTTTGCTCAAGATTCATCAAACTGCAGCCCCCTAGGTCCTATCTGTCATGAGACCCAAGGGTTTTCTCATCAGGAGTCATAAATAACATGCAAGATGCTCTAAATGTATTTACAAGACCCGGGACCTAAACCTTAATAGGAAAAACCCCCAAGGTTACTTTTTCCAACATAACTCTCCTTTGTGGTAAGGGTTTTCCTTCCCTTTATCTCTTTTCAACTATATGTCAAAGTATTATCTGCCTAACACTTCTTCTCAATCTTTTACAATATGCTCTTCTTGTTGTCTTTGCTTGTCAAATTCCTCGTTATTTTGCACTGATATCCTTCTATTTTTACATGGCACCAGGGATGACTCCTGGTCCAGGGGTTGCACCTCTTCAAAATGCCTTTTTGTTTTTGGACATATCTTTTCGTTAGTTAAGGACATGTTATTTGTTAAAGGTGTCGTTTCACTATCTTTTCTTTTATCATTTACTTGGTTAATCAGGAATTCATCTTTATTGGATACTGCCTCCAGTTCTTTTCCTCTTATTCTTCTTACACTTTTATTTACTCGTTCTTCCAGGTATGCTTCATCAAGGTTTAAGGGCTGGAGATTTTGTATAGGGTTAAAGAATGGTTCTCATTTTTCATTCACCCTAATCTATATTAGTGAACTCATGTTGAATATTTAGTTTTCTACCTAATTGCAGTAGGGTTAGGTGTCTGTTGTATTCTTTCTCCCATGTCTTCTTAGAATCTCCATAAGTAGTAATGCTCCCTTCTAGATTTTTGAGAATCTATGTCGCTTTATCAATATGTAGTATTATTTGTTCTAGGGTATTGTGTGTATCATCTTTTATTGTATTTATGGCAACCCTTATGGCGTGCCCATTTCCTTTTTCTAAATTTAGTGAATTTGGTTATTCAACTGCACCACTGTGGCATGCTCAACAACAACCTCCTTGGCGTGCTCAATTTATACTTTTTCTTCCGCAACCTTCATGGTGCGTTCTCTTACTATCTCTTCCACCTTTTCCATCCTACGATATCTTTCCCGTCTTTCCTGAGTTTGTTTTTGACTCTTTTCTTCCATGCTCATGTCCATTCCAGTTTGTATAACTTCCTTAATCTCCCTTAATTTCTTATTATCTCCTTTAGCCATGGGTGTTTTAAATGTGGTCTTACATTAATCCTTTTGTATCCCATGGTCGACCTATTTCGAATGGTTACATCTTTTCAGGAATCTTTTGAGATCTCTCCCCCTTTCCATTTGTCATCCCTTAGGTGCTTGCACCCCTCTCACAAGGGTAGTACCTAAGAGAATTCTCCACAGCTCCTAAAAAAAGTCTATCCCTTTTTCCTTTTTACCTTTTAGCTATCTTCAATGCTCCCCACTTTTCTTTCACTTATTCATCTTATAAATTCTCCACTATTCTGTTTAGGGTCTCGACAATGGAACCAAATGTTGACAAGAAATAGCAAGACACAGTTCAAAGATATGAGCTTGAGTTAAGTATCTAAAGTTAGTTTATACCCCCAAACATGATAGTGATAGAATAATAGAGAACAACAATAAGAAACAACATCATGCGGTAGATCCAATTGCATCCAATAAGTTAAACACATCAATAGACATATAATCCTTTAGTTATAACCCTTATATCTCCTTATATATATTCATGTTCAATATTAGATATAAAAGGTAGGTTTAAGTCTCTGCTCTGTATATTATACTTCTTATATTTGATTACAGTCCTTTTATTATATTTACTTTATTACATATCTTTATACAATATACTATGATAGGGACGTGTCCCTTACAAAACTCCCTTAATACTATTAGCCTTGACGACCTTATCCTCCACACCCCCTTGCGATGACTTGCGGTAGGTTCTATTAGTTGCCCTATATCCTGCCAACATTGATCATTGTAGATCCATTTAGGAACCACATCCGCATTCACCTTGGAGTCACCTTGGAGCCACCTAGACATGTAGGATCACTAGCAATAGTATGATTGTCCTCATTAGAATCAAATTTTGGCTTGCATTCAACTTGAGCTGCATCTTCCTTTTTCAATTAGATTAAGCTTTTATTCATTAGCTTGAAAAACTACTTTTTAGAGAAATCCATGGTCATTGTAACTTGAGAAACAATCAAAGAAGAGGTAACATCATAGATTATGTCAGTAATCATCCTCAACCTACCTTGAAACATCTCATTGTTCCTAGCTCTCCAAATAAACCAATGGGGCCATTCAATTCAAATCATAAGTATTCTCAAAGTCTAGTAAGACCATACAAATCTACTCACCACACTTTTTAGCCCATTCAAGGCCTTCCTAACTAGTTATTAGATTTTCTGAAATATACCTCCCTTTAACAATGTCAGTTTAGAACCATGGGACCACAATTGGAAGGATCTTGCTTAGCTTAGAAGCTAAGAATTTTGCCAAAATTTTATAAGGGACCTTAAGTAATGTTACGTGTCTCAAATTCTTGTCCAAGGACTTCCCCCCATCCTTAAGTAAAAGTTTTATCACCCCTTCATTAATATCCTTACCCAATGACCCACTTTGAAAAGCTTCCTTGTAAACTTCTACTAGGTCTTTAAAAATTCATTCCAAATACTTATAATTTTTTTGAAAGGAAGCAAGGTGTGCAAAAACACTTCCTACACCAATCTAATGAGGAGAGTGTTGTGCAAATTTTTAATCTTTGCAGTTACATGAAGAAGATAGACAACATGCAAACATAAAATCAACAATAAGAAAATATACCATACAACTAGATATACATGGGGAAAACCCTTTCGGGTGAAAACCCCCACACTCCAAAAGCCTACTCAATGTATTACAAATTCAATACAATACTACATACACTTTTAGAACAAGTTTATTACAGGAGTTCACCAACATACAATTTCTAGAGTAATTTCGACAGCATAACGGTACCTACATAAAAAAAACATTACAAACTCCTCAAGCCTCCAATTTATAGACTTCTGGAAACCAAGAAACCATGTGCTAAACCTCCCATGAGGTGTGGTGCACAAGATAAACAAGATTCTAGTCTAAAATTAAGCTCTCATGTCCAAAGTAAATTCCCTTATGTTGGACCCTTACATTTGTCATAGAATCCATCATAACATCCTTAAAAATAGACTTTCCATAATATACCACTAAGTGGGCATCTTTTAAAAACTTATAGATCAATTTTCAAGGCACCGACATGTGGCAAAAGTGCCAACTAAAAAACAAATACCCCATTTTGATGGAGCACAGATATTTAATGCCAAAACATTACAGAAAAATATTAAATAAGAAATAAACTTAGGAATTGTCAAGGTTAGGACACCTTAATTCCCAACATTCTCCCACTTGTCAAATACCTTGCAAGAGTCAGGGAAAACCATACCATCATGTACTCAATTGCTAGGGTCCAAGAGGCCCATAGACTCCAAACACCATCTAAAATTTTTTGTGGTCATGGGCTTTGTCAAGGAATTTTCAACATTTGTCAAAGTGTCAACTTTCATCAAATTCATGCTTCCATCTTCTACCATGTCATGAATAAAATGGTACTAGACATCAATATGCTTTGTCCTCGCATGGAAGGTTAGATTCTTTGTCAAACATATGACACTCTGACTGTCACAACAAATAGTAATCTTCCCTACATCAAACCCAACATTAGAACACAATCTCTTAAGCCAAATGTATTCCTTACAAGCATGAGTTGCTCCCATGTACTCTACTTGTTTAGTGTAAAAAGTGACTACAACTTGCTGCTTACTCATCTAAATAATAGCACCACCAAACATCATGAAAACATATCCACTAGTGGATCTTTTGTTGTCAAAGTCACTTGCCCAATCAAAATCCACAAATCCACAAATACAAGCTAAATGCAAAATCCATGTAGGATAACCATGATAACATAAGGAATACTTGGAAGTACCCCACAAGTATCTGAACACTCTCTTCACTGCATACCAATGTATTCATCTAGGATTAGCCATAAACCGTCTAAGGACTCCCATTGTTTGGGCAATGTCTAGTCTTGTACAGACCATAGCATACATCAAGCTGCCAATCACATTAGCAAAAGGTACTCTAGCCATGTCCTCCATCTCAATAGTAGATTTTGGACAATCCTCAATAGATAACTTTGTCTCCATCATAAGAGGAACACACAACGGTCTACAAGCTACCATGTTGAATATCTCCAACACCGAGTTCATATACTTACTCTAGTCGAACCAAAGTTTTTAGCTAGCTCTTCTATCTCTTTTGATTTCCATCCCCAAGATGTACCTGGCTGCCCTAAACCTTTCATTTCAAATTGTGCTGAAAGCTAGGACTTCAAATCAAAAAACAAACGTTTACCATTCCCAAAGAACAACTTACCATCAACATATAATACAATAATGAGAATGCAGTCATTATCCATCTTATAATAAACACAATGATCTGATTTCGATCTTAGAAATCCCAAACTCAACACAAAGGAGTCAAACTTTTTGGTACCACATTCTAGGAGATCGTTTCAAACCATACAAAGATTTCTTCAACTTGCAAACCAAATTTTCTTTTCCTCTTTCAATGTAGTGCTCAGGTTGTGACATATATATCTCTTCCTCCAAATCACCATGAAGGAAAGGTGTCTTCACATCCATCTGCTCAACTTCAAGATCATACGTTGCAGTAAGTGATAACGATAATCTAATGTATGTTAGCTTAGCAACGGGAGAGAAAATCTCACCATAATCAATTCCCTCAACCTGGGAATAACCCTTTGCAACCAACCTCGCCTTATACTTCTCAACATTGCCATCTAAACCCACTTTCTTCTTGAACACACATTTACATCCAATGGGTTTATGTCCAACAGGAAAAGGTACCAGATCCTATGTATTATTTTTCTTTAATGTTGTCATCTCTTCTTCCATGGTCTCTTTCCAAGAATCTGCATCATTCATACACATAGCCTCCTTTATAGTCTTAGGCTCATCAATATTAGTAATAAAAAAAATACAATTCCAATCATCGGGTGAATACCCATACCTTTTTGGTGGTTGTCTTTTTCGCGTGGACCTCCTCACAGGTGGAGGTTGAGGTTCTTCTTCTTTAGAACTTTTTGAACTAATAGAGCTCACCTCTTCTTCAAGTCCATTGTGGGCTTCTGGTTTAAATTTCTCAGGTGTAGGAGGAAGCAAAACCACATCCTCTTTCTTTTCTTTCCTTTCTGGTTGTAGAACAATGAAAGAAGGATTCAACTCTCTGAAGATAACACTTCTGCTATACAAAACTCTTTTGGCAACATGAGCCCAAAGCTTGTATCCTTTCACACCAATACCATGACTGATGAAGATACACTTAACTACCTTGTTCTCCAACTTTGACCTTGATGAGGTAAAATTTACCTCATCATATATTCAATCAAATCACCTTCCTTTTGTAGCCTGATGAACCAATCATGCCCATGTTTGATTGATTTTATGATAGATTATTACTTACCTAGTTAGAAATAATGTGCAATATTTGTTTTCTTTTCTAAGTTGAAAAGAACTCAAATACTAATGATTATTTGGTTGCAAAAGATTTTTTTCTCAAATGGGTCTATAGCGTCGGAAGAATAAGATTTGAATGGGAAGGAAGGAGATGACTCCAGAACAATAATGACACATAAGACATGTGTGAAAGACAATGCCAGCAAAGTCTCAAACTATTTCCTCCTGATCCACAGCAACAATGATAGTTCATATATATTTGAAAGTACTTGAAAGAGGAAGACTCCTACTTGGAGTCAACTTCAATAGTTTCTTTTATTGCTTTGTTAATGGTAACAAACCAAACTCAATGTTGTTTTTATGATTTTAATTGAAAAACCTGGAAATTGTGGTAATGCATGTACCGCAGTACACTAGATTTTAGGCATGATTTTAACATTTAGAATATATAGTATTGTACTTTTTCATACAAAGAGACATACATAATAGATATAATTTTCTAGTAATTATAGATAAATTACTGTGTACTTTTGTTTTTCCATCTACAAGTTTTGTGCAATATGTTGTGAATTTTTGAGGCTTTATACTGCTGGTGAGTTGGCCACTCATTCAGTTAAGAAAGACTAAATATAGATAAGTGTTCATTTTCTTCATGTTCTGTGAATCTTATGTATTGTTTCATTGAGAAGTAATATGCAATCTTCTGTGTTTTTCATGTCTTAGTAAATAGTCTTTAACCTGCAAGTTCCATAGTTTAGTTGTTCTATCTTAATATTACATATTGTTTACCGTTCAAGTTTCGTAGTTTTATTGTTATATTTTAAGTAAGTTTTGTAGTTTTGTTGTTCCATTGTTATGTTTTGTGAGGCCCACCCTTGTGCGACTTGATTAGTTGCACTATTAGACCAAGTTGGTTTGCTTGAGCTAAGGGTTCGACTTATAGAATTTTGACCCTATCTTGGAGTCAGTGTGGTATTGTTGTGGATCTATTTATATGGTAGTTGTGTTAATTGTATATGCAAGATACATGTCTTGACTTGAGGGATCATATATGATTCGACTATGATGAATTAGTTGAAATGACTATGTTAATTCTCAATTTTTAGATGAGACATTATTTTCCTTGCCTTGATTGTTTCAATTTTGAAAGTGAATGGATTTCAATGTTATAGGAAAATTGGAAAGGGAGTATATCTTGAACATAGAGATAAGTTTGTAATGTGGTTGATTATGTAATTTCTTGATTACTGTGAAATAAATGGTGATTAAATTATAATATTCTAAAGTGAGATTGAATTGTTGCAATGGTTATGAGAACACCTGATTTTTATTATTAGAAACAGAATTTGTGAAAAGTTTGAAATAAGGCTATGCATTGATACTTGAAAATGATGGTAATTGTGTTTTTAACACCTGGTTTATTGAGTGACTTTGTTATGGAGATTGATTGTCATTGATGTCAAAAAGGAGTTGTGTTGATCATCATGTTTATGACAGGTCCTTGGAATTCTCAGTTTTGTTTTATGATGTGGATCATAGGGTTATCATGTTGATCATGGTGTTATGATGTTGAGTTGATATGTTGAGTTGATGCAAAGTTAGCTGTCATTATTGATCAGAGAGATATTCATATGATCACTCATGCTTGAGTTGTCATGATTCCCACCATTGTTGTTATGATGCTCACCATTCTTCATGTTATGATGATCATGATTCTTGACTTGAAGAGAGTTGACATGGATGCTCAAAGTTGGTATGTTGCTTCATGCCTTGTTTCAGTTAGTCTTCATTATCTTGCAGTTATGTTGTTCACATGGATGTTGATGTGATTGTCATGAAGAGACATCAAACATATGATGGCAAAACATGTGGCAGAGATATCAAACAGGTGATAAAGTTCATGTGATAACTTGATCTTGATTGGATTATCTTATCTTGTCATTCATAGCTTCAATGTCAATGATCATCTTCATGTTTCTAGATCTACTTCTTGTTGATCATGGTTTAAAGGTTTCATAAGTTGTAATATCAGGTGATAGGAGTGATGATGATGCCTGACAAGAGCAAGAGGATTTCACAGTAATCTGCATCTCATGTAGTGATGTTTGAAGAGTTGATCAAGGGATGTTTGATCTATGTGTTGATAGGTTTTCATGTGTTTTTCTTGGTGCTCCAAAGCCTCTATATGATCATTTTGTAATGATCCACACTCTGTCATATATCAGAGCTTCTCTTAGACTTGATGGTTTATACTAATACAGATTTGATGCCTAATTTTCACTGTAGATTAAATCCTACATTCTAACTTCCTTAAGTGCTTTCTAAAAGACCTAATTCAAACTTCACTGCTCGTATGTGACATTTTAACTTTATGTTATAATTGTCCATTGAACTGATGTCGTGGGTCATTTCACTAATATCAACCTGCTAGAGGGTCTTGAGGTCGTGGGGAACTGACCCTCTCTTCCTTGCGGGACCGACTGTAGCGGTTATCTCATATGTGTGTGAGCGCCAAATTGATAAGAAAAGGATAATATTTAAAACATGAGAAGTGTGCGATGATAAATCAATGGATAAGGTTTAAAATAAGAAAATAAACTTTGAAGTCTTCCTTTTGACATGCATCTAGCTGTCTATATCTCAAGACTGCAGTAAACAAAGTTTTTTAAAGCCATTTTTAGTATTTCAAAAAGGCAATTTTTGTTGGGATTTTAAAATCTTTTTTTTTAAGAAGATTTGCTTCTATTTTTAAAGTCCTATTCGTGGCAGGAAGCTAAAAGGATGAATTTTTTTTTTAAGGAGGGCAAGTTTCTTTATTGAGATTGTTTTTAAGGGCTTTTTGTCTTCTTTCATAAACTTAATACAGATGATTTTTTTGAGAAAAGGATCTGAATAGGAGAGAGATTTTAATTTCTCTTACAGAGACAGATTAACAAAATTTATTGAAGATTTTATACAGAGAAGAGACATAAATATGATTTTATATTGCAGGTGGAGGAGATGATTTTTGGAAGAAGATTTAAAGATGAAAGTGATATTATTATCTGTCAAGAAAATCAATTGAAGATTTTTATTTGCAGATTGAAGAATATTTTTTGGGAGAAGGAATTCAGTTTGAAATTGAGAAAATATATATGCAGAAGAATATGAAGGGTCATTTTTTATAATATTGCAAATGCATTATGAAAGATTTTATTGAGAACAAAAATTGGAATTTTGAAGACATTATTTTGTGTGAGGTCTTGGAAAAAGAAATGGCAGGTGATTTGATGGGGTGATTGGGTCAATTTTTGCAGGTGTATTGAAAAGGGAAAGAAGAGGAATATGAAAGGACATTCAATTTTTATATAATGGTATTGCAGGTGCATTGATGGAAGTTTTTGTGTGTGAACCAATATGTAGTGATGAAGACACTTTTGTGGAGATTCTTTTGAAGAGAAAATATAGATGAATCAAATGAGTTTTTGTATGTGATTTGAGAGATATATGAGATCATGTTTTTGCAGGAATGAATCAAACATAGGATGAAGACATTATGCAACAAACTTACAGATTGAACCATGTCAAGTATGAAGACAATATACAATTGATTGTGCAGAGATAATATGAATTAGGTCAATTGATTGTACAGAGATAATCAAAATTAGGTGAATTGATTGTGCAGAGATAATCAGAATCAGATGAATTGACTGTGCAGAGATAATGAGACTAATATGTAGATTGAATTGAGTGTGATTGAAAAAAGATATGCAAATTTAGGGGTTTGTATTGAAACAGAGAAACCCTCTGTATTCCTATTATTGTTTTGAGATTGTATTTTGTTGCCAGTGAGGTTTGTATGGTCAGTGAGACCTCTTTGTAGCCAGTGAGGCTTGTATGGTCAGTGAGGCCTGATTGTAATCAGTGAGGTTTTTGATTAAGCTAGTGAAGCATTTCAGAGTGGTTTTTCTTTCCCTTGAGGGTTTTCCACTCATCAAATTAGGTGTAATAGTTCTTGTTTGTCTTCATGTGTTCGTGTGCTCTAATGATTTGTTCTTAAGGTCCTGACTCATACTTTTCATTATCATACTTGTGCATATGTGTTTAACAGATCATTGATGTCTTCCTTTCTCTTTGTCTTGTAAGTTAAAAGGTGCAAAAAGTTGAAAAGTTTACACAACACTGATTCACCCCCCTCTCAGTGTTGTCCTAAACTCCAACATTCTATGTGTGTTTAATTCTTGTTGCTTCGGCTATTTATACATTAGACATATTAATGTGTGTGTTGAAGTGTGCAGGCATTTCCATAGCCAATGGATTTTTGGAGGTCTACTAAGTAACTCATGTATTTAACCAGTGATGCCAACCTAATCCCTAAGGTGGATTAAGGTCATTGTTAAAATTGGAATGACTGTAATGTTTTTTATTTGTACACTTTGAGTTTTGAATCTCCTAAGGATGTCTAGTAGTGAGGTGGATGATGAGTTATCATCCACATGTTTATTTTTGTTTGTATGCTTCAAGGCTTCTTAATTGATGATATTTGTGTAAGGTTTCACCTTTTTATTTGATCTCCTTGAAGTGTTGTAATATTGTATTGTTGTGGTTTGTACAATTTTGGTGCTAAATATTTATGAGCCTTTTTTATGTGGATTTATGAGCCCCCTTGTGTTAATTATGGTTAATTAATGACCCTAGTTCATACCCCTAGGGTCTAGGGCCATTTTTAACATGTTAACTCTTGGTGTAACCCTCGTATGGTCACCTTAACTTGGCCCTTGAGTAAAGTGACGAATTTGGGAGATGGCAAAGGTGGGTGGCAAGTCACCATCCCACCTTGACTAACCCCACTCACCTTGAGTAAGGTTACCCTTATCTTTGAATGCTTTGGAAGCTTCCAAAGCCTTCAGTGTGTGACACCTCTCCCCTATGCTCTCACACATGTGTGAGAGCATTTGTGGGAGAGTGTGTGGCATAGTTGAAGGAGAAGGTGGCAAGTGTCACCTTGTCATTCTTGTCAGGTCTCACTTGTGGGATCCCCTCTCCCAATACTCTCACACATGTGTGAGAGCATTTGTGGGAGAGTGTGGAGCAAAGTTGAATGGGAAGGTGACAAGTGTCACCTCTTCATTCTTTTGG
Organism: Cunninghamia lanceolata; assembly: GCA_027924645.1. Taxonomy (NCBI): domain Eukaryota; kingdom Viridiplantae; phylum Streptophyta; class Pinopsida; order Cupressales; family Cupressaceae; genus Cunninghamia; species Cunninghamia lanceolata. The sequence goes on along the minus strand of BSBN01000143.1, from coordinate 2,087,877 downwards.
GGATTGTGAGAGGGTTGTGTGGATTAAGGAGAAGGTGACAAGTGTCACCTTCTTATTCATCAAGGCTTGTGGGACAAGCCTATTTATCTCCCTCCTTGTGAGAAGGGAAGGGTTCTTTTTTCTTTTGGCTTATTTATGGTCATTGAATTTGGGGAGAGGAGATTGGATCTTGGAAAAGAATTTTTGAAGTGTTGGAAAACTCTTGTGTAGATCTTCTTCAAATCCTTCAAACTTGGAAAGCTTCAGAGGTAAGCTCTCAAGAGTCTTCAAGATTTTGTATTTGTTTACTTGCTTATGTAATGCATGTTTTGATATGCTCATGTTTGGTTGTGTTATTGTTTTTGTGTTAATGTTTTGGGTTGGGTTGTTATGGCAAATGCTCACCACTTGTGTGGAAGAAGCTTCCCTTGTAATTGGGGTTTGGAGAGAGGTGAGAACCTCCTTGGGGAAGGCTCACTCCATGAGAGGAGTTGTTTGGCTTGAGGCCTTGTTTGAGACTATGGTTGTGTTGGAGAGGCAAGAGTACCCTCCTTGAGAAATATTGGAATAGTAATATGGTTATGTTGTTTTAAGAGATTATTTTGAGGTGATAAAGGTTAAGTTGATTTATGAGTAAGTGGTGTGAAGAAATGAGGAGTTTATATTGATGTCCTTTCCCTTGAGAAGAGTAGTCCACTCTCTCCCCCTTGTTTCAAATCCATGGTTTATGGATTTTGTGTTGTGAGTATCCTTGGTTGGGAATGTGCTTCTTGTTTGTGTGTGTGTATGTCTCTCTTGAGTTTGAGTATATTTTGGGTTGCTAGTAGGCCTCCTAGCTCGAGGGAGGCTTGTGAGCAAGCCTATGGTTGGGTGATGAGCACCTCCATTGGCTTTGTTGTTTTGATTTGTCTTATTGCAAGTTTTGGGCTAAGAAAGGAAGAAAGAGGGAGATGGATCCTCCTTGTGGATCCTAGGCTATGTTTAGAGCCTCATTAATGTGTTAAAGTTTTGTAAAGGCTATGTAAAAGCCTTAGCTCAAAGAACTTTGTGAATGGGTATGGATGTATGAGAGAGCAAACCTCTCTCTTGGGAAATTTCCTAGTATTATTTTAGACCCTTGTACAATGTATTTTATTTCAAATGAAGATGATTAAATAGAAGAATAGGTTCCTTATGTTATTTGTCCATTTTGCTTTGTGGGAAACCTTGGGAAAGAAAAATGCATGCTATGGTTCAATGAGATATCTTGATTTTAAAACTCTGTCTCTCTCCCTCCTTTATTGCATAACTACTTAAACAAAAGTTTAGTAAGACATTGTTGTAGAAGATGTGTGTGTGTGTGTGTGTGTTTAATATATATATATATATATTATAGTGAGTTTATATTTATAATATTGTGTTATATTGTAAAGGTGTTATGGGGAAAGAATTAAATGTTGGTTAAGATTCTTTTTTGTTATTAAAGTTTTAAGTTTAAAAGAAAATATATATATAAAAAAAAAATTTGGTTGGGCCGGGGGCGAGGAAGGGCTGAAGCCCTAGCTCCGCATCCCTATGCCCTGAGAGGCGGGCACCATCGGCAAAAGGCCCCGCTAGGGGATGCCTGACCTCCTGTGGGGTGTCGCGGACCCCCTATGGGGTCTTGGCACCACACAAGGTGTCGATCCTCTTTTATGGGGTCGGCCTCCCTCATCTATATTCTCTGTCCTTGTTTTTTTTATAGCTAAAAAATATATTAATTTTAAACCCTCTTCATCTCTGCTCGACCTTGGATTTTATGTTATCCCTTATCACTATTCAAATATATATATATATGTTGAATATCAGGAACATTAAGAGTGGGGTGAATCAGTGTTCTATAAACCTTTTCTTTTAACCATTTTCCAGAATTAATTAAACAAGAGCACATGCAAATGAATAGCAACCATAGAAGCATGACACATGGACACCAAGATTTTTATGTGAAAACCCAAAGAGGGAAAAACTACGGAGAGGATTAGTTCTCAAATATAAATTGCAATCCTTACAAATAATGATGTTCAGGCTTGGTCACTCAATGGGCCTGGAACATGCTGGCTCACTACCATGAAGTACAACTAGGTCTAGCAGGCTCACTGCCTCAACCCTAAACCTAGCAAGATTACAATAAGGGTTGTTAAACCCTATTGGAGGCTCACTGCCAAGCTCACTGCCTTGATGAAGAAGGCTCAATGCCAAGTTCAAAGCAAATTGCACATGAAAACTAAATACTGCATAAGCATCTATCACTATGCCAGGGTGCAGTCATTTAGCAACTGAATTCTAAATCCCAAGTCTTCATTATCACTGATTTGTGTCACTACTCTGCTATTTGCATATTCGCATCCATCCACACACATCCACACAACCTCAATGAAATTCATCGCTCTTATATATCCACATCATGATTTGATCCATAATCAGGTCAACATCCAAGAAGTGAAACATGTACATAAAAAGATGTAGCTTTTCAGCTCAATCCAATGCACTATATGTTATGTGGACCCAAATCTTTCCCTAAACGTATTCATATAGGTCGGCTCTAATCATTTAATCACTTAAATAGATCCTTCACACATTATCTCTTCTCCACACAATGATTTATCATACTAGTCGACCTGTTTCTTAAGAGCATGCTTAACAGGTTCATCTGTAGACTTACAACTTTTACTGCAGATCACAAAACACTTTCAAAATCATATCAAGGACTCTTCACACATTCCCAATCTTATCCTCAGAACCACAAGGCATGATATCATCTTGCGAAGAAATGAGGACCATTACAACTTAGACTTTGTCTCTGTCAAACACTGTACTAATACTCAACAGCTTGTAACTATCTTTCCAGTGGACTTTAGATCTCACAACTCTAGAATTAGACACTTCATACAAGTGTTTACAACACCTTGAGATTGCATAACAAAATACTCACTTGCGAAGGAATGCGGACCATTACACTGTGCCCTGTTCACTATCTATGCTATACCTCTATTCACCCAGACTTAGATAATTCTTGTAAATGACTTCCGGAGGAAGTCAGGACTTAATCTCTGGAGCATGACACCATCAAACAATTACTAACATCATACCTGAACCACATTACCAGACCATCATCTGTGGAAGCACACTGACCCACTGACTGTCCTTTACTGTGTAAATACCCATACTTAGCCACTTCTGCCAATCGGATCTGTCAACCGGACCTGAATTCCAATGTGACCTTCTGGAGTTATCTCTTCCTGTCATGGTGATAAGATCTCTGAGCCTTATTTCCATCAATGACAACATACAAGTACATACAGGAGCAGTGTCTCTTGCCAACAATCTCCCCCTTTGGCATTGATGGCAACACTTAATAGTGAAAAATGTTGAACTGCTCCCCCTTACTATATACTTTTTGTTTTCCTACTCCCCCTAAGATGTTTTACCCCATTTTTACTGATCTTCTTCTCCCCCTTTGACATCAATGGCAAAGGGTGTGATCTGAATCCAAACTTTGTCAAAAATATTCAAAACTGTTATATTCTACCGCATATATACAGATACACATTTTTGTCTTAATTTGTCATTGAAGGTAGAATATCATTATAGATGGTCTTTATCAAGGCTATCTCTCCGTTCCATCTATTTCTTGCACTTTCTAGGATATGGACATGGCCATTCATCAGAAAAACTAGCTTCTCTGCCCTCTGCACATCTGAAGGTGTATCAACTAGTGTGAGTGATGTCATGGCTTCATCTGCCAGATTGGTCATGGAGTCAATTTTTGGACTTATTAGTCCCCTTAATTGGCACAACTTATCTCTAATTTCTCCCCTTTTCTTCACCAGAGTGCTTAAATCACTGTGAATGTTTGCAACTTGAGCTTCTTTGGCATTTATCGACTGAACTGACGGATTATATGTCTTAGAGATATTAAGCAGTTTGAGTTCCAAATCTTTGGTTTTATCTTCTAATTCCTTTGTAACTTTTGGCCAAGATAGGCAAAATTTATGAACTTTATAGGCTTCTTCAATGGCACTTTGTATGTCTTTTATCACATTTTCTAATGTAGTTTTATCTTTTACTAACATAGCCTTTAACTCAATCAATCTCTTTTTATCGAACTCTTTTCTAACTTTGCTTCTACAAATTTTTCAAAAGACTCAAAATGTGTACTTATAGAGTCTAATAGCCCTTTGTGATGATCAGTGGAAGATAATGAGATGTCCTTTTGAATAGTTGGCATCATCTTTTCTAGAATGCTGGATGCATCATTGATCAATTTACTATCTTGGTCATGGGATTTCAGCATTTCTTCCTGTGCCTTGGCTTGAACAATAGATACTAACTTGAATTTTTGTACAGGTGACAATGAGGCCAAGTTGATTGGTCCTTGAAGGAATTCAAACTCATATGCAACTTGTTTTTTGCCAGAACCAACTGAGACATCTGCAGTGTCTCTTGCTCTCTCAGATATTTCTTGCTGACTCCATTTCAGAGGATTCATGTCCATATTTTCTCGTTGATCTATGTTTTGCTCTGGTGTCGGGCTTCTTATCTGTTCCCTATTCTCTTCACCCTCAACCTATTGCTCAGGAGGCAGATTAGTATCAACTTTGATTTGATCTGACATATTCACTATATCAGTGTCGGGAACTTGATCATTCTATTCCAGTCCTTGTTCTTGGCTAATCTCTGGTGGAGATGAGTCTTTATCATTTGTTTCTTCATCGTCATAGATAGTGGAAATGTTGTATTTCTTTAGTATTTCCAAAATGGTCTCCTCTGTTTTCAACTTCTCCTATAATCAGTGCATTCATTCTTTTCTTTGATCTGAACTCACTGTTAAGTGCTTTGGAGATTTTGGCCTTTTCTTCTAGAGTAATATCCAGACATAATTTTATCAAAGTGTGTTCTCTGAGCTCAATATCTTTAGCCACTGTAGTTTCCTTTCTGACTAATAGAATACTACCCAAGGTATCTGGGAGATCACCAATGATCTCAATGAGAGCTCTATTGTATATGTTCAGATATTCTATGATAGCTTCTTCCAAAATCCTTTTGTCAGCATCATTGTAATCATTATAAAATTCAGCCACAGGTTTCAAGTTTCCATCAATAGTGACAGACTTTAGTACATCTTCAAGTGTTAATGTGGCTGGAAACTCATCTACCTTCTATCTTTTTACTAGGTTTCTTCTTTTCAGAGGCTTTGGTGGTCTCAGTTTTCACTTTCTTGACATTTTCATCAGACTCAATCTCTTCTTCCTCTTTTTCACTTATACTTACATACATTCTTCTACCTTTTGTTTTATGTCTTTTTACTCCTCTGTTAGTTGACTTCTTTGCAGATTCCTTTATGTTGGTAGATGTGGGACCGAAAGAGGAGGCAGAGCTTCTGGTAGACCTCTTTGTTGCTTGAGGTTTTTCTTTATTTTCTTTAGGTTCATCCAGAACCTTAACTCTTTCACTTCCTTTCTTTTCCATTGCTTCCCTTTCTGCTTGGCCTTTTTCTCTTGCTTCTTTGACTTGTTCCTTAGTGAATCCATGTTTTATGGCAATTTCTTCTGCCACTTTCTTCATTTTCTTAGAAATCTCAGGTTTTCTCACTTCAACACAGATTTTGGCATGCAGTTCCTCATAGGTCCCAAATCTTTCTTCAATGGAATCTCTAGGTTTACTTAGCATGTATTCGGCATAATTTTCCAGTACAGCTCCATCTACCTCATATCCCATAAGCATAACCCAGACGGTTATGGGCTCAACGGCCTCCATCAAACACTGATCTTTTCTCACAATAAAGTAGATTGTATCCTTGTATTTTTCAACAACTATTTTGGAGATTCTTTCCCTGGCTTGCATTGATCTTTGGAAGTTTTTGAAATAACCCCATAGGGTTGTATTTTGTGCATCAATGGTGCCTATGCTACTCAAAAAATTTCTAATTTGGACTACAACATGTTTATCATTGGTCCAGAATGGGTTCTTCATACTAGGCAACTATTGCATAAAATAGAAAAATAAACACATGATCAGTGTGCCAAATTTAAAGGGGTATTTACCTTCTTTTGTCTTCTTCAGGTTATCCATTACTTGTTGTCGGAGCAATTCACAGATGTCATAATCGACATTTTCCTTAATCATTTGATAGGTTGTGTATATGGTCATGCCTGAAACAACGTTTTCCCAGTTGGTGAAATAAATTTTTTATCCCAACACCATTGAGGCAAATCTCACAGCATGATCCTCAAAATCATTTATTGTCGAGGCTCTCTTATCAAATTTTGCTCCAGTAGCCGCAATTACTGTATCATTCTTCACATATTTCAATAGTGGTACTGATCCGGTAGAGCATAATCCAGTGACTCCCCTTATAGCATCTTTTTATAATCTTGAAAGGTCTCTCAAGCCATATGAATTCATCATGAACCCTGGTTAACACATACCAGACCCATTCATCCTCCATAAATGTTGGGAAATCCAAGTACTGAATAAATTTCTTTTCTTCCAATGCTTGATATTCATTCTTTAGATTGAGATTCTCATTACTCAAGTGTTTTATGTAGAGATCAGTAAACCTGCTATCACCGAATTCCTCTAGGGCAACATGAATATATGCCCTAACATCCTCTGCATGCATGACTTTGTGAGGAATATTTGAGAATGCACCCAACTGATCGACTTCAGTCAATTTGAATGGGTGTTGAACTTTGGTCAAGGTCGCTCAATAATATCAACTTGCAGCGACCCCATCTCCAAATTTTAACAGATTCACAAGTAGGGTTTGAACAAAAGTACCTTGTTTTGTCGAATTAGGGTTTCCTTTCTTTGAAATTCTCCAAGCTCTTCAAATCTTGGTTGTCGTTACTCAAATTCTGCTCCAATCTCTCTAAATACTTGACAGCTTTGAGTGCAAAATGATTTTGAGACCAAACAAGTTCCCTTTTATCTTTCTCTAGACTTAACCTAAGTCATCATAAATGCTCATTCCCAAAAGGCTGTTAAAACCCTTCATTGTAGAATATAGTCAATTAGGATTGCTCCGCAATATGTCGCATTGTCCCTTTTTATTCTGATTTTTCTTTTGAGAGATGTGTCACATTAGATTTCATCATACACCTTCGTGTCGGATTCTGGTACCCACTTTCTAGCTAGGGGATTTGGATTTTCAACACTGCTCCCCCTGAGCCAGAGCTCTCAATTTACTTCCTGGAGGAAGTGTCTACACCAGATGCTGGTGTGGATCCATCCTTAACCTCATTTACATCCTTTTTAATCCAGACCATACTCCTCTCATTCTTAGTTTTTATTGGATCAACCTTTTCTTTTCCCTTATCATTCCTCTACTCTGTTTTACTTTCTTCAACATAGTAACTTCTCTTCATATTCTTGCTTCTGCAAAATCTTGCAACATGTCCAAATTTGTTGTAATTGAACATACAATGTTTGCTTGCCCTTGATTTCTTCCTCTAAATGAATTCATCCTCGATCTGCATTGATTAGCCATGTGTCCAAATCTATTGCATATAAAACACTTGCCATTGAAGAATTGACCATTCCTAGAGTAGTTTGGCATATTTCTTGACACACTTCTACACTCATTTACTTTATGACCAATCTTCTTGCAATTGAAACATTTACCAAAGAAGGATGGAACATTTTGATTCATTCTACTTCTACACTGAGTAGCCCTATGACCATACTTATTGCATTTATAATACTGACCATTGAAGGATGGGTACCTCTAAGCGTTTGGTTGTCTAACTGAATGTCTTCTAGGTCTTCTTCTTTGATTTCTAAACTAGTATCCTTTGTTTTGCCTTGACTCAGTGTTTATTTAACTAGGTTTTGAAATTTCTCCTTTCTCAAATCCCAAGCCTTGCTTGTCGTCAACACTCTTCTAGCTAGCAATCATTTTATCAAGCTTTGCATTACTTATCTTGAATTTTTCTTCAAAGCTTTTGGCCTTTTCCAGGTCTGTTTTTAGACTTACTTCTTTTTCAAATTTTGCACAATCTTCTGATTTGTTCTTCACAATTAAATTCAGATCATCTTCTGCTCTTGTTCTTTCTATAACTTCTGCTTCTAAATCATTCAGGGCTTCATTTGTTGATATCAATTGATCATTAACTTCTTTCTATTTGTCTTTGAATTTCTTGACTTGCTCTTTTAGCTTTGAGATGCATTCATCAGCTTGTTGCAAGTTTTCTCTCAGATCCCTGACTTCTGCTTCAGAATTTTCAAGATCCATAAGAGCTGCTTCTAGTTGTTTCTTGCTTTCATAATTTCCAAATCTTCTTGCTGCCATGATCACACTATCCCAGATCTTCCTTAAGTTGTTAGACTTTTTCCAAGGAACCTTGCTCTGATATGAATTGTTGAATATCGGGAACACTAAGAGGGGGGGTGAATTAGTGTTCTATAAACCTTTTCTTTTAATCATTTTCTAGAATTAATTAAACAAGAGCACAACATCCAAATGAATAGCAACCATAGAAGCATGACACATGGACACCAAGATTTTTATGTGGAAAACCCAAAGAGGGAAAAACCATAGAGAGGATTAGCTCTCAAATATAAATTGCAATCTTTACAAATAATGATGTTAAGGCTTGGCCACTTCATGGGCCTAGAACATGCTGGCTCACTGCCATGAAGTACAACTAGGTCTAGCAGGTTCACTGCCTCAACCCTAAACCTAGCAAGATTACAATAAGGGTTGTTAAACCCTAAGGGTTATTAAACCCTATTAGAGGCTCACTTCCTTGATGAAGAAGGCTCACTACCAAGTTCAAAGAAAATTGCACATGAAAACTGAATACTGCATAAGCATCTGTCACTATACCAGGGTGCAGTTATTTAGCAACTGAATTCTGAATTCCAAGTCTTCATTATCACTGATCTATGTCACTACTCTACTATTCACATATTCACATCCATCCACACACATCCACACAACCTCAACAAAATTCATCGCTCTTATATATCTGCATCATGATTTGATCCATAATCAGGTTGGCATCCAAGAAGTGAAACGTGTACATAGAAAGATGTAGCTTGTCGGCTCAATCCAATGCACTAGATGTTATGCGGACCCAAACCTTTCCCTAAACGTATTCATATAGGTCATCTCTAATCATTTAATCACTTAAATAGATCCTTCACACATTATCTCTTCTCCGCACAATGATTTATCATACTAGTCGGCCTGTTCCTTAAGAGCATGCTTAACAGGTTCATCTATAGACTTACAACTTTTATTGCGGATTACAAACACTTTCAAAATCATATCAAGGACTCTTCACACATTCCCAATCTTACCCTCAGAATTGTAAGGCATGATATCATCTTGCGGAGAAATGCGGACCATTACAACTTAGACTATGTCTCTGTCAAACTCTGTCAAACACTATACCGATACTCAACAACTTGTATCTTTCCAGTGGACTTCAAATCTCACAACTCTGGAATTAGACACTTCATACAAGTGTTTACAACACCTTAAGATTGCATAACAAAATACTCACTTGCGGAGGAATGCGGACCATTACACTGTGCCCTGTTCACTGTCTCTGCTATACCTCTGTTCACCCAGACTTAGATAATTCTTCCAAATGACTTCCGGAGGAAGTCAGGACTTAATCTTTGGAGCATGACACCATCAAACAATTACTAACATCATACCCAAAACTGCATTACCATACCATCATCTGTGGAAGCACATGGACCCACTGACTGTCCTTTACTCTTTAAATACCCATACTTAGCCACTTCTGCCAACCGGATCTGTCAACCGGACCTGAATTCCAAAGTAACCTTCCAGAGTTATCTCTTCCTGTTATGGCGATAAGATCTTTGAGCCTTGTTGCCATCAATGACAACATACAAGTCCATACTGGAGCAGTGTCTCTTGCCAACAATATATATATACTATTTTTTTATACAACACTTTATTTTATATATATATACTGAGGTATTTATATATGATATATATATTTTATATATATACCTATTTTAAACTCTCTGTGTAAAAGAAAAAAAATAGAGAACCAATCTTTGGAAAGAAAAAACAAACACATTTAAATTTAATGGAGAATTTTAGATGCATTTTTTAAACTAAACTATAACTTGAAGCATAGGTTTGAAAGACCTATCTTATATAAAAACATGGAAAAGGGAAAAATTTTAGAAAGTAAATCTTAACCTATAGAAAATCAATTGTTAGGAAACTTGTAAAAATAACCTGCCCACTTGGGGAAGGGATTTTCCCCCTCATTCTCCAACTTGAACCTGCACCCAATAAACAAAAAAGTGGGCATTCTGAGCAAATAGGAAATAAACCATGTTTTTATAACAAGTTTCTAGGGTTTTGGTGCCCTAAGGATTAGGAGGGTGTTTAGTAAACTTAAACCTAGTTTAGTTTCTTAATCCCACTTAGTGAGTGGGTGGGGTTATTTCCTTTTGTTTTGTTGTGGATGTTTAATTAATGTTTTTTAATTAGTTTTATCATTTGAGTTCTATGAGGGAAAAGTATATAAACCTATATGATTTAATTTATTAGTGCATTGTAATTATCTATTTTATTATTTCAAACCCTTTAGACAAAGTGATGGATTTAAATGTTAGATTTAATTAAATCAACCCTATTGTCATTATGTTTAAATATTAGTTAAATGTTGGAACATTGGTACACTTTAATTTAGTTAATTTATTTACTTTCAATTTAAATTTTAGAAAGTATTTAGTGAATATTATTTTAAATCGTTTTAAATTTTAAAAAGGTTATAGTGAAAGTTTGATTATTTATTTAGTTTTCTCTCCTTCCATAGTTGATGAGACGGCGTTATGCTGTCGAATTTTACCTGGATTAGAGATAGGAGATTATTTAAATAATTTATTTTCTGTATTTACCTTACCGCTTTAATTAATTGTTAATTTCTTTAATTAATGGCTTAGTTGATTTACGTAATGTTATTTTAAGAAAGTAGTTACTTCTAGTGTTAGATTTTGATTCATATCGAAATCGTACCACCTCATCCAGTGAACCCTAGGGTTGGATTCCGAAGTGGAAAGCACCCCTCAAAGCGACGCTCTTTTGTAACACATACCCCATTAGTGGCTATCGTGTCGTAGGGATTGCGAAAGGAGTTTCACATTATCCCATATTGTGATTGACTTCCTCACCTTTGTGCAACATGCTTAATGTTGGTTGCAAATAGAACTGTGTTGCATGCGTGTGTCACCAAGGGTGCATGTTGCGTGTGAGGGAGTTTTAGAGTTGGGTGGGAAATTTTTTTGATAATTTGTGTCATGACCACATGACAAATGTCGACATGACATGTGGTTATCATGTCATAACCACATGACAAATGTGGGCATGACATTTGGTATCAGAGCCCATGTTTCAAACACTAGGATCTTTGGGTGTGTACTTTTGGTTGTCTTGGGCCAATTGTTGGTTGTGCATACTTGGTTTGTGTGTCTAACTCTAGCTTGCGTAGCAACGAGTTGTAAGACACATTGCATGGGAATGACTTGTTTCCCTCAATTTTTACTTCTGCTAATTTCCATGTACGACTTGGTATCGTAGGTACTTGGGGAGTATATTCTCAATAATTAGGTTAATTGAAGGACCACGCAAGTCCTAAATTTGAGAGTTAGTCAACTTCTCAATAATTTTATCTTAAAAGGATGTTAATGGTTTGAGTTTTGCTAAGTGTTTCATTCTAGTTAATCCTTGCTCCTTGTCCTAGTTGATGGTGCTTTTTGATCCCTCTTTTTGGATCACGACAACTTGTTGTAGGTCGCACCCTTGGAAAGGTGTTATTGTGGTAAAGTTATTCTCTTTTGGCTACCTTGTAGGTTTGCCCTAGTGAATCTTGAATGGCACGTTGCAAGTCGTGAGTGCCATCGTGTCATTTGAGACTTGCCCTTTTCTAAGAATGTTAAGTGTGTTTATCCTACCATGTAGGAGAAGAGAAATGTATTAAAGTGGTACGCTAATCTTGGACAAAGAATCATGTACCTTATTTCACTTATTCTCCACCTTGTGTTGTTTAGTTAACCGTGGTATCATGGGGTAAGTTGTGCCTTGTTTAGAAGACCCTTGGTTAGGATGTGAAGAAGTTGTAGATCTATAGTTGCCCTTCACCTTGTTATAGGATTAAGTTACCCTAATGGGTAGTTTTCACCCAAAGAGTGAAAAGATGATAAAATGGTATATTCTCTTGTAAGAATAGCTTGGTACCCTCATCTCGAGGATGGAGTAGTGGACATTAAAAGAGTTTGACATGTAAAGGCTTTTTATGGCTATCTTCTTAGGTATGCCTTTTGGTTTTAATGAAAGGATAAGTAGTGGCTTTGAGGACCACTTGTGGTGGCGAATCTTGTGACATTTGTTGTGCTACATTGAGTTAATCTCCTTGTAACATGTGGGTGTCTAGTGGATTTTTTTTTGCTATGCACTGCCTTCGCATTAATTTGTAATGTGCCTTGTTCACTTATAGTATGGTACCTCGTTGGTTGAGGGTTTAAAGGTGGTACATTGCAAGATGTTGAACTATATTATGATAGTCAAGGAGTAAGATATAGTTGCGGGCATAATTCCCTAATTGATTATTAAATAATACCCTAAGTGCAACTTAATCCTTTCCTAGCCACCTTGTTTTGTTGGGTTTTCTTACCTTTATGTCTTGATAGGGTGACGAGTTTCCTTGGAAGTGACGTATGTCCTTATGCTTAGAAGGCGATAGTGAAGCCTTGTGATGGGTTGTAGTCAAGTTAGTCAAGATTGAGTTATGTTTGTCCTCTTGGGTTATTGTGAAAACCCTCTAGTAGTGCCTTCTTGTCTTTTAGTATGGGAAAACATATGAGATGCTTTAGGCTTTATAGTGATTAATGTGACAAGGTAGTTGGAGTGTACACTCTGATATCTTGAAACATTAAGTTGTTGGATTTTTGGTAATTCTTGAGGTGAGTCCCTTGTGCAACTGATTGCACGATCCCATGAAGATGACCCTAATGTATAAAAAGATATTATGTTATAGAATGTAATAATTCTAGACGTTGATTCGTTTAAGGATTCACACACTTTGCCTTAGGGTAATGAATGTGGATAGTCACTTGTTTGGTTATCTTGGAAGTGTTTGGGATTGTAAGGGTGTGTTGGGAAGTTGAGTTCATTGTGTGAGTAATAGTAAAATGGTAATGATACCTCTTGGTTGTTGTGGTTAAGTGTTGTGATCAGCATGTGTGGTTGGCAAGATGTTTCCGTTGGGTCGTGTTTGAGCATTTTAAGGCCTTGGCCTTGAACTTGAGTTTAGTTGTGAACACCTGGATTGGGGTTCTCCAACCTTGTTGCCTTGGACTTTGTGCTAGGATAGTAGATGTAATGTTAGTCATGACTAGGGTTGGTTGGCTTAGCCTCCACTCTAGTATATTGGTACCTTGAACAAGATTGTTGTCGTATTTATGAATTGCCTAGTGTGATTATAAATCTATGGAACTAAGTTAGTGAATTTCAGATGGTTTTGGTGGTATCCATGCAGATGTTGGTTTGGGTTCCTTCTAGAAAGTATGTAGGGCCCACTTCGAAGGTGACTCTTAGGATACCTGACTTTTGGGAATCTTTTCCAAGCATGTCCTAGGTCAGCTAGAAGTTGTGGGTGTACATTTAGTTGGTGTGTTTCATGACCTTAGTTGAGAATGTGACCACTATTCCTCTTCTCCCTTTTTGTGACTATGTTATATACATACGATGTTGTAATGTATAATTGTGGATAATTTTTTATTTATTGTTTATTATTATTTTATTTTTTTTATTTTGCAAACCTAGCAGTATTGAGTTTCTTTACGTGGGCTACTTAGCCGACTTACTTTCTTATAGTCCTATTACCTCAAGGACTTGTTTAATCATATTTGATCTAAATGTTGAATGCTGCATTTTGGCACCATTTTTGCATTTGACTTATCTTTTAAATTTTATTTATCTTTTGGATCTTAATCCTTTGAATTTTATTCGTTAAAATCTATTAAAAGACTTATCGTTTGCAATCTTTTATTTTGAGGATTTTCTTATTGTGGTATTGCTGGTACATGTGTAGTGCTGTGACTTATGTATAACCTACCCTACCCCTAAGGGGTACTTGGTGAGAGAAAATGGGAATAGTTGGTCTTGGGTTGATGTCGTAAGGTTGAGGTTCATTGTACGAATCGATAGTGGTGGATCAAATTTTTGTTATTGACCTTGAGTCATGTTGAGTATTACTTTGGTACTTTCATTTTTGGGAGGCAAAATTTTTTAGTATCAAGTGGTGAATGCTATGAAGGTTTGAGGGAGTAATCAGGTTGAGAAAACCCTAAGACCCTCCTATTGATGTGTGGACCCACTATCCTCATGATATTGGCTCCCTTGTTTAAAAGGCCTTGTGTTTGTTCCTATCGATTAGAAGTTGACCCACAAGTTTTGTAGTGGAATAGGTGTTTAGTTTTCATTCCTTGATGCTAGGGTCGTATGGACGTGTTTGGTTCCTACCTAATCTGCAAGTTCGATCTCGACATCTAGTGAGGACCTATTGATAAAAGAAGTCATCGAGACTTGTGCAACTTGCTAGAAGTCTTAATGCTTTAGCTTAACATTGGTGGTAAGTTGAGTGAGATGCTTGTTTGGGCTTTGATCGGTATGGTAATTGTGGCTTGTTGTTTCCAAACTTCCTTTTGGAGGTTTTGTGTTAGTTAAGTTATGTTGGATGGCTAACAGAGGTTAGGAATCTATTTTGGATAGTTAATGTTTAGAAAGGTCTCTCATGGTGCTAGTCTTCTTGGTGTGTCCTCATCTACGCAACCTTGTTTTACTTAGTGGTATATCTTAGGGCAGCTAATGCCCTTGTGTCTTTTAATGCTCATAATGTCTTTGGAGTTTGTGTTGCTTTTAGATACTTGACTGCTCCTAGCCAGAGGAGGGTATTATTTGGTTTATTGTCATTGGTGTCAACTATATCTTATTCCATTACTTGTTTAGAAGACTTGTATGTTAAGGATATTGAGAAAATTAGCCTCTCCGGAAGAAACTAGTGAGCTACAGAGAAGTGCAATACAGACAATGAGTTGCATGCTGAAGAACAGTCTGGTAAACTACTTCACATTTACTTCTGTTGGAAGTTCATGGTCTGTGGATTGGAAGTAAGTTAGAGGTATGACTAAGGATGTTGCATTCTAGGTTTGAAGCCTCCGCATGAAGATTCGAGTGAGTTGTGTTCACCAGAGTGAAACCTACTTTTTCTATAAGTTCAGTTGGGACAGGAAGAAAGTATTTTGCTCCGCATTCATCCGCAATAAAGTATTTGGCTCTGCAGGAAGTCTGGGATGATGATAAGTGCCTTCAATTGCAATGGTTTGTGGTTTGGTGGTCCACAAGCTATCTTTCTTTTATGACAGTTGAAGATAGTGAAGTTCATGTGTTCCGATGAGAAGATTCCTATGGATAAAGTGGTTAAGGTTCGTGCGGTTGCTCTTGATGATTATAGTGTGCTTGTGGATGTGTCCTAATCATGTTCCTATCTGGACTTTGGTCCTTGTTAAGAAATTGAGATGGTGTGTGAAGATTGTTCCCAGATAATGTAGCGTGTAACCAGTCTTGGCCGACTTGGTTGATCCTAGTGATTGCGGAGACCTCTGGAAGATTGTGGAAGCATGTTGTGGCATGGAAGATCATCTTTGAGTCCCAGCTAAGGCATGGTGTGATGCACATTTCATTCCCTTTGCATATTGTTGTAACAGGTTAGGACCTATTTTGTAAATGTTTGTAATACCGACCTTGGAGATTGCTCCAATGGTTGATGATTGTGATGCCGACCTTGATGATCATTCCAAGGTTGATGTAGTGTATAAATACTTGTAATTGAGTTATTGAAAAAGTGTCCTTGAACAGAAATAAGATATTAAGAAAGGTCCAAAAGGCAGAGCAGAGAAGAGGCAGAGGAAAAAAGAGGAAGAGCAGAGCAAAGTAGGGAATTATTATACTTCAGTTGCAAATAGAGAAAGGTGTTGATTGTGGCAATGAGTCTGGCAGTAAGCCACCAGTAGGGTTTAACAACCCTTATTGTAATCTTGCTAGGTTTAGGGTTGAGGCAGTGAGTCTGCTAGACCTAGTTGTTCTTCATGGCAATAAGCCAGTATGTTTAGGCCCATGGAGTGACCAAGCCCAAACATCATTATTTCAAGATTGCAATATATATTGAGAGTTAATCATCTCCTTGGTTTTTCCCCACCTTGGGGTTTTCCACGTAAATCTAGTGTCTCTTGTGTTTGATGTTGTATCTGTGGTTAAGTTTCTGATTTCATACTCATTATTAAATCATAATAATTGTGGATAAGTGATGAATGTTTAATTGCAGAAAGTGTATGAGTTTTTGTGACAACTGATTCACCCCTCCCTCTCAGTTGTTCAGTGCATATCAACAATTGGTATCAGAGACAGGTTCCTCTAAAGAAAGTTTAACAACTTGAGGAAGATCCAAAATGTCTTACAAGAAGGAAGCGATGCATTTTGATGGAATGAATTATGTTCTCTGGAAGGCTCGAATGAAAAGCCATCTTCTCTCTCTTGGTTACAAAGTTTGGAAAGCTACGTAAACAGAATACACCATACCTCCAAATGGTCTAACAACTAAAGATGAAATCAAAGAATATGAGATACATATCAAGGCAAAGGATGCTCTGGTAAGCTCATTAATTGACTCAATGTTGACGAAAGTTGTGGATCTTGAAACTACAAATAAGGTATGGGAAAAGTTAAAAAATCTATATGAAGGAGATGATTCTATGAAGTAAGCCAAGTTTCAAAGTCTGAAAGTGAAATATGAAAGCTTGAAGATGAATGATGGTGAAAACATATCAGCATTTATGCAAAGAGTTGATGAACTTGTTACAAGGATAAAAGCTATAGGCGGAACTCTCAAAGAAAAGGAAGTTGTTATGAAAATTCTCAGATCTCTGCCTAAGTCCTACTGTCACAAGGTAGCCGCGATTGAAGAATTCATGCAAGTAAAAATAGTTAACAGGGATCAGCTGCTTAGTAAGCTTACTACTTTTGAAATGAGGGAGTTAGATGATGCTCTACCGAAAGTTGAGACGTCCTTCAAAGCCAGTACTCCTAGAAATACTTCCAGATCAGAAAAGTACAAAGTAGAATCCGATGATGAGTTAGATGAAGTTGAATCCAACTTTGTGGACAAATTGCAAAGAGGATCCGATAAGTATAAAAGCAAATTACCTTTCAAATGTTTTTTCCTATGGGAAAGTAGGTCATTTTGCTTCCAGATGTCCTAAAAGAATTGAAAGAAATAGAAGATATGGGAATAGGCCTAGGACCCAAAAGAAGTGTTATTATGTTGAAGATTTTGATGATGATGAAGGGGTATCAGATAATGGTGAACCAGATAATGCTAGTTCCTTTGTAAATGAATGTTTGTTCATTGCTATTAAGGAAGATCTCATGTCTACTAATTCTTCTAGCTATGTGAAGGAAGAAAAACTAGTGGAAAGTGCTTTGGCTACTCAGGTCATTAAGGACAAGGATGAATGGGTTATTGATAGTGGTTTCTCTCACCACATGACTGGTGACAAAAGTAAGTTTGTAAGTTTGGAAAGATATGATGGTGGACTGGTTAGGTTTGGAGATGATACAGCTGGTAGGATTTGTGGGAAAGGATATATTTCTTTTGATGACAAGCATAATATTGAAGATGTCTTGTATGCGAAAGGATTAAAGCACAATCTTCTGAGTGTGGGTCAGATGTGTGACAAGGGCTATGACTTAAGCTTCAAGGACAATGGATGCAAGATCATGGAAAGCTCCAGAATAGTCAGTGCAAATGGTAAGAAGACCAGAGGTAATATCTATCACTTGAAACGAACTGAGAACTATTGCTTGTTGACTCGGACTGATGAGAGTTGGTTATGGCATAGAAGGTTGTGTCATATAAATTTTGATAATATTATGAAGATAAGTACTACACAGATTGTTAGAGATTTGCCTAAGCTTGTGAAGCCTGCTAATCCAGTTTGCAAAGAGTGTCAATTTGGGAAACAAACAAGAACAAGTTTTAAAAGTAAGAACCAATCAGTTGGAGGACTACTTGAGCTAGTGCATACAGATTTGTGTGGATCTATCAGAGGAAGAAGTTTGCAAGGAGATAGGTATTTCATGTTGGTCATTGATGATTATTCTAGAATGACTTGGGTCACCTTTTTTAAAGAGAAAGCTAAATCTCTAGATAAATTCAAGGCATTTAAGGCGATGGTTGAAAATGAGATGGATTTGAAAATCAAATGCTTGAGGTCTGATAGAGGAGGAGAGTTCACATCAAATGAATTCAATTTATTTTGTGAAGAACATGGAATAAAGAGACAGCTATTTGCACCCAGAACTCCACAACAAAATGGAGTTGTTAAAAGGAAAAATAGAACAGTTCAAGAAGTTGGTAGAACCATGATGAAGGAAGCTCATCTTCCAAAAGCATATTGGAGAGAGGCAATTCACACTGCAGTATATATCCTAAACAGAGTTCAAGTAAAAGGTAATAGTTCAAAGACTCCTTATGAATTATGGCATGGTAGAGTTCCTATTGTGAAATATTTCATAGTTTTTGGTAGCGAATGTTACATCAAAAGAGAAAAAGATTTAGGCATGTTTGATGCTAGATGTGATGAAGGAATCTTCCTTGGTTACTCCACCAAGAGTAAGGCCAACCAGTGTTATAATAAGAGGCTGAATAAGATCATTGAAAGTGTAAATGTTAAAGTTGATGAATGTAAGGAAAGGTCTTCAGAATCAAGTGGATATGAGTCAGATGATCTAGATGTTTCAGAAGTGGTGCAACATGAAGACAACACATATGAAGAAGAACAAGCTCCGGTAAGTGCTACCAAAACTCCAAGATATGTAAGAATTAGTCATTCTAAGAATCAAATCATAGGAGATAAGAGCAAAGGGATCTTAACCAGAAGAAAAGTTGCAGAGGAACAAGTAAATTTCTGTCTGATTTCTAAGATTGTACCTAAAACTGTGGATGAGGCTTGCAAAGATGAGAATTGGATAAAGGCTATGGAAGAGGAATTGATGCGGATAGAGAAGAATCAGACTTGGGATTTGGGTCTCAGACCAACAGACAAGAATGTAATTGGTATAAAGTGGGTCTTCAGAAACAAAATGAATGAGAATGGTGAAGTTGTAAGAAACAAAGCAAGGTTGGTATGCAAAGGATACGCCCAAGTTGAAGGAATAGACTTTAAAGAAATTTTTGCTCCAGTAGCAAGGATTAAAGCAATAAGGATGTTTCTAGCTTTTACAGCATACAAAGATTTCAAGATTTATCAAATGGATGTGAAGTCCACCTTCCTAGATGGAGAGTTGGAAGAGGAAGTCTATATAGAACAACCGAAAGGATTTTAGTCATCAGATCAGGGTGACATGGTATGCAGATTGAAGAAAGATTTGTATGAATTAAAACAAGCTCCCAGAGCATTGTATGCACGATTGGATAGGTACCTGATACAGATATGGTTCAGTAAAAGTACTACAAATAGTAATCTCTACTTCAAGATCAATGATGAACAAACCCTAATTGTTGCAGTTTTTGTTGATGATATTATTTTTGCAGGCAATAAAGGTATGTGTTCAGTTTTTTCTCGAGAAATGCAAAGTGAATTTGAAATGTCTATGTTTGGAGAGATGAACTTCTTCTTAGGTTTGCAAATAAGCCAACTAGATAAAGGTATCTTCATTTATCAGTCTAAGTATGTGAAAGAGCTGTTAAAGAAATTTGGTATGGAAGACTCCAAACTAGTATACACACCTATGATAACTAGTTGTAAGTTGAGCAAAGATGATAACTCACCCATGGCAGACCAGAAAAAGTGTAGATCTATGATTGGAGGATTACTTTATTTGACTCAAACCAAACCTAACATAATGCATGCAGTGTGTCTTGTGGCAAGATTTCAGGCAAAACCCAAGGAATCACATGTGATGGCAATCAAGATAATTCTGAGATATTTAAAAGGCACAATAGATTATAGTTTGTGGTACCCTAAGGACTGTGAATTTACTCTTAGTGCATATACTGATGCAGATTGGGCCGAAGATGTGGATGATAGAAAAAGTACAAGTGGATGTGCATTCTTCTTGGGAAAAAGATTAGTATCTTGGTTGAGCAAGAAACAAGATTCAATATCCCTGTCTACTATAGAGGCAAAATACATTGCAACAACATGCAGTTGCACTCAAGTGTTATGGATGAAGGAGACTTTGAAGGACATCAAAATTATGTATGAAGATCCAATTTCAATCTTTTGTGACAACACAAGTGCCATAAACATATCAAAGAACCTAGTGATGCATTCAAGGACCAAGCACATATCCATTAAGTATCATTTCCTGAGAGAAAAAGTGACAGAGAATGAAGTCAAGTTGGAGTATGTTTCTACCAAGGATCAGATTGTAGACATTTTTACCAAGCCTCTGCCTAAGGACACTTTTGAGTATCTCAGAGAAAAGTTAGGGGTCATCACCCCTCCTACTCTAAACTAAGATACACAATAGTGCATCAGTCTGGAGGTGTTCAGAGGTCTGGATTGATGCTTTTTAGGGATACTTCTTAGGGGGAGTAGTCAAAGAGTTCAGAAGAGAGACTAGATCAGAGCAGATGAGTGCAAGTAAACTTAGAATGCAGATATGTAAGAGAAACGGGGAGAATTTTGGAGAAAGAAAGAGTGCAGGTGTGCAAAGAGAAAGGGGGAGAATCTTGTCTTGATGGTTGTTGCAGTTTTTCACATCATATGTTGCCATCAATGACAAAGGGGGATATTGTTGCAAGTATGTGCCTAATCAGTGTTGTCATTGATGTCAACATATCCCTTTTGTCATTGCTATCAACTATATCTTATTTCATTACTTGTTTAGAAGACTTGTATGTTGAGGATATTGAGAAAATTAGCCTCTCCAGAAGAAACTAGTGAGCTACAGAGAAGTGCAGTACAGATAGTGAATTGTATGCTGAAGAATAGTCTGGTAAACTGCTCTGCATTTACTTCTGTTGGAAGTTCGTGGTCTGCGGATTGGAAGTAAGTTAGAGGTATGACTAAGGATGCTGCATTCTGGGTTTGAAACCTCAGCATGAAGATCCGAGTGAGTTGTGTTCACTAGAGTGAAACTTGCTTATTCTGTAAGTTCAGTTGGGACAAGAAGAAATTATTCTGCTCTGCATTCCTCTGCAATAAAGTATTTTGCTCTGTGGGAAGTCTGGGATGATGATAAGTGCCTATAGTTGCAATGGTTCATGGTTTGGTGGTCTGCAAATTATCTTTCTTTTATGACAGTTGAAGACAGTGAAGTTCATGTGTTCCGGTGAGAAGATTCCTATGGATAAAGTGGTTAAGGTTCATGCGGTTTCTCCTGATGATTATAGTGTGCTTGTGGATGTCTCCTAATCATGTTCCTATCTGGACTTTGGTCCATGTTAAGAAATTGAGATGGTGTGTGAGGATTGTTACTAGATAATGTAGCGTGTAACCAGTCTTGGCCGACTTGGTTGATCCCAGTGATTGCAGAGATCTCTAGAAGATTGTGGAAGTGTCTTGTGGCATGGAAGATCGTTTTTGAGTCCCAGCTAAGGCATGGAGTGATCTGCATTTCATTCCCTTTGCATATTGTTGTAATAGGTTAGGACCTATTTTGTAAATGTTTGTAATACCGACCTTGGAAATTGTTCCAATGGTTGATGATTGTGATACCGACCTTGATGATCATTCCAAGGTTAATGTAGTGTATAAATACTTGTAATTGAGTCATTGAAAAAGTGTCCTTGAGCAAAAATGAGAAGATATTAAGAAAGGTCCAAAAGGCAGAGTAGAGAAGAGGCAGAGGAAAGAAGAGGAAGAGCAAAGCAGAGGAATTTTTATACTTCAGTTGCAAATATAGAAAGGTGTTGATCGTGGTAGTGAGTCTGGCAGTAAGCCACCAGTAGGGTTTAACAACCCTTATTATAATCTTGCTAAGTTTAGGGTTGAGACAGGAGTCTGCTAGACCTAGTTGTTCTTCATGGCAATAAGCCAATATGTTTAGGCCCGTCGAGTGACCAAGCCTGAACATCATTATTCCAAGATTGCAATAAATATTGAGAGTTAATCCTCTCTGTGGCTTTTCCCCACCTTGGGGTTTTCCACATAAATCTAGTGTCTCTTGTGTTTGATGTTGTATCTGTGGTTAAGTTTCTGATTTCATGCACCAATTGTTAAATCATAATAATTGTGGATAAGTGATGAATGTTTAATTGCAGAATGTGTTTAAGTTTTTGTGACAACTGATTCACCCCCCCTCTCAGTTGTCCAGTGCATATCAACAGAGTTGTCATCCACATGCTTATTTTCATTCTTATGCTTCAAGGCTTCCTAATTGATGATATTTTTGTAAGTTTTCACCTTTTTATTTGATCTCCTTGAAGTGTTGTAATATTGTATTGTTTTGGTTTGCACAATTTTGGTGCTAAATATTTATGAGCTCTTTTTTATGTGGATTTATGAGCCCCCTTGTGTTAATTATGGTTAATTAATGATCCTAGGTCATACCCCTAGGGTCTAGGGCCATTTTTACCATGTTAACTCTTGGTGTAACCCTCATATGGTCACCTTAACTTGGCCCTTGAGTAAAGTGACGAATTTGGCAGATGGGAAAGATGGGTGGAAAGTCATACTAAACCCACTCACCTTGGGTAAGGTTACCCTTATCTTTGAATGCTTTGGAAGCTTCCAAAGCCTTCACATGTGTGAGACCTCTCCCCTATACTCTCACACATGTGTGAGATCATTTGTGGGAGAGTGTGTGAAATAGTTGAAGGAGAAGGTGGCAAGTGTCACCTTCTCATTATTGTGAGGTCTCACTTGTGGGATCCCCTCTCCCAATACTCTCACACATGTGTGAGAGCATTTGTGGGAGAGTGTGGAGCAAATTTGAATGGGAAGGTGACAAGTATCACCTCCTCATTCTTTTGGGAATTGTGAGAGGGTTGTGTGGATGAAGAAGAAGGTGACAAGTGTCACCTTCTCATTCATCAAGGCTTGTGGGAAAAGCCTATTGATCTCCCTCTTTGTGAGAAGGGAAGGGTTCTTTTTTCTTTTGGCTTATTTTTGGTCTTTGAATTTGGGGAGAGGAGCTTGGATCTTGGAAAAGAATTTTTGAAGTGTTGGAGAACTCTTGTGTAGATCTTCTTCAACTCCTTCAAACTTGGAAAGCTTGAGAGGTAATCTCTCATGAGTCTTCAAGCTTTTGTATTTGTTTACTTTCTTATGTAATGCATGTTTTGATATGCTCATGTTTGGTTGTGTTATTATTTTTGTGTTAATATTTTGGGTTGGGTTTTTATGGCAAATGCTCACCACTTGTGTGGAAGAAGCTTCCCTTGTAATTGGGGTTTGGAGAGAGGTGAGAACCTCCTTGGGGAAGGCTCACTCCATGAGAGGAGTTGTTTGGCTTGATGCCTTATTTGAGACTATGGTTCTGTTGGAGAGGCAAGAGTGCCCTCCTTGAGAAATATTAGAATAGTAAGATGGTTATGTTTTTTTAAAAGATTATTTTGAGGAGATAAAGGTTAAGTTAATTTATGAGTAAGTGGTGTGAAGAAATGAGAAGTTTATATTGATGTCCTTCCCCTTGAGAAGAGTAGTCCACTCTCTCCCCCTTGTTTCAAATCCATGGTTTATGGATTTTGTGTTGTGAGTATCCTTGGTTGGGAATGTGCTTCTTGTTTGTGTGTGTGTATGTCTCCCTTGAGTTTGAGTGTATTTTGGGTTGCTAGTAGGCCTCCTAGCTCAGGGGAGGCTTGTGAGCAAGCCTATGGTTGGGTGGTGAGCACCTCCATTGGCTTTGTTGTGTTGATTTGGCTTATTGCAGGTTTTGGGCTAAAGAAGAAAGATGGAGAGGGAGCCTTCTTGTGGATCCTAGGCTATGTTTAGAGCCTCATTAATGTGTTAAAGTTTTGTAAAGGCTATGTAAAAGCCTTAGCTCAAAGAGCTTTGTAAATGGGTATGGATGTATGAGAGAGCAAACACCTGTCTTGGGAAATTTCCTAGTATTGTTTTAGACCCTTGTGTAATGTATTTTATTTCAAATGAAGATGATTAAATAGAAGAATAGGTTCCTTATGTTATTTGTCCATTTTTCTTTGTGGGAAACCTTGGGAAAGAAAAATGCATGCTATGGTTAAATGAGATATCTTGATTTTAAACCTCTCTTTCTCTTCCTCCTTTATTGCATAACTACTTAAACAAAAGTTTAGTAAGACATTGTTGTAGAAGATATATATATGAGTGTCTTTAATATATATATATATATATATATATAAGATTTATATGCAAAAAAAAAAAGATTATAGATGAGAATATATATATATATCAGTGAGTTTATATTTATAATATTTTGTTATATTGTAAAGGTGTTATGGGGAAAGAATTAAATGTTGATTAAGATTATTTTTTGTTATTAAAATTTTAATTTTAAAAGAAAAATATATATTAAAAAAATTGGTTTGGGCTGGGGGCGGGGAAGGGTCGAAGCCCTAGCCCCTCATCCATATGCCCTAAGAGGCGGGTGTTGTCGCAGCCTCTGTTGTGACGGTGGGCTTAAAGCCCATCACCGCAGCAGGGACTGTAGCGAAAGGCCCCGCTAGGGGAGGCCCGGCCCCCTGTGGGGTGCCACGGACCCTCTGTGGGGTCTCAACACCACACAGGGTGCCTATCGCCCTCTTATGGGGTTGGCCTCCCTCATCTATATTCTCTGTCCTTGGTTTTTTTATAGCAAAAAAATATATATTAATTTTAAACCCTCTTCATCTTTGCTCAGTCCTGGATTTTTATGCTATCCCTTATCACTGTTCAAATATATATATACAATACTTTATTTTATATATATACTGAGGTATTTATATATAATAAAGCAAAAGCAAATACATTTAAATTTAATGGAGAATTTTAGATGCATTTTTTAAACTAAACTATAACTTGAAGCATAGGTTTGAATGACCTATCTTATAGAAAAACATGGAAAAGGGAAAACTTTTAGAAAGTAAATCTTAACCTGTAGAAAATCAATTGTTAGGAAACTTGTAAAAATAAAATGGTTAGAAAATTTTAATCTTGGTAAAATAACCTGCCCACTTGGGGAAGGGATTTTCCCTCTCATTCTCCAACTTGAACCTGCACCTAATAAACAAAAAAGTGAGCATTGTGAGCAAAGAGGAAATAAACCATGTTTTTATAACAAGTTTCTAGGGTTTTGGTGCCCTAAGGATTAGGAGGGTGTTTAGTAAACTTAAACCTAGTTTAGTTTCTTAATCCCACTTAGCGAGTGGGTGGGGTTATTTCCTTTTTTTTTGTTGTGGGTATTTAATTAATGTTTTTTAATTAATTTTATCATTTGAGTTCTATGAGGGAAAAGTATATAAACCTATATGATTTAATTTATTAGTGCATTCTAATTATCTATTTAATTATTTCAAACCCTTTAGACAAAGTGATGGATTTAAATGTTAGATTTAATTAAATCAACCCTATTGTCATTATGTTCAAATTATTAGTTAAATGTTGGAACATTGGTGCACTTTAATTTAGTTAATTTATTTAATTTCGATTTAAATTTTGGAAAGTATTTAGTGAAT
Source organism: Cunninghamia lanceolata (assembly GCA_027924645.1). Taxonomy (NCBI): domain Eukaryota; kingdom Viridiplantae; phylum Streptophyta; class Pinopsida; order Cupressales; family Cupressaceae; genus Cunninghamia; species Cunninghamia lanceolata. Next base: position 2,062,189 of record BSBN01000143.1, on the reverse strand, counting down.
ATTATTTTAAATCATTTTAAATTTTAAAAAGGTTATAGTGAAAGGTTTATTGTTTATTTAATTTTCTCTCCTTCCATAGTTGATGAGACGACGTTATGCTGTCGAATTTTTCCTAGATTAGAGATAGGGGATTATTTAAATAATTTATTTCTCGTATTTACCTTATCGCTTTAATTAATTGTTAAGTGCTTTAATTAATGGCTTAGTTGATTTATGTAATATTATTTTAAGAAAGTAGTTACTTCTAGGGTTAGATTTGGATTCATATCGAAATCATACCACCTCACCTAGTAAACCCTAGGGTTGGATTTCGAAGTGGAAACCACCCCTCATAGCGACGCTCTTTCACAACGCATACCCCCTTAGTGGCTATCATCTCGTAGGGATTGTGAAAGGAGTTTCACATTATCTCATATTGTGATTGACTTCCTTGTCTTTGTGCAACGTGCCTAACGCTAGTTGTGGATACAACTATGTTGTGTGCATGTGTCACCAAGTGCGTATGTTACGCGCGAGGGGGTTTTAGAGTCAGGTGGGAAATTTTTTTGATAATTCATGTCATGACCACTTGACAAATGTGGACATAACATGTAGTTATCCTGTCATAACCACATGGAAAATGTGGGCATGACATGTTTAAAAAAGTGTCTTATTTATGTTCTGTAGACTTATATCGTGCTGAAAAATTATATGTTGGAGAAATGTTCATTTCTGTAGTTAACATAACTGTTTATTCTCTGGATAACTGGTGTTGTCATTTCCTTTGAGATGCCTAAGCCTTTGGCAAATTCTTCAACTTCTTTTCTCACTTTCCTCTTTATTTCCAGTTGTTTGAGTTCCACATGAACTTTTACACTTAGCTCTTCAAAGGTTCCAAACCTTTCTGCCTTTGGATCCTTTGGCTGACTTAGCATGTGATGAACATGTAGCTCCACAATTTTTTCATCAACTTCATACCCCATAGGCATGATCCAAACTGTCCTTGGCTCTACTGCCTCCATTAGGCATTGATCAGTGTCTACCATGAAGCACACTGTATCTTTATATTTTTCAACCAATGATTTTGGGATTCTTTCTCTGATTTGCATAGTATTTTGGAAATTCTTAAAGTACCCCCATAGAGCTATATTCCTTGCCTTGGCATCCCCAAGTTCATGCAAGTAATCTCTTATTTGAATTGCTACCGGTTTGTTATTTTGCCATACCCATCCATTGGATCTGGGCAGCTCATTCATGAAGTAGAAAAATAAACACAATATCAGTCCACCATATTTAAAGGAGTTCTTCCTGTGCTTTTTGATCTTTTGTATGTTCTCCATCAATTGACTTAGAAGAAGTTCACAAAGATCATACTCTGCATTCTTTCTCAGCATCTCATAGGCAGTATACACTGCAGTTACGGACACTGAATTCTCCCTACTGGAATGATATATCTTATACCCTATTATCATAGATGTAAACTTGATATCTGGGTCCATGATATCTTCAATGGTCATTGCCCTCTTATCAAATTTTGATCCAGTGGCCTCAGTTACAATTTGGTTTTTGACAGATTTGAGGACATGTATCCCTCCAGAGGAGTATAAGCCGGTTACTGCCCTAATTGCCTCCTTAGTGATTTTGTAAGGTTTGTTCAGCCATAGGAAGTTGTCATGCATCCTACTCAATACATACCGGACCCATTCATCTTCTTCAAAGCAGGGGAAATGAATGAACTGATCAAAATGTTTCTCCTAGATGCCCTTATATTGAGGTTTAAGTTCAAAAGCATCATCTATCAATTGTTTATGATAGATATCTCTTAGTTTGAATTCCCTAAACTCTTTAATATTCGCGTGTATGTAAACCCTAATATCTTATGTATGCAACACACCATGCGAAACACTGGAAAATGCTCCTAGGGGATCTACTTCCAAGGATTTGTATGGATGTTTCTTGAATTTGGGGCGAGGCCTATCAGAGATCTTCACAATATTTGGAGTACCCATCATTCAAGGATTTATAGAGAGATATTTGATAACGGAGAATACATTTTGCGCCTTTCGGTTTCACGGAGTTAGCCGGATCAATTTCTGGATGAATTGACTTCTGCAAATGATCTTTGATGAGCTTGAGGAATTTTGTTGCAGAGCTTCTCTTTTCATTTCTTCTTGAATGCAGAATGAACAAATGCTTAATGAGAAAACCCTTATATTGCTCTGCAAACCCTAATGTCAAGTTGCAACAAATGCTTGACCTAAGTCATTCCGGTTTGCCTTATTCGGATGACTTGAAGAACCGGATCAATCTTGATCTTAAACATCTTGCGGATCTTCCAAATCTTAACCATAGTTTATTTGGATGTTTCTCATATGAACCCTTTAATCCGCAACTCGTCTTGTGCCAGTTCCGGCACCAATTGACTGGCTTGTCTCCCCCTGAGCCAGACCTCACTTTTTAATTTTTGGAAGGAATATCAGCACCAGAGTCTGGTGCGGATCCATCCCTTACATTCTTTGTACTTTTCTTCACCCAAATCTTGTTCATCTCACTTTGAACTTCATCCGCATTCACTTTTTGTTTTCCCTTATCTTGATTCTGATTATGATATACCTGACCTCTTTTATCCTAATTCTTGCTTCTACAGAATTTTACAATATGACCAGATCTATTGCAAATTTGGCAAACAACATTTCTTTGCATATTTGATTGATATCCTCTTGATCTGCATTGATTAGCCATATGACCCATTCTATTGCATGCAAAGCATCTACCATTAAATGAATTGTTTATTTTCATATTTCTGCATTCATGAGATTTGTGACCATACCTTTTGCAGTTGAAACACTGTCCGGAGAAGGATGTATTAGTCTGATTCATTCTATTTCTGCACTGATTAGCTTTATGACCAAAGTTATTGCAGTTGTGGCAATATCCATTGAAGGATGGATATCTTTGAGCATTAGGCTATCTTACTGGAGGTCTTCTAGGCCTGTTCCTTGGATTTTCTGATCTAAGATTCTTCTGACCGGATCCGGAGCTTTCTCCTTTCTCATATCCCAAACTACACTTGTCATCTACCCTCTTTTGACTTTCAAGAAGAACTTCAAGTTGAGCAGAACTTATCTTGAATTTCTCTTTATATTCATTTGTTGTTTGAAGATCCCTTTTAAGAGAGACAATTTGATCCTCAAGTTTTTCTTCATTATCTTTAGCATCTTCAAGATCAGATTCAAGATGTCTGATAATTCTATCCATCTTGTGGTAATCTTTGATTTCTCTTTAAGAGATTGTCTTAGATCATCTTCAGTTTTTCTTTTCTCTTCAACCTCTTGGGTAAACTTCATAACTCCTAATTCCATTTCATGTCTTACCATAATGATTTCTTTTGATAACTTTTCACATAACTTGGTTTTCTCCTTCAGATCTTCATTTGTATCATTGGCTTCTCCTTGACTTGCCAATTGCTGAAGTAGCTCCTTTCTCTTTTTCATAGAGAGACTTAATTTGTCTTTTAGTTCTTTCATGAAATCATCAGCCTATTTGAGTCTTTCCTTTAATTCATTGACTTCAGAGTTTGACTACTCAAGATCATCAAGGGTAGTCTTGAGTTGCTCCCTTAAACCATATACATCCATTTGAATTCCCAGATCTTTCTCAAGGGTGAATCAGTTATCTTAATTATTTTAGCTTTCTAAACTTTCTTAATAATTAGTGCAGCATCAATTCAAATAAGCAAACATAACCATGAAATGGAAATACACGACACAATATTTTTGACGTGGAAACCCTGTTAAGGGAGAAAACTATGGGGTGATTAACCCAAGGATTATTCTCTGTTAGAAGAATAAGAAAAATAGATGGCACATGCCAATTAGGGCTTACTGCCTGAGCACACTACTCACAAGAGGCACACTGCCTACAAGAGACACACTGTCTACAAAGTAACAAGTATCACAAACTTGAACTGGAGATTGACATCTTTACCATGCCTGGATCAGTTCCATTTAAGCCCAAAAACTCCTGCTCTGCCTTTCACTCTTCTTCCTCGCTATGCCACACTCATCAACACGACACACTTCAAAATGAATTCACAATCCCTTATTTATACAAGGGATCGACTTATGAACAATCATCTAAGTCGGCAAACACCTATAAGATCATTCGCAAGACATGTAATACATCCGGTCAGCCTGTCTTAGGAAGAACACCAATATCCGTGGTTATTCTTCAAATACAAACTCAAACTTTAATGTGGACCGCCAATAAGAATTGTACACGATCCAAAGATCACCAAAACCTTTCTTGAGTCATCAAGAACATCCGCACTTTATCAACTTACTGGAATTCTTCTCTTCTTCATCTGGAACTTCAAGAACACAGTCTATCATCACTGTCATAATGAAAAAGGTGCTTCCGGACCTCCAAACCATGAACAAATCTAGTTGTCACTTCACATGGACTTCTTCAACACTCCCTCCAATCCGCAGAGTGAGATAATGCAATTCCAGAGCTCACCAAACCAATCTGTGACACTCTGTCACCACTGAACATCTGTCGAAACCGGTTCTACTTGAGCGACCATAACTTCTTCCGATCTTCATGCAGACCTCTGAAATCTTGACATGAGCATCTCAAGACTCATATCTACAAACCCTTTAAACTACATCCTCTGATCTTCACCTTATCTTGGACTTTTACCTTAATGTCATCACTGTTCTTCACTGTTCCTGATTGAGACTAATTTCCTCAATATCCTCAGCACACAGCTCATCCAATCCTTCTCATTAATGCAATATGAGTATGTTGACATCAATGACAACACCAGTTATCCTCATACTTGCAACAGATAGTTCTTTGTTCAAGATGTTACTAGGAAAATAGATAACTCAAAATAGTGGCTCAAAAATATTGTGAACTCCTTCTGCATGGTTGGAAAAAGGGGTCCTCACGAAAGATTTCTAGCAAGAACCCCTAATCTTAAACACTAAGAAATGAATCTGAGTGGATAGAAGCCTTAGTTGAAGAAATTTGTCATTATCAACTGGTCGATTAGGACCCACCTAAGGTTTCACAAAATAGTATTGAAAGTAACCACACAATACAAAAACTTTAGTAGGAACCATAGGGGACAATAATCCTAAACATGATAACAATGGTAACAATGTTAACAATGGGGGAAGAAGAAGGGTAGAATGAACGTTTACCTATCCATAAACTTGAATCTAGATGAAGAGGCTCCTATGAAAAATATTTCCCCTTCTATCCCACCCACCTTTAGAGGTCTAGCTTTAGAAGACCCAGACCAGTTCCTTTTCGAGTTTAAGGTTCTTTATCAAACCTATGACTACAAAAATGATAACCAAAAACTGAAGTTGTTCCCTTCCACACTAAGGGATTCAACTATGCAATAGTTCATGGGTTTATCTACAGGATCAATTGGCTCTTGGTAGGGAATGGAAACCATGTTTCTAGACAAGTACCAAGACTACTGTAGGGTTTGTGATAGGAAGGAAGAGTTGTTCCATTTGAAACAAAAAGAAGATGAAAGTCTAGAGGATTTTCTAGACATATTTCTCTTTATACTGAAACGATGCGGGGAAGAAATCATGACTCTTGAATTGATTAAAACCCTATTCTTGAAAGGCCTTGATGAGGATGCAAGACGAGCCTTGGATCTTGTGGGACAAGGAGACATAGCTAAACTAAGTCTTTCTGAGATTTCTGCTCTATGTAGAAACTATTTAAGAACCTGTGGAGGTATTAGAAAATCTGATCTGATAAAAAGAACAAATGAAATTGGTCAACTAAGAGAATAAATTGCAAATCTAAAAACTGACATTCTTGTCCAACTAAACACTACCCTAGATGGAATACAAGCTAAAACATGCAACCTAGAAACACTCTTCATCTATTGTCCGAGATGTAGGAACAAACATATGTTGTGTGAGTGTCCCCTAGATAAGGTTGACGTTTGATGGGAGAGCCTTGCTAAACAATTAGTTTCAACTTGCATAGATTCAATAGATTTAGACTCAACTGAGATTCATCACCAACACAATCCCACAATAATGATAGGAAGTTCAGATTTATCAGATTATGAACAAACTTAATTATGGACTCTCATACAGGTGATTTCTAATACTAAAAGTGTTTATTTATAATAGATAAAAACTAGTGAATTTGACAGGAATTGCAGGTTGTATATATCAGCAATAACAAATCAATGAAATGGAACAACATTCAATACACATATATGCACAGTATAGTCATTGATAACATATGAGATCGAACACACCAAAACATAGACTTTATTATCATATTTCCTCGCTTACAATACTTTGCATCATCCTCTGCTGCGGCCTTGTATTAGTCTCATCTTGCGGTCTCATTCTTCCTCTGCGTCTCTTCTCAACTATCGGCCTCCTTCACATATTTCGTTTCCTTCCAACTTCTCCCTATTCTTCTTGGCTTTTCCTTATTCTTTATTGGACTCTTTCTAAACTTCTCACTTGGCCTCCTCTTCCCCGGCCATCCCTTCTTTCACTCCTCATCTTCGCCTCCTTTGTTACTCTCCCTTGCTGTTATTTCTGATTGTCCTCTTCAACATTAGACTTCCTCTTCTTGTAACCATCGGCCTCCTCTCAAACAAGACAATTCTCCCTTTTGGTCTTCTGCCCGACCTTTCCTATGCTCAACATCTTTCCAAGAGATGAGAAACTCCCTTCATTGGTTCTTCAACTTCTAACAACGACTCTTCAACTGCTCACAACAGATTAAGTCCTCCATTTGTTGGGTTTGCAGAATAACTGTCAACGGTTTAAGTCCCTTTTTATTTATTTCCTGTCACTCAGGTGACAGGAGCTTTCCAAGCTAGACTTTGATTCATAATAGTAAGTGACAGGAAGATAAAATGTATTGTGATAGGAAGCTACATCATAACACATCTAAACACCCAAACCACCAAAACTCTACAGAAATCCCAAAATTGACCAAACTGAAATGAAATTCAAACTAAAATTTGGATGGAGAGTGATGCCCCTACATCAGACTCCCTAGGAAACAAAGAAGATGTGCTCCTACACGTGGGTCATACCAATCAAAACTTATCCACCTTCGTTCTTTCTTTCTCTTTCTCTTTTTGGAAGATATCCACAATTACATCTATTTTAATTGTGGCTCCATCATTTTTGTTGATAGCTGCAACCTTCTCTTCTATTTCCTTTGTTGTTATACTTGTACTCCTACCTTCCTTGGCAATCTTCATCCTCCACTCTTGCTCTATCTCAGGAAATTTTACCCACAAATTATCGGCACTATCATGGTTTTTTGCTCCTCTTTCTACGTCCACCTCTATCATATTCCCACTATGAATCTCTTTGCCTTCACCATCTATAATCTCAGCTACAATATTATCTACTTCTAAAATTTCTAACTTTACTTTCCCTTCTTCAGTTCTCATGCATGTATCATACCATTCTTCTGCTATCCATTCCTTCTTTAATTCATTTTTTTGCATCCATTCCACACTCATCTTTATTTATTCTATGTCTTCCAACCTGCCTCTTTTTGTTTTCACTTTTCTTCCTATATCTTGCCCTTCTCATGGTCTTTTCATTCATAAGTCTCCACAACTCCAATTCATAATCTAAGATCTCCTTGTCATCATTTTCTACTTCAACAATATCATTCCAAGATTCAAATGCAAAATCAACATGTTTACCTTTATCATTATATTTTTTCTCTTCTAACTTCTTCCAATTTGTTGACTCTTCCTTCAAATCTGCATTTTTACTTTCCTCTTCTTTTCTAGACCCATTGTCAATCACAAGATTTCCACATTTCCAAGTACTTCCTTTCCTCACTTAACCTTTGTGATGGCTGCAATTTCATTCATTTCTACATTCTTCTCAATCAAACTCTGATCTTCAACCACTTCATCCATAAATTTAAAATCTTCATTATTTGATTCACCAAAAGCAATTTGCTTACCTTTTATTTTGCATGCATCCTCCTCTAACTTCCTCCAAGCTTCTCCATGCTCTTTCTTCTTTGGTATGACATTAGTCAATGCTTCTGTGTCTTCATCGTCTTGTTTCTGCTGTTCTCATTTCCTTACGTGCTTCTTAACCCCATCATTTCCCTTTCTATCTTCATGGTGTAACAATGTTCCTTTGAACCCTTCTTTACAAGTTTTAGCTTGTTGTTTCTGACCATCCTGTTGCAACCTTAACCCTTTCATTTTAATCTCATTGTTGTCTTCATATCTTCTATTCTCTTGTAATGTTTCCTTCTCGCCATATTATGCTGCACCAACTCCATTGATTGTTGTCCTAGCTTTCACCATCCACACTTTATTTCCTGTAGCTCTAGGCTACTGGCCTTTTATTATTGCACTCATCCTCCATGGCCTATGGTCTGATTTTTGCCTTAAGATCTCTACAGTACACTTCATTTATTGCCAACTTGTCCCCTCCTCTTGTCTCCTCTTGTATTCAATCATGCTCTTCATGCTTGGCATTTGTTTTCTGTTACAAACCACATCATAACCATCTTCTAATTTACACTTTCCATTTTGTTCCTTAAGCCAACGTGGTACTATATAACCATGTTCTTCTTTATTTTCTCTATCAATTTGCATAACCACATTCTTCATTTCACTTTTATGACCAAAATCAACATTTGTACTCACATGTACCTCCTCTTTGTCCTGCTGTCCAGATTTGTTGTCATCCTTGTCTTTATTTCTTGACAACTCGTCTTCCTTATAGGCTTCCTCCCTTTCATCTGCAACATCTTCTATGATCCTGAAACTCTAGATCATCTTCCAAATCTTCATCAGCCTACTAAAAAATTTCAACATCAACCTTATCTACATTATCGAGTGCCTTGCCATGTACCTTCACTGTAAACTGTTTCCTCGTGCCTTCCTAACATATTGTAGCAACTTGTCTCTTTTCTCATTCATCCTCAACATCTACATTATCATTTGAAATCAATATCATACTATTCTCTTCTGCACATTTAAGTTCTTTGTATTGTACCTCCCCCTGTTATCCTACTATAATTTGTTCATGCATACCAACTACTGCAATTTGGTTTCCTCTTCTCTCATCTTCATCTCCTTCTATGGGTGCTTTCCTTGACCCTTCTCTAGTCCATTCCAAGGTCTCATTCCTGACCTTCCTTGTGAAGTTCTTCATACCTGTACACACATGATTAAAGACAACATTAGACAATAAAACAAGAGACCACAATATCTCCATAAGTGTCTTCTTCATGGCTACTTTCCTCTTTTCTTTTCTCTCTTCTTCTTGCACTTCTTCTGTGCTCCACTTCTTAGCTTTCTCCATGTTCTCTTCGATGAGAACTTTTTTGACCTCCTCCAGTCCATGTTGCTCTAGAGGCAACTCCTTGTTGTCCCAATCTTTCTAGAACCATTTCATCATCTTATCCTTTCCTCTTAAGGCTTTTACACTCTACCTTTTCCTCTTCTCAACAATCTTCTTTACAAGCCACTTCACTTTTCTCGTCATTGGCCATACCCAATTATAATCTTGGTTACTCTCTTCTAGTCGTTGCTGCATTTTCATCAGATCCCTCTTCAATTCTACCATTTCTCTTTCAAATTCTACATCTTTCTTCTTTTTGTTTTCTTTTCTTTGTCTCTCTTCATGAGATTCTCTTTCCCAATTTGCTTCTGCATTTTTCTATTTTCTTCCATCTTCCAGACACCTCACCTAGGGCTCTTTCTTTTTCCTCTACCCAGTCTTTTGGTGCCACACCTTTCTTGTTACTGCATCAATCTACAACACAATAAACCCAACAGAAATATTGTCCAACAATCTAAAACACACTTTCTACAACACTCACATTCTCCTTCCTCTACTACCCACAAGTCCTGGCTAAGTTGCCTCACTTTGGCGATTTACTTAACACTCAGACCCTTCTGCACTCTAATACCAATTGATGGGAGAGCCTTGCTAAACAATTAGTTTCAACTTGCATAGATTCAATAGATTTAGACTCAACCAAGATTCATCACCAACACAATCCCACAATAATGATAGGAAGTTCAGATTTATCAGATTATGAACAAAATTAATTTGGGACTCTCATACAGGTGATTTCTAATACTAAAAGTGTTTATTTATAATAGACAAAAACTAGTGAACTCAACAGGAATTGCAGGTTGTATATATCAGTAATAACAAATCAATGAAATGGAACAACATTCAATACACATATATGCACAATATTGTCATTGATAACATATGAGATCGAACACACCAAAATAGAGACTTTATTATCATATTTCCTCGCTTACAATACTTCGCATCATCCATTGTTGCGGCCTTGTATAAGTCTCATCCTACAGTCTCATTCTTCCTCTGCATCTCTTCTCAACTATCAGCCTCCACATATTTTGTTTCCTTCCAACTTCTCCCTATTTTTTTCATCTTTTCTTATTCTTTATCGGATTCTTTCTAAACTTCTCACTCGACCTCCTCTTCCCCGGCCGTCCCTTCTTTCACTCCTCATCTTCGCCTCCTCTATTTCTTTCCCCTGTCATTATTTCCCATTGTTCTCTTCAACATTTGACTTCCTCTTCTTGTAACCATCAGCCTTCTCTCAAACAAGATAATTCTCCCTTTTGGTCTTATGCCCGACTGTTCCTATGCTCAAAATCTTTCCAAGAGATGAGAAACTCCTTCTGTTGGTTCTCCAACTTCTAACAATGACTCTTCAACTGCTTACAACAAATTAAGTCCATCTATCGGGTTTGCAGAATAACTGTCAACGGTTTAAGTCCCTTTTTATTTATTTCCTGTCACTTGGCTGATAGGAGCTTTCCAAGCTAGACTTTGATTCATAATAGCAAGTGAGAGGAAGATAAAATGTATTGTGATAGGAAGCTACATCATAACACATCTAAACACCCAAACCACCAAAACTCTATAGAAATCCCAAAACTGACCAAACTGAAATGAAATTCAAACCAAAATTTGGATGGAGAGTGATGCCCTTGCATCAACATTTGTCAAATTTGTGATAAAAATCATTCCATGGACCAATGCGACTTGTTGAATGTAATAAAAATTTCTAAAAAGAGAAGAGGTCAACTGTTGGAAACATGATTGTCGTTGCACCAAAAGGTCAACCTTTTAATGCCTGATACAATCGTCAGAATTAATGAATCCATGGGAGGCGGTTAAGCCATGTCACAAATCCCGCTAGAGATGCTAGCTCACTGCCAACAATCCCCCCAGCATCACTCGTGGGAGCTCGCATCACTCGCGGGGGAGATTCAAACCTGGAACCTTTGGCTTTGATACCAATTGTTGGAAACACGATTGTCGTTGCACCAAAAGGTCAACCTTTTAATGCCCAATACAACTGCCAAAGTTAATGAATCCACGGGAGGTGGTTAAGCCATGTCACATATCTCACGAGAGATGCTAACTCACTACCAACATCAACTATATGGGACAAAGACCTAGAGGGAATTTCTCCTACGGGCAAACTTCAAACCCATCTTGGCTTCCTCAGACCAACTAGAATAATAACCAGTGGGTAGCACCTTAGCCTCAAGGGCTAGCTAATTGGGGATCATACTCTTAGGGATCTCCAGGATGGATGAATCATCCATGGAAAATTTCTCAATGGGCTAACCAAATGCAATAACCTTGGTATCCTCAGAACCCTATACCACAATAGGATCAACCCTTTAACCATTTCTACCAAGGAGCTCGTCGCATACATAATCAACAACAAAACCTCCTACCACCCCCACAAAATCAACATCAACCTGACCAAGTTAACCAACCTCAACTACTACCCTAGCCAATTGCAAATCTTAAGAATAATTGCCAAGCTACCCATGTATACTTTACAGAGCAAGAAAATATGGCTGGGATCAATGCTATACATTGTGGGAATGTGCAACTAAGGTCAAGAAAAACACTCCATCAACCACACCAGCCTACCATAGTTGAAATTATGGAAGGTGAGGAAGAGATGTTTTCAGACAATAAGGACAATGAGGTTAAACAAGATAACAAGAGGGCCATACGGGACCCACATGAAATATTGGTAAACAAAATAATTTTGGCAATCTTCTAGAGTTATCCTCTAGAGTCACTTCGGAAGTACCCCTCGTCAACCTTTCGAAGTCCACTTCTAGAGCTTTAGAGTCATCTTCTAGGGATACCCTGAAAAAGTCAAATAACTCTCCAGAGTCTTTCACAAAGAATAATTCTAAACCATACTCTAACCCATCTTTTGAAGTTGATCTCAAAACTAGGGAAAGACGCCATGTAATGAAACAAGCTCCTTTTCCAGAGTGACTCTAGGAGGTAGCCCCAAAAGGTCCTTTGGAACCCATGATGCCAAATGAAAACCACCTGATTCAGGAAATCAAATGGCTAAATATTGATATTCCATTACTACAAGCCAGTAGAGAAATTTCAAAATTGAATCGACTAGTTAAACAACTGTGTACAAAAACACCAGGGAGGAAAGAGAAACAAATCAATACTATATAGATTGATGGTTATCTAGCTAACCTCCTTTCAGGAGAATCTCTCCCACCAAAATATGGTGACCCTGGTAGCCCTATAATAACTATATCAATTGATGGAGTTGAAATTTCCAATGCACGTGTGGATTTAGGAGCCACAATTAATGTTATAACTGTGAAAGTCATGGAAATTATGTCATTAACAGATTTGTAGCCCACAAGTACCATTCTGTAGATGGCAGATCGGTCCATTGCTATTCCAAAAAGAGTCCTAGAAAATATCCCAGTTATGATTGAAAATTGGGAATATCTTGTAGAATTTTAGGTTATCCAATCTTGAACCCCTAAGGACATCTATCCTTTGATACTAGGAAGACCCTAGTTAGCTACTATTGCAGCCAGGATCAATTGTAGATCAGGAGGAATGACCATTTCAAATAGCATCAATAGTAAACAATTGTCATTATACCCTCTTGCTCAACCATCTACAAACAAAAATAATAAGGTTTGGGTAGATGAACTAAATCAAGATAGTAAATAGGAAAATCTGACCTCATTGCAATGGTGGTGATCAAACAACATGGCGAAGAACTAGAAAATGAGTGGAAATGTGATAGCAATCTAGACATAAACAGTGAAAATGACTGTCAAACAGACACAAATGGTGAAACAAACTTTGAAATGAATGGAACCCTTGAGAGTTTTATCCAAACCAACATAGTGGAATTTTCTCAAAATGAAAAGGAAGACTTTCTTACAACATTCCACTATCCTTTGCCCAACTTGATTTCAAGAACTAATAGCTTTTTCAATGACATAACTACTTTCCACATGATGCAACCTCATAGTTGCCCCCTCAACACTTTGATGAGTGAAACTTATACAGTCTCCTCTAATTATTCAAAGACTAAATCAATCATGATATTACCTGGAAAAACCCTCAACATTAATAGTTGGCTCATAGAATAGTAAGAACTCAAATTATTTGATGTTCTGGTGAACTGATCCAAGGATTTTTCCTAGGATTATGAAGATAGGAGGGGAATTCATCCGAAGGTTTGTACTCATCACATTTATAGTAAAGATGTTTGACCAGTCTTCCAACGACAATGTAGACTTAACCCAACACTTAGAGATGTGGTTAAAACTGAAATTGAAAAAATCCTACAGGTGGGATTTATTTATCCCATCTCTGATAGCAAATGGGTTTCGCCTCTTATAGTTGTGCCTAAGAAAAGGGGAAAATGGAGGGTATGTGTGGACTAATGAGATGTCAATAAGGCAACATACATAGATTATTTCCCCTTGTCATTCATAGACCAAGCCCTTAACAATTTGGCTGGGAGGAAATATTTCTCATTCTTGGATGGGTTTAGCAGATACAATCAAATGCAATTTGCTGCTGAAGATCAAGATAAAACTACTTTCACTTGCATGTGGGGAACCTTCACATACCAAGTCCTCCCCTTTGGGCTATGCAATGATCCTGCTACTTTCCAGAAGTGGTTCTATCCATCTTCGTTGAGCTTGTAAATGATTGTGTGGAAGTCTATATGGATTATTTCATAATATATGGAACCACCTATGAGGAAGCACTTCAAAACTTGAACAAAGATCTCCAACAGTGTGAAGAACACTAGCTATCCTTGAGCCATGAAAAATGTTTGATAATGGTAGAACAAGGGATTATGTTGGGACATCACATCTCTATAGAGGGTATTAAAGTTGATCCCAAGAAAATTGAAGTGATACAAAAACTAGAACTCCCAAAAACCCAAACAAATGTACGAAGCTTTCTAGGACACATGGGCTATTATCGAGCATTCATTGAAAATTTTAGCAAAATTGTAGCCCCTATGTTCTCCCTACTCCAGAAGAATGTCGAGTTTTCTTAGACTCTAGAATGTCAAACTTCATTTGAAACCATTAAGGAATAACTTACAACTGCACCTGTGTTACACGGACCTAACTAGAACTTGCCATTCTACATTTATGCGGATGCCTCAAATGATGCTATTGGTGCATTTTTAGGATAGGAGGATGAAACTAGCAGAAAATATGCTATATATTTCATTAGGAAAAATTTAACTCCTACAGAAAGAAACTACATCACAACTAAGAGATAATTTTTGGTTGTTGTGCATGTTATCAATAAATTTCACCACATCATAGGTTACAAAGTGACTGTTTATATAGATCACTCAGCAATCAAATATCTAATGAATAAACCTGCTATTAGTGGAATAATCATTATATGGCTATTGCTCCTCCAAGAATTCAATGTGACCATCATAAACCTGGTAAATTTAATGCGGTGGGTGACTTTCCATTCAGAATACATCAAAAAAATGGAGAATGTGAACCGATGAGAGACAAATTTCTAAATGAACAATTGCTTGCAATTTCTTCTCAAATGCCCTAGTTTGCGGATGTGGCTAATTATCTGGCTACTGCAGAATTTCCACCAAAAATTACCTCAAAATAGAGGAAGCGACTTGTTTGAAAAAGCATGCACTTTAAGTGGATAAATGGTCTATTATTCAAGTGTGGACATGATTTGATTTTGCGTAGATGTGTGAGACCAGATGAGACCTATAGCATCTTACATGCTTGTCATGATGATCCTTCAGGAGGGTACTATTCAACAAAGAGAACATCTCATAAAATTTTAGGTGTTGGGTACTATTGGCCTCCTATCCATAAGGATGTTAAAAGATATGTCCAACATTGTGATGATTGTCAGAGTTGGAAGACTAACAACGTCCTTTGATATGCCTCTTCAGCCGCAGGTTGTACTAGAGCCATTTAAAAAGTGGGGACTGGATTTCATAGGGCCCATAGACCCACCTTCTCAAGGAAAAGAGTACATCCTTGTGCGTATTGATTACCTCACTAAATGGGTAGTGCAAGCATTTAAAGTAGTTAGAGAGGAACAAGTTGCATATTTCCTCTACAATAGAATATTTCTTAAGTTTGGAGCACCCAGATCTGTTGTGACAAATCAAGGACCCCAATTTATGTTGAAAGTTCTTTTGACCTTCATCGACCATTTCCAAGTGAGCCATAAAAAGTCGCCACCATATCACCTTTAGGAAAATGGTCAAGTTGAAGTAGCCAATAGGGAGATAGAAAATATACTTACAAAAATAGTTTCATTAGGTCAGAAAGATTGGGCCATAAAATTACATGAAGCAGTGTGGGCATATAATACTACTTGGAAATCAAACCATAGGCTTCACACCTTATGAATTGCTCTTTGGTAAGAAACCCATTCTTCCTATTAAATTTGAACTTCAAACATTAAGGACAACTATGGAAGTGGGTTTAGATCTGAACAGAGCCTAGGTAGAATGAGTTATTCAACTCAATGAGTTGGATGAACTTCATCTGTAAGCCATAAAACAGACTTAATTAGGGCATCAGTAGAGGAAAGCATGGCATGATAGGCACATAAAAGAACAAAAATCTCATAATGGAGATTGGGCATTACTATTTGATTCTAAGTATAAGGACCTAAAAGGGAAACTTCAGACAAGGTGTTTATGTCCTTATGAGGTAGACGAAGTATTCAATAATGGAGTAGCGCGCTTGAAACCAGTTGATGGAGATACCAAAACACTTCTGATCAATGGCCACAGACTACCTTTGTATTAGAAACTAGCAAACCAGGAGGAATTCACAAGGATGGTCGAAAGGCAGGAAGAATTTTCTATGTAAGAGACGTCTTCCAGTGTACATCAGATTAAGGTAAGTATTTCTTTAAAAAAATTTAAAAAATTCAATTCTATGTTTATCTCTAGCAATTTCCATGTTTACTCCAGAAGTTGATTTGTAGTTATGCAGTTTTTCTCCGAAAGCACATTTCTAATAGTACTCCGGAAGTTGTTTTGTTATTTTGTATTCAAGCATATTTTCTCCGGAAGTTGTTTTGTTATTTTGTATTCATGCAGATTTTCTCCAAAAGCACCCTTTTAATAAGTGCTCCAAAAAAATTTCTTGGTATGTTTACAGTGTCTGTGCTCCAAAAGCATCCTTCCAATGATACTTCGCAACCTTTGTTCATGCTCCAGAAGCATCCTTTCAATGATGCTCTGAAATCTCTATTCATCTCTAGAAGCATCCCTGCAACGATGCTCTAAAAGATTTGCATATTTTTGGAAGCATCCTTTCAACGATGCTACAGAACCATTGTTCAGCTTTGGAAGCATCCATTCAATGATGCTCTAGAACTTTTGTTCATCTCTGAAAGCATCCTTTCAATGATGCTTCAGAACCTTTGTTCATGCTCTAGAAGCATCTTTTCAACGATGCTCCAGAACCTTTGTTCGTGCTCCGAAAGCATCCTTTCAACATTTCTCTAGAACCTTTGTTCGTCCCCGATAGCATCCTTTCAATGACGCTCCGGAACTTTTGTTCATAGTTCCAGAAGAATCCTTCCAACGATGCTCTGGAACCTTTGGTCACTCTCCAAGAGAATCCTTTCAATGATGCTCCAAAACTTCACTCATGTTGCTCTGGTAATGATTCACATTTTTTGAGCCACACATAATAAATACAACTTTGTTGAATAGTCATTTTAGACTAAATTCTTTTGAAGTTTGCGTTGCCACTATCAATAAGTTGTCTTGTCTACATTTATTGCACCAAGTACAACATGCCACATTTTCAACAGTGTGCAAGTTTCAATCACATCAAAGAAGTAGATAGGTATTACATTATTTTAAATTAGGATAAGTAATGATTGTATCATACAAATCAATAAATTGGCATGACTCCCCCTCCTTTATAATTATGAGCCCATGATGTCACTTTACTTCAACTGGCAAAAACATCGGTGATGTGACAAAACATAGAAAATCATTATGAAAGGATACATAACAATTAATTCAAGGTGTCTAAAGCATCATTTAATTTCTGTCCCATTTAAAACTCCACTTCACTTCTCTGTTGTAAGCCAAGAACTCCTATATATGTAACCCAATTAAACTGTCAAAATATTTCTCTTTACTAGTGAAGCTACCAACATTTCCCTAGTCCATTAGATTGGCCATTATGGGAGTAAAAAGGAAAGCAATGTCAGACTTGGCTAAAAAGTTAGTAGCTAATCAGGGCATCGCAGATGTGTTTGAGGCAACATGGTGGCTGGGCTTTTTGCAAAACTTTGAAGGATATCAGGCAAAATTGATGGAATAATTCATGTAGAACTTCACTGAGAATCATGCAATAGTAGGTGGCAAGAATATCAAGGTCAATATTAAAATCCTTTCCCAAATTACTGGTATTCCTAAACAAGGTATAGATTTATTGCAAGAAAGGTACTCTACTTATCTAGATATGATTAGCAATTTTGTTGAGGAAGGGGAACCTCTCCCCTAAATGATAATAGGGAAGAAAGTCTTAAATAAAGGAATCAATAGGAAAACCTTAGTTGAACCTTAGAAGTTCATAGTGGCCTAGGTGATGAAATTCATCACCTGTGAAGGCCAATATGGCACAGTGGTGTGACCAGCATTTCGCATGCTGACCCATCTACTCCATGGTGCAACAAAGTCTGAGCTAAAGATAAACCGTCCAGCTTATATGTTTCATTCCTTAAAAACTATGATAGAGAAATATAAAATAGGGATTGGGCCTCTGAAACATCATGGTTTAATCACTATGATATCTAAACATCAAGTCTTGAAACACCACAAAATAGATAAGAAATAGATTCGACTCCTTCAAAAAGTTGGAAACCAAAGACATAAGCAAAATTTAGAAAAAGGGGAGGCCTCTGGTGTAGCAACTTCAGCTCCAGAACCTTACCAGGAACATGGGATTCCATAACCATCAGAACAAAAGAACCCAGAACTCTAGGATTCCCCTAAAGAACATGAAATTCCAAAGCTATTGCCTCCATAATCTTCCAAAGCACCATTGAGAGCTCTGGAACCATAAAAAAGGCTTCAGGATTGAAAGGAAAGATCAAAATTCTTGTTTTTGATGCAGAAATAGAAACGAGGCCACTAGTTACCAAAAAGCAAAGGTCAAAACACAAATTGCAAAGACCTCCTCCTCTTCAAAGGAGTAAACGCTTGGCCATGGAAAATAATAAACAAGATAAATACCTTGCAACAATGGAAACCTCTACAACTCAATTAAATCCAATAGAGGAATCACCACATACACAAATCTCTCCTTCAGGAGATGTACTGTAAGCTCAAGAAGAGCCTGTGGATAGTGGGTAGGTATTTGTAGAAGAAATTTTTGTCGAAGGAACTACAATAGAAGTTCTTGTAGAAACTAAACATGGACTACCAGAGGGGACTGTGATTGATGAAATTATGAGGGAAACCTAGGAAATAAGAACTCGGGGAACTCTTGTGGAAGTAGAGAAAACCCTTGTGGATGATACTTCTATCATTCAGGGAGATACTTTGAAAGTCATTCTGGAATCTTAGTAGAGCCCTAAGGAAATCATGGTTTTGAAAGAAGAAGCAGAACTTACACTTTTGGAAGAAATACAGGTAGCTCCGAAAGGTAATTCCGTTATTTCAGAGTCACATCAGTTGCCTACTACTAAAACTCTTCTTGAAGCACATCCATCTCTAGAAACACACAAATCTCCAGACAAGGAACCCCTGGGTAAAAGTACAAACATGTGTCACACTTTATAAAAGAATCAGCCAACATCAAAAAAAATTCTCAACTTTGACCACATAAACTTGTCTTTATGTTTTGAATTTCAAAATGATGTAAACTAAGAAAATGTAGATCTCTTGTTGAAGTTTATTCCTGTAATTTTTCAAATTTTTTAAAAATTATTTTGATATTTTTTTATCAATTTAAGAGCAGATTTTGTAATGCTGAAAATTTGAAGAAAAAGTGACGTTCAGTTGACGTCAAGAAACAAATAGAAAAAAACTGCATTTTCTCCTGATTTTTTTTCCGAATAGGCGACTTCAATATCTAGGGCATGGAAAAAAAATCATATTTTTGATCTATATTTTTCTCGTAATAATGTTTTAAAGTCAAACTTACCCAAATTTGATAGTTTTCAATTGACGTCAACTATTGTTTTTTTTTTTTTTCATTTTCAAAAAACAAAATATACCCTTTTGAAGAGGATTCTCTCCTCTAGAGCATCATATATTTTCCAATTTTTTTATCATGTTTTACTATTTTTTTATTTATTTCAAATCAGCCTCTTTTTGAACTTGAACAACCTACTTGCATTATTTTCAAATATTTATATCCTAAAATTACTCAAAATATAAAAATATATATATTTCTGGATTCACTACCATGAGCTCTACAAAAGGGTTTTTTTTTTTTAAATAATTTTGATTGCAAAAATATTTAGTAGAAGTTGGAAGTTTCAAAAAAATTGAAAAAATGGTGACTTGGCTGCCAAGTAGGATGCCACCTAGATAGATTCGGCCGAATGGGATTCGACCGGATCCCATTTGGCCGAATCTCATTCGGCTAAAACTATTTTAGTGCTTTTTTTTCTAGAATTTGTGGCTTTTTTTATTTTTTTTAATTATTGAATTATAATAAATTTAGAGAAAAAGAGACTGATTTCGACAGGGGCAGAGTCATATTCAGAAACACCATGATCTGAAACTAATTTGGACTGAAAATCTTTTTTTAATGTCTTTTTTTGGCGTTTTTAATTATTAAATTATAGAAATTTGGAGAAAAAAAGAAACATTGATTTCAACAAGGGCAGAGTTATATTCTCACGTACCATGATCTAAAACATGTAATTGATTAAATCATTGGTTTATTGAATATAGACCTAGATCTTCAAAAATAGAGATTAAAGTATTTGTATGTGTTATTTTTGTATGTAGGTGAATTTAAATTTGAGCAATTTGTGATGGGCAATAAAAAGTCAAAAAAAAGGTTGCGTGATTGAAGAAGAGATACTACAAATGTCGATGAAAGAACATCTACTTAAGAACAACCCATGGAAATTGTTGATGACCAAGGAGTACAAGTACTAGAACAAATTGAAGGTGGTGATAGAATTTTTTTCCTTGGTATGGAAAATCTGATGGAGACGGATGAGGATTCTCTTTTCAATAATATTTCATCTGAAGATATGTTATCTGAAAGCACAGTAAAATTACACTCTAAAACAATATGGGATGAATTTTTTGAAAATAAGTCTATAATTGGAAGAGCACAATTATTTGCAAAGTTATTTAGGAGAAAAAAGATTACCCCTATTTTAGAGTTGTTAGGGGTTGATAATAAGAAAAAGTCATCAGGTTCATTAAAGCAAACAATAGTTGAAAACCTACAAGAAGCATTGAATTCTATTGAAAGCAAGAGTCGAGCTATTGATTTAAGTGTTGCATGTAGAGCATTGATGACTGTAATTTCTAGTAAGAAATTATCACATAGAAGACAAGTTCAAGCAATTTCCCAATTACTAAATGTTTCTAGGAGAATTGTTCAAAGATATATTGCAAAGAGAAATAGATTGGATGGAAATATTGAGAATAATTGGATAAATATTTGCAGGGTTCCCTAAAAATATAGAATCTCAGAAGATGTAAAGGAATAGGTGATTGAATATTGGACCAACCACTCTCGTGTTTCTTCTAATAAAAGGGACACTATATAAATAAAAGGTGAAGATAGTACAAAAATTTCACATCTAAAACATTTTATAGACACAACAAAAAGTGAACTTTTTGAAGCATTCAAGCAAGAATTTTTAGATGTGAAGATTTGTCAAAGGATGTTTGAGAGACTATGACCAAGTTTTGTACATATAAATAAGGTACATGAGACTTGTTGTCAAAATCATGTCGAATTTCATCTACACCTATAGTCATATAAAAAAGCTAGGACAGTAATTAATCCAAATATAGTCATCCCTGGAAGTACAACACAATTTGTGAAGTCTCTTCTATGTGAAAAATTAGAAGATTTAGATGAATTCAAAGTGCAGTGTATAGAAAATATATGTAATGATTGTGGAAATTTGAAAAATATTGTACAGGTTGACAATATTGATCATTCAATGCAAGTTATGTGGAAGAGATTTGAACATGAGAAATACTCAACAAAGTCATGAGTTGAGAGAAGAAAAATTATTCTCAAAGAGAGTGAATTGTCTTACAATGAGTTTATGAATAAATTTTGCAATATTATATATCCACATATTGAACATTGCCATGGTGCTAGATGGCAAGCTAAGCAATTTAGTGACTCAAAGAATTGCTTTCCACCAAGTTGTATTCTGTCTATTGTTGATTTCACTGAGAAATATACATTTAGTCCTCAAAGTGAGATTCAAAGTCAATATTATCATTCAGAGCAAGTTGTAATATTTGTACAAGTTTGCTATAGGCATGCCGAAGAACATGTGGATGGTGTACAAAGTAGCAAAGATGAACGAATTATCATCAAAGAGGTTCAATTTTATATCAATGATGATACAGTTCATGATAGAAGCTATGTAGCCCATTGTTTTGCAATATTTTTTGAAGACCTGAGACGACATCAAATAGATGCTTCACAACATTGGATATGGTATGATGGATGTGTTGGTAAGTGCTGATTTAATTTTTTTTAAAAATTATATATATCTATTTGTGTAATTAACTTGTAGACTTGAATTGTTCAGTTACTTATATGTTGTAGGTATGTATATAGTTTTTTAAAACTATTTTGGTTTTAAATTTGAAATTGTTTGTAACTTCACAAGATAATTCAAGTCTACAAAAGCTTTTAATTGGTTAAGCCAACAACATATTAAACGGAACATAAAATTTATGTGGAATTTCTATGAGAGTGGACATTGAAAATGAGAGTGTGATGGAGATGGAGCATGTGTGAAGCGTGCACTTTGACAACATGAACTTGCAAGTAACACCATACGGACTAGAAATTTAAATTCTTATATTTTAAATGAACTTAAATCTGTTAGGAAAAAGGTGTCTCAATATATTGCATGTGTTGAGAAGTGGAAGCTTACCATTATGCTATAGTGGTTTTGATATATCTAATGTTGTGGATTTTCAATATTGAGTGTTGAATTTTTAAAAAAATCTAATTATGTTTTTTGAGAGATCGTCTTTTCCTTTCAACTAGAAAACCTCTTAACCTGACATTTCACCAACATGAACTTGCAGGTAATGCCATAAGGAATGCAAATAAAATTGTTGAATGGTGCAAAATTCATTTTGTCGTCCATGACTCAATATACAACACACGCTATTTTTGGAAAGTTAAAGGTACATAAATGAATTTTTTTTTTAATTTCAATGTGTGTACATGAATTGAATTTTCAATTTTATACACTTTTTAATTGGATGATTAAAATTTATAGATATTCATCGATCAACTCTTACTAATTGTCAAACAATTAGTGGTATTAGAAGTTTTCATCAAATCATGATAGCAGGACATAGCAGACCTCCTGTAATTCAAGTGAGAAAAATCATGTTTTTGTGTTGATTGCATTGAGAACAATGCAAATACTCTACAATGTGAGAATATTAGAGATGGGTATGTTTCAGAATGGGAAATAAAACAATTAGTGGCCACGTCGGACCCTTTTGAAGATATTGACATTGTAGATGTCTATGATCCTTTGTATTCAGTTGATTACAAACGTGTATCAGATTTAGTTGTTACAGGTAAATTTTAAATTTTTAAATTGAATTTTAACTTGTACAATTGATTTATATTCTACTTAAGTTGAGCATGGTTTACTACATGGTGTGTGTACAGGAGATATTTTTTTTGTTCTTGTAGATCCTGACAATACAAAAGGTGTAGATTACTATCTACTAAGATGTATGCAACCAAAATACAAATTGTCAGAATCAATGACAGATGGTGATGGACAAGAGTATCCTACTGGATCAGTGGTTGGTGAAGGCACATACTATCAACAAACAAAGATAGATACAAATGGTATTATATGTATTGATTACATGTTAGGTCAAAAGGTTCTACATTATAGTTGCTTAGTTATAGAAACACAAATAAATCTTGAAACTTTACCAAAAAGAGGGTGTGCCAAACAAAGGTGGAGGTTGTCTATTGAAGATCATGAAAAGATTTTAGAGATAATAAAAGATAGAGAGGATCCAGATTATATGTACCAAGAATTTTAAGCTATTTTTTTACATATATATATATTTTCTATGACAATAAATATACATGTAACATTTGGACCTAAATTTGAAAATCTTTTTATTTTATGTTGAATTCAAATAATTTCATTCAATGTGGTGATCTAGTAATTTTGTTTAATGAAGAAGTCATGCTTAAATTATTTCATCAAATGTTATTAGATCCAACAAAAATTGTAAGTTTTAATTTTATTATCTAATTAAGTTTTATTAACACTAGCTATTTACTAGGTACAACATAGTAAGTTAGTAGATTTGTTTATTGGATCCCACCTCTATAAAACCACACAACGAATTTATATGAATCATAGAATCTTCATCATTACAAATTTAACAAATTTGAATAAAAAGAAAAGAAATTATAATCCTTCTTTCACAATTTATATATTTTTATCTTAGCAAGTGGATAAATTCAAATATGATTGTTACGTTTTTCTTAATCATCCAATTAGACAGGTCATCAATTAATTGTAGCCCGCATGTTTCATTTTCCTACATTTTGGTGTCCAGACCCCTAATTTAAATTTCCTATCCTAGTTCTTGGTGAATATATGAAAATTTAAATTTGAAAACATAAATCCTAAAAAATATGAGTCATCCTAGTTAATTGAGTCAAATAAATGGCCTAGGTCGGGATATCTTCTAGGAAGAATCAAAATAATAATATTTAAAAATCATCCCTTAATATGAGTTCCTACTTGTGAAATTTAATATAAAAACATTCTAGGTTCATAATAAACTCATTAGAAACTATAAATTTGAATTATTTAAGAATTTAATATAACTAATGTTCATGAGGGAGAGCAAGGAAAAGACATTTTTTCTATTTTTCAATAGGGTTATACTCTTCTCATTCACACTTATTCCCTAATGTTAACCGAGACTAATTATATAAATGCACACAACTCAACATAAATCAACATAAATGAAAGTAATACTTAGCTATGAAAATGATAAATTAATCAACTAAATGCTAATTACAAAATTAAATGTGTAGGACATTAAGACACTTAGCCCCAGAACTCATGTGGAAGAATAGCATTGATGAAACACTAGATTCTAAATGTCTCAAGATTTGAAAAGTATATTCTATTTATGCTTTACCTCAAAATCATAGTGTTACATCAGAAAATGTCCCCTTGGGGGCTTTTCCCTCTTAAGGTTTAGCTCCCGTGTCTTGTTGATGCATTTAGGACATCTTGCATGATAATTTGACTTCCCGATGAGAAAACCCTGAAGTTTAATGGCAATTAGGACTCAGGAGATGCACTTAACATGATCCATGCCTAAAATAGGGGGGAGGACATGGGCGCCCACGCCCTAGTCCTGCCCTATTTTGGGTCAGGCCTAAATTATAAGTGTCAGTTTATGACCGTTATTTGGGTCCTAGGCTGACACGGTAAGTTTCAATTATGAAATTCTTGGTGGGAATGTTTGTAGTTGCATATATAAGCATATTTAGGCATTCATTTGTAGACTAGATGATCATTAGATGGCAATTGTGAACTTTAGGCATTCTTGTGATTCAAAATATTCATTGTGTTGTGGAGCAGAGCATTGTTATTGTGTTTGTGTTTGCAGATTTGGCATTCATCTCCTCATGGCATGAAGAGCTTCTTCCTTCCATGAGATCTTTACTACAAGATGGTATCATTTGTGTTTTCAATCATTTATCATTTGGATTTCCCCTTTATCCCATAGGGATACGCACTCTTTATCTAAAAACGGTGTTCAGAAGACTTGAATGTCTCTCTGGGGCTTGACTGAGGCAAGCCTCTAAACACCACAACCCCCAACCCATTTTTCTGTGATTGCAGGTTATAGGTTGCAGGAGCAGAAAAGTGGAGTTGCAGGAGAGCAGTGCAGACTGTCAGAATTATAGATCTGAAGAGAAAATCAGGACCTGGACTCGAGCACCCACTCATTAGTCTTCCAGATCCCGTAACTGAAGAATCTCCAAAACAGTAGGAACAGGTTGCAGACAAGGTTCCCAGATCCTGAAGAAAATGGTGGCACTGGACTAGGGTACCCTCTCATTAGTCCCTGACTTTTCCATTTTCCAAACTTCAAAAACTGGTACGCATTTGATTATCATTGAGTATTTCTGTGTGTGAGCATTTTCTATAATTTGTTCGTTTGCTTCCGAATTTGTATAATTAGGGTTTTAAGCATAATTGGCCATAATCAAACAACAAAATCACACAATTCCAATTTTCCCTGATATTCCAAGTGACCGCAGGCCTGATAGTAGATTTCCTACTCAGCCTCAAGTCCTAGAATGTTTAAGGTGAAAGGAGGATACACACAAACCCTAAACAAATAAAATCCTTTTCTTTTTACCTTAAACATTTTGGTGAACCTGTGTTCATTTAAATTTTGCACCTTGTTGAGTGTTGTGCTTCAGATTTACATTCATTCATTTCATTGTTCATCTTATTGCATTTGAAAAATTACAAAAAAATGAAAAATTTGGCATTTTTAGCTTGCATTTTCAAATAATTTAGATTAATTGGCATTTAATTTCAACAAATTTTTATCATTATCATTAGATCTGATTTAAAATATAGAAATGTTTCATTCATCATTCATTTAGATTGCATTTCCATGCTTAAATTGATAAAAATTGCTTGAAATTGTGCATTTTTTCATATAACCTAGTTTTGCATTAGCTAGGGTTTGTAGTCAAAATCTTGTTTTTGTTTGAATTAGGGCAGACAACTGAGAGGGGGGGTGAATCAGTTGTCTTAACACTTTAATGCTTGTTGTAGTTTAATTTCTTCTTTACCACTTATTAATAGATTAATGAAATAACCATGAAAAGTAAGAATCAATATTATATGAGCAAAAACACAAATAACACACTTGACACCAGGATTTTTGACGTGGAAACCCAGTTAAGGGAAAAACCATGGTGGGGGTTAACCCACAAAAATTATACTCTGTTAAAAGTATTACAAATGAAAAGGCACATGCCTTCGGGCTCATTGCCCAGAGATCACTGCTCAAAAAAGGCTCACTGCCTACAAGAATGATTACAAGAAGATTACAGATTGTTTGAACTGATGAACAACATCTACTAATGCAGGAATTCAGTTCTGGTTAAGCACAAAATACTGATCTTACACACTTCATCTTGCTCTGCCCTATTTACTGTTATGCCATGATCCGATTCTCGGATCTCTTTTCCTTCGCCCTTCTCTCTACCTTTTTCACACTTACTTTGTCACCTCATCACCATCACTACCACAACACTTGAATCCATTGGCTATATATATCCACATCAAGAAATTTAATCAAATGTAGTCAACTTCAAAAAAACTTAGAACATTATTAAGAACTCTGTTCTGTCGGCTGAATCTATGCACAAATATCAACGCGGACCAAAAACTTGTGTTCCCAGATCATCAATCATGTCATCCAATGGCACTAATTATCACTAACTGCTTATCCAACAAATTTTCTGCATCCGGACCAAGATCAAATACTAGGTCACCCTGTTCTTCTTCTGACTGTGCTGACTAATTGGAAACTGATACTCAAATCCTTATAACTTTTGAATCCCTTATCTTCCAGAGGCTAAATCTCTGGATTTAGATAGTCCTAACAGTCCTTATCACTCCCTTAGATCTGTAGCACACTGTGAATTACCACCAGAGAGATCCAGACCAAGATACCGGACCCTGTCATATGCTCTGTTTCTGATATCTGGACTTAGACAGATCCTTACTCTGACTTCCGATATGAACAAGTCGTGTAATGTGGATGTGTAGGGTAGACTTAGTTGCCATCAATGACAACACCTACCATACATAGCAGTGTCTCTTGCCAACAATCTCTCCCTTTGGCATTGATGGCAACACTTAGTGAAAAATGACTAAGTGTCGGAACAACTCCCCCGTACTAAGTACCCTTATGCTTTTCACTGTTCTCCAATGCTCCCCCTTTGCTAGATTCCTCATTTTTCACTGCTCTTCACTCCCCCTTTGACATCAATGGCAAAAGGTGGGGTCTGCAAACCAAAATTTACACCAAAATTCTACATACTAGGCCGCATATGTACAAACAATCTTTTAAGTCTTATTTACATAAACTTAAGTATATCACCAAAAATATTCTTCAATTGTGTCAACTCACTATCCCAGCTCTTCTTCATAGTGTTCAAAATTGATATGTGGCCACTGAATAGAAATGCTTGTGACTCTGTCGTTCGCAAATCAATGGGGTCACTTGACTGAGCTGCAGTTTGTGCTTCAGTCAAAGCATTAAACATTGTTTCCATTTTGAGGAAAACTAGTCCTCAGAGCTCACACATCCTTGTCTCAATATTGTCTTTTTCTTTTATTAGTTTCTTTATTTCTTCAATCAGGTTGATTGTTTGGCATTCTTGGCTCATCATTGAAACTGTCAGAGGATCAAAAGATTGGGATACACTTGACAGTTTTTCTTGAAACTCCTTTATTTTTGTTTCAATGTCCTCTATAGCTTTAGGATAGGATAAACAGAATTTATATACCTTCCCTCCTTCTATAAGAGCATTTTGAATACTCTTTACACCAGTATCCAGCACAATTCTATCAAGTACAATCATCCCTTTCAGAGCATCAAATCTTTTATCATTGAATTCATTTTTTAACCTTAACCTCTACAGATTTTTCAAGAGATTCCAAATGAGAACTTATAGAGTTTATCAAGTTCTTTAAATGTCCAGAGGGGGATGCTAAACAGTCCTTCTAAAAAGTGGGTATGATCTCCAATATTCCAGATGCAAGACCAAGTAGCTCACTATCTTCTATGTGAGACTTCAAAATATCTTCCCTAGCCTTAGCTTGAGCAATGGAAGCCAACTTTATCTTTTGTACCGGAGATAAGGTATCAAAATTTATTGGACCTTGTATAATGTCTTGATCTTCTTCAATTTGTTTGTCTCTTTCCAGAATTTCCTTCACTGCTTCTGCTGTGTCTCTTGTCCAAAATGATGATGTATCTTTTTGATCCTTTCCAGTACTATCAACCAAGTTGTCCTACTTGGGCTCACAATCAATCTTTGTTATTTCTTCCTCTTTTCCATTCTTCTCCTTGACCTTTTCTACTTCTTTGTCCTTAGCTTCTTCTAATTCATGTTGCATATTCTTCAATGAATTATCTTCAGTCTAATCATCAACTTCAACATTCATCTTTGTATCTTCTTTGGATTGATCTGGAGGAGTTTGAATACCTCCTGCATCATCAATTTCATCTATCATCTTTTCATCTTCCTTGTTCATTGTTTGCTTTTCTGGAACAGAGGAGTCATCTAACTCAGTTTGCTGCTCGTTGATCTTCAATTCTTCAACATCCGGAATTGAGGAGTCAATCCCATCAACAATCTCTTCTTCAACAATAGGAAGATTATGTCTTTTCAATGCATTCAAGAGAATATCCTAATTATCTTTGACTATCTCATTTGTTTCACCAAGCATGAGTTTATTCATTCTCTTCTTGCTCCTGAAGTCATCCTTCACTTATTTGAATATCATGCTCATCTGATCTGGAGTAATCTGAGGGCACAGATTTATCAACACATGCTCCCTAATCTCAATGTCTTTACCTTTTGTATTTTCTTTTCTTAACTCCAGAATATCTGCAAGACTTCTTGAAATTTCAGAAGTTATTTCAATCAAATCCTTATTGTAGATGTTCAAATATTTGACAGTTGCTTCCTCTAGGACCCTCTTATCAGTATCACTGTAATAATTAAAGAATTCAGTCATTGGCCTTAGGTTCCCATCTGCAATGACTGATTTGATGATGTCATCCACAGAGAGAGTAGGCTTTTCAATAAATATTTCAATCTTTTGCCTCTTGCTTGCCCTTTTACTTCTAGAGGGCTTCTCCTTAGTTACCTTGATTGTATTTGTACCTGTGGCCTTCAACTCTTTGATCTCAATATCAGAATTAGTTTCTTCTTCATCATTTTTCATGCTTTTATATGTCTGGGTGGCCTTAGTTTTCATTCTTTTCCCTTCTTTTCTAGATGATTTGCCTTCCAGTTTCTTAGGATTAGCAGGTTTTGGGGGAACAAGGGCAGCAATAGAGCTTCTAGTAGTCCCTGATGTGGAGGAGGGTTGTACCGGAGCACTTCCTTGTTTCTTATCCTACTTCTCCTTCTTTGCCTTTTCAGTTCTTTCCTTGAATTGCCTCACAGTTTCCTTTGTGAGGCCTAGATTCTCGACCAACTACTCAACTTCTTTTCTTACTTTCCTATTGATTTTAGGTTTTCTGAGCTCAACATGTAGTTTTACATTTAGCTCCTCATATGTCCCTGTTATGGGAAAATTGGTGTAAATGAATAATCAATATTATAAATCAATAACACCTAATAATTCAATGAAATATAGAAACAAAGAAATCAATCAAAACAAAGAACTTCAAACCTTTGCAAACCTCTTCACTTCATGGCTTCCATTGATTGCCTATCTCAAATGATCTTGTGTATGAATATGGCCCTCAAAAGGTGCACTTCCTTGCTATTCCAAGATATCAAGTGGGAATGGCTATGATAGATTTATTGCAATGAAGATGAGCTTCAAAACAATGGTAATGATATGGTAACAAGTTGATCGCAAACAAATGGAATGACTTGGGTGCCAAAGGCACCCTGTAATTCCTGCAGAGTAACAATACTAAAATCTTGGATGATAGAAATGGAGGAAGAGGGTTTAATTTATAGACTTGAGAAAGAGAAGATCAACGGTATAGAAAGAATGAGAAGATCAATGGTTAAGAAACCTTGAGAGAATGTTCATGAATAGAAAGAAAACAAGTGTCACACAAAAGTTGTTTTGTTTGAGTTAACTGCTTTCTTTTATAAAGATAAGATTTGATTTCATAAATTAGAAAAAAAATTTCTAATTTAAGAGTTATTGATAAAAACAAGGTTGATTGAGTCAATTAACTCAACTTGTGATTTGCTTTTGCATGATTTGAGAGAAATTAAATAATAAATTATTTAATTTTGTGTGCATGAAGAAGAAGACTTATTTTAAGAAGATTTGGAAGATATCTGAGGAATTAGAAGATAAGAAAGCAAATTAAATAAATAAATTTATTTAATTGTTGTGCAAGATTTGGAAGAATAAATAAAATATTTTATTGTATTTTATTTTTAGAGATTGAGAGAATTTAAATAAATTTGACTGATTTATTTAAATTTGGAAGAAGAAATGATTTAATTTAATTAAATAATTAAGAATTATTTAATTGTTTGGAAGAATTAAATTAAATAAAGAATTTATATTTAATTTTGACTTTAGAAGAGGTAATTAAATATTTTGATATTTAATTAACTTAGAGGAATATGAATCGAATAAATAAATTTGATTTATTTATTGATAGAGGAATTAGATGGAATAAATATTAAGAATATTTATTTAGGCAGAGTCGTGTCATTTTTAGGCATATACATTTTGCCCCTCTTTGATGCAATATGTTTTATCACATTATTTCAAAGAATAAGAATTTCTGATAATGATACATCCCCCAGTTTGCCCCTGGTACAGGTTTAACGACAGGATGCCCCCTCGGGAGATTAGACAGGAAGAAGGCAGAAGGGCGTGAGATGGACAATCTCACGATGAAGAAGATTGAAGAACAAGGCTAGGGTGAAGAAAGAGCTGAATGATACGTGATGCAAGATAGAATGATAACACACACAAGCAAGTAAGCAAGTATGCACAAATGATACAAGAACAAACAAGGTATTGCCCCTATCAAGCAGTAAACCAATGATTAATCGATAACGATATACGACAGTGTTGTCATGGCGGGGAATGATAGATCCCTAGAGCAACACAAAGGATAGTGTTGTCATGGCGGGGAATGATAGGTCCCTAGAGCAACATGATAGGCGTGGGAAATGTATATCCCACTGACTGAGTTGGTTTACAACAAGACTAGGATCAAGACCATTGATTGTGATTGGATCATTTGACAAGATTGACTTGACTCGATTGGTATGGATTAAGGATGGACTTGCATTTGGACCATCGCGTGGACTGATAGCTAGAACTGTTGACAAGAGATACAATGATAGATAGAAGATTGACTGAAAACTGACTCGATAGAAGGACTCACAAGCTTTTATAAACATGGATACTCTACATTTTGGATCTTTATTGCATGGGATATGGATGTAAAATACAATTGGATATGGATATGGATACGGATACGGATATGAAATGCAATTGGATACGGTATGGATATGGATATTTGTCATCTTGATATTGCAAGTATTTTAAAGTGCTTATTTCATCATTAGGTGATTTTTTTGGTACTTTTTTCCAAATGTTGTAATAAAATACAAGCATCTAGGTATAATTAAACCATGATGACCTGAGTATTGTTTACATGGATTTTGATTTAGCAAGTTAATACAAGCATCTAAGTATAATTGAACCGAGATGACCTGAGTATCTCTTGCATAGCAACAGACAAGGATTGCCCCCTTCATGTTAGACCTTTGATGTCCTTGATGATCTTTTGTTGATCATGTCTTTCAACAAGGCTTCACATTACTAAAGTTTGATCCACAAATAGAAAACAAAGAAAATAATCATGCCCCCATCATAGCATCTCTAGCTTTTGGCATCCTCGAGTAGTATAGAAAGACATGGTAACAAAAATCAAGATGTCATAACATAACCTGATCACAACCACAAAAAATTCTTGAATTTAGATGTGTTTTTCTTGCCATAATTTAGATAGAATTATTTAGAGTGCTTTAGGTACTTGATTTCTTTGCCTTGGATAGGTTGATGTCTTGCGTCAGGATTTCTGCTTTGGAAGTGGGCGTTGCTTTGTGCTTGCATGCATGCCTGGTGAAACAGACCCTAAGGGACTGACCTAGTGCCTCAGGGGCACATTGTTAAATGGCCTTGCCTACATGACGACGCAGAGGCAATGTAGTTCAGGACTTAGACTCAGACGCAGATGGATTAGAGGATAGATGACAAGATATGGGATGGACGAGAAAGTGGAGCCTCAGGGGCACATTGAAAATGGCCTTGCCTACGTGACGACGCAGATGCAACGTAGTTCAGGGGTTGACCCTATGATACTGACGACAGACGCTATGCTAGGCTAACACTGTGGATAGGATACTGGATAAGACCTTAGTTGATAAGGCGACAAAAGAGATAGAGTATCAAGCCATGATAGGTTATCGCTAGGCATTGTTGATACCGTTGGGATTTTGAAATGCTTTGGGATAGCACTGGAGAAGAACTTTGGATAGCCTTAATGTTAGATACTGATGACAAGGAAACACCATAGATAGGCAGATGGATGGGTTAGAGTGGGCGAAGGAAAATGCACATAGGAGAGAGCAAGGATGTGATCGCCAAAGACTAAGTCGCAGAGGAATAACGTGCGCCATTGTAGGTAAAATACTTAGGATTTTTCATGGCAATGCTTATGATGATAGGAGGATGAGAGGATTGGATTGTTTTGAAAAAGACAAGGTATATCAAGAGTTTTTTTTTTTTTCAAAGCACGTTTCGACATTTTGCCCCTAATCTTTGTCAAGATCAAAAGAGGAAGGGAGGATGGACGGACTCAAAATGATAGGTATATGTAGGATAGAAGGAAAGGATAGGAAACGGTATGGAAGGAAACTGATAGGAGAAGAGTGATATATTGATGAGACAAGGTGCTCCCAAGTGTAGGTGACGTAGAAGATCAATTTACACACGACGCCTATTTGCCAGGTTTTCATCATGGTACTTATCTAGGGCGCCTGTTTGCCAGATTTTCACTGTTGGACGAAGGGATTTTTTCTTTGCCTCTTTTTTTTTGTTTTGGATAAGATAGGTGGATATGGATGAGAGGAAATCAAGAGTCTGGCTCCATGAAGGTGATAGTGTCCCGCTAGAATGCATGCCGCATGGACTATGTCTAGTGTCACTATGCTCACAGATGTTGGTAAAGATCGCATGAAAGGAAGACGGAGTAGGTAGATTGTGGATTATGGAAGGTGTGATAGTGGATGATGATGGAGAATACGGATGGAAGGCTTATGTAAAAGCATGGACCATGGGAGTAGGATGGGGCAGATATGTAGGATAATAGTGGAAGGAAGGGGAGATGGAAGTATATGGAAATGTTGTGGGATGGAAGGGAATTATGACCAACGGTTGCACATATCGTGATAAACATTGAAGCATATGATGGGGAAGTGGTGTAGGAAGCAATGGATATTTTTGCTTAGTGGATGAGTGATTTAGGAATTTAGGGACCCACATAGGCTTAGTATTTTTCTGATTCTTGCTTGTCATGTGGGATGGAAGGATATGAGACTTTTGGATGGAATGGACGGAAGGAGATGGTTGGGATTCGTGAGAGGTGGATGCCTCATTTGACCTGATGGCTTGTTGCTTAGGGACCCATACCACTTTGGTTTTGGACTTTGCTTGTGAAGGTATGGGTTTGGATATATGCGGCTTTTGTGCAGCTTTTGAGGTAATTACTTGTTTCTTGGGAACCCACACCTTTCTCAGTTTGGCATTGAGGTGTGTGGGTGTATGCATCTTTTGAGATGGGTTTTTGTTCAATTCTTGGTTTTTGTATCCTAGGTCATGAGGACTCTTAGGATTTTTGACTTTATAGGTAGAGGCATCCAGATTTTTGTCGTTGAATCCCCTGGATATGGTGGAAGTGAGGTTGGTGGAAGCTCTTTGTTTAGACAACATGTGCATTTGTTGGCCATGATTGGGATTTTTAGATGATTGATAGATGGTTGGATAAGGTGTTGGAAGAAGTGGTGGTAAAATGCATGGAGGGATATTAGGAGTTGGAAGTAGTGGAGGTAGATTGGATGGTGGAAGGTGTATGGTCACATGCTTGTGGGATGTATATGATAAGAGAGGTGGAATGACGACATATGTTTTGGGGATATGATAGAGTTTGCGATGGAAAGTGGTGGATTTAGAAGGCATGGAGGAAGTACCAACATCTTGAGATTGTTCATCTTGGGGTGTGTATCCAAGGCCATATGAGCAAGGAGGAACATTGACATGGACGGGCTCCAAAATACCTTGTTCATGAAGGCCTAAGCCTTTACCTTGATAGTTCATATGCAGGAGTATGCGGTGGATAGTTCGATTATGTATAGGTGGAACATTAGACATGATTTCCTTATTGGATGGAGAAGGTGAGATAGAGGATAATGGTTACTAGTGTTCTAAGGAGGAACATTCATGCATGAAGGTGGTAAGACCAATAGGATATGATAATGGATTTGCAACTTGGTCGATAACAGACGGTGAAGGATCATTAGGATCTTGATTATTATTATGTTCACTAGGATCCAAGTTATTGGTTTGATCATCTATGTGCACTTGGGAGGCAAATGTCTCATCAAGGGAAGTGGAAATTGTTAGATCAATGATAGGACTAGATGGAGGATGGATAGATGGGGTGATAACCTCGTGACCATGGAATGCATAAAGTTGGCTAAGAAGACTCTCATGGTCTACTTGATCATAGATAGGCTCTTGATCATAAATGGGATCTTGATTATAGAAAGGATCTTGATCATAGATAGGATTAAGTGTGATGGAATCAATGTGCTCATGCATAGGTTCTTCATCAACGATAATATCTTGATCATAGAAAAGATAAAGGTTATGGATGGGTTGGATTTGGATTTCTTATTCATGTATGGGTATAGGATCAAGTTGCTCAAGGATAGCTTCTTCATAGGTAATATCTTGATCATAGAAAAGATATAGGTTATGGATGGATTGGAATTGGATCTCTTTCTCATGTATAAGATCATAGAAAAGATAAAGGTTATGGATGGGTTGGATGGGGGTGCTTTGATCTCGATTTAGACAAGGGGTTGATGCTTCCACATGCTCTAAAGTGTGCTCTTGACATAACTCTTGGTGTGCTTGAATTGAAGTGGAGGTAGAGGACTCTTGGATAGAATCTTAGTCAACAATATGAAGGTATGACAGACCTTGATTTTGGTTCATGGTAGGAGGTTCTTCAATATACTCAAGGGGTTACAAATTATATGACGAGGTTGGAGCAATGGACATGTTGGAAGGCTCTTTGATAAGGTCAAGGACCAAAATTTGTGGACATGGTTGACTCTCTGCTAGTAGCCCTTGGATCACATCCTTCGTAGGTGTATGAGGTAATGGATGGGTGGGTTTGGGTTGTTCCATATCTTTTCTTCTGCATAAATTTGGAAAAACTCTTTGGAAAAAATCATTCGAGGATTCTTTGGGTAGATTTGAGCTTGGAGTAGGATTAGTATGCTTTGGGCTATGCTTTCTAGGGGATGGTGAAGGAGGACTAGTAGATGGAGTAGTATAAAATTTCTGACTGAAGGTGGTGCTTCCCTTGTCAAGAGTCTCATTAAGATGGGAAAAGAACGTACGGTCTTGGTACGAGGTGTAGCTAGTACTGGCATGCTCAGCTTGTAAGATTGTCACTTGCTCTTGTATGGCTTGGAGTTCTTGAGCAAGTGCTTCTAATTGGTTTGTCATCTCCACAAAAACTAACACAAGACCGAAATGGGTGCCCAGAAAGGTTGAAGATTTTTTCTTAAAAGACTAGGAAATGCTCATTGTCTTGGATGTGTAGCTCCAGATGCACTAAAACAAAAGGTATATGCACAACAAGTCGATGCAAAAGCGCAGCTCTAGTAAATGGTAAAAGTGCAGTAACAGATGACAAATGCATAGGTAGTCACAGTAAATGTGCAGCAAGTAAAAATGGATGTGTAGCAAGTCAAAATGGATGCGCAGCTTTAGAGGGTATATGCGCAGCTCTGGTTTTTTATTGTTTTTGCAATTTTTGGCACGTTTTTTAGTGTTTTTTGTTTCTTGGTTGCAAGTTGGTCTTTGTTCTAATTTCTCAATTATGGCAAGTAAAACACAGCAAACACAAAGAAGTTTTCATGATTTTTTTCTGATCCTTTTTTTTGTAATTTTTTTGGACTCTTTTTTACTCAAAAGCAAGTACAAATCCTAGGCTGGCTGGGACAATATAAACATAATTCTCACTATTTCTAGATGAGGTATCTTCGAGAGGTGATAATCGCCCTTCCCTGCACCGGCTTATAGGGGTTTTTGGCTACTAAAAACAAAGGATGATTAGTAAGTGCAACCGTTCGAGTGGTTATACATGTGGCAACACTACTCTCGGTTATGGAGTCTCCCAACCTGCAAGGGTTGTGCCTTGGAGGGTTTTGAGGGAGGTTGGTTGTTGGTATAACACAACTTCACTCGTTTGAAGCTTTCGCTCGCTTGGCAGAACTTGGCTTTAGCTTGTTACCACTTAAGGTCGTTCCCACTTGGATGGAAGCATATCCAAGGGCATGCCTCTCTAAGGGTTTAACACATGCAAAATGATATGTTTGGCATTTTGGTCACCCAAGATAGGGGAGATCATAGGCCTAGTATCATTCCAAAAACATGAAAGACAGTGGTTCTTTTCCCCTAATTAAAATGAAAAAGACTAAATGTGTTAAGCTACTTGGGCACACACGCAAGTTGTTAACTTTGAAAGCAAGATAGCAGTGGTTCAATTTAATCCTCCTAGCATTGGGACTCTATTCAATTTGTTGATGCAACAATATCAAATTACAATCCTTCCTAGTTAGATCTAGATGTGATTTAATAATGCAACTAGAATGTCTAAACCAACCCCTAACCTACAAGTAGATCAGAGAAAATTCCTGCAAGAAGTGTCAACGTTAGAAAAATCACAAGAAAACTCAAAAGGTCACTGTAAGAATCAGATGCGCAGGTACAGAGATTAGATGAGCAAAGACATAGGTCATATGCGCAGCTATTACAAAAGCGCTAAGACAGAGGTCAAAAGCGTAGAAACAGAGAGCATATGCACCATAATAGAACACAGATGCGCATTTTTAGGAGGTAAATGTGCTGAAAGATCAGATGCACTGAAACAAAGCTTAGATGCATGTTCGAATTGATCGGATGCACAGAATTCTTTTGTGCACGGAACCTTAGCACAAAAAAAACTCAGTTTTTGGGTTAAATCGAGGCAAGGCCCCACGATGGATGCCAAAAATGTTATGAGAAAATTGGTGTAAATGAATAATCAATATTATAAATCAATAATACCCAATAACTCAATGAAATATAGAAACAAAGAAATCAATCAAAACAAAGAACTTCAAACCTTTGCAAACCTCTTCACTTCATGGCTTCCATTGATTGCCTATCTCAAATGATCTTGTGTATGAATATGGCCCTCAGAAGGTGCACTTCCTTGCTATTCCAAGATGTCAAGTGGGAATGGCTATGATAGATTTATTGCAATGAAGATGAGCTTCACAACAATGGTAATGATATGGTAACAAGTTGATGGCAAGCAAATGGAATGACTTGGGTTCCAAAGGCGTGCTATAATTCTTGCAGAGTAACAATACTAAAAGCTTGGATGATAGAAATCGAGGAAGAGGGTTCAATTTATAGACTTCAGAAAGAGAAGATCAATGGTATAGAAAGAATGAGAAGATCAATAGTTGAGAAACCTTGAGAGAATGTGCATGAATAGAAAGAAGACAAGTGCCACACAAAAGTTGTTTTGTTTGAATTAACTGCTTTCTTTTATAAAGATAAGATTTGATTTCATAAATTAGAAAGATTTTTTCTAATTTAAGAGTTATTGATAAAAACAAGGTTGATTGAGTCAGTTACCTCAACTTGTGATTTGCTTTTGCATGATTTAAGAGAAATTAAATAATAAATTATTTAATTTTGTGCGCATGAAGAAGAAGACTTATTTTTAGAAGATTTGGAAGATATTTGAGGAATTAGAAGATAAGAAAGCAAATTAAATAAATAAATTTATTTAATTGTTTGTGCAAGATTTGGTAGAATAAATAAAATATTTGATTGTATTTTATTTTTAGAGATTGAGAGAATTTAAATAAATTTGATTGATTTATTTAAATTTGGAAGAAGAAATGATTTAATTTAATTAAATAATTAAGAATTATTTAATTGTTTGGAAGAATTAAATTAAATAAAGGATTTATATTTAATTTTGACTTTAGAAGAGGTAATTAAATATTTTGATATTTAATTAACTTAGAGGAATATGAATCGAATAAATAAATTTGATTTATTTATTGATAGAGGAATTAGATGGAATAAATATTAAGAATATTTATTTAGGCAGAGTCGTGTCATTTTTAGGCGTATACAGTCCCAAATCTTTCAACTGTTGTGTCTTTTGGCTTGCTCAATAGGTGTTGAGCATACATATTCAAGATTTTCTCATCTACCTCATACCCCATGGGCATGATCTAAACAGTTCTGGGTTCTACTGCTTCCATTAAGCACTGATTAGTGTCAACCATAAAACATATTTCATTCTTGTACTTCTCAACAACCGATTTAGGGATTCTTTCTCTAGAATGCATCATATTCTGAAAATTTTTGAAGTATCCCCAGATTGTAGTTTTATGTGCTTTATAGTCACCAATGCTGTGTAGATGATCTCTGATCTAAATAGCAACTGACTCATCATTAGTCCAGTGCACACCCTTTACTCCAAGTACTTCATTCATATAGTAGAAAAATAAACATAGAACCAATGTACCATATTTAAAGGTGTTTTTCTTATCTTTCTTAATTTTGTTCAAGTTCTCAATTAGTTGGTTCTGCAATAATTCACACAAGTCATAATCTACATTTTCCTTTAACATTTTGTATGTAGCATATATGGCCATTCCGGAGACAGAGTTCTCCCTGCTGGAATGATAAATTTTGTAACCAATTACCATTGAAGCAAACTTGACATCCGGATCAATAATATCATTGATAGTCATTGCCTTTTTATCAAATTTGCTACCGGTTGCATCAGTTACAGTCTGGTTCTTCACGGATTTCAGCATGGGTAAACCACCGGTTGAATTCAACCTAGTCACAATCATGATAGCATCCTTTGTAATTTTGAATGGTTTCAACAGCCACAAAAACTCATCATGCATTCGGCTTAAAACATACTGGACCCATTCATCTTCATCGAATGTTGGAAACCCCATAATCTGAATGAAATGTTTGTGTAGTGCCTTATACTTGGGTTTAAGATCATGATTTGCATCCCTTAGATGACTCTCAAACAAATCTACAAACCTTGAGGCCCCAAATTCATCTATGCTCGCATGAATATAGACCCTAATATCTTCAACATGTAGCACACCATACAGAACACTTGAAAATGCACCTAATGGGTCGACTTCTACTGATTTGTGTGGATCCTTCTTAAATTTGGGTCAAGTCCTTTCAGTAATATCAACAACCAAAGGTATAGCCATTGCAAAAGATTACAAGTTCAAAGCTTCACAGATAAATACCTTTTTCATGAAATTAGGGTTGGCAGGAAAATTCGTTAGTCACACTTCAAATCCTTGAAATCTCAACTTAGATGCTATTCTTCTTGCTTTCTTTGAATGCAAAGTGATTCAAATGAAGAGTGGACGACCTTTTTATGCTCTGTAAAACCTAATTTGCCTTTGTAATAAATGCTCTGCCCTAACACATCCGGTTACACTATTTCTGCATACAGTCGACCTTCAATTGCTCCGCAAATCATCATATCCACTTTTTTTCTTCTAGAAATCCTTTCAAATGATCTGTAATAACCCAAATTATTTTCTCTCATCGTGCCAGATTCAGGCACCAACTTGTTGGCTAGGGGAATTTGATTTTTAATGCTTCTCCCCTTGAGCTAGAGCTCCTAATTCAATTTCTGGAGAAATTGTCAACACCGAATTCCGGTGGGGACCCATTACTATTGTTCATAACACTTTTCTGGACCCATGTCTTGCTCATTTCATTTTGGATCTCATTCACATCAATTTTTCCCTTGCCTTTGTCTTGTCTCTGCTCATCTGGTTTTCTATTTACCGGACCTCTTCTTTCATTATTCCCGCTTCTGCAGAATCTTGCAAAATGACCAGATCAATTACAGTTGAAGCACACAACATTTGATTGATTTCCTCTTGATCTGCACTGATTTTCCATATGTCCAAATCTATTGCATGCAAAGCATTTGCCATTGAAAGAATTGTCATTTCCTCTATTGTTAGAATTATTCATTATTATACTTCTGCATTCATTGGATCTATGACCATACCTCTTACACTTGAAGCATTGACCAGAGAAGGATGGACCACTTTGATTTACTCTACTTCTACACTGAGTAGCTCTATGACCAAATTTATTACAATTGAAACAATTTCTATTGAAAGATGGATACCTTTGAGCATTAGGTTGTCTTACCAGAGGTCTTCTAGGTCTGTTTCTCTGATTCCTTGATTGAGAATTTCATTGTCTAGATCCGGAGCTTTCACCTTTCTCATATCTAAGACCATGTTTATCATCAACCTTCTTCTAACTCTCAAGTAGCACTTTAAGTTTAGTTGAGCTTATCTTTAACTTCTCCTTGTATTCATTTGCAACTTCTAGGTCATGTTTGAGGATAAAAATTTACCTCTCAAGTTCTTCATTTTCCCTAGTTTCTTGTAGATCAGACTTTAGATGGCCAATTATTCTGTCCAATCTGCAGCATTCTTCAGTTCTTTCTTTTAGAGATTGATTCAATTTTTCTTCAGTCTTCTTTCTTTCTTCAATTTCCTTGGTTAGCCTCATCACCCCAGATTCCATTTCATGTTTTAGAACAACAATTTATTTTACTGACTTCTCACATTCCTTTGTCTTCTCTTTCAGGGCCTTATCCATGCCATTGTCCTCATTCTATTTTCCTAGTTGAAGAAGTAGCTCCTTTCTCTTCCCATTAGATTTACTCAATTTTTCTTTTAAGAACTCAATGAAATCTTCAACATCTTTAAGATTTTTTTACAGTTCTTTGACTTCTGCTCTGGACTAGTCAAGATCATCTAAAGCAAGTTGAAGTTGTTCATCGAGGTTGTATGAATCCATTGTAATGCCTTCCTAGATCTTCTTCAAGTTGTTAGGCTTCTTCCAAGGAACCTTGCTCTGATACCAATTGTTGGAATTAGGGTAGACAACTGAGAGGGGGGGTGAATTAGTTGTCTTAAAACTTTAATGCTTGTTGCAGTTTAATTTCTTCTTTACCACTTATTAACAGATTAATGAAATAACCATGAAAAGTAAGAATCAATATTACATGAGCAGAAACACAAATAACACACTTGACACCAGGATTTTTGACGTGGAAACCCGGTTAAGGGAAAAACTACGGTGGGGGTTAACCCACAAAGATTATACTCTATTAAAAGTATTACAAATGAGAAGGCACATGCCTTCGAGCTCACTGCTCGAAGGAGGCTCACTGCCAACAAGAATGATTACAAGAAGATTACAGATTGTTTGAACTGATGAACAGCATCTACTAATGCAAGAATTTAGTTTCGATTAAGCACAAAATACTGATCTTATACACTTCATCTTGCTCTACCCTATTTACTATAATGCCATGATCTGGTTCTCAGATCTCTTTTCCTTTGCCCTTCTCTCTGCCTTTTTCGCACTTACTTTGTCACCTCATCACCATCACTACCACAACACTTGAATCCATCGGCTATATATATCCGCATCAAGAAATTTAATCAACTGTAGTCAGCTTTAAGAAAACTTAGAACATTATTAAGAACTTTGTTCTATCGGATGAATCTATGCACAAATATCAACACGGACCAAAAACTTGTATTCCCAGATCATCAATCATGTCGGTCAATGCCACTGATTATCACTAATTGCTTATCCAACAACTTTTCTGCATCCAGAGCAAGATCAAATACTAGGTCACCTTGTTCTTCTTCTGAGTGTGCTGACTAACTGGAACCTGATACTCAAATCCTTATAACTTTTGAATCCTTTATCTCTAGAGGCTAAATCTCTGGATTTAGATAGTCCTGACAGTCCTTATCACTCCCTTAGATCCATAGCACACTGTGAATTACCACCAGAGAGATCTAGACCAAGATACAAGACCCTGTCATATGCTCTATTTCTAATATCCAGACTTAGACAAATCCTTACTCTGACTTCCGGTATGAACAAGTTGTGTAATATGGATGTGTAGGGTAGACGTAGTTGCCATCAATGACAACACCTTTCATGCATAGCAATGTCTCTTGCCAAAAATTTTAGATTTACCATTTTAAAACACTCATTAGGATTGATTTCTAACTATAGTGTTGCATCATAGTGGTTTTATTGCAAAATTTCATGCCTAGGGTTTGAAAACCTTGATTTTTCACTAGATTTTGGCCTTATCGTCTCTCTAGATATGCACCATAATGGTGTTGTGAAGGATTTTTCTACACTAATTGGCTATTATCAGGGTTATTATCTTCTGCCCCTCCTAAAATTCTTTACAACACCTTTTTATTGGGCTCTTACAGTGAAAATTTGGTGAAAATCACATATTTTATCTATATTTTCCCTAGGGTTTGACCTTGAGTGGCACTATAAGAGTGTTGTGATAGATTTCTGGCATTAGATGGATGTTATTACTATTGTACTTTTATGTCCATCATCATTTTTCTCACAACACCCTTTGTCATACTCTTTACATTGAAATTTGGTGAAAAATTGCATATTTTGACTATATTTGCCCTAGGGTTTGACCTAGACTTACACTCCAAGCGTGTTGTGATGGTTTTTATTATTTTAGGTGACTTATATTATTGCTATAATCTACTACACCTCCTAAAATTATTTACAACACCCTTTCTATTGGGTCTTTGTATTAAAAAATTTGTGAAAAATCACATATTTTAGTGGATTTTCACTAGGTTTTGACTAGTCATCATCCTAGGTTTGCATCAAAAGTGTGTTGTGAAGGATATTATTGTTGTATTGGACTAATATCAAACATATTATTTACTACCCCTGATCAATTTCCTTACAACACCTTTTCTTTCACTTATTTGCATTGAAAAAAGTTGAAAAAATCAAACATTTTAGGTCATTTTCGTACATAGTTTTGCACTTGTCTCTTGCACAACTTTTGAAAAGATTTAAAATCTGATTTTACATTGATGTTACAAGACATTTCATTATGGAATCTTCATCTCATTGCTCTTTGGTATCTTTACATGCATATATCAAAAACTTTGAGAGCTTCTACAAATTTCTTAATATGAATCCTCATGTTCTCACTTACTTACAAGCTATGTACCACAAGGATATATTTAAATGCTCTTCATTTGAAATCCTTGACTATATATCTGATTATGACAACTTTATATCTCTCATGAGCACATACCCTTGGGTAGTAGAAGATTTAGCAAAACACATTGAGAATGATGAGAGTGAAAGTTCTCTTAATGCCTTGGATTTAATAGCTAAAACATATGGTGATGACGATGATGATGATTCCATAGATTATCCTACTTCTCCTATAGTTGAATGTCCAAGGACCTTAGATGAGAAGACTATGGATAACTCTATTAATGATGCAACACCTTGCCCTCTTAACAACACAATACTTTCCTCTCATTCCAATGCTCTCCCTAGCCAAGATGTAGCATTAGTGGATGTGAAAAGGTCTCTCACATTAAATCCTTTAGGAATAAATGTTGGGTGTAATCAAGAGGAGAACAATGTTAATTCAATATTTATTAATAGACTTTGTAGCAATATTCCTAAGATGATTGTCTGAGGGTCACCTGTTAATGGGTGTTTTTGCACTCAACAACGCAGGTATGATTGTCGGTATCACACCTCTCTTGAAAAAGGTATCCTATCCAAGATGGGACTGCCCAAGGATAATACAGCTAGGTCTTAGCTTGCTTGAAATGACTCAGTGGTATGTCTAGTTGTGCCAACAAGGGGTCTTACATAAAATGCAAGGTTTATGAAAAGATGGCAGCAATGCAAGTGCAGAAACCCTAGGTGGTTTAGACTGTGAAGTCTGAAATTTTAGCAGATGATCAATGTAATGCTGCTCAAATCCTAAATCTACCAAACTTTATGTAAATAAAATGCGAAAGGAAAAGGAGAGGGAGAAGGGATAAGAGATCCTATAGACATTTGCAGAAATGATCAATAACCAGATAGACAGATTCCCAACAATAAATAAATCTCTACTTAACCAGGAAGCCCACAATGCCACAGAGAATGTGCAATTTTCTAAGGAGATGTAATGATTTTTAAATTGTAGATGGTTCATCAAACACCCAATCCTTGGCACAGCTTAATGAAATCATACAATCAAACTTATCTCATAAATTATGCCCAAACTAACCATGCACAATGACATA
The DNA here is from genome assembly GCA_027924645.1 of Cunninghamia lanceolata. Taxonomy (NCBI): domain Eukaryota; kingdom Viridiplantae; phylum Streptophyta; class Pinopsida; order Cupressales; family Cupressaceae; genus Cunninghamia; species Cunninghamia lanceolata. Next base: position 2,017,275 of record BSBN01000143.1, on the reverse strand, counting down.
CAATCAGCAAGCCATTAATGGTATGGACAGGAAATTTATCAAATATATGAATAATTAATCACAAGTGCAACTGAATATCAACTAATTTTAGATTGACATGAACCATGAAGACCCAAATAAGACAACACATAATCACAAATTCCCAGCAACCTGCAAAACTTGCTTTGTATTGACTGTATTTTGGCAGTCTCAGCAATTTAGTATCTAATCTTACTTACAAATGAGAGAAAAAGATGGCCCTTTTATAGGCAAGGCACCAAACCGAGTTTTTTAATGGACGGTGGAGATTATCTCAACACCAACGGTCTAGATTACATGGCATTTAATGAGATACATCAGTTAGTTACATTTTCAGATTTGCATTTGTCCTCTAGGAAAAAGATAAAATACAGCTTGCAAATACATTGAATCTAGACAAAATGGATACCCATTTGGTTGTACATGATGAAAAGTCAATTTTCAAAGCCTAGTAAAGCCAAAATAGAGTCACATGACACTTGAAAACTTGAGCTGATGTGAAATCACGGGATTCCAAGTGTTGAATGGATGAAGAGGAGTATGTGGCACTTTATTAGTGAAGATATATCTAACTAGATGCGTGTTAGACTAATTCTTGATGACTGGACTGCTAGAACAACTATATGTATGTCTTGGACATTGGACTGGATCTGCAGGAACTATCATGAAAGAAGCATGATCGTCAATGTCTTCCAGCTCCTGAGACTCATCTTTATCATCTTGGACATTATACTAATCTTCTCTTATAGGTGTAGCAACAATTTGGTTGATAGAATGTCGATTCTGCATCTTTGGGTCAGCGAGGTACCTCTGTGTGTTCATCCTTCCAAGACAGCTCCAATTAGCTCCAACAAGCTCCTTTGTGCTCTTAGACCTACAATAAACAAGACCAAGCATCAATTTCATCATAAACAAGTCATTTTCCATCAATTTGGATCAAAACATGTTCATTTGTAGTCATGGATCAGTCAAAAAATAGCTTATTGTCAATGTCACTTTTCTATGAACAACCTCCTAAATCGAGTGATTTTCACATGTTTTTCTATATTTTTTGCCATTTCCAAGTACCCATTTGGCCTATATATTGATTTAGGAGGTTTTTGTGGTCATGAGGATCCATTTGGGAACTTTTATTTCATGTTTTTATAGCCTTTTCTGCAAAAAAGTAGGATTTTTGGGGGTCACGAACTTTTTATTTGCATTGGCATTAATTATCGTAAAACATGCCAAAAATACACACAAACTTGGTAAAATGCTCATCATGATGTGACAAATAGATATGCAATTCAAATCCATCAAGAAAATCTAATTTGCCCCTTGAAAAACTCAATTTTCAGGCCAAAATACCAAAAAGCGCGGGTTTTGGGGTCTACCGGTTAAAAGTCGGTGCAATGCAATTCTAGCACAGGTCAGAGAGGTTCATTTTTAGTGCAAAATGCTTCTGTGCTACTTTTGGGTGCCACTGACTTGTGCGAGTTTGGGCTCGAACCGACTAATAGCATCTCATAAGGTCGGTAGGGGTGGATTGTAGCGCAAGTCGGTAAGGTCAATTTTTAGTGCAAAACATAAAAGGCTCAGTCGACGGGGATTTTCAATGCAACCGACTAGCGCAGGTTTCTCTATCTACCGACCAAGTGCAGTGAAGGAAAATATTAGTGCAAGTCAGTTGAATCCCATTTTAGTTCTTTTCTTCGAAATTGTCTCAGCGAGGATTTTTGGTCCGACTGACTTAGCGGCAACTTGGAGGGAGCTCAGTCGGAGGCATATTTAGCGCTAAGGTTGGTAGAAGGCATTTTTAGTGCTTTTTGCAATTGGGGTCATTTTTAGCGCCAGATTTGGAAATGTCTAGGGTGAAAGTATATTTAAAAATATATTTAAGTATAAGTTTAGATATTGAATTTCTTATGCTGTAAATATTTTTAAATATACTTTTAGGATGTTTGAGATGGGTTCCAAATCCATAGGATTTCATATACAGATTCTAGAATTTTGAGGTTCCACCAGATTTTAGACTTAACCAAATCAAGGCTTTAGGAACATGTATCAAGGTGAAAGCTCATGGACCCCTTAGTGAAATCTAATGGAATTTGACATGATTTTGCAACTATAAGATCTAGAAACTAAGAATTTCAACATGACACATCTTGCAAAAGTAATCTCAAGGGCAATATCTAGTGACATGGGATTTTGGAACAAAATGCAGTAACACCTAATTTTAGTGCAAAAGGCAACAAATGACTATCTTTTAAGCACAAGACCACTCAAGACACTTCCAAATCAATCCTGAAAGACATCAAATGACTCCAAACATGCAAAATACTAGATTTGAAGTAAATCCTATATTCTAAGCACACATCCACCTTCTCATCATCATAAGTAACAAAGGTTCGAAACTCCAAGCCAAAGCAAAAGAAGGGGGTCTCCATTTGGCAAAATGGGGCGTGTGTGCAAGGCACAATAGCACCTAGTGCACCCTCTTGCTTAAAGCCGGTGATTATGGTTCAAGGTAGACCTCCCAATCACATCTACAAATATGCACAACAAATTTGTCAACCAAGTCAGGGGTTCAAAATGTGTTACAACAACCACACCACAATGTAATTGCTCACACATACAACACCTGTAATAACAAACAAAGTAATCAAACACTGCATGTGCCTGTCTCTCTTCCATGTTCTCAACCTATGCTCCCTCCACCGCCTTATCTTACTCAAAAAAGTGGTCAAGAATATGATCTTGTCGAGCAACTTTGCGCTAATCCATCTAAGATCTCTCTTTGGGATTTGATACAAACTTCACCTACATACCATGGAATGCTCCAAGAAGCTTTACAAAAGGTGATTGTCCCACCTACTGCTAAGCCTAATGATGTAGCAGTCGTATTGGATAGTATACATGTGACAAAAATAGATATTCTCTTTCAACCACATGAATTACCATCAATTAAAGTTCAAAACCAATATAATCCACTTATAATCTTTGTCACAATAAATAAAACATTGGTAAAATGAGTTATGATTGACAATGGATCGGCTCTTAAAGTTTGTAGCATTGACCTACTACACAAAATCAAGGTCGACACATCACAAATCAAGCCAGATAAACTTAACATTCGTGGATTTGATAATCATCATAGTCAATCATTAGGTACTATAACCTTACCTATAGAGTTGGGTCCTATGATTGTACCTACCCTGATTCATGTCATGCCTGGTTCTTTATCTTACAACATGATTCTTGGTAGACCTTGGATTCAGGCATTGGGGGAAATCCCTTCCACTCTACATCATTCAATCAAATTTATATTCAATGGTAAACTTCATACTATTCATGTTGATCCTGAACCAGATAACTATTTACATATTGAAATGCACAAACCATTTTACAATCATATGAGATTAAACAATTTATGAGCTAAGTCATCAATGCCTCTAGCCACGAATGATGTTATACAAGATTCTACACCATTGAATGCACTTTTTGGTGATGATTGGGGTTCATTAGATTTTACTCCTTCCGAACTAGGGGAGTATAAACTTAATAAACCCAACACATCCAAAGTGACATCGATCTCATCTAAGCAATCTTTTGAAGCATCTAAAAAATGTAAAGTCTCCTTGGTAGAAAACAAATACAATACTCTCACTTATACTACAAATTATGAGACCTATGAGGCTTCACCATCTTCTAAAGAAATGGATTCTCTCTATGGTCGCGGATTTTAAATATTGTACAAAAATCATGACTATGCAAGTAATGGATGTGGCATAAATCAACAAGGAATCAGAGTTCCTTTACAAGTTGCTAGAATTCATTACACAGTCGGTATAGGATACCACTCTTTGAAGCCCACTAAAGCCTCTCGTCATCCTAAACTTAATACAATATCAACAAGGCCAAAACAACATGAGAGATATCCTAGATATGTATGCTCTTAACATTGGGATGGAATAGGTAAGTATTTCTAGCCCTTTATCTCTCGTGATGTGTTTCCCCCGTGATGTGCTATGTGTTGTTCAAGCCTCCTGAGATGACCCTTGTTTCTCTCGTAAGGTTCAGGATACTAGAAGACCGCCTCTGTGGTGACCCTGCTTCTATTTGTATCATCATTCTTCTATATTACTTCTCTATTTTTCATTGTTGTGTGTTGTGTCTTATAGACATAGCGTTGTGGTTGGTGACTTGAGGGCACCCTCCTACGTGACCAGCCCTAAGGTACTCGTTTCTCCTCTCTTAATTTATCATTTCCCTTCCTCTAATGTTTCTATCTAGCAGGCGGATGATGAAAAATATTTATACTGATGCGGACCTAGCATCCCTTTAGCGAGAAATCAAAAATTGGACTTAGTTCCTAATATGACGATGGGGTTGTACTATATTATCTAATGCTTTCTAGTAGAAACACTCCGTGTGATCTTGACGATGTCTTATCGCACTTACAAAACATAACAATACTGCTGCTCTGTGCACTTTGTATATCTTGAATCTTGCATTCCTCAATTCTCTATGCATTGTTGTTTATTATGATTATATGGACACTAACACTTTTCTTGCAAGGATGTGTTTGTGGGAACATTTGGTGATTGTAAATTGCATGTCACCTCCAGGGGGCATGGGCTTTGTGAGAGCTCGTGTTCCCTTGTGTATTTTCTTCCTACCTTAATGTGCTTGATATCGATACATGATATCAACCACCTTAAGGTGGGGACATATATAAGGTAAGCTGTCTGTTCTAGCTATTAGAAGTGTGCTTGTTCTCAGGTGCAGTCTTAAAGACTGGTGGTGATGAGTCCCTCTTGCACTTTGAGATTTGTTTTAAATATTTTAAAATCATTTAATCCCTCATCACAAGGCGGGGATGGTGTATTTCTCATGGAGAGTGCACATCCTGTCATTTTCAAAAGTCCTCATCAAGAGGCGGGGAGCAGTTCTGTGACTAACTCAACCCTTAAGTGTGTCTTCGGTGATTGGTGTGGTGAAGCCCAATCGTCAGTGTGTGCCTATAATGTGTCTGAGATGGTGATGAGCCTAGAAATAGGAACACTCCATCACTTGTCTGCCGTGTTTTCTCTGTGTCTTCCAAGTGTGTGTGTATTGCGTGTTTTTTCCCAAGCATAGTCTTAAAGACTGGTGGCGATGAGTCCCTCCTATACTTTGGGATTTGTGTGGCGTGCTTGCTTTGTATGGTGTGTTTTACATGTGTTTTTCCCTATATGCAGTCTTAAAGACTGGTGGCGATGAGTCCCTTCTGCATTATGGGTGGTGTGTTTACTTTCCTTGTACTTGCTTCTACATTTCATATATATGAAAAGAAAAAGAAAAGAAAATCATTATTGTCTTCTCTGCATTCACTATACTCATTGTGTTTTGTGTGTCTTCAATGTTGTATTCTCCATGTTTTGCGTGACTGTAACTGTCTTCTCTATGTTTTGTGTGCCTATTACTGTCTTCTTTGTGATTGGTGTATCTTTTCCGTGCTTGGCGTGTTTGCTGTGTTTGTTGACCATACTTTAATGCATGTATTGTCCTTGCATTTAATACATACATTAAAGTGGGGGCTAAATGTTATATCAAAAAATATCCCGTTGGGGGCTTTTCCCTCTTAAGGTTTAGCTCTCGAGTCTTGTTGATGCATTTAGGACATCTTGCATGATAATTTGACTTCCTGATGAGAAAACCCTAAAGTTTCATGGCAATTAGGACTTAGGGGATGCACTTAACATGATCCCTACCTGGAATAGGGGGGAGGACTTGGGTGCCCATGCCCTAGTCCTGCCTTACTTTTGGTCAGGACTAAATTTCAAATGTCAGTTTATGACCGTTATTTGGGTCCTAGGCCGACACGGTAAGTTTTAATTACGAAATTCTTGGTGGGAATGTTTGTAGTTGCATATATAAGCTTGTTTAGGCATTCATTTGTAAACTAGATGATCATTAGATGGCAATTATGAACTTTAGGATTCTTGTGATTCAAAATATTCATTGTGTTGCAGAGCAACGCATTGTTATTGTTTTTGTGTTTGCAGATTTGGCATTCATCTCCTCATGGCATGAAGAGCTTCTTCCTTCCATGAGATCTTCACTACAAGGTGATATCATTTGTGTTTTCAATCATTTATCATTTGGATTCTGCCTCTATCCCGTAGGGATACACACTCTTAATCTGACAACGGTGTTCGGAAGACTTGAATGTCTCTCTGGGGATTGACTGAGGCAAGCCTATAAGCACCACAACCCCCAACCCATTTTTCCATGATTGCAGGTTACAGGTTGCAGGAGCAGAAAAAGTGGAGTTACAGGAGAGCAATGCAGACAGTCAAAATTACATATCTGAAGAGAAAATAGGGACCTGGACTCAGGTGCCCGCTCATTAGTCCTCTGGATCCCTTAACTGAAGAATCTCTAGAACAGTAGGAATAGGTTGCAGGCAAGGTTCCCAGACCCCAAAGAAAATGGTGGCACTGGACTAGGGCACCCGCTCATTAGTTCTCGACTTTTCTGTTTTCTAAACTTCGAAAACTAGTACGCATTTGATTATCATTTAGTATTTCTATGTGCGAGCATTTTCTATAATTTGTCCATTTGCTTCCAAATTTGCATAATTAGGGTTTTAAATATAATTGAGCATAATCAAACAACAAAATCACACAATTCCATCTTTCCCTGATATTCCAAGTGACCGAAGGCCTGATAGTAGATTTCCTACTCGACCTAAAGTCCTAGAATGTTTAAGGTGAAAGGAGGATACACACAAACCCTAAACAAACAAAATCCTTTTCTTTTTACCTTAAACACATAGTAATTTTACAGTTCCCTATTGAATTGATCCCATGGAACTATGTCATTTCCATTAGCACATATCTATCTTAAGATCTACATATCTAATCTAGTATTGTGTACACTCCTTTTGAATTCATTAAATTCTCTTCCTTTAGTTGATCATTAGGCACTAGTGTTATTTAAAAATACCTTGCTAAGGCTATGAATTTTATAGGGTTAAGTTCTCTTAATTCAACCCCTAGAAAGACTAGTTTTACAAGCATGTAAATGATTCAAGACAACAATCTTTAGTTATAATTGAGTGATAAATGAATGCACAATAAACACCTTTATATATCACTACATAGCAATAAATCATGTGAAATGTGCACCAAGCCAACTCATGGTAGGAAAGAAGTGGGTGTGAGTCAACAAAATTTGAATATGAAAATTTGAAGTACATGGGTTAGTTTTGCACTATGCGGGGTTAATCTCACACTATGGATTGACCTAGGACAACAAAAAGCTATTGCGATGGTGGATAATGAATGTTTAGACACGAAGTGTGAAATAAATGTCAAGTATGTGGCAATATGTGAAGAAATATATGAAATAAGATCAAATGTGTAAGAATGTGTGTTTAAATAAAGATAGGTGAAAAATAGAAAATGAGCCAACTTAACACAACATTCTACCATTTGTTGATATGTAATAATATTAAACCAATACATTAAAATAAACCTAAAACTAAATAGAAATTAATATGAATATAAACATTTTACTATTACTTAAATATATCATTAAATTAAATCATTTTTCATAAAAATTATCTCACAATAAACTTAAAAATACATAAATTAAATAAAAACTTTTAATTATATCATCTTTTAATATATATATATATATATATGATAAATTATTTTTTAGTATTAAAATATATTTTAAATATCAATGATCCAACCCTTCCCCTTCAACATCACAAAATATTAATATATTTTGAGACATATGTTTCTAAGCTTAAGTTCAATGTGTTCAAAATTGTAATTAAGTTTTTTTTTTCGTAAAAATTATCTCACAATTAACTTAAAAATACATAAAATTAAATTAAAAATTTTAATTATATCATCTTTTAATATATATAATAATTTTTTTTTTATTAATTTAAATATTAATGATCAAACGCTTCCCCTTCAACATCAGTATATTTTCAAACATATGTTTCTAAGCCTAAGTCCAATATTGAATTGGAATTAATGTTTAAGTCTTAATAATATTGTTATCAAGTCTTTTATGTAAATCAATTTTGTTTAGCATGTGCACATGGTTTTCTTTCATGCTAGAATAACAAGTATAATTGATAGAGGTTAGAATATTTCTTCATTGATTTATTAAATTTCATATATGTGTTTTTTTTAAAAAATACATTATAGATATCATAAATATATAATATTTAGTTAAAAACATACTAATATTTACAAAAGTTATGGTTGCATGGAAATTATGAGTTTTGGCATGTCATACAGTTTGTTTCTATTTATCTTTTAGAATTGAATCCAAATTGCATTTTTCCCCTTTTAATTGGTTAGTAATTTGATTTAAATCCACATCTATTTAATTGGATATAATTTTTTTGGAACATCATGGACTGTTTGATGTTGCATTCCTTCCTTCAAACACCTCTCCTCTAATTCTTATGCAATCCTTATCTTGAGGTTTTATTTATTTTTATTTGGGTTTATGATTAGAAAATCTTATTGTTCATCACAAATTAATAAATGAATGCAATTTGTTTGATATTTATTAGTACTATTTGTAAATAGAGAGTGACTAAAAATTATCATTGAAATTTTACAAAATAATATACTTTTTACTTATAGGAATATATAAGAGTCAACTATTAGATATTTACATATATATTATACAATAAAATTTATGTGTACATGTATGTAGTAAATAAAATAGTTCTAAAGTTAAATAAAATAATTTTTAAGTAAATAAAATAGCTCCAAATTGATATATGTTCTTGTATAAATAAATAGTTTATGATATTCTTTTATCTTGATCCCATCATTATTTGTTTATAGAGATTCTTCTTAATTTTTTTTTTATCTTAGATTAGATTTGCGGGTGCACACTTAACCTAAGACATTTATGTAGTCATATATTTGAATTTTAAACTTTTAAAATTTAAAATTCAAATCTAAGTTATGTTGACCTTTTCATTAGTTGTTGTCAGCACCTAATACACATTTGCATTCATTTGTGTGTTGTTTTATTGTATTTAAATATACTCATTTATTTATTTGAAATAATGGAAGAACGCTAGAAATTTTAGGAGTCATCAAGAGGGTATTTAAATTCAAAGCATCATATTAGCATTATCAAAGCATTACATCAACATACATCATCTTACGCACATTACTTGTTTTCTTGATGTCTTTGATCATTGTTCCAAAGATATTAAATTAGTTATCTTAGGGGTTTGACTAGGAGAACATGGCTTGTAAGTCAATAGATCCTTTAAAGTTGTTTCTATATACTACAAATCCTTATTGAGATTCAAATATCAAAAGTCCAAGGTAAGCAAATTCAAACAGTTAGTTTATGCTAGTTCATTCTTGAGGAGATAGGTTTAGGTATGTTTGCCAATTCACTTCTATATGTGCAAATTTGAACTAACACAAAGTATAGTGAGTCTAAACATTCTAAGACACTTGTCTGCTAGGTCATAAAATTCTAACATTGTGACAAATTAATACTTCTATTCATAAGCATTGACACCATACATCAAATGCAAAAAGCATGTAAAAGAACAATATAATTCCTAAACATAATGTAAACTACACAACACCATATTATTGATTCTATCTACTCATAGCATTCAAATGATAAACATATCATAAAGCTTCTAGTTTTGTTTCAACTTCTAAATAAAATTAGATATATTCATCTTATTATCATGATTTCTCTAAACATGTTCCATCCTTCATAAGACAATAAACAAAATTAACTCAAATAATGACACACATAAATTACATTCACTATTAATGGAAGCTTCAAAATTTCTACAATTTTCAAAATACAAAATTTCCCAACTCAAAACCCTAATTAGCTTCAAGAATTTCTATATATTACTGTATCCAAAAATGAGACCAAAAATGTTAGATTTTAATTAGACGGATCATTAAAGAAATCATATATTCAAACCATAATGTGACAAATTTCACAATTTAAGAACCGTAATATGAAACTATAATGTAAAATGTATGTATATATATAATGTGAAACCATAATGTAAAATGTATGTGTATACTATAAAACATAATAAGATGAACCATAATGTGAAACCATAATGTAAAATGTATATAACATGTGTGAAGATCATGATCTAAGAACCATAATGTGACAAACCATGTAATATAAAATGTATAACAAATCATGTGTCTACATGTAAAACAAGTCAAAGAGGAGGATGTCTACTATGACTATGGATTGATCTCTCTCCCATCCCTATGTGGATCTATGTCCCAATCCCTCTCTCAATCCCTATCCTGATCCTTGTCTCGATGAATGTCTCAACCCCTGTCTTAATCCACCTCCCTACACAAGAAAGTTACACATAATTTTTAATTTAATGTAAATGTGTGTGTATATATATGTAAAGTCATCTTAAAGTTTTGTACTTTCAACATACATGTCTGAATTTATCAAGTAATTTATATATATATTATATATTATGTACCTCAAATCTACCATGCACAGGATCCTCTGGATGCTCCAAATCACCAAAGCGTGGCAAATCCACATATTGCTAGAAATTTTCAAATACAAGATTTCAATGAATAGTGAGAACTACTTTAAAGTCAATTTTATTTAATATATACATGTGAATTTTTAGAACACAAAATATAAAAATTATTCAAGTACTTGTGCATCCTCGAGCACTCTACCGATCCCACTGATGTCACAAGAATGAATAGTCACATCATGGACACTTGTATCAAGTAAAGGACCAGTGTCAAAGAGAAGTGTGTTGTATGTGCCATGTACATCAGGTACAGCTCGATGATGTGTGGGGGTTATAGGCTGCTCTAGAATATGTTGCTCCTCTGAAGCCGCCTCACCCCGACCCGACTGTCTACCAAAATGTCATCTAATATGATTTGGTACAGAATCTAAGGGAATCCCATACTCATCATTGATAAACTAGAATGTTGATAGTACATCAGCAATGGAAGCTAAACACACATCACGTAAAGTGGTGTCACTCATATGTGCCACATCTGACGGTGACGGCAGGTCTGCACAAATGTAGGGGTCATAAATCACAGATGTAGCCTCAGTGGGAGGAAGGCTAATCTGTGGACCTAATAAGTATCTCCCTATATAATCAAATGACATCTAATCTACCTAAGTAGTAATTGTGGCCATACTATCAAAAAAATGGGATCCAGTCGGTGCGACTGTTGCATCTCCTGCTGCTGCTAGTTCCAAATGTTTTGGAAGAACCAAAAGGTTTGGACCAACTAATGCCCTCTTCTTGATGGGCGGTTCCAAATCTGGCTATCTAAATTGAGGTTTGTCAGCAAACCTCCCCTTTCCTTGTCCAACATGCGCAGGCATAGATGTATAATCCATATCTAATCCTAAACGGAACTCAGCATATAATTGTTTTCAAAAATAAAGTGGCAACTCATCATTATGTGGCCATCTATGATTGGTTGCCAACCATCTGGGATATATAAATGGAGCAACCAGTGCATCTATACACCTAGTAACTGTATAACCTCTAACTTTATCTTGTCCCATATAATAAGGGAACATGGTATGCACATCATGCAATGAAACTCTCTAAGAAATAGATTTAATTTTCTCATTGCCAGTTACAATCCTAGCAAGAGACCTATAAAAGTCCTCAGTGCTTATGTCATCATATGGATTGTATGACTGAATTGTGTCAATCATACATTTGATCTCCTGCTGAATAATTACTAATCTATCTCTATTACTCAATTTGGGTGTGTTGTGTATGGTGTGATCCAAACATTTCAATGCACCCTCTAATCTATTAATGTTGTTATTATAAAAATTTATCCTAGCCTTAGCTTCCTAATGAGACTATGTAGAATGATGATATCCCTCATCATCAACCATATGTATATATAAATGTACAAAGAGATAGATCTGCATATAAATACAAAGAGATAGATCTTAAATACAAAGAGATAGATCTGCATATAAATACAAAGAGATAGATCTGTATTTTAGAAATATTCACAATTTCAAAAATATACTCTAGGCCATCATTATCATTATCATTGTTCAAATATATGGGCCCTCTCATTTCTTCTTCAGTGCATCTCAACAGTGAGTAGATAAGGGGATATAAAGAATTTAATATATTAACAAAAAGTTAACTCTAAAAATGATAGAGACTAATTGTGAATGTTTCTGAAATTGTGAATGTTTTTGAAACATTGCTTACAATCTTGGAGATCTCTAAATATCTACATAACTCTTTTTTAGCCATAGTCAATATGCCAAAAGGTGTCAATGCACCAAAATTTCAAAATATGGTGAAGGCACTAACTAACAAGACATTCAGAAGAAGAAAAATTTCTTTTTGCTACGGTACAAGGGATTGAAGTTTATGTTCAAATTCCTATAACAGAAAAATATATCATTAGCTAGCATTATATTTATGAGTTTAAAATATGATATACTCTCATACAAATAAGTCACATACACAGAAAAATATAAAAGCGTTATATACCTGTAAATAAGAAAACAAGAAAGAGAATAAGTAGTACAGAATACACATAATATACAATACAAGAACATTTTATACAATAACATTTTATAAATTTTATATGCCTTAAGAAAAGCAAGAAAAGTACATATTATATGCCTTTGTTTGAGTATATGTTATTTATGAATCAATTTATTTACTATATATACTACATTTGAAATACATGTGCTCAATATTTTAACATGTTATCAAAGCCATAAATCTCATTTTTTATCAACTAGAATTCTTGTACGATTTTGAAACTTTATAAAGAAAAAGAGATGGTAATTGACTTAAATGTGTGAATCAAGAGATGACTTAAATTAGTAGATGATACATATAGTCTACACATAAAATTAAATTATTTTCAAAATATCTAGATACATTTGTTGAATTATATTTACAAAACCTTATTTATACCTCTATAGTTGCATTAGGATGGCCATGTTGAACCAATTCTCTACACTTGATGACTAATATGTCTCACCAACATCATTGATAGTGTCTACTTTGGAAGTTGTGGAACAAATGTATCAATGTATACTCACCTACATCAGAGTAGATAAGGATTTGTGTTGCACTCGCCTATCAACATACAATTTCTTACTTCTGACTTGTTGAGCTCGCTTATCCCTGGTGATTTAAACTCACAACACAACATCCCTCTCTCTGATGTAGGTGTGTTTGTTGATGTTGTACAACTTCCAAAACTTAGACACTAGTTATGACTGATGTTGGTGAGACATATCAGTCATCTTGTAGAGAATTGGTTCAACATGGCCATCCTAATGCAACTATAGCTTGGTATAAATAAGATTTTGTAATTATAATTCAACATGCATAATTGTCTATTTCAAACAATTTAATTTTAACTGTAGACTGTGTCATCTACTAATTTTTTTTGAAAATATGTACTTACAAAACCTTATATAAATTATACCTCTATAGTTGCATTAGGATGGCCATGTTGAACCAATTCTCTACACTTGATGTCTGATATGTCTCACCAACATCATTGATAGTGTCTACTTTGGAATATGGAACAAATGTATCAACATACACACCTACATTAGAGTAGATAGGATGTTGTGTTGTGCTCGCCTATCAACATACAATTTCTTCTCTGATGTAGGTGTGTATGTTGATGTTGTTCCACAACTTCCAAAGTAGGTCCACTAGTTATCACTAATGTCGGTGAGACATATTAAAGTCATCTTGTAGAGAATTGGTTCAACAGGGTCATCCTAATGCAACTATAGCTCGGTATAAATAAGGTTTTGTAAGTATAATTCAACACATAATTGTCTATTTCAAACAATTTAATTTTTTACGTGTAGACTGTCTCATCTGCTTTTTTTTAAAAAAAATATGTACATTTTTATGCGAGCATCTATATATCATCAAGTCACATGTCCTCTCAAAATTTGGCAAATATATTCTCACACACACACACACACACACACACACACACACACACACACACACACACACACACACACACACACACACACACACACACACACACACACACACGCACACACACACACACACACACACAGAGAGAGATGCCCTTAGCTTGGAGTTCAGATGCTTTGAGTTGTTTATGAGAGTAGTTATGCATGAGAAACTTTTTGGTCAATGTTTGGGTGATTACATTGTGTTCACCGGTTAGACCATCTTAATTAGATTGCTATTTACATTCTCTATTTAAATACTCTTACTCACAAAGCTGATTGAATTATTACTAAGAAATAAAATGGTAAGTAAATAGAATTCAACAGATGTTTATTTTCAAACTAGAACCATTTATTACACCACATGGAATTTATGTTGATCTTATAATGACTTATTATCTTGTTGATCTAAGCCAAATAGGGACACTCTTAGAATGAGATTAATTGTTGAACCAATAGAAAAGCAAATCATGTGCCATCATATTTCATGGTGTCCAACTTTAGCTAGGAGTTGCCATGAGATATAAGATAGACATGATCTAAAAGAGCTATAAGATCATTAAAAATATGAGAACAATCTGTATTTGTTCATACATTTGTACATAGATGTATATATATTTAATGCTTATATATATATATATATCATTAGCTAGAATTATATTTATGAGTTTAAAATATGATATACTCCCATACAAATAAGTCACATACATAGAAAAATATATCACTAGCTAGCAACTGAAATGTTATTTATAATGCCATTAAAATAACCTTTGAATAGTTTGGTAACAACAATAATCCATTCATTGGTTGAATATAGCCATCTAACTGATCCATAAGGATAAGGGCAGACTAAAACCCATTCATTAGTAGACAGTTACTGGTGTAATGTATTCAGCAAGTTGGGAGAGGTGTTTAGATGTACTTCCATGATCATGAATAGGTTTTTTCTTGAGATAATTTGGATCTTATGGTCTCCAAGATGAGGGATGTTACAAGGTTGATCTTGTGTCTCTAAATTTTATTTTTAAATTGGATCAACAAAAGAAGAATATGTGGCAGCTTCAGAAACAACACTCATACCAAGAGTTATATAGTATATGCTAGCATATGTATAATTATGGCAGCTAGGGTTTATAAACCCTAGCCGTCATAATTATACATATGCTGCTAAGGTTTTAAAGAGCTTATATAAATGCAATTCATTTAGGAAGACTAAGCCAGCTAACTATCTCTCATTAAAACCCTACACCATTTTGGCCAAACAATTCTGGATTACTTTTGCCCTACTTTGAACAGTCACTAATCATGGTAGCTAGGGTTTTAAAACACTTTATATAAATTTAACTAAAGTTCTCCAAATTAAATGTCAAAATATAGGAAAAGCATCCACAGCATCAAAAAAACAACAAAACTAACCAGGTAACATACAAAACAAACAAAAAAAGCACAAAATAATTTAACCCTAACAAAAATGTAAATCTTTTCAAAGCAATGTTTAAACAATGCACAAAATGAAGAGTTCATAATAGGATCTTACGCGGGTCCGACAAGGATTTGTAGGCTCCAGTCTCAGGTGAGCAATCTCCAAATGCAAAGAATTTAGCTGAATAGACAAAATACCCACACCCACTATTTTTTTTCTTTTATATTCAATGGATTCGGCTGAAACCTACTCGACTAAAAAACACTCGACCAAAACATAGTTAGATTTTGGGGCCACGTCAGCGCCAAACAAGTGCCATGTGGATTTAGTCAAATGTTACTCGGCCAAATTTTACTTGGCCAAAATTATTTAGTTGGCCCAAAGTGTGACACAAGTTTGTACTTTTACCCATCAGAGAGGAGAGAAATCCCCTCAAATATGTCTCCCAAATCTACAAGATGAGACTCCACAAACAAATCTGAGATACCTACAAAATACTCATCCCACAAAGCAAGATCTGGAACATTATGATCAACTTGCTCAAAGAAGGACCCAAATCTGAAGAAGCAAGAGATGGAGGAGGAAGAAGCTCAACACTAGTCTCAAGAACACCAAGGTTCAAGTGACTAAACTTCTCCTCACAAACATGATTCACCCTTGATGGAAGGGTATGAACATCAACCAAAGGATTATCATCATCAGGAGCAAAATGAGAAAAAGAATACAAGCAAGATGTATGATCCACCACACATGTAGCAATGATCTCTCTAGTCTCTATGTTCCGAATGTATACATGATTAGGAGTGAACTCAATTGTCTTACCTTGTGCACCATGAGTAATTTGATAAACTAAAAGGAGATTAGTGGTCAAGGAGGGTACATAAAGAACATCATTAAAACATCCTTCACCCATATCAATAGAACCTTTCCCACAAACCTTCATGTATGTATTGTTACCCATCAAAATAATAGATGAACTACAAGGCTCAAAATAAGAGACATATCCAAAGAAGATGCCATATGATGAGATGCACCTGAATCAAGAATCCATCTCCCATTTTTAGGAATAGTTGAAGCCAAGAATGCTTTACCTTTCATCCCATTAGCAAATCTTGCATTCCCTAACTGTGTAGATGAAGATGTTGCCTAAAGTGATGCAGAAGGAGAAGAAGACTTTGATGAGGGCAGCAGCATTTGTTCTTCTGAAGAAGGTGAGTAAGCTCATCAATCTTCTTAGTATAACATCTATGCTCATCATGTTTGGATCTCTTGTAATAAGCACATTTGATCTTCTTCTTTTGTGATGTTTCCTCTTTAGAAGATTTCTTTGTCTTAGGACTAGGTTGTGAAGGAGGATCCTTAACTTTATCTTTAGACTTCAAATCCTTATTATGTTTCTTGTCCTTGCCACTTAAAGCCTTAGGATCTTTTGCAATAAGTGCTTGAGCCCTCGTAGGTGTCAATGTGCCCATTTGTGCCAACTTTTCTTATTCCCTTGTGAGTTGCGCTGCAAAACCATCAAGAGAAGGCATTTTGTGTGCACTACCTAGAGCATCCATGGTAGCATAAAATGCAAAAACAAACACAGAATAATCAAGACCTAACTTAGAGAATATATAGAATCAACTACTCATCTTCTTTTTTAACCCCACATTTAGACAACTACAATCTGAGAGAATTAAGCTTGGTGAAAAAGTCCTAGATATTGTCAAAATGTCTAGGATCAAGATTCATTAGTTCATTCTCCAAATGAAATTTCCTCATCTTATATCTGGCTTACCAAAACAATTCTCTAAGGTAGTCCAAATATAATTAGGATGCTTACAAGATAACACATGATATCTCAAATCAGGAGAAATGGACATAATGAGAGTACCAAGAGCTTCATCTCTTTCATCAAACCATTTCCTTTTTTCTATAGCACTAGTGGGTTCAAGGTCTTGGTCAAAAGTAATCCTTTGCAACTTCAATTTCAACAATAAAATCTCCATATTAGATTTCCACTTAAGATAATTTGTTGTAGTTAGAAGTTAAACTTTAGGCAAATCCATGACGAAACAAGAAAATGTAGCAAATATCCCTCACAATGTAAACAACCAACCCCTTTGTTCACAAGAATTGAGAAAAACCAATATCAAACTTCAAAGGAGTAAAAGCACCACCAAATAGAAAAATATGAGAGAAATACATCAACCACTATGAAGGTGATGAAAATACCTTTCCATCAATTTGTGGTTTGTGAAAATCGGCCTCCGTTTGCAAAAGATATGTAAAAATGAAAAATGGCCTATAAAGGCACTTAGGAAGCACTAGCAAGCACCTAGTCACACCATATGACTACCACGAGCATAGGGGTGTAAAATATGTGGTGGCTTCCTATGCCACATAAACTCCAAATCTGAATGCCAAATCACCAAGTCACAACAAGCATACAAATCTCCAATCCATGTGAGAGAGACAAAACACAGCCTCGTGAGCCTTGCTCATGGTTAGGAAGTGAGTGACAGGCTATATTAATAGCCAAAGAAGGCTCCACACCACCAATGTGGGACAAAAGTCTCATACCAATGCCCAAATAGCAAAATGAACGGGCCCATCTCCACAAACCCTAAACAAATATTTTTGGCAAACTTTACAAATGCTAAAGTTTGAAGCAAAAATATATATCGGCAAAAAAAGAATAGCCAATCGATGGATCCCTGGAGACTGAATTTAAGAAATATTTTTATATCCTATGTATACTGCAATAATTATATTCCTTGATATGTTGTCTCATTCTTTTCCGCTTCTCAGTCAAGTTCGAACTCATGCAATTGTAAGGTTAACATTAAAGTTTACCAATACGTTGCGAGGAACCAGCCATGGAGCCTGCTGCTAGAATGCCTTCAAACAACCTTTGACAAGGAAAGATCCCCTTTCCTTACTGGGTGATAAGCTTCCAAGAAATAGAGCTTTCGATAGGCATCAAACAAATTTCTAGTGACACCCTTGATGGAATCATTAATGGGAAGAATATGGATGCGCTTGCCATACTTGACATCATGACATTGGTGAACAGAAACTACATCCACGAATCATCTCTCCCCATCCATTTCATCAAGCTATCAGAGGTGTAAATCTAGCAAAAAAAATGAAACCAGTGACCCTCAAAAGGTCACAAAAGAATTTGCAGCCCTTCTGGAAAAAGACAGCCTCTCTGGTCAAAACGTCACCTTCCAGCAATACAGCAAGCCTAGGGATTTAAGAAGATAGATGTCAATTAATGATATAAATTTCTACCAACTCTGTCAGGTATGTATATTGGCCAATGCCCCACTATCCTGGCTTCAAAAAAAATCTCAAAAACTCTGATGAAAAACTCTCAATGTAGGGAGACACAAGAAGTTGGCTTTGATACCATGTTGGTGAAAACCACCTCCTAGGAGCACAACCTGTAGGATAAACCTTCACAATACGAGAGAAAGCCGGTAAATAAATAACTGATAACAACTACTAAATAATAAAATGCACTAATAAACTAATATCTAATAATGTTGGATGCGTAAGTAAAACTTAAGCAAGATAAATGGTAAAAACTCATTTACTTCAACACCATCAAAGAGGAGAAATAACCCATCAAATGTGTCCTCCAAATCTGAAATGTGAGACTCCACAAATAAAGATGCAAACTTTGATAAATAGGAATATGCCAATGAGGTGGATCAAGAAGACTGAAATGATCCTAATACAACAAATCACTAGAAGCTCTCAAGGAAGCAACTTTGAACTCTGAAGTAGAAACAAATGATGGTGGAGTAGTGATCTCAATAAGAGGAGAAGGAGAAGCAAGAGAAGTCTCTATGTCATCATAACATTCAAGACATGCTAGATATTCAAGCTCTTCTTGTGTATCATCCTCAAAGGTATATTATATGCATCATCAATGGTATGAGGCAATCCATTACAGGATCATCTAGGAATGGAGAGATATGAGGGTTTCCGTAGATCTCCCCAATCTTAGTCCAATGTGTATGTGGACATTCAATGTCCAACATAGCCCACATAGTAGCATAATCAACACATGAACAAATCAATCCTACAATATGATCATTAGTATTGGCCCATGCATTTTTCTTCTTAGGTGTATCTGGTTCAGGTATGATTCCATAAAGATAAGGCAAAATATTGAGCCACCTGTAATGTGTGAGGATGTCTTTTTTCCTAGACTCATAATTATCTTTTTTCAGATTTATCACAGAAGGATGAATAGAAAAATCTATGATATATTCTCAAATGATTAGAGATCAAGACTCACAAACTTATCCCCCAATTTCACTCAATCATAAGAACACCCCAGTAATATATGATGTTGGCACTTTATACTCAATGCAACTACAATTGCCACTAGCTAAAATAGCAAAGTGGTATTTGATCTTGGTACAATGCAAATGCAAAAATTAGGTTATAACTGAAAGTATAATTTCTATGTAGAATTGGATGAAACTGATAATAGATTTGTATAATTTCAATGTCCAACATAGCCATCATAGTGTCATAATCAACACGTGAACAAATCAATCCTACAATATGATAATTAGTATTGGCCCATGCATTTTTCTTATGAGGTGTATCTGGTTCAAGTATGAGTCCATAAAGATAAGGCAAAAGATTAAGCCACCTGCAATGTGTGAGGACGCCTTTTTGCCAAGACTTGTAATTATCCTTTTTCAGATTTATCACAGAAGGATGAATATAAAAATCTATGATATCTCCTCAAATTATTAGACATCAAAACTCACAAGATTACCCTCCCAATTTCACTCAACTATAAGAATCCCCCAGTAATAAATGATGTTGGCACTTTATACTCAGTGCAATTACAATTGTCACTACCCAAAATAGTAAAGTGATCTTTGATTTTGGTACAATGCAAATGTCAAAATTAGGTTATAATTAAAAGTATAATTTATGTGTAGAATTGGATCAAACAAATAACTAATCTGAAAAGTACACAAAAAATGATGCACTTTCAAAAAAATAACCAAAAAATGTTATTGTATGAGCCCAACGGAGCCCTGGAAGTTCCCAAAATGAAAATTGCGTAACAAGAGTGATGAAAATCTATAATTTCTAGAAAATCTAGGCACCAAAATCAAAATCAGATTGCACCACTACAAAGCCTATGAAATTCTACCCCAAATCAAAAATAATTACTCAAAAAAGGATCCAAATTGATTGAGATACAAGCCTCCAAAGTCTGAATGCCAAATTAAAAATGCAAATGATAGGGGGGTTAGATTAGGGGTGAAAGGCCACTGACGTCATGCTAACATCAACAAATCCAAGCAATGGAATATTCCTTGATCCTCAGAATATTCCAAGAATCCTAAAACTACCTTCCATTTTCTTAGAAACCGCCCAAAATCTTCAAAACCGTTATTCAAAATTGTCGAAACCACCCTTCGATGGCAGGAAACTGCTTACGATGATGTATGGGTAGTTTTCGAGTAGCTCTTAATGGAATATACATTGGAGATTCATTGCCTAATTAGATGCCATTGTAAGAGTGGGGAATATACCCCTAGGATGTTATTTCTGGTGGTATGATTGTTGGCTTTCTATTGTCCGCCAGTCAAGGGGTTTTCAACCTATTGGATTATTTTAAACTATCAGAGGCTAGCAAATCAGCAGGCAATTTGGGGGGCCTGCACCATGTGGATAGCGTAGCTATCACCACATGGCGCTCCTGTAGTGGTGGTGTACAATATACAGGGGGTCCTATACCTTGTGGTACTCACTAATGCAAGTACAATCCTACCTTCCAATTTTATCCGCAACAAAACTCTTTAACCAAAAAATAAATAAATTAACCAGTGAATCAAGATTTTACCTAGTGGTCTGAAGACTCAGAAGATTATACTAATGAAGGGTGATGTAGGCAATGACGTAGAGGTCGTATGATGTACGGATCCATACAATCTGTAAGGATTGTTCACCAACTTGGATCTACAAACCCTCCAAAAATGGCCATTATTTTTTTTAAGTCAAAATATAGTGTTTTATATCAAAATTCATCTATTTGGCCTTCTGGACTCAATGGAAAGGTCCTTTTTTACCATAAATGCACCCAACAAAAACTTGAGTCTGAATATATATCATATTTGAGAAGGGCCTTGCAGATCTAAAGCTTTGATACCATGTAAGAGTCCCCAATGGACTCAATCTGTCAAGAGCACCTGCAAAACCAAGATTAGACTTTCACAAGAGATCTGCAAGAGAATAATGTTATATTATGGTGCAACAATGAATAATGATATTACACACTCCATATAAAATGTACAAGAGAGACCTTGCTTACAAAGGCAAATTTGAGTGGTAGGACTAAATAGGATGATGACAAGTGTCTTAATCATATGACATGTGACAACTAGAGGATAAGATGACAACTATAGGATAAGATCACATGACAACTAGAAATATCTAGAAAGATTCCTAGAGGCCTAATTCAACTTAACATGTGAACATGTGTGAATAGATCCTAACTAATGACTAGTTAGATAATGTGCCTTGTTCATATTATAAAGGGGAAACCCGATAGGAAATACCCTATTCACACCAACACATAGTAATATATGTAAACTCCGATCAGCAAGACATCCATTTTGTATATTTTCTTTCTATCATATAAAAAAGGGAGTGGTCTCCATGAGGTCACTTCATCTACCAAAAAAATATATGTAAGTAAAATTATAAAAAACACATTCAACATTCTGAACTAAATGTAAAATTATTGAATAATGAGTTTAATTGGTACACCCAAAAATATTGAAGTTGAATATAAGCATTTTCTTTCTCATAAAGATCTACAAATATTTCAAATTATTAAAATATATTTTTTAAATTTATATGTTACATCATTATTGCAATTTATTGTGTGTATTGTTGAGAAAAATGTGTGAAAATCTAATTTAGGAGCTAATTTGTTGTTTCATATCAAATTTATATCATTTATAATCACCACAAATTGGAAACATAAAAATAAATCAATAATAATGGAGATAAGAGCAATCACGTAGTGTAGTTACATTATCAAATTTATTTTGAGAGAATCGTTTTAGAAAAAAAACTCAACATCAAATCAATACCACTTAGTATATTATAGTAAAAATAGGTTTACAATATAGTGAGAAAGTTGATTTATGGTGTCATCAACCTTTTCTCCAAATCTAGTAGAATTTTGACGATACCTCCTTACTCCAAAAGCAACTATATCAAACCACTACCCCAAGACTCATTTATAGAGTTGAAAAATATATGAAACCATAAATGGTATCTACCAAAACCATGGCTTCATTTCATAAAGGCACCTAAAATGACCCTTCACATTCCCCTATGACCCTTCACCTACCCAATGTGAATTTTCACATTCTAAGTCAATAAGTCCACCTAGAAAATAGCATCAACGTTGTGACTCTTCATATTCCATCTAGAAGTGGTCTTATTTTGTCTTGATGAATGTTTTCATGTGACCCTTTAATTAAATACATATTTTCAATGTCAAATACATGGTATACAACACCTAACATCACCAACAATAGTTATTAATTATACAAGGTGTAGACACCTGAAAATGGTCACAACCATCTTCATCTATTTTCTGATAATTCCTTACCTGACACATGTTAATTAAATAATTTATGATTATTTAATTAATATTTCCACGTCTTTCCTTCATTACCAAAAATCAATTTCTACTACTATAGTTCAAAAAATTAAATATTTTTAAAACTATAATTCATATACACTCCCAAAAATTAAATAAATATTCCTATTTATTTAATTTCCTATTTTGTGCAATTTTGATTACTTTTAGTAATCATCATTATTTTCCTCTTAATCATGTGCACATGGGTTAATTAAAATTAATCCACAATTACATCTCCCCATGTTTCTAGAAGTCAACTTGTCATTCAATGTACATGCATGTACATGACAAGTGGTACTTTGGAAGCATGGACAAATCTTCCAAAAAAGTCTATTTGTCTTATTTTCTTCTCATCCACTCCAAGTGTCACTATTCATGGAATTTTAAATTCCATGTGGCACTATTCCACCACTATTCATCCAATTTTAAATTCCACTTGTCCTCTCATTCAAATTTTAAATTTTTCACAAAATCTAAACCATACATTTTCATAAATGAAGCCTTACATGTCATACACCTACCCAATCCTAGCCATCTAACCATTCAACCATCCAATTTCATCCATTGATCTTCCCTTGAATCTTGGAGCATCCTTCTCATCCAATCTCCTTGTGACACTTGTCCAATTCTCCTTACTTGAGGATCCTCAAGTAATGTGAGCCCTTGATCCTCTAATTCAATCCTAGCCCTCCATCCTCACCTCCAAAAATCTATAAATTGAGCCTTCTTCATCTATTTTCAACAAGTAATTGAAATGTAATGAAATTTTGCCTTATTGAGCACTCACATTTAGCAATTTAGCATAGACTTAACATATCATAGGGCATGTCAAGAGCTAGGCCTAGTTAGTTTAGGTGCAATTGGGATAGTTTATTAGCATAGCTCTTTAGTCTTATCATGAGGTTGCAAGGGTTGTGAATTGAATAGATTAGACACATTCTAGATTGTTTAGAATAGTTCACATTTTTTGTATACATTTTTAGCACGCCCGGTGGGACCCCCACCACCTTAACAAACCATTTCCACAATGTTTTTTGCTTGTTTTTATGTGTGCAGGTCAGAACAGTGCCAAGTTTTCACAGAGTACCGCTCAGCCAATAGATTTCAGCAATCAGACCTCCAAATTTAGCGCCCAGTTTTGTTGCTTCTCTGATATACTTCAGTGTCAAAAATTCTACCTTTCAACGCCCATCTCATCTGTTTTAGTACCTGAGCACAGGGGAGGTATAAAGTGGTCATTTTGTCTAAATTTTTCATCTTTTTAGCCTCATAGTGTTTTGGTGGCTTACTAATCTTGCTAAAAACAAATTTGTAGGCTTTTAGCTTTCTGTTTTGCAAATTTTAGCCATTTCACAAGCCTCCATAATGCTTATTTTGCTTCAGCACCCAGCCTGCACGTACTACTGCCCAACCTTACCAGATTAGCATCCAGCTTTGGATATCATCAAACTTTGTCTTTCCATCATTTTAAGGATTAATTACCAACCTATTGGGTTTTATTGTTTACTAACTTGGTTGACAACACTTTTTCAAGTCTTTTACTCTATGTTTTGTAGGTTTAGATCATTTTACAAGCCATTATATTACCCCTGTAGGATCAATGCTCAGACAATTTGCATCAGTGCCCATAGAGTCAAGTATCATTTCACCTTAGCACCTAGGTTTTGTTGATTAGCGCCTATAGTGTCTGTTTCAGAGCCCAAACCCTCTGTCTCGGCGCATGGCTTTATCAACATCAAGACAGTCAATTTCAGTGCCTTGTCTTTGTATCACACATTTGCTAACTTGTTTGCATTTGTTTTGGTCTAACCCTTGTTTTTTCTAGCATCTTTCGCTTGTCTGAGGCATTTCCAAACTACTAACACTTGTTTGCAGCCCCGCTAGTCAAAGAATCATCTTTTTTCTCACTAAATTAGGAACTAAATTAAAGTAGTGGGAATTAACTTTTATGCTTTGTTTTAGAGTGAGTAGAAGGTGTATGCTCTCCCCTCGCACCATTTGGTGATCTTGGGGATCAAAAACTTTCTTACACTCTCTTTATTTTTCTGTTAATCTTAGGATCCAAGATGTGTATGCTCTCCCCTTACACTTCATGCGATCTTGGGTGACCAAAAACATCTTGGATTCTTCCCTTTAGGGGACCTGCTTTGGAATTCATCACCAAGGGTACAACCTCAACTGCATGTTCTGGCGTAATATATAAATGTTGTGAGAATTGAAAGACTCGCTTCAAAGGAAGGACCCTCTCCCCCCTTGTAAAGACCTCAAGACTCTTAGTCCACCGAGACTTGTGTTCATTGGCACTTGGTTGGATTGGGACATCCCCATTCACAGATTTGTCCCCCATACCTTGTGTATATTGGAACACCCCCTAGAAGCTTGTTCATCCTAGTTAAGACCTCTGGTCATCATATCCTTCAATGCATTGCAGTTGCATGGACGAGAAGAGCTCACGCTTGTACCTTCATTGGCTGAGATAGAATACACTTTGGGCAAGACTTTTGTCTCCAAAGTAAGGGGTGTAAGGTGGTACATGACCTTGCATTCCCTACCTATCCAAACAATGATAAATGGTATCAAGGGGATGGAAATCATCATTATCTAAATAGTGGGGATTGAAGTCACACCTGAGTGAGTCTGCGGGATCTGACACACCTTGCTTGATTAAATATTAGGCTTATACAAAAGTGTTTGGTGTGTTTTCTTGTGAAATACCTATATTCGCCATTTGTCATCCGCAAAGG
The DNA here is from genome assembly GCA_027924645.1 of Cunninghamia lanceolata. NCBI lineage: Eukaryota > Viridiplantae > Streptophyta > Pinopsida > Cupressales > Cupressaceae > Cunninghamia > Cunninghamia lanceolata. The sequence goes on along the minus strand of BSBN01000143.1, from coordinate 1,991,405 downwards.
TTCATAGTCTCTCGCACCCATTTCGAAAAGTGTCAAAATAACCATTATGTTTGTTTGATTGAAATATCTTAGTAAATCTCAACCACAAACATTCAAAAGTCAAGAAAACCCCTATCATTGCCTAATTTTTGTCTATTAGTGCCTATCAATCCTCTATTAGCACCTATTTGGCCTCTATTAGCGTCATACATGGCCTCTATTAGCACCCAGTAGGCCCCTATCAACGCCCAGTCAAGTGGATTAGCACCCATTTGGCACCCTTTAGTGCCCATCATCCTTCTGTTTGTGCCTAGACCCTCTGTCATAGCGCCCAAGTTGAAACTTGCACAAAACCTAAGCACTTTTTCATTTTGGTCAGCAACTCGATCCTCTCACTTCACCTGACATCCTTCTGCATCCAAAATCACTTACATTTTGTCATTTTTGATCACCCACACCCATATATAGCTTAACTTGTGATCCACAACCTTATTCATTGTTCCAAAATAAACATCCATTATCCTAAATCTAATCAACCTCAATTATCCAAATCAAATCAACCTTTATTAAAATCCAATTATCTAAAATCATCCAACAAATCCTATCCCTAACTTTCCAAAGTTTAGAATCTAGATCATTTTTTATCATCCTCTTGTTTGTATTAGGCTTAAGAACTTGTCTATCTTAAGTTTAGTATAAACTCGCAATCATCTCACTTGGATAGACTAGCTTAAGAGCTTAGACTCCTCCTAATTTGGTGGACTTCAAGAATCTCGTCTTTCTTAGTGTGTCTTGTCTACCCCAAGTAAGACAATCTCATTATCCCCTTGCTTAGGCTCTTTGTCCACCCTAAGTTTGTAAGGATAACATTTCATCTACACTCATAAGTGATCTAGATTTGAGATTAGGAAAATCATCATCCTCAAGCATTTGTCCACAACATCCAACTTCAATCATCTTCATCTTTTTATACCTCCTATCACATGATCAAAAGCTAAGAGAAAAATGGATTCTCATTATCAAACCCTCTCTCCACATGGCTCCACCACAAGCAACATGGAGGGATACATCAATCAACTCGAAATGGATGAAGCATCTATATCACAACACATCTACTCCCCCACATTTGTCAATTTCATTAATGAAAGAAGATTGCATCACAAATTTGACCAATTCCTTGACAATCATAAGGATGAATTCCTTGAATGCCTCATCAAACATGGAGCACGTATCCCCCACTCATTTGACCAAGACAAACTAAAAACAATCATGCATGAGAAACCACCATAACCCATTCTCAATCAACCATGGGGACATGTCCCTAATCCCAACAACCTCATCTATGATAATCTATGGGCTAACTTCACTAAAACTACCAATGTCGTCCATACCATTGATCAAAACATAGGATGTAATACCATTTCGCAACCACAAGTGTTAGACCCTCCTTATGGTCTACCATACCATATGCTACCATCTAACTTCCCAACTTCCGCCATGTCTACCAATGCAAGTAACATCGTCATACCACCCTCATCAAACATTCCTAAAAATACTTCCCCCCTTGGTCATCCCACAAAGGATGACCATCACCCAAACAACGTTACCCCCTATGGTACCTTCACAAACACCTCTCCAATCACAACATCCATTCACATCTCAAACACACCATCAACCTAAAAATCCCTTATCAAGTTAGACACATCCTACATAAACATATCACTCAACCACCTATCAACAATCTCTCCATGTTGCTTCTATGCAACATCAACATACCACCCACCACCAACAACCACCCTTCCAATCACAACATGTGTATCACTCATCTACTCACACCCAACCACAACATCAAATGTACAGACCCTATATCTACTCACAAGATATGGGCCTCCCACCATATATCCCACAACATTATGCAATCCCACAACAACAATTGTCATTACATCAACAATCACAACAACCACCACTTCAGTCTACACCACAACCTCCCCTTTCCAATCCCTTCGATCAAGAATGGAAAGAAATGAAAAATGCTCTCAAGAACCTTCAATTATGGACCCAAAAGAAACATTATAAGTTTGAATAAATATGTCCCTATTTGTTTGATTGAAACATGATGACCATACATTTTCCTCACATTTTGAGGTACCTAAATTCGATAAATATAAAGGAAAAGGAGATCCTCATGACCACATCAAGGACTTCTTCATGGCATGCCAAGAATTATCGTATGATGATCAATTCCTCCTTCGTCTTTTCCCACAAAGCTTAGGAGGCCAAGTCTTAGAGTGGTTTATGCACTTGCCTTATGCCTCCATCTCCACCTTCGCTGACCTAGAGGAAAAAATTGTCGCCCATTTCTTGTACAACGTAGAGTACGAAATCACCATGCTCGACCTTTTCAATACCACACAACGAAATGGTGAATTTTTTTCCGCATACCTACAAAGATGGAGAGCCCTTGCTAACAAGCTACCTTGGACCACACCCAAAAAACAACTTGTACATATCTTCATCCAAAACTTGAACCAAGAAATGGCCTTCCACTTGCAAGTTCATTGTGCATCCACCTTTGATGAAATCATAGAGAAATGTGTCACCATCGAAAAGGCCCTTATAGCAAAGGTTTGGTCAAGATCTACAGTAGAAATGATAACGACAAACCATCTGATGACAAACCTAAATTTTGGGCTAAGAACAAAAATGTCGTAGGAGATGGTGGTACCGATTCCAAGTTCATTCAAATAGTCACTCCTAAACCTAAAGAGGCACATGTACAAAATGTTTCGAACAATGTCTCTATGTCATCCGCTCCACCAAAATGAAATCTGTTAGAATGAGGTTTGTCATTGATGTCAAAAGGTCATCTGTTGTTTGAGTTGATTGATGATGGTTCATGTTTCAGGAGTTGCATAGTGTGACAAGTTTGTCCTTGATGGTTTGGTAATTGACTCATCCATGATATATGCAAAGGTTGTAAGGTTTATCTTCATGTTGGCTTAATAGTGTTTCATGTCATGGTTTTCATGCTTCTTGTCGCAGGTCATGTTATGATGATATTATTGTTCTTGATTTGAAGGAGTTGTTATGGAATTGCTAATATGTTGGTTGATATCAGAGATGTTCACATGGAGTTGATATTGATGTTCTTCATGATTCACTTAATGAGGTTGCTTGCTTGGTTCATCATGTTTCAAGATGTTGGCAGAGTTGTGTTTGGTCTTAGTTGATGATCAATATTGTATGCAGTGATTTTATAAGTTGTTACTTCTTGTTATCATGTCATTTCTTGTTCATGCCTAAAAGGATGCCTTTTAGATGATGATCATGATCTTTCTTCAGTTGATCATGTCTTAGTACTTCAGGAGCGTGGAGCTTGCTTATGGTAGAGATGTGGAGTTGGTTTGATGAGATGTTGAGTTTGGAATTCTTGGAGGAGTCTATTGTCTTCATGATCACCTGTGCTTTGGAGATGTCAATTGAGATATCAACAATAGTGGGATTTGATAAGTTGCTTTGTGAGTGACATTAAAAAGGAGCATAAAGAAAATGTTGGTGAGTTGTTAATATGATGCACATGGTTTTTCTAGTCTTAGACTGTGTTATACTTAAATGTCTTCATTTAGAGAGGTGGTTTGCATCTTGCAAGTGATCTCAGTTAAATTGTTTTTCAAGTTCCTAAAATCCTCTAGTGTATTTGGCAAAGTATTCAAAATGTTCTCATCATTCTGTCACCTTTTTGCAACAGTCAAGGGACTTCTCTGCAACAGTTAAGGGGTTTGCCAATCATTTTGAAGACCTAAGAGCTAAATTTCTTAAGTCTAGGGTTTATTACTTGAAGACCTAAAACCCTACACTATATTCCTAAAGACATAATTCTTCATTCTTTGCTCCTCATTATTGTTATGCACTTTTTGTTTTGTTATACAGTTGACCTATGATTGCAGGTCATGCCACTCAAGGCAACCTGCTAGAGGGGTATTATAACATATGCAGACCGGCCCCATCGATCTCTCTTATCTCTGGCAGTGGTCTCTCTCTAAGCGCGTGGGCATCAAAACACATATCAACGGTGTTGCTTAAAAAATGAAAAGGTCGATCAAAGGCGATGTTCAAACTTTGATCTCCTCCTTGTGTTTGACATTTGAAGTGCATTTGACCGTCAGTTAAATGAGACTGCAGTGATTTGGTTTTTTCAAGGCTATTTTTAGATAGTTTCTAAAGGCGATGATTTGGCTTTTTCAAAAGGAGAGTTTTAAAAGCATTTTTTTAAGGAGATTTTTTTTCTTAATATAGAGCCCTTCGTGTAGAAGATAAAGATATTTGAATGAATAAAGATTTTGTGCAATATTAATTGCATTTTTAAAGGGAAAGTTTCTATAGTAGTGGTTTCTTTTTGAGAAGAAATTTTTAATGCAGAGAAGATGATAGAAGGATAATATTTTTTTATCGGAGCAGATTGAAGATTGTTATTTGCAAGAGATGGATACCATTTTATGATTTCTAATTTTTAAATGGGAGACGATAAATGCAGGGAAGATGAATAGATTGGAGATTATTGAAGAGTTATTTTTGAAAAGGGAAAATGAATATGCAGAGAGGAGGGGAAATGAAAGGTCTTTCTATTTTTAATGACATTGTAGGTTCATTGTGAACAAAATTGAGGACTAATATGCAGCATTGAAGACATATTTTTTGTGAGGTTTTGAGTTGAGATGAATTCAATGCAGGAGATGATTGAAAGACATTGTTGATTGCAAATGAAAGATATTATTTTGCAGATAAAAAGAAAGATAATTTGTAGATTGAATTGATTGTGAAGGTATTTGCTGATTAATGGAAGAGCATGTATGCAAATGAAGACTTTGAAAACATATACATAAAGACATCATTTTTGTTTTTGGAGACAAGGTAATAGATGAAATTGCAGATGAAGAAGTTTGTATTGAAGGTATAGATATATGCAGGATATGAATGAAAGAGAGATATAGGTGATTTATATTGAAATAAAGTAACCCTTTGTATCCTTCTTGTTTCTTCTGAGTTTATTTGTACTTCTATTGCTAGTGAGGCATGTATATGTGATCAGTGAGATCTTAGCCAGTGCGGCTGTGTCAGTGAGACACTAATTGTACCTAGTCAAGGTTATCAGTTTTGCCAATGAGGTACAATAAAGTGGAAGGATTCAAGAGTGGTTTTTTATCCCTATGAGGGTTTTCCACTCATCAAAACCTGTGTCATGTCTTCTCTTATGATTGATTATGTTATACCTATTTGGTCATCCTTATTTAAGTTTCATATTCTAGTTTGCATATCATGATGACTATGTTTTCAATGAGTTCCTTTGCACAAGATCTTTGAGTTAAGTTTTGAAATGTTAAATTTCATTGACCATTAATTCACCCCCCCCCTCTCAGTAGTCTTGTACTCCAACAAAATCCTCCCAACAATCCAAAATGTAAGTACACTCCTTTGGGTGAAGCTCTCAAAGTTGTGTTCCAAAAACTTGTCCAAGCCAACATGGTTGAGTTTCCCACAACCAAACCTTTTGATTAAAACCAACCTAAATCTGCATGGTACAAGGAAAATGAGTATTGTGACTATCATCATATCAAAGGACACTCCCCGAGAAAATGTATGAAATTGAAGAACTATATCCAAGACCTCATTGATCGTGGCGATATCCAAGTGGAAGGAAGTAACAATACCTCACTCAATGATGGCTTAGGATTTTACCAAGACCCTCTTCCCAATCGCAATAACCAATTTGCATCTAAACCATCATCCTCCAACACCAATCCCAATAACCAAGCCAATAACATAAACTATAACAATGTTCCACCTCCTTATGATAATATAGTAGGCTAGATTTATTTCAACTCTACTCGTAGATCGCCACCATCAAAATCAAAAACAATACCCCCGAATGTGTTGTTACCACCCGACATGTGCATGTAACCATTAATGAACCATCCCCATCCTCCACCACTACCACTTTTGAATATAACCTCCTCGACCATCTTAGGAAGAGCCACGCACAAATCTCCATCTTGGAACTCCTTAAGACATCTACCATCCATCGTGAAATTCTTGACAAAGCCCTCCAAGAATCCCATGTTCCCACTGACATTCCACCTACACAATTCTAAAACTTGGTGGCCTAATTTTCCTCATCCTACCATCTCATTTTTAGCCAATCTGTCATGTCATCTATCGACCCCATCCATAACAAATCACTCCATATCGAAGTCCTAATCACCAATCACAAAGTCAAGAGAGTACTCTTGGATAATGGATCTGGTTTGAACATATGTACATTGAAGTTCATAAAACTTTTGGGGTATTCAACAACTGATCTAGAATCTTTGGTTATCTCCATTAAAGCATATGACAACACATAATGAGAATCAGAAGGCACTATATGTCTCCCTATCAAATTGGGTCCCCTCACACTACCCACTCTGTCATGTAGTTGATCTTGATCTCCCATACAATCTTCTCCTCGGTCGACCATGGTTGCATGCCATGTAATCCATCCCCTCAACCTATCACCAATGGATTAAGTTTCCCCACAATGGCATTGAAGTCACTATTCCCACCGATCAACAACCATTTGAGTATTGTAAATCTTTGGAAGTTGTCTATGATAGACACTTTCATTTCCCAAGAACCTATGGGGAACATCTCAAAGACCCCTCATCCACTTTGTCCACGTCATCTCACCCTTCATCCACTCTGTCCACTATAACTAATCCATTACATGCCTCCACTTCATCGACTACTCTAACTCCTCAAATATCCCAGTTCAATATCATAGACAAAGGGTTTGGTGAATATGAGCTTCATAACACCTTCCATGTGGGACAATTGCCTTTGTCCCCCTGCTCCAATGGTCATCACCTACAGAAAAAGGTTCAAGAACAACATCACAAGATCAATGACAAGATCACCTTCATCCCAGCATAGGTCTCTCGAGAAGAAGTCGTAGAAACATCCTTGAGTGATTGGTTATACTGTGATGAGACCCCTCCAGCAAAAGTAGATCTTGAATATTTCAAGGAAAAATATCTTGTACCATTCCAAATTTGTACCAAAATTTCTACCATGGAAAAGGACTTGCCATCGATGAGAAAGGTACTATAGAACCAATCTCGATTGATCCCACATCTCCCAAGAAATATGCCTAGTACTTTGGTTTAGGATACGCACCACCCACTATGACAATCCATAGACCCGCTAAAACTTTGGTACATGTGACCGAATCCTCTTCTATCATTAAAAACATTGTGCCAAGTGTCATCATAGCTTCATTGCAAAGAACTTGATCTTTCATGCATCTTCCCTGACAAAGCCATCTTCCTCATCGACCTTCCCCTCATCCATCCCAATCTCATTTCCTAGGATTATCAAGGACCACCGCCTCTTGATATATTTCAAAATGATGAGAGGCTCTCTGCATTCCTAGAACTCCATGACACCTCACAATATGACATATGCTTGTATGCTAATACCTACTTTGGGGAAGAGGAGATCCTTCTTCCAAATCAAAAATCAAAAAATAGAAATTTGTCCCCTAGTGAAAACCTCTCTGAGGCACTTTCGGATACAAAAGAGAAATAAAGACATATCTCCTGATGAAAACCTCTCTGAGGTGATAGAAGATGAGGATCTCCGTCTTCCTCCCATACCATCCTACTGGCAGGAATGTTCCACCATCCTGATTGAAGACACACAAGAAATCAGCCTCAGAACACAAGAACAACCTAAGCTCGCCCACATTGCAGAAAGTCTCACTATCAAAGAAAAATCCAACCTTTCAATCATACTCCATGAGGCACCAGATGTCTTCGCTTGGTCCTATGCAGACATGCCAGGGTTAGATCCTTCCTTGGTGGTCCATCATCTTGTGGTACATCCAAAAGCTCAACTAGTCAAACAAAAACTCTACAAGATGCATCCTCAAGTGGCCCTTCTCGTCAAAGAAGAATCGCAGAAACTATTGGAAGTAGGCTTCATTCGTCCTATAGACTACCATGAATGGGTTTCAAATATAGTTCTAGTTGCTAAGAAACCTGGGGGCATCCAAGTATGTACAGATTTCCATGACCTAAACAAAGCATGTCCAAAAAAAGACTTCCCGCTTCCCAATATCAACATCATTGTGGATTTGACAGCTAGGCATGAAATTATCTCTCGTGGATAGATTCTCAAGATATAATCAAATTAAGATTTCTCCTAAAGATCAACATAAAACATCTTTCACCTATCCTTGAGGTACTTACTACTGGCAAGTTATGCCCTTTAGTCTTAAAAACACAAGAGCAACTTATGAACGACCCATGACTACGACGGATATTTGAGCGCCTTAGAGAATACAAGCTCCATATCAATCCTAAGAAATGTGTCTTTGGCGTCACATCAGGCAAACTCTTGGGGTTCATCGTCTCCCACAGAGGTATCGAAGTGGATCCAGCTAAGGTCACCGCTATTATAGAAATGCCACCACCAAAGAATCTCAAGCAACTTTTGTAGTTTCCAAGGCAAGCTTTAGGCTATCTAAAGGTTCATCGCTCAACTCATAGATAAATGCCAATCAGTTTCCCACTTAGTAAGGAAGTACACTTCAAATGGGATCAAAACTGTTAGCAAGCATTTGACTACATCAAGGAGTATTTGACTTCAACCCAGTCATTATGGCACATATCCATGGAAGGCCCCTACTATTGTATATATCAGCAACTTCAATAGCAATGGGGCTACTTTTAGTACAGCATGATGAAACTGGTCGTGAAAGGGCTATATACTATATCAGTAGGACTCTTGTCAATTATGAACTTAAGTTCTACACACCTATGGAACGAGCATGTCTAGTTGTTGACTTATGCTCTCAAAAGATGCGACACTACATGTTAAGTCACTCGATCAAGCTCATCTCAAAAGTTGACCCTCTAAAATACCTGCTTTCCAGAACTTCACTCACAGGAAGAATGGCAAAATGGGTAATGTTACTCAATGAATTTGACAATGAGTATGTTGATCGAAAAGCAATCAAAGGATAACTTGTAGCAAACTAGTTAGCTGAAGCACCTCTCACAGATCATCAACCACTGACTTTCTAGATGAGTCCATCCTAACTATAACAGAATCAACAATCTAGAAATTATGCTTTGATGGATCCTTCACAAATCATGGCTCAAGACCAGGAATACTTTTGATAACCCCACAAGGAGACTACATTCCCAAAGCATATAGGCTTGCATTCCCTTTTACAAATAATGTGGCCGAATATGAAGCCTTGATTATTGGTCTTAAAACAGCAGCTCAATGGAACATCCAGTAGTTACATGTCTATGGAGACTCTCAGTTGGTTATCAAATAGGTCAATGGTGAATACCTCACTAAGGATGACAAACTAGTCCCCTACAAGTAAATGGTTTATGAATACAAATTGTTCTTCACCCACATTCAGTTTGAGTAGGTACCCCGACTACACAATAAAGCAATTGATGCCATGGCCACCATTGGATCCCTCCTGGATATGCCTCATGATAGTCATCATTATCAGTTTCTTGTGGAACAACTCCTCATGTTAGTATATTGCATCGCCGAGTCAGAATTTGTATGTGAGATTGTTGGTACTAAAAATCCTTGGTACCATGACAGTTATTCCTACCTCCAACATCACACCTTCCCCCTGATTCCTCTCGTAAACAAAAATAATCCCTCATCTGCCAAACCTCTTGCTACACCATTCTCACCGACACCCTTTATCATTGAAGCTATGATGGCACTTTCCTACAATATTTAAACACGGAAGAAGCTTCCCTCGCACTACACGAAGTCCACACAGGTATCTGTGGTGCCCACACAAGCGGTATTGTCCTAGCCAAAAAACTCTTACGTATAGGATATTACTGGCCAACAATGGAACATGATGCATGTGAATATGTGAAGAAACATAAGCCTTGTCAATAGCATGGAGATCTCATACATACTCCCTCTTAGGCATTGTAGCCAATCACCACACCATGGCCCTTTTCTCAGTGGGGCCTAGATCTCGTTGGAAAAATTCACCCGCCCTCTTTTGATGGACATAAATTCATCATCACTACCATTGAGTACTTTACCAAGTGGGCCAAATCCATTCCTCTCACTTTTACCACTGGCACTCAGATCTCCAAATTCATCCTCTACCATATCATTTGCCAATATGGCATCCCATCTGCCCTTGTCACAAATAATGGAAAACCCTTCAAAAATAATGATGTTCATGCCCTTGGTGAACAATTCCATATTCAACATCATTGGTCCACTCCATATTATCCCCAAGGGAACTACCAAGCCGAGGAAACTAATAAAACCTTACTCAAAATCCTCAAGAAAGTTGTCAATGAAACTAGTCGTGACTGGCACCTCCACATCCATCCCGCTCTCTCGGCCTACCACACTAGCATCTGCACTCCTACTGGAGCCACTCCATACTCACTTGTCTTTGGAGCTGAAGCTATCTTTCCAATCAAGATTGAATTACCTTCCTTACGCATATCCTTGTGTAATGTCATCACTGAAGAATATTATCATGTTGCACGTCTCCAAGAGTTAGAGCTATTGGATGGATGATGCCTCAATGGCTTGAATCACCTCCAAGCATACTAGAATCAGCTTCACATATCCTACAACAAGAAAATTTGTGCCAGAGAGTTTGCAGTAGGAGACCTGGTCTTAAAAGAAAATCAAAGGAATCTTTCAGAATGAGACAAGAAAGGGAAATTTGAGCCTAATTGGTTGGGTCCCTATGTGATCATAGCTAAATATGGTTTAGGAGCATATCGCCTTTCTACTCTTGAAGGAGAAGAACTTGAAGAACCCATGAATGTCATCCATCTAAAGTGGTTCCATAGCTAGTCTGCTGAATACCCCAAGTAAAAAATACAAAAAAATTAAATAATGTCAAAAAATCAAAAAATAATCAAAAAATAAAAAAAGTAAAAAAGTAAAGAAAAATAATCCATCCTATGGTGAAAACCACTTCTTGTGGTGCCTTGGGCAAGTACCATGATGAAAACCTATTTACATGTGTCATGTGTAGCCTCAATCCAGATCCATTATTCATCCATCCTCTCACTATTATTACATCCATCATCCCATCCACTTTGTTCTCGCTACTTGACCTTTCACCATTCCATAAATCTAAGTATCCATCATTCCCAAAATATTCATTCGCACTCCACAGTTCATAACCCAAACATCCTCCCATCCCATACATGTGTCTCACAAGAGGCTGAGTAACAGAAAAGTAGAACTCGGCCACACCATCGATCCAATACCTTCATCCCCCCTTAGGCTATCCCCCCTATATGAGCTTCCATCCCCATTACTTTTTTAATAGAGTGAGTAACAAAATAAAAATCACACCCACATTAAATCCCCCCACCTGGATCCTCCCTCACCACCCACCCACCCTACCTAGCTTACCTCTCACCCAAGCTCCCTTGCTCACTCGTCCCCTGGTCCCCTTCGTGGTTTGTATAAGAAGCACATATTTGCACCACCATGACACCTCCCTGGTTACCCTCACCATCTTTATCATCCCCTAGCCTATCCACCTCCTCCCCCCACTCTCCCCTAATCTCTCCCTACCACGGTCCCCTTCGTGGTTTTAATAAGCATCATGTATTTGCACCGCCAAGACACTCATTTGGTTACCCCCTCCCTCATCATCCTAACCTCCCTTGATCACTCATCCTCCAGTCCCCTTTGTGGTTTGTATAAGCACCGCATCTTTGCACCACCATGTCACCCAACTGGTTACCCTCATCCCCCCACACCTTTCTCACCACATCCTTGGCATATTCCTCTGAATCATGGTTTTAATACATGGTACAGTCTGAAAACTAACAATTCCATCCTCTACCCAGCCCTCATCGGCCAACATTTAACCACTCACATATCCCATTCATCAATTTATCATAACTACATATCATCACCACCCGCATCTTAATGTGCCTTGATCTCATGAATACAGGGTATGTAGGCAATCTGGAATATGAAGGAAGTATTCAGTACATAGGTACACAAGATGCCACCCATTTGACCCCACTTGGATTGTCCCTTTCTCTTGAGATTGTTGATTACACTTGACCTCAGCACAATACACTCATTATGCATACTATCCAAGCATCAAGCTTTCACTCAAATCATTGACTATCAGATCAGCGTCACCCACAGCTTATGGCCTATGTATCTCTCTGCCCATCCTTCGATTTATCCTAATCATCCATCGATTCATGCCTTACGGATGCATCCATCCTACAATAGGCAGAGTCCTCAATCTACACCCATCTTGGCAAAAGATATAATGGTTGTATGTTTGGTCAGTTGGTCTTTTAGTTATTAATTTTATCTTTTGTTCTATTCTTGGATTGTTTCAAAACTACCTTGATCTTATTATATCATGGTATGTGGCAAAACACCTAGAATAGGGCATGGTCATTGCTTTTGTGTGTCATGCTTGTGGGATGTTCTCATTACTCCAATTTTGTATTCATATATTGTGAATGTTGGGATCAGTTCTTGCATATTAGTTTCCTTTTGCATCTAAGGTTCCTCATACCTTTTGTGTGCTAAGAGCTTATGCTATGGATCCCCCCTCATTTGTCTAGACAAGATTATACTATCTTGGGCATGTATGAGCTCATCCTATTGTTTGTTGATTCAAGTCTGAGGCATGAGATACTTTGCCACCTTGGTTCCTCATACCCTAGTGCATAAGATCTCATGCTATATCAACATCAATGCTCATAATTGTTTGTAGAATTTCTAATACATTTAGACATCCCCTTTGTCCACACATCCTACATTCACCCTCCTATTATCATTTCCCACCTCCCATGTTGCTCCAAGTTTCATCAGAACAATCTTCATCTCTACCACACCTATTCTCCTCTACTCCCATCTATTTCCCCTTCTTGACCACTCCCCATGACCATTTTCAGGAGCTTAGAATCATGATCAACAAATCAAACCATGACATTCCCATTCCCTTTCATTATCCATTCCATTATCATTTTCCATTTATCCATTATCCTTTTGCATTCCATTATCATTAACCATTCCATAATCATTTTGCATTAATCCATTTTGTATCATTGTCATCCATAATATATGTTTATTAATCTAAACATATGTCTATTTCCATTCCATTCTCACTTTGCAATTACCCATAATATGTGTTTATTAATCTAAGTGTGTATTCATTCTTTCACATTTCTATTTCATGACATTAGTATACCCATTAATTCAATTTGCCCATTTGCATTTATTTCTATTTACATTAAGTCCATTTATCCATTTTATTCCATTGTCTATTTGCATTCCATTAATTAGTTCATTAATTCATTTCATTATCATATATCCACATCATTAGTCCATTATATCATCAGTTCGTTTCTCATTATATATCACATACCATTTCATTATCATTTTACATTTCATTCATCCATTTACCCATTTGTACTTAGTCGTGTATCCATTTTAATTCATTTTCATATCCATTATCATATTTGTTTATCTAAACATCATACATTCATCTCATTACCATTTATCCATTATCCATTTCATCCACATACATCTACAATATCTAAAATCATCTCATCCATAACATGTCATAACATACATATATCCACATCATAATCCAAATTAAAATCCATTAAACCAATCATATCATTCATATCAACCAACTACACATCCATCCTAATCCATCCATGTAATAACTCATGTCATATATCCATATCCATAAAAAATAAATCATACATCATGTTATCCGACATATCTTAATCCATATACACATCCATAACAACAAATCATACATCATGTCATCTTGAATAGCAAAAACCACATCAATCATCTCATGCATCTATGTCACACATCCTATGCCATGTCATCCAACATCACACATACATCATCAATCAACTAGTCTATCCATCAAACATACATCATCAATCATCTCACTTTGCATTACAACCAACCATACTCATAAACATGCATACTTGCATAATCCATATCCTGCATATCAATACATCATGAATCATAACATCATAATCCATATAACATCCATAAATATAAATAAGAGTCCATCAACATAGTCCATCTCAACGCAAGTCTCATCTCATATACACATCAAAAATCGAATATGACACATAAGTCCTGAGGACCCATCAAAAATACATCTATCAAAATCAGGAATCTATAGCCTCTAGGAAGAATTGTCCTGCGTTGATGTCCCTGACTATGATGGTCATGTTCTTCTCTGTGGTGGTGGACCCATAGCCTATTGACCTACCTATCTAGGTACCGATGCCTGCCCAAGTGCTGGTGCCTGTGGTTGCAATGGCTGTTGCAATGATCACTCTAATTGTCTAGTCCTCCTCGAGTCTGACACCCTAGACCATCTTTGGTAACTCTCCCTCTAGCCTGCAAGCACCAGGTGCTCATATAAAGTCATGTAATGTTGCACCTCTCGCCCAGCCTCATAGACCTCTTGTTGCATAGACCTGAACATGTCGTCCATCCTTGGCCTTAATACCTCTCGCACCTGATCGCACTCCCACTGGTATCTCTGCACCTGTCCCTGTGCCTGTGCTAGTTGTGTTAGTTTCTATTGCACCAAAAGATCGACCTATTAATGCCCAATACAACCACTTGACTTAACAAGCATGGGAGGCAGTTAAGCCCTTGTCACAAACCACCGCAGCGCAGCGCTGAACAAGAAGACCAAGGGTCACACCTTGTAACAACCCCCCCAACACAAGTGCGAGGTTTGAACCTATGACCTCGGCTCTGATACCAACTGTTAGTTGCCATTGCACCAAAAGATCGACCTATTAATGCCTGATACAATCACTTGACTTAACAAGCACATGAGGCGGTTAAGCCCTTGTCACAAACCACCGTTGCGCAGTGCTGAACAAGAAGACCAAGGGTCACACCTTGCAACAAGTTGTACCTGTAGTTGTACTACCTGTGCCTATAATTGGGCAATATGCCTATCACCTTGTCCCTATGTTAGCTACCCCTGTAGCTATGCTACTTGTCCTTATACCTGTTGTACTTGTGCCTGCAGTTGTTGTACCAATCCTTGCAGCCTCGTCACCTCTGTTGTTGCATCATCATCCCCATCTCCTCCCCCTCCTACTCCTCCATCACCCTCCTCCTCCACATCCATCTCAACAATCTCTGCATCCTCCTCCTTCTCCTCTCTGTCATCTCTGTCTCCTCCTACTACCTATGCTACAACCTAGCCTAAGGGCACCATCAGTCAAACTTGCCTCTCTTAGGTCCACCACTGGTCGTATAACCTCGTGGGCCCTGCATCTTCCACTTGGGCCCTCAAATCCCATGCTCTCACATGCAGCCCATCAAACTCTACAATCACCGATCATGAGTCGGGAGGTGGACCCCACCGTGGCATCTCTACACAAATCCATGTGAACACTGCCTACTCCTTGTTGGATGTTACTTGTCATTGATGTCAAAAGTAATAGTGAAAGGCAAGTTGTTGGATTTGTCATTAATGTTCACCAAAGTTCAGTGTACTAAAAGGATGTAAAAGACGCTTGTTCTACACTTGCTCTCATGACTCTCATGACAAGGCACTTGCAGATCAGTCAGAGGTTTGGTCAATGATGATGCCTTGAGTTCATTCTTGTTGATGTTGATTTGACTTGATGGTCTATGATCATGCATGCCTGTCTGTTTGTCATTGATGTCAAAAGGTTATGCTTCATGATGTTGATAATGTTGTTCATGTTTGGAGGTTGGTTGTGTTTGTTAATATTTACAAATGCACAAGTGTCTCAAGTGTGTTGATTGATGAGATTGAGTGCAACAGTGTTGTTGTTTGAGATTGAGGTTTGAGTTGATGTGATTTTCATGTCATGCTTCTGCTTTAGGAGTCGCTCATGTCTTCTTCAGATGGTGTTCATGTCTTGATCGTAGGAGGTCTGTCATGCTTTTGATCATGCTTCAGATGCTTAAGGAGTTTGTGTGTTGATCAAAGGATTTTGGAGGATGTCTTCTTATGGATGCTTCTCATCAGGACCATAACAAGGTGACAGGTATGTTGGTTGATTGGTTGATGGTATTTTTTGATGTCAAAGCTCTCCAAGTCAGTGACAATGTTCATGGAACGCTCCTTGTCAGTAATAATCAAGACTTCAAAGTCTGTCAATGATGATCATAGTTGGTGATTTGGTGTTGGTTTCTTTCACCAAAGTCACAATATTCAAACTTCATGATGGTGTGTTCATCCCGGTGACTCTGTAGTGGTAAACCCTCTCATAGTGGTCTTATAACAGTATTCTTGATCAGGGGTCTCTTTGTTGTTGATTGAAGTTTGAAACAAGATGTTGTCTTTGAAGACCAAAATGCTAAACCCTAATGTTATTCCTAAGAGCCCTAAAGCTTGATACTATCTTATTCAGTTCTCTACCGTGCATCTAGGGTTTGCATAATACTAAGTCAATGGGCAAATTTGAATTTAGGGTTTATTGTTTCCTTTAGACCTAATTTGCATGACCTTAAAACCCTATGATTATATTGTAAACCTTAAACCTTATGTCTTTATAACCTAAAACCTAACCATTATTCAAAAAGTCTCTTTATGTTATATTTGGTAAGTGACTTGTTGTCACAAGTCAATGTAACTTAAGTTACCGTTTAGAGGGTCATATTGTCATGGCCTGACCAGCCCACTCTCCTAGAGACACTGAACACCCAAGTCAAAGATTCATAAGCGAGCGCCAAAAGTAAATTGAGGGTGTGTTTTTAATCTGGTGTGGGTGCGAAAAAGGAAATCTATGAATGGGATTTAAAGTTATTTCAAATTGCAACAGTTCCTACTCGGGGTTAATTTTGATGAGCTCCTACTGTTGACAACTACACAATGCTTTTGCAGAGCTTTTTATAAGCTAAATATAATTGAAGATTTTATGATGTGAAATCCTTCAACATGTCATTAAAGAATTAAACCCACTCCTTGATTTAGATGATTTTCTAACCGATATGGTGAAGTGGTATTATGGAGGATTCTTCATGCAAGATAATGGAAGATATTTAAAGTATGCTTTTATGAAGAATTGTCAGAGTATGTAGAGGGGTTTAATGGAGGAAGATGTTTTTCCTTTTAATATATGACTTTTTGTAGGGTATGGATATTCAGAGTGGACTGAGAACATGCATATGGTTTTATTACTTTGACAAGGATTTTGATATGTGCAGATGGAATTATTTTTTGAAATGGAATTGTGAAAGGGTAGACAGTGTGCAATGTATTGGGGGTTTTGAATGAGATTAGAGAGGTGAGTGTTTGATGAAAGGGATGAGAGTAAGATTGTGATACGAATTGAATGTAGAAGGTGCAGGGGCATTCTTGATTGCAGAGAAAGAGTTTCAGATAGAGGGTAGCAAAGTCAAATGATGTGATAATGTACAAAGCCTATTGTGTCTGAGCTTGTAGGAGATTCTTATGCAGGCATGACTCTTTGTAGATAAAGTATGATACTATGAAAAGGAATATGCAAATATTAGACAAGGTATCAGATGAATTTGCGAAATGAGATACTTATGTTGTGATGTGAAATACTGTTAAAGAGATATATACAGAAGAAGAATGGTCTTTGACAAGGAGAAAAAAGTAGATGAAAGAGAGAATGCAGAGGAGATTCTAATGCAAAGGAAAAGGAGATATGCAGGTTGAGTGGACTGAGAAGGAAATGTAGAGTTATGTTGATTGAAGGAAAAATGCAGAGATAGATTGTATGATCAGTGATTTGTATTGAAACAGAGTAACCCTCTGTATACCTTTTATTGTTCTAGGATTGTTGTATGTACTCCTATTGCCAATGAGGCATAGGATTTGTGATCAGTGAGATCCTATCTTTGTTAGTGAAGCATTGTAACCAGTGAGGTTTATGGCCAATGAGGCCTTTTTGTTATCAATGAGATCCTAGCCAATGAGGCTTGCATGTAACCAGTGAGGTTTTCTAGTGAGGCATAGTCTGTAACTAGTGAGGTTTGCCAGTGAGGCATAGACTGTAACCAATGAGGCTTAATGGAGATTAAGTTTATAGTGGTTTTTACCCTTTTGGGGTTTTCCCTTCAATCATCTATGTTATGTCATGTTCATATATGACTCTTGTGCTTTGTTAATGCTTTCATGTCCTGATGCAATTGTCTTATGTTTCATGATCATGTTAGATTGTTTTATTGTATGAAGATCTTGGGTGAAGAATTAGTTTTATTAGATCACTGATTCACCCCCCTTCTCAGTGATCCTTAGTATTCGAATACTCTTGTGGCACATCTTATGTGATCCCAAACTATCTCCCCACCTGATTTGGCTTATATATGTTGATGATAAGCTCAGTACGCCCCATAAGATATTGAAATTGCATAACATATCCCAGCTAGACAGCATCGTTTGACCATGTCTCACACTCACGCCATAGTCTCCAGATCACCGACTGAACATGATCGATCATCCTCCTCTAGTAGCTCAAATCCCCCAACCTGTGGCGCTGAAGCACCTAACCATAAGCAAAAACATAAGGATGATGACTCACCTGATCTCTCACTGTCATTGGCCTCATGATGGCAATATGTTCCCAAGCCCAGATGTGTAGCAGTGTCACTCCACGCCCCAAGCTGGCAAACTGCTTATAAACCATTGCATCCATGTCATGGTATAAGAGTTCTAGTACACACAACCCCCATGCAAAGACCACTCCATCCCTAACATCCTCAAAAGCACCATACCCACCCTACCAAAAATCCCCTCGATCGCTTGTCAGGTACCAGTGTCCTTGTAGTCACCTCTGCCACGAACAAGGGAAGCCTATACATCCTGCCCATCACTTAGGCGTATCTCATCTCTATCCTCCCCACATCAAATGGAACCACCACTGGGGAAAACACCTCCTTCACAAATCAAGCTCCTCATCCATGGTCATAGACCACCCTCTCCCCGTGTATGGGGATTTGTAGGATCCTCCATACATCTTCGAGTGTGATGGTCATCTCTCCTACAGGCAACAGGAAAGAGCACCACTCCATCTTCCATCTCTCCACTAGGTTTGTCATCATCGCCATGTGCGCCCAGATCACTAGCATCTTTGCGATCCATCTCAAACCCATCAGCCTCAAAATGAATCGATTTGTGGAATCTAACTGGTCCCATAGCACCTGTGTCGGTGGTCATTGCTCACATGACTGCAACACGTCCTCATCATCCTGCACATGTCCAAAATACCTCATTCAGTGCACTTTTCTTGTTGGGTGCTAAACCTTGTGCCTAAGCACTAATCCATTTTTTACGCTAAAATCTTAATTTTGGGCAATAATCCTTGGGCTTGGGCACTAATCATCATACCAGATGCTACTCTGCCTAGGGCACTAAGTCTGCCATTTTTGGCACTACAACTCGCCCCCTCGGCACTACTTCTAGCCCTCTAGGCACTAATTGCCAGAGCAAGCGCTACTTCTCGACGCTAAACTTTCTAATCTAAGCGCTAAACCCTAACCTTTTACCCTGTCTACCTACGCACTAAACCACGTCAACTCAGTGCTAATCACCAGACCGTGCGCTAAACCTCGGTCTGGGTGTTGATTCCTCCTGTTGGGGTGCTAAACGTCGCCCTTGGGTGCTAAATCATCCACTGTAGCACCTCTCTTCTACCTTCTTTCCCTAGCATTTATTGCACCTAACTACCTCGAAACCCAGTTCACAAACCGTTGTTAGGGTACTTATCAGGTCTCCAATGGCCACAGGTCGTAGATACTCCCTCACCCACTTCGCGCGATGCTCCTCTCGTGGAATACGTGCCATCTCGTCTCAAATTAGCTTTCTCTTCTCTAATCAAGATTTGCAATTAACAATAAGACAAATGAAAAGAATGGGCCCCCATCTCTTATATGTAGCCCCCAGAACCCTAATTTCTTCCTCTAAACCCTGCATTTCACCCCCTATCTCCATTTTCCTCCTCCACCCCATCCTATATTCCATGTTTATCCTTTTTTTGACCTATTCTCTACCCGTCTATCCCTTCTTCCTCTTTCAAAACATCACCGAAAAATATTTATTTTTTCCGCCGATTTCTTGAGGGGGCATCACCTCACCATCCTTTCTCCTCCCATCAGTCGACTAGGGCATGCATATCATCCAAATATTCGTTGATATCCTGTCAACCCCGACAGTAATGATGCCATATCAAAGAGGGGCAAAATGTAGACACCTAAAAATGGTTACAACCACCTTTATCTATTTTCTGATAATTTCTACTATCCTACCTGACACACATGTTAATTGAATAATTTATAACTATTTAATTAATATTTCCCCATCTTTCCTCCATTTTACTGAAAATCAATTTTTGCTACTAGAGTTCAAAAAATTAAATATTTTTGAAAACTAGAGTTCATATACACTCCCAAAAATTAAATAAATATTCCTATTTATTCAATTCCTTATTTTGTGCACTTTCTATTACTTTTAGTAATCATCATTATTTTCCTCTTAATCATGTGCACATGGGTTAATTAAAATTAATCCATACTTACATCTCCCCATATTTCTAGAAGTCCATTTGTCATTCAATGTACATGCATGTACATGCCAAAGTGGTACTTTGGAAGCATGGGTAAATCTTCCAAAAAAGTCCATTTGTCTTATTTTCTTCTTATCCACTCCAAGTGTCACTATTCATGGAATTTTAAATTCCATGTGGCACTATTCTACCACTATTCATCCAATTTTAAATTTCACTTGTCCTCTCCTTCAAATTTTAAATTTTTCACAAAATCCAAACTATACATTTTCATAAATGAAGCCTTACATGTCATGCACCTACCCAATCCTAGCCATCCATCTATTCAACCATCCAATTTCATCCATTGATCTTCCTTTGAATCTTGGAGCATCCTTTTCATCCAACCTCCTTGTGACATTTGTCCAATTATCCTTTCTTGAGGATGCTCAAGCAATGTGAGCCCTTGATCCTCCAATTCAATCCTAACCCTCCATCCTCACCTCCAAAAATCTATAAATTGAGACTTCTTCATCCATTTTAAACAAGCAATTGAGATATAATGAAATTCTTCCTTATTGAGCACTCACATTTAGCAATTTAGCATAGACTTAACATATCATAGGACATGTCAAGAGCTAGGCTTAGTTAGTTTGGGTGCAATTGGGATAGTTTGTTAGCTTAGCTCTTTAGTCTTATCATGAGGTTGCAAGGGTTGTGAATTGAATAGGTTAGACACATTCTAGCTTGTTTAGGATAATTCACATCTTTTTGTATATACAAGGTATACAACACCTAACCTAACATATATCATATTTAAAATACAATTAATATTTCTTATTTTAAATATAATCAATATACTTTATATTTTTTATGTATTTTATCTGAAATGTAATGTTGAAAGCTAATAATTAATATTCTTCAAAATCATTTAATCTTATTTTTAATTAACCAATTTAATTGTACAGAATGATGGAATGGTATTGAAAAACTATCAAAAATAACTACTTTGCATCTTCAAAATAACTTATGTGGAAGGAAGGGTAATGAAAGAATGAGCAAATATATAGCAGCTCTAATATTAATCTCCTACAGAGCATTTGATATTGCTAAGTACAAAAAAAAAGAATATATAACTTGTTATTGCAAAGGAGAATGCATAACTTGTTATTGCTACTTATATTCAATCACTTTAAAACCAAGGGCTCTCTAAATTGTAATGCTCTTCTACTTTGAATATTTATAATGCTCTGTAAAAAGGAATGCTCTTCTAAATATTATGGACTCGAGAAAAGTTAGACCCTGATAACCTAATGTGTGTTACTAGGGCTACAATGGTTACGAAAGCAATCAATCAAGATTACAATAAGTCTTTAATTAAAGTTCAATTAACTACTTTGGGAAACACAAAGATGAGTTTGTCATAAATGGTCGTGTAACTCTCTCACCATAGATAATTAAGTAAAACCATTTCTAAGCAATTTAAGGTCCATCACACCCAATGTTATATGCAATATTTACGAAGTTCCTTCTGTTCAGCAATTTCTCTTGAGACTTCTAAAAGTGGATCCTGACAAGATTGAGAACAAAACTTAAAAATACAAGGAATTTTTTTTGGAAGGGTAACTTATCATTCTTCCCAAAACCCTAACAATTGAAGGGAAACTTACAATGTTTCTCAAAACCTTAATAGTTGAGCTAAAACTTAGTGTTTTCTCAAAACCAATGTTCTATAGGGACACATTTCCTAGGGTTGGGTGATGTCTCTAACATACTCAATATTCAAGGATTTATAAGAACTATTCCTTTTTCGAGATTGGATAGTTTATTTTATTTGGTGGATAAAAATTTAAAATATTTTTAAAGGAAAAAATAATGTTAAAAAAATTCTTAAAAAGTTAAAAGTTAAAAGAGGGAGAATTGTCATTGTCAATTTAGTATATTAGATTTATTTTTAAAATAAGAATAATTGTCATTAAAAATTCAGCACACCATTTTACTTAATAAAAAAATAGAATTGTCAATTGCAAATTCATTACATTGTATCTACTTTTTAAAATTGCATATCTATTAATTTATTTAAAATACTTTAAAAGCAATTTTCTGCTGTCCCAAATCTTTAAAAAATCTATCATTTTCAAAATCACCTTTCTCCATCCTAAAAATTTGGAGAAACACTGCTCAAGACCTTAACAATTGAATGTTTTTGTATTCTTGTCAATTGCTCCCATGTAATTCATATTACTATTATTATTATTAACTAGCACTTGTATTGTTTTGATATAGATAATCGAGAAGGGCCCGTACCCTTACAAAGAAGCCAAAAGGCAAACGAAATGAGTTTCATAAGCAGTGAAACTAGGAAACAAAACAGGATTTTGAAAGGGCCTGATCCATTGAACAACAAAAGCCAGCCCCACTGCGAAAACAAGGACCAAACGTTAGGAACTAGACAACACTAGAACCTGGCCTAGCAAAATGAATGCCTTTGACCCAAGGGTGCAAAGTAGCTACAGACTTAGGAAGACCTTTCTTCCTTCTTTGAACAACGGTCCATGAACTCAAAGAGTCTAAGTCCATAGAACAAGGAGAGCGAGGGGAATCCTCATCAAATTCCACAAACATAGATGGAACACAAGAAGTGGGGGAAGCACCATCACAAGAAGCTGGGGTACCCGATGACTGA
This sequence comes from Cunninghamia lanceolata, assembly GCA_027924645.1. Lineage (NCBI taxonomy): Eukaryota > Viridiplantae > Streptophyta > Pinopsida > Cupressales > Cupressaceae > Cunninghamia > Cunninghamia lanceolata. Next base: position 1,968,161 of record BSBN01000143.1, on the reverse strand, counting down.
ACTAGAGTAGTGAGCTCCACAACACCCTCAAGGGAAGGGGCAACCGTCGGCTGAACAGGAGTCACAGGAGGAAGTGGGGGACACACAGTAAGCTCGGCCGCCACAGCATCCATAGGACATGAAGGAGACAAAACAGCAATCGAAAATGGTGCCCCATCTGACGAGGAAGCATCCGCCGGGGAATCAGTAGCACTGATGGTCAAGTGATCATCCGAAGCATTCTTCCACCAAGTGACCACACCCTTGCGACAAGAGTGGGGATAAACAGAGGCTAGGTCGCTCGTGGCAAAGCATCGTCTACATCTGAACAGGAGACCCTTATAGTCAATATCTGTGTCCACAACCTATCCCCAACTTGCAGAACCACCTCCCCACAAAGGGGTTTGGAGATGTCAATGTCGACTAGAATGTGGGCAAACGTGGAGTGTCCTATGAAGGAGGTTGAATAATCTACCATCAAGAAGTGGTTGATAGCATTTCCAATGTCCTTGTAGCATGAATCTTCCCAGCACTGAAGACGAAGATTAGGGAGCCTAACCCAAGTTGGTCAGATGTTAAGAGGCTCGGTGATAGGGTTGAAGGAGCAAGACCAAGGTTTAATGGAAAGGGAATGCACTCTCCACATCCATACTCAACCGTTCAACATAAAATCCCGCTCCTCAAAGAAATCGAAGGCCACCACAAAAAAACCCCTAGCACACGGAAACAACTCAATCTTGCCCACCACCAAGGGTTTCCAAGTCTCCAATACCCAACTGTGAAGATTTGGCAGGGACGGCCACAGGCTGTTGAATCTGCACACAACCCCAATATGCTGGTAATATTCTTCATTCTCAATAACTTCCTACCCACAAACCACAACCGGTGGAGGAAGAATAGAGGGCACAGGACCTACTCTTGGAGGGCGGGCAGGAAACTTCCTAGAAGTGATCGTTTCATCCACTTGTATTGTTAGGAGGTGTAATAGTGAACTAATTCTGCATGACTTCAACATTTATTCTTCATCATCTATTTTAAAGTTAAGTACCTTTAATCTTCACATTTAATTTTTATATATTTATTACAATTATCTTTCCCAACAAATTAATCTAAATTACGTAATTAACCTAAATTATTTATATAATATAATTTAATCTATTAAATTAAATAAATAATCCCTATACACCTTATAAAATGTTTTATACACCACAAACATTGTTGATCACTAAATTTGGGTGGCATATCAGTTTTCCCAATAGAGCCAAGTCAAGAAATAGAGTCATGATATAAAACAAGACAAATACATGCCTACAAAGACAAATACATACAAATACCAACTCTTCACCTATAATCAAATTTTAAATAAAAAAGTGGCCAAAACCACCCAACTCACATAAACCCATATAAAATTCTTTAAAATTTATCCATCAAGAAATATATTTACAAAAATACAAAGCTGAAAACAGGTAAAGGTTGTGGAGGCAATCTTAAAACATGCTAGCACCTTAACAAAGAAACATGTAACTGAAAATTTTAGTCATATATAAAATGTGTATATATATTACAGAATTGCTGTGCATATAAGTTTGAATGGAAAACACCACTCTACAATTCATGCACCTGTGAAAGAGGGATCGATCCATGGGTATAATACGAATGGCATGAATATATCAAGTGTGTATATGACAAAGTTGACAGCTTTTCCCTATGTCAATTAACCATTTGCACTGCTTGAAATCGTCTCTATTGCAGGGTAGCGTGAGGAGTCCCTTGTGATGAAACCCAAATTCCTTCACTGTCTCCCTTAGCAACAGGCGGCGAATTAACTTGGGAAATCTCAGAAGTAGTGGACGTGCTCAGCTTCAACTTTCTAATTTTGAAAAAGCGTTGCCCCACTTTCATCTTCATCATTCAATAGGGTAAAGCAAGAAATTCTGTCTGTCAAACATTGCGGAGGTTAAGATGAACTGTTTTCTGTTTACTCTGTGGAGTTGGAGTGGATGCAAACTATTTGTGACTGTAGATATGTCTGTATTGGTTGGATGTGTTTGGTTTTTATCTTTCTGGTGTACGACCACTTTTTCAGTGTAAAACAACATCTCTGGCCTTTTTTCGACTTAAAAAACTCACAGGGATGAAGAACCTCGATAAGCTACAGTTATTTTTGAAGTGGAGTATAAAAATGTGTTAGTTTTATGTTGTATGTGCAAAAAAGATGACCATGGACATGCCAATCTGGGAAGGGGCATTATTAAGGCTCAGTGTAGGTGCATTGTTTTAAACTATGGGTACAAAATTTTAATATACATAAAAAAAAATTGTATTTTTGGTGGAAGCTAATTGTGTAGATGTAGTCTTCTGCCATGGTCCTTGTTATGTTCTTTTTTGGGGTTAGTTTTCTTTCTTTCTACAAAGGATTTTTGTCACTTGCGATTAATAGGCTTTCAAAGTCATTGTACAAGTCAAGTTCCCTAGATTGTCATTGCCTTGTTGGTCATTTCTCAACCATATTACTTCCTTTCTTGGAAGGGTGCTCTGTGTTGAGTCCAAAACAAATTATTTGGCTCAACCACAACATCGAGTCTATGTGGAGTTAGACCCCTCCCAAGATTTAAAAGAAGTTGTTTAGCATACAAATTTGTGCCATGCCCCACGCACAACGTGTTCTATATATCAACTTACCCAACATTTGTTTTCGGTGTCAATCCTCTAACCATAAAATTAGAGACTACTCATTAATTACCCACAAGCCCAAACCAACCTCCACACCAATTATTGAGGCAAGGAAAATTGAAGCTAGCTAGACTAATGTAGGGAATTGTAAAATTGTCGTAATGGGCAAAACAAAGGCTCTTAGTCCAACAACGATGGACTTAACAATGGTTTGATTACCAAAGCCACATCAATGAGCCTCCCTCAACCACATGTCAATGACAAAGCAACGACGACAACAAGACCTTCTCAATCATAGGCCTTTGACAAAGCCAAGCAAATAGTTATTGCTCAACCAAAGCTCACCCATCCTTTTAGCAAGTCCTTCAAAAAGGTTAGTAAACCTCAATACATTAGAAATCCACTCCCTATAAGTGTTTTATCCTTGGCAGAGTTAGTTGTTAAAACTACTTCTTAACCAAAGGGAAGCAAACATTCACACAGCGCTCCCCATAAGGTAGATGAAGGGGATATGTTCCTGAAAAAATAACAAATGTAATTTGGAGCATTCTCTCAAACTAAAGTCGACTTTGGTAGAATAAATTTTCTACTTTGCAAAGGTTGGACTTCAAGGAAATGTCCTTAGGCCCTCTTTCTTTATGAATTGTATCTCATGGAGTGTGAGGGGTCTAACAAACCCAAACTACAAATTCATGGTGTTGGATTTCCAACAAAGACTTTCCTCTCTAGACATTCTTTGTCTTCAAAAGATCAGGGTGGTTAGATTTTTTCTTTCAATTGTATGTCGTTTCATATGGCCAAATAGTATCTATTTCACTAGTAACCATGAGTAAGGTCAAGGTGGCATGGTAACCTTTGTTGATGTTAGGTGGCAATCCCGCTATGTTATCCATGGTTGTAAGCCATCTAACAGAACCTTGTGGTGATGAGCACACAGTGATACTGAGAGGGGGGGTGAATCAGTATCTAACAATCTTTTACTTTTCAAACTCAATTAATTACATCAACTACACATATGCAACATCTAGCAATTAAGTACACAATGAGAACACACGATGTATGTGGAAACCCTTTCAGGAGAAAACCACGGCACGATATTGCTTAAATATATATATATATATCTTCTTCTTGCAGGTTCCAACCTACTAGAGACTCCAATATCCACTTGATATAATTATAGGCTCCAACCTATTGGAGGCTTCAACCCCCATACAAATTGAGCTCCAACCTAGCAAGAGGCTTCAACCTCTATTTGATAGGCTCCAACCTATTGGAGGCTCCAACCCCCACACAAACTAAACTCCAACCCAGCAAGAGGCTCCAACCCTATTAATCCTTCAATGGATGATATAGTCTGCTTCTTCACAAGATCTTCCTCTCACAAATCCGATTACACCTCACACAATATCCTTCTTCCAACTCTAATCACTATCCACACAATAACCTTCTCTCACAAATCTGATCACACATTTCCTTCCTCACAAATCTGATCATAACTATTCACACAATCCTTTCACAAATATGATCCATAATTTCACCTTAAAATATGCACTCTCTCCCTTAATATTTACCTCTCAATCTTCACATATGTCTGTCATTTATATATTTGCACTTATCCTTCTCATATGGCAGCACATACTCTTCAAAAGATATCTGATTTGCACTTCATTTGTGCCTCTATTCTTTTTCTCAAATCTTCTTTAATACTTTGAAATAAATCATTAAATTCTTGTCTAAAACTCAACCTTTCAATCTCCTTTTATATCTTCCCAAGAGAGGCTTCCCTTTTGAATGAATGTGTCTTTTGCCAATGAACACAACCCTTCATAAACTCACACCTCTTCCAATCATGTCCTTCATAAATCTGCTATAAATCATGCACACTTCTCTTTCATAAATCTGATCCAATCATGCACAACTTCTTTACATAAAATTGATCATAATCATGACATTCTCTTCTCATAAATTTTTGCTCATATCAACATACTGTCACATACACACTTCCTCTCAAAACAAATCAGATTTGCTCTTCATAATTCAGCACCTCTTCTTTCTTTCAACTCTGCTCTAAACTCAGAAATATTTCATTAAATTGCTTATTTCAAAATGAATCTTTCAACTCCCTTTTATACTTTCCAATGGATGCGTCCTTGATGAATAGATATGTCTTTTTGTAATATTTTGTCTTATTCACTTTTGTCTTCTTCTCCAATTCGTCCTCTAGTGATTTTGTCTTATTCGCTTTTGTCTTCTTCTCCAATTCGTCCTCTAGTGATTTTGTCTTATTCACTTTCATCTTCTTCTCCAATCGTCCTCTAGTCATTTTGTCTTCTTCCTTAAATTGATTTGTCTTTATTTGCTAACACAATTTGTCTTCTTGTTGCCTTCATAAAATCACATCATGTATACTAATGATTCTTGTTCCTCTTTGCAAAATATAACACTTGAAAATCGTTGGTATCCACAAAGTATTCGCACCATACAAAAATTGATCACTACATGTATATATCAAAATATGGTTGTTTGGAAATGACTTCAAAAACTTTTTTTATATCATCCTTGTCTCTTTCCTTCAAAGGAGTCGGCCTCATATGGATTTAAATCTTTAATTTAAATTCTTCTCTTTCACAAGTCGGCCACCTTGGATGTATAATTAAATTTGAACTCCATTCTATGTCGATCCAAAACACTTAAATCTCAAATGTTTAAATCTTTAATTTAAACATGCAATCTCCCAACAGTAACGTGTAACGGATGTATTTTGCTTTTCTCTCCAACAGACAATTCTTATTGTATTGGGCCACTCTTATTTGCCTTGACATCAATGATCCTATTTATGACTCTGTGCCTTTGACATCACTCATCTATACATCTTAATCCAACAATCTCCACAACGATCTCTTAGACATCAATCTCACCAACAATCTTGGGCTTTAATATTAGGGATAACAATCTTGTTCATGCACCTTCTTGACATCAACAACCACATGTGTATGCACCTTTGAAATCAATGACAAACATTCCAACAATCTCCCCCTTTATCATTGATGGCAAAACAAACATAATTCTCTCATTTTGCATTGCCCCCCCTTACTCTATCTCTCCCTCTTTGACATCAATGGCAAAGGGATGTAACATACTTTTCTCCTTCATAATATGATTATATTTCTTGTGATGCTCCCCCTGTCTATAAGGCTCCCCCTTTCTCAAGCTCCCCCTTGCTCTAATTCTCTACCTTTGTCTCTTTGTCGCTTGGGTGATATGCTTCCTCTATAGCTGTCCAAATAATTTGGATGATCTTCTCAAGTTTAACACATCAGGAATATGTTTTACTATCCATGATTCACTATGCATCTTACAAGTTTTTTGATATCAATGGTAAGAAATCTTCATCTATCTCTAGTTTTTCTCATCCACAGAGTTGTAGCTTTCAATCCTTCTTTTTACTATAACCTATGCCACTTTTCACATTGTCATCAAATGCTTTGTAACATTCTATCATTCATACATGATCTTTCTTATTTGCTTGTCACTCATATTGTAACCTTCCTCTTCAATGTTCTATGAAAAGTTCATTATCCTTGATTTGAAGACTATCACCATTCTCAATGTATCATACTTCTTATGCCTTTGATGACTATGTTGTCACCATTCCCACTATACCTTGTCTTTCAAAAATGTTGCCATTCATCATTTGTCAACCGTCCGATCATACATGCCTTGAACTATACTTTGCTGGAGTGTTTATGGTTTTTACATCTCATGTTTTTAACCTCCATCATCCCAATAACATAACTCAATAGTCTTGTTGTATGCCTAGCCATTCTTTAGTCTCTCTTTCTTTTCTCCAATCATATCTTCTCTTTCTCTACTAATTCTTCCCTTTTGATCAATGACAACAGAATGCTCATATAGAATATGCCTTAGTTGATCTATCTTGAATTGTCTTCTCCATGGAGCTAAATTAATGTTATGGTTAGCTCCCCCTGAACTCGTACTTCTCTTTAAGGACTTAGTGAAACCTCTTGTGCATGAAGCACAAGTATAGATTCTTCCTTCAACTCATTATCTTTCTCTAGTTTCCTTCTCCATACCTTTGTAGATCCTTCCCTTGGCTTATTCATAGCTTCCACTTTCTTGTTTTGTTTGGAATGTTCCTCAAAACCACTTCTACACCATCATTCTACATGCCCATAGTTGTTGCATTTGTAGCATATAGCATTGTAATCCACTAACTGACCAAAGGAATTATAGCTTCTTCTTGAAAACTCATAAGCACTTTTATTCTTGTTCTAACCATCATTTCTTCCTTGTGTTCTACAATCTCTTGCCTTATGACCAAGGTGGTTGCCTTTATAACATATGATAAATTGCCCTTTGATCCAACCATTATTTCTTGCATGTGTCCAACAATCTACCGCTTTATGACCAAAGTTATTACATGAATAGCAATAACCATAAAATGAATGTTGAGACTTATCCATTTGTGCTTGCCTTGGAGGAAATGATCTTGTGAATTTATCCTTGTTGTCTCTATGAGGAACATTACCTTTATGTGGGACATTGTTTGCCTTCCTCTTATTATTCTTATTATTGATTGAACCTTTTAAAACATTTGCATAGCCTTTTGATTTTTCCTCATTTCTTTTTTGTTGCTCATTTGAAGGTTGATCTTCCTTTGTTTCATGACTAAGACATGTCTTTATGCATGATGACTTTTGCCCATCTATAATATCATCCATCATTTTGGTACTTTTATCAACCTTAAGGCTCCTATCTGGCTTGGTAGTTGTTTTCTCTAATTTTGTCCTCAAGTAATTAATTTTGGACTCATACTTCTCACAATCTTCTTCCTTTGTCTTTAGCTGAAATCTTATTTCCTCTTTTATCTTCTTTGCTTCCTCACATTGGACTTTCAGGTCTCGGATTGTTCTCTCGGTTTCTTCCTCAATTTTTGTTGCTTCCTCATATTGTACTTTCATAGCCTTAATCATTTTTTCAGCTTCTTCAAGGGCTTGTGAAACCTTAGCCTTGGAATTAATCTCTTCTTGAACATTTGATCTCATATCTGAATTTTTTCTTTTGAGGGAATGAACCTCTTCATATGTGTAGACACTCAAAAATGTCTTGAGTCTACGAGTAACATTTTCACACTAATTTCCATCTCCTCTCACATAATTAAATAATTTTTAATTATATAATTATTTCCTAATGTCATATTCTTCTATTAATTAAATAATTTTGAATTATTTAATTAATTCACTTTTCTCTTTATTCTTCTTAAATAATTATCTCTTTCTAATCTATAATTAAATAAATTCTTACTTATTTAATTATTCATCTCCATTTTCCCTTTTCCCTTCTATAATTAAATAATTTTTAATTATTTAATTAGTCATTATCCATTTTCCAAACATTATTAAATAATAGTTTTCAATTATTTTCCATTTCCTCCCTCATCCAATTTAAATAAATAAAAAATTTATTTAAATTAGCCCTCACCTTTATTCTCATCACAATACATGTCCCTCTCTCATAATTTAAGTAGTTTTTTATTTGAATTATGTGTCACACTACCACCTTCATTTTAAAAAGTTGTAACACCACTACCTTTTATTAAATAAAGAGCCTTGAATTAAATCATCTTTTAATCTTAGTCGTCCACATCACACAATTCATCTTTCAATCTTCACCCATCATTCAAATCCAAGTTTCCTCTATAAATCAAGCCTTCTGAGAGCAAACAAAGCAAAATTGAGAAGATCAATGGAGGGGAATCAACCTTGGCATAGGAATTTAGATAGTATGGCTTTTATCATTTGATTTTTATTGTCATCTTGTGCTTCATTGTTAGATTAGGGTCTCTATGGCTTGAATTTAGATAGTTTTGTGGTTGCTATTGATGATTCATGCATTTCCCCTGATTTTTCCTGATCTACAATATGCAAGGTGAATTTCTTCCAAAAGGTCCACCTCTTCATCATCTTCTTCAATGTCCATATCACCTTTTACTTCCATCGCCTTGAAAAGTATTTCTTCTCTTGAATCTTTCTCTTCTTTTCTTTCATCTTCACTTTTAACCTGCACACATTCATAAACACGATAATTAGTTTTATCACAATTAAACATTTATACTTACCTTTGTATATGTTGGATTCTTCTTTGATCTTTCTATCAACATGGGCTTCCTTTGTATTCGATTCATCACTGGAGCTATTGCTTGATTCATGCTTTTTATTCTCCATCTCCTTTGATGCTTTGAACGTTTCCTTTCTTATAGATAAATTATCTTCTACTAACTTCACAAGACTTTCTTTTTTTGTCACAACATCATTCTTTTCTATTGCCATGTATATTCCAAGTGCCACCTCATCATTTTTCACCTTATCACCCTTTCTTACTTGTGTGTTATCACTTGCATTTGATCTTGTTTGTGCTTGTTGATCAATATTTTGCATGGTATTTCCTTTTTCCCTTATTTCATTTTCTTTTTGCCATATATGTGCTCTTAATATCTACCTTCTAACTGTTAGGCTATCTCTCAAAGACCCTGCTCTGATACCAATTGATGAGCACACGGTGATACTGAGAGGGGGTGAATCGGTATCTAACAATCTTTTACTTTTCAAACTCAATTAATTACATCAACTACACATATGCAAGATCTAGCAATTAAGTACACAATGAGAACACATGATTTACGTGGAAACCCTTACAAGAGAAAACTACGGCACAATATATATATCTTCTTTCTTCTTCTTGTAGGCTCCAACCTACTAGAAACTCCAATCTCCACTTGACAGAATTATAGGCTCCAACCTATTGGAGGCTTCAACCCCCATACAAACTGAGCTCCAATCTCTATTTGATAGGCTCCAACCGCCACACAAACTGAGCTCCAACCTAGCAAGAGGCTCCAACCTATTAATCATTCAATGGTTGATATAGTATGCTTCTTCATAGGATCTTCCTCTCATAAATCTGATTACACCTCACACAATATCCTTCTTCCAACTCCGATCACTCTCCACACAATAACCTTCTCACAAATCTGATCACACACGTCCTTCCCTCACAAATCTAATCACAACTATTCACACACTCCTTTCACAAATCTAATCCATAATTTCACCTTAAAATATGCACTCTCTCTCTTAACATTTACCTCTCAATCTTCACATATGTTTGTCATTTATATATTTGCACTTATCCTTCTCATATGGCAGCACATACTCTTCAAAAGATATCCGATTTACACTTCATTTCTGCCTCTATTCTTTTTCTCAAATCTGCTTTAATACTCATAAATAAATCATTAAATTCTTGTCTAAAACTCAACCTTTCAAACCATTTTATATCCTTCCAAGAGAGGCTTCTCTTTTGAATGAATGTGTCTTTTGCCAATGAACACAACCCTTCATAAACTCACACCTCTTCCAATCATATCCTTCATAAATTTGCTATAAATCATGTACACTTCTCTTTCATAAATGTGATCCAATCATGCACAACTTCTTTAAATAAAACTTATCATAATCATGACATTCTCTTCTCATAAATTTTTGCTCATATCAACATAGTATCACATACACACTTCCTCTCAAAACAAATCAGATTTCCTCTTCATAATTTTGCCCCTCTTCTTTCTTTCAACTCTACTCTAAACTCAAAAATATTTCATTGAATTGCTTATTTCAAAATGAATCTTTCAACTCCCTTTTATACTTTCCAATGGATGTGTCCTTGATGAATAGATATGTCCTTTTGTAATAATTTGTGTTATTCACTTTCGTCTTCTTCTCCAATTCGTTCTCTAGTGATTTTGTCTTATTCACTTTCGTCTTCTTCTCCAATTCGTCCTCTAGTGATTTTGTCTTATTCACTTTCGTCCTCTAGTCATTTTGTCTTCTTCCTTAAACTGATTTGTCTTTATTTGCTAACACAATTTGTCTTCTTGTTGCCTTCTTAAAATCACATGATTTATACTAATGATTGATGTTCCTCTTTGCAAAATAGAACACTTGAAATCGTTGGTATCCCACAAAGTATTCACATCATACAAAAACTGATCGCTGCATGTGTATATCAAAATATAGTTGTTTGGAAATGACTTCAAAAACTTCTTTTATATCATCCTTGTCTCTTTCCTTCAAAGGAGTCGGCCTCGTATGGATTTAAATCTTTAATGTAAATTCTTCTCTTTCACAAGTCAGCCACCTTGGATGTATAATTAAATTTGAACTCCATTCTTGGATGGTGATGGCTAAAGTCACCACATTGGCCATAATTATTCACGACCTATCTAGAAGCTTAGCATACTAGATCTTTAGGTCCTATCATTAGCAAATGTAATATTAAATTTATACCTAAAGTTGGGGTTTCAAAAGCTAATATGTAATTGGAGACCCATCACCATCTCAAATGCCTCCTACAAGATTATTGTTGTGACTTTAGCCATGTGAATTAGATATCTCCCACTTGTGGTTTGACGTGAGCAAACTGTATTTATTCAAAGCGGGTATATTCTTGACAATGTCATCATAGTCTAAGAAGGTATAGAATGGGCACACAAATCCTATCAACGAAGTTTCTTCATCAAAATTGACTTCAAAAAGGCCTATGATGTAATTGAATAGTGTTTCCTATTAGACATGCTCAGAGCTCTTAGCTTTGGCACCACCTTCATCCAATTGGTTCAAATGATTTTTATAGATACTTATGCTTGCCTTACCATGAATGGTGTTTAATCTAAGCACTTCAACCTTTTTCGTTCTGAAAGGCAAGGTTTATCTATCTTCTTGCCAACATCATTTCACAAGTCAAAGGAATATCCCTACCTAAAACTACCTCTTAGCAATTGGTCAATGGGCACTTTGCAGATGATTCCTTCCTTACACTCCTTGAAGATGAAGACAATAATAAACAAGCCTTCAAGTGTCTTGACACTTTTTGTCTAGCTTCAAGCTCCAGAAGCCAATGGAATAAGACAATATTATAGGCAAGTCGCTTCCCAACCTCCTAGCTAGCTTCACTCCTTTGGATGGAAACCCATTGACCACAGGGAAATCTTTAAATTTCTAGGCATTCCCTTTGCATTTCAAACATGTCAATCCAAATTGTGGCAATGTGTGATTGATAGAATTGAGAAAAAGCTCACCTACTAGATCATTGAACCATTTTCGTGGGTAGGCAAATTCTAGATTTGCTCTAAAATTCTTGCGACAACGAATGTATGCTACTCTTCTTGATGGATTACTTCCAAAATGTCATACTGCAAGCTTAACAAGCTTCTGCAAGAGCCCATTTAGACTACAATAAGGGTTTTCACTGTGTTGCTTGGGATCTTTATTGTCTAGCGAGAGATTCTCATGGGCTAGGCCTTATTGATATTAACAAGTATGGTGTTGTTTTATGTGCTAAGTGGAACGTCAAAGCTTCTAATGGCAATGAAACTGACAAAATTATGCTGCAAAATTGCATTGCTTTTGGTTCATCTTATGGGTGTCAAGCCTAGAATGGCCTTTGTTTCCATTCCTTGCGATTTCTCTCATGCCTATCAAGATCAATGGTACCTTTGTGGCAAAAAGAATTTGAATGGCTTGAGAAACTATCAAGTCGTGGCCAACATGGAATGGGATGGATTTCACAATGGATTAACTATCAACCAACAATCTATAAGTAATTGGTGGCTACTCCCTGGATGCATTCCCTTAATTTTTACATAAGGCGAATTAATCACCTTTAAGGTCTCTACTCCAAGGCATTTCACTTGGCTTTCTTGTTGTGTAGACCAAAAAACCTTCTAGGGAATAATTGAGGTTGTGCCTTCTCAAGGGAAAAATATGTGTTCCGTCAAGCCATGGTGGAAGATTCGAGAATAATATGTAAGTACTTGAGGTTATGCCTTCTAATCTTCCCATAGCACAAAAACTTTGGCTAGACCCACTGCCACCTCTATCTTTTGGCCACCAATGTGGGTGTTCTCCACCTCCACATCATTCTTCTACATCCTCTCAATGGCATGGATGGGCATCTCCTAGTTAGGGGAAATTCCTTTGCTTGGCTATTATGATATCACTACCAAAGCATGTGCAGAACGAACCTGTTGTGACGTTTTCACACATCGCCCCATTGCAAATGGGACCCCCTCTTTTTTCTCACTTTCGCCATCGTTTTGCTTTGATCTTGCAGTTTCTTGCTCAGTTTCCACTTAACTAGGGAGAATTTCCAAGTGCTTAGCTCACAGGGAACATGAAGAATGCTTGAAGTGTTGAAGAAAAGAGTGATTTTCCTAAGGATGAATGAAGCCCTAATTATCATTCCTTGATCAAAACTGACCAATCAATGACAGAAGTCCACCATTTCATGCGAGAGGTCCTAATCCTTTACTCAGTCCATAGTTCTAATCCAAGAGTTTCTGTCCATATTTCCAGTCCAAGAGTCCCTGTCCACAGTTCCAATCCAAAACTCCAATCCAGAAGTCCAATCTAGTTTCTAGTTCCAAGGTCTATCCAAGGTTTTGAATGCGACAAAGCTTGTCATTCCATGTCAGAGTTCATCATTCCATTGCAAAATCCTGAATTCCTGACTCAGAGACACAGAAAATTCCAAAACACAACTCTAGGAAATCTTTAGCAAATTTGGAAAATCCTTGTCAAAACCACGAAATCCTGACTCTAGAATAGAAGTTCTCAAATAAAACCCCATCAAAAGCTAAGTCCAAATCCATGGGAATGGGGGATGTATGCCTCAGGAATTCACAACTCAAGATTCCTTGAGACCATAGAATATGGGCCCACAATTGAAAATTCCTAAACACCCTAAAAAATGCGCCCTTTGTCTTGGAGGAATTCCTAACTGTGAAAATTCCAGAACCCAATGGAAAATGCGACCCTGGTTTGGAAGGAATTCCTGACAGTGAAATTTCCTAAACCCCTGGAAAAGTGCACCACTGCTCAAGGAAGAATTCCTGGACAGGAAATTCCATGATTTCATATTCCAAGACCCCCCTGAAATTGCGCCCTTGCCCAAGTAAGGAATTCCTCAATGACAAAATCCAAAACCCTGTGAAAAATGCAACTAGGATGAGGGAATTCCAGTTAAGGAAAAATCGTCAATGTAAGAATCCATGACTTGGTAGAATGTGCGCCTGGGACAACAGGAAGAATTCGAGACTTTGGAAATTTCTAGAACTCAGGAATCCTTGACTAAAGATTTCATGCCCAGGAGGAACTCGCGCTCAGGAATTGGAAAAGATTTCCCAGGAGGAACAATTATCCACAACTTGGTGAAATTTGCACCAAGGAACAGGATTCCTTGACAGGATGGAATTTGCGCCAAGGAAAAGGATTCCTTGACAATATGGAATTTGCGCTCAACAGAAGATTCCCTGAGGGAGTAGAAAATGCGCCTAGGAAGGAATTCCAGGATAGAAGATTCCTTGACTCCATAGAATTTGCACTTAGGAACAAGACCTCCTTGACATGATGGAATTTAAGCTTAGAAAGAAGATTCTTTAACACCATGGAATGTGCACTCTAGCATAGGGAAATTCCAAGACATGCTCAAGATTGCGCCAGGAATGAAATCCACAGAGTGACCTTCAACTCAGGGAAAGACTCGCTCAATTCTTCAAAGGTGAAACAGTCTGTAACTTAGTGAAAGCCTAGCTCAAGGATTCATCCAAAGCTCCTAGTTAGGGTTCATGGATTCCATCCTCAACAGGCCCAAAATTGCGAAAATCCTTAACAAGGAAAATGCACACCATAGCATAAAATTCCAAGACAAATGAAGAATTCCTTGCCAAAACCTGAAAAACTTGTGAAAGTGATTGAAATTCCATCAAGACAAAAAACTTGTGAAAGTGATTGAAATTCCATCAAGACCTTTAAGTCCTGACTCCTAGGGTGCAAAATCCAGGACCATCTGGAATATGCGCTTAGGAATAAAAATCCTTGACACAATGTGAATTGTGCTCAAGAAGTGAACACTCCACCTAGCCTCTGGAATTTGCGACAAGGATAATGATTCCCTAACCATCAAAAATCCTCGACAACCTTGAAAATGCGCCACCGCTTGAGGAAGAAAAGGACAAAATTCCAAGTCGACCAGGCTTTGGCAGTTAGAGGAAAAAGACAAAATTAAAACCCAGGTCGGCCATTCCCAGTCGGCCAAGTGGAGAGGAGGTTTGGATGCCTATATAAGGAGGGTGCCCAAACTCATTTCCAAACCACTCCAAAACACGCATTCAAGAGCAAAATTCTTTAGGGGGGAATGAATTTCCCACAGGAGATCTAGGACCACTTGGAATCTGTGCCTAGGAGGAAGAAATCCAGCTTAGTCTCTCAAATGCCTCCTGCCTTATAATTTTACCTTGTTCGCTCTGGAGAGTGCCCTGTCTCTGTTTGGTAGTCCTGGAATGAAGGGAAAATTAGTCTAAGTGGGAAGAATACTGGAAAATGGAGAAAATCTTTATTTACTCAAGAATTTGGAATGAAATTAATCAATCATGCATGATTATTTCATGTTTTTTTTACATCACATTTATGGATTTTTTTTTTCATCATGACTACTCGAGGTTTCCCTTGTTTTGCAAGAATCCAAGACGAAGAGAAGTTCCATGAAGAGGATGTTCAAGGATGATCCAAGGTGATCAGAATGAACGCAGAGACTTCAAACGCTGGAGAAGATGACTATTTCAAGGGTCCAGGAGTTCTAATAACAAGAAGACTACACAGGCATACCAAGGGAAGATGAAGCACATTACTCCTTTCCAGTGTCCGCCTTTCTCCCCCTAACACCCAACATGATTAGCACAAGGAAGGCAACATCAAGGATTCTAGTTCCGGACAAGAGGATCAATCCTTGAAAATCCAAGAACAAGGGTACAATGCACCATTCATCATGAGGATCAAGTTCGGCATCAGGAAGAACGACAATCCAAGCCGAGGATAAGGAATTCCAACTCAAGGAAGGCAACATCAAGGATTCTAGTTCCGGACAAGAGGATCAATCCTTGAAAATCCAAGAACAAGGGTACAATGCACCATTCATCATGAGGATCAAGTTCGGCATCAGGAAGAACGACAATCCAAGCCGAGGATAAGGAATTCCAACTCAGGAATCCAGGACAAGGAATTCCATTCCAAGATAGGGAATTCCAACTCAGGAAGGAATATCATTCTAGGACCCTAGGGAAAATGCGCCCTTGCTCAAGGATTCCTCCACATGAAATTCCAGAACCTCTAAAATTGTGAAATCCGACCTCCCAGAACTGGTGACTTGGAAAAATCCAAGGAATATGGAATATGCACCGGAATTCGAAGGGAAATGCAACACAAAGATGGAATTCCAATTCCAAAGTACACAACACAAGACAAAATTCCAAGGAATATGTTGAGGTGGCGCCCACCTAGGCCATGCCTTGTTGGAATCCCAGTCAACATACCAAGTGGCTACAAAAGGACAAGATAAGGTGGCGCCCTAGGACAGGTGTCAAATTTTCATTTGCCAAGAGGGGTGGCAGTCTCACCTACCACTTTTTAGGGTTTCTGTCTGACCTAAGTTGGGCACATATCCCAAGGAAGATCATATCCCCGCCCCCCCCCCCCCCCCCCCCCCTCTCCCTCTTTGTACTTTTGTTGCCTATATAAAGGCTAGGGCACCTCATTTCAAGGGGTCTTTTTTCTTCTCTCATTTTTCATGCTCTTAGAGCAGGGAGCTAGTTAGTGTTTATTCCTATATCACTCCATTTTTGGAGCAAGAAACTTCAAAGGATTAGTAAGATTGTTGTGGAAATATTTTCCAAATCAATATATGAGCATTGTGGATTGGTGTTTATAGAGTTCTTTGGATCATGACATGGTTTTTCTGTTTCCTTTAAAGCAAATCTTAAGCTCCAAGTGTTGAAGTTGTTTCATTTCCTTCTATTTTTTAGTTTTATTAAGTTAGAATGATGGAGATTGCTATTGTTGATGCATTATTGAAACTGATTGTTCACACCATTTGTGATTTGTGGCTTGCAAATCACAGTGTATGATTGGTCTGAACTCATTTCAAGTCTAACGTCGATTGTTCCTACACGTTTCAGTTCCATGTCCCTTGCAGGAGCAGTCTGAAAATCCTTACTTCCCCTCAAAAAATAGCACCATCTCTGCCTAGTTGTTGCCTCGTGACGAAGCAAAAGCACGGTTCCAATTTCTATCCTCGGCAATAATCCTCTCCATCGATTAAATTCCTGAACCCTTATCTTTCTTTTGCACTTTGTTTTTAGATCTTTGCTAGGATTAGTTTTCCAGAGCTTCATTGCCAAATTATACGCCTCTTCAAGAGTGGAACTTGTGAATTCCAAGTTGCCCATTTGTGAGGAAGTTCCATTCATTCACCAACCCCAGAAGTAAGGAGTGAATTTTGTCTATGAAGGAGTAATTTCACATAAGTCCCTTTGTGATTACCAGCAAAATCACATCATTCCACTGAGTCTATCCATGTGCACGTCAAGCCCTGACATTCAAGGAACCTTGGAGCAGTCTCACTCAATCACAAAGTTCAGCGTATGAGATGCTTTGTTCAAGAGAGGATAGTATACTCGGTATTTTATTCTATTGTTGTGTTGTCACAAAAACATCATCAACACAACCATAGGCAAATCCAAAGGAAGATAATAATGCTACTCTTATTAGCTAGTCACCCATGAAGGATGGCAAGGATTTTCTAAGTGAATTCAGGGTGGGATAAACTTGATGGGCAAGACCCACACCCTCCAACAAACACTAGTGTTGCCCTTGCAGCATAATTATTATAGTTTCTTTTTTATTTTGCTGAACTGGGGGACTTGATGAATGTTTCCCTTGTAGGGTCGTGCTCTCATTGTTTTGTGCTTGTTTCCATTTTTGGGACCACATGTTTATTTTGTTCCAAGCTCTGCTGATCTGACTTTGAAGCATGATCCCATGCCGGCCATATTTTTTGAGGTTCTAGCTGTATGCTTTTAACTTGGTTCTAATAGATGGTCTTTTCATTATCCAAAACAAAAAAATCTTCATTGGAGGTGTCATGCATCCAAGATCATCGTATCTTTACCTTTTGGAACAGCATTGGCAAACATTACTTGGGCGTACCATCCTATTAGCAAAAAGCCGTTTTTTATCATGTTAAAAGGATCATTATCTTTTCTTTATGCCATTTACAATGTCTCTGTAGACAAATTGTTTTGAAGAGAAACTTGTATGGAAGTAGGATGACTACGATTTGGAAAAGAATGATTTTTAGTGATTCAACTAAAGCATGCAAATTAACTGTTTCAAGTGTTTTGAAGACTTTGAGTGGTTGCATTTGGAATACAATCGGCTATTCAAGTTTTTAGAGATATGACAAAATATACCAAAGTTTGCATTAGTCACCTGATAGTTGCTCAAACCAAATGACATTATACTGAATTTAAATACATGCCTAGATCCAAAAATTGTCTTGCATCCAATTCGCAAGTTACTCCACGAGGAATTGTTCTCGTTTCCCCTCCCTTTTGTATGTCATATTAGACTTTAGTTGATAAAACAAATCTGTACATCTTAAATTTGAGTACATTACAACCCACAAGTTACTCCACAAGTCTCGAGTTTGTGACCTTTGTAAAGGATGTCAGCATATCCCCACTTGCATGAAAAGCTTGCTGATGTATTGTATGTACGGTAATTCAGCTGAATGGATATTACAATTTCTTACACAAACAAATGCAAAAATACACAATGAGGTTTACATCATAGTCTGAACATTGTCATCTAGATCTTCATCTGAGTCTTCAAGGTCTAAATTAAAGGAGTCTGCAAGGTCCATTAATGTTGTGAGTCCTGTAAGATCTTCCAAATACGAAGGCTGATTTAAAGCCTCTAATATAAAGTCCATCCCTCTTTTACGATATTCTGACACAACCTGCAGAACATAAGAATCAGTTCCTGAACAAAGAAAGTCACAGAAACAACCAAGCAAATAAAAAAGAATGTCACCAAATTAGAAACATAGCATATGGGTATCAAATCTCAGCAAGGCAGCTCATATGATTTACCCTTTCAGAGCAAGCTGTGCATCTGTCAAATGCACGTCCCTTAATTATCATTTGTGAAAATTTAGCAATATCACCACGGATTTCATGAGGCAAAATACCAAGAGGCTGTTCAATACTAGAAACGTCTGAAGCTGCCTGATCTGCTGGGGCATTAATCCTAGCATAAAAAAGTATTTAACATCAGAAGACTAACAAAATGTAGTTATTGTTCATTTTCAGGATTTTATGCAAAAACACTGCACCTAGTCCTTACCCAAGAGGATGATGAATAATGCCCACAGTAAGTTCTACTGCAAGAGATGCAGCAATGGGAGCAAGCCCAGGACGTGTTACAGTACACTGCTGATCCAAAGTAAGGTTCCTAGTTGACTGATCAAGATAAAAACAATAAAGCAACAGTTACGTCTAGCAGAAGCCATCACCCAGCAAAATGATCTTTCATGCTCTGAATACAAAAAATACAGATTGATTTGAAAGATTCAACTACAGAAAACATTAATGAAAACATAAGAGTGGCTAAAATATTAGCATGCTCAACATTCTAAAGACCTGTAAAAATAATTAGACATAATATGACAAAAGATTGGAAGTTTGGGTTTTAACATCCAGCTGCATTAATTTTGTCTCTTCTAAATACTCCGCTACTCTTTCATCAAGAAATTCAAAGTAGACAAGGAAAATGGTTCTGCAATATATATACACATGAACATGCACACACACACACACACAGAGGAAAGAGAGTACATCTACGGGAGCAACAATATCACTGCAATAGTAGCACCCTAATCGTTGTTTCCTTCGTTCCGTCTCAAAAGTTGACAGGTCCATAAATTCTGAAGGTTCTGAAGGTCTATCATGTTCAATCTGTGGAGAGTCAGTCTCCTCATCGGAACATGCAGGAGAGGAGTCCGTACTAGCTAAGGCTATGCCAGCACCATGTCGCATCACAAGGAAGGTATCAAATCCTAGAGCAGCCGTGATTGCCACCTGCAAATAAAAGCATTCAATCAATTTGCCATCACTATGAACTAGTAAACACCAATATGTAGTCTAAAACACAAATATCTCTGCTAGGCCATGATCTGCTTATATACTATCATTAAAATAGTGCAAAATATATGTTGCAGAAATATATAATATGGTGTTATGTGCTATTTAAACTTTTATTCACCTACAAACAATATGTTATATATAATGATTATCTTTCAATATTTTATAATAAAGTGATCAGAAAGCGTATATGCTCATTGTAAATGAAAATGACAAAACAGAAACATTCTCCATATTTTAATTTAGATATTCTTTAACTATATTTATCGAACCTTATTAGCATCAGCACATAGAAGTGTTGGAAGCCAACGGCTTTCTCTTGTATCAGTGAGCAAGAAAACAAAATCATGGCTGTCAATCAGATTCTTCAGATGCAAACAATCTTTAACAACATTTTCTATTTCATCTTCTGCCACTGGATGTCCAGGCATTGGAATGGCCATGGAAATGCCCTCTGCCTCCTGCTCAGCAGAGCAGAACAAAACAATGTAGTCAAAAAATGTGTCATTCCCTGCAAAATAGAGATATTTAGAAAGATATTAAACTCCAAAGGGATAAAGAAATTACCACGCCAGGAAAAATGCACTTCAAATTCTTTGCTGCGGCTATAGCTTTCAGCTGGCCTCCATTCAGGCAGTCATCTAAAGTATATAGAGATTGCCGCAAAGGATTTGACATGGCCACACGACCATAATCAACTAGTGTGATATTCCTAATGCCCCAAGCCTGAATGGTAATGAAAATGCTTTTAGCTTTGAAGACAGACATACGCCAGAAGATGCATTCCACATGAATAGTGAAGGCACTTACCATAAGATTACGGGCAACCTGGCATCCAAGTGTACCTGCTCCTAGAAGAAGACATTTTGTTGTCGATAGAAGTGGCAAGTTTAGGGATGGTAGAAGACGCCATCTCATAAGCTTCAAATTTAAATCTGCTGCTGATATAGCTAATCTGGAAACAGAATTGCCAATAAAGTAATGAAAATGTTCTTGACATTCCTGCAACAAATAAACTCTATAGATCATCCTTACCTCTTTGGATCCATTTGAGATGCAAGACTGATCCGCCTAGGTCCCATCTTGCCTTGGCTATTCCGTTCCCATCCCACTGCCTTGGGAACACTTTTAGGATCACTCCAACCTAAGCATTTACAAAAATTCAACATCTTAGTTGGGAAATATAAGAAATACAATGGCTTGAAGACAAACAAACACGAAAAATAGTTTTACAAATTCCATGTAAAACATTGTCTGGCCCCACCTCGTGTAAAGGAAACCGAGATATCAACAACAAGAGATTGCTGCAAATCTCCTAAGCCAAATTTTTCCCGATAGCATAGAACCGTAACACTTTCTAGTCCCCACCGAACAGCAGCAAAAGCAATTAAGTTCCGAAGTGGCCATCCTGGATTGCTTGGGAGGTGGCACGGATCATAAAAACCAAAAAGTACCTGTCAGATCACATAACAATGTTCAAGGAATATAATAAAATTTGTAGAAATTTGGCACCAAAAGACCATCCTGGTTGACAAGAGGTATGTTCCAATCACTAAATAAAATTCCTTAGTAAGTAATACTCATAATATACACACTGGTCGCAACATTGAAGCTGATAATTGATTGCAAAACCATGCCACCTATGTTGCAATAATCTAATAGCAGCTCAACAATATTGAATAGAAACTCCATGAACTGACCTTCCCACCTTCTTCTTGACATGTTTCCCATTCCTTTAAAGGCCTTAGTCTAACATCAACATTAGAGAAAATGTGCACTAAAAAGTAAGGCACGCCTGCATTTTCCAAGTATCTTTTCATTATTGTCAGCACTCACATAAAAAAGATCAGATCCAAACAATGAAAATAAATCTAAAACTCAAAGAATGCCAAACAATCTTCCATAAAAAGAACAATCATACATTACTTTAAAAGCAAACGGGGATTGCAATAACCTGTAGTTAATTCAGATTGGCGCCATCCATTACAAGCAGCTAATAAAGCCATACTCTTCAAGAAAAAAACCAAAAGATTAGTTTTCTATCAATGACGTAATGGAAAGAATATAAAATACAATTATTTTGATACCTCTTGAAAGCTAAAAAAATCTGAGGCTTGTTGCAATTTGGTGAATGTTGCAGGAGGATCAAGAATTAAAGCTGGAAAAGCAAACCAATAATAGAAGTTCCATTTCTTTAAATCCGCAAATGAAATCAGCAAAAATCTACAAAGCAAACTGCTGTCCTCCTCTACTCTTCCAGAATGTATATCTTCCCAAATCTAAAAACACACAAAATAAATCATCATTAATCACCTAGAGGCATTAATCATTTATTTTCTTGAGTATTATAGAGCTCTTGACTTCACCAAATCATTCAGAGCCAAAAGAATGTAAATTATAAAGTATTCATTTTACTGGCCTAATTAGAGATTCACTGGAAGCAGTACCTTCTCTACTTCCAAATTCAGTAAAGTCTGCCTGTCAAGAGCCTTGAAGCTTTCCAGTGTATTTGTATTGTATAGTATTCCTGGAACAGGACAAAGGTTTCTGTTCCCTAAAAATTTGACCGAAGCTGATCTTTCCTCATCATTATCAGGTGATAGAGATTCAGAAAGCAGTTTTAAATGATTTGACACCTGCCCATGAGAAGATGGAGCATAAAAACCTGTTCCACCAGATTGAAGAATATTACTGATGTGTAATATGATGACAAGATTAATGAATTAGAATTACAATGCTTACTACTTGTATATGTAATTGATAATAAAGGCACTAGATAGTTGAAATTTGGAGAGTTGGCTATTTTAAACATCAAAAAAATGAACAACTTTTGTCACAGATGCATTGCACTTTGAAAATTACAACACACGACCATCCAAAGTACAAGAGCTTGGCACAACTTGCAAAGAAACTAGATTGAATAGTTTAAAAAGGTATTTTGTCAAGCATCCCTAGTTCTACTTCTCACAGTAGTTCTACTTCTCACAACCCAGCCAAAATAAAACAACAATGTCAAATACAGCCAAAGGAGAAAGCAAATGGTAAAGAACTCTAATTCTATCATGCAGCTATGTTTTACGAAGTCCCCTTTATGAGGTGACGGGAAAATGAGAATGCTAAAAGAGGGGCCGCCTAGAAGTACCCCCAAAGTAGGAAATGATATTTGAATAGGAAAATAGCATGATGGCATAAGAGGGAACAGCAACAGGGAACTCAGGCATGTAGGCATGTCCCAGTAGAACATAGCCATGGAGTTAATGACAAGAGCAAAGACCCACAATCACCAGTTTTCGACAAAAGATGTGGCAAACACTGCTAAGGTTCTCAAAGGACGAGCTGGAGTGTTTACCTAGTAGTAGGGGCACAGCTTGCACAGTCTAAGACATAATGTTAATTACTACTCTCAATGCTAAAATTTACATCATTTGAAGGAATTGTCTTAGAGAAGAAATATTGTGGCTTCATGACATCTTTCCTAGTACAAACAAATTGGGCTGAGGAGGAGGTGAATATTATTTTTGTCAAATCTTGGCACTTACTTCCTTGTCAAAAGCAATTGAGAAGGTTGTGCAAAGCCCATTGATTGATCATCAACAAAATATCTTGAAGACAAGAAATACCAATAAACTTATGCAAGAGAAGCAATGATAACATAATCTTACATGCAGCATAAAGAAATAATGGCACATTCACAATATAAAAAGAGATTTTACCCTAGAAACCCTTACAGGAAAAAAACCCAACAAAAACAGCACTCACTGTATTAATTCAACCATTCACAATAAAATAAAAAAAGCTTGCACTTGTGCTTAACCCTATGTTACACCAAGTTTCCAGGACGGGGACGGCAAAGGATGGCTATTAAAAATATAGGGAAAATTTTTAAAAATATAAGGAAATTTCGAATATTCATATGATAACATTGATAAGGCATTCATCATATACATTATAGATCCTTAATACATAACATTAGAGTTGAATTGAGAGTTCACATGAGAGTCAAACAAATTAACATAAATTTTAATTGCTCTCATTGTCAATGTGCATATATATTATATAAAATTTAAAAAATACAACAAAATGCCCAAAGGCTGCAAGTTTCAATTACAAAAATGACAAAAACATAGAAAATATGCTGCTGCCCCTAATCGGCATCTGCTAAAGCTGCATCAAACTCGGAGTCTGACTCTGAGTCGTGTTGATGGTTGTTTTTCAACAAGTCAACAATAGAGTAAAATACTAGGTATTTAACTCTCTCTTGAGCAAAGCCTCTCGGATGCTAAACCAAGTGATCAAACGAGATAACTCCAAGGTTCCTTCTAATAATAATGTTTCAATTTCAGTAGGAAACAGCTCAATGATTTAAGTATGATTCTGCTGTTAATCAACAAAGGGACTTACACAATTGTTCAACTTGTTGTTTCAAAGACTCTGGAAGTGAACACTAGAAAATCTAGGTACTGCAACTGACGCGTATGATTTAACAATGGACGTTCTGATCCTAAATCTAAATGATTGATAAAAAAAAGGCAAAAGATATAGGGTTGAGGAAAAACTAATCTAGTCCTAAATGGAAGGACGTTTACTGCTTAGAGTGAAGTCGAACCAAATCTTGTTTTGCCAATATGAAACAACTACACAAGAGAGGTGCTATCTTCAAAGGTATGCAAGATGTTTAAATCAATTATGCTCATGAAAACTCAACAGGCATAAAGATCGAATTGACGCTCAATTATAAAGACTTCACTACAAGGCAATAAAAACAACCTTTCACTAACTAACTTATACTTAAAAGAAAACTTGCAACTTAACTTAATATTCGTGTGAAAATTGAAACCATGCAAACACTCAGAAATATAAATAGAATCACCAAATCAATGAGTCCTTTATTATCTCAGAGAGCTCTTACAACAATTTCAGAATTTCCAACCGTTACAAATGAGAGCAATGAGAGCTCTTTTATAGTCCTCAAAGGAGAGAAGGGTCAAGATTGATCGGCGAAATCAGCGGATCAGATCAAGCCACATCACAAGTAGTTACAACAAACTATACTTTATTAAATGAATGAGGTTAACTTTATTAAATACAGGAGGTTACTCATATTAAATGAAAGAAGTCATGAAAGAGAGAACAAAGGCACGCTTTCCAAGAGGATAAGGAAGCCACATCATCAAGGTGAGTACTATGTAGTAGTACTATGAGATACAACGAATCTGGACACAATTTGAATAATATCTTCCATTGGTACACTTGTCGCTGCCTTAATGGATCCTTCTGCCACTGCTACATCTGCCTGATAGACTCCAAGTGTCTTCTCCCAGTCGTTTATCCAAGACTTATTTTCCCCAAGACGATATGCAAGTGTGAATATATTATCTAGTTGACTTTCATCAAGTCCATCATATTGAAAGTAGAATGCCTTAACTTGTTGCTTCATGTTCTCAATGGTAACATTTCCATAAGGATTACAAATCTTTGTCAAAGCAGTATATATATGATTTTCTGTTCTTAGAAGAACACTTCTTATCCTGGACATATCTACTTCAATCTTATCAACTAGTTGCCCCTTGTTGTGAAAGGAGAAATACCAAGTGACAAAGTCATGTGGAGTATCTCTGTCAATCACCTTATTATGAATTAAATCTTCTACTGGAGCTTCCATTAAGCTTTTGAGTTGTGGCATATATTGCTCTTTGATTGGTTTGAACTCAGCACAACTTTCCAATAAAGCTTGGACTCGACCTTGGAGCTTAATGACTCTGTCATACACTTGCACAATTTCTTCTAGGTAAATATAGGCCTTGTCTTCTGTCTTTTCTATCCATCCCTTCATCATCTGGGATGAAGTTCTCATGTCCTCAACTTGGGATACTGTTTCCTGTGGAAGAATGGAAGGAGGAATTGCAGTAGCTTCCTTCTGTTGAATAGGTTGCATGACCTGTTGGATGTAATGCTTCAATGTACTAAAATCTTGTTCAACTTTCATCCTTGCTTCTCTTTCTTGTTTCAACATACTTCTCACATTATTCACTGCATCTTGTAGTTCCTCATCGACTTGTTCCCTTGTGATTGGGCCCATACCAATTGTAGTCAAATTATAATCCTCAGGTGCCATGTTTTCTATCTCCTTGTCACTTCTAGGAACCGCTATGTGGACCTCTCTGTTTCCAGCAGAATCTTGAGTGATTTTAGAAAGGATCGTTGCTTTCTTCTTCTGATTATTCTTTTGTACATTTACAAGCAATTCCTCAACTGCAGTAGGCTGATAAGTCTCTACAATTGTGCTTTCTTCAATCCTTTGTCTCAACCATGGTGGGAAAGTAGAAAGATCTCGTTGTTCATGGGCTTGATTGTGTTGAACACGAGCTACTTCTTCATCAGATTCAGCTTGTCCTACTTCATCCTGACCAAGATCATCATTCTCTTCTATTATGACAGTGGGGCTTGATTGGATTTCTTCTGATGGGATCAAGGCAACTTCTTCTATTACTTCTATCTCTTGTATTGGATTTTGAACAATTGAAACACCTTCTTGTGGATTAGATGAAGTAGATGGATTACTCTTTTTCTGAGGTCTTCGGCTTGATTCCCCTTGATCTTGACTAGGTCTTTTCCTCTTTCTAGTTGAATTATTGCTCTGATCATTTCCACTATGTTGTGGTTGGCTATGTGTACTATGCTGCTTGGGTTCTCCTTCATCCATCTTATTGTAGGTGAGATCTCGATTTTCAGCACTCATTTCCTGCAATAGTTGATTAATACACACTTGTGTCATGGCTAAAACCGGCTTTATCAAATCTTCTTCGGATGCATCTCTCTTTGACCAATCAATTGTGTAAGGCAAATCCTTTATCTTGTCAAATTCATCTACTAGCATAGTATCATCCTCTGTGAACTGGTCTGGAATCCTGAATGCTTTGGTGGCTCTGACTAAATCCCAGTCGAGTCTCGAACTTTGAAGAGTTCGGAGATCATCTTCATCTTGGGCACTGGTCCAGTGGTCTTCCAACTGCTTGATATGTTTGAATTCTCGGTTGTATTTCCAGCAAACTTGGAAAGGGTCAAAGTTAGGCCTCTTGGTACCATGAGTCTGCAAATGATAGGCCTGTAGCTCTATTTCAGAATACTCAGCTGCTGATAAAGATGGACATTCCAGATTTTGTCCAAGACGAAGTGGAAATTGGATTCCTCCTTTCTTCTTCAACTTCTGCAACCTGATGAGTTCTAGGAGTTGTCTTGTAACTTCTAACATTACCATCCTGTTGGTTGGATACCTTGGCAATCTGTATGGATATGATGTGAATCCTTGGATCCTTAGGTAAGTGTACCTTTCATGTTGAGTATACCAGTGTCCGTATGCTGAAATGAATTCTCTTGCTGCATTAGACAACCTTTTATGAAATTCTCCCCTGAGTTTCTTCATTATGAACATAGCAAATGCATCATTAAACCTTGTATAATGATTAATACTCTTCAGGTGCAACTGAGGATAACATTGATGTGATAAGAATTTGTTAGGTCCAATGCCGACTTCTCCTTTCTTGGTTAAACCTGAGTAGACTTCATTTCTGGCAAGAAGGTACACTATATAGGAACTCATATAACAAGTCTTAGTTTTAGCAAAACTGAGGAACTGCTCATGTATATTTTGACTGATAAGTCCAGCCCAATCAATCATTTTCCCTTTGAGAACTGACTTGATGAAAGAGTACATCCACGGCTGAAAGGTAGCAGATTGAGGCATTCCTGTCATTCTGTTCAAAAACATGATTAGATATCCAATTTCCGGATGAAAATCTGACTTATGGAACTGTGGAGGATTATTCATATTGAACTTCATGGCTGGATTGGCCATCCACTCTCTCCTTATCTCTTGTAACTTTATCTTGGTGTCAACATCATACTCCTGCTGGCCTTGTTGTTTTGAGATGCTGATCATCCTCTCTTTGGTTGGAATGTTGAAAGTTTCCTCAACTGCTTCCCTTTGCAAATAGGCTAGTATTGTTCCATCCTTGGCTATGATTTGCCTTGTATTTACATCATACTTTTTGACACATTCGATGATCATTTCCGGACACGGCAAAGTTGGCGGAAAACAGGCAGCTTCAATGGCTCCACTCCTCATGATGGCTCGAGCGAGGCTTCCTCCGTTAGGTTCTTCAAGGACTGTCTTGATATCTTCCAAGTTGCTGCTTCCCATATTTGTATCGCTTACATTTGTCCACCTTGAGACGAGCTTTGATTCGGGAATCTTCCCCTTGGCATCCATCCGGATCTTGGCTTGTCGTTCCTTGGAAGTCATTGCCATTATTCTGCAGACTTGACGCGAATAAGTGATTGCAAACAAAATCTAGATTTTACTTCAGCAACTTTAGTAGATTAAATTATGAAATTTTCCTCTATAGTTATGAAATATTGCTATTAGGAAAATCTATGAAAAATCATAAAAATCCACTTATTCTTCTGGAATTTTATCAATATTTGGACAATTTCAAGGCATCTAATGAAAGAAAAATAAGAAAATCAGATCAGAAAAAACTCAGATCAGACTTACTTGATGAGCTGTTTTGTATTTGATACCTTGCAATTTGACTTCCCTCTTGGCAAAATTTGATAAAATCAAATTTATCTTCTAAAATCAACTTCTTGTGGCTGCTCCTTGAAGAAAATTCTGCTCTTGGAGAACAAATCTGCTCTTGAAAATAAATCAAATGAAAAAGAAATGAGGCACATATATATAATTCACTTTAAAAAACTTTCCTTCTTCCTAGGCCGACCTCATGCACAAACATTTAATTTAATTTTGATCTTTATTAAATGAATGCATTTTGCACGTTTCCCGAAGGCAACAATCATTAAATGTTTATAACTTCTTTCTTGTTGGACGCATTGGATAAAGACTTGATGTTCTTCTTCTTGTTGTTGGACGTTTTCCTCCTTCTTTCAAGCGCATAGAATCAGCATGTTGTTATCTTCTTGTCTTTGTTTCATAAAGCTCTTCCTTCATCATCCTCCTAGTCGCATTAGATGAAGAATTGAAACTCCCTTTGGCAATTCGCATTAGTTGAGGTCTTTGAGGCCTTCTCAAGATTTTCGCATTAGATGAAGTTTGTAATTCCTCTTCTCATTTCGCCTTAGATGGGATAATGGAGTCTCCTTCTTGGAATGTCATGTCTTGCTATCTCACACTTGCTTTCAGCATTTCGCACTAGTTAACCCCTTGATGATCCTCCTTTCATGTTTCGCATTAGTTAAAGGATTAGAATCCTCTTGTTGTAAGTCGCACTAGATGGAGTTGGTAGGATCTTCAAGTGATTTCGCATTTGATGAAGGCATAGGATTCCCCTTGAACATTTCGCACTAGTTGAAGGATTGAAATCCTCTTGACACTTGGCGGTTTAAATCATTAATTATGGAGTCATTTGAACTTTCAGGGTCTTTCCTCTTGGTATGGCGCATTGGATCATGTCCTAAGACTTCTTAAGTTTTGGCGCATTGGTTAAGTTTGTAGGATCCTCTTTAGATATGGCGCATTGCTTTAGGCAATTTGGATCTTCAAGGAGTGGCGCAATGGATAATGGCTTGATGATCTTCTTCTACATCACCCTTGACTCTCCTCACATATGGCGCATTGGATCACTATATTGAGATCTTCAAGGAATGAAGTTTCGTTGTCTCCATGTAGGTAGCGCGTTGGATGGACTTTATGAATCTTCTAGAGTGTTAGCGCATTGCTTAGGCAATTTAGATTCTTCTTGTGCATGGCGCAATGGATAGGCAATTTAAGCTCTTCAAAAATAAACTTCATTCATGACGCATTAGATGACACTTGAAAATCTTCTAGATACAAACCTTGATTACTACCTCATAATGTTGGCGCATTGGATCACTATATTGAGATCTTCAAAATGAAACTTCATCCTCCTCCTTTAGATATGGCGCATTAGTTAAGTTTGTTGAAGTCTTCAAACTCGAATGAACTTAGATAGCCTTTGTCTTGAAGTGGATTATGTATGATATTTGGCGCATTGGTTAAGTTTGTAGGATCCTCTGAAACTTACCTTGAAGACCAAACATTAGATGTCTAGGATATTGGCAATCTCCTCATGATAGAGCGCATTAGATGGACTTGGCAAATCCTCTAGAACTTGGTCGCATTAGATCACTAGTTTGGATTCCTCAACATCAAACTTCACTCTCCTCTTTAAGATGGCGCATCACTTAAACACTTTAGATTCCCTGAACTCTAGCGCATTGGATAGCTTTGAAAAATGATCTTTGGAGTCACTTTGAGCGCATTACTTCAAATTTTAGAATCCTCTGAACTTGTAACATTTCTCAAGTCAAAACTCTCATTTCCTTCTTCTTCCTTGGTGGCGCATCACTTCAAGAACTAAAATCCTCTGACATTTTCATTAAAAATTGCTCCAAGATTGGCTTTAGACTTGTCCTTTTTCACTTTCGCATTGGTTGAAGGCGTTGAAATTCTCATCTCTTCCTCCGAAATGACCTTTTAGTCTGGGCGCACTAGATGGAGTTTTCAAATCCTCTGATATTTTCGCATTAGATGAAGGATTAGATGGGCGCACTGGATCATGTTTTCAAATCCTCTGGCTCAAATGTCTTCTGCTTCGTGATTTTGCGCCCAGATTTGCGCCATCTAAGTGTCTAGTCGCATTAGATCAGGATTTTGAATCCTCTGAAATCGTCAAGTATTTTCAGGATCGCGCGAGTAAAGGTATATTGAAAAATATATTTAAGTATAAGTTTAGAGATTGAATTTCTTATACTTTAAATATTTTTCAATATACCTTTCAGGATGTTTGAGATAGGTCCCGAATCCACCGGATTTAAGATGCAAAATATAGAATTTGGAGGATTCACCAGATTTCAGACTTAGCCATTTTTTCAGGATTTTCAGGATTTCAGGCTTTAGTCTTAGTCTTTTCAGGGTCTCAAACATTCTGAAGGATTAACCTCAAAATTCAATATCTAGATAGGATTTGATCATTATTCTTCATTATTACAAGTCATCTATCCTTAATCGTGAACCAAAGATCATAGGCAAGGAAATTGTTACCGAGCCGGCAAAGGAAAACAAGTCAGGACATCATTAAAATCTCAGCAAAACTCATTGAAAACTCATTGGAAACTCATTGAAAAGCTCAGAGCTCAAAAAAAAAAGGGGGGTCCCTATTCCTAATGGGGTGATGTGTGATTTGGTCACAACATCTGGCGACTCCACTGGAGGAATGTTCCTGAACATTTCGAAAACAAAAATGCAAAGCTCACTCAAAGAATATCAAATTATCATCCTCAATCGTAAACTATACAAAACGAGCTTAAAAGGGAAAGGAATCATAAATTGGATCAAGACACTGCATCTCCTGATGTGTGATTAAAGATTGATTTCAATTAAAACAACTTCTTGAATGTGCTAAAGATAAACAAACGTCAAGCTTCAATATTTCCATGTACACCCACACACGAGATCAAATAAACACGACTACTCAATCAAAGAATCAAAATCAATTGCCAGCGCGACTATCCATATCTGAGGTTTGAAGTGCAAGCACTTAGGTTCATTCCCATCCCTTAGAAACCGGGATCGACTAAGCTGACCCGTATCAAGCTAGGTATATTCATGAAAGCGGATGGACGGACATATATATGGATGGCATAGGTGAATGATAATATGCAATGACAAGTAAATGATATTAAATGGAATGGTGATGGAATGACAATGAAAATGCAATGAAACAATGTGGCTCTATCATGACGCCTGTTTGCCAGGTTTTCGCCAAGATACTTATTCATGGCGCCCGTTTGCCGGGTTTTCACCAGTGAACGAAAATTTTTTCTCTTTACTTTTTTTTTCATTTTCTTTTTTTTTCTTTGTTTTTTTTGGGATAATGACCATTACACACGGCGCCTGTTTGCCAGGTTTTCACCGAGGTAACGAATGATAAGAACTCAAGAGTCTGATTCTGCGAAGGACGCGATAATCCACACATAAAATCATGTCAAGTTCTGATACTTACAAATGTTGGTAGGAAATGATGGGATAAAGGGAACGGAGTTGGATGATGGCGGATTATGACTGTATGAAAGCGTATTCAACCATAAACCAAAGGAAGGACGGGATATGTTGAATAGCAAGAAACAAATATGGACGGTGAATAAGGAAAATGAAATGGAATGAAATCACGATCAACGTTTGTTTGTATCAACCTAAACTTCGAAGCTTGCAAGTGGAAAAGGGAATGTAAATAGGGAACGGGGATTAATGATAACTAGTAATGATACCTTCATGTCCTTCACGAACTTAGGATTTCTCCCTTTAATTTTGGTTCGCGGGGTGAAGTATGTGGAATGGAATTGAATGGAAATGGAATGGATGGATTGGATGCGGTAGCCTCTTTGGATTCGGCTACAAGTACTTAGAACTTTATTTCGCAAGGATTCTTTGACTTGAAAGTACAGCACGAAATATCTTTTGAACATGCCTTGTTTAGGAATTATGGCATTTATATCATGATACATAGAGATTTTTTTGGATTTTCAGGAATCTCTTTGCTTAAAAGGTAAAAGCATCCAAATATTTATTTTATGGAAAGATGGGGGAATGGGTGGAAGGAATTGCAAGCTTCTCATTCAGACGACACTCACATTCATCAATCATGATTAGGAGAGGGGTAAAAAGGTGTGGATAGTAATGTGATTGGAAGGCGAAGGTAAAATGGATGAATAGTTACATGCTTTGAGACTTTGCATAGTAACAAAAGTGAAGTGGATATAGGTAGTAGATTTCAAATGGACTGGAGTGGGGATACCAACATTTGATTTTATCCTGTACAGTGGATAATGAAAATACTCCAAATACTTGATTTCAACTTCAACTTGTATCCTTCTGGAGTATAATGAACACAGAATCATATAAATGATGCAGTTATTAGACTCGAATTCATTTTTGGTTGAAAATATGCAATGCAGATGGAGGTTTAACTGTAGTGGAATGAAATGAATGAACAATTTTATTGTAATATGGGATGTGGTAAATGAAATGACGAATATGAAAGTATGCAAAATACTTTATATGGAATGGAAATGGAGGCATGAATTACCTTATGATTTTCACTTGATCCAGGCTTACAAAGGCTTTCCTAGAAACTTCGGGATCATTAAGATGTGTAAGAAACCTCAAAATACTTTAGTCAATACCGAACAACTGATTCGTTTCCTAAGAACAAGCAGTCACGCTATCTAATACTCGCGATGGAATCCACGGGAAATCCATCAATCATGACTTAAGTTTCTCAAAAGAACAAATAAGAATTCGTAAAATTAGATTTGACATTTTAAGATATTATGTTCAAAAGATAATGGTGTCGAGACACAATATATGATTAACGTCCCAGTCAAGCTCAGTGCTCGCTTCGTCAACAATTGAAAACAATAATCTATCAATCCTAAGAGTTTCGTGAATAAATGTTTAAGAAATGAGCTCACATATCCTAGTGAAAGTATACCAAATGTGTTTTGGATACACACCACCTTGTCAAGAACTAGAACCCTTCAAAAACAACTACCTCTAAAAACGAAAGCAAAACAAAAACAACTAAACTATGAAAACTTCTTGAAAAATTCTTGAGTCAAATGACATCAAGACAAACAAATCTAATCTAAGAAAAAAAAAAAAAAAAAAAAAAAATAACTGAAAGGAAATCCTATCTAATTATGTACAAACCAGTGTTCCGAAGAATTCATGGCTGGAAATAGTGCTTCAAAAACTGCCCATTGACAGGCAATGGAATATCTTCTCCGGTCAGAGTCTTCAATTTAAAAGCGTTCTCTCCTAGGATCTCAGCGATCTGATATGGGCCCTTCCAGAGATAATCGAACTTATCGTGATCACCTCGCCGTTCATGTGCTTTGTCCCAATATAAAACCAGATCAGAAATTCTGAAGGCTTTCACTCTTGCCTGTCGATCAAACCAACGCTTGACCACTCCTTGATGTTTCATAAATTTATTTAGGGCAATGTCTCGTTTTTCTTCCAGATGCAGGAGCTGTGATAATCTTACTTGTACTTGCTCATCTTCATCTAAATACTCTTGCATGAATTGCAAGGTTGGAATCCTCAATTGTATCGGGAAGATGGGGTCCTGTCCATAAACCAGGTGATATGGCGAAGTACCCAGAGAAGACTTAACTCGAGTTCTGTCTGCCCAAAGAGCAAATTTTAGCTGTGTATGCCAGTCTCTTGGATTCTTATCCAGTAATTTCTTTATTGCATTCAAAAGGTTCTTGTTTGTGGACTCAGCTAGGCCATTTCCCTGTGGATAATAATTCGATGAAAATTTCAGGGTTATACCATATTCAAAGGCCCAATTTGAAAATCTGAGTGATGAAAATGCAGGGCCATTGTCGCATACAAGGGCACTGGGGCAACCAAATCTGGTAATTATATTCTCTTCTAAAAACTTGATCACTACTTCAGAAGTACAAAACTTTAAAGCATGGGCTTCTGTCCATCTGGTACAGTAGTCTGTGGCAGTCAAAATATATTTATGCTGTGCGGAAGATGGTGGGTTTATCATACCAATGAAATCTAATCCCCACTTAGCAAAAGGTCTGAATTCAACAACTGGCTGCAAAGGCATAGCTGGGTTTCGTTCTCTTGAAGCTGCTACTTGACAAATATGGCAAGTTTTGACATGCTGATGAGCATCTTGAAACAATTTTGGCCAATAGTAGCCTGCCCTTAATATCTGATTTGCCGTTGCTAGCTCACCACCGTGGCAAGTTCCGAACTTATCATGAAATTGTTCCATAATACTTTTAGCTTCGTTCCTCCCAACACACCTTAGATAGATGCCTTCATGATTTTGTCTGAATAAAACTGATCCTTGCAACATGAAACGTTTACTTCTGTATCTCAATGCTCTCCTCTGTGTTGGGCTCATATGTTCTGGACATCTCTGAGATAGTAGATAATAAACAATATCATCGTACCACTCATCTGGTGATACTGCTTCAAGTACGTAAGCTTGCTGAACTAATCCAGGTTCTTCAAGTGCTATAGTCTGAGTCAATGCTTGTCCTCTAACCAACTTCATTGGTTGAATTTCAATGTCGTATTCTTGAATAGTGGCGACCCACTTGCCTCTTCGTTCGCCTAGTTCATTTTGCATTAGTAGTGTTTTTACTGCGGCATCTGGAACTATAGCATACACTTTACTCCGCAGGATATAGTGCCGAAATTTCTTGGTAGCCTTTACTAGAGCATAAGCCTGTTTCTCCACTGCCGGGTATCTCAGCTCAGCATCCTTAAAAGGGGCACTCATAAATGCAACGGGATGTTCATCTTTATCATCTACCCTCTGGGTCAAAATCCCTGCACAGGTGTGATCAGATGCAAAAGAATATAAATAAAACGGCTTCAAGTAGTCTGGACTGATGAGGACAGGAGCCCTAGCAATTGCTTGCTTGATTTCTTCAAATGCTTTCTTTGCTTGAGGAGTCCATTCAACTTTCGCATCTTTCTTTAACATATCATTCAATGGCTTAATAATTTCTGCAAATCCGGTAATAAACTTCCTGACGAAGTTAATCTTGCCGAAGAATGACTTTAATTCCTTTTTACTGGCAGGCATGCTAATTCTCTTAATGGCTTCTATCCGATCTGGATCAATAGAGATACCGTGTTCTGATATGACATGACCCAGGAGCTTTCCTTCTGTCACCCCGAAGATGCACTTCTTTGGATTTAAGGAAATTCCATATGTTCTACAAGATTCGAAAACTTTCCTTAAATGCTCTACATGATCTGCTCTGACCTTTGAGAACACCGTAAGATCATCCATATAAATAATAATGCATTTTCCAATAATATCTCTGAAAGCAATATCCATAGCTCGCTGGAAAGTGGCTCCTGCATTGATTAAGCCAAAAGGCATCCTTCTGTATGCATAAGTACCCCATTTGGTAGTGAAAGCGGTCTTCAATCGATCCTCTTCTTCAACCATGACCTGGTTATACCCTGAATATCCATCCAGAAAAGACATCATCTGTGAACCATTTACAATTTGCAGCACTTCGTCCAATGAAGGCAAAGGATAATTATCTTTTTCTGACGCTTTGTTTAAGTTCCTGAAATCAACACATAATCTTATTTCTCCATTCTTTTTTCTAACTGGAACTAAATTGGCGACCCACGTCGAGTGCCTGATCGGAAATATGATCTTTGCCTGCAGCAGCTTCTTGACCTCCTGATAAATAAGTGGCTCCAATAAAGGATTGACCGGCCTCTGCCTCTGTCGGAAAGGTCTGCTTCCTGGCTTGAGAGGGATAGTATGTGTAATGATGGATGTGTCGTATGTCTTCAAATCATCATACCCCCAAGCAATAACATCGTGGAATTCTCTCATACTACTGAGGATGTTTTCTCTTTCTTCCGGTGTGCAAACTTTCCCTATGAATACATTTTTTATATCTTCGTCGGTTCCCAGATTGACTGCTTCACATTTATTTCCATCTTCGTTGTGGTGAGGAGGAGTGCCCAACTTATCTGAATCGAAGAGTCTTTCTAATTCAATCATACCCTTTGGAATGTTATTGTCCTTCAGATTCATGATCCCATCTGGATCAAACTCAGCTTCCACTTCGCTTTCGTCAATGACCTGGGTGGTGAAGATACCTGAATTGGTCAAGAAATCCAGTATATGTTTGTCGTCATCAAACACTTGAAAATTTGTGATATTATCTGGTACTGATGGTACTGATGTTAGTTCCACTGTGAACTTTTTTAATCCTTCCATAGCCAATGGCTCAAGGGAACTTGCGGCCTGTGCTAGTGCATTAGCTACTCGATTTGTTGACCTGTAAATTGACTTGATGTTGAAAGCATCGAAGTCTTCAATCAAATCCCATACTCTGTTTCTGTACTTCTTTAGTCTCTTGTCATGACACACATATTGCTTCCTGACTTGTCTGACAACTATTTCTGAATCGCCGAACACGTGCAAAATTTTAACTTTCTTTTTTATGGCCAAGAGCAACCCGTGTACGAGAGCTTCATACTCGGTAACATTATTTGTGCATGGGAACTGTAATCTTAAAGCTGATAAATAAGCTTCCCCCAGCGGACTGATCAATTCAAAGCCAGCGCCGGATCCTTGCTTAGATTTCGATCCATCAAATCTTAGAGTCCATACTTGATTATCTTTTGAATTTGACATATCAATACCTTGATTTGCTTTTGTAGGTTCAATTTGGGTATGTTCTGTTGCTGATGCCGAAGTGCTTGCTTCATCTGTAACGGATGTATCCTGAACTGGTTCTTTTAGTTTCATCATACTTGGAATTTCCAAGCCCATGGCCTCTGGAATTCTCTTTCTAACTTGTTCTAGGGCCACTATGCACATGGAGCAGGAGAACTCGGAATGGAAAGCATTGTGTATCCTACACCAATTAGGTAGCAATAGATCTTGAACGGATGCGTGACTTCCCAATTCTACTCCTTGCTTCACATGTCTCATCACAAAATTCCGGAAGTTTTCAAACATACCTTCCCCTTCTTCATCTGATGATGCGCTGTGATCACTTTCTATGAGGACCTCTGTCGAATTATGAAACATTAGAATCTCTTCAACCTTAGGCTTGTAAACACCTAAGTCTGTTTGTACAAAAAGGATCTCATTGTCTTCACCATATTCAGTAATCATCAATTTAAGACGTGGAGTGCTATCTATCCTGATTTGATTAGGCAATCCTTTCCATGATAACCACATGTGCGAAAAGTCGGTGGAGACGTATCCGTTGAGCTTCTTCAACCAATCTCTGCTTAACAGCATCCCATACCCTTCAGGTATGTCTACTACTGAAATGTCAATGTAATGCTGAATCCTGGGATCAGCTGCTAACTGCATGTGAATATTATGTAGCTCTCCAATAACTGGAACTTCGGTCTTGTCTAATTGCGTAACTTTCTTATTTGTCTGCTTTGGGATGAGGCCAAGTTTCTTGCAAATACCCAAAGGCATCACGTTGCTTGAGGCTCCTGAATCCATTAGACAATTGTGTAATAATTTGCCAAACATTCTAACTGATATCAAGAAAGGAGGCTGTTCATCTTTTCCTTGATAGAAGACGACTGATTTCTTCTTTGGGGCACTGTATCGGTCATTTACTGGATCTGAATTGACTTGTGAACTTTGAACTTTCGGCGTGTTGTTATCCTTTGCAGGCTCTTCCTTTACCGCAACTGATTTGCCATCTGCTATATTGGATGATTCCTGTGCAATGAAAATAGCATTTGTCTGGCCTTGTGGGTGAGGTGGCCTCATTTGGGTTGGATTTGCATTTTGACCTACATATGCTCTTGGTACGTTTGAAGTGGATGGACCGGCTGATCCTGTGGTGACTTGTACATTTTGATTTCCACCCTTTGAGATGGTATCATCAACACCTCTTAGAAAAGCTTCCTTAATTTCAGGTACTCGAATCAATTCTGTCAATGGTAGGTTGATTTTAATCTTCTTAAGTTCTTCGACAACACACTGACTCAATCTCTTTAAATCCTCTTTAGGAACTTCCTTCCTGACTGGATCGATCCTTGCAGAGACATTCTGCTGCTGAACTTCTTGTGCTGGGACAACGTTCTGAACTGGATTTCGCTGTCTGTATTCAGGTGCATCCCTTGGATAGCTTGGATTGTTACTTGCATTTGGATTTGGCGGAGTATGCAAGTTATTAGGAGGAGTTGACGTGGTAATAGGATCTTGTGGCCGGTAATTCCGCTGATAAACTCTTTGTGGTGCATTGCCAGCAGATTGCTGAAAGGCCTGAACTTCATCTGCTTCTTGGGTTTGGAAATCACCCTCGAATGGCAGAGTGTAGTATGTATCCTCAACTGGTTCATTTGCAGAGGCTGGCGGGAATCTTCCGTTATATTCTGTCATATCATATTCCATCATAGGTGGGAAAGTGAAATCTTCAATCATCAAAGCTTGATCATACCTCTGCGTGGGCACAATTTCATATCCGGTGACTGGAGGATTCTCTGGTACCTGTGTACCATGCATTTCCTGTTGAAAGATGTCAGCTGCTATCTTAAATTCGGGACATTGAAGTTCTGAATGCTGATTGGTGTTATGCAACCGGCACCATGTAGATAGTGCAGCTTCTGCTAAAAATACTTTCTCTGCAGGTTTTGGGTCCGAAGCTGGTGGATTGTCAAGTGGTGAAGGAACTGTGCCGGTGTTTGGTGCAGTGTTCCAAGTTCTATTCTGTCGTTGAAAGCCTTGATTATTTCCCCTAAAACCTTGATTATATCCCTGATTATATCCTTGATTGTATCCTTGATTTCCTTGGTATCCACCCTGATTACCTTGGAAATTCTTCTGCAAATAGTTGTTCTGATTTCGTAAATGTGTAACTTCAGTAGACAATTTCTTTACCTGATCAATCAGCTCTTTCATTTCATCTTTCTCCTCCTGAGCCTTCGCAGAAGATGAAGATCCTTGCAAATACACTGGCTTTTCCGGTACAACTTGTGAAATTGGCACTCCTGGATGTAGGACTAATTGATTAGCAGGAGTGGAAACAGGAACTGGATTCATTACAGGTGTATGTTGAGCCAATGCTTGATTGATTCCCTGAATCTGGTTTGGCATTGCCACATGCCCTATGTGATTAAGTGGCCCAGGCGTGTTCATACCCAAATCTGTGTTCACCTTAACGGCTTCAGCATAAGCTCCTGTCAAGGTGGTCGGCGGGGTTGTTGCTCTTTTCACGAACATAGAAGTAAGGCGATCCAATGCAGCGTAATAAATCTCCATCGCCATTACTGGAGTGATATCATAGGGAGGTTGCAATCTTGAATATGCTTTATGGAACCTGTGATTAAAAGCGGCAATAGGCTCGTGTTCCTGTCTTCGAACTTCGATGAATTGCTTATAGAGTTCTGCTGGAGTGATGAGAATCTTGAATTTCTCCAGGAAAGCGGTTCTCATCTGTTCCCAGGTAGTAATAGATCCAGCCGGTAGATTGACATACCAAAAAGTAGCATCTCCTTCGAGAGAGTAGGGAAATAGTCGGCATGCTACATCTTCATCTTCAATCCTTCGATTTACCAGAGTACCTTCAAAGATCTTAATATGCTCTTCAGCTGTCCTGCTTGGATCGTTGACATGAAATTTCGAACAAAAGTGTTCGGGATTCTTGGGCATATCATGGTAATCGGTAAAAGTCCCAAGGGGTGAGACATTTCCCAAAGGCCAAGCTTGTGCTGGTGCTGCCATTGGAATGTTGGGTTGTCCTGAACCTGCTTGAGTAGCTCCTTGCTGAAGTGGAGTGCCTATGGTGGTTACTTGGACGTTGCCTGGTTGAACAACTCCCTGATTTTGATTCTTCGGAGGTGGAGTTTGAAATGAATTTGAAATATCACCCCCACTTGGAGATCCTTGGCTGGCTGAAGTCCCTTTCTTTCCTTTCTTCGACTTTGACGGGAACCCCAACTCAGAAAAGTCCTTGGATGCTCCTGGTGCAGACCTTAGAATTCTTTGGTGCCTC
This sequence comes from Cunninghamia lanceolata, assembly GCA_027924645.1. Classification (NCBI taxonomy): domain Eukaryota; kingdom Viridiplantae; phylum Streptophyta; class Pinopsida; order Cupressales; family Cupressaceae; genus Cunninghamia; species Cunninghamia lanceolata. The sequence goes on along the minus strand of BSBN01000143.1, from coordinate 1,927,822 downwards.
TCTGGCGAGAAAGAACCAATTCGCTCCAGGATGTTCTTCCTTAATCTGAAACAACTTGTAAGAGGCCCTCCTACTAGCGCCAAATATGTTGATGGTTGTTTTTCAACAAGTCAACAATAGAGTAAAATACTAGGTATTTAACTCTCTCTTGAGCAAAGCCTCTCGGATGCTAAACCAAGTGATCAAACGAGATAACTCCAAGGTTCCTTCTAATAATAATGTTTCAATTTCAGTAGGAAACAGCTCAATGATTTAAGTATGATTCTGCTGTTAATCAACAAAGGGACTTACACAATTGTTCAACTTGTTGTTTCAAAGACTCTGGAAGTGAACACTAGAAAATCTAGGTACTGCAACTGACGCGTATGATTTAACAATGGACGTTCTGATCCTAAATCTAAATGATTGATAAAAAAAAGGCAAAAGATATAGGGTTGAGGAAAAACTAATCTAGTCCTAAATGGAAGGACGTTTACTGCTTAGAGTGAAGTCGAACCAAATCTTGTTTTGCCAATATGAAACAACTACACAAGAGAGGTGCTATCTTCAAAGGTATGCAAGATGTTTAAATCAATTATGCTCATGAAAACTCAACAGGCATAAAGATCGAATTGACGCTCAATTATAAAGACTTCACTACAAGGCAATAAAAACAACCTTTCACTAACTAACTTATACTTAAAAGAAAACTTGCAACTTAACTTAATATTCGTGTGAAAATTGAAACCATGCAAACACTCAGAAATATAAATAGAATCACCAAATCAATGAGTCCTTTATTATCTCAGAGAGCTCTTACAACAATTTCAGAATTTCCAACCGTTACAAATGAGAGCAATGAGAGCTCTTTTATAGTCCTCAAAGGAGAGAAGGGTCAAGATTGATCGGCGAAATCAGCGGATCAGATCAAGCCACATCACAAGTAGTTACAACAAACTATACTTTATTAAATGAATGAGGTTAACTTTATTAAATACAGGAGGTTACTCATATTAAATGAAAGAAGTCATGAAAGAGAGAACAAAGGCACGCTTTCCAAGAGGATAAGGAAGCCACATCATCAAGGTGAGTACTATGTAGTAGTACTATGAGATACAACGAATCTGGACACAATTTGAATAATATCTTCCATTGGTACACTTGTCGCTGCCTTAATGGATCCTTCTGCCACTGCTACATCTGCCTGATAGACTCCAAGTGTCTTCTCCCAGTCGTTTATCCAAGACTTATTTTCCCCAAGACGATATGCAAGTGTGAATATATTATCTAGTTGACTTTCATCAAGTCCATCATATTGAAAGTAGAATGCCTTAACTTGTTGCTTCATGTTCTCAATGGTAACATTTCCATAAGGATTACAAATCTTTGTCAAAGCAGTATATATATGATTTTCTGTTCTTAGAAGAACACTTCTTATCCTGGACATATCTACTTCAATCTTATCAACTAGTTGCCCCTTGTTGTGAAAGGAGAAATACCAAGTGACAAAGTCATGTGGAGTATCTCTGTCAATCACCTTATTATGAATTAAATCTTCTACTGGAGCTTCCATTAAGCTTTTGAGTTGTGGCATATATTGCTCTTTGATTGGTTTGAACTCAGCACAACTTTCCAATAAAGCTTGGACTCGACCTTGGAGCTTAATGACTCTGTCATACACTTGCACAATTTCTTCTAGGTAAATATAGGCCTTGTCTTCTGTCTTTTCTATCCATCCCTTCATCATCTGGGATGAAGTTCTCATGTCCTCAACTTGGGATACTGTTTCCTGTGGAAGAATGGAAGGAGGAATTGCAGTAGCTTCCTTCTGTTGAATAGGTTGCATGACCTGTTGGATGTAATGCTTCAATGTACTAAAATCTTGTTCAACTTTCATCCTTGCTTCTCTTTCTTGTTTCAACATACTTCTCACATTATTCACTGCATCTTGTAGTTCCTCATCGACTTGTTCCCTTGTGATTGGGCCCATACCAATTGTAGTCAAATTATAATCCTCAGGTGCCATGTTTTCTATCTCCTTGTCACTTCTAGGAACCGCTATGTGGACCTCTCTGTTTCCAGCAGAATCTTGAGTGATTTTAGAAAGGATCGTTGCTTTCTTCTTCTGATTATTCTTTTGTACATTTACAAGCAATTCCTCAACTGCAGTAGGCTGATAAGTCTCTACAATTGTGCTTTCTTCAATCCTTTGTCTCAACCATGGTGGGAAAGTAGAAAGATCTCGTTGTTCATGGGCTTGATTGTGTTGAACACGAGCTACTTCTTCATCAGATTCAGCTTGTCCTACTTCATCCTGACCAAGATCATCATTCTCTTCTATTATGACAGTGGGGCTTGATTGGATTTCTTCTGATGGGATCAAGGCAACTTCTTCTATTACTTCTATCTCTTGTATTGGATTTTGAACAATTGAAACACCTTCTTGTGGATTAGATGAAGTAGATGGATTACTCTTTTTCTGAGGTCTTCGGCTTGATTCCCCTTGATCTTGACTAGGTCTTTTCCTCTTTCTAGTTGAATTATTGCTCTGATCATTTCCACTATGTTGTGGTTGGCTATGTGTACTATGCTGCTTGGGTTCTCCTTCATCCATCTTATTGTAGGTGAGATCTCGATTTTCAGCACTCATTTCCTGCAATAGTTGATTAATACACACTTGTGTCATGGCTAAAACCGGCTTTATCAAATCTTCTTCGGATGCATCTCTCTTTGACCAATCAATTGTGTAAGGCAAATCCTTTATCTTGTCAAATTCATCTACTAGCATAGTATCATCCTCTGTGAACTGGTCTGGAATCCTGAATGCTTTGGTGGCTCTGACTAAATCCCAGTCGAGTCTCGAACTTTGAAGAGTTCGGAGATCATCTTCATCTTGGGCACTGGTCCAGTGGTCTTCCAACTGCTTGATATGTTTGAATTCTCGGTTGTATTTCCAGCAAACTTGGAAAGGGTCAAAGTTAGGCCTCTTGGTACCATGAGTCTGCAAATGATAGGCCTGTAGCTCTATTTCAGAATACTCAGCTGCTGATAAAGATGGACATTCCAGATTTTGTCCAAGACGAAGTGGAAATTGGATTCCTCCTTTCTTCTTCAACTTCTGCAACCTGATGAGTTCTAGGAGTTGTCTTGTAACTTCTAACATTACCATCCTGTTGGTTGGATACCTTGGCAATCTGTATGGATATGATGTGAATCCTTGGATCCTTAGGTAAGTGTACCTTTCATGTTGAGTATACCAGTGTCCGTATGCTGAAATGAATTCTCTTGCTGCATTAGACAACCTTTTATGAAATTCTCCCCTGAGTTTCTTCATTATGAACATAGCAAATGCATCATTAAACCTTGTATAATGATTAATACTCTTCAGGTGCAACTGAGGATAACATTGATGTGATAAGAATTTGTTAGGTCCAATGCCGACTTCTCCTTTCTTGGTTAAACCTGAGTAGACTTCATTTCTGGCAAGAAGGTACACTATATAGGAACTCATATAACAAGTCTTAGTTTTAGCAAAACTGAGGAACTGCTCATGTATATTTTGACTGATAAGTCCAGCCCAATCAATCATTTTCCCTTTGAGAACTGACTTGATGAAAGAGTACATCCACGGCTGAAAGGTAGCAGATTGAGGCATTCCTGTCATTCTGTTCAAAAACATGATTAGATATCCAATTTCCGGATGAAAATCTGACTTATGGAACTGTGGAGGATTATTCATATTGAACTTCATGGCTGGATTGGCCATCCACTCTCTCCTTATCTCTTGTAACTTTATCTTGGTGTCAACATCATACTCCTGCTGGCCTTGTTGTTTTGAGATGCTGATCATCCTCTCTTTGGTTGGAATGTTGAAAGTTTCCTCAACTGCTTCCCTTTGCAAATAGGCTAGTATTGTTCCATCCTTGGCTATGATTTGCCTTGTATTTACATCATACTTTTTGACACATTCGATGATCATTTCCGGACACGGCAAAGTTGGCGGAAAACAGGCAGCTTCAATGGCTCCACTCCTCATGATGGCTCGAGCGAGGCTTCCTCCGTTAGGTTCTTCAAGGACTGTCTTGATATCTTCCAAGTTGCTGCTTCCCATATTTGTATCGCTTACATTTGTCCACCTTGAGACGAGCTTTGATTCGGGAATCTTCCCCTTGGCATCCATCCGGATCTTGGCTTGTCGTTCCTTGGAAGTCATTGCCATTATTCTGCAGACTTGACGCGAATAAGTGATTGCAAACAAAATCTAGATTTTACTTCAGCAACTTTAGTAGATTAAATTATGAAATTTTCCTCTATAGTTATGAAATATTGCTATTAGGAAAATCTATGAAAAATCATAAAAATCCACTTATTCTTCTGGAATTTTATCAATATTTGGACAATTTCAAGGCATCTAATGAAAGAAAAATAAGAAAATCAGATCAAAAAAAACTCAGATCAGACTTACTTGATGAGCTGTTTTGTATTTGATACCTTGCAATTTGACTTCCCTCTTGGCAAAATTTGATAAAATCAAATTTATCTTCTAAAATCAACTTCTTGTGGCTGCTCCTTGAAGAAAATTCTGCTCTTGGAGAACAAATCTGCTCTTGAAAATAAATCAAATGAAAAAGAAATGAGGCACATATATATAATTCACTTTAAAAAACTTTCCTTCTTCCTAGGCCGACCTCATGCACAAACATTTAATTTAATTTTGATCTTTATTAAATGAATGCATTTTGCACGTTTCCCGAAGGCAACAATCATTAAATGTTTATAACTTCTTTCTTGTTGGACGCATTGGATAAAGACTTGATGTTCTTCTTCTTGTTGTTGGACGTTTTCCTCCTTCTTTCAAGCGCATAGAATCAGCATGTTGTTATCTTCTTGTCTTTGTTTCATAAAGCTCTTCCTTCATCATCCTCCTAGTCGCATTAGATGAAGAATTGAAACTCCCTTTGGCAATTCGCATTAGTTGAGGTCTTTGAGGCCTTCTCAAGATTTTCGCATTAGATGAAGTTTGTAATTCCTCTTCTCATTTCGCCTTAGATGGGATAATGGAGTCTCCTTCTTGGAATGTCATGTCTTGCTATCTCACACTTGCTTTCAGCATTTCGCACTAGTTAACCCCTTGATGATCCTCCTTTCATGTTTCGCATTAGTTAAAGGATTAGAATCCTCTTGTTGTAAGTCGCACTAGATGGAGTTGGTAGGATCTTCAAGTGATTTCGCATTTGATGAAGGCATAGGATTCCCCTTGAACATTTCGCACTAGTTGAAGGATTGAAATCCTCTTGACACTTGGCGGTTTAAATCATTAATTATGGAGTCATTTGAACTTTCAGGGTCTTTCCTCTTGGTATGGCGCATTGGATCATGTCCTAAGACTTCTTAAGTTTTGGCGCATTGGTTAAGTTTGTAGGATCCTCTTTAGATATGGCGCATTGCTTTAGGCAATTTGGATCTTCAAGGAGTGGCGCAATGGATAATGGCTTGATGATCTTCTTCTACATCACCCTTGACTCTCCTCACATATGGCGCATTGGATCACTATATTGAGATCTTCAAGGAATGAAGTTTCGTTGTCTCCATGTAGGTAGCGCGTTGGATGGACTTTATGAATCTTCTAGAGTGTTAGCGCATTGCTTAGGCAATTTAGATTCTTCTTGTGCATGGCGCAATGGATAGGCAATTTAAGCTCTTCAAAAATAAACTTCATTCATGACGCATTAGATGACACTTGAAAATCTTCTAGATACAAACCTTGATTACTACCTCATAATGTTGGCGCATTGGATCACTATATTGAGATCTTCAAAATGAAACTTCATCCTCCTCCTTTAGATATGGCGCATTAGTTAAGTTTGTTGAAGTCTTCAAACTCGAATGAACTTAGATAGCCTTTGTCTTGAAGTGGATTATGTATGATATTTGGCGCATTGGTTAAGTTTGTAGGATCCTCTGAAACTTACCTTGAAGACCAAACATTAGATGTCTAGGATATTGGCAATCTCCTCATGATAGAGCGCATTAGATGGACTTGGCAAATCCTCTAGAACTTGGTCGCATTAGATCACTAGTTTGGATTCCTCAACATCAAACTTCACTCTCCTCTTTAAGATGGCGCATCACTTAAACACTTTAGATTCCCTGAACTCTAGCGCATTGGATAGCTTTGAAAAATGATCTTTGGAGTCACTTTGAGCGCATTACTTCAAATTTTAGAATCCTCTGAACTTGTAACATTTCTCAAGTCAAAACTCTCATTTCCTTCTTCTTCCTTGGTGGCGCATCACTTCAAGAACTAAAATCCTCTGACATTTTCATTAAAAATTGCTCCAAGATTGGCTTTAGACTTGTCCTTTTTCACTTTCGCATTGGTTGAAGGCGTTGAAATTCTCATCTCTTCCTCCGAAATGACCTTTTAGTCTGGGCGCACTAGATGGAGTTTTCAAATCCTCTGATATTTTCGCATTAGATGAAGGATTAGATGGGCGCACTGGATCATGTTTTCAAATCCTCTGGCTCAAATGTCTTCTGCTTCGTGATTTTGCGCCCAGATTTGCGCCATCTAAGTGTCTAGTCGCATTAGATCAGGATTTTGAATCCTCTGAAATCGTCAAGTATTTTCAGGATCGCGCGAGTAAAGGTATATTGAAAAATATATTTAAGTATAAGTTTAGAGATTGAATTTCTTATACTTTAAATATTTTTCAATATACCTTTCAGGATGTTTGAGATAGGTCCCGAATCCACCGGATTTAAGATGCAAAATATAGAATTTGGAGGATTCACCAGATTTCAGACTTAGCCATTTTTTCAGGATTTTCAGGATTTCAGGCTTTAGTCTTAGTCTTTTCAGGGTCTCAAACATTCTGAAGGATTAACCTCAAAATTCAATATCTAGATAGGATTTGATCATTATTCTTCATTATTACAAGTCATCTATCCTTAATCGTGAACCAAAGATCATAGGCAAGGAAATTGTTACCGAGCCGGCAAAGGAAAACAAGTCAGGACATCATTAAAATCTCAGCAAAACTCATTGAAAACTCATTGGAAACTCATTGAAAAGCTCAGAGCTCAAAAAAAAAAGGGGGGTCCCTATTCCTAATGGGGTGATGTGTGATTTGGTCACAACAAGTCGCTGCATCAAAATCGGAGTTTGAAGATTCTATAGTGATCAGAGTCACTGAAAATATTGGGGTTTGAAGATTCTATAATAATCACCCCCATCTACCATCTGTAATAAGCCATTCAAATCAGAATATTCAAAATATTTTCATAGTGTTTTAATTTGCTGCTATACGTCCAGCTACAGGTCTGATCATAGTTTTTTAATTCTGTTGTAAGTGTTGTTTCAGTATGTTTTATGCTGCAAGTGGACTTCTAAATAATTTCCTCCAACTCTGCTACAAGTGGACTTTCTTTCTCCACTCTGCTGCAAATTTTTTTGGCATGTAAAAGTGATTTGGGATAGAAGAGGGAAGCTTGTTTTAGTCATTTAGGGCTGAGTGTGGTGTGGGGGCCCATAAAAGAAAACAGAAAATTAATTTTTAATTCATTCTAGACCTTTTTTATTATCCAAGTATTACTGCACAGGGGCGGCCAGCTCTCCCGAGACAGTCGAGGGATGTCATTGACATCCTCAACCATCTTGGGGCTAGCTGTCTCCGTGCAATGTTATGACCTCCACAACACGCCCCTAATTTTTCAAATTTGGAGACCCATATTTTGAAATTTATGTTCCCATCCTCTCTTATTCGTTTAGTTTTGTCTGAATCATGTTCCACTTACTCAATTTTGTCCTGTTCTGGTCTAGGTCATTCCTATTCGTTCCAGATTCAAAGGTTCAATTGTGCGTCAAAATGGTCTTACGAAAAATCCAATGTTACGTTCTAATATTAAGATTTGAGAGAATGTTTAAGTTGATCTATTTAAAGAAATTCGGACTTTGAAAATGGTTTCACATAGTGCACAATGTTATCTCGGGCCTAAACCCCGAACCCATTACCTTGTGAACCTTGTATATATTGCAAATTCCAATAGAGGGTCCAAATCCCAAGATCACTCTATATTAAGCTTCATTGGTCAAAATGCAAATCACTTGTGAAAAGTACTCAATACACCGAACCCCAAGCTATTATGCGTTGCAATTTGTCAATGAAACCCCGAACACCGAGGTAGCTAGGCATTTATGCCCCGTGTGCAGGCAAAGGTTTAAACTTCGAGTCGTTTGGATTTCCTTCCATTTGTTCTCTTCTACAACTATTGACATTCCAAACTCCTCTGCAACTATTGGATCTCCTCGTGCATTTAGCATTTCCATCTCACATTTTCCAAGTTTCCCTTCAAAATTTCGTTCTCCGTTCTTCTTGCATTTAATGTCTTTAAAATTATGGTGCATTAGGGTTATAGCGTTTAGATTAGGGTTCATGCAAATCTCTGTTAGAATTAGATTATCAACTCATAGCAATAAGGGGCAGTCATCTTGTGATTTTCAGAGTTAATTGTGTTAGGGTTTCTATTGAACAAATGGTTCATTAAAATCTTTAGTTTTCCGCAATAAGCACTAGTTAGGGAATCATTCATTCCGACGCTTTGAAATTTAAAAACCTGCCCTAAATTCATTTGTGCCTTAAATTTTCTGTCCAATTGGATTCCATGAGAAAAATAAATTTGCAATGTCAATGCAAAATGCAAATCATACCTGAACCATTTAACTCCATCTCAAAGTCCACGATAAATCTGCAACTTGCAATCAAAATGCAAAATGCAAAAGTTCCCCACACTCTGAGTGCATAGCCAATCTGAACTCCACAAGAAAATTACAATTTGCAACAGCAAATGCAAAACGAAAACCGGCACAAAACCCCGAGCACACAACTCAACCTGGACCCCAAACTTAAATGACAAAATACAACTTAAATTGACAATTGCAAAGTGCTTTCCGGCCCCGAACCTCGAAGTCCCTCCATTCTGGACTTGACTCTAAATATGCAATTTACAATCAAATGCAAAATGCAAAATTGGCCCGAGCACCACACTCCAAACCTTACTGAGACCTCGGTGTAAAATTACAATTTGCAATCTCAAATGCAAATTGCATTTCGACATCGGACCCTAAGGTGCATCACCGTGCAAACTGTTGTCGGGACGCCAAACCCCGAGCTAGTTGTAAAACACTTGTTTCCAACTTATTTTTGAGCCTACAGTCTTGCAATTTGAGCCCAAACCCCGAATTCACTAGTGTAAGTGTATAAAACAATGGGTTAGAATTAGAACCCTACTACAATTTGGCTCGCAAAGCCCAAATTCCTTCAAATTTAATCTTTTAGGGCCTTCAAACACATTATGAACATTGAAATATTTGTAATAATCAAATTTTAATCTACGAAAATGCGTAAAAGGGACTTTGACTCAAATTATATCCCGCTTTTGTAGGACAACTTGCATGAGTATGTCTCCGCCCACGAAGATGAAATACAAGTTTAAGGGTGTCATTTTGGCATCCAAGATCACAACTGACTTGGCAAACGTAACTGACACAAACTTAGGACACGTCGAGTTGGAAGAGTCTCGCACACAAATGAATCAAGATAGCAAGCTTAGTCGAAGGACACAGAACCTAAAAGTCAAGCGGCTTAGTTCAAGTTGTAGGATTCCCAATAATAGTGCAATTTGTGGATTTGGTTATGGCCTATGGACAATCTTACAACAAGGACAACCATGAAATCAAAAATGCAGATGAGAATGCTATACTATTAATACAACCTCAATCTATTGAAGAGATGTTTGATCTTCCTATTAGAGAGGCATATATCAAGATTACTATGGACTCTACTGAAAAGTATTATGATGGACATGTGAGCAATTGCTTGGAAGTTATAAATAAAAAATTGCCCCTTAAACCGAAATCGTTATCTACTAGGCTTCCAAACAAACTTTTCAAGAGTGAATTATCTAAGGAAGTGAATGACATGATCACACTACTAAGCAAAGTGACAGGGAAAGAGATGGCCAAAGAATTTCAAACATGGATGTAGAATGCATTCCCAAGATCCTTGTGGGGAAGGAATTCATCGACTAGGCTACCCTGACTAGTGATAGCTTGCATGAACACTTGAGCAATATAGCCCAAACGAAAACATTCTATACGACCTCTTATCTAGTATATGCCTTGGCCAGAAGACAACAATTCTCAGGACTTCAAATTGTGAGTGTGATGGAAATGGACCCGCAGAAAGTGTATGAATATTACCCAGTGCTGGAAATCCGAAAAAGTGCAAAGTCATTTCTGAGAGTGAACGATGCATTCATTTTCTACATCATTAGGATGTTAGAAGAAGATTTTGCTAAGAGGATTTCCGCACATGCAATGACAGAGGTCAAAAGATGGTGTAATTGGTACGTTCAATTTGCCATCTTCACATACATTTGGGTTGGCAGTTTTGAAAAGGCACCATACAAACTTCCCAAATACGTGAGTGACAAGTTGATACTACTAGAATCATGCCAACAACTATGGAAAGTGCATAAGCTATGGCCAAAGAGAAAGGTGAAGGGACCTCATTCCCTCATTTCTACCAACAAATACACTTCTCTAATGGTGCAAGTTGCCTGATATGCAGAGGCTGAAATGGCACTAGTGAATTTGAATCTTTATGAATCACAGACTTCATTTAATCCAAGGTCGTGCATAGAAGGACTGAGGGCCTCTTACAAGCACAAGGAAAGATTGGAAGACTTTTGGGCAAACTGTGCAAATGAGTTTGAAGTCAGGAAAAGAGGATCTTGCCGATTAAGTAAATATCAGTTGAAATGTAATAGATAGCTAATGTTCCAAGGGAAGTAAAGGATGATGGGAATGTGAAAGATCCTTCATATGAGCGGGGACAAATTTCCACTAAGCCACTACCCAAGATGAATTGGAGTAAGAAAGAATATAGGGATATTGAGCATAGAACAAGGAAAGTGATTAACAGGAGCAGAGAGTGGCTGGACAAGATGAAAAGAAAGCTTAATCTGTCAATGGGAGAATCTTCTAAGGGAAAAGAAAAGATAGATCAAACAGAAGAAGACCCTGCCTCCTCTCCTTCACAATCTCCTAAATCTTCCCCACTTCCTCCTCCTTCAATTCTAATTCCACCTTCTCCTCCTCTAAGGTCTACACATGTAGGTTCTCCAAAGCATCCTCACAAATCCCCAACTCAATCTCCTACAAGAACACCTGTGTAACGTCCAAAGAGAACTTCTACTCCCCCTCCAAAGAGAACCCCAACTCCCTCTCTTGAAAGAACTCCTCCACCCAAGACTAAGACTCCAACTCCTCCTAGCCCTCCAAAAGATCAAAATACTCAGTGGCAGAGTCAGGAGGATGCACAACAGCAATAGGACACTATGCAGCAAGAGAAATCAACCACAATAAACACACCTTAGTGGTTTGATCAAATAATCCAGAAGAAGAGAGTAATGAAGCCTCCGCAAGCTGACTTCGCTCAACTGGCTTCGATGATTATAAAATCGCCTCTTTTGAAGAGAGCAAGGGTAAGATCAACTATAACTATAGATGCGCATAGAGTCAAACAAGCCAAATTGTAACTCCACTATCAGACGTACTTGAAACAAAATTGCAGCCTACAGATGTTATGGTAACTACTGTGCCTCTGGGTAAGTAATCCATGGAAGAGGTCAGGCAAAACACCAAGTCATCCATTGATTTGATGGTACAAAAGATGGAGAAGGATGACGCAACCAAGCAAGAGCTGAAAGATAAGGTAGAATATCTTACCACCCATATCAAGAATCTGGTTGGTCCTATTGATGCTTCAACTGCAATTCTACCTTCACAATTCATTCAGAATACAAAAAAAGAAATACCTACTACTAGTGAATTAAGGGACATTGTAGCAGCTACACATGCATGGAATGATGAGTTGCTTACATTAGGGAAAAAGGTAACAGAAGAAGTGGTGGTTGAATGTGATAAATTCATTAAAGAGGAAGATGTCATGAAAATGTTGGAGAAAAATGTTGATGAGAAGTTAATTGATATCTAAACTAATTATCCATACGTTGCTAAACTGGTAAAGGTAAATTTCCAAACTTTGATAAATGAAGGTATATTGGATGGTAAGGAACTATACATTCATCGAAAATGGGTAGAAGCTTAAAAGTTTAGGGGAGAAACTTTGAGAAGTTGAAAGGCTAGATTCCAGACATCATACAACATTATACAAGATGCCTTGAAAAACATGCATTTTGTAGGTGAGATTGGGTGCAGTTTGCATGATGATCAAAATGCATTCAACTCTACACAAATTTTGAAAGATCAATTTGATAGTGCGATAAAGGCAAAATCTCCGAAAGGGGGGAATTTTGATTCTTCTTCGATTATCAAACTAATGAGAATATGGGTTGCTTGTGAGGCATTTAAGAAGAAATTGGTAGGATACAAGCAGATGCATGAAGAAATATTGGATAACTTCATTCAGGCCAATGTTCCTTTTGTACAATCAGATAATCCAGATCCTAATGCAGTAAAACTTGCAGTGAATAAGTTCACAGTGCACAAGCAAAAACGGTTGCAGATGGGTGTGAGAGAGAACTAAGGGTGTGCACAATCATGTGACATTCATTTGCAAGTCAATTTTTAAATAAGATGTAATGAAAGAATGGAATGTAAAGGATAAGTCAAAGTGTCCTTTCACATTCTAATGTATTTTGTCTTATATGCCTCTTTGGAGGGAATGACTTTTAGTCTTCCACATCTGAAGTAGCCTATATATAACATTGTAACTCATTGTAAAGGATTGGAAACTCTTTTTGAAATACAATATACTAATTCAACTCCACTTTTTCAGGTTTTCATTTTATGGCGTTTTCCAAACTCTGAATCTATTTTCTTTCCATATATCTACACATTTAATTTGATGAATGTTAGACAAATTCGATATGTATTTATACCACTGATGCCTTGCTAATGGTGAGATGTTCTGATGATCAACCTTAACACATTTGTCCTAGCAGAAATTCAACATCAATTATGCATATGACTTTTGTTCCTTTGAAGATTGCACCGTCCTACATTTGGATTGCAGGTAACAAGTCCAGTGAGGACTGGTTTTCCATTGAGTTTGTCCATTCGCCGAATGGTGTATGGAAGGTTTGAAGATAGGTTTGGATTCTTTTTTGTTTTTCTCTTTCCCTATCCTATTTGCCCTTTTTTCCATATCGATGTTAGATTAGTTTAGTCTTTGGATTTGATGGTAAAATTCCATTCACACAAGGCAGAAAATCGTAATGACTTTTCGACTTCCTCATAGCAAAAATACACATGTTAACATATCATTTTGCTGTCCTCAAAATCAGAACTGAATTATTTTGAAATTGGAACAAACTAATGTAAAAGACTCTTCAAATTCCATAACAAAAAATTCTGATTTTGTAGGAAACATTGTTTTTTTAATATTCAAATCATTTTCATTTAAAATTAATGTTGAAAATCTATTGCGGAGAGTCTATTGAGTTGAAACATTTTAGACCAAACAGACCTGCCATTGCATCCAAAAGGCCCAAAAACCCCCCATTTTGATATAAAATTTGTCAAATTTGGTGTTGGGAGCATTCAAGACAAATTTTGTTTTGCCTAGAGAGGTCTTATGGCCCCTGCACAGGCATAAAGATTTCAAAATTTTAAAAATTTAAAAAAACTCTATAATAACCTCTAGTGCAGTGGTTAGGCTGACCGCTAGCAGCCAACGCTACACACTATAGACCACCACCTCCTGCAGTGGCCACAGCCGCCCAAGCACCACCATGCCTCCCCCAATGCGTCGCCTATCTACGAATGATTACCAAGATATTCAATAATATTCGATATTAACTAAGGAGCAAAAGCATCCTTAAATAAGAGATTACAAACGCCTTATCCAGAAAGGATAAGAGCGACAACTAAGCGACAGACAATAAAGCAAAAGGATGAGAACATAACTAACAAAATAAAGAATATTCCAAGTCTATCCTAACCACTAATTGACCATTAAATATTACAATAATACTTTAATAGTTGTAAGATGCCCCAGACAAACACCCTATAGCCCCCCAGCAAGATGTCCCATTCAAACACACCCTTCTTCCAAAATTTGACATCTAAAGCAGATTTTCTCCTCCAAAAATGGATGTCCTACATCTACTTTCCCAGCATCAGAAATTTCTGTTAAGGGAGTTCTCAAATGTTATCAAGCTGATTTTTTTTTCAATCCAACTAGATTTGAGCATTTTATTGTGTGTTAATAATACATAAACTATTGCATAATTCTGACAACTTTTTTAATATTAACACTGTTTCTTCTTCAAGGGTTCAAGGTTGCTTGGAGAGCAATCAACTTCTAACATTCTAAACTGGTGCCTCTTTGGAGATCCAGTATTCTCTGTCTACTGTAAAGCATCTCAGTTTTCCAGGTTTCTGGCCAGATACATGACTTGCATTGTAATCAAAATCCATGCACCCTGTGCTATTCTGCTTCTCCAAATGCTTGTCATGCTAACTCTTTCTCCAATGTTGCCTACTCCAGAAGATCACTGGGCCACCAATTCATTCTCATCCAAACTCCCAAGTTTTCAAATTGTCCGCATAGGCTTTAGCAGTTATACAATTTATTTCTTATTTCCACCCTTGGGTGGAGACTGCAATCTCCTATGGTACAATATGGCTGCTATTGTTAATCCCATATTTTCTTTTTCCTTTTCTACATTTTCCAGGTACATTTAAAAACAAAAATATTTTGTTACATAACTTTCTCACTGTTTAGCATATATAGCACAATTTTGTTCTATATTTTGATTGAGATATCCAATTATTCTTCAATAATGACTCCATACAGATTAATCCACAATTAGTTTTTATTTTTTTTAGAGTTTAATACGCCTTCATATACTCCTGAAGAGCAGTCCAGCCATTATTCACACTCTTCATGCTATCCAATCAGAAGCTGCCTTGTACAGTGTGTTGCATCCTCGTTTAGATGTTCTTTCTAAACACATTGATCTCCTTACAACCTACATGAGAAAAATGGATAGTTACTCTAATATCCTTGAAGTGACAATACAAGTCTCATCATATCACATAATAAATTGGGCTTCTGAAAATGAAAATATTCCTCGCTGCCACCCCTTGCCCTTGAAAGGAGAAAAGTTTGCAAAGAATCAACACTAAGAATCTGTGAGAACAGAATAAAAATATGTGCACTATTAACATTTTAAGATAAGTTTCTCAATTATTCCCTATGACAAGTTTGTTAGTGAAATTTAATATGTTGGAAAAGAATAATACTACACACCTTAATGCAGGAACTTATCTCTTTGCACTGTAAATGCAGTATAATATTAACATTTAAAAAAAAGGGGGGGTTTTCATTTCAAAGATATAGCTCTATAGAGATCGAACACACACAACTACATATAATATTAGGCAGTAAATAGACAAACAGGCTGCCAATGGCCATAGGTTTATGTAAAGAGTGTTAGGGTAACACAAACATGTCTTTCACAAAACTCATAAATCTCAAGTCGGATTCGGGATCAAGAATAAAGTCACATTACCATTCATGCGAATAACACCATTTTAGATAATTAGACCAAACATACATCACGTCAGCAATCTAAATAAAATGCTCTCAAAGAAGGCCAGTATCGATGTATGTGGTTTGGACAGAAAACCATGTAGTCTGGACTCTGGACAACACTTTGTGACTTTTGTATATATCCTCTTTGGTAATAGCATTAATCTCACCTTTTAGGGAGGGAAACATCCAAGATATACTACATCAAAGAAGGTGGTCAACTGAATCATCCATATAGAGGATAACTTATAAGTATGGATATCTTATCAAAATTGAGTAGTTGCACACTATTTTGAGTCAAAGAGGGGAAATTTTCTCAAAAAAGTGTGGTGCTAAGTATCAAACAATAAATTGAAATTTCCAGACGGGAGTATGGAGGGAACACAGGAGGTTTTGACAGCTTAAGCCGCTGCTGAAGCAGCTGTGCAGGGCCACAGGCCTGCTTGGCAAGGGCTTGGGCCCATTGTATATTTTCTGCAGGTCATGGTGTGGGTGGGTTTGTTGTGTGAGGGTATGGATCCCCTCCCACATGGTATTGCGACTGTTTTTTTCTGCTTTTTTGTTTTCGGCGGGGGTTGCCTACATGGCGGCCATTGGGGGTCTAGAGGACCCCCCTAATCTACCTTTTAAAGATGTGCTTAATGTGGGTGAGCCTTCCTCGTCCAAACATGTAAATGCTGTTAATTTTCTTTTGCATGCAACAAAGGAGTCCAAAAATGCTCAATATTCGGGATTTCCTCCAAGACCCAATGGTTGCTTGAAGAAAAGCAAAGATCGTCCTATTTTGGTGATTAATCCAGATGCCATTGCAAACGATGTTCTTTATTTGACTGAGCATGCATTAATTTGCAAGTTCATGGGTGTCTGTATTTCTTTGCCATTTTTGGAGGATTGGGTTAGAAAGAATTGGAATCCTGAAGGTGATATGGAAATCATCTTAGCTGCAAACGGATACTTCTTTGTGGTGATTTCCCAAATAGCAGATCGACATATGATTTTCGAAGGAGGTCCCTACTTTCACAACCAAGCGGACCTATTTATCAAAC
The DNA here is from genome assembly GCA_027924645.1 of Cunninghamia lanceolata. Classification (NCBI taxonomy): domain Eukaryota; kingdom Viridiplantae; phylum Streptophyta; class Pinopsida; order Cupressales; family Cupressaceae; genus Cunninghamia; species Cunninghamia lanceolata. Next base: position 1,911,174 of record BSBN01000143.1, on the reverse strand, counting down.
CCTGGCATATAGGGTTTGATCCAGTGGAGGAGCTCAAATCCAAGATTCGACTTCCACGGCTTCCAATGGAGTTTTGGCGACAGGACATTTTGCATTCCATAGCAATGATTATTGGGAAACCCTTGAGTCCTCGCCAAACCCTTGACAAAAAGGTAGCCACTTTTGTCTATCTTTGTGTTGAAATTAACTTGAATAATTTGCTTCCTGAATCTTTGGAGATTAGATTGGGTGGTATGAACTGAATCCAACAAACTGACTACGAAGCACTACCATTTTGTTGTCGTGCATGTCATGAATATGGACATTTACAAAGAAATTGTCAAAAAATGGGGACTAGATCCCCTCAACCCTCTCCTGAGATGAATGCAGCCAATCTAAAAGCAAAAGGAAAGACCCAATTCAGATTGATGGGCCATACACAAATGGATCCGTTCTTGTGAAATCTTGATCAAAGGCGAAGCCTTCAAATCGTCAATATAAAGCCAATCCTAAAGGGACCTCCAATAACATATTTGATGTTCTTGAAAACTTTGAGGATTTGGACACAATGGAGCATGACAATAACATGGCTGGTCAGGATATGCATTTCCCAAGCGCAAGTATTTCCAATCCCCTAGTTTCGAATCCTTCTTTAGAGATGCAAGTGATATCGAAGGAGATGTTCTTGTTTCTAGTCATATTGAGAAAAATGTTAGTAAACAGAAGATCGCAGAGATACCTGCATAAGGTCTATCCCTATGACAGAGATTCAAATGGAGTCAAAGGAAGTCAATGTTATGACCGAATATGTGCAAGAACTAGGGGCAAAAGAAGATGGTAAAAAGAAGGCACCTCCTCTATTAGGTCTTCAACAAAAGAACATCAAGAAAGGAGGTATTGACAAGGTCTCAAAGACAGGAAGGAAGAAAGACCAAGAAAAAGTGAAGTTGATAGGGGAATTGTTGGTGGAATCTAGTGTCATTAAGACATGAGACACTCACTTTTCTAACCCCCTAAAATGATTGTGATCTCTTGGAATGCTAGGGGTTTGGGTAGCATCCCCCGACAAAAGGTTGCTCGAGATCTTATTTGGGATCATCGACCGAATATAGTCTTTTTTCAAGAAACAAAGCTTTCAGTTGAAGATATGCCAAGTATTTCTTCTAGGATTTGGAGAGGAGGTCAATGTTTATGCATTGGTGCACAGGATACTGCTGGAGGGGTGGCTTGATTTTGGGATCCCCGCAAAATCATTCCCTCCTAATGGTTAGGGAGCAAAAACTCAATTTTAGTGGTTGCTTCCTGCTTTGATTCTGAGGAAACTATCCTACTCACAAATGCCTATGCACACACTGATTTTCTAGGTAAAGTTTTGCTTTGGTCCTGTTGTGACCAAATCACACATCGCCCCATTGCAAATGGGGACCCCCCTTTTTTTGAATTCCAGTGCTTTGCTAAGTCCAGGATGATGTCCTTTGCATGATGATGTTAGTGGTGTTTGAGTCTTAGAGCCCCTTGATGACCTGATCCTGATGTTTGAGACCCTGAAAATGACTAAGTCTGGTATCCTGATCCTGAAGATCCTGAAAAATTGACTAAGTCTGAAATCTGGTGGATCCTCAAAAATCTAGAATCTGCATGTGAAATCCGGTGGATCTAAGACCTATCTCAAACATCCTGAAAGGTATATTGAAAAATATTTAAAGTATAAGTTAACTTATACTTAAATATATTTTTCAATATACCTTACCTCGGGCACTGTCAATTCTGGGCGCGAAATTGCTCCAGGTTCACCTCAAAACTCCGCCTAGAAATTAGGGCGCCTTTCATCATCTAGACAACTTCAAGATTGCGCCTTGGGCAAGGAAAGCTTCAAATCAAAGCGCCTTGATTGAAATTGATGTTGCGAAGCTTGAAACACTACAAATTTGACAAGGAAGAGACATTTAGATCTAGGCGCCCATTGCATGTTCAGAGGATCTCAAGAATTGCGCCTTAGGTTGAAGTAGATGAGTTTAGGCGCCATTTAGTGTTGCTTTTGCCATTTAGGCGCCTTGGCAATAGTGTGGTTGAACAAACTCCAAGTTGCGCCTAAGGATGATCCAATCTCCCAAGGGTGTAAACAACTTCAAATAAGCAAGCAAGTGCTAGGCGCCCTTCATGCATTGGACTACCTCATTTTGGCGCCTTAGCATGAAAGAGCAAGAGATGTTCAAACTAACTTCAAGTTGCGCCTTAGCATGAAAGAGCATGATATGTTTAAACTAACTCCTATCATGATGTTTGAGATCCTGAAAATGACTAAGTTTGGTAGCCTGAAATCCTGAAACACTGAAAAATTGGCTAAGTTTGAAATCTGGTGGATCCTCCAAATTCTATAATCTACATGTGAAATCCAGTGGATCTGAGACCTATCTCAAACATCCTGAAAGGTATATTGAAAAATATTTAAAGTATAAGAAATTCAATCTCTCAACTTATACTTTAATATATTTTTCAATATACCTTACCTTGGCGACTTACATTTCTAGGCGCGAATTTGCTCTACTACTTAGGCGCATTTTCCCACTTGCAGAGACCCCAAAAGTGCGCCTTGAGGTATAGACTTCAATGTGCGCCTAGAGGAAAGTACACTTTCAACCAAACTCAAGATAGGCGCCTTGATTGAAAAGTTGTCAAGAAGTGAAAATTGGCCAAGTTAAACACATTTTTTGACTTAGGCGCCCTTTTAGGTTTAAGTGATCATCAAATTAGCGCCTTAGGTTGAAGATAAAGAGTTTAGGCGCCTTGAGTTAGGACATCATCTTTCGTTGCCTATACTAACAGATCTTTAGGTTGAGCGCTCAAGTGGAAGTTAAATTTCATCTATGCAACCCTTAGATTGCGCCTTGAGACAGGATGATACATGTTGTAAAAGGAAATGGCGCCTTGGATAATTGAACCCAAATGTGCGCCCAACCTGGAGGAGATATTTATCTAGGCGCCAATTTGCTATCAAGACAACTTCCATGACCGCCTAAGGGAGAAACATCTAGTCTTGGCGCCTTGATGGAAATAACTCAAATCTATGCTTAAAAGTGGGCGCTAGAAAGATAGAGGTCATTCAGGACATGTTTCATCATTTAGAATTGTAAAATTGCAAGTATCAAGTCATCAAGAACCTTAGGCGCTCATTCCTACTTGCACAAACTTTCATTAGCGCCTAGAGATAAGAATGAAGTCACTTGATCAAGGCGCCATCAAGTAGGCGCCTTGTAAGGAGAGAGTTTGAGGACATCAAATAGGCCAACTTGTGTTAGGCGCTTTTGCTAGTATTTTTCTACCTTGAACGCCTTGGAGAGGTTACATCTAAGGGCATCATTGAGTGAGCGCCTAGCTTGGTGAAGGTAAAAATCAAGTCTCAAGTACTTCACCTCATCAAAAGGGAGAGTCAATCACCAATTAAAACCTTATGAGCTAGGGCGCCCTGGAAAGAATCACTTCAATTGACCTTTGAGATAGGCGCCTTGAAGAAATTTGCATAAGATGACCTTTTAAGGGTTGGCGCTTGATAGATAAAGTTGTTCCAGAACATGATTGATCACTTAGAAGTGTTAAAATGCCAAATATGAAGTCATTTGTGTTGGGCGCTTATTCTTGCCTCTGCCGACTCAATTGGCGCCCTGGAAGAAATTGCATTAAAAGACATTTTTGAATGAATATCTCAAGTGGGATTGACCTTTTTAAACTATTGTAATTATTTGACATCATTAAAATAATGAATGTGGGACTAAATGATGATAGGCGCTTTGTTACCTCTCTTTCCACCTATAATAGCGCCTAAGCTTGAAAGGGGTTTATTACATGTTTCAAGTTATTCCTATATTATGAAGTGATTAATATATCTTTTATCTTGTCTTGTAGGATCATCAATAATGCTAAGGAGTTATCCAAGGAATCACCTTCAAGCAAGGAGTAAGGAGCATCATGCTAACCGCCTTTGAAGATCATCAAGTTGCATCATTGAGAGAAGGAGTGTTGATGAAGTCAAGGAATCATCAAAAGCAAGTACTTGAGTCACCTTCAAGTTGCAAAGGGAACACCACTCTAAAAGATCACACCTCAAGTCTCTTAAATCAATAACATCATGTTGGATCATATCAAGTTCAAGTGTACTTCATCAAGAGCATTCATTTATCCAAGCTTCAAGTTAAGATCTCTCAATCTTCAAAGATTCATCCGAGCTTCAAGTCAAGATTCATCAAGTTTCAAGTTCTTCCAATGCCTTCAAGTCTCCTTGAGAGGTCATCTACTACACTCCGAAGGGTCACTTCGAAGATCATCGTTCAAGATCACTTCATCAACTTCTACATCATGTCAAAGACACTTCATCTATCATACTTCAAGTTCTATTCAACCTTCAAGTCCAAGAGTCTTCTACTCCGATTAATGAAGCAAGCTTCATCATCTATTCTTATATGAGGGAAGATCATCATCATATCTCTACTACTCTACATCAAGAGCATCATCAAAGAAGATTCACATCAACCTGCTTACAAGAAGAAGAAAAAATCATGATGTTAGACAAAGGAGCTACAAGTATCATACATCCAGTTGCAAGATGTACAAGGCGAGATCTACAAGATGTATTCCTAAACATACAAGTTCAAGCAATTACATTGAATACATCACACAAAGATGATACAATTTTCAAAGTATGCTGAAGTGGCATCTATGTGGCGAGTACACATCATTCAATTTTGATTAGCCGCATTATTTAATGCATTAAATGTATCATTTAATAAAAGAAGTCAAAGGGATTCCTATGTGGAGGAATATTTTAAATGCGTTCGCCTTACCTTATCACATTGGAAAACGTGCCTTCATTGCCTCTCTCTTTTTTGCTAAAAATAGCAAATTGTTGTAACTACCTCTGAGGTGGCACGATCTAAACCCTTGGTTATTGAATTAATCTTAGCCATTCATTGTAATTGGGACTTCTATATAAAGGCCTTGTTGCCTCATTTGTAATAGATAGATTTAGATTGTAGGCAAGTAGGAGTAGAGTAGGAGAGACTCTCAAAATTCTCCGAGAGGACTTGAAATTGTTGTAAATATTTCTCAAGGTTAATGCAAAGACATTGGAAGTTTATTTGGTGTTCAAGTGTTGTCTTGTGGAATTGCTTGGTTTCTTGTACTTCAATGAAATGGAGAGATGTTTCAAGTAAAGTAGATTAGAAGTTCTTTGTTGGAATGTTTGTTGTACTGAATATTTGATCAACTCCTAGCTCATGCTTTTAACATTCATCGCTGATGAAGTGTTGTGGAAAGCTAGTCTGAGCCTCATCTGTATAAGTTCGATTGTGGATGCTTGTTTGAGCTGCGCCATTTTATGGGTGCTTATATAAGTCTTCATGATTTGAAAACCATTCGCGTAACCTTAGGAGATTGCACCAACTTCATGTAGTTGTAGGCATCCTTGGCGAAGTGAAGTTAGGTTTACTTAGGAGTTTGTCTATTCATACAACATCATTGCTTCATTGACCTTAGATTAAATTCCTAAACCTTCATCTTTTTTCATTTCTTTATCATTTAAGTCTTGTATATATGTCATCCACACTGAAGGAGAGATAAGCTGAATGAAAGAAGAAAGATCTAATGTAAGTCCCTTTGTGTTTACCAGCAAAATCATACTTAGTCACTGAGCTATCTCTTACAAAATCATCAGAAAGGAACCTTGGAGTCATCTTGTTTTATCACATAGTTCAGCATTCGAGAGGCTTTGCTCAAGAGGGAGTCAGATACTTTGTATTTCACTCTAATTGTTGACTTGTCCAAAAACAATCATCAACAGGTCCCATATTAGATGTGTTCACTCTCTTGTTCCTTTGTGCCCCTGGATTTTAACAGGTGACTTTAATGTTGTAGCTAGAATGAATGAGGAAACTGGGGGTATTGAGCATCTTAGCCCTTCTACTTTGTTGAGGGATAACATGGCTTTCCTTAATTTGGTGGATGTGATGTCGAGAAATGGAATATTCACCTGGAATAATAGAAGGTGTGGTACCGACTCTATCTCAAAAAGACTTGACAGATTTCTTCTCTTTGATTTTTGGGTTGGTAACAACTGGACCTCATTTTCAAAGATTTTGGGGTGGAAAGGATCTATCAAATTCTACTCCTCGGTGCTCTCAATTCCGAAAAATCCTCCTTTCAAATTCCAACTTATGTGGTTGCGAGACTCTGATTTGCATAAGCTTATGGAGGGATGGTGGATGGAAGGAAGCCCTGCTTTTGGTATAGCTATGTATTCCTTCAAGAGGCTTCAGTTTGTTAAGTTTAAGCTCAAGAAGTGGAAAGGGTGTCTTTTGGAAATATTTTTCAAAATAAGAATCATCTTCAGGATAAGTTGGAGAGAATCACCTTTCAAATTAAGGACGAGGGCATGACTGAGGAGCTATTTCGGGAAGAATCCATATGCTCTAAGGAACTTTCAAAATGGGAGCTTTGTGAGAAATTTTTTTGAAAACAGAAATCCCAAATTGATTGGCTTCAGGAAGGTCATAAAATACTTTTTTTTTTTCATAATTTTGTGAAGGAGCATAGAAGTGGTAATGTCAAAATATCTCTCTTGTCTGCTTAGGGAGAACAATTGACTTCTTTCTAGGATATCACTAAGGAAGTTGTTAGGCACTTTTCCTTATTATTTACCGAGCATGTGTAATGTCCCCATTTTCGGGTCCTCTTGCAGCACAGTTGGAGCCGACTTTTTGGGGTGGATTTGATTGCTTAGGCCTGAACTTTCTATTTTTGGCAAATTAGGGTTTCTATCCTTTCGGGATTTTCAGTGTTGGAGATGAAGCATCTTACCAAGACCTTTCCAACGGTCTATAGATCACTAGATTCTGAGATCATTTGGGCCTTTGTTTTAAAGTCCGTAAATTATTAATGTTTATTTAATATTGGACTTTGGGTTATAATGGTTTAAGTGTCAAAAAATGAAATATTAATAAAGTCACTTAGCCATAACGTTGAGCGCTCATCTTGAGTTTATTAAAAGTGATTTCAAATAAAATATTCCCTGCAAAAGTTGAATCGACCCCCTTAGTGGAATTATAAAAGGGGGGAAAAGCAATTCATTTGGTATGTTTTGATTATTCATTTGCTTTAGCTTTGGCTCTACAAAGAGTTTAAGGGTTTTGGAGAAATTCAAAACCATGGCTTTTGGAGACGAAAACCTCCATTAGTAACAACATTCCACAGGTGTGAAAGATCATCCCCGAGTGCTTGAAGAGGCAAATACACTCAGTGTTTGCATTGGTGCTTCAGCAAAGAGTTTGGTTTGTCGCTGAAGGGTTTTCATAGACATATCTCAGCTTATTTGGCATGAAAATTACGAGACCATATAAGAATGCATTGCACACTTCAGCCGTGAAATGGAAGGACATTTGATGTAGTTTCAACACCTCATTTAGGCCGTACATCCCTAGGACAGGCCGTACCACATATAAGCAGTTGATATGGGTTTTTGAGGAGTTTTACATGTTTTGAGGCGATTGAAATCAGTCATTATTGCAGTTTCAAACTGAGCATTTTAAAGCAGTTTTAAGGGGCATTTTGGGGCATGTTACTTGCTGATACAAACCCCAACTTGATTGTACAGCAGCAAGGGAGTTGTGGATTTTCAAGGAGGTCAAATATCTCATTTTTGTGGCTTTATCACATCCATCTTGGGCGCCTAGGGTTATATAATCCATAGCATTTCATTGTTTGATGGAGTCATTCCTTTGCTGGTGTATTCATGGTGATTTCTGAAGTATGTAATGTTGGTTCATGTACAGCAGAGTTGTCAAACTGAAGATATGCAAATGGGTATGTGTTGATTATTCATTTCGTGTGATTTTATGATCTGGGACACTGATATTTTGTTCATATATGTTATAGCTTTTCTGGGTTATCATTGCATGTTATATATTACATTGTTATCTAGCAAAACAATTGCATGCAAAACAAAAAAAACCCTTTTGCAACTTCTGTCTAGTTCTGAAAGACCACAAAAATAATAATAAAAATAACATGATATAATAAACTAAAAGAACAAACAGGGGTAGGACATTATAATGGTATCAGAGCTCAGTAGATCTTGTCAGCCTGTTGAGTAGTTGGTATACCAATTTCAGCAGTGAGTTATCATTTAGAGGATTGTCAAAGGTTGATTCTTTTAGAGTATGAACTATGGCATCATTCAGTGAAGAAGATGTGGGAAGGAAGCTTTATAGAGCAGGTAAGAAACTTGAACACTTGCCGCAGTCCAGGAATGAGCTACTTTGTATTTTGGAAGAGGTGGGGATATGTTTATTCATGATAGATCAGCGAGATTCTAAGAGGCTGCAATATGCTTGGGCTCCATCAATAAATTCTTTGGTTAAGCCAAAGCTCATGAGACATCCAGATGAGGAGGTAAGACTTGCGGTTACTTTTTGTGTTAACAAAATTATGAAACTAACATTTCCACAAGAACCTTATAACAACAGTATTATGAAGAAGGTTTTTCAGTTGATTGTAGAAAGTCTCAAAGGTTTGCATGATTTTAATAGCCCAACTTTGACCAAAAGGATCTTAATCCTAGAAAATATTGCAAAAATCAGATCTTGTGTCATTATGTTGGAATTGAGTTGTGAAGATCTTATTCTTGAAATGTTTCAACATTTCTTGGCTGTTGTTTGTGAGCATCAAATGGAAGGTGTTATATCCTCTATCCAAACCATTATGACTTAGATTATTAATGAGAGTGATGAATCACTATTACCTTCTCTATTGGCTATTTTGAGGCAAGAACAAGATGCCTCTACAGCTACTTATGAGTTGATTGACAGAGTGTTCAAACAATGTGAGGGGAGGTTGAAACCCTTCTTGGATATTGAGTAATACGTTACAGAGCCTCAAGATGATTCTATGATTGTGCATGCATCTATTAATGTTGAGGAAGTGTGCAATACAATAGAGCTATCACACGAAGAATGTATATTGGGAACCCAGGATGACCTTTTAGGCATGCATGTGGCTACCATTGATGAGACAGTGCATGAGGAAAAGGACTTAACAGCAGCCCTGAATGCATCTCTTAAGCTATCCAATAAAGTTGTTGACACTAGTAGCAATGTTGACAGAGTTGAGATCAGCAATATACCTTCAGATGATGGGCTCGTGGTAGGCAAAAAGGATGAAGTTCTCAAAGCAGCTAAAATAGGTGAAGCTTTTGAAACAGCAAACAGTGAAAATTACAGTTATGAAAACATAGGTGGTTTTGGTTTGGACTTCCAAACCCAGCTTGTGGAAAGAGATACATATGTTGACATCAATATTGGTGAGTTGGGAAGTGACTTATTCAGAGAGACAACACCCCAAGAGGAGTACAGTGAGCACAATTTTTCTGAACAGAGCAATCAGCCTTTTAGCACTTGGGATCCAAGTGTGATGGCACCTAGGTATGACAAGGATCCTGTTTGGGATGAATCACCTTTTGACTATAATGTTGTTCTAACTTCATCTCCACAGTTATGCAAGGATGATGACATTGATGGCATTGACAATGTTGTTCTTGATCTTGAGAACAAATCTAATTTCACATTGCATGTAGCTGATCTTGAGCAAAGACATAGCAGCCTTGTTGATTTGGATTCACAATCCACTATTGAGGATGGTCAAGGAGAGGCACAGGTGACTTGGGACAGCCTTCAAGACTTTGATGAAAGGTATGAAAGTTCTAATTGTAGCATGCAACATAACAGCAATGTACTATCCTTGCCTGAACAAAATTGGAAAAATCAGTTTTTGGTATCTATGGGAAAAGAAGTGCACACTTTATCTAGGTCGGATGACATTAGGAGCCTTGTTGAAAAATTCATTTTCATGACACCAAGAAACCAACATGAGCAAAATGTTCCCATTTCTGATTTGCACATGATTAAAAGTTCTATGGATGGAATAAAGACAGTTTTCTTACACATGACACATGATAGAGATGCTGCTTCCAAGTTTGCAGATGAAACTTTGTCCATGACTAAGCAGTTAAGGGAAGAGGTTAGTGAGCTAACCATTTATCTTAATTCCACAAAGCTTGCTTTGGAAAGGGTGCAAGAGGCACTTCTTGAAGCAAATGATCAGCTCTATGAGGCTCATCAATTTAGGGGGGAGGAGAACAGAGAAAGGGCAAAGGAGATCAAACAGGTAATTGAGGAGCTTGATTGCATTCAGGACGAGTATGATCTCGCCCATTGCCCCAAGGAATCAAAAAAGGGAGTCCGGATCAGCAAGAGGATAATCTTCAGTTTATTGATAATCCTTTGTTTGAGGTTGATGCTAATGTGGCTTATGATAAGCCACTCTTCGAGTTGGTTGATGGAGCTCTTTCTAATTCCAGTGTGGAGATTTGTGATAACCACAGGATTTGGGATCCAGGTGCGGTTGCCAAAGGTGAGATGTTGATTCTGAATTGGAATGGTGGACACAACTTTAGAATTGGTAGTGCTGTCCACTTTCCAATCAGCCTACAAAGGACAATGAATGATGTCAAGCAAATGGATTGGCCAACTACCCCAGCTCAGCAGTGGAGTAATTCTCAATTAGTGTTGATGAGAGGAGGTAACGTGGTTAGTGGAGTTCCTTGGGTCAATCCCACATTTGCATTCCCTATGTTTTCAGGGGGGGTCTTTTATGACAGCTGCTCACCTAGTATTTCGACGTTGGTTATGGAAACTTTCGATTATGAGCAGACAGACTTCGAGGTCTTACAGGCTTCGTGGCAGCTGGTTGTGGGAGGACTTACAGAATTAGAACAGTTATTTCTAGCTCTCTCCTGTATAAGTGATAGTGACTGTAATCAATTCAAGTTGTTGAGGTACATATCCTTTGGTGTTATTGTTATGATTGCAATCGATTGGATGAGTTGGTGTGCTCGATTTAAGCATCATGACACCTGGGGATTAGGTGTCAATGAGAGGTTATCAGTCTATGATCGGTATGGTATTGTCGAGATGTATGATTCCGAGGATGACACTATTGTTATCAGATTCCGGTTAGGGACTGGTTGATATCACTTCTGGGATAATGTGAGGAGATGTGCTGAGGTTTTCCCTTTGGGGTTGAGCAGATTATACTTCGTGTTGCCCAGGATCGAGTCTGGCAGGGAGATTGCAGCTTTGGGCTTCACTGAGATGCCTTGGTGGGATATGTCACTTGGTGAGGATTTCAGTCCTTTCGATTATTTCAGTATGGGATTTAATGGTGAATACTTTTCAGGGGCCCAGGAGAGGAGAATGCAACATGGGCATGATGGTCAGACAGTTATGATCAAAGTGGCGTAGCGTCAACGTGGTGATTCCTTTCAAAGATTAACTTGGAACCTTGGGATCACATTAGGTTGTAGACCAAAAGTGGTTGGGAACGAGAGAGCCGATGTTGACTTTTTTGAGCTTGTTCCTATGGTGCCTTGGATTGATTTCCTGGAAGAGCAATTTTCTGAGGGGTTGACTGAGTTCTTGCAGTATCTGATTGCTCTTCTTATCGGCGGTTTTCAGGAGGCCTCTTGTGTTGGTACCCTTCAGGTCAATGCCTTGAGGGGATGGTACTACAGATTTCCTAGGTTGACTTGGGACCTTGGGATCATTGTTGATTTCAGTTTGGATCAGTATGTTGATCAGAGGTTGTATTGGCATTACTTGAGTACAAGCAATCTTTGGGAAGGGCGGACTGTAATGTCCCCATTTCCGAGTCCACTTGCAACGCAGTTGGAGCCAACTTTCTAGGGTGGATTTGATTGCTTAAGCCCGGACTTTCTATTTTTGGCAAATTAGGGTTTTTGTCCGTTTCGAGATTTTCAGCGTTGAAGATGAAGCATCTTGGCAAGACCTTTCAAACGGTCTATAGATAACTAGATTCCGAGATCATTTAGGCCTCCATTTTAAAGTCCATAAATTATTAATGTTTATTTAATATTGGACTTTGGGTTATAATGGTTAAGTGTCAAAAAATGAAATATTAATGAAGTCACTTAGCCATAATGTTGAGCGCTCATCTTGAGTTTATTAAAAGTGACTTCAAATAAAATATTCCCTCCAAAAGTTGAATCGAGCCCCTTAGTGGAAATATAAAAGAGGGAAAAGCAATTCATTTGGTATGTTTTGATTATTCATTTGCTTTGGCTTTGGCTCTGGCTCTGTAAAGAGTTTGAGGGTTTTGGAGAAATTTGAAACCATGGCTTTCGGAGACGAAAAATTCCATTAGTAACAGCATTCCACAGGTGTGAAAGATCATCCCAGGGTGCTTGAAGAGGCAAATACACTCAATGTTTGCATTGGTGCTTCAGCGAAGAGTTTGGTTTGTCGCCGAAGGGTTTTCATAGACATATCTCAGCTTATTTGACATGATAATTACGAAAGACCATAATAAGAATGCATTGCAGACTTCAGCCATGAAATGGAAGGAGATTTGATGTAGTTTCAGCACCTCATTTAGGTCGTACATCCCTGAGACAAGCCGTACCACATATGAGCAGTTGATATGGGTTTTTGAGGAGTTTTTACATGCTGTTTTGAGGCAACTGAAATCAGTCATTATTGCAGTTTCAACCTGAGCATTTTAAAGCAGTTTTGAGGGGGATTTTGGGGCAGGTTACTTGCTGATACAAACCCCAACTTGGCCATACAGCAGCAAGGGAGTTGTGGGTTTTCAAGGAGGTCAAATATCTCATTTATGTGGTTTTATCACATCCATCTTGGGCACCTAGGGTTATATAATCCATAGCATTTCATTGTTTGACGGAGTCATTCCTTTGCTGGTGTATTCATGGTGATTTCTGAAGTATGTAATGTTGGTTCATGTACAACAGAGTTGTCAAACTGAAGATATGCAAATGGGTATGTGTTGATAATTCATTTCGTGTGATTTTGTGATCTGGGTCACTGATATTTTGCTCATATCTGTTATAGCTTTTATGGGTTATCATTGCATGTTATATATTACATTGTTATCTGGCAAAACAATTGCATGCAAAACAAAAAAACCCTTCAACAACTTCTGTCTAGTTCTGAAAGACCACAAAAATAATAATAAAAATAACATGATATAATAAACTAAAAGAACAAACAGGGGCAGGACATTACAGCATGGTCCTCGGGATGTGGACAAAGAGAGACTCATTCTTGATTGTATCCCTCCCTCGGTTTCAGAGGACTCAAACAGATTACTCTTAGAACCCATCTCTATGGAGGAGCTTGAGTCAATTGTGTTCTAGATGAAAAAGAGTAAGTCTCTTGGACCTGATGGTTTTCCCATAGAATTTTTTTAGGAATTTTGGAAAGTTTTAAAAGTTGACCTTTTAGAGATTGTGCATGAGTCCCAAAATAATAAGCAAATGCTCAAAGCCATTAATTCTACTTTCCTGCCCTTATTCCCAAAAAAGGAGGAGCCTCTTCTTTGAATTTCTTTCGCCATATTGCTCTACGTAATGTTACAAGATAATCACCAAGATTATTGTTGAGCACCTAAAGAAGTGTTTGGTCTCCTTGATTTCTCTTGAGCAAGGGGGTTTTGTGAAAGGACATCAAATTTTGGATGGCACTGTTGTGATAGCTAAAGCTATTCATTCAATGTCAAACTCTAAGGAAAAGGCCATGTTCATCAAACTTGATATGTCTAAGGCCTATGATAGAGTTAGTTCGTCATTCCTACGAAATGTTTTATTGGCTTTTGGTTTTTCCTCAGATTGGGTTGATCGGGTTATGAGTTGTGTGACTTTGACTTCCCTCTCAATGTTAATCAATGGCATTCCTTCAACTCTTTTTTCAGCAACCAAAGGTCTTAGACAAGGAGATTTTTTATCTCCATATTTGTTTATTTTAATGGCAAAAGGCCTTGGCAAATTGTTGAAGCAGTATAAAGCGAGAGGTCTCATTCAAGGCTGGTCCTAGGATCATGACCTTAATCCTCAATCTCATCTTCAGTTTGTGGATGATACTGCTTTGATGGGATTGGCTAAAATCAAAGAGGCTAGTAATTTCAGAAAAGTGCAGGACATTTACCTATTGGCTTCTAGAGGATAAATCTAGCATTTTCTTCTTCAATACTCCTAAAATTATTTAGCATAGAATTGCAAATATTCTTCATTTTCAGATTGGATCTCTGCCTGTGGAGTATCTAAGCATTCTTCTTTCTGCTAGAAGTCTAAAAGAGACCAATGGAAAAATATTTTGGATAGATTTCGCATGAAGGTCAACCATTGGACGTATCAGTGGTTATCCTTTGCCGGTTGATTGACTCTCTTAAAATCTATTTTGCAATCTCTACCTATTTACAGATTTTTAATTTTAGCTGCTCCCAAGAGTTTTCTCAAGGAGTTTGATGCTCTTTCCATTAGGTTCTTATGGGCAAGAAATTTGGAAGCTCAAAAATGGAGTCTAACGAGTTGGGACTTAGTTTGTAGACCTAAACAAGTTGGAGGCCTTGGTCTTCGACAGTCAAAGCTTAACTGCCAAATTATACTGGAGATGGTGTAAAAATCCAAATCAATTGTGGGCTCATATTCTCAACTCTAAATATCTGGGAAGGATTCTTGATGCAAATATTTTGCGGATGGATTTGGTTAGGAAAGGCTCCTTGATTTGGAATACAATTAAAAAGAGGGTGTTGCTCATAAAGAAGGGGCTTTTTTGGATAACTAATAAGGGCAATAATGATTTGTTTTGGGATGATTCTTGGGATAACCGTCCCCCTATTCTCTCATCTTTTCTCTAGCTTCGGTGTCTTCGTGACATTTTTTCTAGAGCAGGATGGACCAAGGTTGTTGATTTTACGTGCTCCATTTCGTTGTGGAGAACTAGAGTTCAATGTTGGAAAGAGCCTCAGTGTTGGCCAAGTGGGGGTTCTTCGGAAGATAGAGATACTTTAGCTTCAATTTTGGCTGAGAGACCTTGCAACTCTCTGGAGGACTCGGATATCCTAGCTTGGGGCCATGACTGAAAAGGAGTTTATTCGATGGCTCTTGGGTCTCATTCTCTAGAATTGCAAAGGGAATGGAATGCTGAGTATCTTTGGTGGAGAAGAATTTGGAACAAATTTGGTTGGCCTAAGTGTAATTTTTTTATGTGGATTCTGAGTTAAAATAAATGCCTCACTTGGGAAAATATCAGAAAAAGAGGATTCCATGGGCCCTCCATTTGTTTTCTATGTGGCAACAATGAAGAGTGCATTAGTCATCTTTTCTTTCAATGCCCATTTTCTAAGGAAATTTGGACCTTATGGTGGAAGCTCTGGAATAGACCTATTATCCATGTTACTTCCTTACCTAAGTTTGGAATAGTTTTGCTCATCCCCCTACTTCTACTTCCTTTTGGTTGCGTGGGATATTGGCCCTTCTTTTATTCTTTGGCAAATTTGGCTGGAGCGAAATCGTCAAATATTTCAGGAGTGTCAAAGTAGAGTCATGCAAGTTTGGTGTAGAATCAGAGGTATGATCAAAGAGATGACTAAGGCTAAATTCAACTTTGATGACTCTCTTTCCTCTTCAGATCTACACATTGTAAAACTCTTGGAGTTGTCCCTTTCTTCTACCTCTCAAGATAGGCCTAACACTAGAGTTTAGGTTTCTAGAAAGGTGAACAGTTATGGGAAGTGATCTCCACCCCCTTGTGGTTTCCTTAAAATTAATATAGATGGCTCCTCTCGGGGCAATCCGAGTGTTGCATGGATTGGCGGTGTTGGTCGGGATAGTGCAGGTTTTGTTCACTTTCTCTTCTCTAGTTATATGGGATCACGCTCTAATAATCAAATGGAAGCTTGGGCGATGCTTAAGGCTCTGGAAAGAGCTGGTGCAATGAGATGGGAGAAGGGTGATTTGTGAAACTGACTCCATGATTCTGGTTTCATTGTTGAATAATAAGAATTTTCAAGAGTCCTCCTGGAGGTTGGTTATGGTGGATAAGCAAATTCTTTGTTTAGCCACAATTGTTCACATTCCCAGTGAATGGAATATGTTAGCTGACTGTTTAGCCACTAAAGAGATGTGTAGCTGGAATGTTGTTGATTGGGGAGACTTGGGCCAAGGAAAATCTCAGCAGCTTCTTCATCTTATTCAGAGTGATAAAGCAAACTGATCTCAACTTTTCAGGGTTGGGGATGATGAGTCTTGGTCAGTGCTTTCATTTTTCTATGTCTTTTGTGTGGTGGTCCTATACGAACCCATGATGGATTTTTCTTCTGCTATTTGTTTTGATGGCGGTTGCTATTTGGAAATCTCTCTTGTATATTTGTATTTAGCCTTATTTGAATAAAATATTTGTTTTTGCAAAAAAAAAGTGTCAAACAAAATAAGTGTAACAATACGGACCTAGCATGTCTATAAGTCAAAGGCAAAACAACATAATGGAAAACTGAGAATAAAGAAGAAAGCAGCAGATAACACAAAAAAGGAAACTCAAAACTATCTATTATTGAACAAGAGATTACAATTTATAATAGTAAACTAACTAAACAACTTCCTATAACTCTGCTATCCAACTTGACAACAAACTCAACTAATTGACAACACACTAACAGCTATTGACACAACTACAACTACATCTAACAAATTGTGAACAGCACATGTAGGCAAGTTGTCTACATGCACAACAGGTCACTGTTACATTTATTAATGTTGGAGCATATATTCCAACACCCCCTCTTAATGCCACAACATTAAACTGACTAATAAATAAACAATAGGAAATACAATACGCAGAAGCTGTTCTTTGAAAAACAGTTCTGGGACCAGTAAGATTTCTTTAGGCTGCTCCAGGTATAGTCTCCTAGCTATTATCCAAGTTCCCAACATCATTGGACACCATTTGTACATGAAATGTCTCATTACCCTCGTAAAGGTATGATGTTGAACTTCCAGATTTTGGATCTCCCCTGAACTATTGGACATCAATCCTCACATGCATGTCTCATAACCACAATGAGGTATAGTTTCTCCGATCCACAAGCATCTCGGACTATTGAACATCTATCTATGAAGTCGTCTTCTTCAAACAGCTAGTACATCCAATCACAGCAACAACACTTTCACACAGAAATATTTGACACATCTGTTACATCAACAAACACATCATCTCCCCGATGATCTTGAGCATGATCACTTATTCCAGCAACAACAGATAAACAAAAGATTATTTGAACAAATACTTCCAAAATCTTCTCAGACCCAATCCTCCATTGCAGCAGGTTGTTCTTAGCAGTTTGATTACCGGGCAAATCACCACCAATCAGCAGCAGCTGCTTCACTCTAGCGGCAGCTTGGTATTGGTCGTTTGTCTGTTTCTGCAACTAGCATAAAACAAGAACAGCAGAGCCTATCTTCTCATATCTGCAACATGGACACCAGCAGGGCGGTGGATGGGCAAAGAACAATTACAACTCTTGCGCAAACTATATCTTCACTTTTAAAATAGTAACAGAGAAAAGAGAAAGGACTGCACAACACTTTCTACAGCAAATTCAATTTTCTATAAGATGTTTTCATCTTTTTGGGCACTCCAATGGTGGAGTCACACCCAAACCAGCTCTGATACCATATTGGAAAACTGAGAATAAAGAAGAAAGCAGCAGATAACACAAAAAAGGAAACTAAGAACTATCTATTATTGAACAAGAGATTACAATTTATAATAGTAAACTAACTAAACAACTTCCTATAAATCTGCTATCCAACTTGACAACAAACTCAACTAATTGACAACACACTAACAGCTATTGACACAACTACAACTACATCTAACAAATTGTGAACAGCACATGTAGGCAAGCTGTCTACATGCACAACAGGTCACTGTTACATTTATTAATGTTGGAGCATATATTCCAACACAACATAGTAAAATACAGATTTTAGATCGCAGCTACTTTCTATGCTATATTAAATTTACCCTTAAGATTTGAGACTCTGCTAATACACACAAAGCCCCTTTCTCTCAGTCACTTGGAATGGAAACTGCTATTGCTATTTGCCACTTCAAATGACAGCTAAGCCAGAAACATAATGCAAAAAGCATCTTATTCCTAAACACTTAGAAAAAAAGACAACAGCTCCCATGCAAAAAAATTGGTCACAATAAAAAAAATGCCACTGATTCTCTTAGGCAGTTCAAATGACCATGCATACTATAGCCAAAGATAATGAAGCTCCCAATAATGAAATGTAAATATACTCTAGTGACAAGGTCAGTAACATAAATTCAATCCCAAACCTCAGAAAGGACAACCTCAAACTCCATGTTTGAAGAGACTATTTAAGATTTCCAAGAAAGGATGTATTCTAACTTTTGGAACTGTAGTTCCTTGGGCTATTCTGTGAAAGTCTGAGGAGTAAATCTTCTATCTAAATCCATTCCGAACCTACATCTGGCCTCATTTGTTTTATACATACCAGTGCTTAGCTTTCTACAGGAATGAAACCTGGTGGACTGTATTGCAACAAAGTCAACTTTCCCCAGTGAACCACAGCCTAATTGACAAGTTTGCTTAAATTTTCATGAAATTCACTCAATTATTCTTACCTTAGCATCAAATTTTCAACAGAGTTTAGTAGAAAAGCTTTTCAATTTCTTCATTACCAATATCAGCAGCGTACCGGGTTTTCCTGCAGTTTCGGGGACGGAGAATGTTTGGGACAGGGGGACGCAGACAAAATGTCCCCTCCCCATACCAAAAAAAAAATGCAAAAGCGGGGACTTCTCCCCAAGGTGGAGGGTGTTCCTTGGATATTCCCCTGTTTGGGGACCCTAGGAGGACAGCAAGAGTCAAATTTAATCAGTCAACAAAAAAAACTCATTCAAAACAAACAAAAAACTAATGCTTATGAGGGGCCCACAACAACAAAAAAATGTTATTCTATTCCCAAATACCCTAGGGCATGTTTATTTTTTTGTTTCAATCATTTATCATTTGCATTGTTATAATTTACTTTTGCAAGCAAGGAGGATCACTGAAGAGAGAGGAAGAAAAAGGAAGAAGGAAGACGAAGGAGGAAGATGAAATGGAAGAAGAAAGCATGTTAATGACACTTCAGGTTTTCAGATTTTCTTTGTTATTTTGTAACAAGTTTTTTTCATTTTTGTTTTGTTTACAAATAGTAGATAATATAAGACTATAAGTTGAATGAATAACATATTGTGATTATGTGTTTAACTTATATTTTTATTGTAAATTTATAATTTTAAACTGTTTTGTTTTCATTTTGACTGAACAATGAGTATGCTGCTATTATTTTTTATCTTCCCTCTATAAAACATTTTACAGTTCTAAACCCCATTTTGAAACTTATTTAAAGCTTCTATGTTAAAAATTAAATTTTCTTACACTTGAAACTTGAAAGAATGTAATGGCTACTGTTTTTTTTTTTCGCAATTACAATGCATCCAAAAATTTGTTATTTGTTTCTAATAACTTATTAAACTGTGACGCATAAAAAAGTTTATTGTTTTTAATTCATATTGTTATATTTAATTGCTCTTTGTTGCATTGCAAAAAGATTGCTTTTCCAAGGTTGTTTGAATTTGCACCATATGCCAAAGGCCCATTTAACAAAAAAAAAAACCCTTTGTGCCAATTTGCAATGTTGCTTGACACTAACAAGGCCACTAATTCAGGTGGGAGTCAGCATTGGAAATGCAACATTTGCTCAAACAACTATAAAGGAAACATTACAAGGGTTGAAACACACTTCTTCCATATCCCTAGTAAAGGGGTTGGCCCTTGTAGCAAACTCACAATTAAGGAGAGGACTCACGTGATCAAATTATAACAAGGGGCATCATTGCACCATCTATTGCTTTCTCGAAGGTTTCTACGCAAGGAGATAGACCACCTGAAGTTCTAACATTTGAGTCGAGTTGGGTGGAATCAAGAGGGGAACAGAGGACCACAAGTTCAAATTCACCAAACCTAATTATAGATTTGTTCAATGTGCAAGCTCAAGATGATGCAAATGAGGTCGTTGCCTAAACTATTTTTGGTAATAGAATTCCTTTCCATTTTGCTCGATCTCCTTATTTTAAGGACTCTATGGCCAAGGTAGGCAAAGCTGGTAATGTTTATGTGCATCCTACTGAGACCAAATTGAGGACCACACTCATGGATAAAAAATTATTCCAAGGTTACCCTATTGGCAGAGGAGAGGGATGCCAAATGAATATCACATGGTTGCAGCATAATCATGGACGAGTGGACAAACATTAGACACCGCCCACTCATCAACATCACAGTTACATGTATTGATGAGCCTTGCTTTTTTAAGGCGATGGGCCTTGCTTCTTTAAGGCAATTGATTGCTATAGAAAATGCAAGGATGTTGAATATCAATTTCAAATCCTAAGAGATGCCATTGAAGAGGTTGGTCCTCAAAATGTAGTGCAGGTGAATACAAATGCAACATATATGTGCAAGGCAACAGGCAAATTAATTAATTCCACTTACAAGGACATCTATTGGACCCCTTGTCATGTGCATGCTATAAACAATGCACTCATAAGCATTTGAAAATAGAGCAGGTCAAAAAGGTGGTGGTGGATGCAAGGGAGGTGCAGATGTTCATTTGCAACCACCACAATTGATTTGCATTGTTTTGAACCTTTGCGAGAAAGGAATTCCTCAAATCGATTCATTCCCAATTTGCTTTGTACTTTATTCTACCACAAAGGATGCTTGAATTGTGAGAGACCTTACAACTTATGATTATAATTTATGACACAAGAATGGAATGAGAGGGAATCAAAGATAGAGCAAGAGAAGAGGTTGAAGGAGATTGTGGTTAGTGATAGTTTTTAGTCAATTGTGAGATACATCACATCTTTTTAACCCCTATTTTAGGTATCATCAAATTTGGAGATTTTAACAATCCTAGGCTTGGGGAGATCTACAAGTGCATCAATAGCATGCTTGGCCAAATGAAGGTTGTAATGTCCCTTTTTGGCGCATAGCTGATTTGTACTCAAGTAGCCAATTTCCAAGTCTTCCAAAGGCCAATTGGTTAGTTGGGGAGAACTCCAACATTCTTGGAAAAGCTTTGATCAATCTTGCGGAGCAATTGTTCTTGGTTTTGAGTTCAATTGGTTAGATGGAGCCTTTTGATGCTTTCAGAATCGATTTCTGACCTTTCGGGTGCTCTCTAAACTTCTTGGAGGAGCAAGCTATTTTTAGTAAATCTCCCAGTTGCCACCAATCATTGTCCTAAGTCTTCAATATCATATTGGTATGATCAGAATTGCAAAATTATATCATTTGGATGCTTTCCGCAAGTTGGGTATATTATTGAGTTATTTAATTAATTATTCACTTATGTTGTCTAATGTTAGAAATATTAAAAGGGACAACTAAGTGTGATAGCTCAATTTAAAAGTATTGAAAAGTTATTTCAAGTAGATGCCTTGGAAAAGGGACTTTATTCAAGGGAAAATATTATTATTCCTCAAAAAGGTGAAAGTGCTCCATAAAGTTAATTATTTATTTTTATAAAAGGGAGTTTTTGGAGCAAAAAGAGAAAAGTAATATTTTATTGCTCCAGAAAAATTATAAAATGAGGTTGAGGGCTCATTGTGGGGGTTGTTGATGAATTTGTTTTTGCTTCTACAATTTGGAGAGAACCTGTATTCTTCTCAAATCCCTTGAGAACGAAAACCCTCTTGAGATTACTGGTTTCAGTGGTGAAAGATCCTCCCTAGCTGGTCGCGGCGATTTCACTAAGAGATCGCATATGTGTTGCAATGAAGTTTGATGTTTTCTGACTTGTTTGTTTTAGGGTTTGGTGTGAGTTTTTTTATGAACATTTTGGAGTTGTTTTTCAGTTAGTTTAGTGCTAATGCTTTTTGGTGTGTGAAGTTTCTCTTTTATGGGCCGTACTATTCATTTTTCAGATCTGCAAGTTACCTTGTTCATATGGATTGAAGTTTCAGGGTTTAAACTCATATTGATGGCTGAGGCCATGCTCAAAGCTAGGCTGCCTATGTATTGCAGGTTTTCCAAGTAATATTGAAGAGTTTCTTTAATTTTAAAGGAATGATTTCTTGCTGTTGTATGGCTAGGTACAGGTCGTACTACCCTTGGTGAAATGGTGGCACCTAGCTCAAATCAGACTTTGGAAATTGGTTTGGAGCTGATCGTTTTGACATTTGGAGAGTTATGAGGTGACTTTGTTCTGCTGTTAGGGTTTTACAAGTGCTGCACCAGCATTTCAGACTATGTCAGCAGTGTTGCAGAGTTATATCATACCTGATTTTCAGCGATATCAGTGTCATCCAGTGCTTCTTCTGAGTTTGTGGCTTCTTTCAATGGGTATACTTCATGCTCTTTCAGTTTGGAGTTTAGATATACAGTATGAAGGAAGTTTGGAGGGATTAGCTTGCTGTTTGGGGTTTATTTCAGTGCTGCAAATTATATCAGAACAGTATTCACGGTGATTTTAGTGCTGTCAGTTATCTACAGTGATTGTTTGGACTTCCAGAATCATCTGCAACTATAGAACTCCAATGAGTATGATTCCTTTTGCTGTTTGAGTGATTTCCAGTGCTACTTCTTCATGATTTTATGCTACAGCAGTGATATATCAGTTTTATCTTTCTGTGATATGCTACAGCAGTGTTAATATATTTGCAATCAGATTTATGAAGAGTATAATTGCAGCCTTTAATGTTTGTAATATTTCTTTAGCTGCAGTAATTCTATGTTTGTAATACCCGAAGGGTAGTACTGCCGGATGCTTACATATTTGTGCATTTCATATTGTAATATTGGACGATTTACCGCCAATAATCTATAGCATTCATGTTAGCCCGTTTGGCATGCACACTTTGCCAGTGGCTTTGCATTATTCACATGTCCGTTGAATAAGCATCGTAGGTCGGCTTGCTGCCTCGTGTGATCTCATTCTGTAACGCATCATGCACTCCATTGAATAAGCGTAGATGTGGTTGGCTCAGCCGCTTAGTGCATGCATATCTGTGGCTTTGCATATAACACACTCCGCTGAATAAGCGTAGCATGTGATTGTCGTGGATGCCTAGTGTGTTTGTGAACATCTTGCATTGCACTCTCATTCAGTAGCAGTTGATTTAGAGAAGTGTGATCTTGCGCACTGTATGCTCTCACCTTGCCCATCCCGAGATCATGGTGATCAGAAAGTGTATCGAAGACTGCTTGTGCTTTGATTTCAATTGAAACTATTTGGAAAAAACTAAGGTGGCCATTACAAAGGCCACCATTCATGAGAGGGACCCCACCCTACAATTCTACCATGACCATATTCACGCCATCATCCAAAAACGGTGGGAGAAGTTGAACACCCCTCTCAACATGGCTGCATATGCACTAAATCCAAAGTGGTATGTGGACAGACTTGGCAAAGTTGTTCCCATTGATGACCATGAGGTGAGGAATGGCCTCATGAAGGCCTTTAACAAAATGTATAGTCGAAAGGAAGCCTAATTGGTCAGAGTTGAGTGGACAAGTTTATTGAACTCGATGGCTACAAGATTTCAACAAGGATTGGCAAGCACACTTTGGCATAGGACAAACCAGTTAGTTGGCAAAGACTCTATGGACCTCCATGGAACTCCATGATTGTTATACACACTTGCCATTCATATTCTCTCAAAGGTTTCCAGTTCCTCTACTACTAAGAAGAATTAATCCACATATAGCTTTATCCACTCTCTTAAGAGGAACAAACTTACCTCTACAAGAGTGAAAAAGCTTGTTGTACATAGTCCCTTGTTCTCATTAATCACAAGACAAATGTTTACATATAGAGCCCAACAACACTGTAATAAAACATAACATACCAGTGTGGATTTGTAATAAAAGGTAAAGGCAAAGGTCTTTTATGGGTCACCATCAAGAAAAATACAATTTGACATATGAGACGACCTCGTGAGAGTCCACAAGGGGATTTCTTTCCCTCTATCATATATTATTTAAATTTTGTACCTTTCAATTTCAACCTTGTGACTAGCGCAAACAAAAGGAAACCAGACCTAGCCAATCCACCTATTCAACCTAATAGTGGGGCAACTACAAGAGCGTGACCTAGGTTTGAATCCCCATGCCACAATAAGGCAAGCCAAAATCCTAGTGGATATGAGTTAAGGTGCAATCATTCTAAGGTACATTCAATGTGATTTAAGCTTTACCCCATGCTACATTAAAGGTGGACCATAAGCTAGCCTACGATTTACCAAGAAAAACTAATTGTGTCCAGAGCTAAGATGTGAAACTATTACAAGCCAATTACCACATAAATATTAATAATTAGAAGCTAAGGAGAGTCAAACAAAGCTTTAAACCAAACCAAATAGAATGAGCTCAAAGTATTGTCACTTTCAGAGTGGAGACTCAAGTTCAAACCTCATTCAAAAACATGACAAAGGTATTAAAATTGGATAAAATACTGGTGAACCATAACAGAGCCACACGCTCCAATCCCAAATCCCAGGAAACATAATATAGTGTTGAAATTAGGTTAAAAAACTGGTGTAACATAACAAAGACCCAGGTTCAAGCCCCATGAAAAAACATGACAAAGAGTTAAAAGTGGGTAATTGCCAGCACACCATAGCAGAATCCCAGGTTCAAATCTCAGATCCATAAGAGCTATCTGGAAATTCCTGCAATATTAAATTAACGTCTGATGTACCCATCTTCAGGGATCAAAGAATAACGGTCAATGTCTCTTTGCCACTAAAAAACAAACCAGCCCAAAATCAAGACTGCAAACAAACCAACCATCTGGGATAAATTAATATCACATGAATTTCCAGATAGCCCTTATCCTACTATGTATGACTGCAAAAAAATCAACCTAAAATCTAAAACATGATATAGTGTTGAAAATAAGTAATTTATCAGCATACCACAACGGAGACCCAGATTCAAATCCCTAGAAATATGATAACGTATTAAAATTGGATAAAAATAACGGCATCTACCAACAGACCAGGCAGATGAAATGTCTGTCTTCCTGGCAGCTAAGTCAAAGGTTACCTTATAGCGAACTTGCATCTAAACTGTTGCAAATTATTGCATGTTATACAAGTACTTCCAAATATTTTTTCCTGTAGCAAGCTTGCATCTGAACTGTTAAACCGTTTCTAATTACGCAAATCTTTTTCAAAAAAATTTAGCAAATGGTAATGTTGAACATTTTTTGTACCTGTGATTTCAATTGGGTGTTGAGAAATGCCGAATTTGTCGAGTTTCAGGTCGGCTAACCTTCTCCAGAAACCCTCCTCCACTGTGCTCTGCCACGCTGCGAACTGCAATACTGAATTAGGATTTAAGTTATTTCTCCCTCCCTCATTACCAGTTGTTGGAGAAGCTGCTCCGCCATCTGCAGCTGTTACAATTTGTGTAGCAGTTTGGCCCGTCTCATCCGCCATTTTTTTTTTTAAATTCCCCTCTCCCTCCCTGTTTGGAGCAGAAATTGATAAATCAAGAAGCAGAGGGGCAATTAAACGTTTTTCCCTGTTCTTCTATATCATAATTTCTTCTCTAACTTCTTCGTGGCCTTTTAGAAAAGCCCTTCCTATTTTTATGTTACCAAACAATAGTTTACATATGTAGCTCAAAGTATTGTCACTTTCAGAATATGCTTTCTATGCTTCAATACGGTAGTACTCATTTAAGGAATACCATTATTTTTTTTTTAATAAAATGATTAGGAGCCCCGGCTCAACATTTTTAGGAGTTCTTCGTGGAGTTACTATATAATTTTTTTTTTTCTTATTTTAAGTAGTTATGTTAAATTGTAGTTTTTTACTATATTAAAAAAATAAAATAAAAAAATTATTAATAAAGAATTATTTATTAATATAGAAAATTTAGGGATAAAATTTAGAAGAAAATGAAAAAAAAAGGAATTATTTGCACCCACATGAATATTTTTCATTATGTAGGCTACCTTTTTCACATGGGATGTAAATTCTAAATTACGCACAAAGGATAATTTAGATAAGCTTTGAAAAAAAAGGACTCAAATTTAGTAAATTCTAAATTATGCACAAAGGATAATTTAGAATCTTTGGCTACTATAGTGGAACCGCTACTTTATAAGGATTGAAAATAAGCTTTGAAAAAAAGGGGGTTGAAATTATGTTGGATAATGAAAAATATGCCATGTCATGCATATAATTCTTTCCTTTTTTTTCATTTTCTTCTAAATTTAATCCCCTAAATTTTCTATGTTAATAAATAATTCTTTATTGATAATTTTTTTTTTCATTAGAAATTTGTTAGGAAGCATCCCATGGAGTCTATTTTTGTGGAGCAAAGGGTCCCATAGAACTCAAAAAAAAATTGCTAATGCTTAAATCATAATCTTTTCCTCCAAAATAGGAGTAGCTAATGTTTAGGAGGTTATTTTTGAGCAGGTGCAAATGGGATGGGGCTGAAACTTTCCCCCACCTGCTTAGGGAGTTAACTACCAGTTTTCTCATTCCCACCACTTGATTTAGGGGAAAATTTGGAGGGAATTTTTAAAAAATCTCTGTTAAATTATTTAGCATAAAATATTGTTAAAAAAAACTTCATGAGACCACCGGCTTCCATAAAATTCGGAGCTTAAACTTTTAAGCATACTCGCAACTACAAAATTCATCGGACCACCTGTTGTAAAATGCTCCTAAAAAATCTCAGTAGCGCCGCTGAGATAATTTAGGATGCCCCCTCCCATGGGACCGCTTCCTTAAGGAAGATGGTTTTGGTTTTTTTTAGTTTCCTTAGTGCACCAATAATATGGTGGAAGATCTTATCTTGATTGACAAATTTCAAATGATCGTTTGGTTTTTTTTTTTGTTTCCTTAGTGCACCAATAATATGGTGGAAGCTCTTATCTTGATTGAGGGTTTTCAAATGATGGTAAAGCTTCAAATTTTGAACTTGCTAGTTGAAGGGGACTTTCTAGTTATTATCAAGGGGATTAACTAGGGTTTTGTTTCTAAATGGATGCTTAATAATTTGTTAAAAGAGACATTGGGCTTGAAGGCGTCATTTCAACAAATCCAACTTTTACATTGTTTTTGAGAATCTAATGGAGTTGTGGATCATCTAGCTACTTATGGAATTGATCAAGAACCCTTTTCTCTTGAGATTAGTCCTAGTTGTTAATAAGGATGTTGTCCAAGCCTTAGGTTAAATAAAAAAGGAAATTTGTTCAATGTATTTATGTGGTGGAAGGTAAGTAATTATTGACTTGCCATTTTGGCTACCTCCCGTCATTTTAGCAAATGTTAGGAGGTGTACTTCTTTCCTAAGATCTTAGATTGGGAATGATGTTTGCCTAATTAGCCTTGTATTTGGAGGCAGTGTAAGAATACAAAAAAAATGTCCTATTTCTTTCTTTGGTTGTAGCTTCTTTTTTTAGTAACAGTAGGCGGAGAGGTCAGCAATAGTGAGCAAACAAAAAGGGAAGGTTATCAAAGATGGCCTATATGGAGCGATCATTAATAGGAGATTATAAAATATTTATGTTATTAATTTGGTGGACATGTTGTAGATGGTTAGGGTTGTTGGGCTTAGATGAGGTACAAAAACTAGAGCTAAGAGGTCCAAGGCATCCATAATCAGTGATTTCACAGTTGAATTAGCTCACCTAATGAAAAGTGATGATGTCTTAGAATTAAATCTCAACTTTGTAGTGAATGAGGAAGTAGGGTCTATCACAAATGAGTATGAAGACAAGCGTTCAAGTGATTTCTTAGTGAAGGATGATCCTCTTGAGGAAGATTGATCGAAATATCATTTCCAGGGAGAGATTGCTAAATTATAGAATAAAGTGTGGGTCTTGGAAAAAAGTTGTAGGGATTTGACCTCTTATGTGGAAGGGCTTACAACAATGCTTGTTAATGATAGGATGGGTGTGCCTAGTAATGTCACCTTACAATTTCGATGGAGGAAGGTTTTAAAGGGGTCCTACTAAAGAAGATTTTGGAGTTGGGGGTATGTTCAAAACTCAACCAAGATTTTTCAAGTAGGTGGCCTTTAACAAGATGGTGCAAGAGTGATAAGAACAGAAAAATCTATCCAAACTTTCCCCTTTCATCTCATACAGTCTTTAATTTTATTTATTTATTTATTTTAAATCAAAGGTCATCAAACTAAATCCAAATATGTGTTGTTATTTACAAAGGTTCCATAGTTAAAACTTATATCTTGTGTAATAGAAATGTACTTTTATGTGTCTACAAATAAACACTAAATATTACATTAAAAGTGGCAAGGGTGATTAGATTGTTGGGAATTTTCTTATTATTAAAAAGTTATTTAATCTGAAAGATACTTTCTTCAAACAAGGTGATAAAGGAGAGTATGTGGTTACTAAATTCAAGTATGTGGTTACTAAATTCATGTATTGGGTGGAGGATCAAAATTACTATCTTGCATGGCCCAAATAGAATTCCACTTGTTTGGATATGGACCTTACAATGACTAGCCACAACTAAAATGACTTGATGGATTAAGTAGTGTCATTCAAAATGTCAATGAACATATGTAAACTTCTACCCAAGTTTTTTAAAACCACTTTGTATAACTAATAGATCATGGAAGTTTGAAAACTCTAATAAAACAATTTTAGTTTAAAAGTATCCATCGTGTCTTTTAAAGTAAAAGGGTAACAAACAAACTTATATTATTGTCATTACAAAAACAAGAATTGTTGAGTTATATGGGATGACTATTTATCTTATTGTTATGATTTTTATAATCAATAAGTTGTTATACAACTATACTTGTATTATTTTTGTTACTAGTTGTTGTTCTTGTAGTCATATGTATATAGATTTAGTTCTAACAGTCATGTTTAGTTACCTATATTGGCATTTGTGTCCTTTTCTAACGTAGTAATTCTCTATTCTTCTTCTTTGCAACCCTTTTGGATGTTCATTTTATTGGAAGTAGTTTCATTCAATACAACAAAAATACTACTATGGAACTATAATGGTAAATTTTTCACACCCATGCCGATTTCCATATAGTTTTGGTTCATTTTGATGCAATGACTTAATATATTATATATCAACAAGTGACACACTCTTGTGTTAAGTTTGGTTTATGACTTGATGCTTTTCTTTATTCATTTCAAATTCATTTACACCTATTTTTATGTATTCAATTTTATCCTATTTTATTTATGCACATTTCCATATATTTAAGTTATTTGCACGTCATTTATTAGTCTACATTTGCACCCATTTCCACACTTTTAGTCATTGCCTCAAAATTAGCACATGTATGTCCTCAATCAATCCCAAGTGCCTCAAGATTGACTCAAAAGAATTATTTTTTTAAATTTGATTTCTAAAGTTCCCACCCCATTTTACTACTCATTGTGAATTGACGTAACACACATTTGTGTAAATTGTTGCTATGTTATGGTTTTTTAAAGACATTCATTACATAAATAATTCATATGGAATGATAAGAGAATTCACACAAAGGAAAAATTGGACTTGGAGCTTAAAAAGAACCCATCACATTAGACTCATATAGTTTTTTGCACAATTGCACACGATATCTTCAATTATGCACTCATAATTATAAATTCAATCTACATAGGGTATGTTAGGTCTCAAAAATGCGGATTTTAAACCCTAAGAGGTTGCCAAGCTCTCTTGATGCTTTTGGCTAACGACACGGGGCAAATATGACTAAGACCCCCTTCACTTCAGGCTCTACCAGACCTAGGTGGGTATACCTTAATGATTAGTGCAGAATTAATTGACCTTCATGATGGCAAATGGGTGTGAAGTAGATGTAAGGTTTGAAGGTATTTCTAAGGCTAAGGTTTGCAAATATGAGTAAGGTAAAAATTGCTAATGAATAAGACCAGTGCTTTATCTATTGGGAAAAGAGATCAAGAGTCAATGGGATAATGGATCTTTATATTGACTTAACTCAGATTGTTAGGCAATTATGTAAATCTGTATCTTGTACAGATGTGCAAGAGTGTTGAGATGCATGATTCTTCTTATCATATCCCAATGATATTTCCCCAAATTGCTATGACCAAGAGAAAGGATTTTAATTCTAACAGGAAGGAAACCAACTAAGATAGCTTGTTCAAAGGATTTTAACCCTGGGCAGAGACCAATAAACATAGACTATTCAGCAGGACTTAAATCAACTTCCCATAGAAACCAATCACCCAGATCATACAATAATAGCAAATGTGTACTGAAACATTAATGATATCCTTGATATTTTAATTTAAACAACTTGAGAAACCACTCTGGAGACAATCATGCAACTCATAAATATTAACATCAACATAACAATTGAACATCAATTTTCTGATCCACCAAATAACTTTGATTCTTCTTATTAATTCAGAAATTCATACTAGTTTGAAAACATAGATAGATATAGATTCTTCAAGTACTTCTTTTATATTGCATATATGTCTGTAAAAGAGATGAGATGATGTTTTTCTTCAAAATGGCCTTGGTATCCTATTTTATAGGATGCATACAATCTTCAGGCCCAAAACATTGTGTCGTTTCATAATTGCATCCTTCGAACTAACTAATGCATAATTAGGAAACATAAAGAGAAATAGAAGCATATGTAGTGATCAAGTTCTGGCTCCAATATTCATCGTAGAGTGACCCGTGACCCATAGGTCTGGCAAGATCGTCCTCATCTCCATGATACAAATTGATATACCTGTATTGCTTTTTGTATGACAAAATTGTACTGCAACCACTTCTTTACACTACCCTGGATATGAAGAAATTTATCCTGCCAATATGATCGATGTAATTTTGATCAGCATAGGTATATGTCAAAATTAGATTATTCATAATTAACTCCACTGAGAATATCTTTCCCAAACATATATATGTGTTTCCTGTCACCCTTTCCTCATTGTTTATATTTTCAAGAAGTAATGGCAATAATCCATTCAATTCACCTTTCTAGATGTCCTTATCTCGCAAAATCCCATCAATATTGAAAAAATTTAGAAATGCCATGTCAGGATGTTGATCAAAGTCATTAAAATCTTCTGTTAGTATACCATTAAATCTCTCATGTTCACTGATCAGGTCTTCATATTCCTTGAACACTTGTTTTTCAACATTAGATTTAGCATTCAAATTTTCTTTTGTTTCCAACATCCTAAGGTGCAACCTTTTGTGTTCTTGATAAATTTGGTGAGTCCTCTTATGCAAGTCCCAAACTTTATCACTATTTTCCATCATTTTGTCAAATCTTCTTTGAATCAATTTAGAAGCCATATTGTATTTGATTGTTTTCAATTCAGTTTCCAACTGTTCACTTTTCTTTTAAATATTTTCTATTTTAAGCTTCCAATAATTAGCATCTGCTTTAGCTTCTATAACCCTCTTGTCAGCTTCTAGGTATGGTGAATAGTTGTTAGATGAAGGCAGTTTATCTTTGTATGTGGCAATTTCCTGCCTGAGCCTTGCATTTTCTGCCATAGAGTCGTTATTCCTCCTTACCAACTACTCAATCTGTGCCTTGGTGAATCTTGCAACATTTACATTTACGTTGACAGTTTCAATAGGGTCTACTTCTTCAACCCTTTGAATCATTAGTTGACCAAAGGCTTCATTAGGATTGCTTATAACTCGAGGCATTTTGTGTGGGGGAAATAGTGACCATATTAGCAATGTTTGCTTATTAGGATCATACTCCGATCCAGATTTGATTTTGTCTAAGGCCTCAATGCTAAGTTGCATCTTCTTGTCCTAGTTTTTTCTGAAAGTGTCAAACACAATTGCTGAAGTCATATCCCATCCAGGTACCAATATCACTCCTGCTTCCTAGATCAAATCCCTTCCCTTTTTAGGAGTCGTATCCTCCATGGCTTTATCAATTTTTGACTGAAGTTCTTGCAAAACTTCATCTTGGATTTCAAGAGTGATGTTTTTCATTCTTTCTCTGACCTGCTTTCCTTTATACTCATATAAAAAGGACTTGAATTATGTAGTCTCGATGAATTCATCATTTGTAATGAATTTTTTTACTATCTAGATACCTTACATCCTCTATTAGCTCGTTAGAGGTTTCTATTTCAACCTCTTCTCTTTCCTTTAGAGGTTCATATTCTTCTATAAGGGGCCAGGATGCTTGCAAGTCTTTATTTTCCCCTTCCCCTTCTTCTTCAACATCAAAAGAAATATCAGGAGTTGGTTGAGGAGACAAATGAGCCATTGGGATTTGATGCAAGAGCATCCCTGGTTCAAGAGAAATCTTGCATCAACCAAAAACATTTGCATTTCAGTTTGTTTGCAGTTTAATTTGTTTCCTTTCATTTTCCAGTTCAATTCAAGCAGTTCAGTCAGTAACAGTTTCTATATTTTGGTCCGCATTCTACTGCAGTTACATTTCATATCTTGTGGAGCACGACTTAGCATCTAGATTCATTCATATACATCATATCCAGAATCCAAAGCATTTGGATTAAGTACCAAAAAGTTAACGCTATCATAAGGTCAGTTGTTTTCTCAGAACAGAGCATCCTGACAGTCTCTGATAATCAACTAAAGGAGAAGACTTGTGGAGCTTAATGACACATCATTCAATGATCTTTGGTTCATGGTCAACCTTCCTTGAGATCCGCACATCATTCCATTCATTTGCGGAGGTGTTCTACATGATCAGGTCTGACCTATCCATGTACACATGTTACAACTCTTCATTGGAGTTTGTGACCTTCCTCAACCGACGTGGAGGAATCTTTTTGTATCAGAGATGATATATAAGGATGTAATAGATCCATAGGAAAGTAGTTGGCATAGTTTTCATGATTTAGAAGATTGATAGTTTGGCTCATTCGCGAGGGGACTTCAACGTTATATCTTGTACATATTCTAATATTCTGTAATTAGGCTTGTGAGCCCTAATTGTAAGCCCACATGATGTCGACCATACTGTAGTTGAATTCTATTATATACTGAATGACTGAATCTATATTTATTTCATCTCTTTGAGTTGTTTCTGTTGTGTTTACTCTTGTTGCACGGCCTGGACAATTCATTCTATGAACCCTCCTACCGTGACTGCACCAAGTGGTATTAGAGCGAAAGTTTGAGTCAAGTTGGGAGTGAGTTGAGCGAAGTTGGCGAGGGAATTCCATAAGATCTTGTTGTGGATAGATCGCTGAATTAAGGCAGGTTACTTGTGTCACAATTGATCATCGATCGTGAGGCAGTTGTCACCTTATAGCCCAATCGCCGAACTTGAGGTAGTTTGCACTTGATCCTAGGAAGAATGTCGCCAAGGAGAGTTGTTGTTGTTGGAATAATGGCTAGTAGAATGGATGAGATGATGGAAATGATGAAAACGATGCGAATTCGATTGGATGTTGTTGAAGAAGATAGACGAACAGGATTGACACCGAGACCTAATGTTGAAAGTGATGATGAAGAAGAATTTCAATCTATTAAACAAATTGGTGAAACCCTAGGAGGTGATGAAGAAGAAGAATCAGATCAAGTAAAGATGTTGCAAGCTATTTTAAAGATTTGAAAGAGACCTAGATTTGATGTGCCAAACTATACTAGTAATTTGAACCCTGAATAATTGATTGACTGGATAAATGACATGGAAGAATACTTTGAATATGAAGAAGTTGAAGATCTGGAGAAGGTGAAATTTGCAAAGACAAAATTGAAAGGACATGCTGCTATATGGTGGAAAGAAGTTCAGTTGGAAAGAAATAGAAGAGGAAAAGAAAAGATTACAAAGTGGGATAGGATGGTGACAAAATTAAACAATCAATTCATACCTATTGACTATGAGTTGGAGCTTTTGAAAAGATTGTAGAACCTGAGACAGAAGGAGAAATATGTGAAGGAGTACACTGAAGAACTTCATAAGATGATTATAAGAACAGGACATAGTGAAGCGAGCAAGGAGAAAGTGGCTAGATACATCAATGGACTGAGATTAAGCATTCAAGAACTTAGCTTGGTAAAGATGACATCTTTGGAAGAAGCATATCAGTTTGCCCTGAAAATTGAAGAGAAGCTGAATAAAAGCCATGATCCAAGACATAAAGATAGAGGAGGTAAATTTCAGAGAGGTAGAATATTTTCTGGAGGAGACAGATCACATTCAAAGCAGAACAAGTTTGGTAGCACATTCAAGAAGGAGGAAAGAGATAATAATGCTTATCGGAGAGATGATAAAAATTTTTTACCGGAGAGGAAACCCTAGTGCATACCGGAATGAAGGATACAGAAGAGAGGGAAGAGGATTTGATAAGAGAACATTCAGAGGTACTTGTTTCAAGTGTGGAGGTGAAGGACATAGAGCATTTGAATGTAATTAGGGTAGTACAAGTAAGAGGACAGAAAATAGTGGAAGAGCAGCTTATGTGGAGGAAGAACCTGTTGGATCGCCTAGTTCTATTAGTAAACCAGAGAAAGGAGAATCATTGGTGATGAGGAGAGCACTATTTCAAGCAGAGACAAATGAGGAACCACCGCAGAGGAAAAGTTTGTTCAGAACCATATGCAAATCAGGAGGTAAGTGTTGTAAAGTTGTGATTGATAGTGGTAGTTCAGATAACCTAGTTTCAGAGGAGATGGTGACTAAGCTAAAGTTGGAAAGATTGAAACACCCTAAGCCCTACCAGATAGCATGGATTCAAGATGATCATATGGTACTGGCGAGTGTACAATGTTTGGTGAAATTTCATATTGGATCTTATCATGATGAAGTCTTGTGTGATATTGTGCCTATGGATGTTTGTCATATCTTCTTGGGTAGACCTTGGCAGTATGATAGAAAATCTATACATGATGGGAGAAAGAATACATACACTATAACAGCAAATGGAAAGAGAATTACCTTGATTCCTTTGGAGGATGACCCTAAGAGTGAAGTATGTGGAAATGCCATAACCTGTTTGGTAGATGGAAGGAAATTTCTTGATGGTTTGAGATATGAGAATATGTGTTATGCTTTGATTCCTAAGAAGCCTGAAACATTAAAGGAGACCGGAGGAGAACAACCGAAGGAGATAATAGAGTTACGGTCAGAGTATGAAGACAGCATATCAAATAATGTGCCTGAAGGATTGCCATCTATAAGGAGTATCAATCATCACATGGATCTTATACCTGGAGCTAGTTTACCTAACAAAGCAGCACATAGAATGACACCAGTAGAGAATGAAGAATTGAATAGATAGATACAAGAGTTGTTGCGAAAAGGTTTGATCAGAGAAAGTCTGAGTATTTGTGCAATACCTGCAGTGTTAGCACCTAAGAAAGATGGAGAATGGAGAATGTGTACTGACTCTAGAGCAATAAACAAGATAATAGTTAAGTATCGATTTCCTTTACCTAGGATGGATGATATCATGGATTGTTTGAGTGGAGCAAGATATTTCACAAAGATAGACCCGAAGAGTGGATACCATCAGATCAGAATCATAGAGGGAGATGAATGGAAGATTGCTTTTAAGACAAATGAAGGATTGTATGAGTGGTTAGTGATGCCTTTTGGATTGACAAATGCACTGACTACTTTCATGAGATTGATGAATGAAGTCTTGAAGAAATTCTTGAGTAAGTTTGTGATTGTATACTTGGATGATATTCTGATTTTTAGTAAGACAAAAGAAGAATATTTGTGGCATATTAAACAAGTTTTACAGAGGTTGAGAGAAGAGAAATTGATGATAAACATCAAGAAGTGTAGTTTCACAAAGGAAGAACTAGTGTACTTAGGATTTGTGATTTATGCAGAAGGATTGAAGATGGACCCTGAGAAAGTGAAAGCAATTGTTGAATGGCCCACACCAGAGAGCATTGGAGAGGTTAGATCATTTCATGGATTGGCTAGTTTCTACCGGAAGTTCATCAGAAATTTTAGTTCATTATGTAACCCTATGACAGAGACAATGAGAGGTGATAGGAAAGACTTTAAGTGGACTTTAGGAGTAGATAAAAGTTTTGAATTGTTGAAGCAGAAGGTGACAGAGCAACTTGTTTTAGCATTACCAGATTTCAATAAGGTATTTCAAGTTGATTGTAATGCAAGTGGAAATGTGATTGGAGCAGTATTAAGTCAAGAAGGTAGACCTGTAACATATTTCAGTGAGAAGTTGAATGATGCAAGGAGAAGATATTTAGTTTATGATCAAGAGTTCTATGCCATAATTCAAGCCTCGAAGAAGTGGAGACATTACTTGTTGCCTAAGGAGTTTGTACTATATACAGATCATCAAGCTTTGTAGTATTTGAACAATCAAGGAAAGTTGAATCAAAGACATATGAGATGGGTAGAGTTCATGCAGAGTTACACTTTTGTGTTGAAGCATAGGAGTGGAAAATCAAATAAAGTTGCTGATGCATTGAGTAGATGAAGAAACTTGTTGACAAAAATGAGAATTGAAGTGTTGGGTTTTGATGAATTGAAGAACATGTATGAGGGAGACACTGATTTTGTAGAACCTTGGAAAGCATGTAAGGAACCTATTGTGACAGATAGGAGTAAGTGGCTGGATTATTTCATTCAGGAAGATATGTTGTTTAGAGGAAGTCAGTTGTGCATACCTAAAAGTTCAATGAGAGATAATTTGATCAAGGAGAAACACAGTGGTGGATTGAAAGGACATTTTGGCATTGATAAGACAATGGCTTTGGTAAGTGAAAACTACTTTTAGCCTCAGATACATAAGGATGTTAGGAAATTTATGCAGAATTGTAAAGTTTGTCAAGTTGCAAAAGGGAGTAGTCAGAATATTGGATTGTATAAACCTTTGACAATACCGGAGAGACCTTGGGAAGACATAAGCATGGATTTTGTAATGGGATTGTCAAAAATACAGAGAGGACATGATTCAACAGTTGTAGTGGTGGACAAATTTTTGAAGATGGCTCATTTCATATCTTGTAAGAAGATAACTGATGCAGTGCATGTAGCTGACCTATTTTTCAAGAAGATTGTGAGATTACATGATTTACCTAAGAGTACAGTTTCAAACAGAGACACAAAGTTTGTTGGATATTTTTGGAAGACACTTTGGAAGAAGATGAAAATAGATTTGAAGTTCAATTCAACATTTCATCCACAGACTGATGGACAGATAGAGGTAGTGAATAGGAGTTTGGGAAACTTGTTGAGATATTTGGTTGGAGAGAAGATAAGAAGTTGGGATTTGATTCTTTCACGAGTAGAGTTTGCATACAATAATTCAGTAAATAGGAGTACCGGAAGAACACCTTTTGAGATTGTTATCAGAGTGAAAACCTAGAGGAGTTGCAGAATTGAGAGATATTAGTGCAGAAGAAAAGAGAAGTGTAGAAGCATATGAATTTGTAGATCACACGAAGATAGTGCATAATAGAGTGAAGAAGCATTTGGAGGATATGAACAGCAAGTATAAAGAAAAGGCAAATGAGAAGAGAAGACATAAGGAATTTGAAGTCAAAGATGAAGTGATGGTATACTTGAGAAAAGAAAGATTTCCAGTTGGGACATATAATAAGTTGAAGATGAAGAAGTTTGGACATTGTAAGATACTCAGGAAATTTGATTCATGAAATGCATATGAAGTGGAGTTACTAGAGACATTGGGTATATCACCTATTTTCAACATTGCAGACCTTTATCAGTATCATGAAGCAGAGTTCACTGACAGCATGGAAGAAGACTTGAAGAAGCAATTACCACAACAAGTACCAGAGCAGATTGAAGACATTTTGGATAGAAGAGTTGGATGCAGCACCAGAGGAAGATAATACAAAGAATATCTTGTGAAGTGGAAAGGTAGACAGGAAGAAGATTCATCATGGATTTCTCAAGCTAAGGTGGACCATCTTAGTTATCCCCTAGCCCCATCAAGGTGAGGGACTCACTTTTTCAATAACCCTGGATGTCTGATGCAAAAGCATCCCTGGTTCAAGAGCACTCTTGCATCAACCAAAAACATTTGCATTTCAGTTTGTTTATAGTTTAGTTTGTTTCCTTTCATTTTCCAGTTCAGTTCAGGTAGTTCAGTCAGTAGCAGTTTCTGTATTTTGGTCTGCATTCTACTGTAGTTGCATTTCACATCTTGCAAAGCTGGACTTAGCATCTAGATTCATTCATATACATCATGTCCAGAATTCAGAGCATTTGGATTAAGTACCAGAAAGTTATCGCTATCAGAAGATCAGTTATTTTCTCAGAACAGAGCATCCTGATAGTCTCTGATAATCAGCTAAAGGAGAAGACTTGCAGAGCATTCCTCGACTTGTGGAGCTTAATGACACATCATTCAATGATCTTTGGTTTGAGGCTGACCTTCCTCGAGATCCACACATCATTCCATTCATTTACGGAGGTGTTCTACATGATTAGGTCTGACCTATCTGTGTACACACGTTACAACTTGTCATTAGAGTTTGTGACCTTCCTTGGCTGACACGGAGGAATATTTTGTACCAGAGATGATATATAAGAATGTAATGGATCCCTAGGAAAGTAGTTAGCATAGTTCTCATGATTTAGAAGATTGATAGTTTGGCTCCTTTGTGAGGGGACTTCAACATTATATCTTGTGCATATTCTAATATTCTATAATCAGGCATGTGAGCCCTAATTGTAAGCCCGCATGATGCCAGCTAGATTGTATTTGAATTCTATTATATACTGAATGACTGAATCTATATTTGTTTCATCTCTTTGAGTTGTTTCCATTGTGTTTACTCTTGTTGCATGGCCTGGATAGTTCGTCCTGTGAACCCTCCTATGGTGACTACACCAAGATTTCATCCTCCGCTTGTGTTTCTCTTACAACTCTTCCCTTTCTTTCAAAGATATGAGGAGGAACATTTTCAATCAATTCTAAAGCATTTTCAATTAATGCATCTAACCTCTTGATAGGATCATTTATGTTCATAAAAGCACCTGTGTAATTGGGGTTTTTGGCTACCCTCCAAGCCTTGGCCAACATTATCTTGTGGTACAGGCTTCTTCTCTCAACTGCACTGTGCTCATCTTGGTTTCTAATTAGGTCATTGTCAACAAACAGCACATGCTTATACCTTATCATCTTCTTCTTGGTTTTGACTGTGCATATAAAATTCTCTGGGTCAAAATTCTCTCTAGCATTTCCTGCAGGCAACCTAAAATACTCCAATCTCTTCTTAATTAATTGATATCCTTTATTTCACATGGCTGTGAAGTCTCCAAAACACAACATCCCAGGCATGAAAGATTGTTTATTGGAACCTTTTAAAAGCATGAAATATGAGTAGGCAAGTTGTCTCACAATTTCTAAGTAAGCAATCATGTCTAAACAAGTTTTAGGTAACAAGAGAGGGGGGCCTTCAAATCCAAATACCCTTATCTTTATGCAATCACTTCAGGAGTACTAGTCACCCCAATTGTGACTAAACTTTCTTTGCTCGTACTTGTCCTCAGGCCTTAGAAATCTCTGTATTTCTGGTGACAAGTTGTAGTCACAAGGGTGGCTTAGCAATTTATAGATAGGTTTCACAAAGTATTCTTCAAAATAGATGTAATGAGACCTCTCACACCGGCTCTCCCAGATAGTGGTCCACATCTGAATAGGTTTAATGTCACCATTCCTCTCTAAATCTCTTACCCTTAGACATTCACTCCACATTCTAGAATTTTGCCCTTCACATAGGATAAGGTGCATAAGTATAGAATAATGCCTGAACTTACTACCCCTTCTTTCAGGGAGACAATTCATTATGAAGAGCATTAGCTAGGAATTCAGCATAATCAAAACACAATGCGTGTTGACTCTGCACATCAGCAGTTAAAACCATAGCAATCTCCATAAACAGGGAAGCCTCAACTCCAAGCAATCGACACACAAAGTAATAGGAGTATTGGAAATACTCTTCAAAAATCTCTACAAAATATAGGTGATCTTATGTCACTGTAAACACTTTAAGTTTGTTTTCTCCATCTCGAGTTCTATGCAGGGGTAGCCTCCACCTTTTATATTTGTTGCTCATGTTCTAATATTCATTGATTAAATCTCAGAGTCTGAACTTCACAGCAAAGTTACAATCCAGTTGAAAGACCATTGATATATAGTCTCTAGTGACAAGGAAAAAACCCGTTCCATCTTTTAACTCCACCATGTGGTTCTGAGGATTGTAGCTTTTCACTACGAATTTCAAAAATTCAACTTTTACAAACACATCAGGCACTATAAATTTTCCTAAATTCATTCTCCAGGGGTTCGACACACACCTATACATTCTCCTGTAGTGATATATGAAGAGGTCATAACCTCTCATGGGTGTCTATACATCCCCTACATGTTTGTAATTGTCTTCTAGCTTCTCTGCATTGGGACTCAGTTGAGTGTTTCTTATAGACCTTTGACCAAATTTTGGGCATTGGTCAATCAGGTCTTGATTCAGGTGTCTCTCATCTAACTTTTGTCTTTTAACCCTAGGGTTTTTAGATGTGTCTTCCATAGTACAACGCAAGAGAAGTCTACTTCTTTAATATGCAATTTGATTTAGTAGCTACAGGTTGCAAGCTCAAAATACATACTTGAGTTTTGAGTTGCATTCGTTGCAGAGGCTTCCCGTTGCTCCCGTGTATGCTTAATGAATCAAAATTCTTTTTGAATTGTTTTTTATATACTCTAATCTATGTATTAATGGCAGCTTTCACATCGTCGAGAGGACATTAAATTCTTGCAACGGGAATGTCTTGTCACCTTATTGAACCAATAAATTCTACTTAAGGAGTTTATCATTTTTTATTATCATCAAGATTTTGTTATGACCCCAATGGATGTCATGCTAAAATCCCATTTTGTTAAGTCTCATCAACATCTATTTATCCCTTCAACATGCTCTTTTTATTATCATATTCGCCTTTTCGAAGGGACAAGTTATCACCTCCCTTCGACATCCCTAATTCTCTTCTTATGCCTTTCTTTATTTGGCATTTTCTTGATGGCTTTTCGGCAGGACTAGAACTTAAGTCATTTCGACATTCTGAATCTTCTAGAATTATATGTCACTTATTTTACTAGTGGAATGTCAAGCCAGTATTCCTTGGTTCCTTCGATATGCCTTTATTCTCAGAATGTCGAAGAGACTACAAGAAGACTCATTCCAATACTCCAACCTCATTTGTTCCTTTGATATTTTGACATCAACCTGAAACAACGCCCACGTGTTTGTCTTTGGATTATAGAAGTGACTACATGATGAGTCTCCCCGACACAACGATCACTTCTTGATGTGTTTTATATTTCATTGTTGCTTTATCGGTGTGACACATTTAGGTGTCACACCAATATCCCAATGTATCTTTAACCCTTTTCAAAGCGTCGATGAGACCTCTAGGCTGGTCACTCTGATATGCCTCGATTCTATTGAATGACATGGTTTTCAAATGATAGGGGTATTAAATGTGGCCTTTTTATTTTTGAATGAAAGCGATTGATCAGGGGGGACTTAGGGTTTAATCCTTTGGGTTTATGATAGGGATGAAATGAAAAATTTATTGTGATGGTGGGAAATGAGGTTTAAATGAAAATTTTAAAATCGTGTCCCAACAGTGGCTCTGTCTGGGGATGAATGGCCGTTAGGTCATTACAAGAATCTAGAATCACTCTCTGGGATGCAGACTAATGGAGGTGGGGTATGGAAATGAAATCCTAATCTACTGTGCATGGAAAAATCTTAGAGAGAAGATATTTTAGGAATTGTCCATGCACTAGCAATTTCCTGTTCTTCTTAATATATTGTGCATGGAAAGATCTTATGAGAAGAAGTGTTTCAGGAATTGTCCATGCACTGGCAATTCCTGTTCTTCACCACTCATGTTCTGCAAGTAATAAGAATCTTCGCCACAGTTGCTAGTGATGACAAATGGGCCTATCCATAATGCCTCAAACTTACCATGCTTCCCTTTATCTTGTTCCCTAGCATTCCACATAAGGACCATATCATCCACCTTGAATTTTATTTCCTTGGTCCTTTTGTCAAAGAGATATTTCATCTATAGCTATAATTTTTTGTTTTGTTTCTGAGCTTGTGTTCTATTTTCATCTAGTTCAGCCAATTGTTCCAATCTTTCTTCCATGGGCTTAGGGATATCCAAATCTTCTTGAAGAATAAACTTGTTGGCAAGAGACACTATATTGATTCATGGTTGTTGTCATTGATGGCAACAAAGGTCATCCCACATATCCGCAAGTCATGATATGTCTCTACCGGAAGTCAGATTAAAGATTGTTGTGGTCCGGTGAACAAGAACAGAGCATGTGGCAAGGTCCGACAGATTGGTCCGGATCTCTCAGAGGAAGTGTCTTGGTGCAGTGCGGATCTGGGGAAGTCAAGAGGACTATCTTGAGTGGTATATTCCAAGGATTTAGCCTCCGGAGATGAACAAGGAAAAAGATATGAATAGTTGAGTACCGGATTCCTGAGAGACAGTGAAAACAGAGGAAGAACTGACTGACAGAGTATCAGACTACTTTCCGGATGTATTACAAATGATGATAAAGGTTGCGGAGGCATGAATCATGTTTGGCCGACATGATTAATGATATCTACAAGTATATGCTTGATCCGCATTGCTTGGTGAGGAAGGATTCAGCCGACAGAACAAAAGTTTGTAAGAAACTAGACTGTTCCGGATGCCGACTAGAAAGGTGATGAAATTACTTGTGCGGATATATATAGAGGATGGATTTAGTTGTGA
The DNA here is from genome assembly GCA_027924645.1 of Cunninghamia lanceolata. NCBI lineage: Eukaryota > Viridiplantae > Streptophyta > Pinopsida > Cupressales > Cupressaceae > Cunninghamia > Cunninghamia lanceolata. Next base: position 1,868,469 of record BSBN01000143.1, on the reverse strand, counting down.
AAGGTGTGAAATGTGTGAAGGGATATGCGAACAAGTCCAGAGCAGAGCAGAAGTAGCAAGAAAGATCCGGTATGTGAAAGGATAGCAGACTAAAGAACAGAGGAAAGATGAAGTGCAGCAGATCAGTGTACTGAACCTAACCGGAACTGAACTCCAGCATATGCAGATGCTTCCAATCAGTTCAAGACTGTGATTCTTATCACTTTGTAAGACAGTGTGTCTTCTTGTAGGCAGTGAGCCTCTTGTGAGCAGTGTGCTCGGGCAGTGAGCCCTAATTGGCAAGTGCCATTTTGTAACTTTCTATTCTTCTAACAGAGAATAATTTTTGGGTTAATCACCCCGTGGTTTTCTCCCTTAACAGGGTTTCCACGTCAAAAATACTGTGTCATGTGTTTCTTATTTCATGGTTATGTTTTTATGTTTGATTCAATGCTGCATTAATCATAAGGAAGTTCAGATAGAGAAATAATTAGGATAACTGATTCACCCCCCCCTCTCAGTTATCAACAAAACTTATATATCAGTATAAGGTTATGCATGGGTAGTCCAACATGTGCACGATACACCAACTCAAATGGTCATTTACTTGTGGCCCTTTTTACTGTGATCCTATCTGCCCACAAAGCCAGTCTTAATTTTGAATCTCAGGCTTTCTTATTACTCTCCAACATTCTTTTTATTATTTTGATGATGCTTTTATTGCTGGACTTTGCTTGTCCATTGGCATGGGGATGGTATGGTGAAGCATATGAGATTGTTATACCATAAGACTCACATAATGACTTGAATTATGTTGATCTAAAGCACATGTCATTGTCTGTGATGAGTTTTGCTAGTACTCCAAATCTAGTGATAATATTTTCCAAAAGAAAGTTTATCACAACTTTGTTGGTAGCTTGTTTTGTTGGAATAACTTCTATCCATTTAGTAAAGTAATTAGTGGCTACCAAAATCCACCTATGCCCACCACTAGACCTTTTTGCAATTTCTGCTATAAATTCAAGTCCCCATTGGTGAAATGGGGCTTCCACTTGCATTTGTTTGAGTGGTAAGGCTCCTCGATAGTTGAGTTTACCTGAAAATCTTTAGCAGGCTTCACATCTCCTTACATAGTTGTGAGTATCTTTAAAAACTTCAAGCCAATAATATCGATATCTTCATATTTTATGGGCAGTGGTTTTGGCTGAGAAATGCCCTCCACATACACCTTTATGCATCTCCTGTAGCATTTCCTCCACTTGTGCCTTATCCAAGCACAGTAACAAGACACCATCTTAGTTTTTCCAATACAAGTCACCCTGCATAAAAACATATTTCAAGGCATGGAGTTTTAATGTTCTTTTTTTATTATCATTCAAGCTCGGGGGACACCTCGTGTTCTTTAAATAATACATTACGTCAGTATACCAAGAGGTATGTTCAATGCTTTCAATAGCATTGTTTTCTTCATTCGTGTTATAAATATGTGCTGCTTCCATATTTGACTCAGCCATTAATTTAGCTAGACCCTATCCCCTAACAAGTTTGGTTATCTGTATGTCAATATTAAATTCTTGGATTCTATTAATCCATTTGCATCTTCATCCAGTGACTTCACTTTGAACAAACACATCTTTTACCACAACATTTGGCACATAGGCTATTACTTGAGCTCCAACCAAATAAGACATGAATGCTTTAATTGCTTTCACTAGGGCATAAGCTTGTTTCTCTATTATGTCATATTTTAATTATGCTCCTTGAAATGATTTGCTAAAAAATGAGATAGGTTGTTCAAAACCTTCTTTATTCTTTTGTAGCATTACTGTAGCCACAGTGTGAAATGAAGCAAAAGAAAATATTTGAAATGGTTTATCAAATTCTGGGGATTTCAGTATTGGAGCTTCTTTGATGGCTCTCTTAATAGCTCTAAATGCGTTCACAACCTCTATTACCCAGTCCACTTTTTCACCTTTCTTCAGCATTTTGGAGATAGGTTTAACTATTTCTGCAAAGTTTGGTATAAATCTCCTGACAAAATTAATTTGACCAAAGAAGGATTGTATGGCTTTTACATTCTTTGGAATTGTGATTTTGTTACTGGCTTCTACTCTATCAGGGTCAATTCTTACTCCATCCTTTGAGACTATATGGACTAGTAATTTACCCTCTGTTACAACAAAATGGCATTTCTTTGGATTTAATGAGATGCCATACTCTAAAGCTCTGATGAATTTTTTTTCAAGGTGTGCACAATGGTCCTCAGCCTTCTTGGAATATGTTGTCAAGTCATCTTGATAAACCACCATAATAACATTTATCAGATCGGCAAAGGCTACATCCATAGCTCTCTGAAATGTTGCTCCTACATTTGTGAGACCAAATAGCATTCTTACATACACATATGTCCCCCATGGTGCGGTGAAGGCAGTCTTAAATTGTTCTGACTCTTTAACTTTCACCTGATTGTATTCTAAAAAGCCATCCATCATGGACAATAGCTCACATCCAGTTACTCTTTGCAGCATTGCTTCCATATTAGGAAGAGGATAATTATCTTTGAGTGAAGACACATTCAGGTTTCTAAAATCCACACATAATCTTATTCCCCCATTTTTCTTTCTTATAGAGACTAAATTTGAAACCCAAGAGGAATGTCTGATTGGTTTAAGGATTGCACCTTCCCTAAGTTTTGTAAGTTCTTCTTGCATTTTAGGGGCTAATGTAGGGTTTATGGGCCTTTGTTTTTGCCTGAATGGCTTAACATCCAGTTTCAAAGGTATCTCATGTTGAAAAAGGTCTTCTCGGTATGCTTACAAGTCATCATAAGACTAGGCAAATACATGTTTGTATTTTCTAAGCAGGGCAATGAGCATTCTTCTAATTTTAGGATTTAGCCTCTTTCCAATATATATGTTCTTAGGAGCCATTGGTGTTCCAAGATTTATTTCCTCAACATTGTTTTGCTTTACTAGAACATTTTTCATGGTGAACCTGTCACGTGCATCAAATACTCTCTCTAGTGCTACTAAACCATTGGGTATCTTATTTGTTTTTAGTTGCACCACTTCTTGTCCAAAGAGGGTTTCCTTACCATCAATCCTTTCCACAAATACATTAAAATTGATTTGTTGTGATTCATACCGGTCTACACATTGGAGAAATTTTATTAAGTCCTCATCATCATTAAAGACTTGCCAGTTGTAAATATTGTCAGGGATGGCAGGTCTAGCTTTGAATTCTACTTCAGTTATACCTGCCAATGTGATGTCATCCTTTTTCAAGGCTATGTTTGCCAGGAAATATGCCATTATATTTTTAGATATGTCTACCCAAGTTATGGAGAACACATCAAATAATTAAATATCATCCCAAACAACATTCTTGTACTATTTCAGCATCTTATTTTTTGATGAATACTTACTCTTGACTTGAGAGATGATCAATTCTGAATCCCCATATACAACAAGAAGTTTTATTTTATGTTTGATAGAAATATTCAAACCTATAAGTAATGCCTTATACTCTGCTATGTTATTGGTGCATTCAAATGTCAACAAGAATGAGTATTTGAAAGTTTTACTAGTCGATGAAATGAATAACACCCCTACTCCATTGCCACTTTTGCTACAAGCACCATCAAAGTACATTTTCCAAACAGCATGTTTATCAAGTTGGGCTTCTTTATATATTTGATCAATATTTTCCAGTTCTGGGTGGGATTTCTTAATTCTAAATGTCCCAAGGTCTATATCACATAAGCAATTCATTTGACTTGGGTCAATACGTTCTATAATGTTCTCATACCTTGGCTCTTTGTATATTTTGACCTTTTTACCATTTATTGGTATAGTGGCATATGATAGATCCAATTGGACATTCCCTCCCACTATTGTAGTCCATTGTCTGGATAATAGCATTCCATAGTAAGGTGGAGTATCTATTACGGTAATATTAGTTACGTAGGTAGCTTTAGGGCATGATGCTAATTTTAGTTCCACGTCCTTCATTACTCCAACAACAGGGATAGATCTATTATCCATGGCATAACATTTGCCATATGTTGTATCGACCCCTAAACCCAACTCTTTCATGACAACAATTGGCATAATATTTATTGCTGCCCCAGAGTCAATCATACAATTTCTTACTATTTTGTTATTTATCAATAATGTTATGTAAAATGGGTCTACCTGGGCTGGGTTCTTCATCATGGCATTACCAAGATAGATTTTAGGGGCATTCACAACTTACTATACAAGATTATTTACCTTTTCATTCATTCTATCTTTATTTCTATTTTGATGTGGTATGCTAGAAATTAACTTGAGGGCACTGTCCCTATATTCATCGATTCTCATCATTTCCATTAGTGGTACTGATATTTTAATTTGGGACAATGCTTGACTCATATCAAACGAAGGAGTAATAGTAATCTGTTCCAATTTGACACCCTTTTCTTCAGTTTGCTTGTTCTTTTCCTTGATCTTATTTTGTTCAAATTTTGGGTGGTTCCTTGTGTATAACTTTCTGGTTTTCTTCTTTCTTATGATCACCCAGAGTCCCTTTTTTGTGATCTATTTATTTGATGAACAGACCTCTAGGTGTCCCTTGATCTACATTCACAATCCTATTCCTCAAGTTATAATTATTTCTGGCTTGAGCCACAACAGCAACTGTAAGGGCTTTCTTCTCTTCCTCAGTGGGTGTTCTCAATTGGAAATGTGGGGTAACATGTGGTATAGGGATGATTTCCTCATAGTCATCTTCTTGATCAGAAAAAACTTCTTGTTTACCCATGTTAAAATTATATCTCTGATTATTCACATCATACTCAAACCCATCTTCATTAGATGAAAAATCATCATCAATTGAATGAGGTTTTAATCCAGCCATATTTATAGTATGTTCATCTTTGTTTTGATCATAGGGTATTTCATTTTCCTACAATGATTTAGCTACCACACAATATTCTGGTAAGTGAGGAAGATTACATGTAGTACACCATGGAGAGTTGTTTGCTACATGTGTCCCATGTTTCTTGAGGGGATTGGGAGTTTCTTTGTAATTATTCTTCTGCCTATTGTCCAGAGGCCTTCCATCTTTCCAGCTTGTGTTATAAGGCATATCATGTAGTCTAGGCCTTTCATTCTTATAATAATTTACTGGCTTTGTTTTATTGTTATTTGCATTGGGTAGGATTTTTGGATTATCTCTTTTCCCAAGCTTCTCAGCTGCTCTCCTATTGTTTTCAATACTGATGGCTGCTTTATGAGCTTCTACCAACATCATAGGAGCTTTGTTTCTAAGCTCATATCTAGTTTTAGGATCAAAAGCATTTAAGTACAAAGACAAGGCCATACGATATGGAGGCTTCAATTATAATGGGATCTTATGATATATCTTCAAAAATCTTTGGTTGAAATCAACCACGGATTCATTATAATTCTTCTGGATACTTGTCAATTCATGGACAACAAAATTTGGATCAAACTAGCTCCCATATTGTTCTTTAAATTGGTCCTTGAAATTTTCATAAGAACAAATTGACGCATCAGACAGATTCTTCCACCAATCCTTAGCATCTTTAACGAGAGATAACATGAATAGTTTCATCAGAACATCTTCGTATTGCACTTCAAAATTATCCATGACTGTTTTGAAACTTCTAATCTGCTCTTCTGCAGTTTGATGGCATTGTTCCTAGCAAATTTTGGGAGAGCATTCCTTAGATCATTATCAATAGGGTCAAGACATACTTGATATCTAGACAAGTCTAGTTGTCTGTATCTATTGATGTTAAGAGGTCCTTGTAATCGTTGGTTTGGTTGGTATTGATTATGGGAATGATGATGTTGTACATTAGGATGTGGGTTCATGCTTACATTTTGGTTTTGAGGCTGAATATGCCAGTGGCGAGGGGGCGGATAAGGGTTTTGATTTTGAGGTGGAATATGATTATGGATAGGGGTGGATAAGTATTTGATGGCCTTGTATTTCGTGGTGGAACATTTTGCTGGGCATAGCTTCCATGCGGTACATGCGAACTACTCGCACTCTGATGTGACTTTTGTTGGGTGCTTGTTAGATCATACCCTCCTTGCTTATGAGGGGGTACATACTTTGAGCTAGTTGCTTTAGTTCTTTTCTCTACTTGTTGTATTTTTTGTTTCAACCGCTCTTCTTCCTCTTTTAACTTAACTAGCTCAAGTTCCTCCTATAACTTGAGCAAATCCTGTTGCATTTCATCTTTATTCCTTATGTCTTTTGGTAGACTGTCATGAATTTGTGTAGAGGTTATCTAATCCATAAACTCTTGTTGAGCCTCTTCACCCTATTGTAATGACATCCTGTAATCATATTTTGCCTAGCTCTATTCTATTTCCCTCATAATCTGTGTCTCATATTCATGATGTTGCTGAGGGTCAGGCCTGTACTGGTTTAGGATATCATCACATCCATTATGATCATGATAACTTTTGGATTGAAATTCATTTGACTCATGTAAGGGAGTGAAGCTATTATGAGTTACAATTGGTCGTTCTGAGGAATTTTCTTGGGTGTGTTGACTATTAGTACGTTGGGATTGACTTGATATCCTAGATTTCTTGAAAGGGCCTTTTAAAGGTGGGGATGATTGCAATCTTTTACCATCAGTTTTAGATCTCTTACCATCAATGTTAAGGGATTATGACACTCCAAGACATAAAATGATTTGTACTTTGTTTAGAGTCGCCACCTCACTTAAGAGGACTAATTAATCTTCTGGGTTCTCTTTTGACCAGCAGAGTTATGCCTTTTAACTTTTTGACTCTAATGTTATGGTCTCCTACCAGGTTTCTTTTTGTGTTTTTCCCCAGCAGAGTTGCCAATTCTATTAGGTCTAAAAAACACAAGTTTTAAACCCTAAGAGGTTGCCAAGCTCTCTTGATGCTTTTGGCTAATGACACGAGGCAAATATGACTAAGAACCCCTTCACTTTAGGATCTTCCAAACCTAGGTGGGTATACCTTAATGATTAGTGCAGACTTAATTGACCTTCATGATGGCAAATGGGTGTGAAGTAGATGTAAGGTTTGAAGGTATTTCTAAGGCTAAGGTTTACAAATATGAGTAAGGTAAAAATTGCTAATGAATAAGACCAGTGCTTTATCTATTGGGGAAAGAGATCAAGAGTCAATGGGATAATGGATCTTTATATTGACTTAACTCAGATTGTTAGGCATTTATGTAAATCTGTATCTTGTACAGATGTGCAAGAGTGTTTAGATGCAGGATTCTTCTTATCAAATCCCAATGATAATTCCCCAAATTGCTATGACCAAGAGAAAGGATTTTAATTCTAATAGGATGGAAACCAACTAAGATAGATTGTTCAAAGGATTTTAACCCTGGGCAGAGACCAATAAACATAGACTATTCAACAGGACTTAAATCAACTTCCCATAGAAACCAATCACCCAGATCATACAATAACAACAAATGTGTACTGAAAAATTAATGATATCCTTGATATATTAATTTAAATAACTTGAGAAACCACTCTGGATACAATCATGCAACTCATAAATATTAACATCAACATAACAATTGAACATCAATTTTCTAATCCACCAAATAACTTCGATTCTTCTTATTAATTCATAAATTCATACTAGTTTGAAAACATAGATATAAATAGATTCTTCAAGTACTTCTTTTATATTGCATATATGTTTGTAAAATAGATGAGATGATGTTTTTTTTCAAAATGGCCTTGGTATCCTATTTTATATGATGCATACAAGCTTCAGGCCCAAAACATTGTGTCGTTTCATAATTGCATCGTTCCGACTAACTAATGCATAATTAGGAAACATGAAGAGAAATAGAAGCATATGCAGTGATCAAGTTCTAGCTCCATTAATCATCTAGAGTGACCCGTGACCCATAGGTCTGGCAAGATCATCCTCATCTCCATGATACAGATTGATATACCTGCATTGCTTGTTGTATGAATAAATTGTACTGCAACCACTTCTTTACACTACCCTAGATATGAACAAATTTATCTTTCCAATATGATCGATGTAATTTTGATCAGCACAGGTATCTGTCAAAATTAGATTATTCATAATTAACTCCAGTGAGAATATCTTTCCCATACATTTATACATGTTTCTTGTCACCCTTTCCTCATTGTTTATATTTTCAAGAAGAGATGGCAATAATCCATTCAATTCATCTTTCTAGATGTCCTTATCTCGCAAATTCCCATCAATATTGAAAATTTTTGGAAATGCCATCTCAAGATGTTGGTCAAAGTCATTCAAATCTTCTGTTAGTATACCATTAAATCTCTCATGTTCACTGATCAGGTCTTCGTATTGCTTGAACACTTGTTTTTCAATATTAGATTTAGCATTCAATTTTTCTTTTTTTTCCCAACATCCTAAGGTGCAGCCTTTTGTGTTCTTGATACATCTGGTGAGTCCTCTTATGCAAGTCCCAAACTTTATCACTATTTTCCATCATTTTGTCAAATCTTCTTTGAATCAATTCGAAAGCCATATTGTATTTGACTATTTTCAATTCAGTTTCCAACTGTTCACTTTTCTTTTGAATTTTTTTTGTTTTAAGCTTCCAATAATTAGCATCTGCTTTAGCTTCTATAACCCTCTTGTCAGCTTCTAGGTATGGTGAATAGCTGTTAGATGAAGGCAGTTTATCTTTGTAGGTGGCAATTTCCTGCCTGAGCCTTGCATTTTTTGCCATATAGTCGTTATTCCTCCTTACCAACTGCTCAATATGTGCCTTGGTGAATCTTGCAACATTTACATTTAGGTTGCTAGTTTCAATAGGGTCTGCTTCTTCAACCCTTTGAATCATTAGGTGACCAAAGGCTTCATTAGGATTGCTTATAACTTGAGGTTTTTTGTGTGGGGGAAATAGTGACCATATTAGAAATGTTTGCTTATTAGGATCATACCCCAATCCAGATTTGATTTTGTCTAAGGCCTCAATGCTAAGCTGCATCTTTTTGTCCTTTTTTTTTTTTCTGAAAGTGTCAAACACAATTGCTGAAGTCATATCCCATCCAGGTACCAATATCACTCCTGCTTCTTGGATCAATTCCCTTCCCTTTTTAGGAGTCATATCCTCCATGGCTTTATTAATTTCTGATTGAAGTTCTTGTAGAACTTTATCTTGGATTTCGAGAGTGATGTTTTTCATTCTTTCTCTAGCCTGCTTTCCTTTATACTCATATAAAAAGGACTTGAATTCTGCAATCTTGATAAATTCATCATCTGTAATGAATTTTTTACTGGCCAGATACCTTACATCCTCTATTAGATCATCAAAGGTTTCTATTTCAACCTCTTCTCTTTCCTTTGGAGGTTTATATTCTTCTATAAGGGGCCAGGATGCTTGTAAGTCTTTATTTTCCCCTTCCCCTTCTTCAACATCAAAAGAAATATCAGGAGTTGGTTGAGGAGACAAATGAGCCATTGGGATTTCATCCTCCACCTGTGTTTCTCTGACAACTCTTCCCTTTCTTTCAAAGATATGAGGAGGAACATTTTCAATCAATTATGAAGCATTTTCATTTAATGCATCTAACCTCTTGACATGATCACTTATGTTCATAAAAGCACCTGTGTAACTAGGGTTTTTGGCTACCCTCCAAGCCTTGACCAACATTATCTTGTGGTACAGGCTTCTTCTTTCAACTACATTGTGTTCATCTTATTTTCTAATTAGGTCATCATCAACAAACAACACATGATTATACCTTTTCAGCTTCTTCTTGGTTTTGACTATGCAGATAAAATTCTCTGGGTCAAAATTCTCTCTAGCATTTCCTACAGGCAACCTTAAATACTTCAATCTCTTCTCAATTAATTGATATCCTTTATCTGACATGACTATGAAGTCTCCAAAACACAACGTCCCAGGCATGAAAGATTGTTTATTGGAACCTTTTTAAAGCATGAAATCTGAGTAGGCAAGTTGTCTCACAATTTCTAAGTAAGCAATCATGTCTGGACAAGTTTTAGGTAACAAGAGAGGGGGGCCTTCAAATCCAAATACCCTTATCTTTGTGCAATCACTGTAGGAATACCAGTCACCCCAATTGTGACTTAACTTTCCTTTCTCGTACTTGTCCTTAGGCCTTAGAAATCTTTGTATTTCTGGTGACAAGTTGTAATCACAAGGGTGGCTTAACAATTTATAGACAAGTTTCACAAAGTATTCTTTAAAATAGAGGTAATGAGACCTCTTACACCGGCTATTCCAGATAGCAGTTCACATGTGAATAGGTTTAATGTCACCATTCCTATCTAAATCTCTTACCCTTAGACATTCGCTCCACATTCCAGAGTTCTGCCCTTCATATAGGATAAGGTGCATAAGTACAAAATAATGCCTGAACTTACTACCCCCTTCTTTCAGGGAGACTAATTCATTATGAAGGGCATTAGCCAGGAATTCAACATAATCAAAACACAATGCTTGTTGACTCTGTACATCAGCAGTTAAAACTATAGGAGCAATCTCCATAAACAGGGAAGCCTCAACTCCAAGCAATTGACACACAGAGTAATAGGTGTATTGGAAATACTCTTCAAACATCTCTACAGAATATATGGGATCTTCTGTCACTGTATACACTTTAAGTTTATTTTCTCCATCTTGGGGTCTATGCAGGGGCAGCCTCCACCTTTTATATTTGTTGCTCGTGTTATAATATTCATTGATTAAATCTCAGAGTCTGAACTTCACATCACAGTTACCATCCAGTTGAAAGACCATTGATATATCGTCTCTAGTGACAGGGAAAAAACATGTTCCATCTTTTAATTCCACCATGTGGTTTTGAGGATTGTAACTTTTAGCTATGACTTTCAAAAATTCAACATTTACGAACACATCAGGCACTATAAGTTTTCCTAAATTCATTCTCCAGGGGTTCGACACTGGTGCACGCCTATACATTCTCCTGTAGTGATATATGAAGAGGTCATAACCTCTCATGGCTGTCCATACACCCCCTACATGTTTGTAAATGTCTTCTAGCTTCTCTACATTGGGATTCAGTTAAGTGTTTCTTCTAGGCCTTTGACCAGATTTTAGGCATTGGTCGATCAGGTCTTGATTCAGGTGTCTCTCATCTAACTTTTGTCTTTTAACCCTAGGGTTTTCAGATGTGTCTTCCATAGTACAACGCAAGAGAATTCTACTTCTTTAATATGCAATTTGATTCAGTAGCTACAGGTTGTGAGCTTAGAATACTTACTTGAGTTTTGAGTTGCATTCGTTGCAGAGGCTTCCCATTGCTCATGTGTATGCTTAATGAATCAAAATTCTTTTTGAATTGTTTTTGATATACTCTGTTCTATGTATTAATAGCATATTTTACATCGTCAAGAGGACATTAAATTCTTGCAACAGGAATGTCCTGTCACCTCATTGAACCAATAAATTCTACTTAAGGAGTTTATCATTTTTATTATCATCGGGATTTCATTATGACCCAAATGGATGTCACATCGAAATCCCATTTTGTTAAGTCTCATCGATATCTGTTTATCCCTTCAACATGTTCTTTTTATTGTCATGTTTGCCTTTTCAAAGGGACAAGTTATCACCTCCCTTCGACATCCCTAATTCTCTTCTTATGCCTTTCTTTATTTGGCATTTTCTTGACGGCTTTTCGGCAAGACTAGAACTTAAGTCATTCTGACATTCTGAATCTTCTCGAATTATATGTCACTTATTTTACTAGTGGAATATCAAGCTAGTATTCCTTGGTTCCTTCGATATGCCTTTATGCTCGGAATGTCCAAGAAACTACAAGAAGACTCACTCTGATACTCTGACCTCATTTGTTCCTTTGATATTTTGAGATTAGCTTGAAACAACACCCAAGTGTTTATCTTCGGATTATCGAAGTGACTACATGATGAGTCTCCCCAACATGGTGATCACTTCTCAATGTGTTTTATATTTCATTGTCGCTTTATTGGTGTGACACATTCAGGTGTCACACCGATCTCCCGATGTATCTTTAACCCTTCTCAGAGCGTCGATGAGACTCTAGGCTGGTCACTCCGATATGCCTCAAGTCTTTTGCATGACATGGTTTTCAAATGATAGGGGTATTAAATATGGCCTTTTTAATTTTCAAATGAAAGCGATTGATCGGGGGAATTATGGTTTAATCCTCTGGGTTTATGATAGGGATGAAATGAAAAATTTATTGTGATGGTGGGAAATGAGGTTTAAATAAAAATTTTAAAATCCTGTTCCAACAGGGTTGACATAGGAGAACTTGAGCCCATTAATCCGATAATCTCCCCTAAGGTGTTTGTAAACACTGACTTGACATATTCAGACATAAGGAACATGAAGACATATATCTTTGCATTAAATTTATGTTGGATCATTACTACGGGTCACACTTCATCCCCATGCATCAAATCAATCCCATGACTCTTGGGTTTGATCCATAGGGACTTGGATTCAACCCACAAAGATTTATAAAACTACATAGAATCTAAGACATTCACCAAACTATGAGCATTAAATTTATGTATCTCGGCAATGGATTTTGTGTAACATCAACATTAATTCTTCATCATTGTTCTTAAAATTATGTACCTATCCTCCTCGTTTAATTTCCAAATATTTATTGCATGTTTATCAACCTAGCTTTAATTTAATCTAGGTTTTAATTATGCTTAATTACTTACATTTATTTAATTAGCCTAGATTTATGTAAAATGGATTTTACTCCCTTACAAGAACATAGAAGTTGAATGTGGCCACCTCTAAACATAGTTTTTTTTTGCAATGGCCATCAGTTTATCACTTTTAAACTTTAATCATTTACCATGTAAATGTAAGTACATCGAAAGATCAAATGATGGACTTTGGCAAGACAAATAGTTTAATTTAATATTATCGCAACCTTTGTGATTTATAATTTTAATGTGTCAATCATAAAACACACTATTGTATGGAATTGAACTTCAATCATTTTATTTGTAGATGCAAACCCTTCTCATAAGATATTTAACAAAGGTCTTCAATGAGACACATATTTAAGTTTGATTCTATTATAATCTCTCTCAAGAGAAGGTTTAAGCTTATCAAGCAAAGATCACATTTGAAGGGATTTGAACTTGGGCCATATTTCTTGAAAATATAAATCTACACAAAAAGACAAAAACTTAGACTAATGATGCATATAAGTTTGTATAGATTCAATGTATCTATCAAGTGAAGTTTAATCTTTGCCTAGCATAGAACACACCATTAAAGAGAATTGATTTTTACTGTCATAAATTTCCACATGCCAAAAGCGTTGAGCATAGATGGCATATAATTTGTAATGTCAATTTACATGGCATGGTGACCCCAACCCTAGTCATAGTTATCCTCCTAATCATCATGTCTAAGTAAGTGAATCAATGCCATGCAACTAGCCATTTTTGGCATAACTCTGGTAATGACTTCTAACAATTACCAACTCCGCATAAAAGGGAAAAAGAAAATCGTTAGCATATTTAATTATCATGTTCATATTTCTTGTCCCTTGGTTAAGTTGTTTTTGAATGTAAAAATAATAGAACCCTTCAATGAGGTGGAGAATGGACCATCACTATTCCTACAATTATAGGTTATAAGTACCCCAAAATACATAGGTCAATATTTTTGAGTCAGATGATGGCTAGCACCCTTAAAATCCCAAATGGTGCAAAAAGTGGCAACCAATTTTAGCCTCCAAGAAAAAAAACATCAATCAAACTTCCTAAGCCTCTTTAGATGTGCTTTATAGCCTCTTCTAGCCCCATAGTGTTTTTCCCTTTTACAATTTGACAATTTTACAACTTGTAGTTTTTACAACTTGTTTGACTACTTTTTGCATAGTATTTTTTCTTGCTTTTTCATTGCTAAAAAAAATTTGATTATTTTTTCTTTAGTTTACAAATCACATCAAGAGCATATCTAAAACATTCCAATCAACCTAGAATAGATTGCATACATCCTAAACTATTTTTAACCGTTTGCTTACTCACTCACTTGCTTGCACAAGTTAAAATTCTCATTGAAAGCTAGTCAACTAGTTTGATTTCAAGTTTACTTAGTTTAATTTCATTTTAAGGTAGATTAGGAAATTGACTATCAATTTCCACAACAATAGATCCTTTGGTTCACATTAGAGCATTTCCCTATAGCATGCTCTAGCCTGACTCAAAAAAGTTGCATATGACATGCATACACAACCAATGGGGAATTTTTCATGTGATTAGGCACAAGCATATCATCTTTCTTTCAAAATTTGAGTTGTGTTCTACAAACCCAACTTAGATAAGTATGTCTTGAATGCCCTCTTGAATGTTTAGAAGGCAACTACTATATAAAAATCCCAAATTGTTAGAGACAAAGCTAAGAAGATTGTTGATGGTTTTAGAAGGATCTAGAAAGAGCTTATTGGGGTATAAAGTTATCTCTAAAAGGTTTCATTTTGTAACATCCCAACCAGAATATTAGAAATCCTTAAACACAATTAAAGCAAACATCTCACTAATTTTTTTATTATTATCTGTAATCAAAGATATTACATTTACAATTTCAAGTACAATACATATATTCGGAAAATGGTTGCTTCACATTTGACTAACAAAATTCCACATATAACAAATGGTTGTATTTCTTACGACTTACAATTTTACCAATATCTTTTGCAAAATAAGTAATGTATTCCTATTCACAAGTCTTCGGCAGTCAACTAGAGAGAGAGAGAGAGAGAGAGAGAGAGAGAGAGAGAGAGAGAGAGAGAGAGAGAGAGAGAGAGAGAGAGAGAGAGAGCATCACCCTAAACCGGCGGTCCCCCGCACACCTTCCTTTTGGAAGTGGCCCTTTCCTTCATGAGGGTAATAAATAATGAGAATCAAATGATTCTTTATGCCATCTGAGAACTAGTGATGTGTCCTAGCTAATGACAATCAGGTTACAACTCTAGTCTAGCTCTAGCTATGTATGACCCATTCTGATTGTTTAGCTATCTAGTACACCATACACTGACAATGCAAGCAGTGACTTTTGCATTACTTTGGCCAAAGTTTCATATAAATATATAGTTGTATGTTCACTCACTCTTTTCTCAACTTGGAGACAACATTCTTATTTCTCAATTTATGTCATAAACATAAAATATTTCTTTTCAACTTGCTTATACCATATTGGTCTTAAATACATATCATAATCCTTTATCTACTAGTCATTTTGACAAGTCTAAGGTGAGAGCTTAGGTGACTGTATAACATACATTGAGTCCCTCTTTGCATCCTTGCAATCATGGGTCTATGACGTCCTATCGTCTACTCAATGACTTGTCTACCTATTACTATGCTCATTTGTGTTCTTCTACACATGCAAGATTCTGACATTTAAGTCGTAGGATTTTATGATTAAATACTCTATCTGTCTTAATCTAAGAATATAATCATTCGACTCATAATCTGTCAAAGATAAACTATAATTTCATAAACCAACAAATTGAATACACTTCCTCATGTATATCAAAAGATAACAAAATAATAAAATAATCTATATCATGACTTTTGATTGCCAAAGAGAGTATATCTCTCGATAATCTTGTGGCTATTCTTAGCCTAAGATTGGGGTAACGATTATTCCTCTACAAAACTAGGATATATATAATTTAGAATAAATCTAGAATAGCTTCTAAAAACAACTCATTCTTCTTTATATACTTGGAAATAGTGGTGTAATGTCAAGTACTCCTACACAGTGACTTCAACTCATTAACTAGCTTTTTTAAGCTTTCAACACACTCTATGTCTTCTCAGTTAGCTACTGTTGTGAGAAGAATACTTTGCTTTACTACAACGACCTTCTCTTAGGTCTCTCTTAAGTCTACCATCAGGCATACTAATTTCTACAACCCAAACATGGTTTTAACCTAGCAATCGATCACTACAATGTTGACTTATTCTTTACATAGTCGGGCTCTAAATTTCTTGGCACAATCAGTCTAAACTTTAATGTAACATGCCTTCTCATATTACTTGGATTTACATACACAATTTACTATAAAAGTTAAGAACATGAAATACAAGAATGGAATTTTTTTTTAATCATTTGATAAACGTCAATAAAATATAAGTACATCTTTTCTGAATATTTTTCAACATTGAAATTACCTATAGTCAAAGATAACTTGTAGTGATAACATTTCATTTTACATTTACATATACATTGCTCTTGGCAAAAGAATAATTTTTGATCATAATCATGTCATGAAACTTTATATAAAAAGTATTGTCTTTGGAATCTTGATAACTGTTGTTCAAATCTTGGTGAGTCTTTTGCTACAGAGGGAGAGCATCATCTGAGTGCTTTACCTCCAACCACAAACTGGCAGTCCCCTACTCACCTTCCTTCCTGGAAGTGGCCCAAGTTCCCTTCATGAAAAGAATAGATATGTGGATCTAACAAATTGCCATCTAAGTCCTAGTGTTGTGTCCTACAAAACTCAATCGACCATACGAATCTATACAACCTTCTAGCTAAGTATGATCATACTAACTAGTTACACCATCTAGACACTATGAACTAACTAATGCATGCAGAGACAAATGCATTACTTTGGCCAAAGTTTCTATATAAATAGACATTTACAATAAACATAGTCGTGTGTCCACACACCTCTGACTCGACTTGAAGACTATCTCATCCTACAATTTAATCTGTTTCGACTAACAATTCTAGACATATTTGTCTGATCTATATTCATTTTCTAGTCCATCTGACATAGAAATATTCCTTATCTGGGTTATATTTAGATATCTTTACCTTTCTCAAGAGTACTTTATTACTTATCCACAATTTATTAAGGTCTATGACCTTCTGTCATTACTCTCTACTTGATGATAACTATACTTGGTATACATATAGAAAATATTGACTTTCTAACAACATAGTACTTTCTTAGTCATTTAATAATGTCAAGATCTATGGTTTCTCGACTCTTTTGTTTGTCGACCAAAGAACACTCTAGACTATATAATATTATCAATGACTTGAGATTTAAAGAATTCTAATCCCCTTTATCAATTCCTAGGGTTCTCAACTTCTATAATCTAGTACTTGCTATAACAAATACCTTTAAAATAAATATTATAACAATTAATGTTGCAAGAATACGTATCCATTCATCGAATCTTGACTACCTAGTCATTTGATCGATTTCACCTTTTGCATAGTTCTCAAGGTTATCTTTTCAAATAAGTCATAGAAGATAATAGAATAAACATATAAATCATTGAATAAGTTTAATCCAATAAAGGATAACTAATAAATGATGTCTTTGACCTAATGGTCATCTTTCGTTCATCATTATAGATAAAATTAAGAGCGATAGAACATCATAGAAATACACAAATTCAATTGAATAAACCTATTGGTTGATACAAAATAATCATAGTTTAAATGTTCTAATGATATCTCAATCATCTAATACTCTTTAGAGTAAGGAATAATCTTTCCCAAAATGTTCGTTTAAGAAATAACAACAAATTCAAATGAGTTAAGAGATAAAGGATATTTATATCAAATCTTCTAGTCTCATCTAAAAGATATATAACAACAATCTTAAAAGGGTCGTCTTATTGTCCTTAGTAAAAGATACTCCCGCATGTGCAATGTATAGTTAACTAGACTACTGTCAAAAGTCTAAACATATTTGGATTATCCTATCTTCTACATAACATTCTAATATTTAGAATCCATAGACCACTAAGAAAAGTTCGCCATCAACAACTGTAAGTTACCTTACTAAGCTATTAATCTTTCATCTTAACACAACCTATTTGTCTACATGACAATCAACCTACATAGGCTATACTAACTAATTGCCATTCGGCCTACACATACTATATTGTCTGTTGGTATTGGCCCACAAAGACTTTTACATTCGTCCAAAAAGAAATAACAAAACTCTTCTAATAATTGTTATCTCCTAATAGTTCACTCTTGCTTAGTAAACTCAGCCTATTGGTGAAACATTGGAAAGCTTCCCTGATTGTGGGCTTAGATAAAGGAATCTAACCTCCAGAATAAGTTGGCTCTTATGGTGTTCACCTAAAAACTTAACTAAACTAATGCTTTTGCTAGGAAAGAGTAAGGAAGAACATAAAAATGAAACTATCTCCTAAGGTGATGCACCAAAATGTTTGTCTGAAAATTACATAGCTACTTTGCACACAGATTCAACCAACAACTAAGATTGACATGCACAACTCAATATCTATATGCTTTTGCATAAAAATCTCATAAGAAGGCTCTAATGTTGACAATCCTAGAAGGAAAATATATTTTCACAATTCGAATTGTTTGCATTCAAACACAACTTATAACTTGCAAACACACACACTTTCTACACAAAGGTGCTACTAATGAGACACAACAACAAGGAATGAGATAACTTCACATGTAATTGCACCAGTCATTTAAATGCACATAATAGAACATAAAATTTGAGAAGGTAAAATGCTTATCTCCATTGATCTTCAAAGGTGTAAACTATCATATATAACTATAAAATGAGTTACAAATCCTGTCTCATGCTGAAAGAACTCCAAAAAGTTACAATACCTGCTTGAGAATGAAAAGAACTAACTCCAAAAATGAATAATGAAGTCACTATAATCCTCTCCCAATAGTTGCACAAAAGTAGGAATCCCAAACCTCCTTGGTCATGCATAACCAAAAAGCCTAGAAAATAGCTCCCAAATTCCCTCCAAAATGAATCTAAAGAGAAGAAATGGTCAAGGCATGACCTCTTCTATCATAAAGGTGCCTAAAACTGCCCCTAAATGTTCTCTAAGGCCTTTAAAACCAAGTCAAAACAACCCCTATATTCTCTCCACATGTTTGCCAACTTCTTCAACTTCCCCCTATATGCTTGGCATAAACATAAAAACTTAACCATATCCCTTCTACACATATACATGACACAAATACACTTCATTCTGCATTTTAATAACATTAACTAAGTGGTTTATAATCACACCACTTAGCTTAATGTTTTACATTTCAAAACAAATGCAAAATAAGAGGTCATGATTTGACCATATTTGAAGTCAATGCAAATAAAAATAAAAATATAAGGAGACACACCCTTATTGCAAGGCATACACATGAGGTCAAGGGTATTAATTTTATTGCAAAGTTTTTAAATAAAAGGCAAAAATGCCTTAAAGTTGTCGGCATTCAATTAGGGTTGAAACCCTAATGACAAAAGGCTCAAACTTGTGCAATGCATTTCATATTGCATCCTCACTTCACTTTGTTGGTGAGCGCCACCATGGTAGGGTTTGCTTGAGCTTCTGGAGGTTTTAACTAGAGTTTTGGACTGCATTTTTTATGAGAAATCAACATAATGAGCTTGGGTAAGCTCTCTATCATTGCAAAATCTACTTCTCTTTTCATTTTCTGTCAGTAGAATGCCCATTTCGAGCTCTCCTGTGTTGAAAAATGAAGGTACTTTCCTATAGAAGACTCTATGTCTTACTCTCTGTACCTTACATGCATTTCTTGAGGAACCTGAGCTGGTATAGATGAGAAATGATGAATATATTTGATGTTTCTGTGCATTATCTTCATGTTCAGTCTTGATGGAAAAAATGATTGTGTTTTTTTCTAATGAGCTGCTATATGCATTATTTACCGTTCATGATGAGTTTCATTGTCAAAAGCATCTACATACTCTTTTTTTACACTATGTCTCTATCCACTTTTGAGGTATTTATATATATAGGCCTTGAACTTGTTGTCTCTTGCACTATCAATCACAACCTCCACTCCTTTTTGAATACCATGCAAACCCTCTACATGACTATGCTCCTTGCATGTCTGTGACTGTTACTTATGATAGTCCGTGGTGTGGGTTTGGCATTCTTACATGCAGATCTCTTTACTATTTTGTCATTCTCATGACTATCTTGTGATCTGCCTGTTCTCCATGTTCAAGCTCTTAACCTTGTTGAACTTTTGTTCTTTAACAGGCTAATGAACTTTTCATATGCATAGAACCTTATTTGCACCTCTTTTAGGATTGAAAATACCTGAAACTCTTCTCTTGATTGTGTGTTGTATTATAACTGCTCTTTTGATATGGTTATTACAGTCTTAAGACAATATGCTCCTTGTATGCTCCACATGAACCTGTATGGCCTTAAAACTTTGTAAACTCTTAACTGACTATCATCTTGCTCACAGTTAATAATTGTTTCTTTTTTTGTATGACTATGTGCACGTCAAGACCTGACACTCAAGGAACCTTGGAGCAGTCTCACTCAATCACGAAGTTCAGTGTATGAGATGCTTTGTTCAAGAGAGGATAGGATACTCAGTATTTTATTCTATTGTTGTGTTGTCACAAAAACATCAACACAACCATAGGCAAATCCAAAGGAAGGTAATAATGCTACTCTTATTAGCTAGTCACCCATGAAGGATGGCAAGGATTTTCTAAGTGAATTCAGGGTGGGATAAACTTGATGGGCAAGACCCACACCCCCCAACAAACACTGGTGTTGCCCTTGTAGCATAATTATTATAGTTTCCTTTTTATTTTGCTGAATTGGGGACTTGATGAATGTTTCCCTTGTGGGGTCGTGCTCTCATTGTTTTGTGCTTGTTTCCATTTTTGGGACCACATGTTTATTTTGTTCCAAGCTCTGCTGATCTAACTTTGAAGCATGATCCCATGCCGGCCATATTTTTTGAGGTTCTAGCTGTATGCTTTTAACTTGGTTCTAATAGATGGTCTTTTCATTATCCAAAACAAAAAAATCTTCATTATTTTTTGAGGTTAGATGGTCTGTGACTATTACTTATGACAGTTTGTGGTGTGGGTTTGGCATTCTTACATGCAAATCTCTTTACTATTTTTTCATTCTCATGACTATCTTGTGATCTGCCTGTTCTCCATGTTCAAGCTCTTAACCTTGTTGATCTTTTCTTCTTTAACAGGCTGATGAACTTTTCATATGCATAGAACCTTATTTGCACCTCTTTTAGGGTTGAAAATACCTGAAACTCTTCTCTTGATTGTGTGTTGTATTATAACTGCTCTTTTGACATGGTTATTACAGTCTTAAGACAATATGCTCCTTGTATGCTCCACATGAACCTGTATGGCCTTAAAACTTTGTAAACTCTTAACTGACTATCATCTTGCTCACAGTTAATGATTGTTTCTTTTTCTGTATGACCCTGTGGTCATTGTTTCTACCTTTACAAACTGCTACAATCATTTTACTATGAACATATGTTCATTGTACCCCCTTTTCCCCTCAACTTTGTGAAGATTGTTCACTATTTCATCATGTAACAAGTCTTTCACTTTGAATAATCTTTAGACCAACATGAGGGCTCCAATCATCACCATCTCTTTAGCTTCATTCTTTACTACCAAAACTCTTTAGATCTTTCAAAACTGTGAATTATCCATTCACCACATCTTACTGTTGTCATCCAAAACCTTGATATCCATCATATAACTCTTCACGGAGTCTTCAGCCTCTTAAACACAATATATGGTGACTGAAACATCATAAAACACATGACTAAAACTATAATATATTGATAACCAAAACACAAAAGTGGTAATGCCCCATAAATCCATGACTGACAATGGTGACTACTTCTCAAAACCCTACAACAGTGATTCCATACTATAGCCTTTGTACCTGCATACTATTTTGACAGTCACTACTCTTTAATAGGCTACTTTTCTCCTTTATATGCCTCTCCCCATCCTGCCAATGGTTTACCTAATGTTAGGTGATGATCTTCCACATTCCACTACTATGTGCTGCTGTGACAGTCATCTTTGGTGATTGTTCTTTGTTGCATACTCCTTTGTTTATGACTGTACCCTAATGATAGCTGATCGTCCTCTTGTGATATTATCCTCTGCACCTCTAATTTCACAGACTGCTCCATGCTATTGACCATTCCTTGACATCCTAGACCTTTGTTTGTACTGTCCTCTTTAGGACTATTTCCTCATGGTCTTGTGTAGTAGTGTTTGATACTGTATGACAATCATCGTAACTATTAACTTAGGATATAACTATCAATGTTGCATTTGTTTGCATGTTTTTACAGATTACTAATGCCTCTCTCAACCACTAACATAAAACCCTAAGGCTTTCATAAGTCTTTCTATGATTGACACAAAACCTTACAACATTACACAAAACTTTTAAAAGGAAACATTCAATTTTTGAAAAGAATCCTCATGACTGCACCCCTTTAACTGCATTATAGTCACTTGGAGTGACTCACATACTCAGCAAGCTTTCCAATCTAGTCACTGTATACAGAGACCTTATAATGCATCATACAAGTCCTTTGGATAATGTGCATACCTTAACAAGTTTGTGGAAACTCTCAATGATCTATACTCACCACCATTATTGTTGTTAGCGTGGGCTATTCTTGTTCCTTTTATAGTTGTGGTTGCTCTTAAACTTGCTCTTTCCACATGGTGTTGATTGTTATTCTTTGATTGTTCTTCATGCCTAAACCTCTATCATTCTCACCTGCTTACCACATCATAACCTCTTATTGTTCCTTTAACCTTGTGTTTAATGATGTCAAACCATCATGATGTCAAGGCTTGGTAGCAATTGTCACACCTCTGATGACTCTTTTTCAAACCTCTGTCTACTTAATGTTTGAAACTCTCTTCCTCCTTATGACTGTATTTTCACAGTTGACTGCTCTATCATGTCACTCAACAAGCTGCCCTTTCTTAGGTTCCTTCACAGTTTGTCTGCTCACTACCTTTCTTTGCCACTGTACTTTAGACTTCTACTTTGTAGATCATCTCTGACAGTAACCTCTATATGGTTTCCTCTGAATGTTGTCTGTATCTCTGTTGCATTTAACCATACTTGCTGATGACCTTTTGTCTAAACATAGACCTCATATATCACATGCCTCTTACAACTGCTGCTCCTTATCTCACATTAATTGCTTCTTCGGTGCATTTTGCCTTGACCTTATCAAGGTCCTTAATCACTACATTTTAAAAGTTCACTGATCTCTAACAAATGACTTATGGATACTACATTTCAAACTATGCAAAGAGATGTCAGTATTGATAAGACTTCGAGAACCTATTTGAATGTGTATACCTTCATGATTGAGCAGTCTTTTGAAGAAATCATGCAGACCCTTTTCATGACCCTAGAACAGTGACTGCCTCTTTGTTGATAGGTTGGACTATCTATGTCTGTTGTCTTTGTTGTGATAGTTATTGTCTCTTTCATCGTTTCAGTCTCACAGCATATTAACTATCACAAACCTTTGTGTTATCTTGAAGTTTGACAAATATCTACTTTACATGACCTTTGTCACTGTCTTTGTGGTTTAGCAACACCTGATAAAGCCTGTATACTTTGTCAACCTTGGTATCTACCTAACCCTCATATAGAAGAAACCTTGATAGCATTCATGTAGGATTTAAATTGTCCCTCTCACCCTTGACAGAGATAGGTTCCTCTTTTTTATTGTCATTTATATTTTGAGGCTTTTCCTTCATAAGTTATAAAGCTAACATGTTTTACATTCTTAGCTTGAATGGTTCCTTTCTCCTTCATTCAAGTTAAGGATGTAAAACATGTACCTCATTTGAAACCCATCTGTCATGAATATAAACTGACTGTCATCTTGCAGTTCTGTATTTGATGAAATTTGCCTTGAAACATAGTGATCTGACACTCTCACTCTTCTCTTAAACCAAGAGGGCAGCATGTTGGGCTCAACCCTTGTGGGAACCCATTTTACTCCACATGGTATGATGTCAAAAATGAAATAATCCAGCAATGAAAATTTCACCTATACCTGCACAATGAACAAACATGTTAGATAAAACAATGAAGCCAAAAGCTTCCAATGATGCTTGTGATGATTGATGATACTCCTCTGCTTTTCTTGATAGCTATGATGTTGCAAAAACTATTTTAATGCCTTAGGAGAATAAACTATATATTTGTTGATATAGTATATGCAAGGAATATGGATCCTGAGCTTTAACACAACTTTCTCATCCCTTGTAGGCATTTCAAGCAGCAACAGATCAACTTCTAGAGCAATCAAGCAGGAGGGGCTAGATAAGGATGCAACTTTTCAACTTGGGAATCATCATTCAAACAATGACAGATCCCCACTCTTTTCATATGCTTTTCCTTTTCTTTTTCATTCAAATGTATAGTTTATTTTCATATTGCATTGAAAAAGTTATTCCCACGGCTTATGTGGGACACCATACATTTATGATTATCAATAAAAGACAACAGTCATGCAAAATTTGTGTAGTCTTTCTCTTGTATACATTTGCAAACTGAACTGTAATTTATTTGATAAAACTTCTGTGCATATGAATGAAACTTTTAGCAGAAATCAATGTATACCTTTGTCTTTATTTTGCAAACAAACTATCTCAGCTCTACCTGATTGAGCTGGAACCTAAATTAGGTAACAATAACAAAGTAATACACTAACAGTAATCTGTATCAATAGATAATCCTAACTCTATATTTGCACAAACACTATCGAGGCACTTGATAACTAAGGCCGACGGATATCTCTAAACACCTAGTTAGAATTAAACAAACTGTTGCAGACATGACACTAAGACATTAATAGCTTTGGTTTCTCTAACCAAAAGATTACTAAGTCTTTTAACACAAAGTTACTAAGTCTTCGATTAAAGGACACAAAGATGAGTATATCATTGACAACGAGATTCAATACTAGAAAGTATAAATAAAATATAAATCATATCGAGACATACAAAAATGGAGAGCCGTTGGCTTCTCAACTATGAAACTATTTGAGCTCTCATTACTCTAAGAAAAACATAGCAATACCAAATTCATCATTGACTATACAACAATGAGAGAATACCTTCTCAACTAAACACAGAGGAATAACATATCTTCACTACTCATGACTAGAAGGAAATAATTACTAACATCCGATCTATTATATAAGCATATACCTCAGTGAGGCCAACATCAAATCATAGTATTCTATTCTTGGTAAACTTAACACAAAAATAGAAAATAAAGAACCTGTGTAAATAATGATCCACTAGGCTCCAATACTTTCGACCTTCCTCGGTCTAAATTCCACTATATTCCTGCTTTCTAGAGTAACCTCTTCCTTGCATGCAAAGAGCTTCTACGATAGCAAAATAAAACACACTCCCAACTGCATTCCATCATCTTATATTAAAGCCTCATCATGATTCCTCACGATGACTTGCATATGGAGGTAATGGATAATAAATAAACTCTCATGACTTGGTCAATAAGACATACCACTCCCCTTAAACAATTGAGTGTACATAGGAGATCAAAAGACCACGCACCACATAACAATAATAACACATTAACTCATGATCTCTTTCATTAAGAAGTCTTCGACCTATCTCAATATATATTTAATAAATATCAAACTATATATATTGTTGAAATAAGGGCAGACAACTTATAGGGGGGTGAATCAGTTCTCACAAAACTTTTAACCTTTGTTGCAATTAAACTTATTTTCCACTTATTAACATATGAATGATATAACCATGAAAGCATGAATCAACAACACATGAGCAGAAACAAAATCAGCACACATAACTCTAGGATTTTTACGTGGAAACCCGATCAAGGGAAAAACCACAATGGGGGTTAACCCACGAGAATTTATACTCTGTTAAAAGTATTACAAATGGGGAAGGCACACTGCCCAGAGCTCATTGCTCAAAAAGGCTCACTACCTACAAAATTAATTACAAGACTTTACTGGAATGATTGAACTGAGAAAAAACATCTAATAATGCAGAAATACAGCTCTAGTTATGCACAATATATTGACTTTACACACTTCATCTTTTTCTGCTCTTCTTCACTGCTCTGCCATGATCTGGAGCTTAGATCTCTTCCCTTCACACTTGATTCTATGATATTTCATACTTATCCCTTCATATTTGCACAACAATTCACTCAAATGCATGAATCCATCGATCATATATATTCGCTACATGAAATAACATCAACTGCAGTCGGCTTTGAGAAAAACTTAAAGTCTTTTTAAGAACACTGTTCTGTCAGCTGAATCCATGCCCAAATACCAATGCGGACCAAAACCTATATATTCAAGTCATCACACATGTTGGCCAATACCACTGGATCTCACAAATTACTTAACCAATGACTTTTCCTAATCCACACAATGATCAAACACCAAGTCAACCTGTTCTTCACTAGTCTGAACTGATTAACTAGAACTTGATACTCATATGCTTGTAACTTACAATCCCTTAATCACTAGAGGCTAAAATCATGGATTTAGGTAGCCTTGACATCCCTTAACATTCCCTCAGATCCACAACACAATGTGATTACCTGTGGAGAAATGCGGACTAATATACTAAACCCTGTCAAATGCTTTGTTCCTGTCTATCCGAACTTAGATAAATCTACACTCTAACTTCTTGTATGATCCACTGATGATATGTGGATGTGTAAAATAGATTTGGTTGCCATCAATGACAACACCTGACATGCCTAGCAGTGTCTCTTGCCAGCAATTTCCCCCTTTGGCATTGATGGCAACACTTAGTGAAAAATGATTAAGTGTTAGAACAACTCCCCCTTTACTTTATACGCTTGTGATTTCCAATGCTCCCCCTTAGATTAATTCTTCATTTTTCACTGCTTTTCCTCTCCCCCTTTGATATCAATGGCAAAGGCTGGGATCTGCATACCAAAAGTCATGCAAAATTTTTATGTACAAAGGTCAAAACTCTACATACTTCTGCATATGAACATATAGTTCTTAGGCTTTGTTCATCAGCAAAAAGATATCACCAAAAATGGTTTTTAGTAGATTCAATTCACTATCCCAGTTCTTCTTTATGCTGCCCAAAATGGATATATGTCCGCTGAACAAAAATGCCTGTGATTCTGTCTTTTGAAGATCAGAAGGATCACTAGTAGCAACAACAATTTAGGATTCTGCTAGTATATCATACATAGTCTCCAACTTAGGGGAAATCAGTCCCCGGAGCTCATCCAATCTACTCAAAACTTTGGTCTTTTCTTTCTCCAAATTGCTCAATTCATTACCCAAACTCACTACTTGACATTCTTTGGTTATTACAGACTCAGTTAGAGGACTATAGGATTGAGAGATGTTTGACAATTTAAGCTCTAAGTCCTTAATCTTTTTCTCAATATCCTCTATAGCTTTGGACCTATTTAGACAAAACTTGTAAATCTCTACACCTTTAGAGAGGGCATTTTGGATACTCTTTACACTAGTATCAAGCCCTGATCTATCATAACTAATTATCTTTTTAATTTCAGCAAACCTCTTCTCATTAAATTCATTTATGACTTTAACTTCTGCTAACTTCTCTAAGGTTTCAAAATGAGAACTTATGGAGTTTATTAGGTTCTTTAACTGACCAGAAGGAGAGTCGGATGAATCTTTTTGAAAGATTGGCATAATCG
The DNA here is from genome assembly GCA_027924645.1 of Cunninghamia lanceolata. NCBI lineage: Eukaryota > Viridiplantae > Streptophyta > Pinopsida > Cupressales > Cupressaceae > Cunninghamia > Cunninghamia lanceolata. The sequence goes on along the minus strand of BSBN01000143.1, from coordinate 1,840,888 downwards.
TTTCCATAATTTCAGAGGCAAGACCAAGCAACTCACTGTCCTCAATGTGAGTTTTCAGAATCTCCTCTCTTGCTTTTGCTTGTGCCACATAAGCTAGCTTCATCTTTTGTAGAGGGGAAAGAGTGTCAAAATTAATAGGTCCTTGAATCAGCTCTGGTTCATCAAACTCAAGCTTGTCTTTCTCAAGTAATTCCTTCACTGCATCTGCAGTGTCTCTTGCCAAAAATATAGCTCCATTTTTTAGATCCTTGCCGGTACTATCAACTTGCTTTTGCTCTTCAATATTCTCTATTGTTTCTCCCTCTTGTTCATCCTTGTCCTTAATCTCCTTTGATTCTTGCTCTTTATTCTTCACAGAGTCATCTTCACCAGGAGCACCTACTTCTGTAACCATCTCTGTATATTCTTCAGCAGATTGGTCCGGAGGAATTTGAGTGTCCTCTGCACCATCAAAATTAACTTCTTCCACCATCTCTTCATCTCCTTTATTTAGCATTTCATCTTCCAGAACAAAGATGTTAGCTTGTTGTTCACTTTGTTTCAACTCCTCAACATTTGGAATGGATGCATCATCAGTGTCAATCGGTTCTTCTGTGACAATATTAAATTTATTTTTGTTGAAAGGTTTCTTCAAAATTTGCTCTGTTTCTTTGACTACCTCATCTAGTTCTCCAATCATCAGCTTATTCATCTGGATTTTGCTTCTGAATTCCTCTTTGACTTCTTTGAAAATTTTATCTGCTTCTTTTCTAGAGATCACCAGACAGATTGGACATTACATGTTCTCTCAGCTTCATATCCTTTGATTTGGTAGCTTCTTTTCTTATTTTCAAAATGTCTCTTAAACTTTTAGGAACTTCTGACAAAATCTCCACTAGTTCTCTATTGAATACATTCAAATATTTTATAGTAGCATCCTCTAAAATTCTTTTGTTAGTATCACTGTAATGATCATAGAATTTAGTCATTGGTTTTAGGTTTCCATCTACAATGATTTTTTTTAACAATGTCCTCCACAGAAGGAATTGGCTTCTTAACACTGACTTCTGGCTTATGCTTTTTGCTTGACTTCGTGCTTCCAGAGGGCTTCTCTTTAGACACTTTAACTGCTTTAAATCTGGAGGCCTTCAACTCTTTAACCTCATCATATGAACTAGTTTCTTCTTCATCCTCCTTCTCCATACTACCATATGATCTTTTGGCCATTATTTTTGTTCTTTTTCTTTCCTTACCGATAGGATTTTCTTTGGATTTCTTTGCAACAGGAGAAGGTGATGCACCAGAGGTTGAACTAGTACTCCTAGTAGACCTTGACTTGGAAGGAGGTTCTACTCTAATACATTCGGTTACACTATTTCTGCATACAGTCGATCTTCAATTGCTCTGCAATCAGTCGCATTAGCTTCTTTTCTTCCAGAATTTGCTTCGTTAGGTCTGCAATAGGCTTCTTTATCTTCATTCATTGTGCCAAATTCAAGCACCCACTTACTAGCAGGGGGAATTAGATTTTCAATGCATCTCCTCCTAAGCCAGAGCTCCTGATTCAATTCCTAGAGGAATTATCAGCACCAGATTCTGGTGCGGACCCATTGTCAACTTTCATTTCACCTTTCTTCACCCATGTTTTGTTCATGTCATTTTGAATCTCATTCACATCAACTTTGCCCTTGTCTTTGTCCAACCTCTACTTTGTTTTTCCTTTTTGCTTTTGCAAAATTTAGCAATGTGTCCGGATTTGTTGTAGTTAAGACACACAATCTTAGTTTTCTGACAATTACATGTTGGAGCATGTTTAGATCTGCATTGCATTACAATATGCCCAAACTTATTGCAAGTAAAACATCTTCCATTGAACACTTGCTTGTTCTTAGGAAGGTTCTTTGATCCACTTCTGCATTCCTCAGCCTTATGACCTATCTTTTTACAATCAAAGCATTGACCGGAGAAAGATGATGCATTTTGATTCACTTGACTTCTGCATTGATTATCTCTATGACCATACTTATTGCATTTGAAACAATTGCCATTGAAAGATGGATACCTTTGAGCATTAGGTTCTCTTACCAGAGGTCTTTTAGGATTCCTTCTTTGATTTCTTGCATCAGGATTTCTTTGACCGGATCCAGAGCTTTCACCTTTCTCAAATCCTAGACCATGCTTATCATCTGTCTTCTTCTGACTGTCAGGTAACACCTCAAGTTTAGCTAAGCTTATCTTGAATTTCTCTTTATATTCATTTGCAACTTCTAGGTCATGTTTGAGAATGACAATTTGCCTTTCAAGTTCTTCCTCGTTGTCCCTACTTTCATGTAGATCAGATTCTAGATGGCCAATTATTCTGTCCAATCTACAACATTCTTCTGTTCTTTCTTTTAGAGATTGATTCAGTTTTTCTTCAGTCTTCTTTCTTTCTTCAATTTCCTTGGTTAGCCTCATCACCTCGAATTCCATCTCATGCTTTAGGACAATAACTTCTTTAGCTAACTTCTCACATTCCTTTGTCTTCTCTTTCAGGGCCTCATCCATTTCATTGTCTTCATTCTAATTTGCCAGTTGAAGAAGTAGCTCCTTCCTCTTTTCATTAGATTTGCTCAATTTTTCTTTTTAAGGTCTCAATGAAATCTTCAGCATCTTTAAGGTTCTCTTGCAGATCTCTAATTTCAGCTCTAGACAGGTCAAGATCATTTAAGGTTACTTGTAGTTGCTGATTGATACCATCGGAATGCTTGAATGAACCCATTGAAAGCATCTTCCTAGATCTTCCTCAAACTATTAAACTTCTTCTAACGAACCAGGCTCTGATACCAATTGTTGAAATAAGGGCAGACAACTGAGAGGGGGGGTGAATCAGTTGTCACAAAAATTTTAACCTTTGCTACAATTAAACTTCTTTACCACTTATTAACATATGAATGATATAACCATGAAAGCACGAATCAACAACACATGAGCAGAAACAGAATCAGCACACATAACACCAAGATTTTTACGTGGAAACCTAGTTAAGGCCAAACAAGAATTTATACTCTGTTAAAAGTATTACAAATGGGAAAGGCACATGCCTTCAGGGCACACTACCCAGATCTCACTGCTCAAGGAGGCTCACTGCCTACAAAATTAATTACAAGAGTTTACTGGAATGATTGAACTGATAAACAACATCTAATAATGCAGAAATACAGTTCTAGTTATGCACAATATATTGACTTTACACACTTCATCTTTTTTTGCTCTTCTTCACTGCTCTGCCATGATTTGGAGCTTAGATCTCTTCCCTTCGCACTTGATGAACTGCTATATTTCATACTTATCCCTTCATATTCGCACAACAACTTACTCAAATGCACGAATCCATTGATCATATATATCCGCTACATGAAATAACATCAACTGCAGTCAGCTTTGAGAAAAACTTAAAGTCCTTTTAAGAACACTGTTCTGTTGGTTGAATCCATGCCCAAATACCAATGCGGACCAAAACCTATATATTCAAGTCATCACACATGTCGGCCAATACCACTGGATCTCACAAATTACTTAACCAACAACTTTTCCTAATCTGCACAATGATCAAACACCAAGTTAGCCTGTTCTTCACTGAATTGAACATATTAACTAGAACCCGATACTCATATGCTTGTCACTTACAATCCCTTCTGTTGGTAATCAAATCAGCAGTGGGTTTGCCAGTTCCAATGCGCAGGCAGATTCGGCCAACTAATATAGGAGGTTGCGTGAGCTGCCTCCCCTTCACTTCTGGTTCTGCCACACCAAGGGGGTATCCCTATAACTAAAGATATAACATTGACTAGCCCAATGACAAAAAGATTTAGCTTGACAACAATAGGCAGAATACTCTCATGTGTGGACCAAGATTTGTGTGAAAAATCACAAGGTTAGCAACATTCTTAGACATATTTGTTTGGTTATGGATGAAACTATGCAGGGGGTTCCTAATTCTACTCCTACAAACTAACAAGTTGGAATAATGCAATGGTTGGTTTGATGGTTTGGATGCAAGATAGGGGTTTTGGATCATAACTACTTCACAAGGGCAGACCGGTGCCTATCTCAGGGCAAGGAGTCACATAGACATATACACGAGAGTGGCTTGCAACTAGCATTCGAGTTTCAAGGGGTTAGGATTAGTATTTGCCTTACAAACACCACCCCAGGATAAGTATTTAACTGTCTCTACTTATGAATATCCCAGTTGACATACAATCTTCTCCACACTTTAACCTAAAACAATTTAATCCACTCCTTGAATGGAAGTTACAGATCAAGCATATGGTACAACAAGACTATACCCTAGAATCTGAGAAACCCTTAGCAACTAGATTCAAAAGAAGAAAATGCATACAACAAATGGAGACAGACAGATAAACACATGTAATAATGCATTTTTCATATACAATGACAAGAAACTAAATATATGTGCAAGATACACTTCAGATGCAACTCATAAACTCCACAGAGATACAACAGACAGGAAATGCTCTGTATTTCGTTATTCACACAAAAAATTGCCCAAGTCTTCAACAACCAACAAATGAGTAACACAGTTTGCCTTTTATAGCAAAACTATGTACCCAACAAAATTTACACGGCAAATAAAAAATTTGCTAAATACAATGCATCTTTAGATTGGCGCTCAAAACAATTAATGCAACAGTGAGAAACAGGAGGAGTAGGTAAAATGGGGATTCATGCAGCCAATCAGAGATTTTCCCATTGGTGGTTGGTATGTCATTCCATTGCTCATGCCTCTACAATTTTGCCATCAATGCCTTAGCTACCCGCAGCCTCCGAAGATGCAGCAACAACGTGCCTCTTGAAGTCATTCCTACCTAAACACGGCCTCAGATGCAAAGAAATCCATCACTGCTACTTATTTGAAAGATAGTCGTTGATCACTCTTTCTTCGCTTGAGATTAACAGCCTCAAAATACGCTAAAAAGTTGCCAACCAGTGAGAACGTGCCATGTAGGCACTTCATGCTTCTATTGCTAACTTTTCCTTTTCCTCATTTTGCCCTTTTCGCCCTTGTATATGCATATTCAAATGCATATACAATCACTTTTAAATCTTTGTATATGCAGGATACATATACATACAACAATTAACATACAAGGCGGACCCCAAATTTGTAAAGAGCAAATTGGAATTTTAAATTGGGTCCGGGCCTTGCATGTGATTCCTTGCACATCTCAATGTATATCTAAATATACATCGTCTTTACATACAAGGCGCGGATTTCAAATTTTCATGAAGCATTTTGAAATTGCTTTGAAATCTGGCTTGTATCGAAACTCTTGTATATCGGCACATATACAAGCACTCAAACATACAAGCTGCGGATGCCAACCTTGAATTTGTTGAATTTGATCTTTGCATCGGGTCCAACTTGCATATTGCTCGTTTGTATAATTGCTTGTATGTCGCATATACAATGCGAACATATAAGCCAAACATACAAACAACGGACCTCAAATTTGAATTAACTACATCACATGCTTTTTCGGGTCCAGCTCTTGCATCTTGGGAATGCATGCTTCTCCTACATATCGCGAATGTATCTTTCACATACATTCACCTTTGTATGTCTGCGGGCCCCACCGAATTCATCTCCACTGCACTGTAACAAATGTATGTGCGCCCTTTGCATATTTTTCATTGCACATTTCCAATGCATGTAGCTGATGTATGTTTTGACATACAAGCCCGATATACAAGCAACGAATATCCCCAGGAATCTGCGAAAGATTCCCCTTGTATATGCAAGCCTGATATGCATTCAAAATGTATATAACTCATTTTTTCATCACTCTTTGGAGGCCGATTGAGATTTTGCAAGCCTGCCAATGTATCTTTGACCTGCATGTATATACAAACACCCTTGTATATACAAAGACACCTGCACCTTAACTGATTTTTGCAATTTTACTACTACGGAGGCTAAAAGTGTTAGAACTTTTTGGACTTTCGGGAAGGGGATATACATATTCAGGTACCAACACCTTCATCGCCGAAGGCTAAAATCTTGGATTTAGGTAGCCTTGACATCCCTTAACATTCTCTCAGATCCGCAGCACAATGTGATTACCTGTGGAGAAATGTGGACTAATATGTTGAACCCTATCAAATGCTATGTTCCTGTCTATCCAGACTTAGATAAATCTGCACTCTGACTTTCAGTATGATCCACTGATGAGATACGGATGTGTAAAATAGATTTGGTTGCCATCAATGACAACACCTGACATGCCTAATAGTGTCTCTTGCTAACACACACACACGCACACACACACACACACACACACACACACACACACACACACACACACACACACACACACACACACACATATTACATCATAAAGAAAGCATACACAACGTATACCTTATGTTGCTTCTAATCATTAACGAGATACGAGAATGGGGTTGAACTTCCCTTCTTTGTCTCGCAATATAGCAAAAATAGACAAACATAAATAACCTGATAGGACATTATATAAATGAATCCCAACCAGAAATTACCAAAGAAGAGATATTTATCCAAACACATATATTCACTCTAGAATATAACTATATTAGGAAAAATGTCATCTATTGTCTTCATCTTATCGATGGATGACTAACCTCTCTAGGTTTTTCAACAAAATCTAAGATAAAGGATTAATGACATCAAATTGACTATTGTCAAATCGAGAAACAACTAAGGCCAAAATTCAGAATCAACTTACCAAATTTAATAGGGCTCACTAAACTGTGCAACTCAAGACTTAGATGGAAACTACATGTTCTTTCCATACGTCTATTCATCTCTCTTCGATGATGCTCTCCCTCTCCTTCTTGGTGGGTGGAAAACCTGTTTCCTGAATACAACTTGCAATCACCAAACTGGAATTAGTGTATTGTTAGCTAAACCATATTCACCATGTATAAATAATCATCAATAAACATATAATCACATGTCTAAATTCTATGAATATTCTCGAACTCATGAAATCATAGATTTATCCTAAAATTTTCACTTAACGTCAAATCATTAAATCAACCAATAGTTATCTACTAATTACTTGCAAGTAAAAGTAAAACATAGTCAAAATTTAGGGATGTAACATTTAGGCATTGTTGGTCTCTACATAAGACACAGTCAGCCTCTTCATAAGACACAGTCGGTCTCTTCATAAGACACAGTCAACCTCTCATAAAACACAGTCGGTCTCTTCATAAAACACAGTCGACCTCTCATAAAACACAGTCGGCCTTTACATAAAACACATTCTCATTGTTAAACTGAGGTTGCAATATGAAAATACACACGTTGAATATCAAGAGACTTTGGTACAATATTTGACTGTTACCACCATGAAACTTATTGTGCTTCACTAACAATGAAAGGCTATATATCTAAGACACAACTGAGAGATTCTCTACTAAGAGGTATTGAAATGTTTAACATTTCCTATAGCATTTAAATGCTATGAATAACAAGGATTAGATATTTATACAGAGCTAAATATAACTCTTCCTTTTACCAGCCACAGTATATCATAATACAGAAAACAATAATCCTCTGTAAAGGATAAACAACAAATCTACATTCACTATGCTTAGTGGTAACCTGCTTGCCAAACGACAGTCTACACAAAAACTCTTTACTTCTTTTGTACTTACAGATCTAATCGAATGAAAGACGGATATATATTCTATCATAATCTACTGAATATAATAGACTTACCTGTATAGTAAAAATAGGCCCAATCTTCACCGTTGTCTCCTTGCTATATCTCCTCTACTCTTTTCCTGCTACGAGCCCTTCTCTCTCCACGTATACAAGTCCTATATTCTCCTCTACTTATCCCACTCACCGTAGTTATAGGTAGATAGTAAATATGTTGCCCCATAAATTTCTCTCCACTCCTCACGAACCTTCAAATGCATGAAAAAGTGGGGAGTATGGAGCTACTACTCCTTCCCCCACTTCCCAGGCATCTAGGGAGTACACTAAGGAGAAAAAAGGATAAATTTTTTACCTCCACCAAACGTGATCTTTAACTATGACAATAATATTAATAATAATAATAAAAATAATTTGAAAATAGACAATAATACACTTATCTAATAGATGTCACTATTGCATACTCTCGAACACTAATTGTGCTTATTTGTAAGCACGATTATTGATGAAGAATTATCACAAGTTGACTAAGATCTTGGCAACAAAATAAAATATGTTTAGTTGATTTATACACATCAACTGTCATCCAAAGGCATACACCATGTTTCTATCTGACGATGAAAAGGATTTTAACCTTCTTAATGATGACATAATTTGACAAAACATGATCATCTCTCTACTAAGTATATGTGTGTGTGTGTTTCCAGATGGCATAAGGATCGTTGCATTCACGCAATCTAGCATCCTCTCCATGGTGATACTCTCTCTCCTCATATTGGACGAAAAACAACACTGTTCTTGCATCCACCTCAGTTACATGATGGTAATTAGTCCATTTCATCATTTAACCACATGATCAATAATAAGGTCATAAACAATTATTCTTTTGCATATAAATTAATATAAAGCAAATGCATTTTCCATCATTACTATAATCATAATATTTTCTCTGACTAATTATCTATCTTTTGAAAAATAATGAAAATAAATACATTAGTTTAAAAATGGGGCGTGACACATTTGATCAAGTGATGAAAAAATAATCATATTGATAAAGCATAAGTTTCTCGTCTAATTCCAACAATCTTGTGCACAATGAGTCTTTGATGTCCAAATTGGCGATCTACGCAATGTGCAAGCCTTGGAATGATAAATTCAATGGGAACCATTATTTCCTTGCCATATAATAACTAAAATGGATTGTACATTATCAATTTCTTAGTGGTAGTTTTATAAGCCCAAAGAATGAATAAAACATGTCCATCTCCACATGCCTTGTATATCGCAAACAAAATGCAAGAGTGACCTTTGGGCATACTAGAAACTATTGAGGCAAGTATTGAAGGTGTTACTTTTATAGTGATTTTGAAGTATTAGAAATGCTAGAGGTAAATCATTATCCAACACTACTAGAGTGCCCATTTTATTTTGCTACCTATGGAGCATTATCAATTCCCACTAAACCTAATGTAGCTAAGGCTTGCATCTGACTCTATGGATGGCCTCATCCTAGATAAAGTAGCTCGATGAGTGATGGCACACTTCATTTAATTTATCAATCTAGGGATGTGTTTCTTGGTACGGTGTTAGTACTATGTGTACAACTAAAGATTTCTAGATGTGGAGTTGTGTGTAGCTAATAAATGGTAATTGTTGCAAGCTAAGAAAGAAATACAGTAATGAAAACAAGAAAACTATCTTATAATTCTGAAAGTAATCTATATAACTACTTTTAACCACAACAGAACAACAAACTGAAATAGAATCACACAAATCTAGCTTTGAGATCTAATTATGATTACATGAATCTAGTGCTAACAGGTTGCAGTCTACCTCAAGTGGGCCCTGACTTGGGTTGACTACTTTAGTTTTCCTTTTATCAGTTACTTGGCCAAATCAGTTCATCCATTCATTCCCTAACAATCAAGAACAATAGGAAAACAATCTATTGATAAAAACTCTGTTTATTAACTGCAATAATAACCTGATATAATCATAAAGAAAAATCCAACTTATCCTAGATATGTTGGGTGAAAACAATATATACACACCCAGCAAGAGTTCATGCATTTATGAGAATTAGCAACTGTATTAGGGTAAAAATTAGAGCTATGTCATAAACAACAAATAATCAAACCCTAACAACACAATGAAGTACAAGATAGCATAGAAATTAAAATGACAAAGCAAACCAAAACCGAAATCTAGGCTAAGCTTGACTCTCCTCCATTGCTCTTCTCAATCTTGCATAGGAATGCATCGTTTCGAAGGATGAATGTTGGTTGCGCATTCCAGCAACATAACGATACTTGGAAACTAGATGATCAAATGACTTGGTCGAGGGTTGATTTATAAGAATTGTGATTTGAATGAAGGGCTATGATTGAGAGTTGGTTTCAAAGATGTGGATGGCTAGGATCGAATAGGGTTTCCCACTCCATGAGGAGTTGTAGTGATGTGACAAGTGTAAGGTAGACCTAATTTAAATAAAAGATTATTTAAATTAGTGGGACATGTGAAGTGTATTAAATGAAAAATGTAGTATGTGACATGTGTTTGATTGTGGTGAGAGGTGAGGGCCTAATTCAAATATTTTATTTGAATTAGTTGGAAAAATGGGAGAGGGAGATTAATTAAATAAATAAGATTTATTTAATTAATTGTCTAGGTGATTAGGATGGGATTAGGAGTGGGATTAGGACAAAATGTCACTTGTAGGACAGACAATTTTGGGTGTCTACATTTTGCCCCTCTTTGAGATGATGTTGTGAATGTTGTGACTTAGAGAAGTAACATCATTTCAAAGAAGCTAAGGTATGGATAGATGAAAAGGGTGATGAAATGGGATGATGATGCCCCCACAAGAGGATAGGCGGGTTGGTCAAACACAGGTAGGCTCTCAAAATGAAAGGGATTGGTCAAGGAAAAAAGATAAGGGAATGGATAGAAGAAATGAATGATACGTTATGCTGCAATGAAGGTGATCAACCATGGAGTTTGATATAGCACTAGACATTATGCACCAAGGTATAAGGACCAAGGTGGTGATGTGTCTTGTGCACCCAGTGTAATACAACCTTTTCTAACGTATGAAGAAGTAAACTTAGAGCATTCAAGTCCTAATGCACAAAAGGTATGATATGACCTTAGATGCAAAGGTTAATGCAAAAGGCTATTCCAACATACACAAGATATGATTATTAGTTGGAAAGAAATGGATGTGATTCAAATGCAAGATGAAAATGATGACACACACAAGAAAGAAAGCATGCATACACAAATGATTAAAAATAAACAAGGTATTGCCCCTATCAAGCTATAAACCAATGATTGATTGATTGATGATTGATTGTTGATGATGATTGTGTCTGGTTTCAGGAATGATACATATTGTATAAGACGCCTAGTCTGGTTTCGACAATGCAACATCCTATATAAGACAATTAATTGATTGACACTAGTGTTGTTGGCCATGCAAATCAACACTAGGATTTGATTAATTGATTGATTGATTGATTTGGTTTATGTCAAGACTAGGATCAAGACCATTGATGTAATTGGATAATTTGACTTGATTGATTGACTTGATTGGTATGGATTAAAGATGACTTGCATTTGGATTATTGAATTGGATTGATTTGGTTGATGTTTGATTTGAATGATGTGATGAATTGATATTGAAGAATGGATTGATTAGAAGAAGTGATTTGATTTGATGAATTGGATTGATTTGAAGGAGTTATTTGATTGGTATGGATGAATTGATTTGAATGGATAAAGGATGACTTGATTGGATGAATTGAAGAATTGATTTGATGAATTGGATTGATTTGATTGATGTAATATGATGATTGTGATTTTATTGCTTGGGTTTTTTATTAGATATTTGATTTTTTTGTGATTTTGAAATGTTTTGATTGTTTTGGATTTTGAATGTTTTGATTTTTTTGGATTATGAAATGTTTTGATTTTTTTGGATTTTGGAAATATTTGTGTTTTTTTGTATTTTGGAAATATTTGATTTTTTGTATTTTTGAATGTTTTAGGATGGCATTGGATGACAATTTGGTTAGCCTTTGTGCTTGATACCAATGACAAGGGAAGACCAAGTCTAGGTGTAAGGAGGTAGAATGGATTGGATGAACAAAAGGATGGGCTATGGTGGAGGGGATGGATGGGTGCATCATAAAGGAGCTAGGATGTGATCTACAAAGACTATGTTGCATAGGAATAACATGCCCCATTCTAGGTATAATGCTTAAGATTTTACATGACAAAGCTTATGACAATAGGATGGTAATATGATGGATTGGTTTGGAAAGGATATAGGTACACCAAGAGATATCCAAAACATTTGGTCAACATTTTGCCCCCATATCTTCATCAAGATCAAAAGGAGGAAGGGAGAATGGATGGCCTCAATATGATAGGTATGTGGGTGTAATGGATAAAGATGGTAGGATAAGATAGGTAATGGTATGGAAATGATATGATAGGATGGAAAATGATAGGTTGGATAAGACAATGTGCCCTGAAGTGTAAGTGAAATAGAAGATCAACCTACACATGACGCCTATTTGCCAAGTTTTCATCATGGTACTTATCCAAGGCACCACCAAGGGTGGTTTGCACTGTTGGGCAAAGGGATTTCTCTTTACTATTCTGATTTTTGTTTTCCTTTTTTATGATTTTTTGAATGGGAGAAGGTGGATGTGGACAAGGGTGAGGACTCAAGCATCTAGCTCCATGAAAGGTGATAGTCCCATTAGAGATAGATGTCACATGGACCATGTCAAATGTCATTATGCTCATAGATGTTGGCAAGGGATTGCATGAGAGGGAAATGGAATAGTTGGATAGTGGATTTTGGAATGTTTATGCAAGGATGGATGATAAGCTTATGCAAAAGCATGGACCATAGGAATGTGTTGGGTGAAATATGTAGGATAGTGGATGAAAGGTGGGGAAATGGAGGTATGGAAAGGAATCATGATCAGTGGTTGCACACACCACGATAAACATTGAATCTTTTGATTGGAAGGAGGTGTAGGAAGCAATGGGGATGTTTTCTTAGTGGATGGGTGATGTGCTTAGTGGATAGGTGATGTAGGAATTTAGGTACCCACATGGACTTAGTGTTTTTATGATTTTTTCTTTGCTTGTGGGATGAAGGAATTTGAGATTTTTGGATGGAATGGGATTTTTAGATGGAAGAGGATTATTGGGATTTTTGTGATATGGATGCTTCATTTGACTTGCTTTCTTTTCACTTAGGTACCCAAACCATTTTAGTTTTGGACTTTTCTTTTGGAGGTATGGGCTTAGATAGCTTTTTAGATGGATTTTGCTTTGACTCTTTGAATTGATGTCCTAAGGCATTAGGATCCTTAGGATTTTTGGCTCTATGGGTATAGACATCCAAATTTTTATTTTTGAATCCCATGGGTTTGGTGCAAGCTTCATGATTAAATGATGTGTGCATTTTTTGGTCATGATAGAAATTGGAGGGAATTTTTGGATAAATGGATGAGGGGGTTGGATGATAGGGATATTAGGTGTTGAGAGAAGTGGAGGTAGAGTGGATGGAGGGATATTAGGAGTTGGAAGTAGTGGAGGTAAATTGGATGGAGGAAGGTGTATGGTCACATGCTTTTGACACTTGTAGGATAATGAAGGTGGAATGGTGACATGTTTTAGGTACATGATAAGATTTGTGATGAAAAGTGGTGGATTTAGGATGCATGGATGACGTACCAACATATTGAGATTGTTTACCTTGGGGTGTATATACAAGGCCATATGAGCATGGAGGGATGTTGACATGGATGGGCTCTAAAATACCTTGTTCATGAAGGCCTAAGCCTTTACCTTGATAGTTCATTTTTTGGAGGATACAATTGACAATGGGACTAGGTGTGTTTTGGGAACTAGAATTGAGTTCATTAGTTGATGGAGAAGGTGAAGTGGTAGGCAATGGTTGTTTCTTTCCTAGGAAGGAACATTCATGAATGAAGGTGAATAGACCAATAGGATATGTTGGTGGATTTGAAATATGGTCGATATTGGATGACGAAGGATCATTAGGATCTTGATTAGCATTGTGTTCACTAAGATCCAAGGTATTGGTTTGATCTTCTATGTTTTCTTGGGAGGAAAGTGTCTCATCATGGGAAGTGGAAGTTGGTGTATCATGGATAGGTGGAGTGATAATCTCTTGACCATGGAATGCATAAAGTTGACTAAGAGCATCATCATGGTTTTCTTGATCATAGAGGGGATCTTGATCATAAATGGGAGCTTGGTCATGGATAGGATTAAGTGTGCTATGGATGGATTGGATGGAGGTGATTTGATCTTGATTCGGATTAGAGACTGATGTTTCCTTATGCACAGGATTATACCCTTGACATATCTCTTGACTTGCTTGAATGGAAGTGGAAGCGAATGACTCTTGTAGAGGTTTGATATGTTGTGCACTACATGATGGAGTTGAAAGGATGGACATGGTTTTGGAAGGTGATGGAACCATATAAAAATTTTCACAGCTCTGGTATCTTTGTCAGGCTTATGTCATTAGGTTAGAAAATCCCTGGCATAGGGTTCTTCTTCTTACACACTATGTAAGGTATTTTGAGTAAAATCCCTTAAAACCCTAAACCCCTATTCTAAATGGGTTGTAGAAGTCACAATTCATCATATTTTCATGTTGACCGCTTATCCCCTATTACCCAAGCTCTTAAGTTGTTTCCTTATGTCCCCTAGAACGTTGTTTGACCGGCCCCTCGCCATACATACACTACCTCTGACCCGTGTCCAAAAGTTTAATTTTAAAAGAAAAGAAATCGACCCAATGGCCCCCATTTTCCTAGTAGGTAATAGATATTTTTAAAGTATATATGCATGGGCCCAGCCCCACTAAATCTTTTTTGACAGGTGGTGATTGTGGATTCATTTCTGCCATTTCACCAGCAATAAAATATTGATGGAAAGGGCGCTTACGGAATTGCGGAAGGGGTGACAGCTATTCGATGGCCGTCTCATGTCAAAAGGAAAGAGAAACGGTGGGTTCCTAGTGCTATAAGGTGGTCTTTTTTATATTTTTTGACATTCTGCCATACTTCACAAAGGGGTCTTTCTAAATGGCCACGAAATGACAGAAACATGACACATGGTTTTCTAAGGAATAGGACTGATGCATTAAAAGAAAGGGACCTGACGCGTCACAATCTTAAGGGACCTAATCACCTTTTGGGATTTGTCTCGTTCACGTACAGTTGATCTAACAATTCTCTGTCATTCCACCGAGATCATATCTCCAGCCATATCCTTTGAATGCAGAATTACGGATGGTGTCTTAATTATACTGCAAAAGGGATATTTTCTCAAGATCACAGTTGAGGGAGCTATCTAGGTGGCCGGTCATCATTGGGAAAAATAAACAAATACCCAATCTCTACGTAAAGGGCCTAATCAGTGTCGTTGAGTCAAGCCAGCTAGGACTGTGATCGACGGATCAGATTCAAAATTGTGATAGAGGGATGTGTTGGCGCTAGATCTGACGATACTTCATTGCGGGCATTAATCTCTCAGGCATGTGTAGATTCTCCATCACCGCCACTATGAAGGAATTCACTAACTAAAAGTTTGGTTTATGCAGGCTCGACCTTTGGAAATATGTGCTTCTACTAGGAATGACAATTCATTTGATGTGTGATGAAGTTTTGACATAATGACAGTGCTAAAATGTTGAAATCAAGACACCTAACCTGGCATCTTCAATGTAAGAAGTGATGTTCTCAGTTAAGTAGAATTATGAAATCCAATCTTTCTATTCATTATGGTGATCTTCAAAAGATTCCCATTTATGGCATAAATGCTTCGAAATGATCGGAACTTATTAATCCAAAGATGTGCAGATGTATGCTTGCATCCGAAAATTCCTATAAATAGGCAATTGCTGATGTTACCTCCTACATTGTTTAAAACGTGCTAACAGTATGGTTCTCCCCTGCTTCTATATGTTCTTTTTGCTCCCCTATTCTGTTAGATTCTCCTCTTTGTTTTCATGGCTGTCAATTTGTCCTTACAAAGTTGAGAGACTTGGAGTTTCTTTCTATGGAATAGGTGGCGCAGGGAAAATTAGACAATAGTAGCAGCATCCATTAAGCCTCTGTGATTTCTTCTCCCTTTCCTTATCTCATTTGACAGTGGGCCCTAAGGGTTAATCTCCTGGCTCCAGAACTTACTTATTTTTGTGAGATGGTAGATTAAAGTCTTAGGTAGAGAGGCATCATTGCTTCCTCTACCCCTTCCTTACATCTAATTTTCCTAATAGAGCTTTAACTCTAGGTGTAAGGAGACTGTCCACTAGGATGATACAGATAAGGGAAGGGGGAAGAATTGTTGTTGTTGCTACTATTCTTTTGGCTTAACTTCCAGCACTGCCTGAGTTAGCCATGTATGGATTCCTTGACTTTCTGTCTAGTTGAAGTTGCTGGAAACTTCTCAACTTGGAGGGAGGAATCATACCAGTGCAAAGAAACCTAGAAATAGTGAAGGAGATTCAAGCTTCCTGGGTTTGCTTTAAATGTTTTTCCTTGCACATTTTCTCATTTTTTGGCGCATGGCTTGGATAGGCAGAGTAGTGAGTGCCCTCATAAAGAGTTTTGATGGCATTTGAGGAGTGCCTGGCTCCAATGACCTCCGACAATGTGTCAACCATCAACAAAAGCTTAGTCCAAGGGCCCACTAAAGTGAAAGAGCATACAGTTCAAAAGCTGGTACCTCAGCATGTGATGCTATGGCATCTCTCTCTCCATACAGTTATGAGTTGGTTGCACCAGCATCTTGTTGCAACTTCATCTTTTGGTTACACAAATTTGTAACTTCCTTTTGTTTTGAAGCCTGAAGCTTGTCTGCTCCCTTGTTTCTTTAAAAGGGAATTCAGGGCTTGTGAAAATTATTGGTTCGAGGTCACGTTTCCAGTATTGGTCTGAAACATGAGATCAATCTGATCAAGGAGGAATTGTATATAGTTGGTTTTCTACAATAAAATCAGTTGTCTATTTTCAAGTCTTCATTTTGAGCTTTAAGTTTCTTGATAAAATTGTAAAGGCTAGGTTGTAATTCAATGAACAATTTACTTTACAATTTTTGTTAAGTTTTAGAGTGTATTGTCTCCTACTTCATGTACACAGTTCTATATTTATGAATATATATTTGATTAAAGATCATTTTGATTCATCATCACAATCTTTCCTATGTATATTCTTCTCGTGGCATTTACTCAGGTAGTAAAATAATTGGCTACAAGAGAATATTGAATGTAGTATTGGTTTACAAGGATAACTAAGCATGGTTAACTCTAAAACTAGTAAGGTAGTTTTAATGTAAGGCATTATTATTATATCTTTACAGTAAACTGAGACTAATTGCATAATAGTTATTTAAGTCTTTATTAGTTTCTTGACTCTATGACCCTTGGATAGGCACTGATCTATTCATGGATACTGTACTATGCTTCCCCCCTTGATCATCCTCATCATTTTAAAAGGATCAAAACGTTTTCCCTTCCAACAGTAGGTTTTAGATGTTAAGTTAATTTTACATGTTCCTCTGCAAAGAATAAGGTTGAAGCTTAAGAATCTAGCCCATTACTTTACTTTATTAGAAATTCTTTAAGCAATCTAGAAGGAACATGTTTGTTTTAGAAACAATGTTATTGAGCAAGTATTTAAGGGAACCCCACTCATCTGAATAGAACACTGTTTTAGAAAGAGGAACACCCTCCTTGCTCCTGTAGAGCCCAAAGTGCATAGGAAAAGGGACTAAAAACCCCGTTTCATGTTCGTTGGCCAATCCCTCAAGATAGATCAATTATTAGAAATGGCTATTTTATAGATCTGTGTTCTTGAGATCAGGTTGGGAATTTAAAACAACCAATAGAATAGTGACTCTACTGGACACACAAATAAGAACTATGCTTTATCCTAAAAGTATATATTCCTTTACAATTACCAACATTATTAAAGCTAAGGATCAAGAAGCTTCTGTCTAGCTAACCCACCAACATATTCGTGACTCTACTGAGACATGAAGATAGAGCTATGTTTTATCCTAAGGTCTTAGCTGAATTGGTCCCCATATGTGTTAAAGAGTTAGAGGCCAAATTATTATATTCCTTACAAGAAAAGGATGGCGACTCTACTATTATTTTTGTTCATAGTTGAGATAGATACAAACCTACTGCATAGGTTTTTCATGTCAGGATGTTCTGTATAACTGTACTGTGAAACAGGATTTAGAAGTTGATTTTTAGAGGAAAGTGTTATGCTTTCAAAGTTCATTCCTCTATGAGCAGAGGTGGTGACTCTATGAAGGAAGAAATCTGGTGATGTAGTCTGGTGTTTTAGATTTTTTTTGGATATATATGAATCAGAATAAAACTTATGCCATTAGCAAGGTTCTCTTCAAGTATTTTACAAAGCTTGAAAAATCTTTTCTAGAAATTTAAAATGTGTACTCAACAGTCACATTTCTTTTTTCAAGGTGGATTTGTCATGGAAAGGTATAAGGCTATTGACTTCAGTAATATTTGTGGGTTTTCAAACCATATTCCTAATGAAGTTAGAGGTTAGATAACAAAGTTCAATAATGATAGATCCAAAATAGCTAGCAACCATTTACAAGAATTTTGTGACTTAATGGGAGATTCTGAAATAGATCATGAGGATGTAGTCATAAAATTGTTTGTTCAAACTTTTAAAGGAGAAGTTAGAGATTGGTTTGCATGTCTACCCAATTAGTTTATTCTTTCATGGCAAGATTTAAAGTTTGATTTTATGGAACAGTTTGGGGAGAGAATAGATGTCAGTTTATTAATCAAAGAATTCATATAGATTGAGGAAGAAGATAAAGAATCAATCTCAGTTTTCAACTTAAGATTTGCCAAAATAGTGAGGGATATTCCTAAAAATATTAGGCCTAACAAGGCTATGTGTTTGATTATATATCTAGGTGCATTCAATGAAGAAGATAGTTATCTACTGAGAGATAGAAGCCCCACTACGTGTTGTCGATGAGGATTGCACCCTTATGCAAAGCTGTGAAACTTTGCAATCCTTCGAAACATGGGGACAAACTCAGACTGTGGGTGACCTATAATGAGTTTGAACCTCTAGATTATGGGTTGGTTTCCTTAAAATGTTTAATTTGAAACTATGACTTTTTGATTTGGAAAGGGGTAAGAAGGAATCTCTAAGGTAATGAAACTGTAAAATTTTGGTGATGCACCTAGTAATGATGGAAAAATTGAAAATCTGATTCACAATAGACTTTAGAAATCTTACCCACACAATCCACTTTTGACACAATAATCAAATAAATGTTTCTAATGAAGGCTAGAAAAACTATTCTTTATGAAGGAAAAGGATTCTTCACAACATGAAAGAAAGGATTTCAGTAACACAACCTAAGACCTGTGATATCAATATGCTTAACACTTGCAAGTAAGAACGAGACAAAAATTTTAAAGGTTTTGATATTTAAACACAATAAAAATTCATCAAATCATTCATACAACTAGCATCAATGGAAAGGCAAATACTTGATTTCAAATGAAAACTAAACAAAAATATTGCATGAGTAACAAGGAAAATGAAACCTGTAACCTGTTGTAATCTCTATAAAATCTGTAATCAATGAGTTACAAAACCTCTTTCTCTCTCAAAGCGTAAAGAGCAAAAAGGCAAGAACTCAAAAAATTAGTTACAAAACCTTCTGTCTTTCAATGTGTAAAAGAGAAAAGAATGCAAGAACTAGCAAAAACTAAGTTTTGCTTTACAATATATAGCTTGCTCTCTCCAAAAGGCATTTAAAATAGAATTGCAGCTAACCGCCTCTAAAAATAAGTCCTCCAAAGTGATCCACAAGCAAACCAAGAAATCCCTAAAAAACAAGGGTCCAAACTGTCATGTAAATTGAGCAAAAATAGCTCCAAGTTGATCCTCTCCATATGTTTGACCAAGAAGTTGACCAAAACTCATCAAATTGCTCCCCAAATCATGCAAAAGTCCCTAAATGACCTCAGTTAACTAAACTCATCTATTTTGCATGATTTTGCATTGCAAAATTGATGTGAGTGAATAATAAAATAATTAAGTGATAATTACTTTACTATTAGTTACATTTTGTTCTATTTTCTATGAATTTACAACTTGTGAAAAATAATAAAGTAATTTGTAGAATATTACTTTATTATTTACTTACATTGATTTCAGTTGTAAAGTTATACATGATAGATAAAAGAAAATAAATACCTTATCTCTCCAATTACACTTGCCTTATTTGCATGATTTGAGCAAAAATAGGACTTGAAAGAAAATAAAATCTCCTTATGTCTTCATGCAAGAAAAAACCCCTTAGTTCCATTTCGCATGCACCAAGGCAAAAAATCACCCTTATTGCTCCATTTACAATGTCAAAAAGAGATAAAGAAATGCATTACAAAACACAAGGCCCAAAAGAGATATCCCTTATCACTCCACATGCACTAAGGCAAAAATAATACACTCTGACTTATTACAAACACCATCATGCCAAAATAAATTCTACTCACAATGTCATCACTTTGCATGGATATCTTGTCTTCACATGTTCTGTCGCCTTTGTAAAATTTACCTTATCCACAAGACTTTGCCACCTTTTCTTATCTTATCCTCACATGATTTTTTTTACCTTTGACCCTTCATGCATTAAGCAATGCATAGTCATGAAAAGAATCTCCTTGATTCTATTCGACCACCTTGCTGATTATCATGTATTATGAAAAAGAATCTATGATTCTTGAATATTTGCAAAATGACAAAGGTATATACTCGACCATGCATGATTTACAAAAGAGGAAGCTTCAACCATATGTTAGTCGACCACAAGGGAAAAAGGTTATTTGAAGAGCACCTAAGGCATAATCCTTACCTCCTTATGATACTGACCATTTGACCTTAACAAATAATCAAATTATAATATGTATTGTCGGTCCCCTTGAATCATGATTGCTAGGGATCTTCATCTTTCAAGTCTTGACCACGGCTTATCTTTGGATAAGGTAATGATTTTGTATTTTGTTAAGTCAAAACAAAAAAAAATGAAAGGAAGCCATCGAACAAAACAAAAAGAACCCTAAAGAAACTTCATTTTGCATTTGGCATTCTTTTGTTGTTCGCTCTGCAACTTTGAACCTTGGCCGACTAGGGTTTGAGTTCCTCTGATTTCTCCTCCATTTCCTTGGATTTAACAATCGAAACTTGGTATGTTCTGTTTAAGAAGAAAGCTTTGGAAGGCAGTGAGTATGGTGTTTGAGGCTTTGACTAGTATTTTCATTTCTTTCTATAGCTTCTTCTTGCTTTAATGGCCGCAACCATGATGAATATACATTAATGTGCATTACTAAGTAACTCTTGACAATCTTTTATTTGTTTCTCTTTGACATTGCAAATAAAAACAAGGGTTTCTTGACATGGGTATCTCTATGTTTTGAGGAATCACCTCTTCTCAGTTATGGCCGTGCCTGTGCATTGCTTTTCTATAGTGCTCATTCAACTAGAAGATAAAAAATGAAATAAGGGTTTCAAAAATTTGAGATGGGTATTTCATTTTGTACATACAGAACCTCCTTTGTCGTGGCCATGGTAGTATATGCATCTCTATAACACTCACTTCACTATATGAAAGAAAAAGAAATAAGGGTTTTAAATTTTAAACAAGGGTTTCATCTTTTCTCACACGATGACCCTTATTTTCTCCACGGCTATGCTCCATTACATTTTGTAGATACAAGGATGAAACAAAAAGATGGTTTCTGTGTATGAGACAAATGTTTTATTGTATGCAAATGGGTATTACATTTTAAGCATAAAAATGCTTTTCCTGTCATAGCCATGCATATTCCTCTCTGTATACTTCTCATTTTTCTTCTGTAGATGCAAAAAGTATTAGGGTTTCAACAAAGATTTTTCTAGATTCTATGGCACATAAACCTTTGTCTAATACAGCCATGGCATTTTGTTGCTATTTTCCATACATCTCTTGACTGTAGGAACTTGAGATAAGGTTTTTGAAAATATGAAAAAATTTATCATTTCTGGGCAATAAAACTCTTCTGTAACTGTTCATGCCATTTCTGTATGTAGAAGACTTTGTAAGTTTCTTCAAAACATAACAAAAACTTAGACATGTCTACACCTTTCTTTGTATTAGTTACTTTGATTTCAATTGAACTTGATCACTTCATAGCTCCATATGTAGTGGCTTGTTGTAAGTGCAAGATGATGTTGGTCTTTGATCATTCTTTTCTACTTTAACAGTAACTGTTAGAAACTGATATCGTGTATCCTTATCTACATTCAAATGATTCCTGTAGCTGTATATTCTTCTCTTCACCTATAGCTTAACATTTTGGTCTCCTGTAGCATACATTCTGTCAAACACTTATGTCAGCTGTTCATGGCACTTTATCATATGAGATGAAATAGATACATATATCATTTCCTCTATATTAGATATCTCATATAGCTTTGTATACTTGCACTATCTTATACACGGGACTTGGTTGGAACATTCTCCTGTCTCATACAATAATATGCAATCACTTGATCATACCTCTACTTGTCTCCTTCACTTGATTATCTGATTTTATCTTTTGATCCCTGAACATTGAATGCATAACTGTTCACACTAATCTACAACTATTTTTGCATTTTTCAATTGATAGTCTGCTTGATCACAAGTCTGTCCTTCTGATGCTGTTATCTGATTACTTATGACAACCATGACAAAGATCCATTCATCTGATTCTCCATTACATTTTGTATGTTTTCATGACCTCTTAATGTCTGGTCTTACAATGTTTGACCTATTTAGATGACTGTGGCATGAAATATGATAGCAGTAAGGCATTCCAATGATAGTAGAAATAAAGAAAAGTACCTTTTCATAGTTGCATTTCTGTATTCTATAATTTGGCAAGTTGATTCTGAAACATTGATTTCTTTGTGATCTATAATGAGGCAATTTGAATATGTCTGATCTGATTTAATCAAACTATTATCAAAGTGAACATAGTTTATAGGAGCAACTACTCCTTTCATCTTTATCATGATGACACACTCCTCTACAAGTTGATTTTATGATGCATGATATATCTTAAATGATGCATCCTGTCTTTCATTCTAATATCCTTTTCAAATGAATAGAAAAGGGAAACATGTTGGGCTCAACCCTTGTGGGAGCCACATTTTCTCCACATGTTTTAATGTCTTCAAATCAACAACATTACTTTTCCTATACCTACACAGTGAACAAACAAGTTAGCATAAAAAACATACCTTATGGAGTTGATTGATCTTTCTCATGATGTTCTGATTTATGGCACATGTCTGATTTGACTCTTTCATATAAGATGCATGATATTTGCAAGTTGATATGTCTGTTTGATAAAAGCATATGATAATCTTAAATATCTGGAGCTTCTAACAGGACTTTCCCCAAATTTTTTGCAAGTACAATGACATAACTGGAGCTGAAGATAAAGATATGAAGATCAGTCACCAATAAGGCATCAACCTTCAAACAAAAGGCAATGATGGATATTTAATATTCTCATATGTTCTTTTCCATTTCCTTTTATCATCAGATCTATAGCTTGCATATGTCTGCATTGCTGAGTTTAGTCACTCCCACGGCTTGTGTGGGACACATTTAAACACTTCTTTTAAACATGATCAGTTAATTTACCTTATGCAATTGATTTATGTATGTTCCTTTTTCAATCAATGCATAGGATAGAATAACTGAAACTGATGTATGTTCCAAATATACTATGAAATGACAGTTCAAATGAATACCTTTATTCACACTTGAAATATGATTACTTGAATAATCAAATTGTCTTATAACTTTGAAAAGATAAAATTAGTTAGATCAACTGTCTATCATTGACTGTTTGATTTCTTGACATTGGCATTCACGTGTCATGATGATTTGATAGTCTTGATTGGACTATTGGATTATCATGACAACTGATTGCTGACCCATTTTTCCTCTGACCAGAGCCAAACAATCAACCTAGTATTTTCCTTGAGAATCCTTTGGAAAATGTTCCTATAAAGCTTAAAGTGCCAAATTTCGCAGAAGTCTTGCCTAAAAAACCTTACCATTGGAAAGAGCTTGAAAAAATAGGCAGTTTTGCTTTTTACATCACCCTGAAATTCGACCAAATGAAGAAGTTATCCATGGTCAAAATTTTTTCAAACATACAGTTCAAATGTACATTTGGCGGGCTTGCAAATCTATATCGGCCTTAGGAAATATTGAGAAAAGTGATTTTTATACATTTTTTGAATGTATATCGAGCCAAGGAAATGCATATACAAAGGGGGAATCTTTCGCAGATTCCTGGAATATTCCTAGTTTGTATATCTGGTTGCATAAAAATATACAAGGATGGAATGTATATTTGGCTTGTATATTCGCATATACAACCCAATATACAATGGAAAATATACAAGGCCGATCTATATACATGTGCTATAGTGGAATGTATATCGGCAGGTTGCTACAGTGGCTTGTATATTTGCGCTTGTATATTTGTGCATACAAGTGAAATGTACAAAGAAAAGATACAAGGAAATATGCAACGGCCGATATACAGGTGCAAATGTACATTTGCTACAGTGTCAGCGGGACATGCAAGAGGTGGGGCCCGCAAGTTCAAATGAGATTGTATGCAAGAAAAGGTTTGCATATCAGAATATAAATTCTAAGAATATTCCATAAAATATTCCCATTTGTATGTTTGTCTTTTGTATATTCCACTTGCATATTCAAATATACAAGTCAATATACAAAAGACAAACATACAAATATGTTTGTATATTGCCGAGACAGAGGGAGGTTTGCAGTTTCAACATACAAGCAAAAGCTACAGTGGAATGTATTTTCGGCTTGTATATTTGCACATACAGGCCGATGTACAAAGCAAATATACAATTCAGACCTGAATATAAGTTTCAATCTGTTCTATGTCATTTTCGGGTCTGTTTTGTATAAAAGGTGTTTGTATGTTTTGACATACAAAGGAATAGGTACAAAGATATATGTTGGGCAATTTCAAAAGAAGTGGGGACCACTACTTGTATGTATATGCACATTGCATGTTTGCATATACAGAAAGCATATACAAGCCAGATTTCAAACTGTTTCCAGTCTGCTTAATAAAAGGCATCAGATCCATGGCTTGTATATATAATCTTTTGTATATTCGCATATACAAAGAATTATACAAAGAGAAGTGATGCAAGGCGGACCCAACCCAGAGATCATTCTGGCATGATCAACATTCGAGTCCACAGTTGCATATACAAGTTGTTTGTATATTTTGATATGCAAGACTCATATACAAGCTAAGTTACAAGTGGTGGGGCCCGCACATACAAGGGAACTTGTATGCATATACAAATGAAAAAATACAAGGGATATTCAAAGCCTGATATACAAAGTGCCATGAATGTGCAAAGGAGTTGCAGATAAATTTTTGAAAGCCGATTCAGGCACCAAGATGCAGCGATATACACAGAGATGCAAAAGTGATATATACATGCAGTTGACCAAAACTTTGACCATCTGTATCTCCTCCATTTCAGCGAATTTCAACATGCTGTAAGAGGCAAAGATGCATGTTTTTGTCCCCTCTTTCTTTTGGCAGGGTTTTCAGGAGCTTTTACCACTTTCAATTTTTAGATCTGGAAATGCATATTTCAGCGACGACTTTCAGCAGATGAAGATATTTTTGGGGCATTCTTTGCTGCACATGATGAGGCAGTTCGCATTAATGGTAAAAGATATCCCTCCACCGCCATGTTCCAGATATCTATGTGTTCACTGTTGAAGATAACCACGCAGCTGCTTGCATTCAAGACCCAAAATATCCCCTAGTTGCCCAGTGCTAGATATTCGACGCCATAACTTCTACAGCTGGACAGTCATTCATGCGGGGATATTTTCTGAGACAGCTCTTAGAACACGTTTTTTGTAACCGACTTAGAGTTAGTTTGGAATGCTATATATATGCATTCGAATGTTGTAAATAGGAATTTTTTTTGGGGTATTAAGGCTTTTCTGTTTCCAAAATAGAGTTTTTATATGCTGTAACATTGCCTTTCCATTGAATATATGCAAGTTATTTTTACCTCTTTACCGATTTTTCTGGTTCTGTGTGAATCTGCATATGGTTTGTCTGTGAATCTTTCATTCCTCTCAATCATATTACTTCTCGCTTCTGCTAGAACTATCTAATCTATGTATACCTACTTGCTGTATTTGATCATATTGTGCATTTCTCTCAGTGTTGTGAAAATTTCTTTAAATCTGTCTGGTGTATCACCCTTTCATGTTTTTTCAAGCTTTTATTCATTTTCATTACAAGCTTTCTCTCTCCCTTTCCCCCCAAAATTTAGTAGTTTCAAATGATAGCTAGACCAGGAAGCCAGCCTTCTCTAGAGGTTTGATCTCATTTAGCAAAGTCCCACACTTAGAGATCAATCCCATGTTACTCCAGTTTGTAGAGGTTTCACAGCTGTATGCAATGGTGCAAAACTAGGTGATAACAACTTTGGCACACCCGGTGGGACCCTAGAGTCAGAGTAACAATCAAATTAACAATCATTATTGCTAGTTTTGATGTGCAACTAGTGATTACAGACCTTTAAGAGGTTTAAATTTACACATTTGGCGACTCAGACTGAGGAAAGATGAACATACCAGTTTTGGCTGACACATGTTTTATGAGAAAGATTCAAACCAGGAGTTCAAGTTCAAGCTCATTCAAATATTTGTAGCTCTCTCCACCTAGAAGACAGAGCAGAGCTATAGCAAGGACTCCAATTTCCAAAAGAGTACAGTCAACTCCACCAAGTTTCAAACCAGTTGCTTCTGTAGTTCTCGCAGTAACTCAAGCAAATCTACCTACAGCCCTTCAGATGGCAAGAAATCAACCATTCATGACTTTTGATGGGGGTAGCCCTTTGAATCTAATGGTACATGATGTCATACCCATGGCAACTTTGAAGAATTTATCCTATTTCACAGGGGAAAATTAGACTACTCATATTGAGCACATCAGAGACATAGCCTCTCTATGTGGGGTACATCATGTCACTCAAGAGAATGTAGCCATCAGATTGCTGGCTACCTCCTTCAAAGGGAAGACATTACATTGGTTCAGGAGTCTACTAGTGCAAACTATAGGAACTTGGGATGAGCTAGGAGAGAAATTAAACAAGCAATTTCAAGAAAAATCAGATAATCTATCATTGGTCGAACATATGACCACCATAAAGAGCTCTCCGCAAGAGCAAATAATGGATTTTAACTTCAGATTTTAGAAGACATGGGACATAATTCCTGCCATGGTAAGACCTCCAGCTGAATATGCATTCTTGTATTTTTTAAAAGCCCTAAATAGTGATGTTTCAGTAATGATTCAATCACTAGGAGGTAATAGTTTACCAGATGCTTATGAATTAGCAATTAGGGCAGAGAATAATCTGATTCAAGCTGGAAAAATAGCGCCCAGACTGCCAGTGCCTATTTTTCCTAAGATTCAAGCTTCCATGCCTTTGTCAATTCCATGTTTTACCCCTGTGCCTACTATCGCAGCATTACCTAATACTGTCAATTCTGAACCTTCTACCTCTAGTTCATCTCAAGAGTTGAAAGAGATTAAAAATAGTCAACAAAAGATTGAGGGCATCCTTCAAACTTTTGGAAATGAGCTGGTGAACATAAAGAAACAACAATCCCAGAGGCCTTTTCAGCCTCATCAACAACCATATCAAGGGCAGAATTAATCATATCAAGGCCAGAATCAGCCTCACCAAGCCAACAGACAACCATATCAAGGTAATTATCCGAGTCCCAGGCAGAATGTCAATCAAAGGCCTTTTCAGCCTTATAATCTAGTGCCCATCAATACAGCAAGGGACTTAGTCCCTATTCAGAATAATCTTGCAGTTGATTACGAATGGTGTTTTCCATGTAATCAGCCACATAATCAGTCAGCCTGCTCAAACGGGGTCATAAATTAGGCTCTGATGGTATAGAATGTTGTAGCCCCACAGCCAAATACACCGCATGATGGAGCTGTGCAGCAGCAAGAGCAACCTCATAGTGATTCTGCCTTCATGAATTAGTAGCATGGCGAATATTGTGGCATGAATAGAGAGAATACACCAGTGGCAGCAAATACAAGGGCCAAGAAGATGGGTTATGAGGTAGAACAAACAACAAGTAAAGGAAAAGCGTCTGTTGATGTTTCTGCCCCCCAAATTCCCCACATTTTACAAAGAAATATTCTAGCAGCAGCAAGGGATATGCCCCGTTTGCAAGCAGAGGTCGCTGCTACAAAATCAAATTAGAAGGTGAGTGCCATTCCACCTTTCAATATTATTGAAAATATGAAAAAGATGAATGTGACAATGTCCATGTGGGATTCCCTAGCCATCCTTGGTCAAAAGAAAATGTTGCAGTCTGCTTTATCTGATTTAAAGGTATCCAATGATACAACTATTGACCCAAATAAGGTTGTCCTTACTAATTCCTCTGAGGATAACAACAAACAGCCTAACAAAAGTGCCAAGCCACTCCCATTTTATATATCATTGATAATTGGAGACAAATTAGTTCATAATTGCATGGTGGATAGTGGAGCAAGCAGTTCTGTGATGCCTAAACAAATTGCAGACCAATTAGGGCTCAAATACCAGCCTCTTGAGAAGGGTGTACTCCAATTAGACGGCACAGCTATTAATACTGTGGGTGTAATAAAAGACTTAGGTCTCACTTTACATACCTGTCCCAATGTTTCCATTTTCCAAGAGGTCTTCATTAGTGATTTGCCTCCCCATTTTGCCATGTGCCTATCAAGAGAATTCACTGGCAAAATAGGAGGATATCTATCCTCAGACTGGTCCCGCATGTTTTTCGTGACCAGATATGGCACCAAAGTAACTTTAAAATCTGAGATACTTTTAAATCATCATATAGAGCCCTATACACCAAGTGTTGTTAATGTAAATTGCATTATTTCTGATGATCCTGAATTAGTTGCTGCTCAAGAACTACAAGTTGCAAGCATACCAGAGATACTCTTAAGGGAGTGGTCCTCAGAAGATGTTGTAGATGAGCCTAAGGCAGCAATTCCAAGTATGGTAAGGGATGCAGAACAATAGACATAGCAGTAAGGAGAAGTATGGAAAATGTACTTTGATGGCTCAAGGAGCAGAAGTGGATCCGGTGGTGGTGCAATGCTTGTATCTCCCCAGGGTGAGAAATATTATGCTGCTTTCCGTTTTGCCTTCTCATGCACCAATAACACTGCTGAATATGAGGGGATAATCCAGGGATTGCAATGGGCAAGAAAGAAGAAAATTGGCTGTTTGCAAGTATTTGGGGACAGTGAACTAATTGTAAATCAGGTAAGAGGACTGCATCTTACCAAAAATGATGCCTTGAAGTGCTACAAACATAAGGTGTGGGACATGATTGAAGAGCTTGATGCTTTTAACTTGATATCCATTCCAAGGAATCAGAACTCCCATGCTGATAGATTGGCTGCAATTGGGGCACAATTTGATATTCCCAGTGATATTTAATGAGCAAAAATGCAGCCTCGTGTAAAAATAGTTGACAGACCCTCTATCCCTGACAATAATGTTCATTGGCAAGTCTTTGAAAGTGATGAACAAATTCTGGGATTCCTGTTAGAGGAAGATGAGTTTTCCATGATGAATCAAGATAAACTCAAACAGCAGTACAGCAATGATCAGATTATTCAGCTGAAAACAAACAAGCTACCCAAGGGGTTGGTAACTTTGGAGTCTATTTTTGGCACCAATGATCAAATGAAGAAGACTAAGACCGGTATGCAAATAAAAGAGGAACACTATGAGGAGTTAGAAATTTTTAAGGGAAAACTCCTCAAAATAGGTAAAATCTATTCAGCTGAGGACAGGAGAACTTTTATTGCTCTTTGTCAGGAATTTAAGGAGGTATTTGCCTGGGATTATTTAGAGCTGAAGGGATTTGATCCTCATATTGCCCAGCATACCATAGAGTTGGAACCAGGTACAAAGCCTGTAAGGTAGAGGCAAAGACCCCTAAATCCAAAGCTAGAGCCCCTGATGATTAAAGAATTGACTAAGCTAATCGAGGGAAAGATCATTTTTCCCATCAAGCATACTTCTTGGGTCTCAAACCTTGTCCCTGTGAGGAAAAAGAATGGAGAAATCAGGCTGTGCATTGATTTCAGGGACCTAAACAGAGCCTCCCTAAAAGACCACTACCCACTTCCGTCAATGGAGCAGATTCTGCAAGTGGTAGCTGGCTCAGAAAGGTTTTCCTTGCTTGATGGATTTTCTAGTTACAATCAGGTGTTAGTCAAGGAGGAAGATCAGTTCAAGACTACTTTCACCACCAAGTGGGGCACCATGGCCTACAGAAGGATGCCTTTCAGTCTCTCTAATGCTGGCTCGACTTTTCAAAGAGCCATGGATATGATGTTCAAGGGTTTGCTATACAAACTGGTGCTGGTGTACTTAGATGATATAACAATTTTTTCCAAGAATGCATCTGAACATTTGTCCCACTTAAGGCAAGTTTTTGAGAGATGCCGAGAGTTTGGGATATCCCTTAATCCAAACAAATGCATTTTTGCTGTCCATGAGGGCAAGCTGTTAGGGCACGTTGTGTCAAAGGAAGGCATTACCATTGATACTGAAAGGGTAAGAGCTATTCTGGAGCTGCCCTTACCCAGTCATAAGAAGGGATTACAAAGTTTTATTGGCAGAATTAATTTTCTGCAAAGATTTATCCCTGATATTGCAAATCTTTTGAAGCCTTTGACGTCCATGTTAAAAAAGAACACAGTTTTCAGTTGGACGAAGGAGGCCAAGCTCAGCTTTGAGTCTATAAAAGAAGCATTGTCAGCTGCGCCAACTCTGGTAAACCCTGACTTTTTCAAAGATTTTATCCTATATGCTTATGGCGGCCTAGATACAATCTCTACGATTTTGGTACAGCAGTAGAGTGGCGGCTTTGAGCAACCAATCGCTTTTTTCAGTCAGGGGCTGGAAGAATATGAGTAAAGATATAGCTTTGTTGAGAAGCACGTCCTTGCAGTGATAAGGAGCCTCAAGAAATTTTGGCATCTTGTTTCTAATAACAAGATACATTTGATGGTGGCTCATCCCAACGTGAAGGAGTTCTTGTTGAGCAAAGATATAAATGAGAAAAGAGCCGGCTGGATCACCAAGGTCATGGAATATGACGTGGATATCCAGGTAACCAAGCTTGTCAGAGGCAGGGGACTTAGTGAACAGCTTGCTACCAGCTCCAACAAGGGAGATGAGACGCTTTGGACCATTGAGGATGCACCTCAAGATAATTCAGAGACAGTGGGCACAAGTTGGGTTACTGATATGACTCAATTTTTACAAACTGGCAAATGTCTGACAGGTTTGGATAAAACTAGGAGAAGATATTATAGACTGCAGTTCATTCCATATGTTTTGATTAATGACACTCTTTTCAGGAAAGATTTTAATGGTGTATTGCTGAGATGCATTGCTAAAGATCAGACTGATAAGGTACTACATGAATTTCATGATGGAACAACAGGGGGTCATTTCGCCCCAAAGACTACTGCCTGGAAGATAATGAGAGCTGGATATTACTGGCCCAGCCTATTTAAGGATGCCCATGCACAGGCGAGGAAATGTATAAAGTGTGCCATTTTTGCAGGAAAAGAGAGGCTGCCAGCCTTACCTCTACGACCAATTCAAATAGAGCAACCCTTCATGAGATGGGGTGTTGACTTCATAGGACCCATTAATCCACCATCAAGTGCAGGCCATAAGTGGATTCTTACAGCTACAGATTTTTTCACAAGATGGACTGAAGCAGTGGCTCTAAAGGAATCAAATGAAAATGTTGTTTTAAATTTTTATCATGATTTGATTTCCAGATTTGGAGTACCTGAGTCAATAATTTCTGACAATGCTTTAGCCTTTGTTGGCCTAAAGATAACTGACTGGGCTGTTAAGAATGGGATTTATTTGAATACTTCTTCCAATTATTACCCATAGGGTAATGGTTTGGCTGAGTCTACCAACAAAAATCTCATAAGAATTATTAAAAGATCAATGGAGGACAACCAGAGGACCTGGCACACTAATTTGAAATATGCCTTATGGGCAGATAGAATAACTCCTAAGAGGTCCATTAGAAATTCTCCATACACGTTAGTATATGGGAAGGAAGCAAGATTGCCTATCTCTGTAGAACTGCTAGCATTGGACATCATGAATCAGCTGGAGATGTTTGAAGAAGAGGATCCCATGGCTGTCAGATATGCTCAACTTATGGAGCTTGAAGAAATCAGAGAAAAGGCTATGAAGACTATGGAGTATCATCAGCTACAGACCAAAAGAAGTTTTGATCAAAAGGCCACTCCCAGAATCTTTAGAGAAGGTGATATGGTGCTCAAATGGGACGAATTGAAGAGCAGGCCTGGAAAGCACTCCAAATTTGACATGTGGAGTGGTCCATTTCTCATTACTGAATGCAAGGAGCACAATGCATTTCAGTTATCAAATATAGATGGACAAAATCTGCCTATCACAGTCAATGGGATACATCTAAAGAGGTGTTTTGAGGTATGAGTGCCTTGTGAATCAATAAATTAGGTCTTTATGCTTTCAATAAGTGCTGCTGTACATTAGTTTAGATCTTCTTCTTTTTTTTGCTTTCCCTAAGTGCTGTCTAGCACAATTGAGTGGTTGCTTGCAACATTTTGTCTTGTTTTGGTCTCTCTGTTCCCCTCTACTGTAATAAATTGTTAAAGTCAGAAAGCCTCTGTATATTTCTAGTCTCAATATGACTCTATGCCCAATAGATATATAAGGCCACTGATCTAACTGTTTAGCAGGCAAACATCCCATAGAAGTCGCCAAACTGTTGACCCATTTTTCCTCTTACCAGAGCCAAACAGTCAACCTGGTATTTTCCTTGAGAATCCTTTGGAAAATGTTCCTATAAAGCTTAAAGTGCCAAATTTCCTAGAAGTCTTGCCTAAAAAACCTTACCATTGGAAAGAGCTTGAAAAAATAGGCAGTTTTACTTTTTACATCACCCTGAAATTTGGCCAAATGAAGAAGTTATCCATGGTCAAAGTTTTGTCAAACATACAGTTCAAATGTACATTTGGCGGGCTTGCAAATCTATATCGGCCTTAGGAAATATTGAGAAAAGTGATTTTTATACATTTTTTGAATGTATATTGAGCCAAGGAAATGCATATACAAAGGGGGAATCTTTTGCAGATTCCTGGAATATTCCTGGTTTGTATATTCGGTTGCATAAAAATATACAAGGATGGAATGTATATTTGGCTTGTATATTCGCATATACAACCCAATATACAATGGAAAATATACAAGGCCGATCTATATACATGTGCTACAGTGGAATGTATATCGGCAGGTTGCTACAGTGGCTTGTATATTTGCGCTTGTATGTTTGCACATACAAGCGAAATGTACAAAGAAAAGATACAAGGAAATATGCAACAGTCGATATATAGGTGCAAATATACATTTGCTATAGTGCCGGCGGGACATGCAAGAGGTGGGGCCCACAAGTTCAAATGAGATTGTATGCAAGAAAAGGTTTGCATATTGGAATATACATTTTAGGAATATTCCATAAAATATTCCCATTTGTAAGTTTGTCTTTTGTATATTCCACTTGCATATTCAAATATACAAGTCAATATACAAAAGACAAACATACAAATATGTTTGTATATCGCCGAGACACAGGGAGGTTTGCAGTTTCAACATACAAGCAAAAGCTACAGTGGAATGTATTTTCGGCTTGTATATTTGCACCTACAGGCCGATGTACAAAGCAAATATACAACTCAGACTCGAATATAAGTTTCAATCTGTTCTATGTCATTTTCGGGTCCGTTTTGTATAAAAGGTGTTTGTATGTTTTGACATACAAAGGAACAGGTACAGAGATATATGCTGGGCGATTTCAAAAGAAGTGGGGACCACTACTTGTATGTATATGCACATTGCATGTTTGCATATACAAGCCGGATTTCAAACTGTTTCCAGTCTGCTTAATAAAAGGCATCAGATCTGTGGCTTGTATGTATAATCTTTTGTATATTTGCATATACAAAGAATTATACAAAGAGAAGTGATGCAAGGCGGACCCAACCTAGAGATCATTCTGGCATGATCAGCATTCGAGTCCACATTTGCATATACAAGTTGTTTGTATATTTTGATATGCAAGACTCATATACAAGCTAAGTTACAAGTGATGGGGCCCACACATACAAGGGAACTTGTATGCATATACAAATGAAAAAATACAAGGGATATTCAAAGCTCGATATACAAAGCGCCATGAATGTGCAAAGGAGTTGCAGATAAATTTTTGAATGCCGATTCAGGCGCCAAGATGCAGCGATATACACAGAGATGCAAAAGCAATATATACAGGCAGTTGACCAAAACTTTGACCGCCTGTATCTCCTCCACTTCAGCTAATTTCAACATGCTGTAAGAGGCAAAGATGCATGTTTTGTCCCCTCTTTCTTTTGGCAGGGTTTTCAGGAGCTTTTGTCACTTTCAATTTTCAAATCTGGAAATGCATATTTCAGTGACGACTTTCAGCAGGTGAAGATATTTTTGGGGCATTCATTGCTGCACATGATGAGGCAGTTCACATTAATGGTAAAAGATATCCCTCCACCGCCATGTTCTAGATATCTATGTGTTCACTGTTGAAGATAACCACGTCGCTACTTGCATTCAAGACCCAAAATATCCCCTAGCTGCCCAGTGCCAGATATTCGACGCCATAACTTCTGCAGCTGGACAGTCAATCATGTAGGGATATTTTCTGAGACAGCTCTTAGAACACATTTTTTGTAACCGACTTAGAGTTAGTTTGGAATGCTATATATATGCATTTGAATGTTGTAAACAGGAAAAAAAAAATTGGGCATTAAGGCTTTTCTGTTTCCAAAACAGAGTTTTTATATGCTGTAACATTGCCTTTCCATTGAATATATGCAAGTTATTTTTACCTATTTACCAATTTTTCTGGTTCTGTGTGAATCTGCATATGGTTTGTCTGTGAATGTTTCATTCCTCTCAATCATATTACTTCTTGCCTCTGCTAGAACTATCTAATCTGTGTATACCTACTTGTTGTATTTGATCATATTGTGCATTTCTCTCAGTGTTGTGAAAATTTCTTTAAATCTATCTGGTGTATCACCCTTTCATGTGTTTTCAAGCTTTTATTCATTTTCATTACAAGCTTTCTCTCTCCCTTTTCCCCCCAAAATTTAGTAGTTTCAAATGATAGCTAGACTAGGAAGCCGGCCTTCTCTGGAGGTTTGATCTCATTTAGCAAAGTCCCACACTTAGAGATCAATCCCATGTTACTCCAGTTTGTAGAGGTTTCACAGCTGTATGCAAGGGTGCAAAACTAGGTGATAACACTGATCATTGTTTCCTCTTGTCAAGACATCAAATATTCACTGAAGTTAATAACTTGAAAGTTTTTTTCGACTCTTTCTGAAACAACTGCAAATAGGTCTAACTAAATTTAGTGTGAACAAAATTTAGTAACACTACTATGAGGCAAGCATATTCTATGGCCATGAATATAGAAAACAATTTAAGACATACAAGGATAAAGGATTGCGAATTTATGGGAAATAGCCATAAAAGGAAGAATGAATCCAGTTGTATCCCCATTTGCTAAAAGGAAGGTAAATTGGACAGCTTAAGCAAACTCGTGTCAAATCAATCAATACATAGGACTCAATATACTAAAAGGGGTAGGGATTGTGATCATAATAGAAGAGTTCAAAATCTATATAATCATGTTGCTCAGTCTTCCCCTTATTATCAGAATG
This sequence comes from Cunninghamia lanceolata, assembly GCA_027924645.1. Lineage (NCBI taxonomy): Eukaryota > Viridiplantae > Streptophyta > Pinopsida > Cupressales > Cupressaceae > Cunninghamia > Cunninghamia lanceolata. The sequence continues at coordinate 1,805,144 of BSBN01000143.1, read as the reverse complement.
ATAGGAAATCCCCAGATCCTTATGAGGCAACTTATGAGATAATTGATACCTAGGCATATCAGGAAACATTAAATAAGGAGGTTCCTTTGTCGTATGGATATATGGCAAGTTGTGAGGATTTTTTCCTTGTTTATAAAGAGGTGTATCTTGTATCCAATGACAAGGTTTCATCTCCTAGAGAAGCAACTTGTTTTAAACCTAAATATCAGGAAGGATTGGTTTTTACGAATGATACAGAAGGTTGTGAGCAGTTATCAGAATGCTCACATCAGAGTTGTGGAAGCTCTAAGTTAGATGATGATACAAGCTATGAGGATAGTGATATTAAAGAATGTGTTAGCACAATGCATGTAAGAGACAACCCACTTTATTATAAGCCTATAAATTTATTAGCAATAAAAGGTATGGAGCCTTTTGGATATAGAGATAATCCACTCTTTGAAGAATGCCTCGGGGAAGCTAATGAACTAATATTAGTTGAACATGCAGAAGAATTTCGGGGAACAAATGCTTCATTAATGGATCAAGATCTGGATTTATGTTCTAGTGGTGCTTCCCACTCCCATACTCACCGTCAGGATGAATGGCCAACTCAAATACTAGAAGATAGAATCGGAGTGTCAGATTTTATAGAAAAAAATGAATATGATTGTTTTAGGTTTGACACTAAATTAGCAAAGATTGAAAACTACCTCAATACCAATTATGAAGTGGAGTATGATTGCTTTCATTTCCCAGATGTATGCAAATCAGGAAATGATAGTTATCTTCAGTGGTTAGATATGATTGAACCATGTGCTGACTCTCTTTTTAACAACAATATATTTCAATTATCCATGGTTTAGGACAATTGGGAGGACTCTGATGAAAATGTCAATAATTGTCTAATGATTTGTCTAGGTATCCATATCAGAAGCAAGTTGGATTTCAGTGAAGTTTTTCAAAGCAAACTAATGAAGTCATTGGAGAATAGAATATTTGACAGAGGCAGGTTTGGCTTTTTCTTTGCATAATGGCTTGAGGCTATTATGTATTTGGTCTGCTCCTCCAGAGTTTTTCTGTGATCTCACCTTGTTCAGGTTGAAAAAGCATCCCCAACTAGAGCCATTGATGGAACCATATAATTTTTTTCACAGCTCTGGTATCTTTGTCAGGCTTATGTCATTAGGTTAGAAAATCCTTGGCATAGGGTTCTTCATCTTACACACTATGTAAGGTATTTTGAGTAAAATCTCTCAAAACCCTAAACCCCTACGTCAAAAGGGTTGTAGAAGTCACAATTTGTCATATTTTAATGTTGACCGCTTATCCCCTGTTACCTAAGCTCTTAAGTTGTTTCCTTATGTCCCCCAGAACGTTGTTTGACTGGCCCCTCACCATACATTCACCACCTCTGACCCGCGTCCAAAAGTTTAATTTTAAAAGAAAAGAAATCGACCCAATGGCCTCCTTTTTCCTAGTAGGTAAAAGATGTTTTTAAAGTATATGTGCCTGTGTCCAGCCCCACTAATTCCTTTTTGATAGGTGGTGATTGTGGATTCGTTTCCGCCATTTCGCTAGCAATAAAATATTGATGGAAAGGGCGCTTGCAGAATTATAGAAAAGGTGACAGCTGGCCGATGGCCGTCTCATGTCAAAAGGAAAGAGAAATGGTGGGTCCTTGGCGCTATAAGATGGTCTTTTTTATATTTTTTGACATTCCTCCATACTTCACCAAGGGGTCTTTGTAAATGACCGTGGAATGAAGAAAACATGAGACGTGGTTTTCTAAGGAATAAGACTAATGCATTAAAAGAAAGGGACCTGACGTGTCACAATCTTAAGGGACCTGATCACCTTTTGGGAGTTGTCTCATTCGCGTACAGTTGATCTAACAGTTCTCTGTCATTTCGCTGAGATCATATCTCTAAACATATCCTTCGAATGCAGAATTGTGGATGGTGTCTTAATTATACTGCAAAGGGGTTATTTTCTTAGGATCATGATTGAAGGAGTTATCCAGGTGGTTGGTCATCATTGGGAAAAACAAACAAATACACAATCTCTATGTAAATGGCCTAATCAGCGTTGTTCAGTCAAGCCATCTAGGACCGTGATTGATGACTCAAATTCAAAATTGTAATAGAGGGATGTGTTGACGCTGGATCTGCCGATACTTCATTGCGGGCATTAATCTCTCAGGTGTGTGCAGAGTCTCCATCATTTCCACTACAAAGGAATTTACTAACTGAAAGATTGGCTTATGTAGGCTCGACCTTTGGAAATTCGTGCTTCTACGAAGAATGACAATTCATCTGATGTGTGATGAATTTTTGATATAATGACAGTGCTAAAATAATGAAATCAAGACACCTGACCTGACATCTTCAATCTGAGAAGTGATGTTCTCAGTTAAGTGGAATTATGAAATCTAATCTTTCTGTTCATTATGGTAATCTTCAAAAGATTTCCATTTATGGCAGAAATACTTCGAAATGACTAGAACTTATTAAACCAAAGATGTGCGGATCTATGCTTGCATCCTAAAATTCCTATAAATAGGCAATTGCTGATGTTACCTCCTACACTGTTTAAAACGTGCTGACAATATGGTTCTCCCCTGCTTCTATAGGTTCTCTTTACTTCCCTATTCTATCGGAGTCTCCTCCTTGTTTTCATGGCTATCAATTTGTCCTTACAAAATTAAGAGACTTGGAGTTTCTTTTTATGGAATAGGTGGTGTAGGGAAAATTGGAGAACAGTAGCAACATCCATTAAGCCTTTGTGATTTCTTCTCCCTTTTCTTATTTCATCTGATAGTGGGCCCTAAGGGTTAATGTCCTGGCTCCAGAGCTTCCTTATTTTTGTGAGTTGGCAGATTAAAGTCTTAGGCAAAGAGGTGTCATAGCTTCCTCTACCGCTGCCTTACATCTAATTTTCCTAACAGAGCTTTAACTATAGGAGTAAGGAGACTGCCCACCAGGATGATACATATAAGGGAAGGGGGAAGAATTATTGTTGTTGTTGCTATTCTTTTGGCTTGACTTCCAGCACTTCCTGAGTCAGCCATGTGTGGATTCCTTGAGTTTCTGTCTGGTTGAAGTTGCTGGAAACTTCTCAACTAGGAGGGAGGAATCATAGCAGTGCAAAGAAATATGGAAATAGTGAAGGAGATTCAGGGTTCCTGGGTTTCCTTTCGATGTTTTTCCTTGCACGTTTTCTCATTTTTTGGTGCACGGCTTGGATAGGAAGAGCTAAGTGCTCTCATAAAGATTTTTAATGGAATTTGGGTAGTGCCTGGCTCCGACGGCCTCCTACAATGTGTCAACCATCAACAAAAGCTTAGTCCAAGGGCCCACCAAAGTGAAAGAGCATACAGTTCAAAAGCCGGTACCTCAACATGTGATGCTATGGCATCTCTCTCTCTATATAGTTATGAGTTGATTGCACCAGCATCTTGTTGCAACTTCATCTTTTGGCTACACAAATTTGTAACTTCTTTTGTTTTGAAGCCTAAAGCTTGTCTGCTCCCTTGTTTCTATAAAAGGGAATTCAAGGCTTGTGAAAATTATTGGTTCGAGGTCATGTTTCCAGCATTAGTCTGAAACATGAGATCAATCCGATCAAGGAGGAATTATATATAGTTGGTTTTCTATAATAAAATCAGTTGTCTATTTTCAAGTCTTCATTTTGAGTTATAAGTTTCTTGATAAAACTATAAAGGCTAGGTTGTAATTTAATGAACAGTTTACTTTACAAATTTTGTTGAGTTTTAGAGTTTACTGTCTCCTACTTCATGTACACAATTCTACATTTATGAATATATATTTGATTAAGGATCATCTTTATTCATCATCACAGTCTTTCCTATGTTTGTATATTCTTCTCGTGGCATTTACTCAAGTAGTAAAATAATTGGCTTCGAGAAAATATTGAGTATTGGTTTGCAAGGATAACTAAGCATGGTTAACTCTAAAACTAGTAAGGTACTTTTAATGTAAGGCATTATTATATCTTTACAGTAAACTGAGACTAATTGCATAATAGTTCTTTAAGTCTTTATTAGTTTCTTGACTCTATGACCCTTGGATAGGCACTGATCTATTCATGGATATTGTACTACGCTTCCCCCCCTTGATCATCCTTATCATTTTAAAAGGATCAAAACGTTTTCCCTTCTAGCACTAGGTTTTAGATGTTAAGTTAATTTTACATGTTCCTCTGCAAAGAATAAGGTTGAAGCTTAAGAATCTAGCCAATACTTTACTTTATTAGAAATTCTTTAAGCAATCTAGAAGGAACATTGTTGAAATAAAAGCAGACAACTGAGAGGGGGGTTGAATCAATTGTCACAAAAACTTTTATCCTTTGCTGCAATTAAACTTCTTTACCACTTACTAATAGATGAATGATATAACCATGAAAGTATGAATCAGCAACACATGAGCAGAAACAAGATCAACACACATAACACCAAGATTTTTACGTGGAAGCCCGGTTAAGGGAAAAACCACGGTAGAATAGAAAAATGGGAAGGCACTTGCCTTCAAGCGCACTACCCAGACCTCACTGCTCAAAGGAGGCTCCCTGCCTACAGAAATATTTATAAGATTATCACAGAAAGATTGAACTTGAAAGCAACATCTTCTTCATGCCAAGGTCAGTTACATTGAAGTGCACAACACTTCTGCTATGCCCCCAAACACTTATTCGCTATCTCCTCATCCTTTACTGCTCTTCCTCTTCTCTGCTCTGCCTTTCTTCCTTTCTTAGGATCTTATCATTTTTGCACAAGGATAATTTTCCACAACTCAACCACACATATTTATATGCTTCATCAACCTTGGAATAAACATCAAGGTCGGCACTACAAACATCTGACTTAATGCGAATGACTATATTGTCGGGCAAACATAGCTGGGACCCAAATCTTCCTCGAATAACATGCCACACTTCATAGCACCTCTCTTAGATCATCTACAACATGCACAAGCATCCGGTAGGCCAAGACTAGGAAGAACTTTGACACCCAAGAAGAAATCTTCAACTGCGAGCTCAATCCTCAATGTGGACCACCAACACAGTAGGCACATGATCTAGAGATCACCACAAGCACAAAGAAATCAACAAGAACAACTCCACCACCTCACTGCACCAGAAACACTTGCATCTTCATCTGGGAACTTAAGAACTCTCACTGTCATGATTGTCACAATAGAAAGATTGCTTGCGGACCTCCAAACCACAAACCACTTGAGTTGAGGATACACATCGACATCCCAAACACACTTCTAGATCTACAAATCATAATATTCCAATACAGATCAATCCGAACCAAATTCCTATCACTCTGTCACCTCTAAACAACTGCAAAACCTGGTTCTACTCAGATGGCCATAATTCACAAATTCTTCATGTGGATCCCTCAAATCTTAATTGGAGCAACTTCAGGCTATTCTCTATGAACCCTTTAATATGCAGACTCTGATCTTCATCTCGTTGGGAATGTGGGGCAATCTACTTCACTTGAAATGCATTGTCTTCATTGTCTCTTACAGAGAGATATGTAACTTACTTGTTTATTCTGGAGAGGCTAACTTTCTCAATATCCTCAACATACAAGTCTTCTAGAATGGGATACAGTTGACACCAATGACACCAAGGATATATTGAAATTAATGACAACACCCATTAGGCACATATTTGCAACAAACATATCTGGTTTGATAACTGTTTTATTGAACAAGTATTTTAGGGAACCCCACCCATCTAAATAAAACACTATTTTAGAAAGAGGAGCACCCTCCTTGGTCCTGTAGAGTCTAAAGTGCAGAGGAAAAGGGACTGAAAACTGTTTCCTGTTCTTTGGCAAATCCCTCAGGGCAGATCAATTATTAGAAATGGCTATTTTATAGATCTATGTTCTTGAGATTAGGTTGGGATTTTAAAACAACCAACAAATTGGCGACTCTACCAGGGACACAAATAAGAACTGTGCTTTATCCTAAAAGTATATATTCCTTTACAATTACCAACATTCTTAAAGCTATGGATCAAGAAGCTTCTGTCTAGCTGAGCCACCAACAGATTCGTGACTCTACTGGGAATGAAGATAGAGCTATGTTTTATCCTAAGGTCTTAGCTGAATTGTTCCCCATACCTTTTAAAGAGTTAGAGGTGAAATTATTATGTTCCTTACAAGAAAAGGATGGCGATTCTACTATTCTTTTTGTTCATAGTTGAGATAGATACAAACATACTGCATAGGTTTTTCATGTCAGGATGTTTTATATAACTCTACTGTGGAACATGATTCAAAAGTTAATTTTTAGAGGAAAGCATTATGCTTTCAAAGGTCATTCCTCTATGAGCAGAGGTGGAGACTCTATGAAGGAAGAAATTTGGTGATGCAATATGGCGTTCTGGATTTTTTTTGGATATTTATGAATCAGAACAAAACTTATGCCATTAGCAAGGATCTCTTCAGGTATTTTACAAATCTTGAAAAAGCTTTTCTAGAAATTTAAAATGTGTACTTAGCAGTCACATTTCTTTTATCAAGGTGGATTTGTCATGGAAAGGTATAAGGCTATTGACTTCAGTAATATTTGTGGGTTTCCAAACCATGTGCCTAATGAAGTTAGAGGTCAGATAATAAAGTTCAATAATGACAAATCCAAAACAGCTAGCAACCATTTACAAGAATTTTGTGACTTAATGGAAGATTGTGAAATAGATCATGAGGATGTAGTAATAAAATTGTTTGTTCAAACTTTTAATGGAGAAGTTAGAGATTGGTTTGCATGATTACCCAATCAATTTATTCTTTCATGGCAAGATTTAAAGTTTGCTTTTATGGAACAGTTTGGGGAGAGAATAGATGTTAGTTTCTTAATTAAAAAACTCATACAGATTGAGAAAGAAGATAAAGAATCAATCCCAGTTTTCAACTTAAAATTTTCCAAAATAGCGACGGATATTCCTAAAATTATTAGGCCTAATGAGGCTATGTGTTTGATCATATATCTAGGTGCATTCAATGAGGAAGATAGTTATTTGCTAAGAGAAAGAAGCCCCACTACTATGAGAAAGCATATTCTATGGCCATGAATATAGAAAACAATTTAAGAGATATAGGGATAAAGGATTGTGAATTTATGGGAAATAGCCATAAAAGGAAGAATGAATCCAGTTGTATCCCCATTTTCCAAAAGGGTGGTAAACCAGACAACTTAAACAAACCCGTGCGAAATCAATCAATACATAGGACTCAATATACTGAAAGGGGTAGGGATTGTGATCATAATAGAAGAGTTCAAAATCTATATAATCATGTTGCTCAGTCTTCCCCTTATTATCGAAATGATAGGAAATCCCCAGATCCTTATGAGGCAACTTATGAGATAATTGATACCCAAGCATATAAAGAAACATCAAATAAGGAGGTTCTTTTGTCGTATGGATATATGGCAAGTTGTGAAGATTTTTTCCCTGTTTATGAAGAGGTGTATCTTGTATCCAATGACAAGATTTCATCTCCTAGAGAAGCAGCTTGTTTTAAACCTAAATATCAGGAAGGATTGGCGTTTACCAATGGTACAGAAGGTAGTGAGCAGTTATCAGAATGCTCACATTAGGGTTGTGGAAGCTCTAAGTCAGATGATGATACAAGCTATCAGGATAGTGATATTGAAGAATGTGCAAGCACAATGCATGTAAGAGACAACCCACTTTATTATAAGCCTATAAAATTATCAGCAATAAAAGGTATGGAGCCTTTTGGATACAGAGATAATCCACTCTTTGAAGAATGCCCCGGGAAAGCTAATAAACTAATATTAGTTCAACATGTAGAAGAATTTTGGGGAACAAATGCTTCAATAATGGATCAAAATCCAGATTTCCATTCTAGTGGTGCTTCCCACTCCCATACTCACCATCAAGATGAATGGCCAACTCAAATACTAGAAGATAGAATAAGAGTGTTAGATTTTATGGAAAAAACTAAATATGATTGTTTTAGGTTTGACACTAACTTAGCAAAGATTGAAAACTCCCTCAATACCAATTATGAAGTGGAGTATGATTGCTTTCATTTCCAAGATGTATGCAAATAAGGAAATGATAGTTATCTTCAGTGGTTAGATATGATTGAACCATGTGCCGACTCTCTTTTTAACAACAATATATTTCAATTATCCACTATTCAAGACAATTGGGAGGACTCTGATGAAAATGTAAATGATTGTCCAATGATTTGTCCAGGTATCCATATCAGAAGCAAGTTGGATTTTAGTGAAGTTTTTTGAAGCAGCCCAATGAAGTCATTGGAGAACATAATATTTGACAGAGGCAGGTTCAAATTTTTCTTTGCATAATGGCCTGGGGCTATTATGCATTTGGTTTGCTCCTCTAGAGTTTTTTTGTGATCTCACCCTATTCAGGTTGAACAGGCATCCCCAACTAGAGCCACTGATGGAACCATATAAAAGTTTTCACAGCTCTAGTATCTTTGTCAGGCTTATGTCATTAGGTTAGAAAGTCCTTGGCATAACGTTCTTCTTCTTACACACAATGTAAGGTATTTTGAGTAAAATCCCTTAAAACCCTAAACCCCTACGCCAAAAGGGTTGTAGAAGTCACAATTCATCATATTTTCATGTTGACCGCTTATCCCCTGTTACCTAAGCTCTTAAGTTGTTTCCTTGTTCCCTAGAATGTTGTTTAACTTGCCCCTTGCCATACATTCACCACCTCTGACCCTTGTCCAAAAGTTTAATTTTAAAAGAAAAGAAATCGACCCAATGACCCCCTTTTTTCTAGTAGGTAAAAGATGTTTTTAAAGTATATATGCCTAGGTCCAGCCCCACTAATTCCTTTTTGACAGGTGGTGATTGTGGATTCATTTCCGCCATTCAGCCAGCAATAAAATATTGATGGACAGGGCGCTTGCAGAATTGCAGAAGGGGTTACAGCTGGCCGATGGCCGTCTCATGTCAAAAGGAAAGAGAAATGGTGGATCCCTGATGCTATAAGGTGGTCTTTTTTATATTTTCAGACATTCTGCCATACTTCACCAAGGGATCTTTCTAAATGGTCGTGGAATGACAAAAACATGACACATGGTTTTCTAAGGAATGAGACTGATGGATTAAAACAAAGGGACCTAACGTGTGACAATCTTAAGAGACCTGATCACCTTTGGGGAGTTGTCCCATTCATGTACATTTGATCTAACAGTTCTCTATTTTTCTGTCGAGATCATATCTCCAGCCATATCCTTCGAATGCAGAATTGCGGATGGTGTCTTAATTATACTGCAAAGGGGACCTTTTCTCAGGATCACGGTTGAGGGAGCTATCCAGGTGGTCGGTCATCATTGGGAAAAACAAACAAATATCCAATCTCTACGTAAAGGGCCTAATCGGCGCCATTAAGTCAAGCTAGCTAGGACCGTGATCGACGACTTAGATTCATAATTGTGATAGAGGGATGTCTTGGCACTGGATCTAATGATACTTCATTACAGGCATTAATCTCTCATGTGTGTGCAGAGTCTCCATCGCCGCCACTACGAAGGAATTTACTAACTAAAATATTGGCTTATGCAGGCTCGACCTTTGGAAATCTGTGCTTCTACCAGGAATGACAATTCATCCGATGTGTGATGAATTTTTGACATAATGACAGTGCTAAAATGATGAAATCAAGACACCTGACCTGGCATCTTCAATGCGAGAAGTGATGTTCTCAGTTAAGCAGAATTATGAAGTCCAATCTTTCTGTTCCTTATGGTAATCTTCACAAGATTTCCATTTATGGCATAAATGCTTTGAAATGACTAGAACTTATTAAACCAAAGATGTGCTGATGTATGCTTGCATCCTGAAATTCCTATAAATAGGTAATTGCTGATGTTACCTCTTACACTGTTTAAAACGTGCTGACAGTATGGTTCTCCCTTGCTTCTATATGTTCTTTTTGCTCCCCTGTTCTGTCAGATTCTCCTCCTTGTTTTCATGGCTGTCAATTTGTCCTTACAAAATTAAGAGACTTGGAGTTTCTTTCTATGTAATAGGTGGTCCAGGGAAAATTGGAGAATAGCAGCAGCATCCATTAAGCCTCTGTGATTTCTTCTCCCTTTTCTTATTTCATGTGACAGTGGGCCCTAAGGGTTAATCTCCTGGCTCCAGAACTTCCTTATTTTTGTGAGTTGGTAGATTAAAGTCTTAGGCAGAGAGGCGTCATTGCTTCCTCTACCCCTCCCTTACATCTAATTTTCCTAGTAGAGCTTTAACTCTAGGTGTATGGAGACTGCCCACCAGGATGATACAGATAAGGGAAGGGGGAAGAATTGTTGTTGTTGCTGCTGTTCTTTTGGCTTGACTTCCAGCACTGCCTGAGTCAGCCATGTATGGATTCCTCAAGTTTCTGCCTGGTTGAAGTTGCTAGAAACTTCTCAACTAGGAGGGAGGAATCATACCAGTGAAAAGAAATTTGGAAATAGTGAAGGAGATTCAGGGTTCCTGGGTTTCCTTTCGATGTTTTTCCTTGCACGTTTTATCATTTTTAGCACACGGCTTGGATAGGCAGAGCCGTTTGATGGCATTTGAGGAGTGTCTAGCTCCAACGATCTCTGACAATGTGTCAACCATGAACAAAAGCTTAGTCCAAGGGCCACCAAAGAGAAAGAGCATACAATTCAAAAGCCGGTACCTCAGTGTGTGATGCTATGGCATCTATCTCTCCATATAGTTATGAGTTGGTTGCACCGGCATCTTGTTGCAACTTCATCGTTTGGTTACACAAATTTGTAAGTTCTTTTGTTTTGAAGCCTGAAGCTTGTCTGCTCCCTTGTTTCTTTAAAAGGGAATTCAGGGCTTGTGAAAATTATTGGTTTGAGGTTATGTCTCCAACATTAGTTTGAAACATGAGATCAATCTGATCAAGGAGGAATTGTATATAGTTGATTTTCTGCAATAAAATCAATTATCTATTTTCAAGTCTTCATTTTGAGTTTTAAGTTTCTTGATAAAACTGTAAAGGCTAGATTGTAATTCAATGAACAGTTTACTTTACAATTTTTGTTGAGTTTTAGAGTGTACTGTCTCCTACTTCATGTACATAGTTCTATATTTATGAATATATATTTGATTAAGGATCATTTTGATTCATCATCACAGTCTTTCCTGTGTTTATATATTCTTCTTGTGGCATTTACTCAAGTAGTAAAATAATCGGCTTCGAGAAAATATTGAATGTAGTATTGGTTTACAGGGATAAGTAAGCATGGTTAACTCTAAAACTAGTAAGGTACTTTTAATGTAAGGCATTATTATATCTTTATAGTAAACTAAGATTAATTGTATAATAGTTCTTTACGTCTTTATTATTTTTTTGACTCTATGACCCTTGGATAGGCACTGATCTATTCATGGATACTATACTACGCTTCCCCCCCCTTGATCATCCTCATCATTTTAAAAGGATCAAAACATTTTCCCTTCCAGCAGTAGGTTTTAGATGTTAAGTTAATTTTACATGTTCCTCTTCAAAGAATAAGGTTGAAGCTTAAGAATCTAGCCCATTACTTTACTCTATCTGAAATTCTTTAAGCAATCTAGAAGGAACATGTCTGTTTTAGAAATAGTTTTATTGAGCACTTATTTTAGGGAACCCCACTTGTCTGAATAGAACATTGTTTTAGAAAGAGGAACACCCTCCTTGGTCTTGTAGAGCCTAAAGTGCATAGGAAAAGGGACTGAAAACCCTGTTTCTTGTTTGTTGGCCAATCCCTCACAACAGATCAGTTATTAGAAATGGCTATTTAATAGATATGTGTTCTTGAGATCAGGTTGGGAATTTAAAAGAACCAACAGAAGGCTCTTGGATAAGCTCAAGGAAAGGTGATTGGTGACATGGTTGATTCCTTGCTAGTAGCCAATGGATCATAGCCTTTGGAAGGGTATGAGTGGATGGACAATATAATGGATGGGTAATGAGGGTGGAAATTGTGGGCTTATGATTAGGATTTGGTGGAGTGGAAATTTCCCATGGCGGAGGGATAAAAAGGGTGTTGGATGGATTAGACTTAGGGCTTTGACTTTGGTTGGATGGAGGGTCAAATGGATTGAATAGATTGGTGGATTTGCATAACTCCATATATTTACTTTTGTAATGTTTGAACTTAGGGCATGGAGTTGGAGGATTAGATGGTGGAAAAGATAATGAAGGGATTGCATGAGCTAGGTTGGTGTCTCCCTTTTCAAAGGTGGCATTAGGACCCAAAGATATTTGATCTTGTTGCAAAGAGTGAATTAGGCTCACATATTCTTGTTGTGGAATGAATTGATAGGTTGATGTGGTGTTGAAATGGAAAGGATTGGGATAGGTTGATGTAAGGTTGACTTGATAGGTGGATGGACTAGGTTGGTATGAAGTGGAGAGGGTGTTGGAATTAGGCCCGACAACTAAGAGGGGGGGCGAATCAATTGTCCACAAGATTAATCTTTTCTTCCTTTTAATCTTTTTTCACAACTTACAAACAGATTGATGATGTAAACATTAAAGCATGAAACAATAACATATGAACAAAAATAAAATTAACATGCTTGACACCAAGATTTTTAACGTGGAAACTCGGTTAAGGGAAAACCATGGTGGGGGTTAACCCACAAGATTCATACCCTGTTAAAAGTACTTAAAAATAGGAAGGCACTTGCCTTCGAGCACACTGCCCAGAGCTCACTCCTCAAAAGAGGCTCACTGCCTATAGAAATTTATGTTTAATACAGAAGGATATAATTGAGAAATAGCATCTTTTTCATGCTTGGTTCAGTCTCATTGAATGCTCAAACTTCTGCTCCTCTTCCAAATACTTCTTCTCTATCACTTCATCCTTTACTATTCTTGTTTCTCTACTCCTCCTCTTCTCTGCTCTGCTTCTGATCCTTTCTTGGGATTTGATTATTTCGCACAAGGATGATTTTCCACAACTCATCGACAAGTATTTATATGCTTCATCAACCTTGGAATGAACATCAAGGTCAGCACTACAAACATCTTACTTAATGTGAATCACTAAGTTGTCAGCCAATCAAAGATGGGACTCAAATCTTCCTCAATCAACACGTCACGCTCCATAGAATTGCCCTTAGATCATCCGCAACACGCTTGAATCATCTGGTTGGCCAAGACTAGGAAGAACATCAACACCAAGGAAGAAATATTCAACAACAAGCCCAATCTTCAATATGGACCTCCAACACAGTAGTCACATGATTCAAAAAGCTCCACAAACACATTGAATTCAATAAAAACATTTGCACTCCTCTGAATCACCAGAATCACTTGCATCTTATTCCGGAACCTCAAGAACACTGTCTGCCATGACTGTCACACTAGAAGGATTGCTTGCGGACCTCCAAACCATGAACCACTTGAGTTGATGACACACACTGACTTCTCAAACATGTCTCTAGATCCACATATCATAGTGTGTCATTTGTGGAGCTATCCAGACCAATTTCTTGTCACTCTTTGTTTTCTAAACACTGTAAAACCCGATTCTACTCAGATGGCTATAACTTCTTCAAATCTTCATGTAGACCTCTCAAAACTTAACTGGAGCTACTACAGACAATCCTCTACATAACCATATGGTCCAGATATAATGATATTCATTAATTTTCTCAATATCCTCAACATTACAGTCTTCTAAACAGGCAACAAGGTAGGATACAATTGACACCAATGGCAACAAGGATATGTTGACATCAATGACAACACCACTTAGGCACATATTTGCAATAGGGGGATGATAATGGAGGTGACACATAGGATTAAGGTGAAATGTGTGGTTGTGTTGGTTGAATTTGATGTGTGGATGGATTGAATTTTGGACTTGTCTCATCTCTAGAACATGAAGTAGGGCCTCCTCAAAGTGTGACTTTGGGCTTTGGTTTTGTCTCATCATTAAGACTAAAAATATGGCCTCCTCGAAGTATGAACTTGGGCTTAGGATTGGGCATAGGCTTGCTAAGTATCAAGACCATTTTGGCAAGTGATTGACTAGGACTAGGATGATGATGATGTGGAGTGATAAGGATAGAGTGATTGGATGATTAGGAATGATTAGGATATGACAAGTAAGATGATTAAGATGTGTATTAGGTGAATGATAAGGATGATTAGGGTTTTGATTAGGATGAAGTGACTAGGATGATTAGGGTTTTGATTAGGATGAAGGTGATTTAGAATGAATGCGTTCGCAAGAATGTTTAGAATGATGTGTTTATGTGTTTGTGTTGATAGCTTGATTTGGCAATTTTCAAACAAATGATTTGACATGTACACGCATGAATCACACACGCAAGACACACAAGCAAGTTTGAATTTGAAATTTGAATGTAATGATTAAGCAAGAACTTGAAGACACATTAATAATCCTAGTATTAGTCAGGAAGGTGCAGCCAAATTGGTCTTAAACTAGGATGTACAAGTTGACTAAGGATGTCCCCAATATACTCAAGGTACGGGGGTTTGAAATGAAAGCAAAATAATGCCAAACAACTAGGAGAAAGGGTAACCCACCCTTCACCTTCACTTCCCCAAGGTATAAAGTTCTTAGGGGCTTAGCCCGAATGACAATATTTTGACTTCCAGGAGGGTGTCTTTCGATTCACACCTCACTATTTAGGCTCCATCAAAATGCTAGAGTTGAGGTCATCCCTTGGAGTGGTGTGTCTCCAAGCAAGCCTCCTAAGAAGGGTAACAAAAGTGAATCTAGTGGGTGCTTTTGATCTCCAAGATCACCGTGCGTTGCAAGGAGAGAGCATACACACACACGCTAGATTCACAGTCGCAATGTAAATTCCCCTTTGAAATGAAATGTGTGGTGTTAAATTGAATGATGAAAGGTGTTTTTGATTCTCAAGGTCGCACAAAGCGCATGAGAAGAGCATACACACCTTCGATCACATTCAAGTTCACCAAACAATGCAAGCACTTGTTCATTTTAATCCCAAGTCAAAATGTGTGAAGGAAGACAATGGTTCATTTTAGACCCAATTTTGATGTGTGATTGAAGGCAATGATTCATTTTAATGCCCAAATCCAAATGCGAGAGCAAACAAGATGTTCTTTTTAAGCCCCAAATTGAAGTGTGAGACAAGCAAGATTGATTGATGAAATGAATAGAAATGAAAGATGAATAGAGTGCACCTGAATATTTTCATCCTTAAATCTATTTTTGTGATTGATGATTGTGTTGTTCCAATGTTGTATGACCACCTGAAAGTCACCAAAACCAAGAACAAATAAGAAACTTGCAAAACCTAGTGCATTATGGGAAACTAATGAAACATGATGTTAGATGAATAGCTATAGAAAAATAGATTGCATATTCAGAAAATTTAGGAAATTCTAAGTTGTTTAAAAAAAATTGCACTAAAATCTGATAAAAATTGCTCAAGATATGCTCACTTGAAGTTTAAAACTAGGGTTGACTTTGACTACGGATAACAGGCAAACCTAGCAGAATGTGACAATGAAACCCACACTATTGCAAAGTTGGCTAAGTCACCTATCCAAGGAGTCTTTTTTTGTGAAATTTTGACCCCATATGATGAAGTTACGAAGAAAAGAAAACATGCCTAATTAGGGCATGTAGAAGGTGATAGCAAGGCTAGCAGTTAGTGAAAACTGCTAGTGGTTAACTCAATTCCTAGTCACATGGCACGGTTAGTAGACTGGTGGTCTATTTTGGCAGTTAAGGTCAAGGTTTATATTTTAAGCCCCTTGGTCACCCATGTGACCAGGGGCAAACCAAAAGAAAAAATAAAAAAAATAAATTAAAGTGGGAAGGGCTTAAAGCCCGATAGAGCCCCGCGGTCACCAAAGTGACCTAAGCTCACCGCGAATGGGGGACTAAAACTCTAATCGATAGCAACCAACGACTTGAGATCAGCAAGTGGGAAATTTGAATGGGAAGCGCTGATGTTAGCCACGTCTATGTAGAACAACTATTGGCAATAGAGGCAGCGTAGTGGCGGAGGTGCTAGGTTTAAGCAGAGATCAGGGGTTTTAGGCGGCATTGAGCAGAGTGAAGGCATAGCAGGGTGTTGACCGACAGAAGATAGGAGTCGACAGTGTTAAAAAGAGATGTCGATCGATTGTTTAAGCACAGTCGGCGGGCGAAGGGAGGTTAGAGCAGGCGGTGACTGAGTGCAAGAAGGTAGATGGGATTCAAATAGAGGGTATTTAGGGTTTAGGCAGGAGGATTGTGATAGAGCGGTGATCAGGAGGAGAACACATGCAACAGATAATAGATTAGGGTTTCTAAGACTACGACGGGGAATCTTTGTGGGCGTTAGGGTTGGGTCGATAGGAGAAAGACCTATTAGATGACCGAGCAAAGGGTGGCGTGTTAGGAATTACATGCAGAAGATATCAATTAAATGCAAATAAAGATTAAATAAAGGACTGGAAATACATAATAATAGCGAGAGACAAGTTTTAATGTGGTTCACCCAAACTCAGGCTACATTCATCAACAAAGAGTCCAATATTATATCCTATAAATCAAACCGATTACAACCAGCAATCCTTGCAACTCAATACCGCTGTAAAATGCTACAATACATCAACAGAAATCCTAACCCTTAGTCACTTTTATCAAGCCTTATGTCAATTACAAAATTAGGTTTTTTTAATGTCGGCCAATAGAAAAATAACTCCCGACGTCTTAATAAAATAATAAAAAATCATTGGAGGTTTCGGGGGTGCTGCCCCTTGACCCCGCCTTGTATCATGACAGGGAGCATGCCAGGGGCACTACCCCTAGACCCCGTCTCGGGGGCACTGCCCCTTGACCCCGTTAAATCATTTGGGGGAAACCGCACTGATAAAAGTGGGGTAAATTTAACCTTCGAGTCTAATTAGGCTCCATATAAAAACAATCTCCCACTTGGAGACTAATCAAATTCCACATCATATCATCTCCCACTTGGAGACTGATCATAACATTGCTGACCCTGTAGCTCCCACTGGAAATAAGCACCCTGGACTCTGTTGTTCTAATTTTTTTAATCTTTTTTTCAGTCTTGAAGACCAACCGAAGTTGAAGAGGAGCTCAACTTCTCCCTTGTTACTGCCTTTGTAAACATATCTGCTAGATTTTCATCTGTATGTATCTTTTCTAGCCTTAACTATCCATCATCTAACACCGACCGTATGAAGTGATACCTGAGATGTATGTGTTTGGTCTTTGAATGCAAGGCAAAATTCTTTGCAAGATGTATGACACTCTGGCTGTCTATAAACAAATAACTGTTAGCCTATTGTTTGCCCAATTCTTCCATGAAAGATTGAAGTCATATCATCTCCTTGCTTGCCTCTATTGCAGCTACATACTCTGCCTCCGTGGTGGATAAAGCAACCACCTTTTGCAACCTGGAGATCCAACTCACTGCTGTCCCACCTACAGTAAAGACATAACCTATAGTACTCCGCCTGGTATTAATATCCCCTGCCAAATCTGAGTCTACATAACCTGCTAAATCAGTATTAGAGCACTCAAAACATAAGTGTTTATTGGATGTACCTCTCAAATATCTGAGAATCCATTTTACTGCATTCCAATGCTTCGATCTGGGATGACTCATATATCGGCTTACAACTCCAACATGTGCAATATTCGGTCTTGTGCATGCCATGGCGTACATTAAACTTCATACAGCTGAAGCATATGGTACCTTGGACATTTTTTCTTCCTCCTCTTGTGTCTTTGGACACATCTCTTTAGTCAATTTCAAATGACTAAGCAAAGGTGTGCTGACAGCTTTTGCATTCTCTATATAGAATCTCTGCAACACCTTTTCAACATAATCAGCCTAAGATAGAGTCAATTTTCTATTCTTCGTATCTTTGCAAATCGTCATACCAAGGATTTGTTTTGCTGCCCCCAAATCCTACATAGAAAATGATTGTGCTAACTGTTGTCTTAACTCTCTTATGTGATCCATATTAGACCCTGCTATAAGCATGTCATCAACATATAAACATAAAATAATGTATCTATTATTATCCAACCTCTTAAAATAAACACAATGGTCAGAATTACACTAGCTGTAGCCTTGCTCAGCCATAAAACTATCAAATTTTAAATACCATTGCTGAGGTGTTTGTTTCAAGCCATACAAACTCTTCTTCAATCTACACACTAGTTTCTCCTTACCGTTGACCTCAAATCCTTGGGGCTGTTCCATATATATTTCCTCCTCCAAATCACCATGGAGAAAGGCATTTTTCACATCTAGTTGTTCCAAATGCAAATCTTCAGTAGCCACAATACTTAAAATAGTATGAATAGAAGTCATCTTGACAACCAGAGAAAATATCTCATCAAAATCAATACTTTTTTTCTGTGCAAATCCTTTTACAACTAACCTGGCTTTAAATATTTTCTTACCTCCACCTTCCTCTTTCGACCTATAAACCCATTTGTTTGGTAAAGCCTTTTTACCTGCATACAACTTACATAATTCCCAAGTCTAATTTTTCAGTAAGGAGTCAATTTCTTCTTTCATTGCAATGTCCCACTGAACCTTTGTATCCACCTGCATAGCTTCATCATACCCTTTCAGTTCACCAGGATTTGTTAATAAAATAGAATACAAAAAGGGAGAAAACCTTTCAAGAGGTCTACTTAGCCTTGTTGACTGTCTAACATTCACTGGAGTTTGTGGTATTTCTTGTTGTTGTTGCAGAGCATGAGGAACCACTAGAACATCACTATTTGGAGTATCATCCAACACCACATAATCCTTTTCTTTCTTCTCATGCTGCTGCAACTGATATTTGTACATCACCTTTTCATTGAATACAACATCCCTGCTTCTCACAATTTTTAGATTTTCAACATCCCAAAGCCTATAACCAAATTCATCAATGCCATATCCAACAAAGATACATTTTTTGATTTTGCATCCAGCTTGGTTCTATTTTCAGAATCTACATGTGTAAATGCTTCACATCTGAAGGTTTTGAGAAAAGAATAACTCACCTTCTTATATGTCCATGCTTCTTCTGGAATATCACAACCTAAAGGAACTGAAGCACCTCTATTAATTAAATATATAGTGGTATTGACAACCTCTACCCACATGTTTAAAGGCAGCCCAACATGTAATCTCATGCTCCTTGCATGCTCCATTATTGTCCTATTCATGCGCTCGCCACTCCATTTTCTTGTGGAGTCCTTGGAACCGTTTTCTGCCTATGAATTCCATTAAAGGAACAATAATCATCAAATTTTTTACTGCAATACTCACCACCATTATCAGATCTGAGACATTTTAATCTTTTACCCAACTCATTCTCAACCAAGCTTCTACAATTCTTAAATGTTTCAAATACATTAGATTTCTACCTAAGGAAATAAATCCAAACCTTCCTAGTTGCATTATCTATGAACGTAACATAATACCAAGAGAAGATACCTGAGCCGGTCCCCATACATCTGTATGCACAAGCTCCAACTTTTCATCTTTCTTTTGCTTCCCATCCTTGAGAAAACTAACTCTCTTTTGTTTGCCATACACACAACTTTCACATAAATCTATATTAATACATTTCAGACCTAGTAAAACTTTCTTAGAATGAACTACCTTCATACCTTTTTCACTCATATGGCCAAGTTTATTATGCCACAGTGTTGTCTCAGAAACTGTTACAATTGTTTCAGTCTCTTCCTGCGAACCTGCAGCTACTGTTCCTAAACCTTTTTTTTTCTTTGCAATAGCTAAAGTAGAAGGAACAGTATGACCTGTACAAAGATATAAGGTGCCTGCTTTCACACCTTTTGCTACTATTAAGGCACCTCTTGAAACCTTCAAAATTTTATCAGTAAATGTAACAATGCAACCTTCATCAGCTAGCTGTCTTGCTGAAATTAAATTCCTACTCAGCCTTGGAACGTGCCTTACCTCTTGTAGTAGCCAATGATTCCTATTCTGCAACTTAATCTTGATTCTTCCCTTTCCAACAATCTGACAAGGTTCGTTATCTCCCAAGTAAACCAGCCCAAAATCCCCTTGGACATAATCAAGAAAATAACTTCTATGGGACATAGAATGAAATGAGGCCCCTGAATCTAAAACCCATGAATCATCAGTATTATCTAGGGAAAGAATTAAAGCATCATCTTCAGATTTATTACTTACCACATTTGCCTCATTGCCTTCTTATTTGTCTCCTTCTTTATTCTTTTGAGACCAACAATCTTTCTTCAGATGACCTGGTTTCCCACAGTACCAAGAATCCTTATGTCCTCTGGATTGGGACCTCTTGTCCTTTGATTTTCCTCGTGACTTTCCATGACCTCCAGAACCTTTTCGTCTCTCCTTTGATCTACCCCTTCTTTCTGCATTCAAAACACTACCTGATGTAGACCCTCCTGAGTTTTTCCATCGCATTTCCTCGCTAAGGATAACACCAACAACATCATCAAATTTCAAAGTGTTTGAACTAGAGACAAAGTTACTTACAACCATTACCAAGCTATACCAGCTTTCTGGCAAAGAACATAATATCAAGAGAGCCCTCACCTCTTCGTCAAATTTCACTTTTTACAGAAGTTAACTGACTGGTAATCATATTAAACTCATTTAAATGATCTGTCATAGATCCACCTTCAATCATTTTTAGATTAAACAAACACTTCATGAGAAATACCTTATTTGAGGCTGAGGGTTTTTCATACAATTTAGCCAAATCTTTCATTAGTTCATCTGTTGTCTTCGCTTCTATTATATTGAACACCACAGATGGTCCAGGCACAACCTAATGGTTTTGAGTGCCTTTCTGTCCAGAAGATTCCAATCCTCATCAGTCATTACTGCCAGTTTCTTGGCTATTCCTTCCAAAGGCCTCCATAAATCCGTCTGATAGAGATAATCCTCTATCTGCATCTTCCATAATTGATAGTTCTACCCATTGAATTTATCTACCTTCAATTTACTCTCGTCTGCCATTGCTCCCACTCAACCATGAGACCTTCCTGCAGATGATAATCGAACACAACCCGCTCTGATACCACTTTTTAGGAATTGCATGCAGAAGATATCAATTAAATGCAAATAAAGATTAAATAGAGGAATGGAAATAAACAGAAATAATAATAGTGAGAGACAAGTTTTAACGTGGTTCACCCAAACCCAGGATACATCCACCAATAGAGAGTCCAATATTATTATCCAGTAAATCAAACCGATTACAACTAGCAATCCTTGCAACTCAATACCATTGTAAAATGCTACAATACATCAACGAAAACCCTAACCCTTAGCCACTTTTATCAAGCCTTATGTCGGTTACAAAAATAGGGTTTTTTATGTCAGCCAATAGAAAATAACTCCTGACGCCTTAATAAAATAATAAAAATCATTGGAGGTTTCAGGGGTGCTGCCCCTGGACCCTGTCTTGGGGGCACTACTGCCAAACCCCCGCAAGGGGCGCTACCCCTTGACCTCGTTAAATCATTTGGGGGGAAACCGCACTGATAAAAGTGGAGTAAATTTAACCTCCAAGCCTGATTAGGCTCCATATAACAACACAATGGAGGAGAATAGAAGTGGCGCTAAGGTTTTGAATGGGAGAACAAAGGTGGCGACTGTAACAACTGGAGGTGACAGGGACCTTCGACCATGAGATTTAAACACTACAAATAAACCTTCAACAGTGATAATATAAAACAAACAAACCACATTAAATCAGTCGCATACAAACTGAAACCTGCAACTACAGAAAATGAACAATGTAGATGTTAGTATGGACAAGGGTTTATGGATTAGTACGGATCTGTACTGTATAGCCCTGTCACCCTAAAAAATTGCAAAAAAAAATGGAAGTGAAACAGGGCAAATTTTATGTCATTTTTCGCCTGTGAGGCCTCCCAGATTCAATGGCGAGGTCCGTTTCAGGCTAGGAGGTCACCTGCAAAAGTTGATTTTTAGAAATCAACAAAAATCGTTAGATTTGCAAGATTCACGTTAGGTTCACCAAATGTATTAGGGTAAAAATTAGAGCTATGTCATAAACAACAAATAATCAAACCCTAACAACACAATGAAGTACAAGATAGCATAGAAATCAAAATGACAAAGAAAACCAAAACCAAAATCTAGGCTAAGCTTGGCTCTCCTCCATTGCTCTTCTCAATCTTGCATAAGAATGCATGATTTTGAAGGATGAATGTTGGTTGCTCATTCTAGAAGCATAATGATAGTTGGAAACTAGATGATCAAATGGCTTGTTTGAGGGTTGATTTATAGAAAATGAGTGATTTGAATGAAGGGCTATGATTGAGAGTTGGTTTCAACAATGTCAACAGCTAGGATCAAATAGGGTTTCCCACTCCATGAGGAGTTGTAGTCATGTGACAAGTGTAGAGAAGACCTAATTTAAATAAAAGATTATTTATATTAGTGGGACATGTGAAGTGTATTAAATGAAAAATGTACTATGTGACATGCGTTTGATTGTGGTGAAAGGTGAGGCCCTAATTCAAATATTTATTTGAATTAGTTGGAAAATGGGAGAGGGAGATTAATTAAATAAATACGATTTATTTAATTAATTGTCTAGGTGATTAGGATGGGATTAGGAGTGGGATTAAGACAAAATGTTACTTGTGGGACATAGACAATTTTGGGTGTCTACATTTTGCCCCTCTTTGAGATGATGTTGCGAATGTTGTGACTTAGAGAAGTAACATCATTTCAAAGAAGCTAAGGTATGGATAGATGAAAAGGATGATGATGCCCTCTCGAGAGGATAGGCGGGTTGGACAAACATGGGTAGGCTCTCAAAATGAAAAGGATTGGTCAAGGAAGAAAGATAAGGGAATGGATAGAAGAAATGAATGATACGTTATGCTGCAATGAAGGTGAGCAACCATGGAGTTTGATATAGCACTAGACATTATGCACCAAGGTATAAGGACCAAGGTGACGATGTGTCTTGTGCACCCAATGTAATATAACCTTGTCTAATGTATGAATAAGTAAAATTAGAGCATTAAAGTCCTAATGCACAAAAGGTATGATATGACCTTAGACGCAAAGGTTAATGCAAAAGGCTATTCCAACATACACAAGATATGATTATTAGTTGGAAAGAAATGGATGTGATTCAAATGCAAGATGAAAATGATGACACACACAAGCAAGCAAGCAAGCATGCACGAATGATTAAAAAATAAACAAGGTATTGCCCCTGTCAAGCTGTAAACCAATGATTGATTGATTGATGATGATTGTGTCTGGTTTCAAGAATGATACATATCATATAAGATGCCTGGTCTGGTTTTGACAATGCAACATCTTGTATGATGCATGTTGAATAAGATGCCTTGATATGCACATTCCCACATACAAAATTGGATTCCAATACAAATGATAGGGAATAGAAATATAATGCAAATAAAATTTAGAGAGTTGGTTCTATGGATCAATAGTGGATGCTTGATAAATGTTGAAGAAATCGTTAGGTGTAGCAAGTCTATAAGGAAGATCACATAAAATTTGCACAAATTTAAAACTTAAGAATTGTTCTTTAAAAAACAAGGCATAAACCCTTGTAGGAGGTTTGCATTGAATAATTTGATTTGTTAAATCTTCTAGTTGCTCAATCTTTGTTTTCAACTTATTGTTTTCCTCAATATTTCCTTTTAATACTTTGGTAAACCTCTGCTCCATCTCCTTCTTTTTTTTCTTCCATTTCTTTCTCATAAACTACATCTCCTCATCCCTTCTCCAAAGATATGGCTCCAGGGAGGGCCCATCAGTTTGACTAGCTGCTTATTACTTATTAGGAATGGCTGAAGTAGAGGGGATATCCCGTTCCTTAGGATGAGTTACAAGAAAAGTTTTCCCCTTAGTTTTTCCTATTTCTTTATCAATCTCCTCTACTGCCATATGAGCCACTTTATATAATTTATTGTCTTTTTTCTGATACACTCTAATTTGCTATACGCTCTAAGTTGCTACTCTAATTGTTCAATTTTTCTTAGTGCAACCTGCAACTCATCCCTTGTTTCTACTTCCACGGGGATTAAATCCTTGCTTGTATCCAAATTGGCTATTCAAATGAAGAAGGGGTGGATTCCCCTTTTGCATCAAACCCTAGGCCATTGGAGGTATGAGTTTGGTTCCTATAGACAAACATCTCCTCATTCTCAGAGTTAGTATCAGTCTCTAGGAAGACCACTCTTGGTGTTGAGGTAGCAGTCTTCCTTATTACTCCTCTAGTTTTTAGGTGTTGGGAGCACCTTAGCCAATATGATGTTGGAGTGGAAGTAGCTTTCTATTTCTTCTTGCTTGTTATGAGGGGAGAAGGAGATGCCATCTATTTTCTCCTAGGCTTGGAATAAGGAGCAACAGTAGTTGCAAGTTGGTCTGATGAGGTGGTATGTACAGATGGAGGTTTTTCTTGCATAGGTGAAGAAATTTTAGTCCTTAGTGAAAAAGTTTCATGCACAGATGGCAACGTTTCAGGAATAGGCATTGAAATTTCATGCGGAGGTGCTACATGCATATGGGAAGATGCTACAGGATATCCATAAGATGTTGCAAGGTTTGGGGTAGACATTGTAGGATCCCTATAAGATGCTACATGCATATGGGAAGATGTTGCAGGGTCAGCTGAAGATGTTGCATGCTCAAACGAGACTGTTGCATGCTCATGGGATGCACCTACATGCCCTTCTCCATCAATCTCTTCCCTAACTACCTGTATATTTTCTAATTGCGACCTTTGGGTCTGCCTCACCTTGAGTCTCCTACATGTGGCCCCACATCTGGCGTATTCCTAATATTATTTAAACCCAAAAATTCCTCCCATGATACAATGGGAAATTGCTCGTTTAAACTCTTCTTTACTAACAAATGAATAAGACCATGGTGGGATAATGTAGCATTCGTGCCCTTTTGATACTTTTTTCCATTCTTTTTAACAAATTAAATAAAAACCAAGAACATTTACTTCTCTTCCATGTTGAAGGTGGCTTAGTAAATTAAAATGCACAATATAGAGAAATGATTGCCTACCTTCACAAGTAAGATATATGATGATGTGGGTCGATAGTTGAGACCAACGGGGTGGCAATGATAGGTGCTTCATCCCTTGTGATGATAATTGGAATTGTTCCCCCAGCTCTACAAACTCATCTCAGGCTACAATTGCATTTCCTCTCTCTGGAAAAAATTTTCCGATTGCAAGAAGCCCTGTAGCTTCTACTATAGAAGTTTCTGAAGCATTTACTCTTAATCCTTTTATAACCGCTTCCCCATTATTCAATGTTCATGAAAATTTAGTTGTAAATTCCTCATTATACCCCTCTAGCCTCTAGAAGTAGTCCATCCAACCTGCTTGTTAAAAAATAAGAAGACTCTCTTCATCATCCTGAAGTAGTGTATGATCTATTAGTTCCCTTCTCACAAGGTCACCCCCATTCCTTATTCTCTATTTTCTCATAGTGTTTCCCAATTTAAATAAATTCCACCCTTATGCTTGCTTCTGCTGTGTCAAACTCTCTCTATTGGTGAGCTAGGGTTTCTTATGTTTAGCTTGATGAGCTAACAATTTGTTGGCTTTCAAAAAAATGCAACAGTATTCAAACACTTGCAGTTCGAATGTGCTACATGTGTACGCATCATTATGGGTTGTGAGGGTGGCAGAGTGTGAGTATGATAGTTCGTGCAAGTGAGCTAGTGAGGTGAGAATGGATGTTCGAACTAGTGAGTGAGTTGAGAACAATTACCCCCAACTAAGCATGGTGCATGTCCTCATGTGACTAAAAGGTAGGAAATTAATTTGAAATGATGGGAGAGTGAAGGACATGTTAAATGGAAGAATAAATGGAAAAACATGACATTAAATGCAAAATATAACAATAAAATCCGTAGTTAAAATAATCATTAGCAAATATAATGAGTAGAAAAGTTGTTACATAATCTTATAAGTGGTAAAAGGTGATATTGTTGATAGTTGATGGTAGAATGATCAACAGGCAAAATGAGCATATCATTTGTTGATGGTGTGTCATGATGTCATTGTGATGTGATGTGTAAATTTTTTAATGAAGCAACTGGAACGACAGTGTATAAATGGTTGCCGCAGAATCAAAGAAATGTGACATTATTGCTAAAACATTAGTGAAGAGGCTGCGAGAATTCAGTCGGTGGGTGCAAAAAAAATAGTGTGATGTTGTAGGAATGCAAAGAGTGATGTTATAGGAACGCAAAGAGTGATGTTGCAGGAACTCAAAGAGTGATGCTATAGAGAACACAACTAGTGATGCTAGAGGAACTCAAAGAGTGATGTTGTAGGGAACACGACTAGTGATGCTATAGAAATTCAAAGAGTGATGATGCAGGTAACATGGCTGGTGATGTTGCAGGAACTAATGGATTGATGAAATTGGAGCTTGGAAAGGCTACAAGTGGTTGGCAACATTATTTGTAAAGTTTACTGAGAAGCAACAATGCCCAAATGGGTTTTCGTTGTTGGATTGATTTTTTTATAAAACATAGAAATTATACATGATTTTTGACAGAGGTTGAGTTGGAAGTCTCATCCTCTATCATTTACTCTGTTGTTTGTGACCCCGTCCCTTTATCATGTGCTACATGTTGGATATTTTGTGCCCTATTTAGTGGTTTCTTGTAAAGCTTAGGTGATTACTATTGACAAGTAATAAAAATCTGACAGGATCAATGGTTGCCAACTTTACTATTCCATTTGAATATACTTCTACTATCTCATAGGGTCCTAACCATATTGTTTATAACTTACCCTTGTGATCTTTATATCTTGAATCATATAGTTGCCTAATCACCTTGTTGGAATTCCTTGGTTTTAATAACTCTATCATGCCATTTTATCCTTTATTTCTGCATAACCTCTATGTGATGGAAAGCTTTCATTCATAGTTCATCTAGTGCATTAAGCTGAGTGATTCTTTCATGTTGTGCTATTGAGAGATCTATGCCTAACTCAAGTGTTGTACTTAAAGTTTTATGTTCAAACTTAATAGGGAGCACTTCTGTCTTATCATATACTAAATCATAGGGTGTGAACCCTATTGTTTTCCATGTTGTCCTATAAGCCAAAACTACTTCAGGAAGGTGGTTTGCCCAATCCCTACGATGGAGGGCTATCATTACAGTCATAATTGCTTCTATTTCCCTGTTGGTAACCTCTACTTAGCTATTGGACTAAGGATGATAAGGAGTAGACTTCTTGTGCCTGAGTGCAAATTCCTTGACAAGTGTAGCAATCACCTCAAAGGTAAACTATGGTCCTTGATTAGTAACAATTTCCTTGGGTACTCCATACCTGGTGAAGATCTCTTCATAGAGAAACTTTACTACCTTTTCTTCTCTTGCATATTTGACAGCCTTAACTTCCACCCATTTTGTTAGGTAGTCAGTGCATACCGATATGTACTCCTTGTTGTTTGACTTAGCATCAATAGGGCCTATAAAGTCGAGACCCCATTTATCAAAAGGTTCTTGTACCGGCTATGGTTGCGAGGGCATTTCATCAGTCTTAGTTGGTATGCACATTCTTTGACAATAGTCACATCTCATGTACATACAACTGTATGCTTATGCAATGTTGGCCAATAATACCTAGTTTTGAGTATTTTGAATGTTTTTCTCTTCACTGCAAAGTGTCCTCCATAGGGCTCATCATGGTAGGCTTATAAAATATCAAGAACCCCATCTTATCTAATACACATGCGCATGATATTATTAGGACCAGTATAGAAGAGGTAATTTGAGATCCAAGAGTATGGAAGACTCTTTTCTACTAGGTGGTGTTTTTCTCTTGGTGAGAAATGAGGAGGTGTTCTATCCGCAACCAAGTAATTTTAACAATATCCGCATAACATAGAATCTGCATTGTTAAAACAAATAAATGCTCGTCTAGAAGTGAATCATCAACAATGGGTCCATCTACAACAAGGGTCAATTTGGAAAGGAAATTTGTTACTACATTAGATTTACTTGGTTCATCGACTATTGTTATATTAAAATCTTGTAGTAGTAGCAACCATATCACTAACTAACCAGTAACTATGACCTTGTTCATTAGATACCTTATGGTTGCATGATCAGTGTGAACAAAGATAGGGTGGCCAGTTATGTAGTGCCTAAACTTATTGATTGTATATACCACAACTAAGAGTTTTTTCCTTAGTCATAGTATAGTTCAATTATGTTGCTTAAAGATTCTTATTGATGAAATATATGGCATATTCTATTGAACCTTCCTTTTGGCCTAAGACAACCCCTATAGCATAATTAGATGCATCAGTGTGTATATGAAAGGGGATTGTCTAGTTGGGTCATGTTAACACAGGTGTTGTAGTCAAGGAGTCTTTTAAAGATTGGAAGGCCTCTTGACATGCATGTGTCCAATTAAAGTTAGTATCTTTGATAATTAAAACAAACAAAGGTGTAGTTGTCTTGATAAAGTACTTTATGAATCTACGGTAATAACCTACATGGCCAAGGAAACTTTGGACATCCTTTTGTTTTTGTGGTATAGGTAGATTAGTGATGACTTCAATCTTAGCTAGGTCTACCTAAATACCTACCTGTGAGACACAGTGCCCTAGAACTATACCCTCTTCCATCATCATGTAGCATTTTTCATTATTGAGAGATAGGTTATGATCTTGATACCTTTGCAGGACCTTTTCTAGATTGGATAAGGCTTCAACATAACTATTACCATGAACTATGAAGTCATCCATATAAACTTTTAAACAATCACGAGTAAGATCAAAGAAGATACTTAGCACTACCAGTTGGAAAGTGGCAGAAGCATTACACAAACCAAAGGGAAGGAGTGCATAAGCATATGTGCCCCAGGGATAGGTGAATGTTTTTTCATCTTGATCTTCAGGTGCAAATTTGATCTGGTTATATCCACTGAATCCATCCAAGAAGGAAAAGTACTTCTTTCCTCCTAAAGAGTCTAGAACTTGGTTAATAAAAGGTAAAGGGAAATGATCTTTGCATGTTACAGTGTTAAGTTCTCTGTAGTCAATACAAACAAGCCATTTTCCTCCCTTCTTTGGCAATATTACCAAAGGAGAGACCCATTGACTGTATGATATGGGGTATATGAAGCTAGCATCCAGGAGTTTTTTCAATTATTCCTTGGACTACAAGATTCATTCTCCTTTGAGGTTGTCTCTGTTGATTGTTAGGAACACTGAGAGGGTGGGGTGAATCGATGTTCTAAAAATCTTTTCATGCACATTAACTTTCAGTCGTTTCCCAAAATTAATTAAACAAAAACATAATATGCATATGAACAACAACCATGAAACCATGACACATGAACACCAAGATTTTTATGTGGAAAAATCCAAGAAGGGAAAAACCACGGAGAAGATTAGCTCACACACACACACATATATTGCAATCTCTACATAAATGATGTTTAGGCTTGATCACTCCACGAGCCTAACATATTGGCTCACTGCCATGAAGTACAACTAAGTTTAGCAAGCTCACTGCCTCAACCCTAAACCTAGCAAGATTACAATAAGGGTTGTTAAACCCTGTTGAAGGCTCACTACCAGCTTACTGCCTTGAGATGGAAACATGCTTCCAATCATATTGCACATGAAAACTGAATATTGCTCAAGCATCTGCCACTATGCTAGGGTGAAGTCATTTAGTAACTAAATTTTGAATCCCAAGTATTCATCGCTGCTGATCTTCTAACTCTACTCCGCTATTCGCATCCTTGCATCACACACATATTCTTCCACACCCCACAACCAAAGATCATCGCTCTTATATATATCTAACTCATGATTTAATCCATAATCAGTTCGACATCTAAGAAGTGAAATGTGTACATAAAAAGATGTACCTTGTCGCTCAATCCAATGCACTATGTGTCACATGGACCCAAATCTTCTCCCAAGTGTGTTTGTATAGGTTGATTCTAATCATTAAATTACTTACATAAATCCTCCAAACATTAACTCTTCATCACATAATGATTTATATACTTGTCGGCCTCTTCCTTACGAGTATGCTTAACAACTTCATTTGCTAACTTACAACTTTTACTGAGGATCTCAAAACACCTTCTAAAACATATCAAGGACTCTTTATACATTCCCAATCCTACCCTTAGAATCACAAGGCATCATATCATCTTGCGAAGAAATGCAGATCATCAGAACTCAGACTCTGTCTCTGTCAAACTTTGTCAAACACAGTGCTAATACTTAGCAGCTTGTAGCTATCCTTCCTGTGAACTTCATATCTCCTAACTCTGGAATAAGACACTTCATACAAGTGTTTGCAACACCTTGAAACCTCATAATAGAATACTTATCTGCAGAGGAATGCGGACCACTGCATTATGTGTTGTTCACTATTCCTGCTACACCTTTGCTTACCCGGACTTAGACATTTCTTCAAGATAAATTCTGAAGGAAGTCAAAACATAATCTCTAAGACATAGCACTATCAAACAGTTGAGAACATCATACCTGAACTGCATTACCGAATCATCATCTACGAAGACATACTGTCTAGCTTACTGTCCTCTACTCTGCACGCTTTCCATACTTAGCCATTTTCTGTCAACCAGACCTGGAGTGTGATAAGTTCTTCTGGGGATATCTTTTCTTGCCATGGTGATAGGATCTCTAAGCCTTGTTGCCATCAATGACAACATATAAGTCAATGCTAGAGCAATGTCTCTTGCTAACAATCTCCCCCTTTGGCATCGATGGCAACACTTAGTGAAAAATGCTTGACTGCTCCCCCTTATTGTGCACACTCTATTTTCCTGCTCCTCCTAAGGTGATTATCCATTTTTCACTGAACTTCTTCTCCCCCTTTAACATCAATGCCAAAGGGTGTGATCCGGAGCCAAAAGTTCAAAATTTCAAAAATTTATATATTCTGCCGCATATTTACAAGTGTAATCTTCATAATATTACATGTGTTTAAGAACATCATTAAATGTGTTTTTGATCAGTGTCCACTCAGCATCATAGCTTTTCTTTGCATTCCTAGAATCTGAATTTGACCACTGAGAAGAAAAACTAAGGCTTCTACCCTTTAAAAATCAAAGGTTGTGTCTGCTTGGACAGCTAACTTGGCCTCTGTAATAAGATTTGTCATCGAGTCTAGCTTTGGACAAACTAACCTTATGAGTTGTCCCATCCTGCTTTTTATTTGGTACTTTTGATTTGTTAAGTCAATCAATTCATTATGAATATTAATGACTTTTGTTTCTGTCCTTATGATTTACTCAGCTTTCGGATCAAATTTCTCAGAGATATCCAACAATTTTTGTTCCAAATCTTTGATCTTTTCTTCAATCTTTTGAGCAGTTTTAGGCCAGGACAAACAGAACTTGTACATATCTCTAGCATCTTTCATAGCTTTTTAAATGTTGGCTATTGTATTGTTTAATGTGATTTTGTCCTTTGCTATCATTATTTTCAATTCTTCTAATCTTTTCTCATGAAATTCTTGCCTTACCTTTGTTTCTACAGATTTCTCAAAAGATTCAAATTATTTACTTACCAAATTTATCAGGGCCTTCAAATGACTTGATGAGGGCATGGATAAATCCCTTTTGAAGGTGGGTAGCAACTTTTCTAAGATTCATCAATCAGTTCACTATCCTCAATATGTGATTTTAGCATCTCTCCTTGAGCTTGTGCCTTAACAATTGAAATCCACTTAAACTTCTGTGCTAGAGACATTGCATCCAGATTTATTGGGCCATGCAAAAATTCTGATTCATCCACATCTTGTTTCTCTTTCTCTAGCACTTCTTTCTCTGATGTAGCAGTGTCTCTTGACACAGTAGGTACCTCTTCTTCCTGATTTTATTCTAGATTATCTAATTCCATATTCTTATTGGTTTCCTCTACTTGTTCAAGTGGAAGATTTACCAGTTCTTCCTTAGTTTCTCCTCTGTCAGTATTATCCTCAGTCTGTTGTGCCAGAGAAGTTCTCACTTGAGAGTCATCTGTGGGCTCCTCTTCTTCCTTAGACATTCTGCCATCTGTATCAGTTTCTTGACCCAAATTTATTTCCAGAGCAGATGAATTGACAGGAACATTTGTTTCTTCATCAACACTTGAAATGGGAAGATTGTGTTTCTTCAGGGCTTTCAAGATAATCTCTTCTGTTTCTTTCACTACTTTGTCAGTTTCACCTATCATTAAAAAATTCATCCTTGTCTTAGTTCTAAATTGATCCTTGGTCTCCTTGAAGATTAGATTTTCTTCCTCTGCAGTGATTTCTGGATATAGTCTAGTCAACACATATTTTCTTATCTCAATATCTTTAGCCCTAGCATTCTCCTTTCTAATGCTCAAAATATTTGCTAGACTTTCTAGGAGATCAGAAATGATCTCAATGAGGGCTTTATTGAAAGTGTTGAGATATTTTATAGTGGCTTCCTCCAGACTCCTTTTGTCTTCTTTACCATATTCATCAAAGTGCTTAATCATGGGTTTTAGATTCCCATCTACAGTGGCAACTTTTATTATATCTGCAAGAGTTGGGAGTATTTTCTGTCTCTTGCTGGATTTCTCTTCTCCAAAGAATTTTCCTTCGCATCTTTCGGAGGCTTTAACAGCCTCAACTTTCATCTTCTTGACTTCTTCATCTGACTTAGTCTCTTCTTCATCCTTTTCACCAATACTAACATATAACCTTTTTCCTTTCACTTTTTGCCTCTTCATTTGTTTGGTAGCGGACTCCTTTGAAGATTTCTCCAGGTTTGATGATGATGTAGAACCAGATGGAGTGGCAGAGCTTCTGGTGGTCCTCTGTGTCCTTTCTGGTTTGTTCTGCTTTAATTGAGATTCCTCTGGAATCTATAATGGCTCATCCTTTTTCTTCTTTTTTGTTGCTTTCTCTCCCTTTTCCCTTGCCTCTTTTAGTTGTTCTTTGGTGATGCCATATCTTGTAGCGATCTCTTCTACTTCTTTCCTCACTTTTCTGGAAGATTCAAGTTTCCTATGTTCAACATACAGTTTCACAAATATTTCTTCATATGTACCAAATCTTTCTTCTTTTGTATCCTTAGGTTTACTCAACATATGTTTGACATAGTTGTCTAGTATATTACTACTTACTTCATACCCCATGGGCATGATCCAAACTGTTCTGGGCTCAACAACTTCCATCAGACATTGGTCCTTGGTAACCATAAAACAAATACTGTCTTTGTATTTCTCAATGATTCAATTGGGAATTCTTTCCCTATACTGCATCATGTTCTAAAAGTTTTTGAAGAATCCCCATAGAGCTACTTTTTGTTCATTTTGACCACCTAAGTTGCTAAGACATTGTCTTATTTGAGTAGCTACTAGTTGATTTCTTAACCAGATTAAACCCTTGTGATTAGGAAATTCATTCAGAAAGTAAAAGAACAAGCACATAATGAGCGTGCCGAATTTGAAGAGATAACTCTTACTTTCTTTGATTTTCTTCAAATTATCCATCAGCTAAACCCTCAATAGTTCACACAAGTCATAATCAACATTTACTTTGATCATCTGATATGCAATGTAAATTGTCATACCTGAGATAGAGTTTTCTTTGCTGGAGAAATAAAACTTGTACCCTATGAGCATTGAAGCAAATTTCACAGCAGGATCAATGATATCTTTTATTGTCATTCCCCTTTTATCAAATTGTGCTTCGGTAGCTTCTGTGACTGTTTGATTTTTAATTGCCTTTAGTAGTGGCATACCTCTAGTAGAATTTAATCTGATAACTGCTTGGATTGTATCTTTTGTTATCTTGAAGGGTTGCTCCTTTACCAGCCACATAAATTCATCATGGATTCTGCTTAGCACGTAACACACCCATTTGTCTTCAGCAAATGTGGGGTACTCAATTGGATGAATTTTTTTTTTTTTTTTCAGAATCATGTGCTCTTCCTTTAGGTTGAACTGATCATTACTCAGGTGATTTTGAAATAGATCTATGAAACAGGTTCCTCCGAGTTCATCTAGGGCAACATGAATGTATGCCCTAATGTCTTCAACATATAAAACTCCGCGTGGAATACTTGAGAATGCACCCATTTGATCGACTTCAGTTGCTTTATGAGGATGTTTCTTGAATTTGGGTCGAGGGCGTTCGATAATGTCTATGATTTGAGGAGTTGCCATAGCAAAGATTTAATAGAGTTACAATGAGGGTTTCTATGGTAAATACCTTGAGATGTTGAGATTAGGTTTCCTTCACCTAAATCGATCTGAGCTTGAATCTTTGTTGCACCTTGAATTCTTGCTTCAATCTCTCTCTAACATCTGAAAAACTTCGAATGCAAAGTGAATTTGAGACCAGAAGACTTGCCTCTTATTCTCCGCACTTGCCCTGATTGTCATAAATGCTATTTTTTAAAAAGCTGCTTGACTTATTTCTGATGGACACAGTAAATTAGAATTGCTCCGCAAAATGCCGCATCATCTTATTTCCTTCCAGTTTTTCTTTTAGAGGATTTGTCTTGTTGAATTCTACCAAGAATATTTGTGTTGAAATCTAGCACCAACTACTTGGCTGGGGAGTTTGGATTTCCAATATTGCTCCCCCTGAGCCAGTGCCCACAATTCATTCCTCAAAGAGGGTATCCGCATCAGATGTTGGTGTGGATCTATCCTTAATTAAAATTACTTCCTTATCAATCCATATTTTATCCATTTCTTCCTTGGTTTCAACCGGATCAACTTTCTCCTTTCCTTTATCATTTCTCTGCTCTATTTTCCTTTCTTCAGAATAGTGATTTCTCTTCACATTTCTGCTTCTACACAATCTTTCAACATATCCAAATTTGTTGCAATTGAAGTACATCACATTCTTTTGACTTTGATTCCTTCCAGAATTTGATCTACATTGATTTTGCATATGTCTAAATTTATTACATGCAAAACATTTTCCATTGAATGGTTGACTATTCCTTGTATTTTGAAAGTTAGTTCCTACAAAGCTTCTGCATTCATTTGATCTGTGTCCCATTTTATAGCAAGCATTGCACCTAACAGAGTTCTAACTTACTTTACTTCTGCATACAACAACTTTATGACCAGTTCTATTGCAAGTGAAGCATTACCTTTGAATGATTGTTCATTCCTCCCGTTGTTGAAACTTGTCTTGACTTGATTTCTACATTCATTTGCTCTATGACCAATTTTCTTGCAATTAAAACACTGACTAGAGAATAATGGAGTCTTTTGATCCATTCTTCTCCTATACTGAGTAGCCCTGTGACCAAACTTATTGCATGAATTATAATAACCATTGAAAGATGGGTACCTTTGAGCATTTGGTTGTCTGACCGGAGGTCTTCTAGATCTTCTTATTTGATTTCTAAAATGGTATCCTTTGTTTTGCCTTGACTCAGTGCTCATTTGACCAGAGTTTGAACTTTCTCCTTTCTCAAATCCTAAACCATGTTTGTCATCAACACTCTCTGGTTAGCAATCATTTCATCAAGCTTTGCAATACTTATCTTGAATTTCTCTTCAAAACTTCTAGCCTTTTCTAGACCTATTTTAAAAATTATAATTTCTTCTTCAAGTTTTGCAAAATCTTCTGATTTGTTCTTCACAATCAAATTTAGATCATCTTTTGCTCTTGTTCTTTCTGTAACTTCTGCTTCCAAGTCATTTAGGGCTTCATTTGCTGATAACAATTGGTCATTGACTTCTTTGTATTTGTCTTTGAATTTCTTGACTTGCTCTTTCAACTTTAAGATGAATTCATCTACTTGATGCAAGTTTTCTTTCAAATCCCTAACCTCTACTTCTAAATTTTCAAGATCCATAAGAGCTGGTTCTAGTTGGTTGTATCTCTCATAATTTCCATACCTTCTTGCTGCCATGATCACACTATCCCAGATCTTCCTTAAGTTGTTACACGTTTTCAAAGGAACCTTGCTCTGGTACCAATTGTTGATTGTTAGGAACACTGAGAGGGGGGTGAATCAGTGTTCTAAAAATCTTTTCATGCACATTAACTTTTAGCCGTTTCCCAAAATTAATTAACACAAAAACATAATATGCATATGAACAGCAACCATGAAACCATGACACATGAACACCAAGATTTTTGTGGAAAACCCAAGAAGGGAAAAACCATGGAGAGGATTAGCTCTCATCTATCTATATATATATTGCAATCTCTATAGAAATGATGTTTAGGCTTGGTCACTCCACGAGCCTAACATACTGGCTCATTGCCATGAAGTACATCTAAGTTTAGCATGCTCACTGTTTCAACCCTAAACCTAGCAAGATTACAATAAGGGATGTTAAACCCTAAGAGCTATTAAACCATGTTAAAGGCTCACTGTTGACTTACTGCCTTGAAGACAAAAACATGCCTCCAATCATATTACACATGAAAACTGAATACTGCTCAAGCATCTACCACTATGCCAAGGTGTAGTCATTTAGTAACTAAATTCTGAATCCCAAGTCTTCATCGTTGCTGATCTTCTAACTCTGCTCCACTATTTGCATCCTCGCATCACACACATATTCTTCCACACCCCACAATCAAAGATAGTTACTCTTATATATATCTGCCTCATGATTTAATCCATAATCAGGTTGGCATCTAAGAAGTGAAACGTGTACATAAAAAGATGTACCTTATCGCTCAATCCAATGCACTATGTGTCGCATGGACCCAAATCTTCTCCCAAGCATGTTCATATAGGTCGGCTCTAATCATTAAATTACTTACATAAATCCTCCAAACATTAACTCTTCTTGACATAATGATTTATATACTTGTCGGCCTCTTCCTTAAGAGTATGCTTAACAACTTCATCTGCTGACTTACAACTTTTACTGAGGATCTCAAAACACCTTCCAAAACATATCAAGGACTCTTTATACATTACCAATCCTACCCTTAGAACCGCAAGGCATCATATCATCTTGCGAAGAAATGCGGATCATCAGAACTTAGACTCTATCTCTGTCAAACTCTATCAAACACTGTGTCGATACTTAGCAGCTTGTAGCTATCCTTCCAGTGAACTTCAGATCTCCTAACTCTGGAATAAGACACTTCATATAAGTGTTTACAACACCTTGAAACCGCTTAATAGAATACTTATCTACGAAGGAATGTGGACCACTGTATTATGCCCTATTCACTGTTCCTACTATACCTTTGCTTACCCAGACTTAGACATTTCTTCAAGATGACTTCCGGAGGAAGTCAAAACATAATCTCTGAGGCATAGCACTATAAAATAGTTGAGAATATCATACCTGAACCACATTACCAGATCATCATGTGCGGAGACATATTGTCCAACTTACTGTCCTCTACTTTGCATGCTTTCCATACTTGGCCATTTTCTGTCAACCGGACCTAGAGTCTAATAAGTTCTTTCGGGGATATCTCTTCCTGCCATGGTAATAGAATCTCTGAGCCTTGTTGCCATCAATGAAAACATATAAGTCAATGCTAGAATAGTGTCTCTTTCCAACAGTCTCGTGGGCTTATAGTCATCCTTGATCTGTATATACGATGTGTGCAGAGATTTGGATCAAGTCCTTTCATGTCATGATAGTCCCATGCGAAGGCTGCTTTATGAGTCTATAGCATAATAATCAGTTCATCTTGTTACTATAGGGTCAGTCGGTTATTAATGTTCAGTGATTTTTAGGAGAAATTTTAACTTGTTTTATCAAGGATTTCATGGAGGACACTTTGGAACATGAGGTGTTGAGGCAACAACTATGGGGAAACAAGTGATGAAATACGTTGATATCACATTCATAATTTGATGAGTGTTCTGCAGGGAAGATGTTATGTAATGGGCATGACACACAGGTCAAACTATTATCCAACGAAGTATCCACTCCATAGTTGTTCTGCATTATGTTTGAAATTACAATATCCTCATCCTCAATGTCTATCAGAGGGCTTCTCCCTGTAGTCATTAATGTTTGGATAGAATATTGGTCATTATTTTCAGGGTCCTGCCACATAGATTATTCAAAGTCAACAAAGGGTCAGGCTAGAGGATACAAGATTAATTTCTTTGTCACATTTCCATTGGAAATAATCATATTACTTGACTTGTAGCCAATGAAAACATCAATGATTGCTAACCATGGTCGTCCTAATATGAGTGGATATCATCCCAGGTTAGCTTTTGGCTGTAGGACCATAAAGTCAATAGGATATTCCCAAGAGTCAAGTGTAATAACCAAGTCTTTAATGAATCCTTGAGGTTTGACCATTGATCTATCTGCTA
Organism: Cunninghamia lanceolata; assembly: GCA_027924645.1. Lineage (NCBI taxonomy): Eukaryota > Viridiplantae > Streptophyta > Pinopsida > Cupressales > Cupressaceae > Cunninghamia > Cunninghamia lanceolata. Next base: position 1,766,810 of record BSBN01000143.1, on the reverse strand, counting down.
ATTGCAATACTGTAGGTGTTGGTCTTAAGTCAACCAACTGTAGGTTTGTCATGATTTCTTTGGTCATGACATTGATGGGAGCACCCAAGTCAATTAAAGTATTCTTTATAAGGGTGCCATTGATGTGTACATTCACAATTGGACTGCCATGGTCTACATATTTTGGGACAACTATGTTGCCTAACATGATTTCAACAAGCCATCTAATTGCATGAACAGTTTGTGGGTCCTTACGTTTTCTTCCTGGCTTCTTTAAACATAGTTCCTTCACAGTTTCAGTGTAAATGGGCACATCCTTAATAGCTTGAAATAAGGGAATTTTAACACACATTCTTTAATTGCCCAAGGAAATCAAACTCAGGGTCAGGTTTATGTTTTTGCATGTTCAATCTCTTAGGGAATGGGGGTTCTTTGTTCCTGTTCTCTACATGTGATTGGGTTTTTTTGGGGTTCTCATTATGATTATTAAGATGTAAATTAGCATTGCTAAATGTTTCCTCATCTGGAAGTTTCGTGATGAGTGGTGAGGTCGGTGGAAAGAGTATTTTTCTTGAATGTAGTTGAACATCACTAACCTCAACCGCATAAGTCAAGTATTGGGCAACTTCGTTAGCATAAGCCTATTGGATAGGCTTGTTGTTAGGATTTGGTGCAGGTTGGGAAGGCAATTGGGATGCTCCTGGTGGTGTAGGAACAGATGTAACTATATTTGGCATAAGGGTTGGTTGTTGAGGCAAAGCTTAATGTGGTCGCGAGTAGCCTATGTTGGAATTTTGCCAAAGCTAATTTCCTCTCCATTGTTGTGGCCATGTATTTTAGGGTGTCTACCACTGCTGGTTATGGGTTTGAGGTGGGTATGGTTTTTGTGGCCATACTCCCTTTTGTGGGGTCCAACTAGGTGGTGACAAGTTTGACCAAAATTGAGGTGGTATATTATTCCATTGTGCATTATACCAAATAGAAATATTTGGAGAGGAACTTGGAAATGAAGCATTGTAAGATAAAGGGTCCTAAGGAATACCTTATCTTTGTTTCCATGTATTGTGTTGGGCCAAGTAGAATACCTAACCTTCTTCATCTTACATAGTTCAGAAATTTGGCCTTTCATGCTTGTCTTCGGTAATGCTGGCTATCCTCTTGCATTTACAACCAGCCTTCTTCTGTTTGCAATGGGGATAGTATTGTGCCAATGTTGCTTCTACTTCTTCTTGCTTTTTCTTCACATGCAGAGTATCCAATTGAGTTTCTAGATGACTAATAATGTCTTGCTTCATGTACTTCAAGAGGTTGCTGAGTTCGACCTGGGAGACACCTACAACAACTTTTGTGGTGGACAAAGCTCTAAGGCCACAAGTCTTATTCATCATGGACCTTGAGTAGTTTCTACATATCTAGCAAACTTCATCAAATGGAAGTTGAGAAATATCACCATTTCCAATCAGGTCCAAAGAATCCATGCATTCTTCATTTACTCCTCTTAGAAATACAAGTTTGAGTGACTCTAGAGCGAGTCCATTTTGGCGTGACTTCTAGAGATAAAACAAAAACCTCTCTACATAATCTTCGAGGGGTTCATATTCCTTTTGTGACATTCTAAATATGTCATCTCCCCTCATGTCTCTGCCATGACAGTAATCCTGGTACTTCTATAGGAATATCTCCCTCATAGTTCTCCAATCTGCCATTGTATCTCTACCTAATCGCATAAACCACCTCAAAGAAGCATCTTTGAGGCAGGTTGGGAAAAGATTTAATCCGTGTGCATTGATGGTGTAATCATAACTCTGACAAAGGACATCAAACTCAAACAATAATGTTCGGGGTCCTTTGTAATCAGACCATGAAAGTTTGGTAGATCTGAAGGAGGGATGTTCTTCATGGTGGTTGCTCATTCTTGGTCAGTAATAGGAAACTCAAAAGTAACTAGTTGAGAAAGATTCTCCACTTCCTTGTTAGCCATTGCGTTGTGATGCCAAGTGGCTATATACTCTAGATCTGTTGCGTCTTCTATTGTAGCAAGTGTCTTAGCTTCATCACTTGTTTTTGGACTATTTTCCTCATTTGGAAGGAATCTTCCCAAATAGTCTCTTCTCCACCGCATGAAATGTTTCAAAGCCATTCTATTTTTGCCTTCTGCACAATGTTAGTGAAGGTATGCTTTTTGTTTGAATATTTTTTACTACCGTGAACTTATTAAACAACACAACAAATAATGCTAATTTTTTTTTATCTTAAACACAAAAGCTTCTACAACTTTGACACCATCCTTGACAATAGTGCCAAAAATGTGGAGCATTATCAATTCCCACTGATCCTACTGCAACTAAGGCTTGCATTTGACTTAATGGATGGCCTCATCCTAGATCAAGCAACTCAGTGAGTAATGACATACTATATTTAATTTATCAATCAAGGGACATGTTTCTTGGGATGGTGTATGTACTATGTGTACAACTAAAGATTTTTGGATGTGGAGTTGTGTATAGATAATAAATGGTAATTGCTGCAAGCTAAGAAAGAAATGCAATACTAAAATAAGAAGACTATCTTTTAAATTATGAAGGTAATCTATATAACTACTTTTAACCAAAACAGAATAGCAAATTGAAATAGAATCACACAAATCTAGCTCTAAGATCTAATTCTAATTGCATGAATCTAGTTCTAATAGGTTGAAGTCTACCTCGAGTGGGCCCTAACTTGGGTTAACTACTTCCTTTTTCCTTTTATCAATTACTTGATCAAATCAGTTCATCCATTCATTTGCTAACAATCAAGAACAATAGTAAAACAATTTGTTGATAAAAACTCTGTTTATTGACTACAATAATAATTTGATACAATCATAAAGGAAAATCCAACTCATCCTAGATACGTTGGGTGAAAACAATATATACACACCCAACAAGAGTTTGTGCATTTACGAGCATTAACAACCAATCGATCCACTTCTCAATATACAGGAATGACTCTTTATTTTTGAAGAAGCAAAACAAAACTAGGAAACTAAAACTTGAAATAATCAAAGAAGAGAATTTCAATCAGAACTATGGAACAAGCAGGTTATTCAAGAAACATGGAGACAATTATCTTGATCTTAACCAATCCCTACACATTCCTAATTGAGAGATGAATATTTTTCATTTGTTGCATATTCCTTGCTGACCATTTCTAGAACTTATTCTTATCAGCAAAGAAGGAATCAACTGCCACTAGACAACTATAGGCAGTTGCATGCTTTGCTGCAGGAGTTGGTCCCTTGGCTATAGGAGGCAAGTAATTCAGCTATATGAATAGGTCCACTGGCTATAAGAATTTTTATAGTATTGGTTGTAGGAACTTCTACAATCTCAGTCGTAGGTTAGTGTTCTTAGTTGCTGCAGGAAATGATTAGTCCTAGATAAATCTCCATTTACTAAGATCATTGTAAACAAACTAATCATACCATATTATATTTTGGAAACAACTACTTTAATCATGCAGACATCCATTAAAACATAATACAAATAACATAGCTCTTTGCCCATATATTAAATAAAGTCTTGACTTAAAAGGATGGAAGTTTTTGTAGGAATGTGGCTTTAAAATAGGAAAATATAGAGATTAAAAGGACAATTATAACGCTCATCACTACCAATGCTAATGTTCGATTCAAACATCAAACTATGAGCTTTGAGAATACAGATAAGTGCATGATTGTTCCATTAAAACTAATGCAAGGTCCTATCTTTGTGGAGTATTTCTTCATTGAAGAGATCCAAGATATTATAAACATTTACAAGTTCACAAAAGGGTGTGAAGATTATATCCAACCCTGCCATCATGGTGTAATACAATGGGACAATTTATCAAAGATAAAGTATGAGGTTCCTTTGGCAACGTGCCTTAATTGGGGAGTATGATCTAACTAGTAAAAATTGTGCTATAATTTGACCTACAAAAGGGTACTTGCATTCCAAGGTTTTAACAGTTACTACAAAGGCACATGTCAATAAAAGCAATTATGGTTAGCACTTGCCACATTTGGCAATTATGTGCTTGCATGCAAGACAAAGCTCAAAGGTGGTGCCATCCCAGTCTCTTGCACATTAGATTACTTTGGATGGTAAATATTTTGATGGGATAAAAAATCCTAATCAATTGAACTTGTAATGTTCCCAATCAAAATTTTAGGAAATTTGTGATTTTTGTATGGATTTTTTGATTATGGGAATGACTAAAAACAACTTGTTAGCAACAAACTCTATATATTTAATAATTTTGGTGTAGCAGTATAACCAAATAACAATAAATCTTTAAAATGACTAGAACCCACCCAAATCACATGACTCATAGAAAAATGTCCCTAAAATGGCCTTTATGAATATTATGAGTTTTCTTTGTGTTTCAGGATGTTATCAACTAAGATAATTTCAAATACTAGTAACTACAACACCCTTGAACAATGAAAACAAAGTATAGAAACGTCAATTTATCTTATTCACCATCAAGCCAAGAAAGATTACAAATATATGCTGATCTAGAATGTAAATTTTAAAATTACATATAGTTGGTGTCAACTCACTAAGTAATACTTTTCTACAATAGTTGTGTTAATAAAAAATAAGCCCAGTTGAAGGGGTTGCAATCTACTTGAGTATGAATTGACCTCTCTTGGACAACTGTATGTAGCTTCAAACCCTTCACCCACTCCCAGGTATGTAGAAAATAACATATGAGGCATGGCTAGACCTACAAAATATCTTCTAAATGGCATGATCGACTTAGGGTTGTTATGGATGACTCCCAAATAAACTCCTTAATAGCTGGAAACAAGGGGTAGATTGCTATGACTTCTTCCAATTGCCACTCACAAAATGAGGCTCATGAGGCTCCAAAATACATGCTCAACTCCTCCAATGTTTTCAACTCCATGAACAAAAACAAGGTACGACAAATTCTAAATTTTGTGCATGAACTAAAATAACAAATGTCCTGCAATTTGCAACCTCAGGTTGTTCTATCCAATTGATAATTTCCAAAGTATAGATGACTATGGATGTGGGAACTCATATCACTTCCTTGCAAATCACCTTGCACTTTCACTCACCCTTTATCACTAGTGTGTCATTGTCTAATATGTTGGTATGATTTTGGTAGCGATTCAAATGCCACTATGGAAGCACGACTTGCAGACCTCAAATATATAAATTATACCAATTCCCTCTTGAAAGGAAGATAATTAATAGCAGTGAATAAAATTAGCTTCTCCAAAGATGGCGCACAAGGAAAAATGCTTGTTAAATAGCTCCAAACAGTGAGTAATGATTTGTTTGCAAATGCCTTATCACCCAAACTTGAGAATTTGAACAAATCTTTGAATTAGCTCAACATGCAAACCCTAAGTGGATTTTCCAATGTCAAAAATTTGAGGGTTTTCATACTCACCTTCGAAAAAGAGACCCAAGAGGGTTGTTGTCCTCCTAAATCATGGACAAAGCTAAGGGTTTTCATTCTTGAATGCCCTAGATTGAACAAGTTGCTCAAATCTAAAAATAGTATGCAAAAGATAACTTAAATGATGATCAAATGAATATAGGTGCCTACTTGATACCTTTTCGAATTGAGCCCTTGGGTCCTAAACTTCCCTCCAAGTATTTAAAAATACTTTTTAGTTTTTATTTTATTTTATTTGTTTATTAAGTGTTTAAAAATACTTCTGTTTTAGTACTAGTGTTTAAAAACACCTTTTATTTTAATTATAATAATATTATTAAGTTTCCCTCAGAGTTAGAAATTATTGGGTCCAACTTAAATAATATTATTAGTTATCTTAATTTGAAAAAAGGGACATGACAGTCCATCATTCCCAGGATTGCTTATCCACGAGCAATTACAAGCCCAAATAATGAATTGTGTTGTAACGTCCATAAAGTCTAGATCCTATGCTTATCAAATGAAACAACTTCTGCCAAAAAGCACCGATCATACTCGAATGCTCAAATACCATCGTGCAAACACTATGAATCATGTTATGCAATTCATGAACTTTTATCACCTCAAACAATTTGACCTCAAAGAAGTGTGGATGACTCACAACAACATAAATGCAAATCCTCTAGGATTATACTTCCCCACATTTGACTTGGATCGAGCAAGGTTAGTAACCAAATCATACCCCACCATCTCTAGGTACCCCTACTCCTACTCTTGCTAGTCTTTTGTCAAGTCTAGCATGGCCAACTTGAGCTTCCGCATCACTATCAAGCCTAGTCACTTTTGCATCCATCCAAAACACATGTCAAAATTCATTTCCTATAACTTTCTTGCCTTTTCCCTATGTAGGTGCTTCATTTTCTAACACCCATACTCATCCCCAATGCTAGCGCTCTATTTTTCTATGAAGGCACTTGTTTACCACAAGTGTGCCTATCTACACCCACGCATTGTTTTTCAACGAAGGTGCTTATCCCTTACAAGCATGCCTTATTTTACGATGAACATGCTTATTCGCAGACGTGCACGCCCATCTGTGTAAGTGTGCGTTCATCCCACACTCGCACTTTGATATGCCACCCATGAACTCGTTCATGATCTAATGTGTTTTTCTACCCAAAAATATAGAATAAATGCACCTAATAAATGACTAGGAAGGTTGATGTTCCACATATCAGTAAACCCCATGTCATTGGTCACTAGTACTCCCTCACTCATTTTGACCAATGGGTGTGTATGAGTACATTCTCCATTATGCTCTACATTACTTCTCTACTCTACTCCAATTCTTCTAAGCTTAAGGGTGAAAATGAACTATCCACCCTCCCTATCACCTTTTATAGCCCCCCCCAAACCCTAATTTTCACCCCCAAACTTTTCACCCTTTTCCACTAATTTCTTTGTATTTTATTTGTTTTTCTTTTGTTCTTCCTATTTTTTTCTCCCCTATCCAACTTTTCTATTCATTTCTTCATTCGAGAGCTCACCTACGCTCTTTTCTGCCCACCTGGCCTCTCGAGGGGGATAATTCTTCATTTTTCTAACCAACTGGGGCATCCTGTCACCCCTTTTCTATAAAAAATGCTATATTTTATTTTTCTTTGAAATGACGTTATTTTAACACCATTTCAAAGAGAGGCAAAATGTAGACACATAAAATTATCTCACTACTATTCCAACCTCAATTAGGACATTAGTTGACCACTTCCTCTATAATTATTCGATAAATGCATATTTATTCAATCAATTAACTATTTTCATCCCCACATTAATTAAATAATTTTTATTATTATTTAATTAATAAAATCACTATTAATGTACCTCATGATATTGTTCATCCATAATTAATTGAATAGTCTAGACTATTTATTCAATTAATTAACATTCCTCCTATAGTTCAACCTTAGGTAAATGAATAGAAATATTTATTTACCTTATCCCATCTCATATCACCAAAAAAATAACTATATTTCTATATTTATTTAATTTGGCATTTTGTGCACTTTTCATTAAAGTAACTAAATCAAATCAATTACAATCATTAATCATTTGCACATGCATAACCATGATTAATCAAGGCATTATATGCACAAGTCCCCATGTAGGTACAATTATCGTTCAACGTGTACATGGAGGGTACTTGGAGGCATGGGGAAATTTGCACAAGCTTCCAATAAATCACTTTTTGATCTCCACCATCTAACCTTTCCAAAGCACAATCTTAACCCTTGATTCCCCTTAAATCAAGGGCACCCTCTTGACTACCTCTCATTGCTTGACACTTGGAGGCTTCTCATGCCTCCAATCCTCTCAAGTAATGAGAGCCCTTGATCTCCCAATTTGACCTTAGCCCTCCATCCATCATCCCAAAAATCTATAAATAGGACCTCTTGGAGGCTATTTAGAGATAACTCTTGAATGCATCATTACTTTAGCAATTTGAGCACTCAACATCCTTCAATCTCCCCAATCCTATCCTTGGACAAATCTACCATTCACTTGGTGCAACGAGGAAGTATTGGTTAGAACTTTGTATTTGGTTTTCATTTAGTTTGTATGGCTTCTTTAGTCCTATCTCGAGGTAGTTTATGCTAAGGAATTGAGTATGTTAAATTTAGTTTAATTTGCTCATTTTTTGGTTCATTTTCACAGGTCTACACAAAGGTTCCATCAGACTTCAACATTTCCTTCGCTTATGTTTGTTTCCTTCATTTTCCCCTTTCACAAGCTTTTGACACGCAACTAGATATGATTTCTTCTCTTCATATATCCTATATCTGCCTCTTGTTTTGCTTGAAACTTCCGTAGAATTCCATTTGCTACTTAGCCATTTTAATTGTCTTTTTCCTCCAACTTGTGGGATCCCACCAGGGTATCGAACCTCACTTTGTAACTTTCAACATCCACTTCTTGCATCTATTCCCTTGTAAGATTCCTGCATTTATCCTATTCAAGCCTCCTGGTCCCCTTTTTCTTCTACTGAGTGTTTTGCAAAAATTTCATGTCGGATTTCATATTCCCAAAAGTTTCACTATCCACCTCTAATCCCTCACCCTTTGTCCATGTTCTTCCTAATCCCATTCATGGAGCATTGCTTTTCTTTCAGATCTTATCCATTTCCCACATTCTATTCTCATATCTAATTCCTTCTTGGTTTTCTGTGAATTTCCCCTCAACTGATTCCTTCACTTTCCTCTTTCACATGGACTTTCCTTAAACTTCAAGAATCCTTCACTTCATCGCATATCTTGTCCTAGCATCTAGTTTGCATGTTTTCCCTGCATCTTTCCCTCTTCACCAAAATGCTAGTTTCCCTCTTTTACAGAAACCCAATAGGCTTCCAAACCTCTTTCACACATTCCCTCAACTTCCCACCTTTAGTTCTACATGGTTTCTCCACTTTTCTTCCATCTTCTCCATCTGGTTCTAGGTTGAATTTCCATATTTGTCTTGTCAACCTAACCCTTCATAGCCCTCCATCTGTAGAACTCTCCCTCCTTTAGGATTTCATCCCTTCCACTTTCAATGTCCACTTCCCATGTCTTGTTCTAGGTTGAATTCACACAATTTCTCCAAACTCCTACAAAACACTTCAGAACATCCCATTGACATCTCAAATCACTAGTAATTGTAGGATTTGTTTGTTGCAACTATTCACTTAGGGTTCTCCTACATAAAATTCATTATTTATTCTATGGGTGTGGATCCATATGCAAGTTTCAAAGAAGGCTAAAGAGAGTGACGATGGACGTCATGAATGTAGAGATTGAAACCTAGATGTTGATGTCCCTCGTGCATGTTCTAGATAGCCTAGTATGAGCATGAAAATCAATTTTCTCCTACCTGCTTTTCCTACACATGGATTGAGGTGGATTTACAAGGATTTAATGCACTTGTAAGTGATTAATTTTACTGTCCCCTTTTGGGATTGCCCTAAATCTTGCCCTAGAATCTCAAGTTAGGGTTACAACTTACCAATCAAATGTTGTAAGCAAGATAAATCCTAGTTTATGTAATGTCCTTAATAAGAATTATGCTAATTTTATCCTAAACTATTAACTTTCCAAGCAAACAATGGATTTAGAGAGAACCTTGGCTTGACTTAATCCCTACATCAGTAAGTCCATAGCAAATTAGCTAACTCAATTAAACCTTACCTTGGGATGATCAACCATGGGGAACCATGGACGAGAGTAACTTGATGGGTGTAACTAGTCTTCCTAGGTCTCAGGGTGGATATACCATCCCTCCCTAGTCCTCATGTGGCGCATGCCATTCATATGAGGTGTCCTTGTCCTTATGTGGCGCATGTCATTCATATAAGGAGCCCTCAATCTAATGTGGCACATGCCATTCATAATAGATCGCCTCGGCCTCATGTGGCACATGCCATTCATATGAGGTTGCCCTGGACTCATGTGATGCATGCCATTCATATGAAGTCTGTTATCCTCATCTTGCCATCTTTTCCCATTTCCCCATGATTGCTCTCCCTGTATTGTTATACCATGATAGGAGAGTGAGGTTACAAAGGTGTCCTAGTAGCCACTCTCTAAGCTTAGAGGTAGTATCCTTACTGCTAAAGGCAGTATCCCTCTGGCCCATGTGGGCTCATCTTGTCCCCCTTGGGTGGCGTGCCTAGAAGAGAGCCCTCTCGTCGTTTCCCTTTGCAATTCTCATCTCCCTCATGGCAAAAGTGTGTGCAGAATGAAGTAATCAGAATCACATCAATAATAACTTATGAACATAAACCATTAGCCATATTGACATTATACTCCCATATGATTATCCTACTACAAGTAGATTAATGGACTCTTCCTCCATTGAATGCCTTTTTGATAGCTTGATTGCATATTTGTATATATTCTCCCCTCTTTTATGCTTAATCATATATAACCAAAAATATCTTTGATTTCAAAATATAAATATATTCTAACTCAGAAATATATGTATTATTTCCTATATATAAATATATATCTCTTCCTTTCTGATTTCTGCCTTAGACTTAATATGATTCAATGTGTATTTGATGCTGGATGGATTGATATTCGAATGGCGTGATGATTGATTTTTGTGTTGGGATTGATTGATGCTTTATGTTGTTCACCGATCCCTTCTTATACCATTGAAGGGTTGTCTTTTCATCCATCGGTTGCCTTCATGAAGGGAGGTGACCCTTGCTAATATATTGTTTAATATTGATTGTTGTCCACTTAATTACAATCACAACATTTCACAGAATGCTGCAACTTTATATATATTAAATGCTTTTGCAAATCATAATCATTGCCAAATACATGTGCCTTTTATTATCTTTTGATTTGGAAGTCATCGCTGATTAACTTAACATATTGTATTCACTACCTTTTAAGAATCACACCTTTTATGCCCCCGCTACCATAATGATTTATTGGTCTTAATAAATTTCTTCATTTATATTTAAATAAAGTAAACAAGGATTGCTGGCAGTTGCATAATATATGTCTTTTAGATAAGACAACCTTATATGAAGTTATTTTATTTTATATTATTAATTATATAATATTTAAATTATTAATATTTATATATCATATTTATAATATAAGATAATTATAATAGTATTTGTATTTATATTAGGGATGACCCTTTGGTGAAATGGTGGGGCTTCTTGCCTATAGAGCCAACAACCAAGGTTCAAACCCCGTGGGGTCACCCTCTACTGCATCAAAAATTAAGGTTGCTTACCCTCCAAGAGGGGAGACTCTATGGTGAAATGGTGGGGCTTCGGCCTGTAGAGCCAACAACTCAAATTCAAACCTTCTGGTAAGTTTTTATTGAATGGGGTTGTGCTTAAATGGCAAAGGCTGTAAGGTTCTCACGATGGAGATCCATGTTCGAATCCCCCAAGTAACATGTGGTTTCTATGTGGCTTCTAAGTTGATTAAGTTGGTTAAGTGGATATGTTGATGGAGAGGAGGTCCCCCTTGTGACCTGCAATGCTTACGGATAAAAAAAATTGTAATATTTATATTATTAAATATATTTATGATGATATATTTATAGTATATATTATTATTATTTATATTTGTTAATTATAAATATAATAATAATATATATTTTTAATTGTTTTAAATAAATATTATTTGATAATATTTAAATATATTAAATATATTCTATTTATAATATCATTCATATCTTTAATTTGAATGAATAATACATAATCAATTCAATTATAAATTACTAATATAGGGACATGACAACCCTCCCCACTCAAAATTGCTTGTCCTCAAGCAATTACGAGTTCTTTCATTACCTTGCACCTTTAACGTCTACCTTTCGATGTGTTGAGATGAAATCATGGTTTTGATCCAGAATGAATATTGCTTTAAGTGAAGAGAAAATGATTGTGATTCCATGAAAGAGAATTTGTGACCAAAGAATACTAGAAAGGTCTATGAAAGATAATTGTGTAGGTAAGCACTTGTTTAATGTGTTTGAATAACAATGATGTGATGAAAGTATCATAGATGAAGATGTGGTTTTAGACAATGTAAATATTTTTAATGCTAAAGTATTGAGATTCCAAGATTCCAGTGAATGCTGAAGACATCTTGATCTTTGATTGCGAGATTCAATCTTGTGCTTGTCATCTTGTAGTTTCACCTTTTGATATTTTGTTGAGAAGAGTCATGTTCTTGAAGAGTAATAGCAATGTGATTGAGGTAATACAAGTGTTATAGATGAATATGTAGTTAATCAAGTGAATGCAGGAAGGAAAAATCTTTTCAATGTTAAAGAAGAAATTTGGGAGTATTGAGAATCCAAGATTGGAGATTTGAAATGAAACAATATTGATGAAAAATCTGAAAGATGAAGTTGATGACGTTGTAGAGAAGATAAATTCAAGTAAGACTTTGATTGCTGAGCAAGTTGTAGAATAATCAATGAACGATGATAAGATAACATGGAGAATGATCCTGGGATTTGTGGGTTATGGGCTCACAAAATAACTTAGCATAAGCTTATGTAACAACTATCATTCACAGGATGGCAGGAAGATTGCTTTGATACCACTTGTAATGTCCCTTTTTGGGATTGCCCTAAATCTTGCCCTAGAATCACAAGTCAGGGTTACAACTTACCAATCAAATGCTGTAAGCAATATAAATCCTAGTTTATGCAATGTCCTTAATAATAACTATACTATTTTTATCCTAGACTATTAACTTTCCAAGCAAATAATGGATTTAGAGAGTACCTTGGCCTAACTTAATCCTTGCATCAGTAAGTTCGTAGCAAATTAGTGAACTCAATTAAACCTTACCTTGGGATGATCAACCATGGGGAAGCATGGATGAGAGTAATTCGATGGGTGTAATTGATCTTCCTAGGTCTCAGGGTGGATATACCGCCCCTCCTTAGTCCTCATGTGGCACATGCCATTCATATGAGTTGTCCTTGTCCTTATGTGGTGCATGCCATTCATATAAGGAGCCCTCAATCTAATGTGGTGCATGCCATTCATAATAGATCACCTCAGCCTCATGTGGTGCATGCCATTCATATGAGGTCACCCTGGACTCATGTGGCGCTTGCTATTCATATGAAGTCCATCATCCTCATCTTGCCATCTTTTCCCATTTCCCCATGATTGCTCTCCCTGTATTGTTATACCATGATAGGAGAGTGAGGTTACGAAGGTGTCCTAGTAGCCACTCTCTAAGCCCAAAGGCAATATCCTTATTGTTGAAGGCAATACCCCTTTGGCCCATGTGGGCTCATATTGTCCCCCCGGGTGGCGTGCCTAGAAGAGAGCCCTCTTGTCGTTCCCCTTTGCAATTCTCATCTCCCTCATGGTAAAAGTGTGTGCAGAATGAAGTAATCAGAATCACATCAATAATAACTTATGAACATAAACCATTAGCCATATTGACATTATACTCCCATATGAGTATCATACCATAAGTAGATTAATGGACTCTTCCTCCATTGAATGCCTTTTTCATATCTTGATTGTAGACTTGTATATATTATCCTTTCTTTTATGCTTAATCATATACAACCAAAAATGTCTTTGATTTCAGAATATAAATATATTCTAACTCAAAAATATATGTATTATTCCTTATATATAAATATATATCTCTTCCTTTATGATTTCTGCCTTAGACTTAATATGATTCAATGTGTATTTGTTGTTGGATGGATTGATATTTGAATGGCTTGATGATTGATTTTTGTGTTGGGATTGATTGATACCTTATGTTGTTCATTGATCCCTTCTTATACCCTTGAAGGGTTGTCTTTTCATCCATCGGTTGCCTTCATGAAGTGAGGTGACCCTTGCTAATATATTGTTTAATATTGATTGTTGTCCACTTAATTACAATTGCAGCATTTCATAGATCGCTACAGCTTTATATATATTAAATGCTTTTGCAAATCATAATCATTGCCAAATACATGTGCCTTTTATTGTCTTTTGATTTGGAAGTCATCACTGATTAACTTAACATATTGTATTCACTACCTTTTAAGAATCACACCTTTTCATTTATGCCCTCGTTGCCATAATGATTTATTGGTCTTTATAAATTTCTTCATTTATATTTAAATAAAGTAAACAAGGATCGTTGGCAGCTGCATAATATGTCTTTTAGATAAGACAACCTTATATGAGGTTATTTAATTTTATATTAGTATTATGATAATTATATAATATTTAAGTTATTAATATTTATATATTATATTTATATTTATAATATAAGATAATTATAATAATATTTGTATTTATATTATTAGATATATTTATAATATATTATTAAATATATTTATGATGATATTATTATAGTATATATTATTATTATTTCTATTTGTTATTTATAAATATAATAATAATATATTTTGTTAATTGTTTTATATATATATATATATTCGTAAGCGTGGAGGTCACAAGGGGGACCTCCTCCCCATCAACATATCCAACTTAGAAATCACATAATCAACTTAGAAGTCACATAAGCCACCGATGTTACTTAGGGGATTCGAACTTGGATCTCCATCTTGAGAACCTTATTGCCTTGCCATTTAAGCACATCCCCTTTCACTTTAAATAAATATTATTTAAATATATTAAATATATTTGATTTATAATGTCATTCATATCTTTAATTTGAAGGAATAATACATAAATGATTCAATTATAAATTACCAATATAGGGACATGACATTAATGTCTTGATTTGGAAAGGATTTTAAAAATCCCAATTGGTTGTAAATGACATGGTTTTCAAATGTACACGTAGGCATTTGAAAGATGTAATAGGGTCTGACCATTCTTTGTTTTTAGGAGTTTACAAGAGTCTAAGATCATCTAGTATTTCAATATGGCAACTGTGTTGATAAATGAATGTCTCCATGACAATTTGTGAGTCTTCAGGGGAATCTTCCAGTGTATTTGAAGGTTTTCTCTTACCATATTTATCAGTATGTGCATGACTGATGATTTGATAAATGCAATAGTGTTCTAATTCACTATAAATTCTTTGTAATGGTCATTTCATCTTTGCACATGGTTTTTTACAATATGGCAATGGATTGTTAAGTATGTTCATTTATGTGACACCATATCTTTGATGTGTGTTTATGAATAGATCTAGCTTCAGTTGTGATTTGCAAGTTTTTTTTTTTTTGTTGCATTCTTGGACTCTGTGACCCATTAGGATAGGCACCAATCTTGGAAGTGGTGATCAATCATACTCCTCAAATGAAATTATCTTTAACGAGTAGTTTAGGAGTAGGTTATTAGTTAGAATGCATCTAACGATTTAGTGATTCAGACAAGGAAACATCTTGAGTAAGTTGCACTAGTTTTTATCTTGGAGAAGCGTGTGTCTATACCCTCATCTTGCATTTATGTAGTGATGCCCTCATCATCTTAACAAGAGGTTTATATGTAGTCGTTTAGTCTATGACCTAGTGACAATCTCAGGGGTCAAGTATACTTGGATACAATTGCAACATTATAGCATGTTCACTCATTCATAGCTTTCAAATCCTATCTAGGATAACTCTAGGAATACCCTCCTGAGTCTAGCTGAGCTTAAAGCGAAGGATAGATTATCCACTCTAATTAATTGGCCTTTAGCCATCCATAATATATTGATGAGCCATTGCCTTACCCTCCTGAAGACAAGTCTCCGTCTCTGAAGGTAAGAAAACACTCTAGGATTGTGGAATTTTCATTTTACAACCCAACAACATGGATGTAAAGAGGACTGTCATATATGCCCATAGGTGCACATCAACTGGATAAAATGAAAAGATAGGCTTATGGATGAGTTCAACTAGAGGCACTTGAGGTCGAACATCCACCATTACCACCATAGAAGAAAATGATAAAGAAGAAGAGTGAGAATCCATATCCAACACGAGAGAGGCAGAACTATGATCGAGGTTTGAAGTGTGGCATGGCACGAAATCAATGAAGTTGGAAGTGGAATGCTACAGAAATAGATTAGTGTATATTTGAAGGTTTTGGTTTGGTAAGGATACAAACTTATTACCTCCACCATTCACACATGCTACCTAGATAACATTAGAATCGATTAGATATTCAACTATATGTCTTAATCACATGCATTTCTCTATATCATGTCTAGGTACATAGTGGAACTGGCAAAAGGCTTTTGGCTTATAGTTTTTAAGGAGTGGTTGGTTTCTGTCCAAAGGGCGAAAGACTGGCAATTGCACTAGATTGTTAGAAAGGAGTTGCTAAAGAATATAACATAATGGATTATAAATATTTGTGAAGTGGTGGTTATATTGCGACTAGATAGATAAAGCCATCATTGATGAAGAAGGAAAGGCTACAATGGTAGTGTTGAAATTTGCATTTTTCTTATATTTGTTGAATGGTCTAGAAAGCCATGTGGAAGTAGCAAGAGCTGGTTAGATAGATGAAGATGCCTCAAACTGACTAATAGTCTATTGGTAATCATGCAAGGTTATGCATAGTATTATCTTATCCAGGTTGACTAGAGACTGAAGATTGCCAATAAACACCCTTTGCATGTCTAAGTCAAGTAAAGGATACGGTATTTGTGGAAATAAAGATTGATACCAAAAAATGAAATTTATCACTTTCTCATTGAGGCCTTGTTTGCAATAAACCAGGTAAGTGAAGGTGACCTAGGGGTCAATATTAACTTGAAAATGCTAAAGGAATAGATTTATTAACTGATCAAAAGAGTAAATAGAATGGTTAGATAGTGAACAAAACCAATCCAAAATAGTATCTTTGAGAGACCCCAAATTTTTTTGCCAATAGTCTATTCTTGAAGATAAATTCATTGCAAAGCACGGTGAATGTAGACGCATGGGATTAGGGGTCACCCTTTCCATTGTATTTCTCAAAGCACATGACTTAAAAGTCAGTAAGGATTGGAGTAGCAAGGATATCTAGCATAAGTAGGTTGTGACAATAATAAGATGTTGGAAATTGCTACAAAGTGATGGAGAGTGAAGCAAGATGCTATTGCAAGTTACCCATATTTTGTATTAATTGATTGATTACTGGATTAGTTGTACGAAAGAAAGTAAAAGGAGAAGCATGAATGCTAGATAGAGTAAAAGGATGCGAAGTACCAGGAGACTAGTTGCAAAAGTAAAGGGTGGGGGCTAGGATGGAGGAACAAACACATATAAGGAAATGGGGTTTTGTGCCATCCTAGAGGAGGAAGGGTCCACATCATGACCAATATTAATAGTGGAAGTGCCAACATGCATAGGATTGGCCATGTGCACACTTGAAGTAGGCATATACATGGAAAGTTGGTTGTGAGTGATATTAGAACGGGAGACTTGAGTTTTCTTGTGGGTAGTCATTGATGTATAAACATTGTTGTTAATAATCAGGTCTATTCTTGTTGTTAATAATTAGGGCTATTTCACGCAAGAAATCTAGGCCCTCAAGATGATGGCATAACATGGTCCACATGGTATTTAGAATAGAGCCGATAGTATTACACACAATCTAATCATTTTAAGGTTTGATGGGAAGTCTACTAAATGTTTGTTGAGTTGGTGAAATTGAGTCTCAACTCCGATGTGGAGGGAAGATTCATGGTTGAAGCCTCTCTTGATGTTGTGAAACACAGTGGGAGGAGTTTAATAGAGAAGGAAGAGTTGTGGCAGTTGGATCATATGAGAAGTTTGAAAAGTCAAGACTTGCTCAAATAGGAGTAGATTGTTTGAAGAAATTAATTTTGGAATAGTCGTGGTAACTCCTACGAACAACACAATTAGAGAAAAGAGACTAGGTTGTGAAGCTCATAAAAGGTAACAACAATGATCGTCACAACACATAATACGAAGTGATGAGAGTCTTTGTTACGGTTCTCCTAGGGTCTAATTTACCAAAATAAAATAGTCTACCTAACAACTTAGGTTCACCAAAATGTAATGATGAAAAAGGGAATTGTGGTTGTTTGTTTTATTTAAGGTTTTAACTTTTCCTCTTTACACTACACTAGATAAGTTTAAGAAGGAAGCATGTTTTTGTGTTTTTGAAGTTTTTAAGAAATCAACTCTATTGCTATGAACATAAAGCTAAAAATAAATCGTTATCTATATATTTTCTCCTTTCCTACTTAAGCTAAGTGAAAAGAGAAGAAGAGATATATCAAAAATTAGAAATTATAGGAAATGTACTTACTATAATAAAAATAAAATACAAAATTAAAAAGTGTACTAAATAAATAACCTGGTACTAGAAGATGACGCTTGCTGCCAAGGATCTGGCTGCAATGTGTGAACATCCACATGGTGTGTTGTCATCTAGGTCTCACGCAGTCATCTAGAAAAGTTGCAAAAATGAAGTTCGCTTTTAAATTCTAAGTTTTCCAATACAACAAAATACAAGGACAACACCAACAACAACAAAGAATATATCATAACTATTGGGAATGACTAGAACTAAGAATAGCACTATATACGATTGATTTGAACTTGAACTAACAAAGCCAAAATATAGAGGAAAGGATGACAAACCCTTGTGTAGTTGTGTCTTCAAAAGAACTTATTAGCTTTGGACACAAAAGAAGGTTTGGGCTACTTGGGATCTTGTCATGAATGGTCAAGCCCCTATTTTAGCCTTTCAACTTCCACAAGTAGCCAATGATGAAGAGGGAATGGAAAATGTGTGTGGTCCTAGCCTAAGTGCATCTAGAACTAAAGAAACAAATTTGAAAATTCGATGAATATTACTCCCACCTGTCTATAAGAAGAAATAAACTACTATGTATGATTGTTAAATGGAAGTGAGAAACCCAACAAGTGCTAATAAAACACTAATGGATTCACAAAACTTAACAAGAATAAAAATGAAAGAGCAAGGTTTGAATAGTATCACTTCACACCATGAATGGAAGTAAAAACCTGTCATCTAATCATAAGCTAGATGTCCCCAAGAGTGCAAAAATGCTAAGAAAATCATGCTGGTAGTAGAAGGTTAAAAAAACTTCCAAATGCTGGTAACAATCACATGAGAGCTTGAAAATAAAAAAAGCTTGCAAGAGAACTTGGTAGATTGCATGTAAGTGTTGGATTAAAAAATGGAGCTAAGAGGGAAGATGAATAATTACAAAATTCAAACTAGTCATTGGGATTCAACCCAAATCAGTTACAAATCTTGATCATCGAAGGAAAGGTGGCAAGACTTACAAAAAAATGGCTTCTATACGACTGAAATGTAAGTGGATGCTAGCACATTACATGGATCATAGACATTAGATTTCCATAGTCCATTATAATGTAATTTGGATGCTTCTGGATTAAACTGTGTGATAATATATTTTTTCTCAATGTTTTGGATCATACTAAATGATCCTTCATTCTATTCTCCTCTCTTGCTTTCTTTTCTCTTGATGATGGATCATGTAGTATGATCCGAAATGTTGAGAGAAAATATTATCACACAGTTTAATCTAAAAATATCCAAATTACATTACGTGGATGTTTGTCGATCATAGTGGTGTCCAAGTACAATAGGTTATTTGAATGCTTGACACATCAACACAACACAAGGAAAATGTGAAAGTAGCACTGGTTAACATAGAAAAGTGGAAAATACATGAAAACACAAAACATAAGTTGGCACCATGGATGGGAGAAGGCTAAGGCAATGTCAAATGAACCTAAAATTGCACCAAGGATTACAAACACTGAGGCAGGTTCAAAACGTAACATGAAATGACAAAGGTATGCAATTTTTGACATTATAGCAGGTTGGTCCCAATACATGAATGAAAGGTAGTAAAGCCAAAATGCTGAATGCAATGGAGTTGGATAGCACTACCTCATTGGAGAATCATTTGAAGACTTTACAAGATGAATGGGAGGAAGCTCTTTATCTTAACAAGCTTTGACTCTCATGGGCTTTGTTATTGTTATGGAGTAAAAAGTATCCCTATGCCTTTTTACCTCCTAGTTTAGCTCCTAGGTCCTCGCGTTTACATTTTACAAGCTTAATACTTATCCCGAAGCAATTTCCCCGAAAACCTATGTCAAATGGGACTTAGGGGCCCACTCTAAACCTTATCAAGACCAAATTAGTGCCTTGGGACTTGGGCGCCCATGCCCAAGTCCAGCCTAATTTGTCGGGATCAAAATTTAAATGTGTTAGCTCGAGCCCTTTCAAATGGTTTCCCTCTGTTGGCCTTTTCAATTTAAATAACGAATGTTAGTGGGAAAGCATATATATAAGTGAGTTTATGTCTTCATTTTACACCTAGATGGATAATGCAAACTTGTGATATTGAGCTAAAGGATTTCAAGGCCTTCAATTGTGTGGTAGAGTAGAATTGTGTTGTTATTGTGTTTGTTTGTTGCATATTTGGCTTCATCAATTGATCTCCTCATGATTTGAAGGATCTTCATCTTCGTGAGGGCTTCACCTCTAAGGTGACATCAATTTGTGTTTCAATCATTTCAATTCATCATTGGATTTGGCCTTTACCTTCCTTGGGCACGCACTCTATCTAACAATAGTGTTGGAAGATTTGAATGTCCTTTTGGGGCTTGACCGAGGCAAGCTCCTAAACACCACAACCCAAAACCCCACTCTTTGTGATTACAAGTTACAGGTGCAGGATTTGGAAAAGTGCAGGTGCAGAGAAGTTGTTTGAAGGATTAGGATTTGGGATCTGGAAGAAAATTACTGATATTCCTCCCTACTAGACTAGGGCGCCTGTACTATAGTCCTCTTAACAGGCTTGACCCCGAACATAGGAGCTAAACACAATTTGACACATCTCATTGCTCTAGATCTACATAAAAACTGCCTTATTGGACTTGGGCACCTACCCCGTTGTCCACGAAGTTTCTATTTTTGAAAATCCAATTTTTGGTGAGTCTCTAATCATTCCTGAGCATCTTCTTGTACGCTTTCCTATACCATTCTATTTCTGTACTTGGTTGCATTATAATTAGGGTTTGAGGCTTATTCAAATTAGGGTTTGACAAATCTCTCAATCTAATCAATCTTTCCATATCATTCCTGAGTACACAAACCTATAGTTGAGTCCTCATTCATCTGTAGTGACTTGGCTCAGTTTTTGTCCTTTAATGTTTTTATGAAAGGAGGGTTTTATTTGATGCACCTTAACACCATTCATCCCTCCTCTACATTTTCACATATAACAGTTATGTTCTTGGCTTGTGTTTTCTTTTTTGGGTCTTTGTTTGTTTTTGGTTCTTTTGTTGTTTTCAGATAGTAGTTCTGTTGTTTAGTTGTTGTAACATTGTTCTAGAAAGGTTGTAACATTGTATCCTTTTATTTATCTTTGGTACAAGGGTTAGGGCCCTTTCAAAAAACCCCATCTTACCCTTTATCAAAACAAATCTACTTTGTTTCAATTACACTTAATTTTTTGAAATCAATATTTTAGATCACACTTAATTTCTTAGAATCAATAATTTAGATTACTTCCAAATTTCTAAATCAATATTTTTGGATCACAACCTATTTTCTAATTCAATGTTTTTGAATCACACTCATATTTAAAATTTAGATCATAGCTACTTCGTAAATCGATCACTCATTTTTATGGGCTAAGAAAGCCTTGGATTTAAGTTTTGAAGAGGTAAAGATAAATTGTCTTAAGATATCTAGGCTAATACATGGAACAATTAAGCAATCAAACAATTAACATGGATTAAAAATTTGAGTCAAGACAAGCATTGAAGCATATACTAAAATAAATGTTAAAATCAACAAGGAAGGATAAAGGTGCTTAACTATGTATGTGATAATGGAGCTCCAATAGCATAGGAAAAGTCCCACACTCTATTAAGGTTGAAAACCACACACGTGGCCCCAATTTGGAAAGTGATGCAGAGGTAGGAGGACCAAAACTATCCTCAATAACATTAACAAATCAAAGAACTAATCCAATTGCTTTTGTTAGATTGAAGAGAACATTAATACAGACTTTTCATCCAATTTTCATGAAGATCCAATGGTAGGAGAGAAAGTTATGACTCTTTTCCCAAAACTACAAACCCTAGGCAGCATTCAGACCTGCCCTCACCAAAAATGCCATAACTTACTCAAATATTAATAAAATTTGATGCAACAAAAAGAAATGGAAAGTAGACTCAATACTCTTTCCAACCATATATGGTTTTCTCCTGTATATATCTGTACAAAACCGTACCAAATGTTGCAACAGGACTGTTGCAGGGAAAATCAGAAAATTACAATCCATAAAACACTCATATCTTTCACAAAAATAAATAAAAATGCATGGGACAAGAAGAAAATGGAAGGTGGTTGAAGGATATAACATTTTCAATCCATTATACATCCATTCAATTCCATATAGGGCTGTACAATAGCAAAAGACAACAAATTTATGAAGGAAAATACAGGAAAACATTGTTTTTTCTCATTCCATGCTCAAATCTTCAACCACCCACGAATTCTTCATGGTTACAAGGCCTTTTAAAGGCATTAAAACATGTCTCTTCAGTTCATAACTGATTTGGAGCAAACCAAGAGCCAAATGACTCTTCACCTTCCAACTTTGCATCTTTTTTCCAATTTTACATTGACAACCTTTACATGGTTTGCAATATTTTGCATTTTTGAAACTCCTAATGACCTAAACACATAAAAATGACTTGATAAACCTCATTACAATGTGGAAGCATACAAATTTAATCAAACTCAAAGATTTGTCCAGGGCAATATTAATTTGCCAAGGTGCTCCTGCACCATACAACCAACCAACAAAATTTCCAAGTCCCTTGGAAATGTATCTACAACAAAAATCTCTTTCCTCTGTCTTTATCTTCAATCTTCTCAGCTACAATCTTTTAATCTACAGAAATGGTGACCAACCAACCAAAAAAACAAACTACCATCTTCACAGAGCATCCTCAGGCTCCTTCTACTCCCATAAGTGGAGTACTCTTCGGGCTGCAACATCAGATGCTTCTTCAGGTATCCATCTCTCTCACTACTTCACAACAAACCAACTCACCAAACCATCCATCTCACCCAACAGCAGATCCTGGTGATGCACCTACCACTCTCTCCTCAGTGGTTTCTCTATGCATCCTTCTCTAGCCAAATCTCTATTGGAGAATGGTCATGACAGACCTCATCTTGTCTGCCCACACACAACCTCAGAAAATATCTTTCTGCAGCTAGATGGAACAAGCACCTGCAACCAAACAACTGAGCAACACAAAATCCAAAAGGTGTAGATTGCCTCCCTCGGCGATCTATCTACACAATCAAGATCTTCTCGCTCTTCACCTGCCTTCTCAGTGACAGGAAAAAAAAAATACACACCACCCAAATCTTTCACTAGCTCTGATACCAAAATGATGCAGAAGAACTTTGAATGGGGAAAGATAGACGAACTAGACAAGGTTTTACTTCACCTACAAGCCCAAAAATGAAAACCTTTATGCAAAAGTGGGAACAACAAAAGGAAACTCTAGTATGATCATGGAAAGGTTGTATTGGGGTACCAAATGACTCATCCCACCCATTGGTTAAGGCAGATCACTCCCGGAACATACACTTGCTTCACAAATCCTCTAAATGGCTTGTCTCCCTAGAAAAAGAGAACAGTCCTCTTATCTTTTTGCACAGACCTTCAAATGTCAACCTAAGACATGCATTGGATACCCATTATGCCTCCCCACAGCATACTCTAAGATGGGTATAGGTTACTTTGGAAAATGTGCTCTAAAAACGGACTGGTAATGCTGCTACAAGGGTTCAAACTCAGAAATGTCACTGTGAAATGCCACGAACAGTCATGCATAACTTCCACACAACACAAAATGCACTCGATCGCTTCGGTCAGATTGTAGATAACATAGTTACAGACATTATCCCCAAGTTACATAAAGATCCAACGGTGGAAACAAAAGTTATGGTGTTTTTCCCAAAACAGGTTACTCTAAATCAGGGTTTGACAGTCTACACGAAAAATGCAATATCTTGAGCAAAACGAAACCAAAATGCGTGCAACCAAAAGAAAATGGAGGGCGATTGATAGGAATATCACTTACAACCAATTTGGCACCAGTACTTGGCCATACAATTCCGTACAACGACTGAAAACGGTAAATTTCTGAAGGAATACAATAAAAACAGTGTTCTTTTATTCATTAGAACTTTCCAATCAACCACCCACACCTTATTTGGATGTTACAAGGCCTTAATAAAGACATTCTTCATTTGTCTCTTCAGTTTCCACTTCCTTCCAACGAATTGGAACAAGGTGACCCTTCGCCTTCCTCATTTTACATTTTTGAAAGATACATTTTTAGGGATTTTCCATTTTTTATGACAACTTGTCATAAGACTTAAACATTAGACCCCTCCTAGGATCTTAACACATGAAAGATGACTTGATGGACCTCAATACAATATTAAATCATTACAAATTTAACCAAACTCAAAGATTTGTCCAGGGCAATATTAATTTGCCAAGGTGCTCCTGCACCAGAAAGCTCTAAACCTCTTTTTGCCACCTTGAACCTTTTTTGTGGCTTTGAATTGTGAACTTTTGATCTTTAGAAACCCCTTTACCTTGTGTACCTAGGTTGGTGTTTCTCAAAAGCATTGGCAACTTGCTACCAAAAATGGAGAATTCATGTCTTGGTTTGATGGTAGTCATGCCCCTTTTATCAATTCAATGTTATTTAACAAGTTTGAAGACATGCCAAGCATAATGCAAAATATTTGTCATTATGATTGTCAATAATGCAATGCTCTTGTAATGATATGATCAATGGTTAAGTGATAAAATCTTAATGTCTAAAATGACTCAGGGCTTTGTCCTTTTATACAAAACCATGGTGTTTAAATTTGAATATTTCACACTTAAGTTGGCAGGTAATGACTAGTTGAGATCAAGCCAGCTTGGGCCCATGATTAATTTTGATTGTTAAAAATGGGGCTCAAGACTACACTTGCAATCCCAAATTAGGTTTAAGGTGGCAACTATAGTATTAACCTAGATTGAAAACAAAATAATTAGGGATAGGATCCAAATCCACTAGGGAATGAGACTCATGTTCAAAAGTTTTGCTTGAATGCCAACTCTTATGCATAAATATGCCATTTGAACACTAATCTATTGATAAAATGTCAAAATAAATCTGATTTCAAACAAGTGGAAAAAATACTCTTACATCCAATGATAGCACGTTTAAATAATGTTCCTTGAAATAAAATATTTCTTTAAAAAATAAATAGTACAATTTTCAAGTAGGTGGTGTTTTTGTAGTGTGTCAAATTATGTGATATTTTTTTCAAGATTAATGGCTTAGTTTTTTACCCATATTTCATGAGTAGTAGTTCACAAGAACTTATCTCTCATGAGCATGAATGGTTCACTTAGCACTCATTGCATCTACGTGATACTCATAAAGGGGAAGCATTAGGACTTTTGAGGAGGTCACCTATCCTAGTACTACTCCATGAGCAGTGGTTCACAAGAAATTATCTCTCATGAGCATGAATGGTTCACTTAACACTCATTGCATCTACGTGATACTCATAGAGATGAAGCATTAGGACTTTTGAGGAGGTCACCTATCCTAGTACTACTCCAACTCAAGCATGATTAACCGTGGAGCTCTACAATGAATGGTTCATAAGGCACAACACTTGCTAAAGGTTTTGCAAATGGGATAGTAAGTTAAGTGGGCTTGATTTTGAGGGAAACTTCATGGTTAAGTGCATTTGATTTGGAGCAATACTATGATGGGTGACCTCTCGAGAAGTCTCGATGCTTCACCTCTATGAATCACCTAGATTTAATGACTGCTAAGTGAACAATTCGTATTCATGAGAGATAGGTTCTTTTGAACTACTACGCATAAAATATAGGTTAATGAAGATTGACTCAAAAACTACACAATTTAATCCTAAAAAATCATAGAACAATACAATCTCACATAAAAAAGCTCTATTGAATATAATTGATTCTTTATTACATCAATAAGTGTTCCCTCTATGAGAAACATAGAGTTCCTGTACAACTACAATAAAATCGACGATCTAGATGGTAATAAAAACATTAATAGACATCAAATTTCCACAGTCCATTGTATGTGTAGTAGTTTTTTCATCAACATTTTGAATGACACTCCATGATCCATCATTAGGATGTAGAGAGCAAGAAAAGAGAATAATAAATGGTAATTTGTAGACCTTAATAAGCTAAATAGGAGGGAAGGAGAGGAGAGGTGGCATGAGAACCCAAGAGACCACAAGGGAATTAAAATGGTTACAAATCTATGTGTACCCATACTCATAACCACGTATGTATACAAGAACACTTGCACATGCACAACCACAAAGCCAAACAAAGTTGAAGATATAAAACTACAAGAACAATGTAAGCAAAAGAGTTAAACAAATATAGAAAGAAATATAATTATCAGTGTAAAATAAATTTGTATAGTAGTATAAACAAAGAAGAAATGTAAAGCCCCTCAATTTTGGCTTGTGTCAACTGATAGTTTTCCATTGCTTTTAGATAATTTTGAGACATTTGAGTGGTTAGATTTATGGTTTATGCTTATTATGTTCATGATGGACTATGGTTGACTAATGTGGTTATTGACATGTGTTATGATGACATTATTGTTATTACAATTTATGTTGTGACATGGTTAGTTGATAGTTAATTGATTATGCAGAATAATGTTACTGTGCTATATGGATTTAATATTGTCTGATTAGAGATGTTTGTGTTTATTGTTATGCTTGTGAGCAGGGACAGTGTAGTATTACTCACTTCGAGCACCCTATTGCGCTGCGATTCCCTGACTCTGTGTGTTTGATATATATGCGTATGTTTTATACAACCTATCATCTTGATGCATGTTGCAGGTACCGGGCATCGACTCCACTTGACTTAGCAGTTCTGAGCGTGCCCTTGGCCAATGGATATTGTTGAAAGGAGATAACATGGGGTTTTCCCTAGGTTAGTTTCAGTCTTTAGTTTGTGACCGTGAGTCGAGGTGTCACCCTTTGGTCCTTGCTTCAGGATGTTGGTCGCCATGTGGTACGTGGAGTTATGGTCAGGTTTTGTTTAATTAAGCGTATGTGTATTTTGGTAACACATTAATGAATGATATAATAGTAATAATAGGCTTGATATAGTGATATTTATGTAAAAATTAATTAAAATTGTAAATTGAGAAATAATGAAAAATATTTTAACTATGAATTAAAGTAATAGCTTTAATAATTAAATCCTATTGACATTTGTCATAAGTGAATGGTATTATTTTATTGTTGAAATTGTATTTGGTTTTAGGGAAAATATTTTATTAGTTAATAATTTAATTTTTGTTAGTTGTCAAATAAGTTTTTAGTATTGGGGAATCTCTCTAAATAAAGTATAAGTTAATTGTTTTTCAGTTTTTAAGGGGGTTAGTGGGATTTTCTGTAGCGGATTCAGGATAGTGGATATTTATGACTCTTAGCTAATTTTGCTTCTGGGGGTTTTTATTTTGAGGGGGAGTTGTTCTAAAGGGGTGAGATAGAAAATTAGAGAAAATGGTTACGGGAAGTTGAAGAAGAGGGAAGCTGAGGAAAGTTTGAAGGATTGGATTGAAAAATTTCAGGTATGTATACTTGTATCAGTCATAGTAGTTAAATTTCATGTTGAATTTCTAGTGTGTATTTGAAATTTCCTCTTTAGTTTAGTGAGCTCTTTGTCTTCCTGTCACCATTCGAAGTTTCCTGTAACTCCATGCTTGATAATTGTTTGGTCGCCAAAAATTCTCTAGATATTGCTCTAGTTCTATTTTTTTCATATCCTTGCTAATCTTGCTACTCTCATTACCATCAAACTGTTTAACCAGCTTTTGCTTCTCGGGATCCATTGCTAGAAAATGATTCTTTTAAAAAAAATTTCAATGTTGGCTCTAAGAAATCATAGTGCCAGAGGTATCATGTGAACTGCTCCTTTATCCCTATCTCAGCATGCCATGTTACGGCCTCCTCTATCTTTTTTCCTCCTAATTTTTTTTGCCTGAAATTTATGATTTGAAAGAGTGTAGATGAGGTTATACGTTGGTCAAGTTTCAATTGCAGCTCTACAACTCTTATTACCCTTTGCCGTCGCTGTACAATTTCGACTTGCCTCCCCTTTTATCTAGTCCACTTTGAAATCTTGTGTTGCCTTGCACGGCCCACCAGGCCGTAC
This sequence comes from Cunninghamia lanceolata, assembly GCA_027924645.1. Taxonomy (NCBI): domain Eukaryota; kingdom Viridiplantae; phylum Streptophyta; class Pinopsida; order Cupressales; family Cupressaceae; genus Cunninghamia; species Cunninghamia lanceolata. The sequence continues at coordinate 1,738,608 of BSBN01000143.1, read as the reverse complement.
GACATAGGAGAGGGTGTGAGTCTGAAAACAAAATTCTTCTTGCAAATATTCTAGCTTCCTCTTAGCTGCCGTACGATCTCCCCTTGGTCATTAGTTCTTCTGTCTACTGCAACAAATGAAGGTTAAATCAATGGGTTGGATCCTCTGAATCTCTGAAAATCTATATTAGTTTCATTCTCTTGAATCTGTATTGCCATGGCTTTCTTCTGGAAGACCATTCTTCTTTGTTTGATCAAATCCTCAAAATTTTCTTTCAATCTCTTCTCTTTGATTTTTTTGGGGTTCCTCAATTAAAATCATATCACTTGATTTTTTTTCTTATAATTACAAGGATTCATAGAATAGACAACTAAATCTAATTAGGAAGTTTCTAAATTCAACTCCATGTATGTTTAATAAACTTGTCTATATAATTATTATTTTGTGATAGTTAACAATTGTCAAATACAAATTAAATTACTCTTTACGAATTAAAATGATGTAACTTTTGATTAGTCAAACTTATATATATTTTGTTAGGATAGATTTATATTATATTTTTTATTAAATATAGATTAGATTTAGTAGATGAAAGATTGTATTGGATTTTAATGACAATATTAGCTTTTAAACCAATGTTAGATGATGTTACAATACTAGAATTAAATGTATTGAGTTAAATAATTATATTTATTTTATTGTATTAGTCATAAATTGTTTAGTTATGACTTAATAATATACCTTGTTTTAATAAGTGAATATTAAATTAGAGATTTATTGTGACTTGAATTATTAAGGTATTGGTTAAACAAATATTAGATGGATTTATAAGCCAAGAATTAGAAAACTTCAATTTGTAACTCTTTGAACAACTCATAAATCTTGCTTTGTGTTTTTAGTTTTGATTTATTAAATCTTGCTTTGTGTTTTTTTTAGTTTTGATTTATTAAAATTGTTAATTTGACTTACTTTTTTTTATCAAACTCGTTAAAAGGCAATATTGATAAGATAATATTGGTTTATCTTAAAATATTAGGATAGAATTGTATTATTTTAAAATTAATTTTATTTAAATAAAGTTGCTTTAGTAGATGCAAGTTTGTTAAATAAATAAATTAGCTTTTTTTATGTAAAGTAGATTTTTTGGTGATGCTAGATAAATAATATTATAATTTTAGAATTAAATATATTGAGTTTTATTCTTTTTATCTTATTTAAATATAAATTTGTTTAGTTATGATTTAGTAACATATTATCTTGTGGTACATTGATTTTAAATTAAAGATTTATTGTGAATTGGGTTATTATGGTATTGATTAAACAAATAATAGATGAAATTAAAATTCTAGAATAGAATAGTATATGTTTTTATTATTAGAATTTTATTTTAAAGAAAGTTAAAATTTTATTGTCTATTGTTTTAAAAATTATTTTTGTCATAGATGTACTTACAGTTTGAGTTGAGATTGAGATTCTTTTTAAAAGTGTATAGATGTGAATTGTAGTAGTAAGTTATTAAATAAATCATAAAGGGAATTATAGATCTTGAGATTTGATTAGAATATTATTATCTTAAGTAAGTTTATGATTTAACTAAAAAGAGAGATTTAAAGTCTTTTATTGAATCCATGTCAAATAGTTTGAAAAGTGTTGTAGTATTTCAGTCTTGGATATATATATTCTTTGATTGTTTATTGCTAATTTTAAACTGATGTGTATCAATGATGTAATTGGGTCATTGCATTTAATTTGGTTTTGAGTCTTGTTATGTTTTGTCTAGCTTAATGTAATGGTGATCACGTTAGTTTTGTGAGAGGTCAAGGTTGTTAAGCGTTATGCTTTGGTTAGCTATTTATTGGTATTTGTGTTAAAATTTTTTTTAGCTCCAGAGGCTTGTTACCTTGAATTCAGTGTGATATTGTGGCAAGGATGTTTTGGTGATGTGTCTTTTGGTATGAGGTCTTGATGTAGATTGGAAAATATTGTTGTTTTGAATTTGAAAATTGTTGATTAAATGTTTTATTTGATTTGGGATTTTGAAATGGACAGGGAAAAGTTTCATGGTTGAGAGTTTGGATTTAAAATGATCTATGTAATGTTTTGGTTTGCAAAAAGTTTGATGCCTTTCAATCCCTTGTCCATGCATGTTATTGGTTTATGGGTGATGGTTAAGGCTTGCTAGTTGTATGTAGGAGAGTGACTTTCATGGTGGGGCCGGTGCCCAAAGTGGCTGCTTGGATAACCCCATGGAAGTTGTAATCAAGGGATAACTTAATAATTGATCTAGGTGGGTTGGGTAGTAATTCACATAACAAGATAAGTATGATGTCTCACCCATGCCTTGAGTGCTTTCATAGGCTAAGAATGGGATGAGAAGGCCTGGTTGGCAAGGTCGACCTCCTTGTCTCCATGAGAGGATGTGTCAGCTCCGCATGTGTCACCCTATAGGGCCGGTGCCTATAGAGAGGTCGCCAGGAAAACCATAGATGGGGGATGGTTTCTAGTGAGAGATAGCTTGGAAAACCCATGCTAGGACCATGCGATGACACTATCTCTACTGCAGCTTAGTTACTTCCTCTTTGTTTTGGTTGTTGCCTCTGAAGAATTGACTTGTCTTGAAGATTTGTCTTAATGATTTGACTTGTCTTGCTGATTTAACTTGACTTGAAGAATTGACTTGTCTTGATGATTTGACTTGTCTTGATGATTTGACTTGTCTTGCTGATTTAACTTGACTTGATAATTTGACTTTTCTTGATGATTTGACTTGTCTTGAAGATTTGTCTTGATGATTTGACTTGTCTTGCTGATTTAACTTGTCTTGATGATTTGACTTGTCTTGAAGATTTGACTTGTCTTGCTAATTTGACTTGTTTTGATGATTTAACTTGTCTTGATGATCTGAGTTGTCTATGCCAAGTTTGTATCTGTCTACTTGTGTCCCTTGACTTAGTGGAACCTCATTGTTATCTCCTAGCTCAGAGGGGTGGACCTCAGGGTTCCACATGGTTGGGTGGAAGAGCTTAATCCATTGGTTTTCCTTGGCTGACCTGATTCATGATCACTAAGATGATTCTCCAGGTTTAGACTTGTACTTGCATCCTCAAGAGTTATATTATAATTTCAGTATTGTATTATATTGTTGTATATTGTAAACTGACGTGATCGGTCATGTAATCTAGTATTTGAACCTTTGTAACTGTTCATCTCTACAAATGAATGATGTAACTCCTCTTCTGTTGTATTATAATGTATATCACTTGTATTGTTATAATTTTATGTTTATCTAATCCAGTTATGTTCCCTAGAGGTGTTAGCTGTTCATTTTATTTAATGCTGTTAATAGTGTAATTATATTTAATGATTAATGCATTTACTTGCTTCGAAAAAAAAAAATCTGTAAATTTTGCACTTGTTAGTCTAACACTCTAGGGTTGCATGACGGGACATCACAAGAAAAAACACCATGGCATAATTATCTAAGTAGAATATAGTTCTATGAAAAAAACACGTCAATACACACACACACACACACACACACATATCTGTGTGTGTGTGGGCGTGCATTTTTTTCTTCATGTAACTATATTCTACTTAGATAATTATGTCATGGTGTTTTTTATTTTTTGTTTATACTACTATACAAATTTATTTTACATTGATAATTATATTTATTTCTATATTTGTGCAACTCTTTTGCTTACACTGTTCTTGTAGTTTTTTGCTTACACTGTTCTTGTAGTTTTACATCTTGAACTTTGTTTGGCTTGGTGGTTGTGCATGTGCAAGTGTTCTTGTATGCCCATGGTTATGAGTAAGGGTACACATAGACTTATAATCATTTTATTTCCCTTGTGGTCTCTCGGGTTCCCATGCCACCTCTCCTCCCCTTCCCTACTATTTAGCTTTTTAAGGTCTCCAAATTATCATTTCTTATTCTCTTTTCTTGCTCTGTACATCTTGATGATGGATCATGGAGTGTGATTTGGAACGTTGATGAAAAAACTACTATACAGTTTAATCTTGAAGCACTCAAATTGCAATAAAAACATTGTTTGACCATTAAAAAATGGTGGATGTCTAATAGGTGAAATAAAAACTATGCTTGTGGAAACTGGTCGCCTATGCTTTATTGACAACATTATTAGTCTGACAATTTTCATATTGTAATGACAAGAGATGGCCATACACGTGTCAAATAAGGAATACACAAATAATGTAGGACTCATGAAATTAAATTGGATAACTCACTTCGGTAATATAAAATTATCATTCTCTCAATTATGTAGATGTAGTCTTGATTATTTAGAGCAGTTGTTTGCTGTTATGCCTTTGTTTCGTTAAAATTCTTTACTTTAGAAATATAAAATTATATTATATTGTAGATTAAAAGGACTACCATCAAACAAATCTTTAAAGATTGTTTTAGATTAATTAGCCTAGATTAATTTCATTTATATTATATTTAATATTTACTCTTTAAATGTTGCTAGGGATGATTGACAATATCTTTAAAGATTATTTTAGATTAACTAACCTAAGAATAAACTAACATACATTTTAAGAGGATCTTTACCCACAATGTCACTCACAAACTTCAAAACCATTCTTTTAAATATTATATTCTCACATATAAAATACATACTAGTATATTTATATTTAAAAAATATATCTAGAGATATCTTCCAATTTGTTTTTTGATTTTGATATTTTTGTTTTTGAATAAATTATTCCAAGCTAGAATGCAAGTGTACATTTCCTATTAAATATATTTCTTATTCTTGGCATTTATAAATTACTCCAGCTAGAATATTTGCATTTTGTTTAAAATAGCAAAATCATTTTTGAGAGTGGTGTCAAATTTAGTAGTGTATTTATTGTAACATTTCATTATGATCCACTACAACCATGCATTTGAATTTTTTATTATTTGTTTAGATTTTTGTTTACTCGTTACAAGAATTTGAATCTTACAACCCTTGCTGTGAGTGTAGACACCTCTCTATGTAATAAAGTGCCATAAAATTTAAATAAATTTTTATACTAAATTTAAAGTAACTATCTTCTTATAAAACTTCTTGTTTATGTTTTTTATATTTCAAACTAAAAGAAAATTACCTGAATGTCAATTGCACATTAGGCTAGGTGGGAGTGCTAATTTTGATTAAAAGAGAAGTTAAAAACTAATTATACTGCCCAGAGTGCCAGCAGGGAAAAAAACACATGTAACGAACTTTACTCTCACGTGCAAAACGAGGAAATGAAAGCAACGGGGTTCAAATCCTGGACGGGGACCTTCCATGGTCAAACTCTTCCCGGAGCGCCCTACAAAATTAACCAGGCGAGAACAACGGAGATCTCTGTAACGACTAATTACTGAGATGTAGAAGAGTCGACATTGAAAAGATTTTAGAAAGTGTTTTAGGAATGTCACTCTGGGTTCCTTACACTGTTTGAAATTCATTCATTCATTAAGAATTACTTTAAGTTGTGCAATTTTCCTGTCAAAAAATATTGTACTGCTAGCTCTATGAAATGGACTCCCAACTGTATGGAACGAATCGGCAGCTTATACGTTTGGAAATTTGCACAATTTTAGGGAGCGCCTTAGTATGCTTGTATCATTCGTATTGAGAAGAGTAAGGCCTTTAGTATTATCGAGAAGGCTGGGAGTTCATTCAATGGGGGAGGAATGGGGGAGCCTGAAGCTTAAGAATTTAGCACAGCAGCTGAGGTTTTACAAGCCCCCCGATTCGGCGTTGTGGGAAAATCAGACGGAAGAAAGCCGCGGAGGGGTTTCTTCGCAATTGGGTGTGGCTGAATCCGTCACAATTTCGTCTAATTCGCCAGAAGTTTTTGCAGCGAGGAAACGGACTAAGAGGGCAGGTGTGCTCATCTGTTTATTTGAAGGTTCTCAGGGCGATCTCAGGGTTATACTCACCAAGCGATCCGGCAATTTGAGATCCCACTCAGGTTGGGGTTTCCTGCCTTTTCTTTTTTTTTGCGTTCTACCTGTAAAAAAATTGGGGTCTGACTGCATTTCTACAACAGAATATTTATCACAATAACAGAGATCAAATATAGGATAGGGCAGAAATTAAACATAAAATACATAGAGGCATATGGGTGCACATTTTCTTGAATAATATCTAAGCTACATGGAAAAATCGTCATTATGAGAGATATCAAATCTAAGATATGGATCAGTTAGGACTTAAACTTGAGACTTACCAGACCTGCAATGGATAGGCTTACTACTGAGCTACTGGCCATTTGTATTATTCGGAATGTGATTGCTCCAACGGTAGTAATAAATATTAATGAATTCAAATGTCAATAATTGGTAACGTCAGATATAGCAGAAATCAAGTAGTACTTGAACGTAAGACCTCCCAGGCGCACAATGAGTGCTCTTACGTCTATCTGCAGGTTTTGGAATGTGGATTGTTTCAACACCAGTATTAAATATAAATGAATTTAAGTGTCAATAATGGGATACAACAGAAATCAAATATAAGATATAGAGTTTTTGAATTCCACGGACATCTAGGACTCAACCTAAGGTCTTTGAGGCACGGCACACAATGATGTCTCTTTTACTGAGTTAATAGCCGTCTATATGGTTTGGAATGCGGATTTCTCCAAGAGTATTAATAAATAGAAATAAATTCAGATCACAAATAATCGACAATAGAGGATACGGTGGAATTCAAATTAAGACATGTAGTAATTTGAACTTAGGACCTCCCAAGGGTATAATGGGTGTTATTACTAACGAGCTACTAGCTGTCTGTGGCTTATACTGTAACCGCAGTAGTAAATATGAATGGATTCAATTGTCAATATTAAGCATTTTAGAATATGGCAGAAATCAAATTAAGATATATATTTGTTGAATTTTCTAAGGGCACAATGAGTTGCTTTTACTACCGAGCTACTAGCTTTCTATATGGTTTGGTATGTGGATTGCTTAAGATTAATAATAAATTCAAATGTTAATAATGAACAATATAGGATATGGCAGAAATCAACTATAAGATATGTAATTGTTGAATTTTTTATGAAGCAGCTAAAACTCAAATTTATGATTTCCTAGGTGCGCAATGGGTGCTCTTACTATTGAGCTACTAAGTGTCTATATGGTTTGGAATGTGGATTGCTTCATTAGTAGTGATAAGAATTAAATATAAACGAATTCAAACGACAGTAATTGGCAATATAAGAAATGGCAGAAATGAAATTAAGATATGAAATAGTTGAATTTTCCACAGAACAACTAAGACTTGAACTTAGGACCTCTCAAGTGTACAATGGGTGCGCTTACTATTGAACTAATAGCCCTCAATATGATTGGAATGTGGATTACTTCAATATGATTCGAACATGGATTACTTCAACAGTAATAATAAATAGAAATGAATTCAAATGTCAATAATGAACAATATAGGACATGGCAGAAATTGGTGCAGTTTCTAAGCTACTAATCTATATGATTTAAAATATGGATTGCTCTAGCATTAGGAGTAAATATAATTGAATTCAGATGACAATAATTAGCAATATAGACTGTGGCAGAATTCTTATTTAAGTTATATAGTTGTTGAATTTTTGGTGGACTAGTTAAAACTCAAACCTAAAACTTCCTAGGTGCAAAATGAGTTTTTGGTACTGAGTTCTAAATGTTTAATTGGTTAGAAATTTGGATTTCCCCAACAGTCATAATAAATATAAATGAATTCAAATGTCGATAATCAACAATATAGGATATATCAGAAATCAAATATAAGATAAATGTAGTAGTAAATATGGATGTATTCTAACGTCAATACAGCAGCAAGAAAGAAATAAGCACTAATGCTAGAAATCAAATATAATTTTATAACATATATATTACTAAAAATAAATATAAATAAATTCAAATGTCAATAATGAGTAATATATTCAGCAAGAAAGAAATAAACACAAATGGATGTGCACAAAGCTTTACTTTTTACTCTACTGATGCAACCTATAAATAGGATATAATGGCAATTCCAACCCTTTATATTGTGGATATAATGTATATAAACTATATATGGACAACCCATACCCTTTTACCTCTCATTTTCTTACCTGGTTACTGGTTAGATGTCTGTGTATAGTTTTTGCATGATTTTGTCATTTTTTTATACAAAGATCAAGGCAATTTTCATTTTGTTTATTTATTAACATTGTTCCACGTAGATGCGCCCGCCCCCTCAAATCTGCCCTTTCTGGGGACAGGGACGTCTCCGAGATGTGGGGATGGTTGGGAAACATCTCACCACTGTCCCCCCACTGCCACCACTACTAGGAAACGTCCCTGGGACGTTTCCTCCTATTGGGGACGTTGGGGGGACGACTAGATGTCCTTGAGACTTAGGGGAAATCTCTTGTGCCGTCTTTGAGACTGCTGGCTGTCCCCTGTGTTAAACACCTCCAAAATGCAATTTCTTTACAAAATCACATTTTTCTTGATGTTCATGCCCCCAACCCTAACCCTAAAAGAGTATGGGGCCCACCCACACCCTAAGCACTCCAAAAAAGATATAAATACACCTCATACTCTCACTCCAAATCACTACCAAAGTTTGGAAGCATTGAGCAAGGCTGCAAGTTGCATAGCAAGAGTGAGAGCAAGCAAGAGGGAGAGCATTAACAAGAGGAAGAGCAAATGTTAAGTGTTCAAATTTCAACACATTGCTCAAGCTGGAAGCTGTCAATCCTTCAAGGTAAGCCACGACCTTTCATCTTTTGGGATTTGTTTTTTTTGTCTTAAATGTTCATTCCTAAATGACGAAATCTGAAATCAATGATAATGTGATATTTTTTTGTTTTGTTTTCAATTTAAATATAGAATAAATTATAAAATTATAAATTGTTCATAGAAGTGTATATGGTTATAAAATGCTATTTTTATTGAAAACAGCAGTTAGACAACTCTAAAAACAACATTTAGGGGTTTACGTATTGACTATACATTTATAACAGGAGTATTTTAGGTTTTTTAGTATTTATTAAATTAAAATTATTAAATTTTGAAATGTTTATTTTGAAATATGCATAGATTATTTAATAGTTGATTAAGATTTAAATTTGTAATTTTGTAATACTAGTCAAATTAGGATTTTGTCTTTTGTGTATCCTTTGCTTTTGCACTTCGTGCAACTTGAAGTAAGAAAAACAAAAATGGAATCCTTGTTTGACAAAGGTTGAAGAACATGGATTCCTATTTTTGTGTATCCTCTGCTTTTGCGCTTTGTGTGACCTGAAGTAAGAAAGACAAAAAGAAAATATTTGTGTTTTGAGCCCGTGATAATTTAAAAGTTAATGACATTATGACATATGAATGGTAACCATAACTTTCATTTCTTGTAGTGTCACTATGAGTTCTCACACCATGAGTGATGAAGAGGGCCAGCAAGAGGCAGAGCTTATGGGGGTTGAATCTGAGACTTCGAGTATAGATGTAGGAGGTGGAGGGGTGGGGTTGAGGCAACTAGTTCTATTGGCAGTGCTGCTTTTAATTGCCCTTACAAGTTATTAGAAGAATTTGCCAAGGGTCTCTTCCATAAGAAGTCCCCTTTAAGGCAACCAAAGTACTTGCAAACTTGGGGCAATAGGGGGCTCTAGGTTGTGGAGATGTCATTTCTATAAACTTGAATTTCAAGGCAGCATTACAAGAGTTAATGCACACCTCCTTCATGTCTGAGGCAAAGGTGTAGAACTATGTAGGGAATTGTCATTCGAAATGTAATGTCCCTTTCTAGAACATTTCTTATTTTTGCCCTAAAACAATAATCCTAACTCAAAAGGATAATTGCATTAAATTTATACATATGACTTTATCTCAAATTATGAATTTTATTATAATATTCAGTTTTATAAACTTATAGATAATTCTGAAAATAGAACCTATCTTTATTTTCTGCTATTATTCTTCCTCAGATTTGCAGCTATATTCCTTGAATGAATGTGTTTAATTTCTGGTCAAGTAATGGGTTTTCGTCCACTAACTTAATTGGAGAGGTTAAGGGTTTTTCGTCCTTAAATCTCTTAATTTGCCTTGGAGGGGCTACGTCCTCTTGGCTGTAATATTTACTTGTAATATGTCTTCATGATTGATATATTTTTCATTGATTGATTGATTCCTTTCCTCCTTGAATGATCTCTCTTATATATCTTGCCTTTGTTCAAAGGACACAACCCTACATAGGTTTGTGACCATTCATAATTGAGCTTTAATTTGTGTTTACTAATTATTATAATTGAGCGTTTCCTTAAATACTTATGATTTCCTCCTAGCGCTTCTTTTTAAAGACCCTTGATATTAGCGATCTCATGTCTTCAATTTGTGATTAATTTGCTCATTTGAGGAGAGACGGCAGACACTATTTCTACTAACAAGGAGAGCAGTGACTCTAGTTCATCTAGTTCATCATCACTGGTATAACCCTTCCTTAAAATAGCAGACGCACTTCTTCCAAGGCAGAGATAGTTTGCATCTCCAATCTTATCTCTAACTGATGATGGTGATGGTGGAGAGTACGCAATAGCTGAAGCAAAAATTAGAGAAATACAAACTGAATCTTCCTCACTCTCTTTTCTAATGGACTTATCCATGAGCGTATCCTTATCCAGATAGAGGGCGACCTCCAAAAGAATAAGGCGCAGTCCAACAGAGTTTCATATTCTTATCAAAAGGGTTGGTTAATCGTCTAGACAAATAATGGTGGCTTGGTTATTTCAGTATGTAGAAGGAAAGGAGAGTGACGTGTTGGTGCTTTAACTTCAAGCACAATATACCAAAACTCCACGCCATTCTCTAGATGAAAGTGCCACTGTAAAACATGATACAATCATTCTAGATAAAAGCGCTAACATGGAAGATGAAGGGTCATTGTATCAATTTGGCAAAAAGAAAAACACACGAGATGTCCCATCTGATTCGGTGCAGGTATAGATGATGCAATAGAAGCATCCATTTTACACATTGTAGATGTAACTCCTGTATTAGCCTCAGAAATGGATGTGGATTGGGAAGGGGTTGTCTAATTTTATTTTGAAAACGGAACATTACAATCTGCCCTGCCCAAGATTGCTTGTCCTCAAGCAATCACAAGCGAGGATACTCCTGGGGTTACCAAGATCCCAAATCAACCTTGTAGATTTGTAATTCCTAGTCATTGATCCTTCTTGTGATGAGATTAGCTTCTGCTGCGACACTCTAATATAATTAGTAATTGAAAACTCTGCACTAAGTGATGCTTCTCTCATTGTCTTAGTTATGTCCGGCTCTGTACTACAATGATGTCCCTGGAGAGTTGTTGTTACTATACTATCTTTAACCAGAATGCCAATATAGGCCTTTAATATCATAAGGTTGATATCATCTTCTAAAGTATGAGGACAATTTATTGTCCAGTATTCTTCTGGTTTATGTACTTGTATTTCCCGATAATTCTCAACAACAAAACCCAGATTTGGAAATTGGCAAGGTCCGTAATTTAAGACAAGTTTTCTCTCATCCTCAGAGAGAAGAAACAAAAGGACATCTTGCAATAGCATAGTTTGAAACTAAGTAAAGGAAGCATCAATTCAAAGATCAATTTCTTCTTTGGCATCAACTATATCTTCAAAGAACCAATTGAGTTGGCCTAACCTTCACACATGGATATCTCTTTGAGTCCAAGCAGAAAAGTGAGCTTTCCATATATTAAGATGGGAATTAGAAGCACGACACACATCTATGACCTCAAATGCAATGTTCTTTTCTGAAATGATTTTATATCTTTTTGGTCTACTTTCGGGATTCTCACATCCAAAAGGTTTTCTAGAAATATCCCAAGATCTTTCTCTCCTTTTATTGGGCAACTCAAGATTCATGGGGTGGTTATCATAATTGCTGGTTCTAGTAATCTTATTTGAGGTATTTCCAAGTTCTAAATATCGCTCTTCAAAATGATCATCACGAGTTTCAAACGTAGAAACATCCTTTCCATCATCTAAAGTATAGATGTTCTCACCTCCAATAAAATTAGATTTTATACTAAACTCAAACAAAGATTTGGCTATTGGGTGGTCCACATTTGTATAAATCTTGAATCATATGATAAAATCTGATTCACTTTCCCTAAGTTCTTGGTATCTCTATGCCTTCCATCTCAACCTCATGACATGGCCTGATTATGATTGGATTAGTGTGGAGTATAGCTTCCCTTTGATTTTTATTATCCCATACAACCTTCAAGGTGAGTTTCGGATCAGCTAGTGGTTGACTCTTTGTTGTAAAAACCAATGTGGTGTTTTCTATCAATGCTTGCCTTCCTCCCCATTTATCCAAAATGTAAAACATACGAGCATTATAGTGATGTACTATAGATGATATTATTTACCTTGGAATAGTGGTGAAGACAAATTCCTTTGCTCCATTACCAATGAGAACAAAAACATCTTTACTCCGCAATAGAGTCCTTTCATAGATAGGTGGTAAGAATATGTCGTTATCGTAATCCAATAGACTTATTTCCCTCTCTTGTATGAACTTATGTGCAATAGTGTGAGTTTTATGGAGAAACGTTACAAAGGTTCCTTCCAATGAAATACCATAATAAGAAGATAGGAAATTCTACATGATTGTCATTTCTTACAGCAGTTAGGGAGCTTTGACAAGTTACTTCTTGTTTACAATTTTCCATTCTCACGTGCCATCCTCTCTTAGGTGGTTGATGTATGTTATGAAACAATATACTCTTCTTAACCCAAGTGTTATAAAAATTTTGCTCATTCATATATTTGGCATTATGTGTATCTTTCCACTGCCGTTGGGAAACACTTATATTAGCAAGAGCACATGTATTCTCCTCCATAGATTTTGACCTTAAAAAAGAAAATGAAAGACTGGCTTGATCACATTGAATGAAATCATATGCTGTCATGACTTTCTGCTCTCTCATTTCATTTTCACCAATGATCCTTGGTAATGAATACAAACTCCTGATTGTCATTGCTGACATCCAAAATGATAGCGAAATGTTGCATCCTCCATCATGATAAATTATGGGTGTGTTGTGAATACCAGGATCCCACTCCTTTGCGCAAGAGCAATTTTGTATGAGTAAAAGGATCTAGGTGTCCTTGATTGCAGGTAGTATCTTTCACTCTTTTCCCATGCTTAAAGTACTTTCCATTATGACAAAAATATTGCGAGGATATAATGTAAAGTGAATCTACACTATTATCTTCTTTTTCATGTTTTGAATTGGATTTGTAAGAATGATTGGAATACTTCCTTTCGTTTAGTATCAAACACCTCGAAGTAACTCTCTCCATTCTATCTTCAAGTGTGGTGGAATGACAATTTGGTGAATGCGTCCATTGTTCTTCAATGTCCAGGTGGGTTTCTCCTAGACCCATCATGTGCAAGTCAAAAGTCTCCTTCTCATGACTACCAACTAACCCATCAACAAGCTTATCAATCTTAGAACCAAAGGGTTTGAATGTTTCCTGGTCAACCTTCATGTAGTTGGTGTGCATCATCATGGAGTTTTCTTGATAAATTTGCAATTCCTCTTCATGGGGGTCAATCTTAGACAAATCATTCCTCACCCCAGCATAACTAATATCTTGCACATCATCATCACATGATCCAGTCGTTTCCATACCTTGCAAATTATTATTACATGGTTCATTTACCTCTAAACCTGAAATTTGGATGGATGTTTCTTGGACATCCTTATTTGCAAAAAGTGAAATTGTTGATATATCCTTGACATCTTCATTGTTGTGACTTAAAATCCCTATATTTTGGCTAACCAAGGTGTTCTTCTCCAATGTATATTCATTCATCATGCTACTTTGTATATCCATCAATGGCTCATCATTTTGAAATTCGAAAGATAGAACATTTGAGGCATCTTCCTTCAACTTGAATTTGTCTGATTCATCAAGTGGAACCTCTTTTGTCATACCTTCATTGATATTTTGGTGACGCATGCCATAATTAGAAACCAATAAAATGTCTTTGCCTACCAAAGAACTTTTTTCTTCGACCTCCCTTTTAGGTTCCTCTTGTTTTATTACTTCCATAGCCTCTCCTTGTGATTTTGATTCTTTCATCAATTCCTTCCTTATGTAGTCATATAGGTTTCTTTTGTTAGGATTCAGGTACCCGAGTCCCTCCAAGTACTCATCAAAGGAAACACAAGATTTTGCATGATTTGACAAACTTTGATACTCATCAATAATTTTGGGAGCCTCAAGTTTGTACAATATCTCTTGAATCCAGTCCATGTCCTCTTCCTTTCGCTAGACCTTCAAGTCTCTTTGACTAGAATACATCCAACATTTTAGCTTTACCCCGCAGGTTGGCAGGATCAAAGCTCTGATACCAATTGTAATGTCCCTTTCTAGAACATTTCTTATTTTTGCCCTAAAACAATAATTCTAACTCAAAAGGATAATTGCATTAAATTTATACATATGACTTTATCTCAAATTATGAATTTTATTATAATATTCAGTTTTATAAACTTATGGATAATTCTGAAAATAGAACTTATCTTTATTTTCTGCTATTATTCTTCCTCAGATTTGCAGCTATATTCCTTGAATGAATGTCTTTATTTCTGGTTAAGTAATGGGTTTTCGTCCTCTAACTTGATTGGAGAGGTTAAGGGTTTTCATCCTTAAATCTCTTAATTTGCCTTGGAGGGGCTATGTCCTCTTGGCTGTAATATTCACTTGTAATATGTCTTCATGATTGATATATTTTTCATTGATTGATTGATTCCTTTTCCTTCTTGAATGATCTCTATTATATATCTTTCCTTTGTTCAAAGGACACAACCCTACATAGGTTTGTGACCATTCATAACTGAGCTTTAATTTGTGTTTACTAATTATTATAAGTGGGTGCTTCCTTAAATACTTATGATTTCCTCCTAGCGCTTCTTTTTAAAGACCCTTGATATTAGTGATCTCCTCATGTCTTTAATTTGTGATTAATTTACTCATTTGAGGAGAGACGACAGGCACTGTTTCTACTAATAGGGAAAGTGGTGACTCTAGTTCATCTAGTTCATCATCACTGGTATAACCCTTCCTAGTAGATGCACTTCTTCCAAGGTGGATATGGTTTGCATCTCCAATCTTCTCTCTAACTGATGATGGTGGTGGTGGAGAGTACGCAATGGCAGGAGTAGAAACTAGAGAAATACAAACTGAATCTTTCTCACTCTCTTTTCTAATGGACTTATCCATGAGCGTATCCTTATCTAGATAGAGAGCAGCCTCCAAAACAATAAGGTGCAGTCCAACAGAGTTTCATATTCTTAGCAAAAGGGTTGGTTAATCGTCTAGACAAATAATGGCAGCATAGTTATTTCAGTGTGTAGAAGGAAAGGAGAGTGACGTGTTGGTGCTTTAACATCAAGCACATTATACCAAAACTCCACGCCATCCTCTAGATGAAAGCGCCACTATAAAACACGATACAATCATTCTAGATAAAAGTGCTACCATGGAAGATGAAGGGTCATTGTATTAGTTTGGAAAAAAAGCACAACACATGGGATGTCCCATCTGATTCGGTGCATGTATAGATGATGCAATAGAAGCATCCATTTTACACATTGTAGATGTAACTCCTGTACTAGCCTCAGAAATGGATGTGGATTGGGAAGGGGTTGTCTAATTTTATTTTGAAAACAAAACATTACACGAAAAAAGAGCTAAGATAAATAGATTGTGGGGTTGTGGTGATGACCAAACACTTGTACCTGCTTCTTTGCCATCAAGGGGTCCTACTCCTACTAGTACTAGGACTTCCCAAGATCCACAACTTCGTACTACAACTTTTCCATCTAGTTCAGGGGTAGTAGAGCCTAAGGGGAAACATAGAATGACTAGTAGCAGTGATGTTGCAAACATGTGGTAGAGTTGTTCAATGTGCAAAATTAGGATGAGGTAGATGGTGCCATGGCAAATTCTTCTTTGCTAGTGGCATTCCGTTCCATGTGGCTCGCTTTCTTTATTATAAGGAGGCTATGGCAAAGATAATAAGAGCATGACCGTTATATGTGCCACTAGGGGAGACAAAATTGAGGACAACAATCTTGGATAAGAACTATTCCAAGATTAACATTCTAATGGAGAAAATGAAGGCTACCTAGGTCACTAGTGGATGCAACATAGTCATGGATGGGTGGACAAACATCAGGCATTGTCCACTCATCAACATCATGATCACATGTACAGAGAGCCCTTACTTTCTTAGGACTATTGATTGTTCAGGGCACCGCAAGGATGCTGATTTTCAGCTCCAAATTCTTAGAGATGCTATTGAGGAGGTTGGGCCAAAGAATGTGGTTCAGGTAGTGACAAATGCGACACGTGTGCAAATCTGTAGGGAAATTGATTGAGGCAGCCTACAAGCATATTTGGTGGATTATTTGTTGTGTGCATGCCATGAATAATGCACTCAAGGACATGGGCAAAAACGGTTGGGTCAACGAGGTGGTTAATGATGCTAGAGATGTGCAGATGTTTATCTGCAACCACCAAACTTCACATGCACTCTTTAGGACCTTCTCCAAGGAGGAGTTTTTGAAACCTATAGAGACTAGATATACATTGTACTTCATTCTCTTGGAGAGGATGCTTGAGTTGCAAGAGGCATTGCAACTAATGGTCATGACAACATAGTGGAATCGGTGGCCCAATTCTAAGTCAGAGCAGGGGAGGAGGGTGAACAAGGTGGTGAAGAGTAACATTTTTTGGGCTGATGTGAGATACATTGTTGCTTTCATTACTCAAGTCTGCAAAGTCATTAGATATGTGGATGCTAATGCACCTAGCCTTGGAGAGGTATATGAGTGCATTGATAGTATGCTTGGTCAATTAGGGCCTTTGTACAAGAGAAAGACCCCACATTGCAACTCTACAATAAACATATTTAGCCAATCATTCATCATAGATGGGAGAAGCTCAACCTTCCCTTGCACATGGTTGCCTATGCATTGAACCCGAAGTGGTATGTGCAAAGGCTTGGCAGAGTCACCCCTATACAAGATGCTGAGGTGAAGGTGAGGTTCACGAAGGCTATTCAGAAGATGTGTGATTCTACAGAGGCTGGCATCATTCGTACTAAGCGGACAAAATTTGCCACTCTTAGGGGATGTCCATAAGAGGCCAAGGTGGATAGGGAAACAATGGCATAGGAGGATCCAATTTTGTGGTGGACTATGCACGGGCCTAATTCTTTGACAACCACACTAGCCATTCGTCTGCTGTCCTAGATTTCTAGTTTTGTTGCTGCTGAGAGGAACTGGTCTACTTATAGCTTCATCCACTCTGTTAAGAGGAACAAGCTTACCTCTAGGAGGGTGGATAAGCTTGTAGTTGTACATAGTGTCTTGCGTCTCATTGACGACAACACGCTTATGTACAAGGAGAGTCGAGCAGCCCGACATGATGTAGAGCCAGAGGAGCCAACACAAGTTGATGATGATGTACCATTGACAGGGTTGGTTGGTATTGGTTTGGAGAAGCTTGACCTTGAGGAGTCCAGCAGTTCAAGTGATGAGGAGGTTGGCGCGGACTTTGGGGATGAATGATGATTAGAGGCATTGGACCATTGGCCAATTGTATTTGAAGTTTGAATGTCATTTTGAATACAATATAAATATATTGATAGTTGACATTTTCATTGTTCAATGCAATATATTTGAGTATTTCAAGGTTTCATTTGTTATTCCTTATACATTTTTTTATAACTATTTTTTATTTGTTATTCCTTGTACATTTGTTATTTGCACTACCCTTCCCCCACTGTCCCCTCGCTGTCCCTAAATCTAGGCCCTTGGTCCCCCCGTCCCGAGACTCCATGGAACATAGTTTATTACCAGTAAATTAACAATGTTTGTCCTTACTCAAATTTCTTTAACATATTTGATCCTATGATGATTTTAGTTTTGCTCAAAGATTAAGTCAATTTTTTTTCTTTTCCAAATTGCCATTGATTCAATGGTAGCCCTGGTGCAGGTACGCAGGAAGGGGGAGGGACAGGGAACTGAAATGGAGGAACAGGAGTTGGAGTGGGGCGGGATGGTGCCTGTTGGATTTTAGATTGTTTTTGCCCAAAAATGGCACTATGTTTTTGATGAATTTTCTTTTACTACAGAGAAAACAAAGGGAAGTTGCCAGTTAGAAATGTTCATCTCTTTTTTCTCTGCATTCATTCAGACTGTGTGGGGAAAGAAGAGACAATATTTCTGCTGAAGGTTTCTTTTGTTCATGTAGCCTTGCCAGGAAGCTTACATGGGGCAACCTGTCCAGTGGAAATTGGAGTGGTAGTTCCCTCCACAGGTTCACAGTTTACACCATTAGTTAATTTTTGTTCTTTCAAATGCCCTTTTGGAGTTTGGCTATTTCTTAAGTTAGTTTGGTATTGTTGAGGATTATAAATTTTTCATTCTAAGCACTGATTCTTCTTATTTCAGAACTAACAATGAATCAATTTGCATAATAACTTACTCCCGTTTTATCTCCTTGGTAAAATTTTCTGACAATTTTCTTGAGCATTTTTGTTATCATTTATACCTCCTTAAATATAGTTTTTTTTATAATGTATCCATTTTCCTAAGACAGATGAAGTAGCTTACCTGAAATTTGTAAATCCATGCCAAAAGACCAAACCATAGTTTTCAGCAAGGCACTTACTTTCATTTGACTTTAATTTAGGCGCTCTCAATAGGAATTATAAACTCCTAGACAGTTGATTTCAGAAAGTATAACAAAAATCATTGGGTTTAAACATATTTTCTGCAACAATTCTTCTTATGCTAAGTTGCCAATTTGGTGGTTTGCCGATTTGATTTTCCTTGGTTCAGTACGGTTGGGTTCAGCCAATCAATATATATATATATATATATATATATATATATATATATATATATATATATATATATATATATATATATATATATATTTATTTATTTTGCACAAAATATACAAAAATAGGGTTGGTTAGGGTCTTTTATACGTTCAGGGGGGGGATGGGATTGGGTTCTTCCTGGGTTTGTTCAGGTTTGGCCTGGGTTCACCCAGAATTCTGCCCCAGACCTGTGGGTACGCCTAAGGTATGGGCTAGATTCTGAGTGAACCCAGTAACATAGTTCTTAGGATATCAGGAAACATTAAAATAAGTTAAATTAATATATTTTTTGCAAGTATCAGCTGAGGTGTGACTTGAATTATAAATGCAGGGGACCTAGGCTTAGGTCTAGACAAACTTGGCTTAAGCTTGGTTATTAAGGGCACTAGCTACTTTTTAAAATTTCTGAAATTTAAGCATGTGAGGAAAAAGATAGGTGCCATTGAAGTTGAAGGGAAGATGGTGAAAGAAGATCAAATCAGGTCTACCTTTCAGGAATTCTACCGTAAGCTCTTCTCATCGGAGGTTCATGGCTGTGAGTTTAGGAATGCAAGACAGATTGTATCCAAAAATGTTACGTGTAGACTGGATAAAGAAAGACCTAGCAGTCTAGATGAGGATATTTCTGTTGAGGAAATCTGTAAGGTAATCAGATCCCTTAGCAATGAAAAAGCACCTAGCTTTGATGGTATACCTGCTGAATTTTATAAAAAAGAATATAGAATGTATAAGACCTATTCTCCTAAGTGTGTATAAAAAAGCCATTTCTGGTGGTAGCTTGGGCAAAAATATCAATAGAGGGGTTATCAAATTACTTCCCAAGGAGGGGGATGTCACCCAAAAAAAAAATGGAGACTGATACACTTTGCCAAACGTCTCTTATAAGATCTTTGTTAAAGTGCTGTGTCGTGTCCCCTTTTTCCGGCCATTGATCTTGCCTTATTTATTATTTAAAAAATAGTGTTTTTAAACATTAATGTACTATATAATATATAATTTAATATAAATATATAAAGAATATAATAATAAAATATTAAAGTGGAAATTTCAAAATTTAAAGTTGGCGCTCAATTTTGGGCGCATGAGACCCATCCTTGGAGAGGTATATTTACAAGTATCATTCCTTCATCTCATCATCCGATTTCTGATTTGGCAAGTGAATTTTTGATCTGCTGTGCAAGGAGGATGAAAACCCTTGTTTGCACTAGTGAGGTTAGGATGAAAACCCTGCCGCTATTTTGGCAAATCTAAATCAGGTTTTGCATCTGGGCTAATTTTGAGTATTTGTTCGTATTATATGGAACTTAGCGCTGAAAAGTATTACATCATTGAGGATCCAGACTTAGGCGAGGGCTGTTATCAACATTGAGGGTTTCCAGACCTAGAGTGAAGTGGTTATCATTCCTAATTGTCGGCTGCACCATCCCCAATAAACTGCTAACGCCTAGAAAGAGATCTGGCTACCATTCGCTGAACATGGATAAAGGTCTGATCGCTACATCTGATGACATTTAAGCAGCACTATGTTGTGACCTAATCACACATTGCCCCATTGCAAATGGGGACCCACTCTTTTCTCGCTTTCTGCTTTGGTTTTGCTTTAGGGTTTAGGTTTTCTCAGAGCTTGTAGGTTTGGTAGTGTTGTTTTGCCCAAGTCTCGACATATTCTTGCTAAGGAGTCCGTATCTTCTCATCCTGATGCATGTCTTGAAGCCCTGAAATTGACTAAGTCTGGAATCCTGATATCTTGAAATCCTAAAAAACTGACCAAGTCTAAAATCTGGTGGATCCTCAAAATTCTAGATTTTGCATGTTAAATCTCATGGATCCGAGACTTATCTCAAACATCTTGAAAGTATATTTCAAAATATTTAAAGTATTATAAATTTTTACTTAAATATATTTTGAAATATACTTGGATTTCAGGTACTAAAAATTGACTAAGTCTGGAAAAGCGCACTTTTGCCCCACCTTTGCATTATGCATTCAATACAAACATGTTCAAAATTTGTGCGTTTTGTCTTGGGCACACTTTTTGAGGGTCCTTGCATTGTGCAATGTTCAACATTATACATACATGCACAAATCTGGCGCTTCTTCCTTTAGGCGCACTTTTGGGAGGTGCTTGCACAATGCATTTTTAACACACATTCACAGAGGTTCAAAATCAGCGCCTATTTGGTCTAGGCGCACTTTTACCCTTGCTTTGCATAAATATGTTATACATACATACCCAAAATTGGCGCTCATACTCCTAGGCGCTCATTTGGGACACGCTTGCATCATGCATTTTAAACATTTATGCAAGCTTGCATGAGATGAGCGCTCATCCCCTTTGGCGCATATTTGGAGGGTCTCCGCATTGCGCATTATGAATATTATACATGCAAGTCCAAAATTGGCGCTCATGCTCTTAGGGCGCACTTTTAGAGGGACCTTGCACTATGCAAAAATCAAATATCCTACATGAAACAATCAAAATCACCTTGGGCGCACTTAGTAAGGGTGTTCGCATTATGAATTTGAAAACTAATACATGAGCACTCAAAATTGGCGCCTAAGCATTTGAGCACACTTTTTGGAGGTCCGTGAATTCAACCTTATACGTGTCCATGTCAAAGTCGCACCTAAGGCATTTGAAGGGGTTGTAACTTGCAAGTTAGAATTTCATACACACACCTGCAATGTTGGCGCCTATTTCATCACATCCTGCATTAGACATTAACTTAATGTTCAGGGAAAATCTGCACTTATTCACCTTAGGTGCACGTTTAGACCCCCTTTGCAAAAAGCGCTCCATACATGGATACATGCAATTAGCGCCAATTCATAAGATCACCAAATCAGCGCTTAGCTTGTGGTCAAGTCGGCCCTGAAGTAGAAGGTTAGGAACAAGTTTTTTGAAACATTGAAAAATCATGAAAACCACAAGGAAGCCGACCTAGATGACTTGAGATGAATGCATATTAATGTAAGAACATTTAACTATTTAAAGCATTCATTTCCAAAACTGATTTAAGTGCAGAAAATAGCAGATCAAGGGTGAATTAGAGCAGAATTATTCAAGGATAGATAAACAAGGAATCTAAAATGTTCAAAGTTTCAAAGTTTATCTTAGTAGCTTTCTCTTGTCAAGCACTAGGATATTGATATAATGTGGTGTCTATTTTGCAGGTGAATGGCAAGTTACCGAGCGAGGAAAGTTAAAGTAAGGGAGGATTTCAAAGGATGTTACCCAAGTTCGAGAAGACTTCATGTCCGAAGGAAGAGCATCACTTCACCATGCATGAGAAGGAGTCATCATCCAGAAGTCAATTCCACGTACAAGTTCCAGAGATCATCCATTTCATGCGCCAGGAAGAGAGAACATTTATCATACAATCCACTCCAAGAGGTCATGAACAAGGACATCTTCTACTTCTTGTACCATCCAGAGCCAAAATCCTGCATGAGCACAAAAAACGTCACAAGAAGAGAAATGAGCATGAACATCATAAATCCATAAATTGCACTAAGGCATGAAAGACATCAAGAAATTGCAAAATTCCCAAGTTGCAAGTTCGAAAGATGCAAAGTTCCAGAGGTGAAAATCCAAGTTCAAAGGCTACTCCAAAAAATCCAGAATTTGGGAAAATATTTCAAGCAGTGTGAACACATTGAAGATCAAACTAGTTAGCTCAACACTGAGGTGGCATGTACACATCATCAGAGCAATCACATTTCGTCATGTCACTTGTCTACATTCAATGTATCTATAACAAACAAGAAGCTAAAATGGGCACCCACCTTGAGATGCTCCAAAGATGCTTTATTCTTCCTTATCATTTTGGAAAGTGTGGCTTTATTGCCTCTCTTGTTGTCTAAAAATAGTAATTCTTGTAACAAACTGCCTATGTGGTGTAATCTTGGCCATTGATTCTCGAATCAATCCTGGCCCTTCGTTGTAATTTGTGGAGTCTATAAAAGGCTCACTTCTCTCATTTGTAAAAGAGATAAAAAATAGAGTAGGAGTAGATGTTGTCAAAATAGGAGTAGATTAGGGGAGACTCTTTGAAATCATTGAAGAGACATTGTGAAATTGTTGTAAAAAGACTTCCAAAATCAATATAAGCTTATTGTTGTTCTCATGGTGATTTGTGTGATTGTGGAATGTTAGCATGGTTTCTAACTTCTTGGATGTGATGGAAAAATGTTTCCAAGTAGCTTAGTTGATAGATTAGAAGTTCATTGATGTAATGTTAATATGTTAAGATATTTGATGAATTCCTTTTTGGTTCATACTTTTCGTGGATTGTCGAAGGCAACTCACTTTGCAAAGTTAGCCTGAACCTTCATTTGCTTTAGTTCGGTTGTGAATGCTTGTTCAAGCTGCGCAAGCTGTGCGTGTTTGGATGGAGGTTTACAATATGAAAATCATTGGGCTACCTTTGGAGATTGCACCTGCTTCGTGTAATTGTTGGTTCTCATGGTGAAACGGAGTTTGGTTTGTGAGGAATTTGTCTATCATATCATGTTTCATTATTTCATTGTTCTTAGATTAGACTCTCTTAACCCTTATCTTTTGCCTTTTCTTTTCATAGTCAATTTGAGGAAGTTCCATTTCTTAAGAAGGAGAATAACATATTTGAGTGGAGTAAGGAGTAAATTCAGCGTAAGTCCCTTTGTGAGTTTTAGGAAATCACATCAACTATTTGGTCTATCCATTGCAACACACGAATCAGGAACCTTGGAGTTGTCTCACTGGATCACATTGTTTAGCCTTTGAGAGACTTTGTTCAAGAGAGGATAGAATACTTGGTATTTATTCTGAGTTTGCATGTGCATAAAAAACACATCAACACACTGCATTGTACTCGGACGAATCAATCATCAAACCCCAACATTCAGATCCTATACTGTCCAAGAGGGGTGCCACTAGCTTGATTCACTGTCCAATTTGCTATAGCAAATCCCAATCGCCCTATTGCCATCAAATAAGGGTCACCATTGGAAATCAATAGTAGAAATTACATATAATTGAGGTGCGAATCCTATACAATAGGTGTTGGTTGAACAAATCTGATCACGTGAGCTTCAAGGTGAAGTCAGGGTGGGTTTTGTCTGAATTTTGAGTTACTCTACATGCCAGGAGACCCAAGGACATTATATGTATCTGTATGTTTCTGGAACTGCTAATTTCCATGGTTATAAATTGTTATTCCAGATTGAAATTTCTGCCCAGGGCAGTTTATTAAGAAGCTGTTAATGTTGATTGGACATATCTGCATCCAGATTTATTTGTGTAGACAGTTTACTTTAACATTGGGCAGAATTGAAAAGGTTCCTAACCTACTATGAGTTAATTTGATTCATAGACCTGATTAGTTGTTGTGTTATATGGTAATTTTCATAATTTGGAATTGGTGTTATAATAGTGTGCTGTGTGTAAACCCTAGAAGATTGAACTATATATTACCATTCACTCAGAAACCCTAGACTGGTAACTACAGCTCATCATAGTGGTATCAGAGCCACTCTTTCTTGCTAGCCTGTGGGACATTGTGATGCAGATTCATGCAAAAGAGTGATAGAGAAATTAGGTATCAGCGAAGGGAGAAGAAGAAAGAGGAAACCATGGGTGACAGAAATGAAGAAGGAAACATTCAGGAGTTCATTTGCTGGGAAAACAGAGAGCTGGCTAGAGAATTTCAGTCCTCTATGAGAGAATCCATGGCAGAAATAGCTCGGATTTTGAAGGGAATGAATCAACAATGGAGTGCTAGAAGACCCAATTAGAATTTTGCAGAAGGAAACAAGTCAGCTAATGACAGGGTTTCAATTAATCCACCTACAAAGACATTCAGAGCCAAATTTTTACAAAGAGAGGAAGAGGATCCCTTTGACGAAGAGCAACGATTACCACCAAGACATGAGGATGAAATGACAAGGTATCATGTAGAATATAATGCCCTAAACCTAGCTATCCATCATGACATGTCTTTCATTGAATATTATGAGATGAAATCAAGGAATGGGCATAGGAGGAGAAGGTATTAGGAGCAGCCCTGGAAAGACATACAACACCGTTTGGGGAAGATCACTGTACCTACATATGATGGATCACACAGTTGTTTAGCTAGGGCATGGTTGCAGAAGTCAAATACATACTTTTCATTGAACCTTGTGTATAAGGAGGAAGCCATTAAGTTTGTTACCTTACATTTGGAGGGTGTAGCTCACAAATGGTGGTACCATGGCATGGTGACACAAGGGCATGGCTCTATTACCACTCTAAAGGAGTTCAACCAGAGATTGATAGAGAGGTTTGATATGAAGGATCCAAAGATTCATTTCAAAGAGTAAGCACAGTTGAGACAGGAGGGCTCAGTTGAGCGCTATGTAGCAGAGTTTCAGAGGCTTTCAGTGATTGTTCCAGATGTGACGGAGAGGAGACTCATAGTGCTTTTTGTGGAACGTCTAAGTGAACCTCTCAAGGGCTTGGTAAGAGCATTTGATCCAGGGTCTTTACAGGATGCCATGTAATGTCCCCTTCTAGCAAGTCCAAAATTTCACAACCTTGCACACAATTTCGACTTAGAAAAGAGAACATTAGTACACAATTCTTTCTTATAATATCAACTTATTGCAATATCCACAAGAATATCAAATTCATATATTTTTTACATCTCCCTTCTAGGGTTAGAGCCTTATAAACACAATCAATATGCATTTCACATTTTTTCCTCATATCCATTATGTATGGGCCTATACATTAATCAAACCATTCATTCCATATGAGATGATATGTTAGGATGCAATAGACCAATTTATTGCCATGGGTCAAATGTTTCTCTCCTTTGACTCGAGGGGTGAATAACTCACCAACTTTAGTCAAAGGCCTGTTATTTCTCTCCTTTGACTCAAGGGGTGAATAACTCACCAACTTTAGTCAAAGGCCTATTATTTCTCTCCTTTGGCTCGAGGTGTGAATAGTTCACCAATTTTAGCCAAAGGCCTATCCACTTAGCTCGAAGGGGTGACGTTGCACCATCTTGAGACAAGGGCCTATTCATTAAGCTCATCTTGAGCATTACCCATGGTTAGGCCAATTACTCATCCTAATTATCAATTCCTTCATATGGAGTTGGTGGACTAACTATAGGTTCCTTATCTTATGTCATAGATATTATCCTTACTATCTTGTGATCCTCCTGGATCACGAGATGGTACAATTGATTGTACTATCTCAATAATGGTGAATATGTGTATTCAATGTCTTACATTTTATTTTATTATGACATTCAATTCAATAATGATATTTTCCTCTACGCTGATAAATCATTCTATAATAAACATTAATTCTTATTCATTCTAATATTTATTTCATATCAGTATTCATATTTAGAATCACAACTATTTCTAAATCTGAGTATGATGAACAGACTATTAATTATAAACATATCAATGCTAAGGATCATGAGATATCTTACTACGTTAGAATCTTACCTTAGCTAATTTACCGTTTAATGGTATTCGCTGAAATGGACGATAGATGCTAGGAATGTTATTTGATTTCAATGATAACAAATCTCATATCAATTCTTATTCGCTGATGAATTATTCAAGATGGAAGTGACGCTGATGGATTATTCAATATTGGAATGACGCTGCTTCAATGATTGATTGTTGTGTTCTTCAATGATGATATAACGGATCGTATTTACCTTGCTTGTTGATTGCTAGATGTTCTTAGTGATCGATTGGTAGATGATTGGTGCCCTGATGATTGGTTCGATGAGGATGTCTTTTTGTTGATCCGATTCCATTATTCCACGTGTCTTGCAGACTTGTTCAAACAATACAAAATAAGGGTGGCTGATGCTATAGCTTCTTCATGCGATTTGAACATGGGCGCACTTCCTTCACTTACCCATGATCTTCTTAAACATTCACGCAACACATTGAGTAATCTCCTTGAGTGGCTAGTAATAACATGAAGCTTGTGAGCTGGCACTTGGAGTATTGATATTTGAATGAGATGATTCCCCCCCTTTTGTCTGATCCAATTGATCCTCTTTTATACCTTGGATCGGGTGACTCTCCATACAAGGGTCGCCATTGTTCATTATTATTAATTTATATCCCTTAATATATCAGCGATGGCTTAACTGACTTCCTTATTGTATATTTACTAAGACCATTTGATTTGTTTGTCCGATTGCTGTCAATCGATGGCTT
The DNA here is from genome assembly GCA_027924645.1 of Cunninghamia lanceolata. Taxonomy (NCBI): domain Eukaryota; kingdom Viridiplantae; phylum Streptophyta; class Pinopsida; order Cupressales; family Cupressaceae; genus Cunninghamia; species Cunninghamia lanceolata. The sequence continues at coordinate 1,711,460 of BSBN01000143.1, read as the reverse complement.
AATGATTATTATCCTTTGTGTACGTAGGTGGAGAATCGGCGCTGCCTTCTATTTATCTATTGTTTGTCTCATTCGGTTTGTGTGATCAAACATTATCATTGCACCCACGATGCCAAAGACTTGGTAAGTGATCGCTGACTCTGTCTCTAATGTTTGCTTTGTGTATAAAGTTCGTCTTACATTCTAACATAGACGCTGAGTAGCATGTTTAATATTTGACTTTCAAGTATATGCGTTGCCTTATACCCTCTATTCTTTATTTAATATTGGCATATTAAGAGGGAGTCGAATTTATATTTATATAATATAATAATATATATTATAAGGATATCAATATTCATATTTATATTAATAACTTATTAATAATTTAATTTAAATAAATATGTTATTTTATATTTGATCGATTCAACATAGGGACATGACATGCCATCAAGAGAGCTTTGAATTTGGAAGATTCAGTGGCCAAAGGCAAAGTTCAATCCCAAGCTATCTCCAATAGGACAACAAAGGAAGCCTTTCCAAAAGAGTTTCCCTCAACCCAAGCTGCCCCTATATCGATGACACTAGGAGAGCATTTCAACTGAGGTTCAAGGAACATAGCTTGGATATTCATTCAGATCGAATTGAGACATCAGTGTAATGTCCCTTCTATATTTGCATGTATAAATATGATTTGAGTGGCTAACAAATTAAAATTGAACTCTAAAATCCACAGTTACAGCACACTGACAGCAATACATAGAATATAACATTCCTATTTTATTTGATTTCTCAATGGTTCTGAATTGTTTACAAACAATAATGAATTCTGATTAGAGAATGGCATGCTCAGGAATTATCCAATTAACTCATTGAATTTAATTCCACACAGCAGGCTCAATGTAGGTATAATGTGCAGTTTGGTCAAATCTACAGTTATGTTGTGGCGAATTGAGCTGATCCCGAACTGGAGTCACTGTCTAATTTACTCCTCACCACTGCAACCCAAAAGGTCTGAATTATACTCCCTGCTAGCCACTATGATGCCTTGCAATGAAGATTATTGTGAGGTGGACTGATAACCTCTGATTAGGTGCTACGATTGCTAACTAGCCGCAGCTCCCTGTGACAAGTGGTGCATAAACAATGAGATACTATCGTTGTAGGTAGCTTTTGGCGTGATTTCCCGTATACCCTGCAGTGTCTCCTGGACATGTACCGATTGGGGCGATAAAGGATTTGCTGTGCAAATGCAACTTGATCCAGATATTCGGTTAGTTGATTGCGGATTGGTTTAGTTCTTGATTCCCTGCCTTGGCAGATTGTATGATGCAACGATCTGTATCAACCACCCAACGGTCTATAATGATTCCTTATTAGCGACTAAACCTGAAATTATGAAGCATCCACTTGTATGAGTTTAGTGACCAACCAGAAGATGTCTCCTTTAGTTGTGCTTTTCAATTACACAATGAATTTCTGAACCCTAGCGACCAGTCAAGGATGAGAAGTATTTCCACAACAATTTGCTACAGGGGGCGCTCCCTAATGATTCCAGGCGCTCCCTAATGATTCCAAATCCAGTGAATGATATAGAAATTTCCTCTTGAATTAGACAAACCAAGAGGGTTTTCATCCTCATAGATTGCAGAATTACAGTGAAGGTTTTTCGTCCTTGAATGCAAAATACAAATTCAAACTCAACTGAAGAAATGCCAAAATGAAATCGGATGATCAAATGAAGATAGGCGCCTCTTTGATATACCTTTTCGAATTAGGCCCTTGGGTCCTAAATTTCCTCCAAGTATTTAAAAATACTTTTTAATTTTAATTATTTAAAAATATTTTTATTTTAGTACTAGTGTTTAAGAACACCAGTTATTTTAATTATAATAATATTATTAAGTATGGAGGGTGGTGGAGGAGTCTGATTGGGCCAATGAATGGCCTTGATTCAGGTGGATGGGTGGAAAGGGGAGGAGAGATAGCAAAAAGAATAATAAGAGTGGACAAAGTATATGGTCTTGCCCAGAGCAAGATTGGATAAAACTTAATTTTGATGGGGCTGCTAGGGGTAAACTTGGCAAGGCAGGAGGAGTGTTCAGGGATCACAATGGTCAACCTCTAGGAATCTATGCAAATGATTTTGGGATAGATTCCGATAACATTGCTGAAGCTAGGGCCTTATGGAAAGGATTACTGATTGCTCGTAGGAAGGAATGGGGGAATATATGGGTGGAAGCAGATTCTAAAATAGTGATTAACATCATGAATGGTTGCTCCTCCCAAAACTAGAAACTAGAAATGATAATGGAAGAAAACAAGTGCCTTGCTTGGGAGTTCAGAAGAATCAAATTCTCCCATATTGGGAGGGATGGTAATAGAGTGGCGGACTGGGCGGTGAATCAAGGGATTAGCTTGGGAGACAGAGGAGATAACATGGATTCCATGTGGTGGGATGAGTTCCCCAGGCCGGTTCTGAAATTGATCCAGGACGACATCAAGGAGCACATGCCTGATAAGGGGTCAGACAGATGGTGATCACGAGGATGTCAATAGGGTAAGTAAGATTAATTGGAAAGGACATTGAGATGGCGGGGCTGGTAGAGGCATAAGTAGCAGGTATGCTTGTAGTGGCGGTGGAGTTGGTGATGTGATTGTTGGCAACGTGGGATGTTAACTGAAACTAGTTCCTCATTGATGTTAATCCCTCCATTGTTTTACCCTATGCGTGCTAGTGTTGCAAGATTAATGGTGTCGGGTGGAGATAAGGCAATGGTTGGGGGATTGCTTGGTGACAGGATGGAGGGGCAAGGAAAGAATGTTCACCCGAGTGGCCTGAGGAGACAACTGTTGATGCGAGCCGTGAGTTGCTCGGTGGGGGGAAAGATGGTGGTAGAGGAGGTGCCGCATGATGGAGAAAAGGGGAAATGTAGAAGGAAGAGGAGATATTTTTGGGAGGCGGCTACATACAACTTTGTCAATTGCGTGGACATGGAGATTAAGAATCCTTCCCTTCGGAGTTGGTTGACAAGGATTATGGAGATTTCCAAGAAGATAGATGGTGAGCCAGAGGTCAACATTCGTTCATCTATGGCTAACCTGATTTTAGATCCAGGAGACACAAGGGGGAGGTGGAATCTATTTGGGGTTGTGCAGATAGTTTCGACGGCGTCGATGCTCTCCGTGGTTGCCAGCTGTATCCTACTTCATGACGACTTGGCAGACAACTCGAAGTAGGCGGAGACGAATATGGATTTTGTCATGGATCATTTGCATGATATCCAAGGGAGGTAGTTTGACATCTTGATGGCACTGGACGGAATTCCTGAGAAGGTGGGCGTGGAGTTGCCGGAGCACCCGAAGGCTACACTATCTTGTGGATGTGACTCTGATGATGATGCTGTTTGGGAGGTTGCCATGGACTGAAATGCTAAGGTAGGAGATGAAAATTGTATTGATAATTCTCACAGGGGTGGGTCTTGTTGTGACGTTTTCACACATCGCCCCATTGCAAATGGGGACCCACCCTTTTTTCTCGTTTTCTGTCTTAGTTTTGTTTTAGTGTTTTGGTTTTCTTTGAGTTTGTAGGTTTGGTGGTATTGATTTGTCCAAGTCTCGCTAAGTTCTTGCTCAAATCCATGAAGTGATTGAAGAAATTGCCTAAGGGATGGATATTCAACTGAGGAATCCATATGCTTTCACCGTGACGCATGTCCCTGAAACACTGATAATTTGACTAAGTCTGATGTCTTGAATTCTGAAAACTGACTAAGTTTGAAATCTGGTGGATCCTCAAAAATCTAGAATCTGCATGTTAAATCCCATGGATCCAAGACCTATCTCAAACATCCTGACAATATATTTCAAAATATTTAAAGTACATATACTTAAATATATTTTGAAATATAAGTTAGGTAGGGACCTGCAAAATCTGGTAGAATTTCACTTGCCAAAAATCGCAATTTCCATGCTAGACTTGAATTTGCACCCAAAAAGCGCAAATTCCAGGTATAAGAGGAAATTGCACCTTTTCCTGGAGACCCCCGTTTCATGAAATTTTCGCAACTCCTTGGAAGTTTTGGTGTTTTATGTTCAATCTTGGTTCAAATTTCATTTGGAGAAAACTTAGAAAATCATCATCTTGGGAAAAATTGCAATTTCCAAGGGATAGTGGAAATTGCGCCTAGGGAGGTTTGGCACTCAATAGTTTGAAAATTCTCCAAAATCATTGAGAAATCTTCAGAAAAACGCCACCACTAGTGGAAATGTCGCAAATTTTGATCACACATGGAAGTGGCGCAAATTTGAAGGACATGAGCAAATGGCGCAAATTCTAAGGGCTAGTGGAAAAATTGCAATTGCGCCACTTTGTGGACCTCACAAGAGCTCAAAAGAAATAGAAATTCCTAAGGATCCCTTGAAAATCATTAAGGAAAACGTCGAAATTTTGTGAAGAAGTCATCATGGAGTAGGCGCAATTACAAGAAGTATAAAGAAATTTTGCTAAAATCGCAATTTCCAGTGACCTATGGAAATTACTCCAAAAAGTCACATTTTTGGGCATATGGTGGAAATGTCGCAATTTCCACTCTAGGGTGGAAGTTGCGCCAAAATGAAATTTAGCTCTTAAGATCATGAAAATCAAAGTTCAACTTTAAAACATTAAAATAGCTCTTGAAACCCATTGAAAATCACTTGCCAAGGGAATAGAAAAGTTGAAGGTTAAAAAACATGCTAAGTGAAAGAATCGTAAATTCCAGGCCATAGTGGAAATTGCGCCCAAAAAGTGCAAATTCCAGGCCCCAGTGGAAATTGCACCACCCTCATATACCTTGGAAATTTTGAATAGCTTTCAATTTCTCACATAAGGTAAAAGAACTTGACATTATCAAATACTATGAATTGTGAATTTTCATCTTGCAGATATTGGAGAATCCAGAGGCGAGCTATGCATCTAAAGAAGAGGAGCATCCAGAGGATCAAGACATCATCAAGCTCATCCACCTTGCATCCAAAGAAGGCGCCGTCACCGGAACACTGCACTTCATCGAGACATCATCAAGTTCACCATCATCCTACTTCCAGAGGAGAACTTCATTGCCAAAATGAAATTTAGCTCTTAAGATCATGAAAATCAAAGTTCAACTTTAAAACATTAAAATAGCTCTTGAAACCCATTGAAAATCACTTGCCAAGGGAATAGAAAAGTTGAAGGTAAAAAAACATGCTAAGTGAAAAAATCGCAAATTCCAGGCCATAGTGGAAATTGCACCCAAAAAGCGCAAATTCCAGGCCTTAGTGGAAATTGCGCCACCCTCATATACCTTGGAAATTTTGAATAGCTTTCAATTTCTCACATAAGGTAAAAGAACTTGACATTATCAAAGACTATGACTTGTGAATTTTCATCTTGCAGATAGTGGAGAATCCGGAGGCGAGCTATGCATCCAGAGAAGAGGAGCATCCAGAGGATCAAGACATCATCAAGCTCAACCACCTTGCATCCAAAGAAGGCGCTATCACCGGAACACTGCACTTCATTGAGACATCAAGTTCACCATCATCCTACTTCCAGAGGAGAACTTCATCGCCGGAGTGAGAGAAGAACTTCATCATCCATCTTGCAAACTCCATCATCTGAGCATCCAGAAGATCATTTCCATGTTCAAGTTCAAGAGCCTTCCACTTCATCCATCAAAAGAAGATCAAGAGCAAATATTAAATGGTCTACTCCAGGAATACACACGTCAAAGATATTCTCTACTTCAACAATCCAGAGCAAGAATCCTACACAAGCATCTCGAGACAAGTTAGTCGAATGAGCAAGGTTATCAAGAAATCCAACATTACACTAAGGAATGCAAAGATGACAACAAAGAGTGAAGAACAATGACAAGTTCCCAAACTCCACGTTTGAGGAGAAATAGTTCCAGAGAAGTGAAAATTTGAGTTCGAAGACTTGTCCAAGAAAAGAAGATAAAATTTGGGAAAATGCATCAAGAAATTGAAAATCCAGAAATTTGCTCGAAATGTTCAAGTGGTGTTCATACATTATTAGCCAGTCATTTCTCGCCACGTCATCACGTCCATGTTCAACGTATATGTAACAAAGTCCAAGAGAAAGAGGGCGCCCTATCTAGAAGATTCTTAGAGATTCCAACATGTCATGCTTATCACCTTAGAAAATGTGCCTTCATTGCCTTTGGGTTTTTATGTACACGGGTTGTGGCAACTTTTCCTTTTTACTAAAAATAGTTGGTTGTTGTAACTAATTGTTGATGTGGCAAAATCCCGGCCATTGGTTGCTCAAATCAATCTTGGCCCTTCATTGTATTTTGAGGACTATAAAAAGGCTCATCCACCTCATTTGTAAAAACATTATTATTGCTGGAGGGGAGTAGAATAGCAAATAGAGTAGGAGTAGAGGAAGCTCTTTGAAAGTTGTTGGAGAGAACTTGAAATTGTTGTAATCACTTCCAAGATTAATACATCTCATTGAAGCTTGGTGACAATTGTGTTGTTTTGGAACGCTGCATGGTTTCTTATTTCTCGAAGATGATTGAGATGTGTTTCCAAGTAGAAGTAGAATGATATTAGAAAGTTCATTGATATAGTGAATGTGTGTGAAGATATTTGATGAATTCCTAGGTTCATACTTTTGATGGTTTGTCACTGGCAAGTCATTGTGCAAAGATAGCCTGAAACTCAACTTATTGCAATAGTTCGATTGTTGATGCTTGTTCAAGTTGCGCCAGCTGTGGGTACTTAAATGTGAGTCTGCAATATGAAAATCCTTAGTCATCCTTGGGAGATTGCACTCGTTCCATCTAGTTGTTGAATTTCTCATGGCGAAGTGGAGCTTGTTATAAGGAATTTGTCTATCTTGGCATCGTTCATTGTCTCATTGTACTTAGAAGTAGAGTAGATTCTCTCTAAACCCTCGACTTTTTCGCATTTTCTTATTGTGGAATTAGGAGGTTTATTTCCATGAAAAGGAGTAATTAGTCGAGTGAGTGAAGAAGTAAATCCAGCGTAAGTCCCTTTGTGTTAACAACATATCACATCAAACTATTGAGTCTATCCATTGCAAATCACGAATAATGAACCTTGGAGTTGTCTCACTGGATCACATAGTTTGGCCTTTGAGAGACTTTGTTCAAGAGAGGATAGAATACTTAGTATTTTATTCTGCATGTTGCCTTGTGCATAAAAAACACATCAACAGGTCTGTGTAATTTGCCCACCCTTGTATAGATAGTTAAAGTTAAACAATATAGTTGTTCTGGTTTAGGTTTGGGATGCTGGGATAATTTCATTTTGCAGGTAGTTATGGGTGTTTGTTACAGTCTTTCTTTTTTGCTGGATAAGACAGTTAAAGTAGTTCATGTGTTAAAGCATATGGATTCTGGGTGTATACCCATTTTTGGCAAAGTTCTTGGACTAATAACCAGGTTTTATATAAAAAAAAAATTAAGTTGCCCTTAAAAATTAGAAATTAACTTAAATAATATTATTAATTATTTTAATTCGAAAAAAGGGACATGACAATCTGCCCTACCCAGAATTGCTTGCCCACAAGCAATCGCAAACCTAGATGATGAATCATGTTGTAATGGATGAATGAACGAATGAAAGATTTTAATAATGTCCACGAGGCCACAACAACCTATGGGATCAAGAGCGGCACACAACCCCCTTAAAACAGGACACCCATGCCTTATGAAGTTTGTAATTTCTTCTTGAGATCGACCCTTCTGCAGTGAATTTTGATCAAGAAATTTGCAGTTTTGCTCAGCCTTGCCTCCTCAAACAAGGTGCTTAAATTGGCAATTTTCAAGGTGTCTTCATAACTGGGACAAATGTCGCTATATGCAGAGCATTCCAAGACAAAGTGCCATTCCATTTCCACCACCTCTTTGTTGCAAAAAAGGCATATTCTCTCTTCTCACTCCTCTTTAGGAATCAACCATTTGCCCGTTTCACATCTAAGATGATGTGAGCTAATCCTTAGTTGTGCTATCAACATTTTCGCTTTCCACTTAATATCTACTCCGATGTAGGTCAAAGGTGGGCAAGTATAATCATGCATCTCATTACAGGTCAAATGAAACAACTTCTACCAAAAAACACCAAGCATAATTGGATGCTCAAATGCCATCGTGCCAACACTATGAATCATGCTATAGCATCTGGATCTTGTTTTTCTCAAATGGAACAACTCCTTTGGGAGACCTGTGATGAGATGCATGATTATACTTCCCCACCTTTTGTTGGAATGTTTGTCATTGATGTCAAAGGTAGACGAGATTGATTTCAAAGAAATATGTTGTCATTGTTGTATAAGAGTGATGCAGCTATAAGCAGAGATATATAAGACAATAGGTTCAAGCAAAAGAGCAGAAATATAAAGTAGATATTCCCATCAATAAAGGCAGAGAGCAGAGATATAAGGCAGATATAAAGTTTGATTGAGGGTAATTTAAATTAAAGATTTAAATTACTATAGACGGGCCAATCCATATATCAAAAGGAGAGACTTAAAGTTAAATAAAAACAAGTGGTTAAAGAGGCCGACCTAGGTTGAGATAAAAACATAAAATGGGCCGATTTCCCAATAAGAATTGGCCGACCTCATTGTTAATAAGAACTGGCCGACTTCTAGAAGTCTCAATGTGGCCGACCATATAGAAATTGAAGCGCCAAGATATATATAGGTGTGTAAGACATGCACTGAAGAAATAGAATATACAAGATGCGATTATAATGTGTATAATAAGATGTGCGATCAGTTTATAAGGAGAAGGAATTATATTCTAGAAAGCAGCGATTATACTTTGTGTTAAGAACAATGATTTACTTGTGAAAAGGCAGCGATATTTTTCAAGAGTTGTCTCTACTATAAAAGGTGGTGTCCATTCTAAAAAGGTATGTTCTTTGCCTTTAGTGAAAGGATATATGTAATGTCCCCTTTAGGATATTCTTGTTTGCTTTACTTGTACACAAAGATCACTAGAAAGGGACATTAGAAATATTAAAGATCAATAAATTAGATAATAATCAGTTCATAGCATAATTTGTAATGTCTCCTACTTGGAGTATAAACATACTTTAACATACTTATTGTACCCTAAATTAGATCATTAAAACTAGGGACTAATTAGTATTCATAATATACTCGATGATTACTATATTTAAGCCCCAATCCTTACCTCTAACCTAATCATCAACCCTACGGAGGATGGGGGATAACCATGTTAGGGCGCTAGTAAACTATTCCCCACAAGTAGGCCCAGGGGTTTCATGAACACCCGCCATTACCACCACCTGGCGCAATGCTTCATGAACACCTGTCAATACCACATTGGGGAGTAGGCCCAAGGGTTTCATGAACACCCGTCAATACCACCATTTGGCCCGATAGCTTCAGGAACACTAGTCCATACCACTTCGGGGCTCACCTCTCACCTACCCGGGGAGACATTAATACTGCCTTTCCCTAACAACCCAACCAATCCTCATGAGGGGCAATAGAGAAAGATTAAAGACCGGGTCATGAATATACTAATCTCTCATGTATTATGAATGAATATATAAATATAAGTAGATCTATATTCCTTATCATTTACAAATATAAGTCTTATTGACATTATGTCTAATATATATATATATATATATATATATATATATATATATATATATATATAAAGTATAAAATTAGCTTATGTTATAGACTATATACTTATTTATTATTCTTAACAAAATGCAAGTAAGACATAGTCATAATTAGACACTAGTTCATAGGGTAAGATATAGCGTACCAATTCGATACTACAAATAGGGATTGTAGATAATTACCAATCATGGCATATAGATATCCTTGCTGATATATTCTTGCAGATTTACATCTGCTAAAATATATGTTCTTTTCTCATTGTCTTTATTCCATTCTTTTATTCTTATATTCCCAAAAATGATATTCCTTATATATATATTGCAGATTTAAGTCTGCTATGAATATATTTTCATTTCCAAAAATCTATATCTCCCTTCCAATCTGCATTACAAACTTCTATGTATATCTTCAATCTTTTCATGAAGAGAGACGTCCCTTGACAAAGGTGATGTCTTTACAAATAGACATATTTCTTTACTTAATTGCTGCCTTTTACATACCTAAATCACATCTCATAAAGAATCGATGCTGCTTTTAGTAAATGAAACAAGTTTGTTGACTTGTGTTATAGGTGATCGCTCCACACAGATTTAATATTACCGCATAGAGTCTTGTCTTATATTAGCCGCTCCATGTGGTCGGCCACCTTTTGAAAATCGTATCCTTATGCAATTCACATTACCTCTAATTCTTAATAATGATCATTGTCTTCTAGACTCAATGAATACCTTGATCGCTGCTAATTATTATTAAGTCTTTAGCACTTGTTTCATTATTGATCGCTATTAATAATACTAATGAATAATATATAGTAATTCCTTATTAGTGAGATATAGTAATAGATTGTTAGTTTCATTCATATCTTTAATTTGAATGAATAATAAACTCACAATAAAAAATAATCAATCCATAAAGATATTCGATTATAAATAGGGGCATGACAATATATAAGGAGAAAGTTAGAGGATTTTAAAGACAAGTAATCAATGAATATTTTCTGAGTATAAAGGAAGAGGAAGAGCAGAAATATGAAAAGTAAATCTGATGTATATTGAAGATATTTGTGTGATAAAAAGAAAGGATATATGTTAGAGAATTGAATTGATAATATTCATATTTGAGAAGGAAGAAATTTGTGATTGAATCAGGTTTGTGTAAAGAGTAAAGTTTGAATAAGATTTGAGTGGATTGTGAAAAGAGTAAAGTTTGAATAAGATTTGAGTGGATTGTGAAAAAGAGTAAAGTTTGGATCAGATTTGTGAGAGAAGGTTATTGTGTGGGTTGTGATCAGATTTGAGGAAGAAGAATATTGTTGGGTGGTAATCAGATTTGTGAGAAGATCTTGTGGAGAAGTAAACTATATCAGCCATTGAAGGATTAATAGGTTGGAGCCTATCAAATAGAGGTAGGAGCCTCTTGCTGGGTTGGAGTTCAGTTTGTGTAGGGGTTGGAGCCTCCAATAGGTTGGTGCCTATAATTCTATCAAGTGGAGATTGGTGTATCCTGTGAGTTGGAGCTCACTATTTGTATGTAAAGTAGGTTGGAGCCTACAAGGAAGAAGAAAAAGATCAATATAATATATAAGCAATATTTTGCCATGGTTTTCTCTTGCAAGGGTTTCCACGTAAATTGTGTGTTCTTATTGTGTACTTAATTGCTAGATCTTGCATGTGTAGTTGATGTAATTGATTGAGTTTGAAAAGTAAAAGATTGTTAGATATTGATTCACCCCCCCCGCTTTTTCAGTATTACCGTGTGCTCATCACCTTTAACTTGGATCAAGCAATGAAAGCAACTAGCCCACACCATGCTCCTCTTTGATGTGATGACAGATGATGCTTTCTTCTCCATGCTTGAGGATATCTTCAAGCTTCCACAAGACCAAAGGCTGCCTAATGAATTTGCCACCATGTTTTTGCTGTGCCACTTCATTCTCAAAATGAGCATGATGATAACTTCCTTGAGTTCCAATAGATCTTACCACAGTACTGTAAGCTGAAACCCTCACGAGTTTGGAACAATCAGCTTGCATACAAGTTGGAGCAAAGTTACAACGGCCATAATTCAATTGAAACCTCATCCAAAAGAGCAGTACAGTAGTTGGAACAGTTGTTTTTTGCAGCTCCAATGGTTGAAACCCTTCACAAACAGCATGATACATGAAAAATTTCCAAAAATCTGCCAATTGGTGCTTGAATGTGATTGATAACAGTAGTCCAAAATCAGTAACCTAAAAAATCAGCAATGCAAAAATGGTACAGCAGCTGTAATTCTGAAAATCCCTTGCAAAAATAATAACATAGAAGTTGGAAACAACCATACAATGATTGAAAATACTTCAATAGCAGCAACAAACGGAAAATCACTCAATCTTATTACTAAATACACCTGTATGGCTGCAAATGGTGGAGTATAGTGGCCAGAAATGATGAGGGTAGTAGCCCCCAAGCTGAGATTTATGATGACAGTGGACTTGGTCATGTTGACTTGGTCATGTTTTCCTCGCAACATATTTTTAATATGCCATCACTACTCTTCTCCATTATCCCCCCTTTGTCATCCTTTGCAAATATATCTAAGTTTGAAACCCTTTCACCAAGTTTATGAGGATTCCCTTGATAACCTTTAATAGTGCCAACTACTTCTTCAATGGGAATGATGTCTCTAACATATCTTTTCTCTATCTGTTGATGAAATTCTCTACTCGGTGGCCATCCTAGAGGTACAACATCAAACACCATACTATGTTGATCCAAAATAGATCGAATATCACCACAAAAAAGTATTTCACCTGTGGATGAAGTTGTGGGTGTCATCATTTGATGTTCCATCCTTGTGGCCATGATGACTCTTGGAGCTCCATCTTCGATGCCATGAAGCATTACTTCTTCCCCTTTCGATTTGAATTTCAGCTCCATAGTCTGATAGTTTAGGGTGAATTCCCCAAGGGAATAAAGCCACTGTACACCCAAAACCATGTTAGTCTCTCCTAGTCCAACAACATAGAAATCATCACGCATCTTAATGTTTTCTCCCAATGTGATGTCAAGCTGATGTATCTTCTTAGTGCAAGGAATGGTGAAGCCGTCTGCAACTATGACATTGAATCCTTCGAAGTCTTTTGTGTCTAATCCTCTCCTAGATACCAAGTCGTCATCTATGAAGTTATGGGTGTCTCCACTATCAATCAACACTATGATCCTTTGCCCATGCAAAACCCCACAAACTCTGAATGGATGATACTTAGGTGCACTTGAAAGTGAAGCAAGGGTGCCCTCCTGAATCTCTTCCTCTTCAACCTCTGGTTTTGGCTCCTCTTTTTTAGTCTCTTCATTCGGGAATATCTCTACGTAATGTACCTATCCATGGCCAAGCATAGGTGAAAAACCCGCCAACAAATCGGGTAAATCGCGAGTACTCGCGATGTAGGATCTGTCGCAAGTTTTTTTTGAGAAAAACTCGGCACGAGTTTTACAAAAACTTGCGGCGCTAAATACTTAAAAAACCCCCCATTCCACGCGAGTTCTGAGAAAAATCGGGAGACTTTAGGCATAAATAATAAAACAAAACGTAAAAAGTAAAAAATGCGTTTTTATTGTCTTCAAACGGCGGCAACGAAACCCACGACCCACGACCCACGGCGGCGATGAAACCCTAGCTGGTGCGCGACGAAACCTCCTCCCTCTGATTCGATTCATTCCAATTTCCAAAGGTAAATTCGAAATAGAAATTTTAAATGCTGTTAAGTGTATCGTATGAAAGAGATTTTAGACGAACTATCAAAATTTATAGACGATTATGATCATTGATGATATATTATAAAAATAATTATAAAAATAAAAAGACTATCATATGAAAGGAGAAACTTTGGACAAACTGTCAAAATTTATATTCAATTATGATGATATATAATATATATTATAAATTTATAACTATTAACGACTGTATCATATGAAAGGAGAGATTTGGACGAACTGTCTAAATTTTGATGTATCATATGAAACTTGAAAGGAACTGTCAAAATTTATATACGATTATGAATTTATGATGATACAATCTTTTGTCTATGATATGTATTAAACTCTTAATTTTGATTTATATATGAAGGAAATGAGCAATGCATTCTACAATTTCATAAATGTGTGTTTTTTAAGAATATTTTTTAAAAAATTATGTTTGCCGAGTTATTGCCGAGTTTTTCTCCGAGTTTTTGGTTAGTCCCGAGTTTTTAAAAATTTTGGGTCTGCCGAGTTTTTGCCGAGTCCGAGTTTTTCAACTATGTGGCCAAGGCGTCAATAACCTGGTCCCCATGGCTCCTTACAAGTAAAGCACACTTCCTTCCTCCTAAGCTCATTCTTTGTGGTTTCTTCTTTGTTGATAATTTTCGGGATGTTTTGTGGAGGAGGGACTTCCTTCTGTAGTGGCTTCTTTTGTGGTGTTGGAGGTGGGACCTTGCTCTTAGGAATCAAACTCTTCAAAGTTAGGGCTCTCCTGATTGCATCTAATAATGATGGGGGATCAAAAACCTTAACTAAACCCTTGAGAGGTTCGGTTAGACCCTCCACAAATAGCACAATGAGCCTCTTCTCTGTCACATTTGGTACCATCACTGATAACCTTTGAAATTTTGCCACATACTGCTCTACTGTGCTAGCTCCTTGAAATGAACCTCTAGATCCTTCCTGTCAGACCTATCCATGAGCCTCTGTGTAAAATCAGCATAGGTAACAATATGGTTATGCCCTTGTGTAATCAACCCATGGTACCACTACTTGTGGGCTATGCCTTCCAAATGAAGGGTGACAAATTTGATGGCTTCTTCTTCTAGCATGGGGCTGAATGAAAGGTATCTGTCCAACTTTTGGACCCAAGCATGTGCAGTACTTTTTCCCGAACCATCAAATAGAGGAAGAGTCAAACTTACTGAACCCATGCTGCAAATCTCTATGGGGCTGATGTGGAAGAGGTCTTCTCTCAATTCTTGGCCTCTCTCAATTCTTGGCCTGTTCCTTGTCTTGAAATTGCAATAGTTTGCAAATGTAATTTTGATTTCTGATGTTTGGATCAAGACCTAGGTATTCCTCCATGCAAGCATTGATGTCATATGTTGCTTGATTTTGCTCTTCTTCTGGTGGTGCCTCTACTCTGGGTAAGTATGTTGGCTGAAATGGCCTAGTTGCTGATCCAACTAACACCCTAGTATTGTTTGTTTGTTTGAATGGGTCATTTTTTTTTGAAGTGCTTCCCTCACCTGTCGGAGTCTGAATTGGCCCGGTGGAATTCAAAGTGGCATTCATACTCTGCATTTGTTGCATCATTTGGGCTAATAGTTGATTTGTTTGCTTCTGATTCTTGATTAAAGTGTTAAACTTATCATCACCGTTTTCCATGTGTTTCTTACCTTTGCCTCCTATTCTCAAATCCACATCTCTATCCTGTTGTGGTGCCTCCAACTTTTTCCTTTCTCTTTTTGAATCTCTCATATCCCTTTGACTGAGCTGCATGCAATCATTAGCTTAACCCCCAGGCTGGCATTTGCATGTATAAATATGATCTGAATGGCTAACAAATTAAAATTGAACCCTAAAACCCACAGTTACAACTCACTGACAGCAGTACACAGAATATAACACTTTTATTTTATTTGATTTCTCAATGGTTCTGAATTGTTTACAAACAATAGTGAATTCTGATTAGAGAATGGTATGCTAAGGAATTATCTAATTAACTCACTGAATTTAATTCCACACAGCAGGCTCAATGTAGGTATAATGTGTAGGTTGGTCAGATCTACATTGAGGTTGTGGTGAATTGAGCTGATCCCGAACTGGAGTCACCGTCTAATTTACTTCTCACCACTACAACCCAAAAGGTCTGAATTATACTCCCTGCTAGCCACTATGATGCCTTGCGATGAAGATGATAGTGAGGTGGTTTGATAACCTCCGATTAGAAGGTGTTGTGACTGCTAACTAGTCGCGACTCCCTGTGACAAGTGGTTCATGAACAATGAGATGCTGTCATTGTAGGTAGCTCCTGGCATGATTTCTTGTATACCCTGCGGTGTCTCCTGGACATGTACCAATTGGGGCGATTAAGGAATTGTTGTGCAAATGCGACTTGATCCAGATATTCAGCTAGTTGACTGCAGACTAGTTTAGTTCTTGATTCCCTGCCTTGGCGGATCGTACGATGTAATGATCTATATCAACCACCTAGCAATATGTAATGATTCCTTCTCAGTGGCTAAACTTGAAATTATGAAGCGTTCCACTTGTATGAGTTTAGCGACCAACCGGAAGATGTCTCCTTCAGTTGTGCTTTTCAATTACACAATGAATTTCTAAACCCTAACGACCAGTCAAGGATGAGAAGTGTTTCCACAGCAATCTGCTACAGGTGGTGCTCCCCAATGATCCCAAATCCAGTGAATGATGTGGAAATTTCCTCTTGAATTAGGCGAACCAAGAGGGTTTTCGTCCTATATCATAGAATTGCAGTCAAGGGTTACAATCCTTAAATGCAAGATACAAATTCGAACTCAAATGAAGAAATGCCAAAATGAAATTGGATGATCAAATGAAGATAGACACCTCCTTGGTATACCTTTTTGAATTGGGCCCTTGGGCCCTAAATTTCCCTTCAAGTATTTAAACATATTTTTTTAATTTTAATTTTAATTTATTTTTAGTTATTTAAAAATACTTTTATTTTAGTACTAGTGTTTAAAAGTACCATTTATTTTCATTATAATAATATTATTTAGTTGCCCTTAAAATTAGAAATTATTGGGCCCAACTAAAATAATATTATTAATTATTTTAAACTGAAGAAGGGGACATGACAATCAGCTTTATTGAACTTGCACATTAGTCTTCACATGATATCTGCATTGACGAAGCTGTGATCTTAGGTAAGGAAGATCGTCAATGAAAAAGAAAATTAGAGAAGCTGTTGAAATTTACAAGCATTCCAACAATTTCAACCATGATGATGGTTTGGAGCTTAATGCTTCACGGAGACCCATTTTCCATTTTCTTAAAGCATATGACAGTTGAAATCAATTATTTTGTATTTGGCTCCATTTATAAGGCCTTTGTATTCAATTAATATTATAATAAGGTCTTAATTAACCAGTGGAAGGTACATTTATTATTTGATGTTGGAGTCAATGATCCTTACCATACATCTCAGCTATCTATATAAGGAGCCCAAATGTATTGTCTAATCATTTATCCTGATGAGGAACCCCAATGTGTGGCTTCTAACGACAACTCTTCTAACTATTGTGTACATAAATATACTCTTAATTTCTTTTATGTTAAGAGATATTCAATTCACCAGTACATTGGAGACACACAACTCTCTCATTGTAAGATTGGTCTACACTTTAAGAGTTAAGTCTTCTTAATTTTTATAAAAGCAGTCTTCTTATTCACTTGTTTGGTCCTTTTTCAATGTTGATTTTTGAATTAATTACCATGCTAATTGCTTACTTGTGGGGAAATTGCATCCTACTTATTTTATTGGCTAAAAAGTTAAACATCTCACATGGCTGATGGCACTATAATACTGGTAACTATTTGAGATATACCTCAGCGTAAACAAACTTGTAATGGTTATCGTCAATGCAAGCATATGATAGAGGAAAACAATTGCAGATGTTTTCATCACAGAGAGTCTACTTTAATAAAAGTCACATTGGTATGCAAAAGTTGCACTAGAGGCATGCGTGGGATCATCCAAAGTTATGGTTACAAATGAGGAATGAAGTGCATGCCCCAGCAACTTAAGCATAAAGCATATATGATTGTTAATGTTTACTTGTTGATTTGTTGTTTCATGTATATGTGATTATGTCTACATAGATATATAGGGTAACTTGTAAGTTGCAACATTTATGTGATTATGACTACATGATCTAAAATACACAAGTAAGCACTGTGTTGTCTATATTTGAGATTTGTGCATATATCAATTATGACCTTTATAAATAATAACATGAATGTTTCAACTTTTCACACAACAGGAGAAGTTTCATTACCTGGAGGTAAAATGGAAGAAGGAGATGAAGATGAGTCTGAAACTGCTTTGAGGGAAGCAAAGGAAGAGATCGGTTTGGACCCTTCACTTGTCAAAGTCATGACTACTCTAGAACCCTTTCTGTCCAAGGTTGCTAATTGAGTTACAAGAATTTCAAAAATTTGCTGATTGTCTTGCACAATTTTATGGAGTCTAATCTGACTTCCTTTGTGCAGCATTTTCTGAGAGTTGTACCTGTGGTTGGAATGTTAACTAATAGGGAGTCATTTATACCAGTTCTAAATCCAGGAGAAGTAGATGAGATCTTTGATGCACCCCTTGAGATGTTCTTGAAGGTGAGTATATAAATGCTTACTATATTCATGGTAGATATGTTTCATATAAATTAAGTTCAAGCCAAACTAATAAAAACTTATTAACTTCTTAAGATTTACTTTGCAGTATCATATTGAAAGAACATTGTAGCTGTTCAAATGTTCCATACTTTGATGGTTGTGTGTTTGTTAGGATGAGAACCACAGATCTGAAGAAAAACAATGGATGGGTTTCAATTACACTCTGCACTATTTTGATTATGAAACTGAAAACAAGAAATTCTTGATCTGGGGTTTAACTGCTAGCATCTTGGTACGTGCTGCCTCTATTGTTTACCAACAGCAGCCAGCATTTACAGGAACGATACCAGACTTTGCTGGAATCCAAAAAAGCATTTCTGGGAATGATCCCAAATTATGAATCAAGATGAATCTCAAGGCATCTGTTATGTTTATGATTAAAGCAATTAATCATAGACAAAAATATTGATGGCAGTTGAGAGAGGCCATGCGAAGTGGTCGTGGCTTCTGATTAGTGAGAAAAGCTAATTTTGTTTTCTGTGTAACTTATATATTATTTCCAATTCTGTATGCATTTGGAAGTGCACCAAGACAAACTTAATGTGCTCCCTATTTAAATAAAACATTCCCTTGTAACTCGAGCTTTCATTTCATGCATCTAATGACCTGCTAGAAATGTTTGTTACCATAATTATTAATAAGAATGTAATAGTATGCAAAAATTTGTAGAATTGATAAATGACACCAATGAAAGGCTCAATTCCAGAAGGGAAAAGTCTTCTAAGTACTATATTTGCCACAAGACGTCGTCTGAGGATGATTTTTGGGGATATCCCATAATCTTTAAATAATACAGAATTATTACACTGATTGGCATTTCCTTATCTGAGAAAGTGTTTGCTACATGTACAGCTACAGTTATGTCACATCCTGCAAAGTGGCAACCTACTCGTGGAAATTGCATGGGCCATAAGGGGGTATAAAATGAATATATTTAATTAAATGGTGAAACCATGGTAAAAGTTTAAAGTTAAACTTAAACTATATGAAATAAAATTCATCTACCACTCCCAGCACTGAAGTTCCAATTGTATTGTTTGCAGTAGTATTAGAAGGATAGCATATTAATTAAAGGGAGCAGTTGCCTACGCTTGGAAAGGAAGAATGGCATCCATTTTTCATCGACTTGGCTGGAGTAAATGCAAGAGCATGGGCGCCAAGGGTGTTATGAAACGTAATAGAACACAATATAATATTTTATTCAATTGGATCAACAATTACAAAGACATTACATGTCTTATATAGAGTTTGAAGTGAACTTACATTATTGCATGTCCAATGCATGTAAACTTAACTAAAAATAAAAAACTAATATTAAAAATAGACTAATCTATTTTAAGTCGTTAAAGTGACTTTATTATAAAAGTAAGTATTAAATATCTCTAATACCCCCTCTTATGACTGCACTAAAACAAAACAAACTAACATAAGCAAACTAAAAACATTCAGAATCATAAATTCTTTAGAAGCTTTTCTTTAAAAATAGTTCTTCAACTAGGTAGACCTCCATCAAGTTGCCTCATAACCCGTGTAAAGGCATAGCTTCTGAGTTGAATTCCCGAGTTCCCGGAGGACCACCTCCCTGAACTCTCGATTCATGAATCTCCCGAACCATTGGACAACAATCCATGTTGAGCTACACTCACAGAGCTCCATCATGTTGTCTCATGACCCTCGTAAGGGTATGACTCCTCAGATCCACAAACTCCCAAGCTAACTGGGTAATTATCAATACTGAGCTTCAACTACACTGGATTCCTTCCTGTCTTCAAAGAACTAGGCTTCTTTAGAATGCATAAAAACAACTTACCTTCTCCACCATCGTCAGCACTCGGAGGATCTTCAACAATGGCTACATTAGCTTCTTTGATCTTTCCCTTGAGAATATCATTTGCCCAATTTTTGCAGTTCCAAGCTGTGTGACCCATTTTCTTGCAATAGTAGCATTTTGTCCCCTTTTTGTCCTTATCAAATCTTCTACGATTTGCGTATAATGCTACCTCAGGTTGAGGTTCATCTTCTGCATCTCCTGCAATAGTGTAATGTCCCCATTTTTGGTCTAAGTGTATTTGGTTGAGCTAGGTGGGAAAACCGAATGTTGTCAAGGTTTGAAAAAAATAATATTGCTCGACTAAAAATAATATTAATTTTGATTAAGTAGTATTTTATAATATTTTATAAAGCCAAAATAATGTTATTTTTAGTCAAGGCAAATTGAAGGATGGAAAAAATAAATGTTGGACAACTTGAAGATTGAACTTGGGAAATTTGATGGAGAAAATAAAATATAATATTATATTATATTTTATTATTTTAAAACCCAAGACAAAAGCGATTGCCAAGGAGAAAAAATAATAATAATAAAATATTATTTTTATTGCAAAGTTGATGCCAAAGGAGAAAAAAGGAAAAATAAAATAATAAAATATTATTTTATTAGAGGAAATTGGCGCCCATAGAGGAAAATAGAAAAAAATAGTAAATATTATTATTTTATTGTGGGCGTCCAAAATGGAGGGATAAGGGAGAGAGAAAAATAATAGAAAATATATTTTATTTTTCCAAGGTAAATTGGCGCCTAGGGAGAAAAGAAGAATAATAATAAAATAATATTATTTTATTATTTCAAGATGGTGTCCAAGGTGGATGAGAAAAAATAATTTAATAAAATCAAATTAAAGATTTGATTTTGGAGGTGGACTTGAAAATTGTTTATATTTTGTCAAATTGGAGAGAAAGTATAAAAAGAAGGCTTTGGCATCATTTTACATATCTTTTGCTTATGGTAAACTTTGCATTTTGCATATTGCTCTTAGCTGAAAGTGAATTTTAGTTGAATCAAGGTGGTGTTCCCTTGATATTCTGTGGTTTGGAGATGATCCCAATCCACCATGTGAGGTGAATTCATATGGGAGTTCATCATTGGGCTTTAATGGTGATTTGTGATAGTTATTTTGCTTCATCCAAGCTAGGGTTTGACAGGGATCTTGATTTTCAGCTAGCTATGGAGATTCATATTCAGATTTGAGTTGGACTTTGATATATTTTCATCAACAATTGCATTTAGAGGGTTTGTGTGGTGATCGCTTGGCAAAGGAGAAGAGTTTTTGGCACTTTCTATCATCCTTGCATGTCTCATTTTTGTAACAACAGTCAATAACAGTCATATCAGATTCAGATCGGAGGATAATTGAGTCTCATTTTATCATATTTGGCACTTAGGGTCAAATTGCACCACTTGAGCATGTTGGTGCTTCATCTAGGAGACATACTTTCGATATTTTGGCATCATACAGGTTGCTGGGATTGCATATCAGAATGTTGATCAGTTCTTACAGGGTATTTCCAATCATCTTTTGTTGGGTACTTCATTGCCATTTGATAGAGCTTCATCTTCAATACATACAGCTAGGGTTTGGACATGTAATTTGGCATTTTTGGGTGTAATTGAAGGTCTGAATTACAATTCAGACTTGGCTGATTGTACTTTCCAGCCCTCATTGTTTGTAAACATCTTTCAAATTCAATAAAGAAGAGAGCCTATTGTTGCCAGGTATGTTCACTTGTGTTTTGGTGTTGGTATTTGTTGCATTAGTAAGCTGATTATTTGATTTTCAGTCATCATATGGTGTTATTTTATTGTTATATTGGAACCTTTCCATCTACAGTACTTTCCAAACATATTGTTGAAAATGGAATTTGAAAATCATAAGTGAATTGCAAGAAAACTAAATCAGAAAATTCAGATCAGCAAAGCAAAAAAATTCAGTTAGAACTAGTGAGGGTTCTTACAGTGGTATCAAAACATAGTTAAAAATTAGAAATCTTTTGGTGTTTTGAGCAAAATCATGTTAGGGGATTTTACAAATAGTCCTCTTTTCTTCAATTGTGAGAGCTGAAATCATATCTTCCAGAGTTTTAGTAGTAAGTTGACTAAGAGCAAAGATAACATTGCTGAATTTTGCAGGCAAATTGTTCAATAAAATGGCCTTGGCATCCTCATCATCCACTGTAGCATTGACTTCTGCTAGTTGTCGAAGAAGAGATCTCATATTGTTTACGTGGCTTGACATAGTGACTCCATCAGTCATCTTGAACTTGAAGAGCTAAAGCTTTAAAGAAAACCCAATATTAATTGCTTTTGCTCCAAACAACGTGTTCAAATTTTCCTAGATTTTCTTAGATGATTTTGCGAGATCTATTGACATGTCCCCATTTCTGGCACGATCACCTAATTGGAGTTTGAGTTAGCCTATCCTCATTCCCATAGGCTAATTCATGAATTGAGGGAATGCAGTGGTTGAGCTATGGGAATTTGGAAAGTTGTTTTATAAGGCTCAACTAATTTTCCTTGTCTTGGCGAAGTTGAAAATGGATTAATGTATTTTTACATTAATTATCAAAAGGACAAAAATAATAGTGAAAGGGGTTGTGCTTAAATGGCAAGGCCATAAGGTTCTCAAGATGGAGATCCAAGTTCAAATCCCCCAAGTAACATCAGTGGCTTATGTGGCTTCTAAGTTGGATATGTTGATGGGGAGGAGGTCCCACTTGTGACCTCCACGCTTATGAATAAAAAGAAAGGACAAAAATAATAAAATAATTATTTTTGGATTTGGGTGAACCATTTGGGCTTTTTTGGAAGATAAAATAATATTATTTTAATTGAAGTCCTAGCGCCCACTTTGGAGGTAATTTAATTAAATAATTATATTTTATTATTATTTAATTGGAGTGCTCAAAATAGAGGAAAATAATAATATTTTATTATTACTATTTAGAGCACTCAACTTGGGAGAAAGGGGAAAATTAAATAATATTATATATTTGAAATTGGGCGGCCACATTGGGAGAAAAGAAAATAAATAAAATATTGGTCTTTGGCTGACTTGGAGGAAAAAGATAAATCAAATCTTTAATTTGAATATGTCAGCCTACCTCAGAGGAAAAAGAAGATTCAAGTATAAAAGAAGGTTGATAGAGCTTCATTTCGTCATCACGAACTTTTGGCAACTTTGGCATTTTGCTTGGCAATTGTATTGCAGGACTTTCCAAGGACGAAAACCCTTGTGGAAGGAGGTGTATTGGACGAAAACCCAATTACATCTTGGAGGTGGATTCATATGGAGTTCACATTTGCACATCATTGGAGAATTTGAAGATTTGTTGAGCATTCAAGATCTATCTTTCATTGCATATTTGAGCATCATCATTGAAGACCTTTTGCATCTAGGAGCGCCACAATTTGGAGACATTGAAGATCCTTTACATTGCACTTTGAGTGCTGATTTGTGAGAGGTTCATTGCATGACTTGAGCGCACCATTGGAGGATGAATTCAAATAAGATCTATTGCCTTGAGGAGATCCATTTACATCAGATCATATCGGCGACTTGTTTGCAGCTGCATACCCTAGCCGCTGCCATTTTCTGGAGTGCCAATTCATTGTGCTAAGGTGCGCTGGATTGTTGGAGGAGTTTGCCATTGTTTTGGGACTGCATTTGATCATTTGGCATCACATTCATCATCATCTTGAAGGCCGATCTGATCTAGAAGGGGTTCATTTACCTTGCATTGGTATTGTTAACAAATTTGGTATGTTATTCAGATCTGATTTGTAACAGTAGTAGTTTGGGAGTTTGATGGCCATGTTGGGCCTATGAATTTGATGTAATTTCATTCTATATCATTACAATTTGGAGAAGCAGACTTGCATTCATATTTTGCATGCTTATATGTGTATTTCATGGTGTAGTTCATCAATAATAAGGACAACAGATATATATTTTCATTTGCCATCATTTTTACATGTGTTAGACTATGTTTCATGCTTAGTGAAGTAAATTGATAAGGTGCAGAAAATAAAATCAAAATTCAGTCCTAGGGTTTCAAATTGAAAATTGCAAATTTGGAAAATTTGGTCAAAACCCTAGTTCGGGACATTATAGTGGTATTAGAGCTTGGATCCTACCATCCTGGGGGGTTTGGGAAGTGACGAAAGTTAAGTCTTATCCTATTAGCATCTTGAGCATAAGATCCGAAGCTAGATCTGCCTGCACTGGGTTGTGATTTAACTCGATTTTATCCTTGTATGTTATATGGACATAAGATTGACCTAGTCGGGAGTTGTGGTTGTCCTTATGCAGTCTCCATATTTGCAACATTATAGAAGAAGACTGGGACAACAAATAGAACAAAAAGAGGTCAATCCATTTGCAAAGAACATGGATAGAGAAAGAGGTACAAGTCTGCCAATAGATGATAGGGATGTTGACAATATTTCGAGGTCTCTAGCAGCAGGACATCAACAAACTAACAATGCTTTGACACAAATGATGCAGTGTATGACACAAGCCATGGGGAATATAAGGGTTAATGCAACACCTACGGGTGAAGGTAGTGTGGTTGGCACACCTCGAGTTGACAGAACTCGTACTCCTACAAATAATAGACCCATGCGACCTACATTTCTTCCAAGGGAAGAAGAAGAAGAGGTTGTTGAGAATGAGTTGGTACCACCAACGGATGAGGACATGATTGCCATTCATGAAGCATATAGAGCATTCCAACACTTCTTAGAGAGGATCTCAGTTTTCAACAATATTGGAATCAAAAGAGAGGAGGAAGACTTAAAGGAGATCCGAGACCTAGGAGACAAGAAAGGCAACATCAAGAGTTCAAGGAAGCTTTAAACAAGGTACCTCTACCAAACTTTGATGGTAGTGGCAAAATAAGTGCAAGAGCTTGGGTCAATAAGTTGGATACATTTCTCACCCTCAAGCCTATGCGAGAAGACAAGGCTATTCAACTTGCAACCATGCACTTGGAAGGAGCAGCTTATGATTGGTGGCATTATGGACTTGCTACACAAAACCACACAATGATCCAATCGTATGAAGAGTTCACAGTCAAACTCATTGCTAGGTTTGACAAGAAGGATGAAGAAGTTTACTACAGGGAGTTGGCACAGATGAAACAGACTGGACGTGTGAATTCCTACATTGATGAGTTTCAGAAGATTGCAGTGATGGTTCTTGATATGACAAAGAGAAGGGTAATCATGTTGTTTGTGGAAGGCTTAATGATAAGCTAAGGGGTTTGGTGAAGGCTCATAAGCCTAGCACTTTGGATGAAGCTATTTAGCTGGCACTTGGTCTAGACACTACACCTTTGTCATTCCAGCCACAAAAGAAAACTTTTAAGGGCTCTAGTTCAAATCAGAAAAAGTTCAATCAGCAGAAATATCTACCTCCTAGGATGGATAATGAAACAAAGAATGAAATGAGGAGGAAGAAGCTTTGTTTTTCTTGCAAGGAGCCATGGGAACTGTAATGTCCCCATTTTGAGATTGCCCTAAATCTTGCCCTAGAATCAAAATTTTAATGTAGTTAGGGTTATAACTAACTAATTATATGCTTGAAGCCATAGATGAAAAAATCACCCAAAACTCGCAAAACTCGCGAGTCCACGCAAGTCCAAAGCGCCTGCGAGTTTTTTCATCAAAAACTTGGCCCGAGTTTTTATAAAAAATCGTGGCGAGTTTTGCATGAAAAGATCACCGGAAATTGCCAGACTTGCCATTAACTCGCCATCGCCAGGAATATAAAACTTAAAACTAAAGTTAAAAGGCAAAACTCACGTGCCATGCAAAAATTAGGAACACGGTGACAATATATTTCAAAATACATTTAAGTATAAGTTTGTATATTGAATTTCTTATACTTTAAATATTTTGAAATATATTGTCAGGATGTTTGAGATAGGTTCCGGATCCATAGGATTTAACATGTAGATTCTAGATTTTGGGGGGTCCTTCAGATTTTAGACTTAACCAATTTTTCAGGGTTTCAGGGTTTCAGACAGCCAAATTCAGGGTTTTGGTTGCGCACAAAAAGAGGAGAGGACAAATTGGACAAAAGAGTAGAGATAGTTCAGCATTTGTATGGGTTGAATAAAACAAAATATGAATCCATATGGAACATTATTGATCGGAGGTGGAACCGACAACTCCACCAACATATTCATGCTGTTGGTTACTATTTGAACCCCAAGTTTTTCTTCTCCTCTTCATTCAAAGTAGATGTAGAGGTTATGCTTGGCCTGAACACGTGTATTGAGAGGTTGGTCTTTGATGATAACCTTCGAGACCTCGTACTCGATGAGCTACAGAGCTATAAGAGCGTAGAGGGGCCTTTTTTTCTTCAAGAGATTGCATTCATATGTCGAATAATTTTATGATTTATATTTTCTAGTGATAATGAAACTGGAATTTCATATGTATTCGAAGGTTGAACTCTTTTTTTGGTCTATGATATGTATTATCAAACTAGAATTTCATATGTATTTGAAGGTTGAACTCTTTTTTAGGTCTATGATATGTTTAAACTCTTAATTTTGATTTATATATGAAGGAAATCAGTACTGCATTCTACAATTTCAGAAATGTGTGTTTTTTAAGAATATATTAAAAAAATTGTGCATTTTTAAATGTTCGATAAATTTGCCGAGTTTTTCCCTGAGTTTTTGCGAGTCCCGAGTTTTTAAAATTTTTGGGTTTGCCGAGTAATTGCCGAGTCCGAGTTTTTCAACTATGCTTGAAGCCATATAAAACTTGGTTTAGGTCCTGCAATCATGTTAGACAATATTGGAAATATAATTCATATGATCAAAACATATATAATAAATGTCTTATCTATTTAAACCATGTAACTATGTAAACTACACCATATCCATAATGCATAGTGGAAGTTTAATCATAATAGGTCTTGGATGAGAAACATGATAAGGCGCCCAAAGCTATCCATGCCAAGCCCAAGAGTGGATATACCATCCCTCTTGGCCCCAAGTGGCAGACACGCGGGCATCCAACATGGTATGGCGTACTTAGTGGATAAACTTGTATCTATCTTCCCTATCCATGCTACCTTATCCATCCTTCCTATGATTGAGACTCCTTGAATCCATCCCAACAATCAACCCATGTAGAGATTGGGGGGAACGCTACAATAGGAGGCCCGTAGATTACCCTTTCTAAGCCCAAGGGCGGACACTCACCCCCTTGGCCCCAAGTGGCAGACACACAGGCATCCAACATGGAGTGGCGTACATAAAAAGAAATCTAGTATCTGCTCACCCTACTGGTATATCCCCCACTCCTCCTCATAGTTGCTTGATGAGAATTAGAAACACTAAATATACCCAGATTCATAGAGATTATACAACAATAAATATATCATTATACACAACAATCATGATAGAGCATACCATAATCTTTATTAAACATAAGACTGCTATATTCTCAGAAGCAAATGTATTAATTGTTGATTCTGCCCTTGTCTGCTGAGTGCAAATAAATAATTCTGATCTAATCTAATTGTTTTTCTGTGTGCAGATATATTTTCTTTCGTCAGATTTTAATATTTAGAAGATATTGCTCGTAATATCCCAAATGGGGATATTTTCGCCTATTTTGGATTTACGGACTTTCCAAATGAAACTTGTTTGGAATGATTGATTTTTCTCACTTTGAAATGAAGCCAATGCAGAATTTATGGGTCTTAGGGACATAATTCCCTTAGGTGATCACAAAGCAGGTTTTGCCATAGAATTAGATGCAAATTCTTATTTTGGGGAAGACACTAAAAGTACAATCTATAATACGGAATCCTGTGACAAGGAAGAAGAGAATATAGGACTTCCAAATATGGCTCAATATCCAGAAAGATCTCCTATCTTAGTGGAAGAAGCTCAAGTAGTGAATCTAGGTACCCAAGAGGATCCCAAGGTTACCTTCTTTGTAGCATCTTTAACCCCTCAAGAAAAGCAAGAATTTATAGCTTTCTTTGAAGGAAGGAAGATCAATTTTGCATGGTCCTATTCTGATATGTCAGGTATTGATCCTACCTTAGTGGTGGATTATTTAATAGTTATGCCTAATGTTAAACCAGTCAAATAAAAGCTCTATAAGATGCAACCCCAAATAGCTCTCTTGGTTAAGGCAGAACTTCAAAAACTGTTGGATGTGGGATTCATTAGGACCATTGATTATCTTGAGTGGGTTTCCAACTTGGTTCCTGGCCACCAAGCCCGATGGGGGCATCGGAGTTTGTACATATTTCAGAGATTTAAACAAGGCATGTCCAAAGGATGATTTCCCCCTTCCTAATATAGATATCATTGTGGACATAACAGTTGGCCATGAAATGCTCTCTTTAATGGATGGTTTTTTTGGTTATAATCAAATCAAGATAGCTATTGAAGATCAACATAAGACCACCTTCACATGTCCATGGGGAACTTATTGTTGGAATGTTATGCCGTTTGGCCTTAAAAATGCAGGGGCCACATATCAAAGAGCTATGACCACCATTTTTCATGATCTTTTTTCATACCATTATGGAAGACTATGTTGATGACCTTTGGGAAAGTCAATAACAAGGGTAGGTCATTTAAGGGTCCTAGAACAAATTTTTGACATATTAGAAGCATATCAAGTTAGATTGAATCCTAAGAAATGTGTCTTTGGGGTCACATAAGGAAAGTTGCATGGATACATTGTATCACGAAGGGGAATTAAGGTAGATCCTGCTTAAGTCAAGGCCATTGTAGACATGAAACCCCCATCTAACATAAAACAATTAAGGAGCTTACAAGGTAAATTGCAGTCCATAAGACGGTTCATAGCTCAATTAGCAGATAAATGTGGTCTTCCAATGGGATGATAAATGTCAAGAATCTTTCCAACAATTAAAGGAGTATCTTATGTCACCTCCGGTTTTAATTCCACCTATCCAAGGTAGACCCTTGTTATTGTATATCTCTACCACCTCAGCAGCTCTAGGGGCGCTCCTTGCTCAACATGATGATCATGGAAAGGAAATAGCTATATATTATGTCAGCAAAACTTTGGTGGGCTATGAATTAAATTACACCTTCATAGAGAGAGCTTGTTTAGCAGTTGTTTTTGCTTCTCAAAAACTTTGGCACTACATGCTAAACCATCAAACTAAAATCATATCAAAAGTGGATCCTCTCAAGTATCTTTTGTCTAAGGCAGCCCTAACATGAAGAATGGCTAAGTGGGTCATGATGTTAAGTGAATTTGATATTGAGTATGTGGATAGGAAGACTAGCAAGGGTCAAGTCATAGAAGATTAGTTCGTATAATTCCCATTGCAAGTGGATTATCCCTTAGTATCTGAGTTTCTCGATGAATCAGTCTTTGCCATGGAATCTGAACATCTTTGTGGAAATTATATTTTGATGGGTCCTATACCAATCATGGATCAGGGGTAGGAATTATTTTTGTTACCCCTCAAGGCAATTGCATACCTAAGTCATATCGCTTAGCTTTCCATGCACAAATAACATAGTTGAATATAAAGCTTTAATATCAAGTCTAAAAACAATTATTTCATGGAATATTAAGGAACTTCAAGTTCTAGGGGACTCTCAATTAGTCATTAGACAAGTAAATGAAGAATACCACACAAAAGATGAAAAGCTATGGCCCTATAAGAAAATGGTAGACATATTAAGGGAGTATTTCAAAAGGATCTCATTTGAACAAATAGCAAGGTTAAACAATAGGGTCGCGGATGCAATGGCCACTATTGGATCTCTTTTAGACATGCCACATGGTAAGAAGCACTATGAGTTTCTAGTTGAGTATCTTTTCATACTAGCCTATGAGATGTCAGAATCAGAAATGGTGTGTCTTTGTTGGTCCTAATTCCCCTTGGTACCAAGATGTCTACGCTTACCTCCGTGATAACACTCTTCCACCTAATCTCTCTAGCTTTGAAAAGAGAAACTTTATTCGCCAATCCACATGCTTTACTATCCTTACCGATACCTTGTACAAACAAAGCCTAGATGGTATTCTCCTTAGATGTTTAAACCTTAAAAAATCCAAAACCGCTTTACAAGAAGTGCATGAGGGAATTTGTGGGGCACATTCTAGTGGATCATCTCTAGCTAAGAAGTTGTTGAGAACATGATACTATTGGCCAACTTTGGAACAAGATGCTCAAGAATTTGTCAAGAGATGCAAATAGTGTCAGCAACATGGGGATTTAATACATGCACCCGCTCAAGAGTTACGACCTATCACTACTCCTTGGCCTTTTTCTTAATGGGGGCTTGACCTTGTGGTCAAAATTCACCCTCCTTCCTCTGATGGCCATACCTTTATCATAACTGCCATCGAATATTTCACAAAATGGGTAGAAGCCATTCCCTTAGCCAATATTTTTTTTGATAGATAAGCACTACCACAGGGTAGCTCGCATACTATTATTGATCGAAATACAAAAATGCTACTAAACAACTACAAGAAGCCTTTTTCAGGCGTGCCAGAAGGCTCGAAGACCCTCACCCACCTCAGTAGCTCGTTCAGCTTGGGTTGGGGAGAGAAGGTCTCCATATTGTGATACAATATAAGCAATCAATTCCCTTAGCCAATATTATCAGTAAACAAATCTTCACATTTATTCCTAATTATATCATTTGTCGATACGGTATCCCATCTGCCATTATTACCGAAAATGGTAGGTCCTTCAAAAATCAAGATGCCCGTGAACTTTGTTGTACTTTTCATATCCAACACCGTTTTTCCACCCCTTACTACCCCCAAGGTAACGATCAAGCTAAGGCTTCAAATAAAACTATCCTAAAGATCCTCAAGAAAACAATCAATGACGCTAGTCGTGATTGGCACTTGCAGCTTAATCTAGCTTTATGGGCCTACCGAACTAGCATTCGTACTCCTACCGAAACCACTCCCTATTCGCTTGTTTATGGAATCGAAGCCATTTTCCCATTGAGATTAAGCTCCCATCTATGTAATTGACGAAGAAGAGTATTGGGTATCTAGATTGCATGAGCTTGAGGTCCTAGAAGAGAAGCGTTTGCATGCTTTGAATCATTTGCAATCCTATCAGAATCAATTACGAAGAAGTTATAACAATAAAATCAAAGTTAGAAGATTTGAGCTTGGTGACTTGATACTTAAGGAAAATTAGAAGAATCGGCAAGAAGAGCAAAGAAAGGAAAATTTGAGCCTAACTGGCTTGGACCTTTCGTGGTTATAGCAGCTTATGGATTAGGGGTATATCAATTGGCAACCCCCAAAGGGGAATCTTTGGATGAACCCATCAATGTCATGCACCTAAAAAAATTCTATGCTTAATCCTCTAGAACATAAACGGTTGATGTGCGGTATTTCTACCTTGTGTCTTGTACCTTTGGCACCTATGTTTCCCCCATCCGTTGGGTGAATTGTTGTCTCTTTTAAATTACATTATTAGGAGCATGTCTTAGTATATGGTTACACATATGGATCCTTGAAACAAATCTAAAAAAAATCTAACAAGCCAATAGCCTAACTTTCCCACACAAATAAACTAATAAGCAAGAAGCCTTGACCTTAAAAGATCCTTGTAAATTAAGTTAATCTCCTAACTTTGTCTAAAAAGCCAAATCTTTCAAAATCAAAATCTAATATCAAAATCATGATGCCTTGACCAGATATATCTTTCCTATATTCGGCTATAATCTTTTTAAAAAAATCTTGAGATTACTAAATTGGCAAAGGACATTGTGATGTTTTAACTTATTTTATTTGGTGACTTTTTGGGCCCATTTGTGTTTTCCTTCTTTTGGTATGTTGTATGTATTTTTTTATCTATATATCTTTTGTCCCTTATAGGTGGTTTAGCATGGGAGTGTCTTGGTTGGTGTATATAAATTTGTATGTTTTTATGTGACGTGTGTTTGGTGGTCCAAATGTGGGTGAAGAATGTTGTCTATGTGCATCAAATCATTTTATTGTCATTTTGTCTTTTTACCTTTTTTTCTTTTCTTTTATCCATCTATTTTATCATGATTATCTTCTTTTGTCATTAAATTATGAATCTTTATCATTTCTCACTATCTATTATCATTTTTATATCCTTTATCTTATCTCATATCTTGTGTCTTTTAGTGTTTTATCTTTTATCATTTTGTCGTTTGTATCTTTTATCTTATCATATACTTTAGATGATCTTATCTCTTTATTTTATTTTGTTTTATGTCTTCAATCTTTCATTGTTGTATGTCACATT
Source organism: Cunninghamia lanceolata (assembly GCA_027924645.1). NCBI lineage: Eukaryota > Viridiplantae > Streptophyta > Pinopsida > Cupressales > Cupressaceae > Cunninghamia > Cunninghamia lanceolata. Next base: position 1,679,262 of record BSBN01000143.1, on the reverse strand, counting down.
TCGAGGAAGCTTGAAGATCTCTACACCATGATGTGTATGAAGGAGAGTGAGGAATGGGGGCATGAGTGCATATATGCGCATGTGTGTGTTTAACCGCTCTATGATGAAAAAGAAAGCATAACCAATAATATCTTAGATGGATCTATTCCATTTTCTGAAGGAAATACAATGAGTGCAAAACCATCCATATCCACATACCATGTCCATATCCAAAAAATATCACATTGCGTCATAACATACAATCATAGAAACCATAAACATATCACATATTCATATTATCCTATTTTTCATTTTATATGTTTTTCCTTGAAATTAACGTGTCTTCTTTTCGAGAGTTTGCCTTATATTCTTCAAGCCAACCACCCGAGGGGGCATCACCAAGGCATGCTGCCAGCTTTTTCTTCAGTGTTCTTTGATACAATGCCACATGGGCATGCCATTATATCAAAGAGGGGCAAAATGTAGGTACCCAAAATTAACATAAAGTGTTATTTACATTTTCATGTGATCTCTACATGTGCATATTTCTTCTAGATTCCCTTATTAAATAATTAAATAATATTAATTATTTAATTAATCTAACTATTCTTCCAAAAGAATAATTAAATTAAATTTAATTATTTATCCCTCTTTCCTAATAATTAAAAAAATTATATTTAATTATTCTCACCATCTCTCATGATTAAACAGTCTAAAAATTATTTAATTAGCTAACATCTTCTTTTAAATTAAATAAATAAATCAAATTTATTTAATTTTCCTTCACATTTCTTCTTAGAATAAATAATAAAATATTATTTATTCCTCACATTTTTGGATGCTAAATAATAATTATTATTATTTAAATTCCTTAATCCGTGGCTTTTTGTCTCAACTCAATCTCCCCCTTCAAAATTGACTTTGAGTTAACATATGCAATTCCATGATTTTTGAAAGTTAACTCCTTGCAATTCCTTGATTTTTGGAAGCTAACATGTTGCAATTCCTTGATTTCTAGAAGTTAACGCCTTGCAATCCCTTGATTTTTAGATTTAACTCCTTAGTTAACTCATGGATTGTTGTCTCATCCATTCTCAACCGTTGATTATAATTTGAATTTCCTTCGAGCTCAACCCTTCATTCTTTTCAAGAAAAAGCATATAAGTGTGCCTCCTCTAAGCCATTTTCACTCACTCTCATTATCTTAGCCTCACATTATCGTTTTGATTCTTGAATTGTCAAGTACTCAAGCACTCGGTCATTGAAGCACTCTACCATTATCAAGCACGATTATGCGAATCTGAGAGCATTTGGATCATGAGGATCACGATATTATAAACAATAGAGTTGTTTAGTTTTTGTATTGATTGTTGATAGTTGTATTTACATTCATAGTTGTTTATCTTTTGCTCTATTGTGTAGCGTAGATCTATAGATATTTCTCTGTATTCCATTGTTTTCAATCATTTGTTGTTATCTACATTTCTAACATTCACATTTATATTATTTACTTTTATTGTTATTTATTTTAACAATAAGTAACCTTCTTATCTTATAATTCTAATATTCTATCTTTTAAGATTTATAGGTGGATAAATACAAGCAAGTACACAAAAGTTGCAAATAATTATCAAAGAATAGTTCTACTATATTACTGAAACCAAAGAACCTCCAATGTAATCAAGATTAAGATCAAGATCAAAGAGGCATAAATCTACACAAATGACTGAAATTATACTACTTGAACAATGCATAGATGGAAAATAAGGCAACAATTTGACAGTTGAAGATGCAGATGGCAAGCCAAAAAGTAACAATAAATTCTCAAGAACACTGATCAATTGAAGAAGATAAAAGTTTTCCTCCATAAACAAGTAATCAAGAGTGTCTATATGGTATGTGTTCCATCTCACTAAAATGCATGGGAAACTAGTTGTTGCATCCATCTAGTATATAGGAACAAAAAATACATACATAGCTCACTCAAAAATCAAACCAAGGAGGCATGATATCAAGTACTAATAGTATTATACCCCCCATAATGTTGACAAGGGAGAGGTACGCTATCTCCATTGAAACTATGTGTCACAATGTAGTACAAGAAGGTGAAGAAGAAACATCAAAAAGGTGCACCGAGAAGTACTGGCGATTGAAACAAAGTGTGCAAAACCAAGGGAAACTTTCATGAAGGTAGATAAAGTTATGAATGCAAGAACAAAGAACGCATAACAAACCCCCCTTAACACTATTATAAATGGTGTATAAAATAACCATCCACATATGAAGGTATATGAGGTTGTGATTACAACTACAAGGTGGACACAACAACCCCCCATGACACTTTATATATAGTGCGAGTATAAGAATGACAACATGATGTGCAGAATGCCCCAAATGTAAGAACAATGTATGGCACTTTATCTTAATGTGTTTTCAAATAAAAAGTGTGTTCAATAGATTGAATGATGTCTAAAAAGGGACCAAACGCTAAAAATATAATTTTACTACAAGAGGAGAGGAAAGACAAGGAACCGTTGTGAAGCATGAAAAAATATACACTTTCAAAAAAACATGGACTAAAAAAGAGTCTATATATGCAAGATATGGCTCTTCAAAGTTTCAAAAATGAGAACTGCACAACAAGATCACTAATAAAACTAAAATTCTAGAAAAAGTAGGCATCGAATCTAAAAACCACTTGTACCATCATGATGCACATGAAAAATTTCTCCATTTAAAAATTGCTCTAAAAATAGACACCATATGAGAAAGAACAAGACCTCCAAAGTTAGACAACAAAAGTTAAAACTCCATTGGTGAAGGGGCAAGTTGGGGTATGACATCTATTGACTTCAACATGGTGTCACCACCAAGTGAAGCAAAAAAATTACCAACTTTAGTGGTCTACCAAGTATAGATATCCGCTAACTTTAGATATATGTTGCTAAATTTAGAGAAATTGCCAAATGTAGTGGGACAACCAAGTTTTGTGGAACTACCAAAAAGGTTGCCAAAAACCTATTAAAAGTAGGTCTGTAGGCTAATTTTTAATTAAAAGTATTATGTGGTAGAGAGGATGTGAAATCCCTCACCATTCCCATGTAAGGAGTAGAGCCCAAGGGGATCGATACCCTTGTCCACAACAGGGTTGTGGTAAGGGGCAAAACCCATTCCTTTGACTTACAAGGGGCAATGCCTAAGGGGACCTGCCATCTTGTCAAGTAGGGGGTAGGTACCCCCTATGGTACCCCACATCCTTAAGCATAGGGAGGGGTGAGAGACCTGTGTTTATTGAAGAGATTTATACCCTTGCCCCCTTGCATTGAGAAACTTGCATGCTTAGGTGCAAAATTTTTCTCTTGTCACTCTGTTGGAGGATTGACTTAACATTATTTTGCACCTATTGTTGTGAGACCTAATTGGATGAGCTATATATGTAGCTTCAGTCAACATTTTGTACTTCATTTTCCCTCTTGTGCATATCGTTGGCTAGGGTTTTATTTTTCTTATGATAACGCATACTTGTGATGATCACACATGGATGATGTAATTTGATTTTGTCTTTTTTATGATATAAATGAGATGCAATGTGTTTGGATGTGATTCACGTATATGAAATGTAAAGTAAGTGCTATCAATACCATGATGTTATGACATGTTTATTGCTTGAAATGAATGTACGTGGAACAAACAATGTAAATGCTCTTAAGTAGGATTTTTCACTTATGGGATTGCGAGTTGACTCGGTATAGGGAGACCTTTTAAGCCTTGGGATAGGATTAGGGACTCAAGTGGGAAGGGGGTGTTGCAAGTATGTGCTATCGGTGTTGTCATTGATGTTAACAAGCTTGTGTTATCATTGGTGTCAACTGTGTGAGTAAGAAATGGTGCAAGCATATGAGTAGTGAATATTGTCTCTGATGATAAAGTTAGTTGAATAGAGATAAGGTTGTTGCAATTGTATGAGTATGAGCTATTTGTTTGCTTTGTAGAGATGCTAAAGATGTTGAGAATATGTTTCTATTGACTGGTTTCGAAGTGCGCTTGAGAAAATTTGATTATTAAAGGAAACAATGTGTTGAAGTAGCATTTTGGTTTACAAAGTAGCACTCTAGTTTTGCTCCGCATTTCCTCTATGTTGAAGATCTATCTTTGCGGTTTTGATATGTTGTTCAAAGATGCTAAGAGATGTTATATTCCAAATTTTGTGCTCCGGTTTGTTGTGCAAAAGAAGTTGTGTTCACCAGTATGAAGACTGGATTTCTGAGTGTTGCGGGGGTGTCTGGGAGAAATGTCTTTGCTCCGCATTTCTCTACAAAGTGGTTTTAGGTCTTGCGGTTTTGGATTTGTGCTTATAAGGTTTATATCTTTCTTCTGTTGAAGGTGCTCGTGGTTTGGTGCTCTGGAAGTCGATTTCTAGAGATATAGTGTATGATAGAGATAGTTAAGCATGCTAGATAAACAGGATAAGGTTGTGCAGCAGGTGAAAGTTGTTGTAGAGGAATTTGTTGGTGTTCGATATGTTTTAGGATGTTCATGGAATACTCTAGATTGTATTGAAGCCTTGCATGTGGTCTGCAAGTTGTTTTGGGGGTTGAGGAAACATGTACTTAAAAGTTCATTGTGTTAACACAGGTTTGACCGACCTTGAGTGTTTACACTAATTGCAGAGTTGCTTCAATGATTGTAGTAGCGTGGAGTGGCATTCTTGGATGAATTTAGGTCTGAGCTAAGGTGTGTTGTGGTCTACAATCATTCCTTTCCACTGTGGGAATGTTTAGTTCTATACCTAATTTGAATTTCGTGGATTAAGTTGTTGTGCCGACCTTGGAGAATGCTTTCAAGGTTGAAGACAATATAAATAAGTGTCAAGGGATCGTGATCGGGTGTGTGAGTGATGGATGTGATGTGAGTAGTAGAGTGGTTGAATGTGTGGTGCAGCACAAGACTTCATGTGTTAGATTATTGGATGCAGTGAGCAGAAAGTGTCTACTATTCTTCAGTGTTGCTGTGAAGGTGATCTTGTTGTTGTGGTGAATATTGGTTCTGTATTTTGAGCTTTAATGGAATTGTACTCCATGCATATGCCAGATACAACTATAACAATTCAAATCTTGGCAGTGAGCTTTTCTTCTGGGCAGTGAGCCTTTTGTAATTCGGTGTTGATACTATTTTATATTGTGAGCTAATCCTCACCGTGGTTTTTCCCTTCTTGGGTTTTCCACATAAATCTGGTGTTCTCTTGTGTTTGATGTTGGTTTGATTTAGTTTCTATTATTTGCTTTCATGCTTAATCATCATAACAATCTAAGGGTTAATTGAATCTATGTGGATCTAAATGTGTGTAAAGGTTATGAAATTTTAAGATACAACTGATTCACCCCCCTCTCAGTTGTCTTGTGCATTCAACAATTGGTATCACAACAAGGTTCCTTGGAAGAGAGCTTAACCGCTTAAGGCAGATTTGGGATGGTGCACAAGAAGGATGTTCCCCAATTTGATGGAACAGATTATGCATTATGGAAAATAAGAATGGAAGGTTATTTGATTTCTTTTGGATATGAGATCTTGAAGGCTGTTGAAACTGAATACATAATACCGGAAAATGGTCCAAGTACTGCAAATGAGAACAAGGCCTTTGAAACTAATGGTAAAGCAAGGTATGCTCTTTTAAGTGGTCTTTCTAATTCTAAATTAGTGCAAGTTATGGATATGGAAACTGCTAATGAAATCTAGAAAAAGTTAGAAAGTATTCATGAAGGAAATGATAAGGTCAAGCAAGCTAAAATGCAGAATTTGAAGCTCATATTTGAAACCATGCGGATGTCTGAAGATGAAAACATTACAAGTTACTTACATAAGGTGGATGGAGTTGTCAATGGAATCAAAGGGCTTGGCGGAAATATAGATGAAAAAGAAGTGGTATTGAAGGTACTCAGAACTCTTCTTAAGGCTTACAATCATAAGGTTTCTGCTATTGAAGAATTGCAAAATTTGAATTAGTTTACTAAAGATCAGTTTCTTGGTACACTAACTACTTTTGAAATGAGAGAATTTGGTACAAGTAGTACAAAGGCTAAGACTGCCTTCATAACTGACAAATTTGAGAAAACTATGGAATTAGATCGAGAGGATTTAGACGATTTGGAAGCTAATTTTGCTAGAAGAATGAAATTGGGTACTGGGAAGTACAGTGGTAAGTTACCTTTCAAGTGTTTCAATTGTGGGAAAATAGTTCATTATGATTCAAGATGTCTGGAAAGAATTTTGAGAAGCAAGAATAAGGAGAACAAAAGTGGAGTGCCTAAGAAAAGCTACTATGTTAGAGAAGATGCAAGTATATCTAATGATGAATTTGATTATGAGAATAATGAGGATGATGAATGTCTATTCATAGCTTTAAAAGATGATATTGTTTCTACTAACTCTGGGAAATGTGTGAAGGAAAAGGCTCTGGAGGTAGGTCTTAATGCTGAAAGCACTTTGATATCTACTTTTCATACTACATAGGAAAAGAACCTTTGGGTCATTGACAGTGGATGCTCAAATCATGACCGGTGATAAAAGTAAGTTTGTTAAACTTGAAAAATATGATGAAGGAATAGTTAGATTTGGTGATGATAGAGATGCTAAGATATGTGGAAGAGGCTCAGTTAGTTTTGATGGCAAGCATAATACTGATGATGTTCTTTATGTTAAGGGTTTAAAGCATAACCTCTTGAATGTTGGACAAATGTGTAGCAAAGGATGGAATCTTGTGTTTCAGGATGGTGGTTGTGAGATCAAAAAAGATTCTGGAATTGTGATAGCTGCTGGAAAGAGGACAGATGGAAATGTATATCATCTCAAAAGTGGTGATGGTTATTGCTTCATGACTCAGATTAGTGAAAGCTGGCTATAGCATAGAAGATTGTGTCACATCAATTTTGATATCTTGGTAAGGATAAGTTCAGCTCAAGCTGTGAGAGATCTGCCAAAGAGTACAAAGCTCATCAATGTTGTTTGCAAGGAATGTCATATTGGAAAGCAAGCAAGAAGTTTCAAAGTCAAGGACAAGTCTTCTACCGGACTATTGGAATTGGTGCATATAGATCTTTGTGGCCCTACCAAGGTAAGGAGCATTCAAGGCGACAGGTATTTCATGCTATTGATTGATGATTATTTTAGGATGACATGGGTTACTTTTCTTAAAGAAAAATCTGAAGCCCTAGATAAGTTCAAAGCATTCAAAGTCGTGGTTGAGAATGAAATGGATATGACAATTAAATGTTTGAGGTCTGATAGAGGTGGAGAGTTCACCTCCAATGAGTTTAACATGTTCTATGAGAATCATGGAATAAAGAGGCACTTATCTGCCCCTAGGACTCCTCAATAGGATGGAGTGGTTGAAAGAAAGAATAGTACTGTTCAAGAAGCTGCAAGGACAATGATAAAATATGTTTACATATTGAACAGAGTGCAAGCAAGAGCAAACAGTACAAAGACACCTTATTAGTTATGCTATGGAAGGACTCTAACTGTCAAGTACTTCAGAGTGTTTGGAAGCAGATGTTATATCAGAAGGGATGAAGAAAATCTAGGAAAATGCAAGGTCTGATGAAGGTATCTTCCTTGGGTATTCTACTAAAAGCAAAACTTACTGGTGCTACAACAAGAGGTTGAGAAGGATTGTTAAAAGTGCAAATGTCAAAGTTGATGAAGATCTACAAAAGAATTCAGAAGTTGATGGATATGAATCAAATGAGTCATCTTGCAGAGAAGAAGAAAATGCTGATGAAAAGGAAGTATAGATTGAAGAAGAAGAAGCTCTGAAAAAAGACTCCTAAAACTCCCAAGTATGTGCAGAAGCATCATTTTGAAGATTAAATCATTGGTGATAGAACAAAGGTGTGCTGACTAGAAGGAAAGCTATTGAAGAAAAGGTAAATCTATGTTTACTCTCTACAGTTTAACCTAAAATATTGAAGCATGAAAGGAAGTAAGTTCTATTGTTGGTTGCTTCTAAGGGGGAGCATGTAGGCAGAGTAGTAAAAGAAATGATGTTGCAGAGCAGTAGTAAGCAGGTACAAGTCTAAGCAGTTGTCTAAGAGTAAGATTGAAAGAGAGATTTGCAACCCTTTGCCATTGATGTCAAAGGGGGAGAGAGCAATGTGAAAAAGAAAACTGTCACTGGTCAGGGAGAGAGTAAGATGTGTAAAAGAAAGAAACAAAGGGGGAGAGTAAGAAAGAAAAGAAGTCTGGTGTAGAGTTGTGTCTTGATGTTTTTTCACATCATGTGTTGCCATCAATGACAAAGGGGAAGATTGTTGCAAGTATGTGCTATCGGTGTTGTCATCGATGTCAACAAACTTGTGTTGTCACTGGTGTCAATTGTGTCAATTGTGTGAGTAAGAAATGGTGCAAGAGTATGAGTAGTGAATATTGTCTCTAATGATGAGGTTGGTTGAACAGAGATAAGGTTGTTGCAATAGTATGAGTATGAGCTATTTTAGGATGTTTTAGGTTGGTGTTCAGGATGTTTTAGGATGTTTTAGGATGTTTGTTGAATACTCTAGATTGTATTGAAGCCTTGCATGTGGTCCACAAGTTGTTTTTGGGGTTGAGGAAGCGTGTACTTAAAAGTTCATTTTGTTAACATAGGTTTGGCTGACCTTGGGTGATTACACTAATTATGGAGTTGCTTCGGTGATTGTAGTCGCGTGGAGTAGCGTGCTTGGATGAATTTAGGTCTGAGCTAAGGTGTGTTGTATGCATTCATTCCTTTCCACCGCGGGAATGTTTAGGTCTAGCCCTAATTTGAATTTTTTGGATTAAGTTGTTGTGCCAACCTTGGAGAATGCTTTCAAGGTTGAAGATAGTATAAATAAGTGTCAAGGGATTGTGATCGGGTGTGCGAGTGCTGGATGTGATGTGAGTAGCATAGTGGTTGAATGTGTGGTGCAGCACAAGACTTCATGTGTTAGATTACTGGATGCAGTGAGCATAAGGTGTCTAGTATTCTTCAATGTTGTTGCGAAGGTGATGTTGGTGTTGTGGTGAATATTGGTTCTGTATTTTGAACTTCATTGGAACTGTACTCCATGCATATGTCAAATGCAACTATAACAGTTCAAATCTTGGCAGTGAGCCACTTGTTCTATCTCTTTCTCTTTGGGCAGTGAGCCTTTCTTCTAGGCAGTGAGCCCTTTGGCAGTGAGCCTTTTGTAATTCAGTGTTGATACTACTTTATTTTGTGAGCTAATCCTCATCGTGGTTTTCCCTTCTTGGATTTTCCACGTAAATCTGGTGTTCTCTTGTGTTTGATGTTGCTTTCATTCAGTTTCTGTTATTTGCTTTCATGCTTAATCATCATAACAGTCTAAGGGTTAATTGAATCTATGTGGATCTAAATATGTGTAAGGGTTTTGAAATTTTAAGCTACAGCTGATTCACCCCCCCTCTCAGTTCTCTTGTGCATTCAACAGGGGGAGATGGAATGCTTCTAAATTTTGGGCTTCACTAAAAGCTAAACACTGATCCAGGTTATCTAGATAAAGCATGTTGACAAACTTTAAACTTAGACAAGCAACAAATTTTATTAGTACCCTCTAGACTTAGATCAAAAGATGGTCAACAAGATAGACCTCGGGTAAAGGAAAAGCTCCAAAATAGAAGATGACCTTAAAGATAGTTAGACTACTAGTTTTGCCCAGCTGGTGCATGTGTGTGCTTTGTTCTTTTCTTTCTCTGATAGATGTCACCCTTATAGCTTTGAGCTTAGACTTATCTCCACCTAAGAGTATAGACATTAGCAATCCTCTCTTTTCTCTTTTTTGTATTTTAATTTTTTTTCTCCTTTTTTTGTGTATTTTGCAATGAATTTTTCTAAATTTTGGATACCTTGATACTTTTTGAGACACTTTGATGTCTTGATATTCTAATATGATCTCTCTTTTTCTTTCATACTCTCATTTTTTTGCACTCGTATTTTTTTATTGGCACATTCTCCATCTTTTCTCCACTCCTTGCTCTACTATGCTCCAAACTCTCTAAGATATGATGGTGAAAATGAATAATTTCCACCCCCACCCCTATTTATTCACCCTCAACCCCCATTTTCCCTCCTTAATAAAAAATTTCGCCCTTCTTCACCTCTTTTCACCTCATTTCTTTATTTTTTGGCCTTTTTTTGCTCGTTCTTCTTTTGTTGCTCCTCATTTTTCCTCTTTTTATCCCTTTTTTCTACCTATTTCTCCTTTTGAGAGCTCACCCATGCTTATTTTATCGGAATGACCTCTTGAAGGGGTATCATCCCTCCATCCTACCAATATCATTTTTTGTAACCAACAAGGGCGTCTTGTCACCCCTTCCTCTTTAAAAAGCACTATATTTTATTTTTCATTAAAATGATGTTATTTAAATTCCATTTCAAAGAGGGGCAAAATGCAGACACCTAAAATTATCTCACGTTAATTTTTGTCATCACCAACTTCATTCCTTATCATTCTTCTGTAGTTAATTAAATAAATTCTATTTATTTAATTAATTATTCCAATTTTCCTACCAACATTAATTAAATAATTTTTATTATTTAATTAATAAATAGCCTCTTCCTCTAGTACTAATTAAATAAATTAGGATAAACTATTTAAACTTGATCAATCAATCCATATCTCTTCTATAGTCCAACCTTAGTTAAATAAATCCAATATTTATTTAACTACGTTCATCATCCCCATTTCAAAAATTAAATAAGTGCATCATATTTATTTAATTCCTATTTTCCCTTTCCAATCAGTAGTTGACTAAAAATAATCATATACCTAGCCAATCATTTACACAATCTAAATCATGATTAGTCAAGGTAAATCTTGTAATGGCTCAAGAAAGGAACAAGATTCCAAAAAGCTACTTTTTGGATCCTCACCCTCCACCTTCTCCACTTAGCAATCCTCAACCCTTAATCTCCCTTGGATAATGGGCCCCCACTTGTACACCAACCACAAGGTGCCACTTGGAGGCCTCTCATACATCCAATCCTCTCAAGCAAATCGATCTATCGATCTCTCCAACCAATCTCGACCATTTATCTTCCTCCATAGAAGTCTATAAATTGACCTTCTCACAAGTCATTTAAAAACACAATTTGAAATGCAATGTTATGTTGCCATTTTGAGCACCTAACACACTCTTCTCTCAATAAAAAAAATCCTTTGAGAACAACCACTTAGGTGCAACAAAGATTGGTGTTGCTGAGAGATCTTTGTTAAATCATTAATGTTTACCAATCCTCAGCTTTATCTCGAGGTTGCTTTTGAATGTAGATTGAATAGGTTATGCTTGCATTGTCTATTTACTTAGGTTTATATTCACTTGCATACAAATACAACCCCCATGGCATGGATCTAGGGGTGGCCCAATAATAGATTTGAAGCTAACCAACTAGGCATCACATGAAATGGTAAATTAATAGTATGTGGACCAATTGTAATAGGAAGCCAAATCATGCCCATAAACTATCAACTAATATTATCAAAATCCTTAGTGGTAAGATTAGATCTCTCTAAATTTATCTTATCCACGTTCAAATGTTTCAAACAGTCATCACTATATACATTCAATCTAGAATTGTTATCAACCAAGGCATGATTAAGGTTTATATGTCTAAATGCATAGATGTAAATCCTCATTAATAACTAAATTTGGTGGAAGATTCACACCATTGAATGAAAAATCATGGTTGGGTTGGGACCTAACCATGATAAATGAAGACATTGTTTGTGAAGAAGTGTCATATTAGACTTGTATCTTATCTAAAGCTATTTGCATGGTTTCATTATATAAAGGTGATGCACCCATTGGATCCCAAAGTGATATTTTAGTTTGTGTGTTTTACAAATGGTGAATAATATCATATTCATGATGCCTTGTAAATAATTGTGGATCCAAAAGGAACATTGGGATAGTAAAGAGGTAAAATAGTGGGATTAAATGTGTAATGCCTACCTATGTTAACTCTTTCCCTATCTTGTCTAATAAATGGTCAATTATATGTTGATCATATTGCTTGGAGTAATGATTTAATTAGAACGTGTTTATTAAATGTGCATATTATGTCATTGGTTAATTTTATCATTTATTTTAGTTATTGTTGCATGTTAGGAAGATGCATGTAACGTTTGATTGAGTGTGTAGGAAATTTACAAGTGTTTGACCAATGGATGGTATGTGGAGGATGCTAACATGGACTTCACTTAGCCATCTCACCTTAGTCCCTATGATGTCAAAACCCACGAAACCATATCTGAATTGGTCACAATTCTAGATCTCCTTGTGTTAGAGCTATTAATGTGTCTTCTTGGGTGAATTTATTTATTGACATGCATTGCTTGGTATGTGTTTATGTATTTATTGGTATGTGCTAAAGCTAGTTATGGTGACATGGAACTCTCCAATATCTTTAATTTAAAAGAAAGGGTTCAATTGGCTTCTTGAATCAAAATTTATGGCCTTCATAAGTTAGGCCCACCATATTAGAAATGTAAGAGCATTTATGATACATGAGAGTTGTAAGAGGGAGTTACACATGTTGACCAAGAACATTCACCAACCTATGATATGCCATTATGACTGTCATAAGGGTTTATATAAGACAAATTGGAGCACCAAAGTTGGAAGAATATAATGACATGTTAAAACACATTCTTATGATAGGTGCAAGGAATATGTTATATTTAGCACGAGGTCTCTTCTTGGAATTTGGGCATTGGAATTTTACTAGGAGATTTAGACACCACTTTTGGTGGTATCATCTCATGGTTTTGTGATTTCCCCTTGGTGGTTTCATGTATTGGTTCATCTATTTATTGAGTGCTTGGGACGTAGTTTACATAGTGTATTTTGTAGGTACTATTATGCTAGTGTTATTATTCCATATCTATGTGTTGGTGTTATCTCTTATGAAGGCTCCTTGTTTGGATTATATTGTAATCAATATTGTTGTTGATTAATACATTGGTTTAAAGTTTGGAGGCTAGACTTTTTCTCAAAAGGGTTTTCCTAAGATACATCATTGTGTTATGGTGATTTTATCATGTTATTTCTTTCTTACAAGTTATTTTAGATCATATTTTCTATTCATCTCTCTTATTAGATTAGTGTAGGAAGTGGTTTTTTACCTTAGGTTCCTTTCACTTATATACATATACACACACATATATACATATGCATACATACACATAAATATATGTTTATATGTACATGTATCTTTATATAAGTATTCAAAACCAAGTCAAACACATAATTGTGAATGGATTTTTTTTGGAATTCTTTTAAGGGATGCATTTCTTGATGGGTAAATGATGATCATAGGGATTGTGCCCTTTATATTATCACATCAACCAAAATACAAAGTTTCTTTACATCAATTATAGGCAGTTTCAGAAGGCCCAAATATTTGTTCTATTCAAGGGATAAGAAACAAAATTCCCTTCTTCTATATTATGCATTCTATTAGCCTAGGTAATAGATACATAACAAATAATAGAAAACTTTGCTACTAAGTTGTGACATAAAAGAGACCAAAGTAGTGTATTATATCGCCACCTTGTCATCAGAGCTATCTAAAATGAAAGTGGAAATTTGATGTGTTTAATTAAAATGAAAGTGCTGAGCTAGGAAATATCTTTTGTGATGATAAGCCCCATTGCCTATTTAAGGAATTTTGAGCCTCATGAAGTCTTTCACCACTTCGGAGCCTCGTTTTGTGGGGAGCTAGTGGAAATAAATGATTGCCATTAACCACTCACCACACTATTGTTTACCAATAGTGTCCCATCTAGTGGTGGTATTCCATAACCAAATACTACCACCAGAAATGTATCATCCAATCCCCCTAAAAACTAGCTCTTATAAGAGTTTCCACCATCTTATTAATAAACTCCTTTGCCTCTCGAAGATCTAGTAGAATAACAAAAAACATTGAAGAAATGTTAGATTTTACTCGATAGCGATGATCCCAGACCACAAATTCCTCACCTAAGACCCATTACACAACATATAAAAGTAGCTTGCTCCCTGTTTTAAAGACCATTTTCAAGCTCTTCTCGGTGATTTTGTTGAGAAAGGACATCTATTGTTGGTCACAAATTAACCTTACAGGTGTGTCCATGGCATTGTTTGAGACAATCGAGGGTTTGAGTTCTTTAACAAAATAGCCTCTTAATTTCAAGAAAAAATCACCCCACTCGACAATCATTTCATTTGTCCTATGGTTTTGGCAGTAATCTAGAATGGGAGATATTCACTGAGTGGCATAGGGCTCAATCTTATCATTTTATGAATTGCTAAATCACCATCTTTAGACGCAAGAAGGCACTGGGAAAAATGATTATAATTTCATTAATGATTGATCGATAGAGTTATACCTTAGCCATTTGGTTGCGCTTTTAGTTGTCTCGATGGGCTATTCATCTTATGCTTGAGTTTTGGCCAAGGATCAACCTTGCCATCAATAAGACATTCTTTGCCTATTTCTAATGCAAAATTTTCTCGAATATTGACCTCTTTGTTTATTTCCTTGTAAATGTGTTTAATAGTGTAATTCTTTAATGAGTCTACGAGGGGCCATGCATTTTGAAGAATGTTGTTAATTTTTTAGTTCGCTAATTTTCTCTTTATAATTGCATTGACAATCACCACATAATCTCTCTTAATCTCTACCTTGCTGTAACCATATATGATACATATTTGCAACCCTAAGATAAATGTTTGGGCTTCACCCTCATTATTTGTCCCCTCCTTGAGTTTTTTGAAGCCACTCCAATCATATTTTCTCTCTCATCTCTCACTAGACATTCTGCTCCTGAAATTCCAAGGTTTCCTTTTGAGGCTCCATCGAAGTTTAGTTTTTATCATCTTTGAGGAGGAGGACACCATTGTAACCCTTCTTTGAGACTTGGGGAATTAACTTGCCCATCCCCATTAATAGGGGTTTGAGTGATGCATTGTTACCGTATTGAAACCAATTTAAATACACATGTTGTTTGAGCTACCAAACAACAACCACATGTTTAGTTTCCTCTACATTCAACAAGAATATAATCTTGATAAGATCTATATAAATGAAGCATCTTTGATAGTTATGCCATGAGAAGTTAGTTGAATGGGAAAGTTTTATTGAGTATCAAGTTTCCAACCCCTAAAATTTTGCCTTCCAAAATTGAGTCAAAATTTGTTTTGTAAGAACTTTGCATAACTTTTGTATATAATTATAATTTAAATGTCTTAATTAATATTGAAAGAGAAAAAATACCAAATGGTTGTTGGTCTATTGTGAAGTTGTTAAGCTCACAAAGAGCACATGAAGGATCAAATCTTGTTGAATATAATCTCTCGACATGATATGGGATGATGTTAAGTTCAAGTCTTAAGTGAGTTATGTATGCTCTTAGTCCTTAGCCAGAAATCGAAGAAAATTTGATTATTTACGCACTTGATACCAATAACCTTCTTAGTCTTTGACCATAAATGAAAGAAAATTGATTATTTGTGCATCCAATACCAATAAGATGTCAAGTGTCTTTCAATTAACAAAACACCAAATCTTTTTACAATTTAATAAGGGAACCTAAATAAATTGCTAGTCCTAACTTCAATAAGACTCTCTATGCCATATTATATTCACTAAAGAGATTATAGCTGAATTGGTGAAGAGGATGGTATACCATTCTCAAAGGTATGGTGAGGACTAAGCTTGATCCATATATAACTTCGACATAATGGGTCCCCTAATTAAGACAACTTAATTGAAAGAAAATTTCTAATATAAATATAGACTTTAAGACAATTTAACTGAAAGGAAATTTCTAATATAAATATATACTTAAAAATGAAGATAAGTAACTTCTCTTAACCAATTGTATCCATTTGAAGAAAATAATAATTTATATTCGAGTTTCATCCTGGCCTCTAAATAGGAGGTAGGGCTTAAATTTGACATCGACCTTCCCTGTCAAGCAATTTTTTTTTATGACAGTTATCCATTCAATGGTGCCTTTCAAATACTATGACATGCCTTAGTATAAGTAAAGCATATAAAAATCAAATAAGGGAGAGGGTCCGATCGAGGGTAGGGTAATATTGAGCGAGGGGTCCACGACAACAGCATCCGAGTTGGAAATATTTTTTTGCCACATCCCTTGATAGTCAAGTTGGCATCCCCCGTTTCCTTCCTAGCATTTTTTAAGCACATTTATCAATGTTTTCAGAGCGTTTTTAAAAAACCGTAAAAAAAATGCTAAAAAGTGTCATCGGCCGATACTGAACAATAGTAGGGTCCCTTCGTGGGTTGGCTCCACGCCAATAATGGCTCATTTTAATACCAGTTAATGTGCATTAACTGCCCAACATCCTACTGCGACGGTTTTAATGCCTACCACCTCGGTATGCACACCATTCGCTTAGTCTTGCTTTAGCTTCATGAAAACTCCATTCATGAGAACAATTTGCATTTGGAGCGATTGCATTCACTTAATATTGAGAAAGTAGTAAAAAAACACCCTACCCACCATAGGACATATTGTAAATTTTATGTGACCCTGTCATATCATATTAAAAAGGATATTTGGATTTTTTGCTGGCTCTTTTATTGCCCAAAAGTGGGCCCAGATTGTCACATTATACCCACCATTGGTCCTATACCCACGGTCGGGCCCTCTTCCTTATATAAATCATCATAATCCTATATAAATTTTGACAGTTTGTCCAAAATCCCTCCTTTCATATGATACCAGTCTTTTAAAACTTTCGATTGTATTTTACAGCAACAATGCCTAAATACAACTATACAACTGTCAAATTTAGGAGGTAATAATAGGTTAACGCTAAACAAACAAGCATCACACCTAGTGTCTAAAAACCTCCTTGTTTTGATCTAAAACCCTAACTTCAAAAATATCAGGACGCTTGTGTTCCTTCTATTATTTTTTATTGCAGAGAAACCCTTGAAAGCAAATTTTGTCTTCGGCGGCATCTCCTGAACCCATAGACTGCACAGCTTTGAGTATCAAACATGCCAAAGTCTAAGCGTAACAAAGTCGGTAAGTTCAAATTTCACTTCTCTGGTTTTCCATTTTATTTGAATATGAGGGTCATTAGGGTCTCAAATGTATTTTCTCTTTCAATACATAAATGAGAGGCTTGAATTTGCAGATGTACCTGTATATATTGTCGTTATAACCATTTTATTTGCTTTTAACCGTGTAGGCCATCCCTTTTAACTTAATAATGTATCACAATTTTTTGTCCTCTCTAGTAGTGAATAAGCGTCTCGGTATTGTTTTCTCTTACCTGCAATGCATCAGTGATTAAGGCTATTTTGCATTATCCTAAATAAACATATAATTCTATGTTACCTAAATTAGGTTCTCATTTTTTGTCTAGATAAATAAGGACTGTACCGAGTCTCAATCCGAAAAAAACAACAATACCAAATGAAGTATAAAATCATCAGTAATTAAGGCTATTTCTCATTACTCTAAATCGCCAATAGTACAGGGTATATTGAATAGGGTTACTTTTATTTTTCTAGATAAATGAGGGTTTTATCAGGTCTTCAATCGGAAAACGGCAACAATACAAAATGAAACTAAATGTAAGAGCTTTATCCTCGAGAAAAAGCTTAACAGATTTTATTGTAAGATAAGAAAAATGCATTTGAAACTTATCTTCGTCTATGGGCCTGTGCAATGTCCAACCCTTACTTTAATGTGTTTTTATGGAAACTTATTCAAAACTCCTTATTAACAATGTTTTTATCTAAAACGTTAAAATTAGTTGTTGGTTACTAAAATGAAGAAGAGGCACAGGTTTTACTTAAATTGATGCCAATCTTTAGGGATTACTATGTGAAACAACATTAAATTCAAATTAAGATTATCCTAATTTATAGAGCACAGGGAAGTAGCTCTGTCTGGTTGTTAAGTCAGTAATACTGAAGTTCAGTGATACCCAAAGGTTCAGGCCACTGCACATGTGTCTGAAGTCCTCAGAATACCGTGCTAATGACATTCCCATTTTAGAATGGTGACTGAAAATTATTCTATGAACTATTTACATGGTTAATAACTTATTGCCACTTTACTTTGGATGATATCTCTAATGAACATACAAGTTTATGTAGCAACAAAGGCCTGTATTTCAATAGATTTTTCAGTGGCATTTCTAGAGATTCCCTTCATGTCAGATAAGCACCAGTTGGAGGTCCGTATGTGTATCATAGTTTTTTAACTGTTTCATCCCCAGAAGGAACACAAAATTAAATTTACAAATATCTAGGTCTGGAAAAAGCCAAGCAAATGCTGCTTTCCAAGCAGTAGAAACTAATACCCTCATCCTTGCCAATATTTTAGTTTCAGTATTCAGGAGAAATTTCAATCCAATTTCTCAGCATTTATCACAATTTTATGTTGTAATGATTGTTTTTCTTATCTCTGTGTATTGTCAGGTTTTGGAGGGCCTGTCAAGGTGCAACAATCAAGCACTTTGGCAAACTAGCACAAATGCCAAAACATGCATATGCATTTTTTGTTTTCTTTTGCAAATAAACAGTTTATTACAAACCTCTGGCAAAAGATTGCCATATAACAATCTTTATTGTACCCATACAAGTTTTACGATTTTATGTAATATCCCTTGTAGGATATGGATTAGTTTTCAATCACACTTATATTTTCTTACTCAGAAGACAATACAGATTTGCTACAGCAGTCAAGAAACATCCAATTCTCCAGAACTTGCCCTTGATTATGGTTCTACGGTCAGCAACAGATGTATGTATTGCAAAAAACAGAGGATCATGAAATATACATGTTCAGTATTGAAAGATTAGAAATGTTTTCAGTACATATATATTCAGTGAGTTTCTATTTGCCCAGATCTGAGCATGAATACTATAATCTGTTCCGCCTGGATACTCCTGGAGATTCTGTGACCCTCTGTGGTTGTTTCAGCACTTAGGGAATGGCAACAGTGATAATTGTCTCAGTACATATTACTCTGTGATGAAGCAATGGCCCGCTAGCACACAATCTGGGACTCGATTCCTCAGAACTCTCCCTTCAATTCCTACTCGTGCTATAGATACTGGTGTCGGAGACACAAAGTTGCTATTTGCTCTTGGACAGGAATCTTTCGACTCAGCCAATACTCCGTCCCTTCCTCACGTTGTGTCTTTCGCTGACTCCCGTACTTAGTAGGATGCACGGATATATGGGATGCGTATCCAATCTTTGACAATGACTTCCCCCTTCGGCGATGTAAGCTTGGCAATACCTCCTGAGGATTTCCTTCTGCGGACATAAAGATATCGACTGGTGTAAGATGATGGTGGCGCTTACAGACTCTTCCAGCTCCCGCATTCTTCAGAATCGATCCGAAAGTATTCTTGCGCTTGTAATGGTGTGTCCAAGGAACAATGCTCAACTCAAACCCGATTCAAGTGTGTGCTGGCGCTTGTGAAATGTGAATCACGTTTTGCTGAGATGGCATCCTCTTCCTCCGTGGGTGTTAATCCCTCTGATGTGATAGACACCTTATTTGCCGAACCAATGTCAAGGACCTGTGTATGAGACCCCCTCTAGGTGTGTATGGCGATTTCTTGAAAACCTATATGATTCGAGTTAAGTTCGATGCAAATCCTTGATTGGGTTTTAGCGTCCAACCTGGTTCTATATATATATATATATAGTGTAATATAATAATAATATAATAATATAATAATATATATATGCGTTTAGTGTTAATAAATTCTATTTATTTAAATTGAAATAGGTCTCAGCTGGGAGACGTGGGAGTGACATGACATTTTATCATATGTAGTTGGAAAAGTGACACATGAGTTGAGAGAGTACTACAACCCCGAAAAGACCACTATGCTAACACTAGTACTATCAATTGGTAGAATGAGATAGTTACTAGTACTGACAATTGGTATGAATATACTTCTAATATAACAAGGAGACATCAACTGATAGATCTTGAATGAAGTTTAAAGAGAGCCTCGGAGAGGGCCTTAGTAGGCACGACCTATTGACTACTGCTCAAAGTTCTGATGCTCCTTTTTTTGATCTGAGAAAATAAACACTTAGTTTTTCTAATCAGCTATACAAAATAATAAATAAAATTGTGCATGATGTGATCTGGTTAGCCAACTTCTAAACTGTAGATATAGGCTTTGTGACGACTCTAACAAACTAAACGGGTCTCAAGTGACAAATCAAAGAGAATGCCGACAGGGTAGTTGCTTTCTTTTTCAAAACTGTTATGTTAAATGAATGACTTTTTCAAATATTTATTTCTGACATGAGCTTCATCTTAAAGTAATAACATGAAATGGGGGACCTACATTGTTGTTGATTGAAACAAATAGCTTGCAACTTGCATTGTCTTCCTTGACATGGTTATTTGCCCCTTAAATAAGCATTGCTTTGAACTGCATTGCTATATTTTTTCCTAAGAGATTGATATTTGTGTTTGCAGTTTGAGTTGTGTTTGTTCCTACACAGCTTTTAGTTGTCTATGCTGTCTGGTGTTTATATTTGGTCTTTGTTTTGTTAATATACTTCACAAAATCATTTATCTTCTATTTCATATGGATGGATTTTTTGTGTAAATTCCATCAGAACCATTCCTTTTTGGCAGAATTTCTTTTTAATTCCACCCATGTCATGAGACAAGTTGGCTTTGTTTTCATATTAAAGACTTGTAGCAGCCATCCTCTTGGTCTTTTTGTTCTAGGAAATCTCTCCTCAAATGAAATCTAGTTTGAGCTCTAGTAGGTGTCCTTTAAAATTTCAAATATTACTACTACTCTGTTTCATGAATTTTAAGTTTTAGGTATTCACCATTCTATACTAGTATACACATTTTAGTGGTAAAGTTTGAGAGAGATACAAGGAACAACAAAACACACTTTTGAGTTCTAAAGCAGGAATTTTTCGAGGAGTATTGGGTAGTAAATGTTTGTCTGCTGTTAAGAGATGTCTATGCTTTGTTTATGCTCCTTCATATTCTTGCAGTCTTTTGCTGGATGCCCAAGCACTTTGAAAGGGCATATGAAAAGATTTTTGGCCTTTTCTACACAGTATAAATCCTTTTTTAATCCTGTGGGGATGGGACAATATTGAAAGTATCTTTAATTGTTGTAATATTAAGAGAAATTTCATGGGTGCCAGGGATGTTGGGTCCAACATCTCTGGTGCATCTTCACTTTTTTTTTTTTTGGTTTTCACACTTAAAAAAAGAAGTTTCCAAAATTGGTGCCAAACCTAGTTAACTTAAAAGATAAACTCAATTTTGATGGGAAATTATAATGAACTGTAGCTCAATTCATAACTAACCACAGGAAAGAAAAGTAAAATCAGAAAACAAGATGTAATTGAGATTTAGGGGTTGAGGGGGCAGATGACAAGTTCGTTGCTTAGAAGAGAGCAATCCCACCAAAGCAAATTTAGCAAGCATTTAGAGAAAAGAAAGAAAGAAAGAAAGAGAAATTATATTAATGTCTATTTTCCACAGACGACAAAAAGTAGGTCGATGGGTTTAGAAGATACAGCAGTTAACAATATAAAATTCTAGGAAGAGAGAAACCTAGAAGCAAAATAATAAAAGTACATAAGATAAAATAAAGCACTGTGACAACTAACAAATAACAATGAAGGCTGAACAAGAGCCCAAAAAGCATGTGCCGGTGAAGACTGGAATGAAATCTCATTGATTATCTGTGTGGGTGTGTGAAATGGAGTTGTCATCGAATGAATCTTTCAACCTGAAGTTGCAAATTTCTTCTTTCTTTTACCCTGCTTAATATAATATTCTATTATAAAATTGTATATTTATATCAAATATATTATATAAATATAAATATAAATATAATATATTATTTAGGGGTTTGTGTGGGTTGAGCATGGTCTGGCTTTTGTTGAGTTTCATAGTAAAGTGCAGTTTAACTTTTGGCACTTTGCGATTAAAATTCAATCTTCAGTTACGGGTTATATGGATACCATAAAGTAAATTTGTATTCAAGGGAGGTGCACTGCAAACATGGTGAGTGTGCTATTATAACTCAAAAGTCATGTTGTAAGTCTTTTTTTGTTTGTCTTTACTCATGCAGCACTGTGCACATTGATTCTCTTTGGCCTTTTTTTTTCCATTTAATTTTAAGCTACTGGTATCTATATGATAGTCATATTGTCATTTTTAAATGATTGCAGTTACACTTTCTAAAACCAAAAGGAAGGGAAGGGAACATAAGGAGTCGATAATAAGTGCTGTGAGGCAGGCTGTGGAGGATTACATTTCAGTGTATGTTTTCTCATTTGAAAACATGCGGAATTTAAAATTTAAAGAGCTCAGAGAGCAATTGAAGAGCAGCAGCAGGTATTATAAACAATTTTATTTATTTTGGTGCATGACTCTTAACTATATTCTATGAACCAATATTATTCTCTATTTTTTAAAGGCAGACCTCAAAAATTTTGATGCTTTACAATGTTTCCTTTTTGCAATAATATTTTTGGAAACGAATCTTGGTTGGAATTTACACAAATTGTTTTCTAGTAATTTTATTACAATTATTTCTTTTGATATTTTTATAGATGGTTAATAGTTTTTGCCATTTTACTAGTAGCAAGTAGCTTAGAAGTTGAGTTCCTTCTTATAGATAAGATACAAGCAAATTTCTTTGACTCTTTTACTTCATTCTAATTACTCCAATTCATAGGTGTTTAGTGTAGTCAGTGTACAATGCTGATTATTATGTTCCCATAATATGGTTTTTTCGACTATGTATTGGTTGTTTGTCAACTTTTGGGTAGTTATAAAAGTCAGTTGGTCGACGGTTGTGTTCTTCTTGGCAATTGTCGGGTCCTTTAAATAGTCTTTGTACCCTTAAGGAAAGGGAGTTTGATCTTTTGTGATCTAGTCTGATCCTTGGTTGACCATCTTTGGTCTACTTCTGTAATAACTTCATGTGCAAATAAAGATATACTTTTAATCCACTATCTTGTATACATTGTTAATTTTGTTTATTATTTCAAGCATTTGTTTTATTAGATAAAAGGGTAAACATTGGGGCCATTGCCTTAAAAGAAATCAAGTTTGATATAAGATATTCATGCCCTTGGACCCCAATTAAGGCGGGTCAAGAGATCAGATGATCTCTAAGGTTGTGCATCAAAGAGAATGCATTAGAAGACTAAGAGCGATTGCCAAAGTCGAAGTCCATCTCAAAGTAGAAGTTGGAGTCGGAGTGTGAGTAGGAGTCGTAGTCAGGAGAAACAACACATTTCCACTACAAATAATCACATGAAGGCAGAGTGGAAGGAGATAGCAAGGCACCTTCCACTACTAGAAGAAGTGTGGATTGATATTTCAGATAAAGTTGAAAAGTCAAGACAACCTTCTCTAGACAAGGGAAGTTGGGAGATGGAGTTAGATTCCTTTACAGAAGCATATGAGAGTAACCTTTGAGGCATTGAAGGGTTGTCAATCGAAGGAGAAGAAGTTGAGCTAAGGGTATATAAAAGAAAATTTGAAGGCGAAAGAAGTGTGCAAAATGTTGAAGCTGTAGGAAGAGTGGAGGATTCTCACATGGCCAAGAGTGCAAGAGAAGCCTTAGATTGTCCAAATCAAAACTCCCTAGCAAGGAGGGTTCGGGTGCTAGGTTTGCATCAAAACGAAACCATAGTAAGCCACACTGCAAAAAAGCAAAAGTTGCCCAAGTTTACAGGCAATGGATTAAAGAATCTTGTCAGGCATTGTAAGACTTGTGAAACAATCTGGATAGCAAATGGGCAAGATGATAAAGCAATTTGGCTATGGTCTTTTCCAACCACCTTGTGTAATGTCCCCCTTTTCTAGTGAGTTAGTCTATACTTGGTTCCCGTAGACTAACCAAAGTGGTTAGGGAACTCTGGGAGTTCGTTTGGTTGGTTTCTGACATTCTGGCTGGGACTTACTATTTTTAGTAAGTCGCGAAGTTGGCTATTTTGGAAAACTCTTTATTGGAGACGGAGTGTTTTGCCGAGATCTTTCCAACGGTCTATAACTAATGGGATTCTGTGACTGTTTGGGCTTTCATATTAAAGTCCGTAAGTTATACTTTATTATTATATTTGGACTTTAATTAATTAATGTCGGGGACTTTGGAGAAATAAGGAAAAATGCAAAAATAAGTCACTAAGGGATTTGGGTGCCCCTTTGAGGAATAAAAAGCAAATTTAAAAATAACATTTCCCTCTCATATGGGTCGACCCACTTGTGGAGTTATAAAAAGGCAAAGAGTGGGAAAAGTTATTCATTCTTGATATTACATTTTATGCTTCTATTTGCTCTGCAAATGAGGGTTTGGGGGATTTATTCCAGCCAGGGCTTTTGGTGACGGAAACCACCATTGGTAGCAATCTTCCGCAGGTGTGAAAGATCACCCAAGGGGATTTTAGAGCAGCCATACTCAGTGGCTGTATTTGAGCTTCATTTTGATACCACTATTGACGGAGATGGAGACAACAAGATATATCTTATTGCAGTTTTGTTGCAGCTGAAGAAGAGTATTAGTGACGGATTGTATTTTGCAGATTTGAGAAGGATTGGGACTGCCATTTCTTCATTGCTGGCCGTACTTCATTTTGCTGGCCGTACCTCTTCATGTGTAGGCCGTACCACTTCATATGCTGGCCGTACTTCTTGGAGCAGCCGTTTGGAGTTTATTGGGGCTGTTCTTCCTTGCTTAGTGGTTGTTTTTGACCTAAGGGTCTATGCTGATAGTTGTAGATTGTTTCCTTGCATTTGCTGATACTTTCAATGCAAAACTCCATTGTCATGTTGCTGGTCTGTCAACAGCAGAAATATGAAGATGCTTATTTTGACGTGGGTATGTGATGGTTATTCATTTTATGCCATTCTATGAACTAGGTCTTTATTATTTAATTCATATCTGTTATAGTTTTTCTGGGTTTTCAGTTGTATGCTATATTCCTTGTATTCTGACATACACACTTAAAGAAAATGAAAACCCCCTTCTGCATCTTCTATCTAGTTTTGAAAGAACACAGAAAAAACTAAAAAATATATCATTAAAAAAAGATAAATCAAAAGAACAACAGGTGCAGGTTATTACACCTTGTGAGATGTAGCAATTGACTGGTATAGAGAAATTGACCAAGCCTCTCAAAACACATGGGAGAAATTAAAGAAAGCCTTTAAGGAAGAGTTTAAGTTGCTTCGCGATGATAATAAAATAGTAGCACAAATTTACAATACAAGATGAGGTAAGCACACAAACATACGAGCTTATAATCGTGGACTTAAAGAATTGCTTCTAAAGTTAGAAAAATAATTGGTCGATAATCTCAAGAAAAGATGGTTCATTGAAGGTCTAATTCCGTTGTTAAGAAAAAAGATAAAGGTAGTACCACCCTCTTCCTATGCAGATTCCTATAATTGAGCGATGGGCATAGAGAGTGAAGACAAAATGTCCTCCTGGGATAAAAGAAAAATAGAGGAAGATGGAAGTTCGAATGACGACAATGACAGTGAATTAGGAATGATACAAGCACTTCGGAGGGACATACTTCGTTCGGATGATAAAAAAATTGAAGGTGGAGAAAGAAACCAGGAAAGAATCCAACGAATTATGGTGTACTAAGTGCAAAAGTGAAGGTCACACCAAAGGTAACTGTCCTAGAAAAATGTTTTGTGAGATTTGCTAGGTTATAATTTGAAGATCAAGAGTACACAAGTACTCTTTACACAGGGAGAGCAGTTCACTCCATCAAAGCCACAAAACGCATCTCTAGGTGGTTACCAAAATCAATGAGGGGGAGGTCGAAGTAAAATACAGTACGTCCCCAAAGGATGCTCGATCATACAATGCTGACAATGTAACGAATGGGAACACTTTGCGAGGGACTACCAGAACAAGTAGGACAAATTACAATTATTGTGCAAATGGTGTGGACATAGAGACCATGAAGACATTGAATGTCTGAAGGAAAAGGTTAGTATCAACATGATTGATGTAGAGAGGCATAATGAAGTATTGGCCATTACTCGAGCACAAGCAAAGAAGGTTGTGTACATAGACCCACATATAGAAAAAAAGGACTTCGTGAAGCAAGAGCCAAAGTGGAGAATACTATGGATAACGAATGTTGTCACTCCAATGCAAATACAAGTACGGTAACAAATCAATTACAATCCTAGAGATAACGAATGTTGTCACTCCAATGCAAGGCAAGTACTTCAAACTACCGTACCAATTAGAGTAGTGGATTTATTACAAAGTATTCCCAAACTACGGAATGCTATGACTAATATTGTATTTGGGAAGAACACGACGGTGCATGTTACGACCCATTTGGAATTTAACGAATGTTGTCACTCCAATGCAAATACAAGTACGGTAACAAATCAATTACAATCCTAGAGATAACGAATGTTGTCACTCCAATGCAAGGCAAGTACTTCAAACTGCTGTACCAATTAGAGTAGTGGATTTATTACAAAGTATTCCCAAACTACAGAATGCTATGACTAATATTGTATTTGGGAAGAACACGACGGTGCATGTTACGACCGATTTGGAATTTGGAGAGAATGAAGCCCAAATAACTAAACCTTCGTTGTCGGGAGACCAAGTGATTGATTCCATGTTACTGACATTTAACATGGCAAAGAGACTAGAGGTGGTTAATATGGAGATCCTTGGAAGGAATCTCACCAATACAATTGTTGATGGTGGGTCTGGGTGAACGTAAACCTACCATCTGACCACCAACCTTCCAATTGGTGGGAGATGATCAACAAGGTATTAAAGTACTTGGAGTTTTAATGGGCCAAAAGGTAATTATCGGAACCCAAGCATTTTTATTGAATTTTGTGATCATCTCATTACGAAAGAAAGTGTACGATACATTGTTGGGTTAAGGTTGGCTGGTAGCAGCCAAAGCTGACTACAACTGGAAAAGGAACACAATCTCCATTGAAAACAAGGGTCGGAAGTATTTAATTGATTTGAAGAACCAAGTAGTCAATGAGGAAGCAACCTTTTTAAATTCGAACTACGGAGAAGAATGGATTGAGAAGCATGATCAGCGTCTAATGGAGCTGAACGACGAAGGGATTCTGGAATTGCAGTCATGTTTAGAAGACGAAACAAATTCTCTGTGGCTTGTTTCATTGGCAAATGGAGGACTATGAGGTATTTCGCTGAATTGTAATTTTATTGAAGTTATAGAGATCTATGAAGAACAATATATAAAAATGACTTTGAAAAATTGGACAGATTGCGTGTTGGATGCAGTACAAGGTTTGCAAAAGTCGATGGAGGCAACCGACTTTACCCAATATTGCAAATTAATGAAGGTATGTCTTGTTAAGTCAAAATATAAAAATAACTTTGAAAAATTAGATAGATTGTGTGTCGGATGCCGTACAAGGTTTGCAAAAGTCGATGGAGGCAACCAACTTTACCAAATATTGCAATTAATGAAGGCATGTCTTGTTAAGTCAAATCAACTTCATAGGAAAATTACGGGAAAAGGAAAAGTATCGTATAGTGTGCGAGACTGAAAATCTTTGTAGTTAGAATAGAACATAACAAATGGTCCCCACATGGGAAAAACAAAAAAAATTATAATGAAAAGAAAAAAATAAAAAGGAAAAAAATAAAAGTTCAAGTGTGGAAATGATAATTATTAAAAAATTAAATGTTAAAAATCCCCTTTATGCTACCGTATGAGCTTGCAATTTAGTGACTAAAAAAATAATTTTGAAACTCTCTTTTTCATCATGTTATGACAAACCAAGAAAAGACAAAAATTTAAAAGAGGAAAAGAAACCTACTACTCAAAACTCCCTCGTATGACCTCATTCTTTCTTCATAAGGTTTTTAAAAATCTGTTCAAGGAAAAGGCTAGTTTGGAGCAGATAATGATAGAGATCTAATCTCTTTTTTTGGATATAACAATAATTTGGCATCTCTCATAGAAGAAAAAGGAAATCTCCTCTAATCTCGATGAAATTTACTAACAAGGAGATCTACTCTGGGAGGGAGATAAAAATAGTAAGTTTTTTCAGTTGGCTTGTAAAATTAGGAGATAGAAGAATCGCATCTCCAAACTTTAGATGAAAGACATGAGCATCATTGAGGACCCTCAAATCCTCAAGTCTTCCTTGGTTTCTTTTTGGGAGAAAAATGTTTTTTGGTGATAGTGAGGACAATGTTGACAAGTAAGATCTCTTTATTAGCCAGATCCCTTCCATTATTAGTCAATTTGAGAATGAGATACTCATGTGTGTTATATCCAAAGAGGAAGTATATAATTGATTTGAAGAACCAATTAGTCAGTGAAGAAGCAACCTCTTCAAATTCGAACTTCGAAGAAGAATGGATTGAGAAGCATGATTAGGGTCTAATGGAGCCGAATGACAAAGGGATTCTGGAATTGCAGTCATGTTTAGAAGATGAAACAAATTCTCTTTGTGGCTTGTTTCATTGGCAAATGGAGGACTACGAGGTATTTCGTTGAATTGTAATTTTATTGAAGTTATAGAGATCAATGAAGAACAACATATAAAAATGACTTTGAAAAATTGGACAGATTGTGTGTCGGATGCAGTACAAGGTTTGCAAAAGTTGATGGAGGCAACCAACTTTACCAAATATTGCAAATTAATGAAGGTATGTCTTGTTAAGTCAAATCGACTTCATAGGAAAATTACGGAAAAAGGAAAAGTATTGTATAGTGTGTGAGACAGAAAATCTTTGTAGTTAGAATGGAAAATAACAAATGGTCCCCACATCGAAAAAAACAAAAAAAATAATAATGAAAAGGAAAAAATA
This sequence comes from Cunninghamia lanceolata, assembly GCA_027924645.1. Classification (NCBI taxonomy): domain Eukaryota; kingdom Viridiplantae; phylum Streptophyta; class Pinopsida; order Cupressales; family Cupressaceae; genus Cunninghamia; species Cunninghamia lanceolata. The sequence continues at coordinate 1,650,401 of BSBN01000143.1, read as the reverse complement.
AAAGGAAAAAATAAATGTGCAAGTGCGGAAATGATAATTATTAAAAAATTAAATGTTAAAAATCCCCTTTATGCTACCGTATGAGCTCGCAATTTAGTGATTAAAAAAAATAATTTTAGAACTCTCTCTTTCATCATGGTATGTATGACAAACCAAGAAAAGACAAATTTAAAAAAGGAAAAAAAAATCTACTACTCAAAACTCCCTCGTACCACCTCATTCTTTCTTCATAAGGTTTTTAAAAATCTGTTCAAGGAAAAGGCTAGTTTGGAGCAGAGAATGATAGAGATTTAATCTCTTTTTTTGGCTATAACAATAATTTGGTATCTCTCATAGAAGAAGAAAAGGAAATCTCCTCTAATCTCGATGATATTTACTAACAAGGAGATCTACTAGGGGAGGGAGATAAAACTAGTAAGTTTTTTCAGTTGGCTTGTAAAATTAGGAGATAGAAGAATCACATCTCCAAACTTTTGGATGAAAGACATGAGCACCCTCAAATCCTCAAGTCTTCCTTGGTTTCTTTCTGGAAGAAAATGTTCTTTGGTGATAGTGAGGACAATGTTGACAAGTAAGATCTCTTTATTATCCAGATCCCTTCCATTATTAGTCAATTTGAGAATGAGATATTCATGTGTGCTATATCCAAAGATGAAGTTCAAATTGCCCTCTTTGATATGGTAGGGGATAAGGCTCTTGGGCTAAGGGAATTTTGGCTCTCTTCTTTCAACAATTCAGGGATCTCCTACGGAAGGAGTTGTGGGAAATTGTTTAGAAATCCTAGAACTCTAAATCTATTTTGAAGACCCTTAGTTCCACCTTCGTCACCCTCTTTGTAATGTTCCTTTTTTGATACATAGATTTTTGTGGGCATCTGACATGTTCTTGGAGTAGTCGTGGTTCAGTTTGCAGATCAGTTATATGGGTTTCCCTTGTGTTAATGGATTATTTTCTATGGCTTTGAGCTCAGTGGATGTCTAGGGTTACACTGATGTTTTCAGAAGTTTGATCGGGCTCCTGGATTGCTCTCCAAGATTCTTGGAGGAGCCGTCTAATTATAGTAAGTCACCCAGATGACATCGTTCTTCATCCCAAACATCATAGAAGGCAGTGCTATGATTTATTTTGCAGTTCGCCTAAGTTTGGGATTTTCCACAAAGTCAAGTGATTTAATGAGCTATTTAATTATTATCATAGTTCCACGAAGTTTCGGGGATGGGGACGGGGGTACGTAGGGGATGCATTTCAGGGACGGGGGGGGGGGGGGGGGGTAGGGAGTCTAATTTTGGGTGCGGCAGGGGATGGTGGCGGGGGAGCGGTGCGTTGAAATACATATAGTACTTGAAAAATTAGTTATAAAAAGATGTATAACTGTAGACGCCTAAGGAATAACTTAATAAGTAAAGTTTAGAGTTTAAACATATTGCGCTGAAATACAACCTTTGCTAGCATCCTCCCTTTCTGTGTCAAAATGGGAGCTTTGGAATAGGGTATGGACATCCATCAAAACATAATGGATAGAGGAATTTTGTTTGATGTTGTAGTTGCAACTGCCTTGTTAGACATGTATGCAAAATGTGGAAGCATAGGCAAGGCACGTGAACTGTTTGACATAATGCCTCAAACAAATGTGGTCTCATGGACTGCAATGATTGTAGGATATGCACAAAATGGATTTGTTGAAAAGGCTTTAGAAATTCAAATTTTAAAGCAAATGCAATTGGCTGGTGTAAAGCCAAATTCCACAACCTTTGCTAGCATCCTCCTTGCCTGTGTCAAAATGGGAGCTTTGGAATAGGGTATGGACATCCATCAAAACATAAAGGATAGAGGAATTTTGTCAGATGTAGTTGCAACTGCCCTGTTAGACATGTATGCAAAATGTGGAAGCATACACAAGGCACGTGAACTGTTTGACAGAATGCCTAAAAGAAATGCGACAGCAAAACGGGGGGGACGGTGGGGGATGTTTCCCTGAAGTCTCCCCGTCTCGGAAACAGGGAGACTTCGGGGATGACTGTATTTCAGGGGGGACGCTTCCCCGTGGAACTAGGATTATTATTTTCACTTAAGCTCCTAGGGGTGAAAATAATTAATTAATAGCTAAGTGTTATAGCTCATTGGAAAGGTTTTTAAGTGTTCTAAATGATACACTTAAAAGGGGGACTTCACACATGTTATATTTTTAATAATTTTTTATTATTTCAAAAAGATCTCTTGGAGAGGAGAAATATGAAGAGTTAAAAGGAAAATAATAATATATTCCTCTCAAAAAGTTATAAAAGGGGAATGAGAGCTCATTTGAAGGGTTATGCTTTGGAATTGATTTTGTTTTGCAAATGGATTGAACCTGTGAGTTCTTCCATATTCTCTTGAGGACGAAAACCCTCTTGTAGAATGCTCTTGAGGTTGGGTGGTTTCACATCGGAATCACATGGAGCTGAATGGAGTTGAGAGATTCTTGTGGAGTTTTGGCTTGTGATTCTAAATATTTGTTTGTAGTGGAGTTTTGAAGTGATTGGTGTTAATAATTTTTGTTGTTCTCTGAGTATTGCCATAGCTGAGCCGTACAGCTGCCGTATTTCTCATGGAGGGCATATTTTATTAAGGCTTGATTCTTGTCTTTTTTGAGGTAGTTATTGTTTGGAGATTGATATGCTGATGTAGGCGACAGTATTAGTGTCAATATTGTGGAGTTTGTGTTTGGTTTGGACAGTAGTAACTGCTGCCGTACATGTTGAAGGCCGTATTTACAGTCTGGGTCGGCTTGAGTTCTGAGCATTGTGTTTGTTGATTGGGTAGTAATTATATATGTGTTTTATCTGTCTAATGTTGATAATGTTTTCTGAGCACTTTTTCTAAACTTCTGGGCAGACTTTGAAAATATTGAAGTGTTATGCCATGTCCAGAGCTGTACGGACCAGTCATAAATGGTGAAGTTTTTGTGCAGGTCAATTTTCAGTATAATACAGTTTATTCAGAGTTTGCTGGTTGTTCTTTAAGGCTGATACAGATGTATAACTGATAGTAAGGGATTCTATGCTTCCATTATTATTTTGGAATGCTTCCTTATCACTTGGCTGCTGTACAGAATGAGAGCAGTTTATGAAAAAATGCAAACTCAGTTTTTAATCAGCAGTGGCCTTTGAATGACATTTGCATTTGGCAATATTGCTATTGAGTTTTGAAGATGCTGATTGTTATGCAGGGAATCTTCAGTGGTTGGCTATACCATTATGATGCCAAGAACCAGTTCTAACCTTTATTTCCGAGTTATATTGCATTTGATTTCATTGTATATTTTATATGCAAACTCATTTAAGTACCCCCTAGATGGTTCAACCGCCAGTGTGGAGCAATTGAACCTTTCTTTCTTTCTTTCTACCCACTGGATAAGTGGTGAATACCCACTGAATAAGTGGATGATTTGTAACTTTCATTCTTGCACTCATACCCACTAAAAAGTGGTGAATTCCCACTGCATAGTGGATACCTGCTCACAGCAGATGAATGTACTTAATTGTTGCATAGTGCTTTAGATTGTAAACCAAAGCACATTATGCTCTCACCTTGCCCAGTTGGGATCTTGGTGATCAGAAGTGTGGAGGTCATTTAGTTGTCATGAAAGATTGTATTAACATTGTGTTATCCCTGTTTAAAATTTTCAAAAAATTTTGGGGTAGATTGTTACACTCTTACACAAGGAGACGTAAGCTATCAGGGTTAAAGATTTTGGACCTATTGCTATGTTTAACACAGTCTATATAATTATTTCCAAAGTCAACCAATAGACTACAACTCATCGTGTTTGCTATTATTTTCGAGGACCAGGGGGTCTGTGAAAGGGAGATAAATCATTGATGGTATTGTTATGGTGCATGAGTTGATCCACTTCCTATAGGCAAGTAAGAGTAAAGGCATGCTTTTCAAGTTGTATATCTCTATAAGGTCTACAATGGAGTTAGTTGAAATTTCTTGGACTGTGTTGGAAAAGTTTGGGTTTAGCTTGGATTGGACAATCTAGATTAAGTACTCTTTGGCTAGTTTCTCTGTGATTGTCAATAGTTTGGCATAGGGTTTCTTTAAAGCTTCTTGCAGACTAAGGATTAGCAATGAACAGACCTACTAGGCCTCATGTAAAGTAGAGAACAAGAAGTAATCACATGCAACAAAAAATGTATAACAAGATTATGTCACACAAGATGAATCCCCTTAGTTTACCACACACGTGCTAGTTGAATCCCTGACACACAGCCCACCAAAGATGTGACCACTTATAATCCCTTAAGATGCTTAACACATGAAATGCACAGGGCTAAAGGACAAGGCATGATTTAAAACCACTCCTAAAACTAGAGTGAAAGATATATTTTGATGAGTTAGAAGTGGCATGGAAGGGGAGACCACCGCAGATGGGTGCTTTAATCATATAATTGTAAGCTGGGCTCTACAATCAGCAAATGCAAACCTCTAACTAACCATAAATGTTTATGCATGAACAATCATTGAACAATCAACAAGACAAATTCACCTGACATGTTGAAAAGAGCCAGCTCAAACACACTTCGAGCAATTTTACAATCTCCAAGTGGACCAACTAATCAATATATAACCAAGTTAGTAAGTGTAACCTCAGAGATGGACATAGCATGCCATCTCCTGAATATGTTTAGTCAACCGTGGAGACATTCATGACACAAAAGGGTTTTTGTACTAATTCCTTTTCTAAGAATTTACAAGTAGTGAAAACATGAAAGATAAGAGTAGGACATGCAAGAATTAATGCCATAGAATTATCTGAATAAATTACACAATTTACAACAGGGCCCTGCCCCCAAGCTAACCAAACCACATTACAGCTTTTTGCCATTTTGGCATGCTTATATAGCAATACAGTTTAGAATTCAGTCTCATGGACGCATACACATGGCAAGTCATTTTACAATAGCATTTGACACCTGTTATAGTCTACATTCATTGCAGGCATAAGATTTACATTTGCCTTATTGAAGAATTGACCTTGGATTAGCAACCAATACATAGGAGCATAGAAAATTCCTCTCATTAATGTGAGTGACAGCTTCAGTTTGAATTCACAATCCTGTAACAGCATGGAACACCCTTGTATAGTCTCTGCACATAACTCAATGGTACTTGCACAATTCTACAAGCTTTGCCACACAACAAAAGACCTAATAAGTGCACCAAAAGCTACCACCTCTCCATTGTGGCTGTGACTCTACAAGAAAAGCCCTAAAATAGGTTGGCTAAGGCATGAGCCAGATACCTGTACAACTCAATCACCAATATTAATGTCACAAATGGCTTGGGAAATTGCTTGTGCTTGTCACAAGGTCGCCACACAGCACACCATGATTCGGCTCCAAGTCCATGTAAGACAATGTGAAGAACTGAGCACCCACAGACAAAAGAAATGGGGTTTGCCATCACTGAGCAAGCAAATGGACATGTGGCATTATCAGGGGTTGGAAATCAGAAGGTAATAAGCAATTTGCATGAAGGGGAAATAACACTAACAACAAAGCGGAAGGCGGTGGTTGGCCTGCAATAAGCAACCTTTGCATGCCTGCATTGGACCCCCTGAAAGTCTGCAATGGACTGCTTAGAGGCCCCAACCTCCTTGAACATAAAAATTTGCATCTCAAGGCACAAAACAAAGACTCAGAGGGGTAAGACACTTGACAAGAGGCATAAAATTTTAAAAGGGATCCATTGATGAATTTTTTATATTGATTATTTATGAAGGGCCAAACAAGGGTCCAAGACAACAACAGGGCACAAAGTGCAATTTTGGAGCCATACAAAATTGAGTCCCGACACTTTCCATGAGTCAAGAATGAATTCTATGTTCTTTAATTTTTTGCTTTATTGTTTTTGTTAATGTTTTCTCATTATGATTAATGGACATGGTATGAAATGATTGTAAAAAATAAGAATTATTAAATACTATAAGTCTAAAATGTTGTTACCATATATAATACACATGGCAGGTTCTTTCTGGGATCAAACAAGGTGTTGCAGATTGCACTGGGTCGCACAGCTGCTGATGAAATCAAAGATGATATTCACAAGGCTAGTGAGGTATGGCTATTTGTTTGCTTTTGTACAGGCTCTTGTTACCAAAATTCTATATTTAACAATATTGAAAGATTTGATTAATTGTCTTTTCCATATGTTTCAGATGCTACATGGGGACTGTGGTTTATTCTTTACAAATTTACCAAAGGAAGAAGTTATAAGGTACAATGGCACAAAATTGGCTGGTTTCAAGGTTAAAAATATTTAAAGTTGCAGGTTACAAACATGTTTATATTTTCTGAAAGAGTATTTTTGAAATGGTTTGGCAGAATTTTTGAAACTTTTGAAGAGTATGATTTTGCAAGAACTGGTACACCTGCAACAGAAATGGTATGCAACGAAATGATGTGATTCTTAGAGTAATTGGAGTGAGTTACAATAATATAAATAAGTAGTTTGATCAAATCTTTTTACAATCAGTGCTTTTAAATTATATATAGTATATAGGTCAAAGGGTAGCATTGTAAATTTTATTTGTTGCAGTAGTATCCATAGGATAAATATCCTCAACTAAAGTAATTAATGAACTAGAAGACTTGGCAAGATTATCTGGAATGCAATGGAGGACTCCTCCAACTACATTCTTAAATTTTTTGTATGTGTGTTGTGTTATTTATATGGTTATAGTTCCACAATTGACTCATTCAATGCTTGGTGTTATGTGCCAAGGGATGCTTTTAAGTATTTAAATTAACGAGACAAATACAAATAACCCTTTGAAAGGAAAGTTCCATGCCAAAGAAATCATAATAACAGAGCTGACAAAGACCAAGGCTTGAGATTAAAGTTAGCCCTAGTTTGTACAAAAATCGGGAGAAGACAAAGGGTCAACAACTCACCCATCAGCACAAATGGGCCAATACAATAGTTAATGATGTCTATGTGAGAATGACCTGGTCTAAGAGGCCCTGGATAGACAATCTTAGGAGGGAGCAAGGTATTTATATTCCCTATCTAGAACCCATGGCTGACCATCCAACAGGGTTAGAGAGAAAATATTAATGTTTGTTTCTCCTAGTTGTCTTGAGCGTGAGCAAGGGAGACTAACTGACCCTGTATTTTGTCCATAGGTGAAAAACCCGCCAAAAAATCGGGTAAATCGCGAGTACTCGTGATGCAGGATCTGTCATGAGTTTTTCTGAGAAAAACTCGGCACGAGTTTTACAAAAACTCGCGGTGCTAAATACTTAAAAAACCCGCCATTCCACATGAGTTCTTATGAGAAAAATCGGGAGACTTTAGGTATAAATAATAAAACAAAACCTAAAAAGTAAAAAATGCGTTTTTATTGTCTTCAAACGGTGGCGACGAAACCTTAGCTGGTGCGTGACGAAACCTCCTCCCTCTGATTCGATTCATTCCAATTTCCAAAGGTAAATTCGAAATAGAAATTTTAAATGCTGTAAGTGTATCATATGAAAGGAGAGATTTTAGACGAACTATCAAAATTTATAGACGATTATGATCATTGATAATATATTATAAAAATAAAAAGACTATCATATGAAAGGAGAGACTTTGGACAAACTGTCAAAATTTATATTTGATTATGATGATATATAATATATATTATAAATTTATAACTATTAACGACTGTATCATATGAAAGGAGAGATTTTGGACAAACTGTCTAAATTTTGATGTATCATATGAAACTTGAAAGGAACTGTCAAAATTTATATACGATTATGAATTTATGATGATACAGTCTTTTGTCTATGATATGTATTAAACTCTTAATTTTGATTTATATATGAAGGAAATGAGCAATGCATTCTACAATTTCAGAAATGTGTGTTTTTTAAGAATATTTAAAAAAAAATTATGTTTGCCGAGTTATTGCCGAGTTTTTCCCCGAGTTTTTAAAAATTTTGGGTCTGCCAAGTTTTTGCTGAGTCCGAGTTTTTCAACTATGATTTTGTCTTGTGGTTGACCTTCCATAACCATTGTGAGAGTAATAGGATTATGGTATACTGCTGGCAGCTAACAAACATGTTTTGCTGAGGCATTTGTATTGTTTCCAAATAAGAAGTTGTGGGACTTATTGGTATTTTGCTTGAGAACTTCATTTATTTGCTTGGGATTAAAACATTTCATATTTTTTGTGATTGATATAGGATGTGGGTCAATCTCTACATGATATTTTGTGCAGGAAAAGATGGATCTATGCATGAAGAAGTAGATGATGTTGTCACCTATAAATTGGGCAATACCTATTGTATTAATTATACAGGGGCCGCTAGTTTGGTCAAGAGTAGAAATTGCTGCAACAAGAGGTACTAACATTGCTTAAGAGTGCAGATTACCTCTGATCATATTATTACCAACATTCATGAGAGAAAGGTCATTAAGAAATTGCTAGTCATGGAAGTTTGTCATTGTATAGAATACTATAAATAACTTAAATATATGCAAGAAAGAACCCTACTAAGTAAAATAGCTAGAATTAAAGTATTTGATGGTTGAGTAACCAGATCATACATATATGACAGTTAACAAAAAGAGGAGGATATTTGGCCCCCTTGTAAGGGAGACAAATAGAGGGGCAATATATGTACTTGTGTTTCCCTATATATGCGATTGTGAGATTTGACTTTTCTAGGATATTAATCCGGGAGTTCTTACACAAATAGCTAGACATAAACATGTGAAATATAAAGATAAAACCTTGTGATCAGGCTTTCTGTTTCACCTTGCATTCCTTCTCGCCTTAGGTCTTAGACTATTCTCTAGTAGTTTGAATCTGTAATGGCTTCTTTTAGTGGTTAAAGGCCTGCTCAAGGTTGTCGTGTTATTCTTAACAATACTTTGGGTTATGTTAAATTGATAATAATGAAATGATCAAATCCCTTTGTAGGCTTTTGAATCTAGATATTAGGATTAATCCTATGTGTTGTTTTGTACAAGATCAAATGACAAGTTTCCATGTGAGCTTTGCCAATTTGTTGTACTTTAATGAACATACTTGATAAATGGTAGACTTAGGGTTATATTTTAGTTCATTGACAAGCTAGACACTAATTTGCTTTATGAAACCCTTCTTGCAGGCTTCCACAATGAGATTGTTTTTTCATTTACCTCATATATTGTTCCTATTGGGTGTATATATCCTATCCCCATTAGGATATGAACTTGTGCCTCTTCTATGTAGTATGTAGGCCTTCCCCTTTGGACTTGCTTTGGTTGTTTTGGTTCATCTACTAATTAATGTAGTTGGATTAATTTTGTTGAAAATCATGTCTTCTAGTATTTGATAAAGCAATAGTGCTACCTGTATTGCATTCATGACAAATTTGTATTTCACATTAATGGATGAAAAAATCATTTTCACTTTTTTTTTACTTATAAATCAGGTTTGCCCATTCCTAATCCCCATACCTGGCCCTAACGAGACTGGGTTTGGGGATGGGTTCACCTTAGTTTTGTCTACGACACAACCAACATGTTTCTTGGTGTGAATGGAGTATATTACCTAATTGGTTTCACATTAGGTTCTATTCACACTTGTCTAGTTAAAGTTTACACAGGGCACACTTATGATAGTTATTTTTTTGTGTTTCAAGTCATAAGATTAAGACACTTGTCATAATCTTATGTTGTCCTATGTTTCACCTTGGCCTATATAACCAAGGGCTTCTCATCGTAATTTTATTCATGTATATTGTGTATTTGCATCGTTTGATAGAATCGAATTATTCTTTCATGTTGGGTCTCTCTTGTGTTTTCATTGAAGCTCCTAGATCTTGGGTGGTTTACCTTCATAGTCAAATCTTGCATGGTATAGAGTATTCTATACCAACTCTTACATGGTATTAAAGCTTGTAGTATTGCTTTATGTTTTTTTTTTGAGAGATCTAGGATGCAAATTTTGGTTGCTTTTGAAAACTTGAGTATGCTCTTCTTTTACATCATATGATGACTATCAGTAGAACTTGATAGAAATACTAGATTTGGGACGAGGGTTTTTTTTTGTGGCTTTGTATTGTAGGTTCATTTTGGAGCATGTTGGTGCAAATTTGAGCACACCATTAAGTTTAAAGTGTCCAAGAAAGTCAGTTTAGCCTTCTGATTTGTGCAAATTGGACATTGGAGGCCAAATCTTACAAGGGCTTGAGGTTCGGAGGTGGCTGCCAAATCTGAAAGGTAGTTGCAATTTTGGAATATTTTGGGTCAAATATGACCTTGTCATCATGTCCAAAAGGTCAAAGAACCCAAGGATCGATGCTTTTGAGGAGATATAGTATGGTCATCTGAATCTTGGTGTTCTTTCATCGATTGAGGTTTTTGAGACGTGCTAATATTCTATATCCACCATCTCCTATTGCATCTATAGAGTTCAGTGTTGCTACATCCGTGGTTTCCAATGATTTAGTGCAACAAGACATACACAATCTTCCAGATACAACTACTTGGGATGAGTACTTGACAAACATTGCAAGTTTGTTTTGTGAGTCCTATCTTGCATACTTGGAGGACACTAGATCATCTTCTTCGGATGTGATGAGGGAATCTTTAGATCCTTTTGTTCTTTCTCCTCTTCATTTGTCACAGTCTGGGATTGGCTTGAAGATCCTTGAGCAACATTCGGAGGATTCTTCTTTGTCTTTGGATCATGTTCTACATTTGCTTCCATTAGGTTATGGATTGTCACTTTCTTCAATTTGGCATGCGATTCTTGATTTGATTGTGGCACCTTTCAGCATCAACATGGCAACACATAAGCAAAGTTCGAGACATAATCTTGAGTTTTGTGCAGTGAAACCAAAAAGTGCCCTTGGCATGTTACAACTTGCCAATCAAGAGGACTTGTATGGTAGATGTCGTGTGCAGTGAGATCTTTGTAGTGAAATTTGATACGATTCTAGCCATGGAGCTCCTTAGAACTAGTAAGTGTGTAAATGTCCTTAAATGCTACCGGAAAGTTAGAGTGATTGCTGCATTGTGAGATCTTGATTTGGGACTTGGAATACACCGAAATGGTAATTGGGCAAGAAAATGCCTTTGCAGCAAGGGTTATCTTTTGCGACGAGAATCTAGTAATTGGAAAACCACCAAAACAAAATTGTTTAATCCTTGATATGTTTCCGCATCAGTTTGTGAGAGATATATGATGGCATTGATTCAATGATTGAGAAGATCTTGAAGAAACTTTCTTCAATCAGGTGCAAAAAATTCTTGTTGAGTGATGAACAAAATAACTATCCCCACTACATCATGAACAAATGATGGGTTGTGCCATACAAGCAAGCGTTTGCTAGACTTTTCACTAATCTTGATTTCGAAGATGTAGTCACAAATGAGTTTGCTGATTTTGTATACTCTAATGGTCAAGTTAAAGAAGTATGCTCACAATTGATGGTACTTCCATGGCCAAGTATTTCGACACGTACAATCTCTTGTTATTAAAGTTCTATCGCAAGTAAGTTTTTAATTTTATTTTTTATCTAAAAAATAAACATTTTCAAGTTTGAAGTTCTATTTATAAATTTATAAGTCCAACTCTCCACCTTTACCTCAATAGGTTGCCAGTTTGTCTTCATTTGAGCAGAATTGGAGAACAAATTCCTTCATCAACTCTGTGAAGTGTAACCAATTGAAAGAAAAAAGGTGGAGGACTTGTGCTTTCTTTCACACAAACAAAATGACAAGGAAGGGGAAATGAAACTGTGGGATGTAGAGCTAGAGCAAACTGACTTGGATTCTTCTACATCCCAACATTCTTCATTTGTGGAGGAGTCAGATAGCCAGCAACATACTTTAAATGCAAGTGCTAGCGGCACTCATTGTGGTTCTAATCTATCTACCTCATCTAATGTCATGTTGTTGATAACTATCTTTTTGAAGATCCATATGATGCTGATTGCTGATTTTATAATTGTAATATTGAGTAATGACTACCTATCATGACATTCGAGTTCGACAAATTGACATCGAAATAGTATTTTTAAATTTTATGGTGGTTTTGTTTATTATATGACACTATGTTGTATTCTGAACTTAATTCCTGTTTTTAGGCTGAAAATATGTATATATTTATGATTTTAATATGTTTTCTGTATCGATGAGTCCAAAATGAATCCAACCCCAATTTTTTTGCATATCTGCATACCGAAAACCAAACCCGGGAAAATAAAATTGCTGTACTGGTGAACCTAAACCTGTACCTGACATTGTATCAGAACTGGCGACTTAGCTTTTTTATTGATGTGATAATTCACTATGGATCCAAGGTTCAATGAGTAATAATAGGTTATTTGTGATTCTTTGAATGTGCACAATTTGAATGCATGTAGCCATTAAACCTAAAATCTTTATTTTTTGGAAGCAAAATTCCATTTTGCAAATGTATCTACAGTTCTAATGTACGAGAGAACCCTCTTTGCTGCGTTTCAATGCAACTCTTTTTTTAGTTTGAGAATCTTCAGAACAATCTTAACATATAGCTGATATCTCGTGTGGTAGTTGTTACAAGTCTTACTTTCTGTACTTGTGTTTTGTTGCTTGTATGTTGCTCTATAAACCCCAATTGCATTTGATGGCTTTCTTGCTTGGTGCAGCTCAACCAGTAAAAACTAAAGTTACTGGCTTATAAGCTATAGATTTATAGTCATAAATAAGCATTGAAGATCTCGTTAAAGTGTTCAAAATAAAAAGAAGGCTTTAAATTTAGGACTTTCCAACAAAAAGAAATGCTTTTCCAAGCCAAGATGATTCACAAGGAAAGCCTATTATTTTATTGAATTTTTTTTTTCCTCTATCTTTTTTTTTGAATTGAGTATAGATTACCAATAATATGTCAAATATACAATATGAGTTCAGCCAGCAGACAGTAGTATTTCACAGTATGTATCATTTAAAAGCCAAAAGGGACCAATGATATCACACATTTTGGTCAACAAAATAGAACATTATAATGAACATGTACCATCCCTTATATCCATCTCCGGGTTGTCACAATAAAACACACTGTCAACATCACTGCTAACCACCATCCTGTTCAATCTGTAGCATATCTGTTACCATCTTCCTGTACACCTGGAGCAACCAACCACTGTTCCACTCCAGCACTCAGTATAAGACCTTATAAATCTTTGTCCACAGTGAATGAAGGGGCCTTATCATTGCATCTGTCAAAAAAAGAAACTGATCCAAATGCATCTCAATACATAGGACTGCACCACTTCAGATGATATACTGATCAAAACTCACAACATTAAACTGGGCTACAAAATGTCCTCTGCTACCATCAAAAAGGTCTTAAAGTGTAGACTTGCAACATATTCGGAGGATATAGATAGTACTATAAAGAAGACCAACTATCCAAAAAGAGAAGATACTACTTGTCACTTCCTATACCACTTTCACTGAATTTGAAGAAAAACACTATTAGTTATTACATTTGAAATAAGCAACAACAGTGAAGTAGTTTTAAATAAGAAAGGAGAGTCAATCCTAGCTTTTCTTAATAAATATTAAAAACCCAGGACCTCTTTTCTCTCTTGCCATCAAAATAAAGATCCAAAAGTTGATTCCATATTGACATCCACATATGGTAAAGTTCCATGAATGTTCAAGACCTTGGGAAAGTTAAATTAGTGTCATATTCACATTAAATTAGGGTGTATAATGCCATGGTCCCATGCAGCTGCTTAAGTGGATTTTCTGTTTAAATTTGAGCAGCACAGGTGCTCCCGTGCAAATTTTAAATTATGTATGAAGTATAATTTAGAATCTTTCTCTATTATAGTGGAGCAGCTACATTTTAGGGATTGAACATATGCTGTGAAAAAATGGGGGGCTGAAATTATGCAGCAACTGCATAATGAAAATATGCCACGTGGCTGTATATTTTCTTCCCTCGTTTTTTTCATTTTTCTCCAAATCTTATCTCATAAATTTTATATATTAATAAATAGTTCTTTATTAATAATTAAAAAAAAATTATATAGTAAAAAAACTAAGTTACTGATCCTGATAACTGATTCGCGGGGTCGATTCGTGGATTCGGTCAATTTTTTTTTTGGTGTGGATTTGTTTATACAAAAAGATATAAAATCAGAAATATATACATATTTGCAGCAGTAATTAAGTTCAGAATATTACATAGCATCATGATCATTTAATGTCAATTAGTCAAACTCGAATGTCCAAATATAACACCCACCACCTTTTACTTGCTGCACCATATTGACATGTCTCTAGAGGGGTAAATTTGGGTCTGTATGGAGGATGAACTGGTTGCCATTGTAATCCTTATGGCAACAAATTCAATAAACAACACATGAAAATTGAAACAAATAAAAACAAACAAAATTATGTAGAACCAAATTGAGTTTAACAAATTTAAGCATATGCCATTTTAATTGTTGTACCCACTGAAATTTGACTAAGTTTGAAAAATTATAAGATCTTCCAAAACCTAGAATTTGCACTAACTCCTAAAGATCCAAAACCATTCTTAAACATCCTGAAACTATATACATGAAATATAACTTAAAGTATAAGGAATATACTTCATTTATTTCATGTATACCTCCATTAGGAAACGCTAAACAAAACAAAAATGTATACCTCCACTAGATTCGCCCAGGTCCAGGATGAATCCACAGGCTAAAAAATGTTTCCTCGGCACTCCCGCTGGCGAATTGAATTCCGACCGGCTCTGAAAGAAATCAGATCGGGATCCGGGTGCCAAGGACAAGGATCCTGTAAAATAGTAAAAAAACTACAATTTAAAATAACTGCTTAAGATAAGTAGAAAAATAAAACATTCATGGGATCACTAGCTCCACAAATAACTCCTTAAAAATTGAGCAGTGGCTGCTAACCAAAATAAGCTAGCAGCCGCATGGGATTCTGCCCTAAGACAACAAAAAGCAGTATTTGGATGAAACTTGGGATGATCTTATTTGATATTTTCAACCAATTTTTTGATTAGTTTACTATCATATCCAATAATATCATTAGAATAATCACACATCTCTGAAATCCAAGTCTTCAAAAACAGTTTGCCTCAGTTGATGAAGGCTCAAGAAGTGAGAGTTATTAGAGCTGTACCCGTGTATTCAGTTACAGAGCAAACTCAAAAATGGGAAGATTTTGTAAAGACTATAAAAACATAAGCATTGAGATATTAGAAAGTTGTATAAAGTTAAGGTCAGTAAAACGTCAAAACGTCTGACATGTTTGATAATGACAAAGTTGTAAACCATTATGACTCTGTTTTCAGTTGCAAACTATTAATGGCTCTGTGGCACACCTTCCCCACTACTATGTTGACTTGGTATCAAATCCAATAATATTGGTACCAAAAGCGCATGTCTTTCAACCCCAAGCGCCTAATAAAGATAAGGTGCCTCAATTGATGAAGACTCAAGAAGCAAAAGCTGTCAAAGTTATAACAGCTCATATTACAGAGCAAATTCAGAAGAGTAGGGAGATTATTGACAGGCCACAAGAACAAGAGCATCAAGATGCTACAAAGTTGTACAGAGTTAATGTCAGTAAAATTGACATGGAGTTTAGAAACCTTCTTGACAGTGAAGTCGAAGTGTCTGACTCTCTGATAATGACAATACAGTCATAAACCTTTATTCCTCTTTCAGTTTTGTTTTGCAAATCTCTGTGAGGTTGTGTGAGACCTGTCATGATACCGTGTTGACTTGATAGGCACAACAGTTTTATTATAGGAGAGATGAAATGTGTAATGTACTATTCTGTCAATGCTTTTGCATAAAGCACTTTATTTTGGTAGGAGTTAAATTGATTTAGTTCTGCACCTTATCTCTAAGTTCTAATTCATAACTTCTTTACTTACCAACACAGCATTATTATGACTTAATATTACATTTTGCCCCAACCTTAACTCCCATCATAATGCCCTTGCCCTAAGAAAAAGATTCTATTTCATTTAATTCTTCTAAAACTTTCTTGATATCCTGCTTCTGCATTTATCTTGTTGCTGCTGCTGCTGATGAAACTAACACATGCAATGAATGGGTTTAAATTTAATAATTAATATATGTTTTATTGAGAAGGCTAAAAAAATTTGTGGATGTCAGGTTGAGTTGAAGGAAGGTCCTTTGGAACAATTCACACATGAGATGGAACCATTTTTGCGGAAGCAGGGCATGCCAGTTCGATTAAATAAAGGTTTGTAAGTATACTTATTTTTATTTCATTCTACTAATGTGAATGATCTATATTTAACCCTTCATTCTCTCCTCCCTTTTGAAGGGCTTCAAGTTCTTTCTCCACCATATTGTAATTCTGAAAGAGATTCCTGAAGGAGTTCCTGTTACGTTTCTTGACTTATTATTTTTCTTATTTGAACTGAAGGAGTTCCTGTTACCTTTGGCTTCTTGATATATTGATCCAAGTGGATTTTCTAAACACAACTTCAGTGATACTTCCAAGCCCATTCTCATGGTCTGCAGTAATGCAAACTCAGGATATGACACACAGTTCTGGTGGCACAAGACAATCTGGGTGGATAAGATGTTCCACTGTATGTCTAGGGCTATGCTATTATGATGCATACGGGATTATAGGGTAGCAATCTTGTACCTACTTAACCGATGCTTAGGACAACTTGTGTATTGCACAAATGAGTTAGTTATAATTGCTAAAGTCGTCCTAATGTGTACCATGTAGTTTAAAGGTTCAACCTCCCCTACTATTGTTAGATTAGTTCTATAGAAGAGGTTCATATTTTTGTAACATAATTATCGATTATGCATCAGTTCTACAGTTTAGTAGAGATAGAGTAGTCTAGCAGGTTTCATTTTAATAGCTGGAGATCTCTTTGAGTGATTCATTCCTTTAAGTATGTTGTATGGTATATATTTTCTTTTCTGTCTTTTCTTGGTTTTTTTTGAACTTTGTGTTTAGGGCTTTTTTGCCCTACTCGTTTTCTGTTGTATTATCTAGTCCCTGTGATCTAATTTTTGATCATTCGTGGACGTTATATAATTTCTTTTATTCTTTCATTCTTTTTGCAGGTACTTGAAAAGTATTCTAAAATTGAAAACCCACTAAATTTTACAATTCAAGAAATAAATAAATAAAACATCATACTATAAAATAGAATTAAGAACTAATTACTTGGCCATGTCAAATGGAATCGAACAATAGAACCAAAAATCTCCAATCGCACTCCTTGCTGCTTGATATCCAACATGTGCTCTTAAGTGATGGTTGGAAATGTGGAGAAGTGTGTGGTACAACATATGAATCTAATCTAAATCTACAAAGTCTAATCCCAACATTAGTCCTTGACCTGGAATGGAAGAACTGCACAATTAGAAGAGTCTCCTTGACCTTGAATGGAAGAACTGCACAAAATGTGCTCTTAAGTGATGGTTGGAAATGTGGAGAAGTGTGTGGTACAACATATGAATCTAATCTAAATCTACAAAGTCTAATCCCAACATTAGTCCTTGACCTGGAATGGAAGAACTGCACAATTAGAAGAGTCTCCTTGACCTTGAATGGAAGAACTGCACAAGTAGAAGAGTCTCTTTGACCTATGGCTGCTATCTTTTCTCTTTGCCTCTTTTTAAGGTCTTTTTCTTGAAAGAACTCTCATTTGAGTTTGGAACTCTCACGTAACTTCAGGTGCAACTTGTGTGCACAAAGAAGCATGTCATCTAAGTATACGTGCCAGGTGAAATTTTAGGCAATTAATGACCCCCACTATTTTTTATTTTGTAATAATTACAAAAACCAATACCCCTTTCTAGCCCTTGGGGTAGCATGTTTCTGACATAGGTCCTTTTTAATTGGTGCTAACATTATAACGACTTGTAAATTGCAAGTAGGCTACAAAAGAAAATAAAGGGAAAATTATTTAATATTAATACTTTTTACATAAGAAACAGACAGAAGTTAGAAAAAATGGATTATAGAAAAGAGAAAAAGGGAAAAATGAAGAGAATAGTTCTTTTGTTTTTCTTTGTTCCATGGATTTAAAATGGAAAGAACAAGAAATGTAGAAAGGAATGCCAAACTAAAAAAAGTCAAAGATTCAAAGAAAGATACACCTCTTTAAATTTGTTGCTCCAAATTGGCTGTGGGCTGCTACAAATCTGCATGCTGATCACCATTTGCTGCCCAAATCTGTTGGCTCTGTTCTGTTACAATGTCTTCTTTTTGCTCTTTATGATTTGTTATTGATTGCAAGTGATGTCTCTTTTCTTTAATTGTGTTTAATTAGCTTTTTAGGGTTTAAAATGTCATATTTTTGAGGGGGTATTATGCTGGCAAGTCTGATCTTTGAGACTTGCGAGTTCTAGTCAGTCTGGAGAGTTTGATAGAGCCTTGCCCAGACTTGCAGCAATGGTCAACAAGAATTATGGCCTCAATGAGCCTGACAGAGGCTTGTACAGACTGGCATTTGAGCTCAACTTAGGGCCCAGGTGAGTCTGCTAAGTACCTGACAAGTCTGGTAACATTGGATAAAAAATATTATAGAACATGGTGTGATCTTGCATATCCAAAATTTGGTTGAGTTGTTTGGATCTGGAATGTTCTACAGTCAGGCACACCTGTAGCAGGTTGCAAGGTCACCTGCATCAATGCTGCAAGTGCTAAGTTTTGCTGCAAGTGTTAAGTTTTGCTGCAAGTGACACTTGTAGCAGTTCCGAAAGGGTTCTTCTTGTCATTCATGGGGTTATTCCTGATCCTGTGCAAGTCATTTGACTGTATTTCTTCTCTGTTGGAATCACTATTTGGGCGGTTTATATTGCTTTCAGTAATACAGTGTGTGGGCTGAACAGCTAGGGAACAAGTTGGGCACCAGACAATGAGTGTTTTACTTGGACAGTGGTTCTATTGATGTTTTGATAATGGTCTGGAACCTCATTATTGTGTTTGAAGTTTGGAGTCAACTGTTCAAGTTAACAACTTGTTGGAGGCTGGATTTTTGGTGCGCAACAGAATTTGAAGGGGCATGGCAACAGTTGAATGTTGCTAGGGCAAAGAGGCAGATTTGTCCATGATGGCAGTCGTTTCTATTCCTGATGGCTGTACCATTTGGTTGGGTGGTGAGGCTGTTCCATTTTCCTTAGGGTCAGGGCTGTTCTCATTTCCTGGGCCTCGGGTGACACACCATTTGTCATTGGCAGCTGTTGCCATTCTGACCGACTGCCTATCTTCCATGATTGGGTGCAAATGGAAGGGTATAGGGTCAGAAAGGAGGACGATCAGGGTTGGCTCTTTTGAAGGACATTCATGCTGGTTCAAAGAGAACAGAGATGTCCATGGTTTCTGTGAGACGCAGGAGCAGAGTAGAGGTGAAGGAGTTTGTAGGTTGCTAGCACAGCTCCAATGTATTGTTTTGGCGATGTAACCTCTATTGGTTCTATGTACTGGCACTGAAATTAGTGATGGGATGCTAGATGCATTTCTGTCCTAGAAATTTTGCTCAATTGGGTTGGCTTCAGAGGAAATTCGATGTTTCATATTCTTGAATATTTTTTGCTCTTTTTTCTGTTTAATTCTTTCTGTTAATTCTGAACATATTAACCTGCTGATTGTTGATAAATTGTTACGCCAGAGTTGCAGGTGATATAAACCTAGTGATTATGGATCCCATGCTCTGTGGGTTCTGTTGTAAAGACAGATTGTGAGAGCAATTATTAATTTAATAATTTGCTAGTGGGAGAAATCATTACCTACTATTATGAACTATAATTTTGCACCAGACAAAAGACTGATATTTTGTTACAGTAAAATTACTATCGGAGAACAGTACTGGGAAATTGTTTTCTGAAATAGTTATGGAAACTACAGATTTGGACAGGTCTCTAGAAAAAGTTTTGCATGGATTTTGCTCATATTCTTGAGGGTTCTCACTCCTGAATTATTTGATTCAGATTCCAACTTTTTGTATATAGCTTCTTCAAACCTTCGTAGATCTTCAACTAATAGTTCAAAAAACCTGGGTACTTGTGAGCCAAAAATGTAGTGTGATTTACTTGCCAGAAATTCTTTTGCTAGAATTAAAAAAAACATTTCATTTTTTTTTTCTAATTATTTTTATTTCATATATTTTCCATTGCTGTGGA
This sequence comes from Cunninghamia lanceolata, assembly GCA_027924645.1. Classification (NCBI taxonomy): domain Eukaryota; kingdom Viridiplantae; phylum Streptophyta; class Pinopsida; order Cupressales; family Cupressaceae; genus Cunninghamia; species Cunninghamia lanceolata. The sequence continues at coordinate 1,630,236 of BSBN01000143.1, read as the reverse complement.
TATGAACGTTTTTCAACAATTTTCATAGTTTATTTATCAAATTTATGTACTTTTTAATGTGAGTTTTTTTCCTACTTTTAGCTTGAATCCCAAGTCAGCCAAAATTTTGACCTGCCAAGTCCAAGTTTTTGAACTATGCTCAACTGATTTGATTCAGATAATTGAAATCTCTTTTACTTTTGGGCCTAGTTGATGGAAGTGGTTTCTTGTTGAACATCATTTGCAGGTGTGATAGAACTAGTAGCAGACTATACAGTTTGTCGTGAAGGAGAGCCAATATCACCAGAAGCATCTCGTATACTGGTAGATGACAAATTCCAGAGCTTATATCTTCATGACCTCTGTTCACATTGTTAGAATTAATGTTTCTCATATTTGATATAATGCTCACCCATGATAAGTGGTAACATTTCTGACAATGGCTTTATTTCTGTTGCAGCGCCTATTAGGAGTTCAAATGGCTGCATTCCGCCTTTACCTTATATGCCGATGGGTACCTGGTGAATTTGAAGTTTTCAAAAACCCCGGCATCGAAAATCCCTTGGACGGTGCATAATAGATACATGTCAAACATTTGCAATTTCCAAGAGGCTTATTCTTGAGTCATGTTTGAAGTCCCTTCAACATATAATACCAGTCTGAGAATGGAGGGTTTTTGAGAGTTATCTGTATTCTCCTTAGGGTTATTATTGTATCTTGGTTTGTAATATAGAGGGTGGTATTGCTTAACTGTTGAGGAGTTGATATCACTAAAGTTTTGGGGATGTATTACAGTGTCAATTGTTAGCTTCAATAAAACCTGGAAAGTTTCTTTAACAAAAAAATTGGGTAAAGACACAATTATCAAATTATTTCCTAAAGGAGAGCCTTTTACAGTTTTTCCACGGATCTGTTTGACCAGCACTTCTATTTGTAGGGTGAAAGAATGGTAAATCAGGGCATCACTCTGGAGATGACGTTCATCCAAGCTTTAACGGTTGTCCTAATCAGTGTTATTGGGACTGATCTGGCTTGGTAAATGTATCTTTATATTTTAATAACAGTCACTTGATGTTATTTGAATATGAACTGATAATGTCCATCTCTCTCCCATTGTCTACATTGTTAACTGTTATGTGGTTATAGTAAAAGCTGTGAATTTTGGATTCCGTAAGTTTGCAATCAGAACACGAGGCTGCATGTAAAAGCAAGAGCACCTCCTAACTTTATTTAGGTCCAAGGTTTGGGTTCAGAAAAGATACAGCTTAGAGCTGTTTAAGACGTGACTTTCTTCTTGTACTTCTGTATTGGTGTGCATGTTTTTTGTAGTCTCTGGCCAATCACAGATATGCCCAATATTAGCTCGGCAACGCTTTTAAGCATAGCATGTTCTGATATTATGAAAATTTAATATTTCTGACCATGTTTTAGGCTTCTCAGTTCTAGTAGTATTCTGCTTCATTATACTCTTCCAGCTTCCATTTTTAGGCTTTTAAAGGTATTCTGAGGTAGTGGTGTAAGTTTGAAACAAGTGTTTTCAGTCCTTTGAACATCATAGTCACTTTTTGTTTACTCCATGTTAAGGTTAAAAAGGAGACTTACCTTTTTCAAACCTTAACAACCATAGCAATATCAAACACAAGATTTATCAATTATGCAATACAAGGAGAACACAAGATTTACGTGGAAACCTCGGCAAAATATTGCTTATATATAATTCTCTTACAAGCTTTCTATATTGAAAGATCTTTATATCTGCATAGTCTTCCTCTATATTTGTGCCATAAATCTTCCTTACAAATATGCCTTTAACTCTCTCATACAAATCCGCTTCCAACTCTTTATTTGCAGATCTGCAGGGGTCAATGGATATATCTTTTTAGACACTCTTAACACATATTTCTCAAATATATTTTCTCTTAATCTTCACACAAGGGTTGCATATATTCTGTAATATAGGTCTGAAACACTATTCATATTATCTGCCTTTTTGTTTTTTCAAAATCAGATTATATTCATTGAATTACTTATTTCTTTGTCCTCTTGCCTTCCTTTTATACCCTATCAATCTGCCTCTTCATCCAAGGGTTATGACTCCTCAAAAGAGGTCGGCTAGCATTGAGAAAACAAATTAATTTTAATTTTCTACAAAGGAGGTGACTTACACGAGTTGGGTGCCTCTTCACCCAAGGGTTATGACTTCTCAAAAGAGGTAGGCTAGCATTGAGAAAACAAATTAATTTTAATTTTCTTCAAAGGAGGACTTACACAAGTTGGGGTCAGCCTCTAATAAATGTAATTTGTTTAACTTTTATTCCCTTTTACCTTTGTTCTTTTTGAGCTTCAAAGCTTAATCTTGCAACCTTATCTTATGTTGTCCGTCTATAGTTGCAGGTCACTAATTTACTTGCATTTGAAGAATTTCTTTTGAAGAATTTCTTCGTTGTACCTTTTGCATATGAAAGCAAGTTTTTTTGAAATTAGCAATTTCCAACTTAGCTCAAAAATCTTCTTAAGAGCCACTATTCATGTGGGTGCTTTAATTATATCTTCTCTCTGTTTCTATCTTGGTATCTCCCCCCATTTCCAGGCGAGGGCTTTTTTTCACCTTAATCATTCTGTGGTTTGAGTTTGTACTCTCTTATACTTCAATAACATGGTTTTAGGGTGTTCAAATTGCATTAAACTTGACCCCTACGACCTTTTTTTCTCTCTCTAGATGCACTTGGAAGTTTGTGTCGTCCCATTTAGTGTGATTTCATAATTTATATGGTAGGCTAGGTTGTAGTTAGGGGTTTCGTCTTGGGATATTAAATGAGTACTTGTGTTCACTCCTTAAATGATTTTCTTATTGCATTTCTTTTACGGTTATCCTTATTGTGGACCGATTTTGTGTGCCTTGATACTTTATATACACTTAAGATTGTAGGTTTGTAGTTTCATGGTGGTTTGTTGTGATGATAACTCCCTTCAGGTTATTTTTGTATGGTATATTTTTTAATGATACAATGGGCCACATTCCTTTGCTTTTGGTCACACGTATTGTTTATTGGGAGTGATTTGATTAGTAGTCTTGCTACGAGTGTAGTCTATATTAAGGGGTTTATGTTGTGCTAACAATAATCTCTCAATGTTGTAGGTAGCAATAATCTCTAGTATGAAATTCCTTGTGCTAATGTGATATCATATGCTCCTCTCTAGTATGACATGTTAAAAATGACTATTTCAAATGCCTATACTAGATAGGAAAAATAAAAGTAAAAATAATGTAGATCGAGGAAACTCCAATGACCATTTTTAATGAAGATTTATAACCTATATGTTTTTTTTATCATATATGAATTAGAAGTTAAAAGTCATCTCCTTTTGAACTATCCACTATATGAGAATAGTAGGAAATGCTTGTGAGTAGATGGTTAGTGTGAGGCATTGTACACATAAGAGAGGATTCGGTTTTGGTTGTCCTTGTGGATAATAACACTAATTTTAAATATTAATTGTTACTATAATGTTAAATATTAATAGTTTAACACGATTGAAATACATTTGTAAGCATGTTTTACTACACAAATCTTAAAAATCAAAATAATTAAACAATTTAAAGAAAATCATTTAAAATTTGAACATTGATAAAAATAAATCCTTGTAAACAAGTAAATATTCCATAATTGGTCCTAAATATTCCATAATTGGTCCTATTTAAAAACCATGTTTCATTTTGAGAACATTAAAGGGATCTCATTCCTTAGAGTAATAATTGTAAAGCAAGGTGATATGCAAATCAACCCACAAATTTAAGTGATGTTAGCACTTAGCACTAGAGAAAATATAGAGTATACTAATGTGTGGTAATGCACGCTCATTAATTAAATTACTTTGAACTAACACTTAGCTATATGCAAATACGGAGCTAACGATGACATGTATGCATGTCTTATGAATGTGTTTGTCTCATTGTAAAACCCATCTCAAAGAAAGCTTCTTATCTTTGGCTCTTGATCACCTCTCTTTAGCATTATTTTTTTCTCTCCATTCTAGTATAATTGTAACCCTAGAAAGTACAACTACAAAAAAAATATGGAATAATCGAGGCATCTTCACTCCCAAATTGGTGGATTGCATTTCAAAATCTAAAGAGACAATGCATGAAACATTCGCTAAAATATGTGAAGAAAACAAAGTATTATATTAATGTAAAATATGATTGATTACATCAAGGGGGATCTAAACCTTATTTATAATGGTTAGCTTCGTGGATGAGCTACTTACGTACTACATCAAGTAGGTGCGATGAACCTTCTCATAGGTTCTCACAAAAGTTGCTTTAGTGCCGATATTACTAATATAGCGAACATACTGCTATCTAATATCACTTACTATTATGTGATAAAATATGAGCTTTATAACAAAATATATCTCATTTACAATAAATAATAAAAAATATTTGTAGGAACACGATATCTATTTAAACTACAATAAAGGAAGCATATTTGGATATCTTAATGTGTGAGAAAATGACTTTGCAATCTAAATATTAATTTTTTTGAAGTCCTATAAATGTTATTAATCCATACTATTCAAATTATTGACATTACTTATAAGGATAACATGCTATTTTCAATGCACCAACTGGTGCTTTTAAAAGAAGGTTTATATCCTATATGATTTTTTATAACATATATGAATTAGAAGTTAAAACTCAATTCCTTTTTAACTATCCACTGTATAATGATATTAGGAAATGTTTGCATGTAATAGTCAAACGGAGGAGATGTTCTACTAAGTATGAGACTTGCACACATAAGAGTGAGGATTGGGTTTTGGTCCTTCCCATAGATATCAAGAGGGGTTTAACACCCTTATTTATAACAAGTGAGTAGCTTCTTAGACAAGCTACCTAGATATTATATCAACTAGGTGCAATGAACCTTCTAGTAGGTTCTGACATATACCACCTTAGTGCAAATATTAGTGATCTACCTAACATGCCACTATCTAACATCACTTACTATCATGTGGCAAAATATCTAACTTTATTTCAAATGTTTTTTACAAGAAAATAAATATATATTTTAGGAACACAATATTCATTTAAACTTTGAGAAAGGATGCATATTTGGATCTCTTAATGTGAGAATATAACTATGCACTCTAAATATTAAACTTTTTCTTAAGTCCTATAAATGTCATTAGTACATAACATGTTATTTTAATCTTAGGTTTAATCGTTTCTAGCCCTCCCTTTCAGTTCTAAATAAAGGGACTTTGGAAGCTTGGAGGCCTCTTTCTGTTGGTAGGATAAAACTATATCCCCATGCAAGAGGGTTTTTCATTGCTTCTTTTCAATATGAAGTTGACATGGAGCGTGTGCTGAAAGGTGGGGTTTGGATGTGGGGGGATCATTCCCTCACTCAAACCATGGTTTCCCGCCTTCAACCCTATGACTGAATCTTTGAATATTGTGCATGTTTGGGTCAAATTACCCAATCTCCCTCTCCAATTTTAGGAAGTTTCCTATTTTGAATCTATTGGCAATGCTCTTGGTCGTTTCCTACTGGAGGATGAATCATCGTCAAACTACGACCATACTACCTTTGTTCGTATTCACATGGATAGACACATCTAAGGAGCTACCTGGCGACATTGTCCTACTTGTTGGGGATAGACCTTGGACTCAGACTATTGATTATCCTTTTTGATGTAGAAGATGTTTCACTACTGAACACCTCACTTCGAATTACCCTCGCTCGCACCACAAGAAGGGTGAGCGACTTGGTGGAGGAATGCCCTCCATGATCATTTAACTGTTGGTGATTTTGATGTTGAGGATGAGGAGTCCTCAGATCTTGCTGAGTCAGCTCCCTCTAGGGCTGTCGAGACTTCAGAAACTTCTCCTGTTGGGTCTTCTCTTGGACCATTACTTGCAACCACACCTTTGGACCTCGTGCTGTTGGTTGTTGGGTCTGTGAGTCCTACATCTTTCGTCGCTTCACTTCAGCACTCAACTCCTCTTTTAACGCCTGCTAATGCAAGTGGGACTCCCACTGCAACACATTATCGAATTCTCACAAACACATTTCAAACACAAATCCTTAAATAACATCAAATTCTTCTTTATTTTAATTATTTTGCATTCAGAAAATCAAATACATAAATCTGCAACCAAAATTACAAAGTAATGGCCTATCATATCCACATCTACTCAACACTCTCTCTTTCTCTGTTTTATAGCAGAAAACTTCATTCAATTTCTCCCTCTCTTGGGCTTTCTATTACACTCCACAACCCCTTCACATTTCTGTATTTTCAATCAAGTCATTCAAATCTTCTTCATGCCCCTCTCATGGGCAGATTTCTCTGTTAAAAACCCCTCAACCTGCCTACAATCCCTTCCACGTTTTTCTTCAAAAACCTCAAAAATATGCATTGAAAACCATCAATAATTGCTCAAGAGTGGGTTCCTAACTCTCCCCAAGAAGAGTCTTCTTATTCTATGTTTAAGCAACCTTAAATGAGGCATTTAAACTTCTATTAACTCCTCCAGGCATTGTCTTTCCTCATAGAAGCATTTTTTGTATTCTTGGCATTTTAAAAACTATAAAATCTTGATTTTTTGCCTCTTTTATACTCCAAACGCCCTACAAATGGAAGTTACAATAAAATAAATAAATAGAAGAATGTAAATTTATTACCTTAACCCCTAAATACTTTACAATAATGAAATATTCAAATTTGACGAGTTTGAATGTGTGGAACTAGGTGCTGAAAACTAATTTTTTTGTGTAAATTTCTCCCGGAATATCGTCTTCACATAAAAACTTGCCAACACGAGTGGAATGTCATTACAATGCCTCCCACCAAGCCATTTTGCTCCAGCATTCATAAAACTTAAGATTTTAAAATTCCCATAAATTGCCAACAATGAACAAAGAATTTTAAATTCTCCCAAACCGTATGGAATTTGATTGTGAAATCTTTTGCATTAAATGTGGAATGCATCTAATAATATTCTTGTAAGAGGATTTTCTCCCAACTCTCATAGATTTTGGGAAACAATTGTTTTCGTAAAACTGCCTGAGAGGCCTTTAAAACAACAAACCAACCAAATTTCAAATTTTGCAAAGCTGATCACACAAGATGCTTATGATGTTGAGAGATGCCAATAGTGACCAAGACAAACCCAAAACTGAAAATGAAACCTTGAAATGTTTTTGGTTAATGCTGATCGTGTGTGCACCTGGATGTTCCTGCATCACCTACGAGGGCTTAGACTTTAGTGGAGGCTAGTGTCCCTTCTCTCCTCGTTCTGAGTCCTTTGAGGACGACGTCTCATGGATGGTTGTTCAAAGAAGAGAGGTCTTCCAAAGCATTCTTGTGTTTCTCACACCTAAGTCAAGGGTGTTTGGATTGCTAGATCGAAGCCTAGGATTATGTAGATGGCTTTCCTAGGTCAGTTGTGGTTGGCAACTCAACTGTTGTTTCATGGTTTTTCATGTTGGGTTCGTTGTTGTGAACGTTGTGTTGGGGTTTGAGTGATATTTTTTCAGCTTATTTATAGGGTTTCGGCCCCCCTTCAAAACCTGTTTTACCTCTAATAAAAATATGCTAGTTTAATGCACCAACGAGGACTCGAACCTTGGTGCTTTTTGTATAGACTTTTTTAATATGGTTAGTCTATAAAACTAAATATTTTAGATATTCATAATCAACCATTATATTTGACCTTGACCTAGGACCTCACATATGATATTGGGGGGCTATATCATTGTGCAACCAAGCTCTTTATGGTTTGGCATGTGGCTCATTCTCTGCAAATGCCCTCCCTCCAGTGCCCCATTTTTGATTAAGGACCCTAGTTAGACACTTGATGCATATCAAGTTGAATTAGAATGATACTGAATAAAGACAACAATAATAATTTTAGGAATAAGGATCAACTACTTCACTACCTTGTCTGCTAAACACATTTACATATTGATTGAGGGATTTTAGGCTTTCGACTAATAGTGAGCATAGTCAATCCCCCTCTTGACACTCGTTTATGTTGATTAAAGTGTATATACATATGGAACACATAAATAACTTCTTTATTTTGCAAAACTTGTAAGGTATTTTTCTCTCCATATTACTTTTATTTTCAAGTGGTCCTTGGTCTATTGGTGAAGTTGAATGGCTCATAAAGAACCCACCAAAGATCAAGTCTTTTCAAGTGTAAAGGTCCAACACTCTTAAAGGATGAGACTGAGATTGTCTCCTAGACGAATTTGCAAAATAAGTACTTCTTGAACCTTAGCTCTAAGTTGAAGGAGACAATATTCTATGTACCCAATACCATGGTTGCAAAAATAACATTGTACTTGTGTTGGGATTAGGTGTCACACACCTTGCAATTCCTAATATTCATATTTATTATTTAGTTTGCATTATTTATGTGCCCACATGGAAGAGGGCATTCCATTTGAGGTGGCACTTTATGCCATGCATAATTTGTAATATGACGTGTGTAAGAACATCTATGTCATGTAAGATGTGTAGAAGCATCTATGACATTGTAAGATGTGAAAGAGATTCTATGACACATATAAGAATGTGTAAGAGGGAATTATAAGGTGGAGTAGAAAAGTCTTATATGACTTTGACTGAGTTATGATGTACATGAATGACACATCATAGAGCATCTTTCCAAATGAGGACTGTGTCCAAAATATGTCTTCCTAGAGAAATCACCTATGTTCCTCATTCGGAAAGATGCTCTGTGATGTGTCATTCATGTACATCATAAGTCGGTCAAAGTCATATATGACTTTGACTGACTTACAATGTACTTGTGTAGTTCTTCCTAGAGAAATCACCTATGAGAAAGTGATGGAGATTTTGTTGCAAAGCACCTGAAGGTATTCGATATCATTGTGAGCCAGTTAGAGTCCACAGGTGTGAAAATGGATGAAAAGGATCAATGTATTATACTATTGTGTTTTTGCCATTTTGTAGGATACCCTGATAATGAAGATTAGTAGTAACACCACAAATCAAAAGTTTGAGGAGGTGGTTGGTTCTTTACTTTTAGAGGAGTTAAGATAGAAAACTTTAGACTTAGATTCCTCCAAACATGCATTAGTTGTTAGGGGTAGATCAAAGGAGAAGGGAAAGAACAAGAAAAAGGATAAAAGGTCAAAATCAAGAGGGAGATTTGAGTATTTTGGTAGATTTGAAGTTGAGTACTAAAATTGTAGAAATCCAACTACATAAAGGAGTGCAAAGAAAAGAAGGGAAATAAAGAGCCCAAAGATGAATTATATCTAAGAACTTCTTAGGATGATACTGGTGATGCATTTGTTGTAGACCTTGCTACACATGCATTGATGATTGAGTTTGGAGGTTCCTTCCACATGACTCTCCATATGAATTTATTTTCTAAGTATGAGAGCATTGATGACATAATGGTTTACTTCGGTGACAATGCATTCTTCAACATTTTTGGACATGGTAGAATCAAAATTAGTTTGGTGATGGGAGGATTATACTCCTCTTAAGATTTTTGCACATCCTTGGTTTGATAGGGAACTTGTTATTAGAAAACAAAATGAATGATGTAGTTATGCATGTAGTCTTTAGTAGAGAATGATGTAAGATGGTTCTTGGAGCCATGGTGCTCGCAAAGGGAGTTTGTGTTGGAACTCTTTTACACCCTAATGCTAGCACCTACATAGAATGTAACAAATTGGTCGTTCATGCTACATTTGGACTTATAGCTTCAATTTTGGAGGATGTTCATACATTAAAGAACCATAAAATACTATCTGAGAAGACTATGTTGTGGCACGAGTGCATGAGCTACATTGATAAAAATGGCCTTAAAGCCTTGAAGTGTAAAAACATAGTTGAGGCTTTGTTTGAGTGTTATTTGGATTTTGACTTTTGTGAAAGTTGTTTCTATGGAGAACAAAATTGTGTTGAATTTTACTTGATCTCTTTTAGATCTATAGGGATTTTGGATTTGATACATAGTGATGTGTTTGGTCTTGTTGATGTACCTTCACTTCAAAATCTTTGTATTATGTTTTATTCATTGATGATTTCTCTAGGAAGACACGGGCCTATTTCTTAGGCATAAATATGAGTTTTTCTATAGGTTTAAAGAGCTCAAAACTATTGTTGAGAACCATACAAAAAGAAAGATCAATGTGTTGATAATAGATAATGGTGGGAACTTTTGTTTAGTAGAGTTTGATAGGTTTTGTAAGGATAATGGTATTGCACAACATAAGTCAACTCCATACATCCCTCAACACAATGGAGTGGTAGAAAGTAAGAACATGATGCTAATGGAGAAGGTTAATATTATGTTAAGTTGGGATTAAGTGTTGTTGGGACCCAAATTTTTTGGTTCCCAACTTGCAAAAAATCTCGCAAAAATCCCTCAAATGTTGGCCCCCTTGTTTGGTCCCCTCCTATTGTAGTTGTTCTATATAGCCCATCATTGAGATCCGATCTGAGAAATCTTCAATGGGATATACTTTTGTCAAAATTTTTCCCTAGAGTTGTTCCTGTGACCCTTCATATTGTTGACATCATCAAAATCCTAGAAAATCCAGGTCTAAGGGGTTCTCCCTTGTATTTTTGGCTTTCCTAGGTTTTGAGGTTCCTCGGGTCCTTGGAACCTTGGAACCTTGTCCTTGGGTTCCAAGATTCCTTAGAACCCCAGAACCTCATGTTGATGTTTTGTCTCTAGAGTTCCTTGGAACTCCAGAACCTCAAAACCTTGCCTTTGGGTTTCAAGGTTTTGAAGTTCCACGGAACCCCGCGCTCCCAACATCCTATCCTATGCTTTTGTTCCAAAGTGCCTTGGAACCTTGGAACCCCACGATTCTATTCCCCAGTTCTTGAATCCTTTTCGGACCCTAGGTCCCACTGTTCATTGCTCTTGGTTCTTGATCCTTCTTGAATCCTAGTTCTAGATCCCTCCTTCTCCCTCGTGGGTTTCTAGACCTTTCCAAAACCATGGAACCTACTTTTAGGTTCTAGAGTTCCAAGGTTCCTCGGAACCCTAAAACCATGATGAAGTTGAAGAAAATGCCAAAACCCTGACAAGACGTGCCAACAACTTCTATATCCACCATTATTGATTTGATTCAATCCCTACAACTTCTCAAAACATAGTTTTCCCACCCAAATGTACTCACACATTCCTCGACGTAATTCCATATGCATTCCTTAGGCATGGTAGGTGAAAATTATGGATTTTGTGGTTTTTCTTCTTCTCTACATTCATGGTAGTTGGTGAATTCAAAATTCCTTGTGCCCTTTGGAATCCCTCTCGTGGATTAGAGCATATGACCAGAAGATAAAGTACAAGTTTTTATCTCATTTGAAGGGGTTGGTCCCTGAACTAATTTCCAGACACCTATAGTTGCTAAGTTTTCTCTAGGGTTTCAATTCCTGCTCATCCAGTTCTTTGGAAAGGCATTGTTTTGTTGAAGCTTCTAGTTGGAAATATTGTAAAGGGATATTATCATTAGAATGTCTCCATGATTGTTTGTATATTTTCAAGGGAACTTGTAACATTAGGTTAGGGTTTCTTCTTACCACATGTTGGATCTCAAAAATGCAGGTTTTTAGACCACAAGAGGGTGCCAATCTCTTGATACGCTTCTGGACCACAAAACAAGGTTTATGCAATTGGAAACCCCCTACTCTTTAAGCTTTGCTGGACCTAGGTAGGTGTACCTAAATGATAAAGCATATTTGAAAATCTAAATGGATTCTGATTTGGGCAATCTATTCACTATGGCACACAGGTGTGAAGTAGATGTAGAGCTCACTAACTAGTTCCTAATGAAAGTGCTTAAGGTATTAAGAGTATGGATTGGATTTGTATAAAATGTTTTAAAGTTGACCAGTGCCTAATCAATTGGGTTGATGGAGTCAATGGATGAATGATGATTATGGAGACAGATGTGTAGGATAGATAGGTCTATTTTGCAGCTTAACTCTAACTTGTTGGGCACTTGGAATGTTTGCACCTTGTACAAACGTGCAGGTCTGTAAGTTACTGTACTCTTCTTTAATAATCCTAGTGATATTCTCCTAAAGTACTGTGATCTCGAGAAAGGACTTTTAATTCTTAATCTGAGGGAAACCAATCACAATAATTATTTAAAAAGATTTTAATCCTTGGCAGCAACCAATCAAAATAGATTATTTGAAAGGATATTTAATTCACTCAAACCAGAAACCAATCAAGATAACCACACGCCAACAACAAATGTGTTGTGACAAATTATGTAAATTTGGATAACTTAAGAGAACCACTTTGGAGACAGCACATCAACATATAATCATGAAAATCAACACAACAGTTGAACACTGAAAATAGATCGCCATTTAAGAGCAATCCTCTCCATTGTATTTCTTCAGAATATATACATTAATTGCATAAGTCTGAAATGTGAAAATGGATGAGTGGAAGAACTATCTACTAATAATGATTTCTTTTTCTTCTACCGACTGATGCTCCTTCGTTCCTTCGATTTTGTCCTTTATATATACGCTATGTATTTTTTAGGGTTGTGATCCTTTGCTTGCCATCTTGTGCATTTCTTTGTTTGCCATGAAATAAAACATTAACCTTTTGTTTGTCCTTCACAAAAATTTAATTATCTTTCTCCATATGATGAATAATTTTTTCAATAATAAAGTATATTCCAGAAATTTCACTTTTGTAGTTTCTTGTATCCCGTAAAGTATTCTTTGGATGATAATAACTAACCACCCTGACAATTTCATGCTCAATTAATTCCTCGAGTAAAAATGTTTTACTTATTTGGAAAGCATCTTGCAGTTGTATCTTTGAAATAATACGCCTCATTAGGGTTTGTCAATAATGTGCCTTCATTCTGCGTGTATTTCGTTCTTCATTTAATTAATTATTTCCAACATTAATCTTCTTCAGATACTCTATGGGAGATAATACTTTAATATTTATCCCATTTCTCTTGTCACTTGTGTATGTCTTCACCATTGTTTGACAAAATATGTATTTAGGTGAAAATGATCACTCCTCGGTGAAAATGTTTTATCTCCAAGTGAAAAATTCCAAATTTGATTATTAAATCTTCATTTGGTAAATTGATTATATCTTTTGATTACATTCATATTATCATAGGGCTGACATGTATCATCGCTAAGAGAATAAAATGTCTTTCCGATATATTTAGTCTTGCAGATATAGGGTTTCATTGTGATATTTCGTATATCTTACTGCACACCATAGCACTTTGCCATTTATAGGGCTTATTATTTTGGTTTCCCCCCATATTGGTGTAGATAGAAAATTTTTGCAAGGATTATGGAATTTGACGTTGGACCTGTCCAACACATTTGCTTGAAATTTTATAAGGCCTTCCCAATGAAATGTGTAAAAATTGGAATCATTGCATTTGTGTAGTATCTAAAAATATCCTACATGCATCGTTCATGCTTCCATATTTACATTATGTCCACCAGAGTAATTATAATATCTAATGAAAATTATTTTTAATCATATTTGCTGCCACTTGACAGTTCTTGTTGTAGCGCGAGTTGGGAGATGTTGATGTTGGCTGTGGAATATGGATTCACTTCTACACATTACCGTTGAAGCTTTCATCAAAATCTACTCAATAATTCCATTTAATACATATCCTACTATCATTTTAATCCTTGAGATGTTGGAGCAACATGTTTGATATTTGATTGTATCCTGTGTTCAACAATTGATCTCAATTGTTTGACCTCTTGTTTAAAACTGCCCCGCTTGGTTTATGTTGTTAAAACTTCATTTCCATCCCTCTCTTTGTGAAGAAGCCAGTGCACACTTCACTGTCAATTTCCTTAACTTCTTTGTTTGATTTTAGGGTGCACCTATATTGGTTTATCGAAGAGACCTCCATAAACCTCACTTCGATCTATGCAACTTATTCTGCTCAGCATAAAGTGAAATTATTCTCGAAAAGATAGGTGTATATTTGATATTGCCACTTTCATCTCTAACTTTTAGTTTTAACAACTCGTATTAATGCAATTTACCATAACATCCTGCAAGGCCATCTTGAGAAAGCATATGCCCGTTCTTTTTCTCATAATAAACGCTCTTATCTGTTAGTTATATGATTGTTGTCTTTATATCTATTTTCTCTTTTGTGATATTTGCGTTTGCTAGGATTGTTTTACTTACATCAAATGATCTGGTTACAATCATGTTGGGTGGAGCAGCAAGATTACGCTCAGGAATAGGAATCTTGTTTGTTATGTATTCACATACAACGTCGATGTTGTACTTTAGTTGTGTAGATATTGGTACCATTGGAGCTCCATTAGAATTGCCTCACGCTGGTTGTTGGCTACACTCTCTTGGATCAGGTCAATTTTGTTCTACAGAATAATAATATGCTGAAGGCGCATTATCTCTACAGCAGCAAGGTGCTCAAAAGTTTGAGGCTGAGGATAGCTCTCATTACTTGCAATTAGAAGTAATGCGTCATCCATAATAGAAGCACCATTTAGCAATGACCTGAGCAATCAACAAATGAAACGTGTCTTAAAAGCTTCATGTGTGCATTTTCAAATCCAGGGACATCACAGAAAGGACTGTCTTCCTTATCGGAGTAACCCGCATAGTCAGAGAGATCTATGAAACCCACTCCGATCATACATGTCTCTCCGATATTAGGGTTTCCTTCGTTGTTCTGTTTAGATGATCCATATGTGTTATTAGGTTGGAGATTCTGATTAATTCCATCAATAAATTTCTATGACTGCTCAATCTCACAACTGTGTGTGGATTTACTTGTGAGTATGCTTCGTGACTGGAGCTGTTCTCTTGTGTATGCCTCTGAACAAGAATGTCCATTCATAGGTGTACAGAGTGAAGAAGAATGAGCTTCCTGCACCCATGCATTTTCAAACTTTCTTCTAAATGGGTTCTAGGTATGATATGCTGGCCACCACCACCTAGCTGTAATCTTGTTTGATCGACACCTGAATTAACTTATCATTTATTTTGATCTCCTCACTATGCTCAGAAGACAGTATGTTTTTCCTTCCTTTTCTTAAACAATTCTTAAGGCATCCCTTAACTCTAAACTGTTCCTCATGGTTTTCTTGCCTATACCACCGTAATTAGTGAATTGGTCAAAGCGGTGCACATGATATTGCATAACAACATTGTATCTGAAGGACTGAAATGGATAACTGATTATGTATGGCTACGAATAAAGCCATATGAACCTAAAGAACTGTTAGACAATGTTTATTCAAGCTTGTTAGACTAAACATCATAAAAAAATTTTCTCAGCGAGATGTGTCCAATGAAATTGCCACAAATATGCTTCTAGAATGGTTAAATCGTGCTGCTCTATAGTTCTCAAAGGCATGTAATAGTTCATTACAGAGAAGTAAACATGGCCACCGGATAACATTTACATCTCAAGAGCTTGGAGACGCCTCCTATAATTCCCCCTCTAAGTTATTTACAATATCCTCTTCCCTAAGTGTCCTCACAATTTTATTCCATATAATGGCAAACTTGCCTTTCAGACTTCCATCTATATAGGGAGGAATACTTCTGGAATTAAATTAAACTGGATTGCACTAGTACAGTATTGAAAGCGTAGCCTCATTTGCCTAATATTACGTATCTTGCCATTATTGTATTTTGAGGAATCCGAGTTATTGTAATTGTCTTGGTACCAATATTATCCACTGCATTTTTATTAGTATTAGAGAAAAGTTTCTGAGAGGCTGGCACCACATTTTTACTTATTTCATGTCTTGCAAGATTGAGCTGGAGCATAAAGATTGTATTGGCTGTAAGCATACCCACTAACATAAACAACAAGCATTGCTCTTTCAAAAGATAGGTCATGGGTCTGGAAATGGATTTAGGCTTCTGGGGCTTGGGTAAATATGGATCTATATCTGAAAGGGTTTGAACCTTCTCATCCCTATGATGATTCAGGCTTGATTGCTTATGTATTTTCCTTGTGTTTGGATAAAATTCTAAGTAGGAAAATTATTCTTAGAAATTGACTATGAGGATAGGAGATTTTATGCAAATTAGCTTTTGAATTTTGAAGTGCTTGATCAGACCATTATGCAAGAGATTTATTCAAAAATGGCAATCAAATTTGAATTAGGTATGCAGTCGTAGCCTTCAGAATTAGGTCACCAAAGCTTTTCAATTCTTAATCAGACTTGAAGCTCAATGCCAATGCAAATACTTCTTTATCTGTCTTCCATTCTACTAGCTAACCGAGCCACTTCTGTCTTGCCCACACACTAGTATGGATGATTTTCAAAAAATAGTTTCCCTATCCTTGGGTTGAGTATGAAAATTGCTCCATCTTTGTTGTAAGATTTCCTTCAAAAGTTTTGTGGATAGTGACATGATATACACTTGTATCATCCACAAATAATATGATTTGGTTGCTGAAGAAGATCTTACAAGTTGTGGAATAAAAGTTCCTAGTATGGCAGGCTCATATTTATTAATTCCTGAATGCCCTGCAATCTCCACCTTTATGTTCATTGAAACGAGACCGTTTAGTCTTGGAATGATGTTCTGTAGCGCTTTATTTTGGTCTTTTACTGGTGCAGCAATCAAATTTTTACGGTGGGAGCCTAAAATTTTGACCTAAAATTGTAGGAAATTTTAGGTTCTAACACCATACTTGCTGGGGTGGTTGTTGTAATGCAGATTTGATAAGTGCCGTAGCACTTTAATTGATTGCAAGATTTGTAATGGTCATTCCTTCATTAGACGTGGATTTATGCACTATGATTTTGGATTATTAAGTATGTTCTATTGTTTGATGTTCCTCATTTGATTCATTCATATGCTTAGATATCTTTCTGTATGCTTCACTTAATTGTTCTTTCTTTGATAAATTGTGACTATTACCCAATGGATGGGCACCATTCTTAGTGATTCTTGATCAACTATGCTTCTCAAAATGAAAATCCTTTCCTAAAATAGTTTAGTTTTGGTGTACGCCCCTGTCCTGCCTGCAATCATTGTCCATTGTTATTCATTGTGTTATTTCTTGGGAGATCTAGTGTCAGATATTTGGACGATTGTAATGATGTGGATACAAGGTATAAGTGTATACTTAATTATAAGGGGATTCATCATTGGTAGTTGAAATTGATTATATTTTGGTGCACTTATATGTTTGTCTATTATTTGTTGTTTGTGAGGTCTTGCAAGCTTATTCTTGACTGCCATTAGGGCATGGTAATCAAATCTCTATTCCAATTACGACCATGTGTTGTGACCTCAAGGAAATACCCGCTTGGTTTTGTAGAGCCTGGAGAAGAAGATGATCAACCCTATTCATGTGTACTGACCTTTAATCACCCTCTCTTTATTGATGTATCATTCTCCTTGCTTGAGATATCTTGTTCCCATTTTCTCATCCTTGGTTGAATGGTGCTAGAAGAAAGGGCCTGTGGTTTTGGGACCTAATAGTTGGTGACTTTGCTAGGGATTAATTCAGAATTTTGTCTTGTTCTGGGCTAGAAAAAATTGAAGATTCTACTGGTTGGAGACCTAGAAATGTTTTGGCCTTGGTGATTCTGCACGCTCCAAGGATTTCCTCATTGTATGAGGTGGCAACGTTGCAATGTTATTTAGTGATTCTGCTATTGTTGATACTTGCTGCTGGTGTGACAAATTTAATTCAATTGGTCTAGTAGTAGGTCAAGGTATTTTCTTGTTTGTTCTGTCCTCTCTTGAACCAAGAGTTGTGTAAAGAAATATTTTTGGAAGAAGAATGCAGTCCTATTTTGACATGATGTATGTTGTGTAGTTATGGATCATTGGTTTAAGACAAATGCAAAATCTAAACATTCATTGGATTCATATTGAATCAATGGAACAATAAGCTATGCTCATGAATATGATCCTAATTTTTATAGTTACACATCATCTGAATGCACAAATGATTGTGCATATAAATTTCAAAATGAGAAACCTATTGTGCATTTCCCTGACCCATTTGAACAAGAGCTTCTTGACTTGGTGAGTCACATAAATATGCTCAACTTAGGCACCAAGAAATCCCACAGTCAATCTACATGTACAAGTGCACAAGTAGTCATAGCAATAGTGTTTGATGATGAGAATGATGATTTTATTGCCAATTTCAATGAGTTGGATGCCATGCCTATGAACCTACATCCCTTGTCTAATATTTAGAAAAACTTAGGAGGCAGGAGGGTGAATCAATTTCAGACTTTCACAATAGGTTTGATGTTGCTGTTAATAACCTTCCAGATGAATGCAAACCTGATGGAAGTGTATGCATAGACTTGTATTATGAGACTTTCAATCCTAGTGCAAGTTGGCTTCCCCCTAAGTATAAACCAAGTATAAATGTGGCTTTTGAGTTTAGCATATGCTACTCAATCAACACTTGACGTTGTTGTTCAACATCCCAATGATGAAAGAGATCAGCTTGCAACTCCTATTATTTAGAGTGGTGGGTCAAATCATGTAGTTGGTGGTGTTGATAGAGTGGACACAACATGGGATTAGTTTGACAGTGTTGTTAGGAGGATATAGATTGATAACAATGCAACAACATATGACAGTAATGCAGATGATGATAGCAATGTTTGCATTGGTTTGTGCTTAGATGGACCAATTCATGGTTTTGAAAGTGATGTTGACTATTTATTTGATGAACTCCCATTCTTTGATCCTCTTGACAATGATCTTAATGTTGTTGAGGTAAGTATGAAAGTTGAATTACAGTAGCTTTGCCTTTCATTTTTTGTCATGAATTGATCATTCATTTTAGTGAATCTCCTCAAATGGTTTCTGGGTTTGGTTCCTCTCATTCTCATCTTTCTAGATCATTTTGAAATTATGAATTTAATTGATAAATGAGGGAGATATCACTATTTTACTAAACATATGTTTTTGACTTATTATCTTCCCTTTAGTCTACTAATTACATAACTACTGATCTAAAGGCGAACATACAATATTCTAAAGAAAGTCATGCATGGCACTGATTGTGCCATTTTAAACAAGGAGTTTATTTGAGGTTTAGTGGCCGTGAGAGTTAGCCTTGGTGGAAAAAGGTAGCGTGAAACAACAATTGACAATATGCCTTTGTAGTCTACATGGAACAACTTCATGGTGTCTTCTTCCCATGCTAACTAGATCCTAGAGTGTGTGGCCATTAGGAAAAATCCATTGCAGTCTTCTCAAAAAATGTCTTCAGAGCCTTGTACTTGACATGGGTTCTAGTCTTCAATAATCTATTCACCTACATTATAACATCTTACACATACTCATGAAGAAATATTAGAAGCTAAGAAGCAATTTGGATCACATTGAGTACTAAAAACAAACCAGACATATACTTTACATTCTACCTTAAAAAAGCTAAAAATCTTCCAAGCCATACTCAAATCCACTTCAAAACTAATTTATTAAGAAGAAAGAGATGTTTTTATTTGGTTAAAGATGAGATGGTTTAGGGTCTCATCATCTCCCCCATACTTAAGATGCTGCAGGTCCTCCTACACTTTATAGTGAGCTTCTAGAGTGAATCTCTTTAATTTTATTGCAATTTCTCTAAAGATGCTTTATAGATTCTCTAGAGATGTGAGTTACTTCAGAGATGTTCCGAGTTACTATGGAGATGTTCCATAGTTTCTTTGGAGATGTTATGAGATACTCCAAAGATTTTCTGAGTTACTCCAGAGATGTTACGTAGTTTCTCTAGAGATATTTTGAGATTTTTTTTGAAGTGGACTGAGCATAATGAAAGAAAGTTTTAGTTGAATAAGAGTAAAATAATAAAGCAGATACCTACGTCTATCTTAGTTTTCCATGCGACCATCATGCATTAGTTTTATCCCTTATTTTCCATGATGCATGCAAAGACGTCTTCAACTTCTGGGAGTTGTAGCAAGATCCTTTATGTTGAATAACAACTGTATCAACCTTGTTTTGTTGAAATCTTGAAAGCCTTCCTTGAAAATCAATGCTTCCCAAGAACATTACAACGTAACAACATTTTGGAGCAAAACAACTCCCAAAGAATAAACCAAGCATTATCCCACATTCTGCTTTCAATTAAGTTATAAATCCTTAAATTACATATGACCCACTCTAAGGCTAATGAATGAAGAGGGAGAAAATGGTGTTACTTTTAGGTTTACATGAGACAAATAATGGCTTCAATATCTCTCCCAGACTTAAGTCCTTGCAAGACCTCCTACAAGTTTCACATAGAGCTGAGAACTTCAAATGCTTATATTTCCTTAACCATTATTGCTGTGTAAAAATGGAGAAAGGTTTTTCATCATATGGATAAGAGGAACAAAACCTCTTTCAGAATTTAATTTGGAGCATTTTGAAAATTTGGTTATTTTCCTAGGCTTCAGCTGCTGAAAATTTCAAATGAGAATATTTTTTAATAGTTGCCGCTCTGTAAAAATGGAGAGATTTTTTTCATCATATGGATAAGAGGAACAAAAAACTCTCTTACTTTTTTTAATTTAAAGTTCTGTATCTTCCTCTAGAGCTAGTCCTACGTTGGTTCTCCATACAAAAAGTACTTTTGGCCACTTCTTAGTGTAAATGATTAGAAGATGCAGATAGGTGGCTATTTCATGAATTTAGGTCAAAAGTGGATCTTTGTAACTTAACATTTATAATTGAATTAAAAATAGAAGAAAAGTATAAATACCTCAGGTTGCTTCCTTGTTGTCCTTGCTTCCATGTTGTCCTTGCTTCCATGTTGTCCTTGATTCCATGTTATTGAAGTTCTAATGATGGAACTAAAGCCCAAGTTTGCAATAACCAGTCATCCATGATGCCTTCAAATGTTGGAATATTTGTAATAGTTCTTAGGAGAAACAACTTATATAGAAAAGTGCATGTTTATAGCTTTAGAGAAGAGAAAATAGCATGTGCAAAACACTTATTTGCAAAAAATATACCTTCAATGAGCTTTTTCTTGCTGGGACTTGGTGTCATGGTCCTCTAGTTGAAGAGGTTGCACAAGAGATGAAAACAGAAAACAAAAAGGTCTTTCACCTTCTTTGCATGCAAGAACCTTGTCCTTTGGATTTGTTGTTTAGTGGGTTTTGGCAGACAAACCTCTCTTGAGGAACTTCTTTTATCTATCTATGCTAAAAACTAGAACTTCAAAATAATAAACCTAAAAAGATTGCCAAACTAATTTTTCCTCTGAGCTAGAATGTTATGAGAAAATCTTGTTGCACCTACTCCAATAACACATGAAGTTCAACCTGCTGTCACTATAGACAACTTCTTATATGAATATGATTCTAAGTAGAAACTTTCTAGTATTCCCCCACAAAAATTAGCTCAACAACAATTCCCTAATGACACCTATCCCTGATAAGGACACCAAAAATGATGAGGGTTGCTATAGTCCTCATCATTTAATATAATGAATGTTAATCCAAGGTGGTGCTGATGCAGATCAAGGTCTAGGTAATGATTGATATAGTCCTGTGTTTTGTCTTGGTCCTTTGGCATGCTGACAAATTCTACAACCTTGTACTAGTCTCTTCACATATGCACTCTTTCCAAGCCAAAAATAACCTTCATTTAGCTATGTCAATGTCTTATCTATTCCAAAATGTCTGCTTTTCCCTTATTAGATTCTCTCATTGAACCTCTGGGTATACACAATTTCTATTCTTTGAATAGCAAGCTATCTTGAATGAAATATTCCAACCATGGAGTCCTATCTCCATCCATTAGAGTTCTATTAGTTGTCCATGCTTCCATAAAATTAGGATTATCGGGATACAACTCCTTCATTGCATCCAAGCCAACAACACCAACCCTTAACTCATTCATCAAACAACATCTTCTGCTAAGTGCGTCTACTACCATGTTCAACTTACCACTCCTATGTTTGAAGACAAAAGAATAACTTTGCAGAAACTCCACTCATTTCATATGCCTCTATTTTAACTTACCTTGATTGTTGATGTACTCCAAGGCATGGTGGTCTATGTACGATACAAACTCATTTGATAACAAGTAATGCCTCCACTTCTTCAAGGCCTACATTATAGCATAGAATTCTAGGTCATAAACTAAGTATTTTCTCTTTGCTTCATTTAGTTTCTCATTAAAGTAGGAAATGGGTCTACCTTCTTGACTTAACACTCCCCCAATTGCACTACCATTGGTATCACAATCCACCTAAAACACCTTTCCAAAGCTTGGTAATGCCAACACTGGCTATTTTGTCACCTTCTTCTTCAACAACTAAATGTTGTTTTCCACTGCAATTGTCCACTAGAACACTTTCCTAACACCGTTCATCAAGTCTCGGTAATTGGTGCACATATTTCAATAATTTTTTTGATAAACTTCATGTAAAAGCTCGCCAAGCCATGAAAAATTCTGGCCTCAAACATGTTTATGGGTGAAGGCCAATCCATTATTGCCTTAACCTTCTCGGGATCCATCTTCAATTCTTCTTTACACACTACGAAACCCAAATATACTAGTTCCTTCTGCATAAAACTACATTTATCCAAGTTTACCAACAAATTTTCTTCTTTTAATGTTTGCAAAACTACCTTCAGGTGCAATAGGTGTTCCTCTTTTATTTTACTGAAACCAAAATGTCATCCAAACAAACGATAACAAATTTTCCAAGGAAAGGTTTCATTACCTCATTCATTAGTCTCATAAAGGTGTTGGGTGCATTTGACAACCGAAATGGCATCACTAGCCACTCATACAATCCATCCTTAGCCTTGAATGCTATCTTCCATTCATCACCTTCTCTAATTCTGATTTGGTGGTATCCACTCTTCAAATAAATCTTGCTAAAGTACTTTACTCCACTCAAATAGTCCATCAAGTCATCCATACGAGGCAATGAAAACATGTACTTAATGGTTATCTTATTTATAGCCTTTGAATCAATGCACATTCATCATTTCCCATCTTTCTTAGGTGCCAGTACAACAGGTACAACACACAGACTAAGGCTCCTTCTAATCAGTCCCTTATCCAACAACTCTTGCACTTGTCTATTCACCTCTTCATTTTCCATGGGTTTCATTCTATATGGTTCCTTATTTGGTAGGCTTGCACCTAGTTATGCTTCTAGTTAGAGGTAATCCATTAGATAAATCCATTATTTGAATGTTACTGAATTCATTCAGAATTACTTGGACTTCTATGGGAACTTCTGCCCCTTTCTCTGCGTCATAATTTCTGCAACCTGAGGTAGGAAGGTATAACATACCTTCTCCTTTCTAATTTCCTTTAGGAACTATTTCCTAGTCACTAGACAAACTCTATTGGTTTTCTCAACTTCCTCATCCTTATCCTTTAAAGGATTCAACATATACTCAACCCCATCCTTCTTTATTTTAATGCGAGTACTCTTGTCGTCATGAATGGCTTGCCTGTCATATTACCAAGGTCTACCTAACAGAATGTGGCATTCATCCATTGGCATAACATCACCCATTATCTCATCTTTGTAATTCCCAATGTGAAATTTAACAAGGCATTGTTCACTTACCAATAAATAATGTCCCTTTTGTAGTCAGGAAACCTTGTAGGGAGTTGGGTGTTTCAGCCTCTTCAGTTTCAACTTCACCATCTCTTTTGACACTAAGTTTTCTGTGCTGCCATTGTCCATAATGACTTTGCAACATTTTCCTCTAGACTTACATTTAGTTCTAAACATATTTCTTCGTTGTTCTAGTTCCTCTTGTACCTTCTCTTGTGTTAGAAGAACTTTCCTTAGCATCAAGGATTATCCATTCTTGGGTTCTTCTCTAAATTTTGGTGAGGATACACTTGCCACACTCTCCTCTTCCCCTTGTTCTATATGAACTCTAGTTTCTTTTTCTTTGCCACTGCATTGTTGTACTTAAGGACATTCAAATGCCCTATGTCCAACCTATCCACATTGGAAACATGTTCTACTAAATCCTCTTCCTGTTGTAGAATTTACTCTACCTTAGGAGTAATCACCCCTTCCTCTACCTTCTTGGGTTCTGGTTTGAGCAGAACTTGCTTCTCCTAGCTTATCTTGAGAATCACGACTAGGTTTCAATTTCCTTCTTCCTCTTGAGGGTTTACCTTTTCCCCTTGAACTATTTTGTCTTCTAGAGATCTTTTCCTTTGCCTTTAATGCAAATTGATAGGCTTCTTCTACGTTGGTAATTATGATCATGCTAATTTCATCTTGGATAGAATAATGCAAACCATTTACATACCTGGAGACCTTCTCAACATCATCTTCAATGTGCCCATCCCTGATGTTCAATCTATAAAACTCCTCGGTGTAGTCTTGCACACTTTTCTCCCTCTGCTTGAGGTTCTAGAGCTTCCTGAACAGGGTGATCTGATGATCTACTAGTAAAAACTTGGCCTTCAACTTAGTTCTCATCATAGATCCAAGGTTTTAATCTTTTCCTTTCCTTTTATTTGTCTTTCAACCTGCATGTGATCCCACCATAGAGATGCATGTCCCTTCAACTTTGTAGCTACAAGTTTTACTCTTTTAGGATCTTCAATGGATTCCAACTCAAAATACTTATCTAGCTTTGAGATCCAGTCTATCAAATCCTCTGGATTCAGACTACCACTGTAACTAGGTAGTTCTACATGGGGTTTACTGGCAATCTTTGTCATTGCCTCATAAACCTTGTTTAATGTTCATCTCCTCTTTCTTCTACTTCTTCACTAACTTCTTCCTCATTATCACTCACATCCTCTATAGGTTCTCCTCTATGTTGTGTTCTTTCCATTTCATCCAACCTAGTTATGATGCCTCTCAATATCTCTACCAATGTTGCATCTCTAGCTCTTGGAGCAACTCTTCTACCTTTGGCTTAGTGTGCCATGCCTACAGACCCTCTGCAGTTGCAGGTTTATTCTTCACTCTACCTAGAACAATATCCTCATGGCTTCTTGTATAAAATCTCCATAATCTCAAGGAACTCAAAACCTAGGCTTTGATACCACTTGATGTAGATCAACGTCCAAGGGATTTGACAAGCTATTGAACTAGGCAATAGTATGACAAAACACATGCAACAAAATAAAAGTTTCCTTTATTATTTGCAATCAAAATATTACAATAGGAGTACAATGATCTTCACACATGCCCTGGCCTAAGACTTACAATCATTCCAACAGTCAGATCAGACTATCCTAGCCTTCTTGTGAAAACCCAAAACAATTTGCCTTCAAATCTAAAATTTGTAGAAGCTACAACAAAAGCCAAAAACTCACTATGGAGAAGATTGCCTCTAAAAAACATGAAATTTCACTTTTAAATGCAAAAGATGCAGCCTCCACACATCCTCACATGAAGGGACACATGCCTTCCTCTTATTGGCTCTCTAGATCGGCCGTATAGGCAGTTACAACCATTTTTGTTACTTTCTAGGCACTTTCAGGCAGTGCAGCAGAAACATGTGACCCATTGGGATATTGTTGGATTTCAAGGGTCGACATATTGTGAGATTTTAGGGGTCATCAACTATTGCAGGATTTCATGGGTCATCTACATATGCTAGGATTTCAGGGGTCATCTGCATATGCTAGGATTTCAGGGGTCATCTGCATATGCAGGATTTTAGGGGTCATCTGCATATGTAAGATTTTAGGGGTCATCTGCATATGTAGGGTTTCATGGGTCATATGCATATGCAAGATTTCATGGGTCATCTACATATGTGGGATTTTAGGGGTCATCTACATATGTGGGATTTCAAGGGTCACCTGTGGTGGTGTTCACCTAGGATTAGGGTTTTGAATTGTTTCTACAGATTTGTATTTCAGTTCCTTCAAGCCCTTGGTACCTTAGTTTTAAATTTTCCCCAGCCCCGTGCAATGTTTTATCATTTTCCCCTATCGCACATGAGAAAAGTGTCAAGTTTCTATGTATGCAAATGATCAAATCTGTTGACAAGCTTGTGAAATCCCAATCGGCTTCCAGAAATGGTGAAAAATTTGAGTTATATGCATTTCTAAATGTATATCGAGTTGTATATGCATTGGGGGAATCTTCTGTAAGATTCCAGGAATATTCGCCATTTGTATATCGGCCCTGCTTGTATATCGGGCTTGTATGTATAATATGCAAGTGAAACATACAAAGGAAAAGATACATTGCAGGAATATTCTGGAGAAGATTCCTTGCTTGTATGTGCAAGGGAATGTACATTGAAAAATATATAAAGGCCCGCGACATGCAAAGTGAATATTGCTGTGCATATACAAATGTGGAATGTGTATGCAGTGTACATTCGGGTGCACATACAATGGTTAAAAGCATTCATCATATATTCTCTGAATATTCCCTGTTTGCATGCAAAGGACAAATGTATATTCGGTAATATAAATTGAAGATACAAGCAAAATATACAAGGGGCCTTGTATGTTCCGCAACATACAAAAGTAGAGGGTGCATTTGATGGGGTCCGCCACTTGTATAAAGTGATTGTATGTTTGAACATACAATGAAAGTGCATTCCAAAGATGCAGGGCGGACCCGAGGTTATTTTCATTTTGTTCTAAAGTAGTGTGGCGTTCGCGGCTTGTATATTGCATTTGTATATGCGATGTGCAAGGAAATGTGCAAAGGAAAGAGAAAATGGGTCAGGGCCACCACTTGTATATTTGCACTTGTATATGTGCCGATATGCAAACTCATGAGGATACAAATCCCGGACTTGAAAGTTTTTCAAATCCAGTGGATAGATGCAGTGGATTCCACCTTGTGTTTTGTGCTTGTATGTGTGAAATATGCAAAGCGATGGATGCAGGATGGAGATACAAGCCGAACCCGAACTGAATTCTAGTTTGTTCTATAACATTTGACGTCCGCCTTGTATGTTGTATATGCATTTGGGTTTGCATATACAAAAGCGATAAAGGCGAAATAAAAAGAGAAAAGGTCAGTGATAGAGAGTTAAGGTGCCTGCGTGGCACGATATCAATGGCTGGCAGCTCTTTTGGGACCGTTGATTTCGGCGATGGGTTTTTGATCAACGGTCGGGTTTTGAACCTTCAGCGATGGTTTTTTCCTTGTGTCTAGAGTTGTTTTTTGAGCGGGAAATTTCCCTGGGTGCGCTGCTACGATTTCCAAGAGGAGCTATGGGTGGTTGAGCCATTAATGGCAGGATTACAGACAAGCATGGGCCAAAGTTGAATGACCAAGTACCTGGTTTATGATGGAGAGTCTTCCAGCGATGGCATAGGGCTCGAGCCCAACTACTCCTCGCCCTTCTCTTGCTTCTTCCCATTTTGTCCCCTGTCGCATTTATGATTTTGAGCGCCATTTCTGGTGCAGTGTATCTGGCAGGAATTTTTGACCTTGTCATGTAATTAATTTTAATACACAGTCTTGGTATAAAAGCCAAACTATGTTACTCATTGTGTTGTTGAAAACTGGACAAATTTTGGTGTTGTGACACAATACAACTTCATTGGTGGCCCTGTTCTTGATGTCTTGTAAGTTTATGAGTCTCATGTTGTATGTTTTATGCATGAGTTCACTGGTTTCATGCTGTTTTATATGAGAAATGCTTTGTGCATGTGTTTAATCATTTGTCTCCAAGCTGTGGGCATATTTTGTTTTGAATCAAGATAACTAAGGGTTGTTGAGGTTCAGGAATATAGCTTTTCTATATTGAATGTTTAATCTCCTACTTTTGTTCAAGGAACAAATTAAATGTTCAGGTTAAATATTGAGAGAACGTGTTGCAGTAGGGATACCATTAAGTATGAATGATTAAGCACCTAATTGTTGGGAAGTATCTGTAAGGCAGATATCAGAAATCCCCTTGATATCCAGTCTTTGGTATATGTTCATGCTGGCCATTCACATGTGTATGTCTATTGACTCCGAGCCCTAGATAGGCACCGATCCAGTCTTGTATTGAGGTTGCAGCTCAAAGTCTCAGTTTTGCATCCAAACATAAAATCAACTTAAACTTTAAATCAAACCTTTTAGGACTTTAGAAGTAGTTTTAGGATCTAAAATCCTCTGTCTACAACTGAATATAGGCCCGAAGCTAGCCCTTTTGCACTTATCTCACAGTTTTGGTCTGCAGAAAAGAGGATTTATCTGTTTTGTATCAACATCCCAGTCAATTCATAAACATATCTCATGGATGTTTAATAGGGAATACCCCCCTTGGTTCTGCAAAGCCTAAAGAAGAAGAGGAGATATTTATAGAGTCTATCTCCTATACTGTTGGCGCTTGGCCTGGGATTCCTGTTGATCAATGATGGCTACCTTGTAGGGATAACTAGGAATAAGCATCCAGTCTGGGAAAATTACCAACAGAAATTGGTGACTCTGCTAGGGACTGCTTTGTAAAAGAACCCTGATTTTAAAAAGAAAATATCTCCTAATTATAGGTGGCGACTCTGAAATAATCTCCCAACCATTAAAGTAAAAATTTGTATGCAAGGGAGAAGATCCCTGCGTAATTCTCTATTTGTAGAATTACCCAAAAAAATGATGTACAGGAAAAAGGGGTTTGCTTAAGCTAGTCAAGAGGGTTCTCCCAGAAGTAATGATAATATTCAAGACAATCCAGGATCTTCAGAGCGGACAAAACCTTATTTTTCAAATACTAAGGCTGAGATCCAGAATGTATATGAAAGACAACAGGGTAGTGGGTTGAGAATGAGATCGGAAGTGTTTCAAGAACGCCCTTTCCATGATTCCCCTGACAGATTTGAAGAAGCTTAATCTCCAAGGGATGATAATGATGATCAGAATGTAATAAAGCCTTCCTCATCTATGCCTAGAGAGGAGGTATTAGCTGAAGAAATTAAGAGCTTAAGGGAAGAATTAGAATATTTGCAGGCAGTAAAGATCAGAGATGACATGAGACAGAAAGTGCAAGCTCTGAGAGTTGCTCAGAATGATTCAATTCGTACCCTTGAAAATGCAAATATGCAGAGAAATCAACAAAGAAATGAAGTCCATGATTAGCGTAATGAACAAAGATAGAATGCAAATAATGCTAGAATACCATTAGATAATGTAAGAAATCAGAATGCAAATAGAAATGCCAATGCTAATCAGATTGGCAGATAACCGATGCAGATAGACAAATTTAGACAACTTCTGTTTGATGGCATTCCTGGTTATCCAAATCCTATTGACAAACATGTGAGGCTGCAAGTGCCTAAATTTTCAAGAAATAATACTGTGTTAGGCGAAGACCATTTAAAAACTTTTCAGAATATCATGGACAACTTTGAGGTTGAGCATGAGGATGTATTTATGAAATTATTTATGCAATCCTTAGTTGATGAGGCCAGAGAATGGTACAAGGGTCTTCCTGACAGAAGTGTTTCATCATGGGATGAATTCAGGAGAATATTCAAAGAACAGTATGGTGACAAAACTGATCCCAGTTTTTTCATTAATGAATTCACTAGAATCACCAAAGGATCAAATGAACAAGTTGCTGATTTCAATGCTAGATTCATGAAGGTGTTGAACAAATTGCCACATCACTTGAGGCCTAATGAACCAATGTACATAGTGTTTTACATAAATGCTTTTGATGCCAAAACAACTTATGGATTGAGAGATAAGGGTCCTCACAGCCTTAGGGATGCCTTCAAAATAGCAACAAATATTGAAAATAACAGAAAAGCATCTGGTAAGACAAATAGGAGAGATGATGTGAAAATTTTGCAAAATCCAAATACTAAATCTCAGAGTGTTCAGGGCAATGCATCTACTTCTGAGGATAAATTAGACAAATTGACAACTATTGTCAAGGAATTGAGCTATAGAATGGCTAAAAGTGAAAAGGGAGTTGGTCCTGACAGACAAGTTTACCAAAGGCAAGAAAGAAGACCATCATTACATGATATGCCATATAATACCAATTGGCATAATGGCAAACCTCTTCTCCCACACAGCAACACAAGTCAAAGGACTCAAAATGTTAAGGAAACTCCTGATCCTTTGAAGAAGGTTGTTAATATTGTTAATGACACCCCATGGTGTATAATATGTCAAATGCCTCATTCACAGTCACAATGTATGATTGCTCAGTCTTTATACAACAATGCTCTTGCCTGTGATGAATGGAATGAGCCGCATTGCATGGAAGATGATAATGTAAACATGCTATCTACAAACAGAGAGTATCCTTCTCGTGATGTTGATGCAAGCATGAATAATGAAGTTCAGGTCTGCCAGCAATTTCCCTATGATGAAGATGATGAAGATGATGAAGACAACTATGCCTATGCTTAGGATTCACACAATTTTTTGAATAATATGAGGAGACCTTCTGATGAAGAAATTAGAGCCTTTACAGCTGCAGTAGTTGCTCAAGTCAAAAGCAATTACAATCTCAGGGGTAAAGCTCAAGTAAGCAACTCACACCAACCAGAGAATACCCTTGCAAGTCAGCCAGTGTATAGCCATAAAGGGGTTGAAACACAAAAGAAGCAATGGAGCAATAATAAATAGAACTTTAAGCAAAAAATAGGTTATGATTCTCAAGGACCAGAAAATAGAATTCCCCAGATTAAGGATCAAAATAAAAGTTTTCAGATCAAGAATGACAGTCAGGGAGCCACAAAAATTAAAACCGGATTATCTCAGGATAAAAATAAAACCGTGAATCAGGCTACAACTGTCATACAAAATTATGCTCCTTTTGACATAACTCAGGTCTTGTCTTAGATGAAAGTCTCTGTTCCATTAATGGAACTGATGAAAGTTGAAGAGTTTAGAAATAAAGCAGTATCCTTAATTTTAGGTGTGCCTTGTCAAGCCAAGTTGACTGATGAAACTCAGGGTAAGAAACAAGTCCTATGCACTGAAGAAGATGAAGTTCCTGAGGTGTATTTGGGGATGACCATGACAAAATGCCCTTCACAAGTGGAACCATTTTATGTCTCCCTTGTCATAAACAGAAAAATAATTAAGAATTGTATGCTTGACTCAGGAGCATCAACGAATATCATGCCTTTGGCTATCATGCAGCAAGCTGGGTTAAAAATAGATAAGGCATGTGGGAAATGCTATGCCATGGATGCTAGGGAAATACCTGTCATTGGAATTATGAAAGATGTGGATTTCAGACTGGCAGCATATCCTGAAAAGACCTACAAAATGAACATAACACTTGTTGATATCAAGCCACAATATGGCATGTTGTCAAGAAGATGGGCAACACTCATTGGTGGAAGTATGCAACTGGACCTGTCATATGCTATGATCCCTATGAATGGCAGGGATTGCAAACTGACTAGAGAAGAAAGGTCATCAGAAATAGTTGAGGACCAAGAGTCAGAAGAGCATATATGTTTTGTGGACACTGACTGTGAAAATTTTAGGGTTGTCTCAGATGTTAAAGAAGGTAAAGAAGGAGACATGTGCTTTTAAGAGCTTGACCAGCAGGGTCTTTCGACCATATACTTTGATGGAGCCTGTTTGAAGGAAGGGTCTGGTGTTGTAATTGTTTTTCTGTCTCCAACTGGTAAGCTCCTAAAATTCTCTTTCTTGCTGAAGTTTACTTGTACAAATAATATTGCAGAATATGAAGCTCTGTTGTTAGGATTGAATGTAGCTCTGAAGCATGGAATTAAGATGCTCAAAGTATTTGGGGATTCAGAGTTAGTTGTTTCCCAGGTTAGAGATAAGTATGCATCAAAGAATAAGAGGTTAAAATAGTATAAGCATGCTGTTTGGGATACAATTGAATTATTTGATGCATTTTCAATAAACTGGATAGAGAGATCAAAAAATTTCAAGGCATATTTTCTAGCTAATGTTGCCATAAGGCCAGAGGATATTACTCTATCAGATGTTACAAATGTTGAGGTCACACTTAGACCTGCAGTGCCAGATAATGTATGCAGCTGGCAAGTGTTTGATGATGATAAAGATTTATTGAGATTTCTACATTGTATTGATGAGTATGAGAACCAAGAAATGGATTTTCAGAACCTCGTAGAGGTTGCAGATGGAAAAGAAACTCTCTTAGGGAAGGAGGTAATTCAACTCAAGACAAATAAAATCCCTAGAGGGTTGGTTGCTTTAGAGAGAGCTTTTGACAATAGGGACCAATTTGTTACGAAGACATCTCCAACAAATAAGAATGATTTGGAGGAGATAAACTTGGGGACATCTCATGCTCCCAAAAAGGTATACATTGGCAAACAACTCAAACCACATATCATAATTATGTTGATTGCATTACTGAGAAAATATAAGCATATTTTTTCCTGGTCATATGAGGACCTGAAAGCTTATAGGGAGGATTTATTTCAGCATGAAATCCCTTTGAAGCCTGAAGTTAAACCATTTAGACAAAAACAGAGACCTATCAACCTAACTTTAGCTCCTAAAATGCAAGAAGAGCTTATGAAGCTTAGGGAGGCTGGAATAATCATGCCTATTAGGCACTCAACTTGGGTGTCTAACCTTGTCCCAGTTAGAAAGAAAAATGGTGACATAAGACTTTGTGTGGACTTTAGGAATCTAAATGTATCTTCTTTGAAGGACAATTACCCATTGCCAAACATGGAAGCTATGTTGTAGAAGGTGACTGGCTGTGAGCTCTTATCCATGATGGATGGATTTTCTGGGTACAATCAAGTGAAAGTGAAAGAATCAGAACAGTTTAAGACTGCTTTCACCACTCCATGGGGAACATATGTATATGTGAGGATGCCATTTGGACTGACAAATGCAGGTGCTACATTTCAGAGGGCAATGGATGTTGCTTTTGCAGAATTAATTGATTCAATCTTGGTTATGTATTAGGATGATCTGACTGCCTTTTCAAAGAAAGAAGAGCAGCACTGTATGCATCTAGAGCATATTTTTATTAGAGCGTTGGAATATGGCATCTCACTCAACCCAAAGAAGTGTGCTTTTGGGGTAGTGGAAAGAAAATTGCTTGGACACATTGTTTCCAAGGATGGAGTCAGGATTGATCTGAGAGGGTGGCTGCAATTGACAGAATCTAGATCCCTAAGATAGTGAAAGGTGTCCAGTCCTTCTTTGGACAAATTAATTTTGTTAGAAGATTTGTGCCTAACTTTGTAGAGACCACAAAGAACATCTCTAAGATGCTGAAGAAAGGTGCAACTGTCAAATGGGAGGAGGAAGCAACTAAATCATTTCAGAATATAAAAGAGGCTATAAAGATGGCTCATGTATTAAAATCTTCAAATTTTTCTAAGCCATTCCAATTGTTTTCATTTACTTCTTTCCATACTATTGCTGCATGTTTATTGCAGAAAAATGCGGAAGGTTTTGAACAACCTATTGCTTTCTTCAGTAGGTCATTGCAGGCTGCTGAGTTAAAATATGATATCATGGAGAAACAGGCATATGCACTCATTAGAGCAGTCAAGAGCTTCAGGCCATATTTGGTAGGCTCTCGGATAGTTGCATATGTGCTTCATGTAGCAATCAAGGATATTTTTACTCAACAGGAGGTAACTGGAAGAAGATGCAGATGGATAAACAAATTGTAGAAATTCAACATTGAAATACAGATCACAAAACTGGTAAGGGGACAAGGTTTGGCAAAACTGATGACAGTCAAATCTAGAGGCATGCCAAGTGAATGCAGTACATAATGAAGTTATAAATATGTCAGGATCTGAGTGGTATAAAGACATAGTGTATTATTTGCAGAATTTAAACTGTCCTACCCACCTCAATGATAATCAGATGAGGACCTTGAAGCTACATGCTATTAAATACATCATTGTTCAAGGAGAGCTGTATTGGAAAAACTCTAATGGCATACTACTCAGATGTGTAGATGAAAATCAGGCTAGAGATATTTTAAATGACATGCACAATGGAGTGTGTGGTGGACACTATGCTGCCTGGACTACAGCCCACAAAATTCTTAGAGCTGGCTATTGGTGGCCAACTCTCTTCTCGGATGCACAAAGAATGGTAAGAAAATGTGATCCTTGCCAAAGGTTCTCAGGAAAATTGAAATATGAAGGTGCATTGCCCCTTAGGACTATAACTGTAGAAGCTCCATTCCAGCAATGGGGAATTGATTTTATAGGAGAAATCTCAGAAAAATCTAGTGGACATAGTTGGATTCTTTTTGCCACTGATTACTTCGCTAAATGGATTGAGGCCATTCCAACTAGAAAAGCTACAAGCAAAGTGGTGATGGATTTTATTCTAGAAAATATTATTATCAGATTTAGAGTACCAGCCAAAGTGGTCACAGATAATGCAATGTGCTTCAGGTCTGGTGAATTTGTTGATTTTTGCAACAACTATGGAATAAATTTGTTACATGCATCACCATATCATCCACATGGAATGGTCAAGCAATAAGAGTCTCATGAAAATCGTCAAAAGGATGGTAGGTAAAAACAAGAGGTCTTGGGATTCAAAGCTAAAGTTGGCATTATGGGCTGACAGAGTAACAGTGAAGAAAGCAATAGGAAGGTCGCTTTTTGAATTAGTATATGGTGCAGCAGCTAGAATGCCTATGAACAACCTCCTACAAGTTTATAAATTCATACAAGAAAATGAGGAGGAGATTGAAAACACAATGACTGAAAGAATAAATCAGCTGGTTGCACTGGATGAAATGAGAAGGGAGGCACAGAAAACAAACATCAAAAGGCAGCAAAAGGTAAAATATCTGTTTGATAAAAAGGCTACAGAGAAAATTTTAGATAGATGATTTGGTCCTTGTTTGGAATGCAAGGAACCAGGACAAGGGCAAGCATGGTAAGTTTGAGCCCTTATGGATGGGCCCATACCAGATCAGTGACACTCATGGGGAAGATTCCTATTTTCTCCAGGCCCTAAGCGGTGAATTGTTGGAATTGCCTGTGCATGGTCAGTTCCTAAAACCCTACTTCTCATAAATGGGTAACTTCTATGCACACTGTAATTTAGATGTAAATATTTTGTACGTGCCTTATATAGCCAGTCAAGTTTTGAATTTTGGGTTTTGTCTGGTCTACCCTGGAGTTGCTTGGTTCTCGCTACAATCTTGCATCTGCACGTCCCTAGTCGGAGCCACTGGTGGTGTTCACCTAGGATTAGGGTTTTGAATTGTTGCTACAAATTTGTATTTCGGCTCCTTCAAGCCCTTGGTACCTTAGTTTTAAATTTTCCCTGGCCCCGTGCAATGTTTTACCGCTTTCCCCTATCGCACATGAGAAAAGTGTCAAGTTTCTGTGTATGCAAATGATCAAATTTGTTGACAAGCTTGTGAAATCCCAATCGGCTTCCAGAAATGGTGAAAAATTTGAGTTATAAGCATTTCTAAATGTATATCGGGTTGCATATGCATTGGGGGAATCTTCTGTAAGATTTTGGGAATATTTGCCATTTGTATATCGACTCTGCTTGTATATCGGGCTTGTATGTATAATATGCAAACGAAACATACAAAGGAAAAGATACATTGCAGGAATATTCTGGAGAAGATTCCTTGTTTGTATGTGCAAGGGAATGTACATTGAAAAATATATAAAGGCCCGCGACATGCAAAGTGAACAGTGCTGTGGCTATACAAATGTGGAATGTGTATGCAGTATACATTCGGGCGCACATACAATGGTTAAAAGCATTCATCGCATATTCTCTGAATATTCCCTGTTTGCATGCAAAGGGCAAATGTATATTCGGTGGTATACAATTGAAGATACAAGCAAAATATACAAGGGGCCTTGTATGTTCCACAACATACAAAAGCAGAGGGTGCATTTGATGGGGCCCGCCACTTGTATAAAGTGATTGTATGTTTGAACATACAATGAAAGTGCATTCCAATGATGCAGGGCGAACCCGAGGTTATTTTCATTTTGTTCTAAAGCAGTGTGGCATCCGCGGCTTGTATATTGCATTTGTATATGCGATGTGCAAGGAAATGTGCAAAGGAAAGAGAAAATGGGTCGGGCCCACCACTTGTATATTTGCACTTGTATATGTACCGATATGCAAACTCATGAGGATACAAAGCTTGAACTTGAAAGTTTTTCAAATCCGGTGGATAGATGCAGTGGATTCCACCTTATGTTTTGTGCTTGTATGTGTGAAATATGCAAAGCGATGGATGTAGGATGGAGATACAAGCCAGACCCGAACTAAATTCTAGTTTGTTCTATAACATTTGACGTCCGCCTTGTATGTTGTATATGCATTTGGGTTTGCATATACAAAAGCGATAAAAGTGAAATAAAAAGAGAAAAGGTCAGTGATAGAGAGTTAAGGTGCCTGCGTGGCACGATATCATTGGCTAGCAGCTCTTTTGGGACCGTTGATTTCGGCGATGGGTTTTTGATCAACGGTTGGCTTTTGAACCTTCAGCGATGGTTTTTTCCTTGTGTCTAGAGTCATTTTTTGAGCAGGAAATTTCCCTGGGTGCGCTGTTACGATTTCCAAGAGGAGCTATGGGTGGTTGAGCTATTAATGGCAGGATTGCAGACAAGCATGGGCCGATGTTTGAACGGCTAAGTACCTGGTTTATGACGGAGAGTCTTCCAGTGGCGGCATAGGGCTCGAGCCCAACTACTCCTCGCCCTTCTCTTGCTTCTTCTTGTTTTGTCCCCTGCCGCATTTATGATTTTGAGCGTCATTTCTGGTGCAGTGTATCTGGCAGGAATTTTTGACCTTGTCATGTAATTAATTTTAATGAGTACATAGTCTTGGTATAAAAGCCAAATTGTGTTACTCATTGTGTTGTTGAAAGCTGGACAAATTTTGGTGTTGTGACACAATACAACTTCATTGGTGGCCCTGTTCTTAATGTCTTGTAAGTTTATGAGTCTCATGTTGTATGTTTTATGCATGAGTTCACTGGTTTCATGTTGTTTTATATGAGAAATGCTTTGTGCATGTGTTTAATCATTTGTCTCCAAGCTATGGGCATATTTTGTTTTGAATCAAGATAACTAAGGGTTGTTGAGGTTCAGGAATATAGCTTTTCTATATTGAATGTTTAATCTCCTACTTTTGTTCAAGGAACAAATTAAATGTTTAGGTTAAATATTGAGAGAACATGTTGCAGTAGGGATACCATTAAGTATGAATGATTAAGCACCTAATTGTTGGGAAGTATCTGTAAGGCAGATATCA
Source organism: Cunninghamia lanceolata (assembly GCA_027924645.1). Lineage (NCBI taxonomy): Eukaryota > Viridiplantae > Streptophyta > Pinopsida > Cupressales > Cupressaceae > Cunninghamia > Cunninghamia lanceolata. Next base: position 1,593,112 of record BSBN01000143.1, on the reverse strand, counting down.
GAAATCCCCTTGATATCCAGTCTTTGGTATATGTTCATGCTGGCCATTCACATGTGTATGTCTATTGACTCCGAGCCCTAGATAGGCACCGATCTAGTCTTGTATTGAGGTTGCAGCTCAAAGTCTCAGTTTTGCATCCAAACATAAAATCAACTTAAACTTTAAATCAAACCTTTTAGGACTTTAGAAGTAGTTTTAGGATCCAGAATCCTCTATCTACAACTGAATATAGGCCCGAAGCTAACCCCTTTGCACTTATCTCACAGTTTTGGTCTGCATAAAAGAGGATTTATCTGCTTTGTATCAACATCCCAGTCAATTCACAAACATATCTCATGGATGTTTAATAGGGAATACCCCCCTTGGTTCTGCATAACCTAAAGAAGAAGAGGAGATATTTATAGAGTCTATCTCTTATACTGTTGGCCCCTGGCCCGGGATTCCTGTTGATCAATGATGGCTACCTTTAGGGATAACTGGGAATAAGCATCCAGTCTGGAAAAATTACCAACAACCTGCATACATCCTAATGGCAGGGAAAGTTTTGCATATCCTATTGTAGACCAAAGTTCTGCATTTGCATAACTTGTCCAATTTAGCTCGGATCTTCACCAAATTTGAAATGTGAGAACCCATTTAGATCTTCTTCAAGATGAAGTCAACACTTGGCCATGAATACTGTTGGTGCCTACATGAGTAGTCAGTTTTCAAGCATTTGAACATGCAGGCACCTTCCCAAAAAATCCAAAGAAGTCCTAAGTCTTCAGCCTCCTCAGCATTTTTCAACTGCAGCATCATATTTTCTTTGGAGGAGGTCATCATCATCATCATGTTTCCAAACATCACCCTATTGTTTCTTGCGAGGATCATCATATTTTCCGCCGGCCTGATCTTTCGCTTGGGGGTGATATCTTAACATCGGGTGATCTTAGTTAAGATCATCCTGATGATGTTGCTGCAAAGTCCTAAGTATGACTCGGTCTTCTGCAGGGTCATCATATTTGAACATCGGGTGATCTTAGTTAAGATCATCCTAATGTTGTTTTATCACTTCATGTTCATTGTTTTATCACCCTGATGATGCTAATGTCATTCTTATGTCAGGGTGATATCTGCTTTTCTGCCTTTCTGCATCATGATATTTCTGAAGGCGGGGTGATATTTTCATATCCGAATATCACCCTGATGTATGAATATGGTGGTGACGTCATCAGGATCTGGGGGGTCATATTTCTAACACTAGTCATTTTGTGGAGATCCCCCGATATTTGCAAATATGACAATGACGTCATCCGGATATGAGGAGGTGCACGATAGTTAGATATGTTGATGATGTCAGCAGGATATGATGGTGACGTCATCAGGATCTTCATCGGCCAAACATTTGGTATCGGCTAAGAAGGAGGATCTTCCTTCGATGCATCAGGTTGTGCCGATGAAGGTGAATGTCAGGGTGATATTTCACATCGGGGTGATGTGAATTATCAGGGTGAACTCATGCAGATGATGATGTTGCGTTAGGGTGATATTGAGTATCTGGAGGCATTTTGTCATGCTGGAGGATGATGATGATGATGAAGGTCTTATACTAGGTGCCGTCAGGAGCAAAATCGCTGACACCATATATGCTCATGACCTAGTATATAAGGTGATGAGAAGGTTGCCACAGGGTGCATGTGGGATAATTAGATCCTGCATGATTTGAAATATCAGGATGATACATTTTGGCGGGAAAGGTTTGCGATGCACAGTATGATGTTTTTCCCAAGGCCGCGAGTTGGTGCGCCATTAATGGCGGATCTTACAGGGTATGGGTGATGGCGTGGACGGATCTAGTACTTGATTGAAGATGTGAATCCCTAGGCAGCGGCGCAAGGCTCGAGGCCTCCCCTGTCTCCTCTCCTACCTATTGCATTCAATGCGATGAGCGCCATTTTCTCAATGTACTGTATCTGGCAAATTTTGAGTTTACCTGGTGGTTAAGGCTGAGCACCTCCTTGCTGTATAAGTAGGGTTGTGTTGCTCATTTGTTGGTTGTTGAAGGCCTGAGGCATTTTTGTGTAAATAACGAAAGAACAGGGGATGATCCTAGTTGTTTTATCCCATTTTGGAGTTTATGTGTTGTAGCATGAATGTATTTTGTACATATGTTCAGTTTCATATTGATATAAATGAAAAATGCTATATTGCATGTGTTTATCTGTCTGTCTCCTTTGTTGCATGCCTTTCCTTCTTTTGAATCTGGTTGCTAAGGGTTTCATAGATTCTAGGATACAGGGTTCTGTATCACATGCCTGATCTCTAACTTCCATTCAAGGAGTGGATTAAACTATTTTAGGTTGAGCATGGAGAAGGTTGTATGTCTGCAGGGATATCTGTAAGTAGAGGCAGCTAAATACCCACTCTTGGGTGATGTTTGTAAGGCAAGCATCAGTCCAACCCCCTGAAACTTGAGTGAAAGTTGCAAACCATCTGTTGTATACATCTAGTTGACTCCTTGCTCAATGGATAGGCACCAGTCCGCTCCTGGGTCAGTAGTTATGAGCCAAAACCCCTTGTCTTGCATCCAGGACATTATGTCCACCCATTTCATCACTTCAACCTGTTAGTTGTAGGAGTAGGATTATGACCCTTGCATACTCTCATACCCAACCAGACATGCATGTCCAAGAATGTTGCCCACCTTGTGATCTATCATGCATATCTTGGTCCATACATGAGAGTATTCTGCCTGATGCTGTCAAGCTAAATCTTCATATCATTGAGCTAGTCAAGGTTACATCTTGAGTTATAGGGATACCACCCTTGGTGCGGCAGAACCAGAAGTGAAGGGGAGGTAACTCACGCAACCTCCTATACTCTGTTGGCCAAATCTGCCTATGCATTGGAGCTGGCAAACCCTCTGCCGATTTGAGAACTAACAAATACTTAGGAATTTCTTTGTAAATTTGATCATCAACTCTTACAAGCAAAAACAAGAGGAAAATGCACAAACAAAGCATGGAAATATTTTTGGTTGATGAGGATTGCTCATGGACGCAGATGCTCCTGCATTATGTGTCCATGGCTATATACAAGAGGGAGGAGAGATAATATGTGTCACAATCATTTCTACAAATAGAATTGACAACAAATGCATGAAACAAATTAAGGTTTAATTTTGCTACAATCAAATTTATCCTTTGAATAGCTTGCAAATAGATTTGGGAATATAGCTAAAAATAGGGGAATGGAAAAATTGTTGGAAAATAAACTAAGCAATGAAACTAAAAACAATTAACCTTCTTCCTTAGGTTGAGTGGGCCTTTACTCCCCTTTGGAATAAGGTGAAATAAATCACACAATTGCTACCAAAATGTTGAATTGTATTATTTCATAAAAATAATTATGACAAATTAAAAACTGTTTCTCTTTTCTTCCCTTTTTTGATGGATTTTTTACAATGTATTTATAGAATACTTATTCCTAATATTCTAAGTCAATCCGCCAAGAATGTGGATCTGAAATCCTATTCTTGGGGAGACAAACTACAACTACTTCCTCCAATCTTGACTGCCTTTAGGTCAGTCATTTTCTGTCATAAACAGCTCATTAATTTTAATAAATTTCTTCATATGGTTTTTGAGTTTGGTTCCTCTCGTTCCCAACTTTCCAAATCATTTTAAAAGTTTGAACTTCATTGAGAAACAAGGGTGATATTGCTGTTTTACTGAAATTGCATTTTTGACTTGTTATCTTCTCTTCGTCCTTCTTTTTAGGAAATCTTCTGGCACTCCAACTTAACAGAAAATGGGCTTATTCTTCAGTCTACTGATTACATAACTTCTGATCTAAAGGTGAACATGTAATATTCTAAAGAAAGTCATGCATGGGACTGATTGTGCCATTTAAAGCAAGGAGTTGTTTGAGGTTTAGTGGCCATGAGAATCAACCTTGGTGGAAAAAGGTAGCATGGAACAACAACTGGAAATATGTCTCTGCAGTCTGCATAGAACAACTTCATGGTGTCTTCTTCCCGTTCTAACTAGACCCTAGAGCATGTGGCCATTAGGAAAAATCCACTGTAGTCTTCTCAAAAAATGTCTTTGGAGCCTTGTACTTGACATGGGTTCTAGTCTTCAATAATCCGTCCACCTGCATTATAGAATCTTACACATACTCATGAAGAAATATTAGAAGCTAGGAAGCAATCCGGATCACATTGAGTACTAAAAACAAACCAAACATCTACTTTACATTCTACCTTAAACAAGCTAAAAATCTTTCAAACCATACTCAAATCCACTTCAAAATTGATTTATTAAGAGGAAAGAGATGCATTTATTTGGATAAAGTTGAGATGGTTTATGGTCTCATCACACCTTCCTTGTTGCAAATGTGAAAGATGAGTGTGAAGGTGTGCATGATCTTGCTGCTACTCTAGATCTAGAAGCTTTTAACCTTGGTGAATTTTTAGACCTAGGTTTGGGACAACTATCTTATGTTGAAGTGGACTTCATTGAGAACATATTTTTGGGCTCACTTGTTGAGCATTCTAGTATGGGTGTTGTGTTTTCTCAGAAGGATCAAGTTGCTTTCCTGCAAGGAGTTGAAGAAGAAGAAATTAGAGGTCATTTTCTTAGCAGAAGCATTTTTGCAGTCAAGGACATGAAACATAGTGACAATTTGAAGATGGTAAGTCTTCACATGAAATGCCTCAACATTCTGGTTTGCATCCTAACAATGTAGAGTTGGATTTGAATTAAGTTTTTGATTCAATCATGGAGAAGTACATCACCATTTGTGGTGCTTCTAGGTCACAAGACTTTGATGAATTTGAGTAGTCATATGGCACAACCCTGCTTGAAGGTGCACTTGAGTTTGACACTTTTCAACTTGATGTTCAGGAGGATATGTGTCTTGATTTATGTGTGGGTTTAGAAGTTATCATCCTACCAAGGATCTAGAAGGTGAATATTACTGTGAAGGTTAGCATGATGACATTTCATATTATTTGTGGTTTTTGTATCCTAATGGCAATCATCTCTTCTAGTAGGGTGATATTAATAATTTTTATTTTCTTGGACATATTGGGAAGAAGCTCCTTTTATTGCTACTAGGAAATGGGTGCAACTTTAGCTTGAGGATGCTTAGTGTCTTCTTCAAGCTTGTCTTTAATAGAGGGAAGTGGGATGCAACAATTTGTCCATGGCTCAGTGCCATAGATCTTCATTACAGGATCTAACCTACAAATGTTTGTGAGTTTTTCTACAATCATACTTCTATTTCCCTTTGTGCTTCCATGTCATTGGCTATAGGTGTTCATGCCCATACATTTTGTGTTTTTCCTACCCTCCTCATCCCTTTTACATTTTGGTTTGCCCCTTGGGGATAGATGGATCTTCACTGTGCTTACAAGAGGCACATGCCCCCAACTAGAGCCAGTGTTGGTGTCCACATTTTTTAGTTCCAAAAATGCAAAATCCCAAGTCTAGTGCCTCCTTTTTGCAATTGCCCTCTCTAGCCCTTCATTGATATATGATATGAGAATCCTTTAATGGGTTATAACTTTATAAAAAAATTTCCCTGGAGTTGTTCCTTGTTGTTCCACAAGTTCCTCATATTGTTGACGTTATCAAAATCCAAGAAAGTCCAAGTTTGAGGGGTTTCCTTTGCATTTTTCTCTTTCCCGAGTTTTTGAGTTCTCGGGGGTCCTTGGAATCTTAGAACCTTGTGTCCAGGTTCCAAAGTTCCCTAGAACCTTGTACTTGGATTTCTGGAGTTCCCTTGAACACTAGAACCCCACATTGCCCACTTTCTCCTTCATGTTTTGAGTTTTCTTGGAACCTTGGAACCTTGTCCTCATGATCTTAGGTTCCTTGGTTCCCTGAAACCCTAAAAGTCTAGAATCCCTGCTACCTTGTCTCTTTTTCCTTCTTTCCTACTTTTTTAGGTTTTCAAGTTTCTAGGGGTTCTTGGAACCTTTTCACTTAGTTCCTAAGTCCTTATGTTCTTTGGTTCCCTGAAACCCTGCTTCACTAGCCTTTCCTCTTTTATCCTTGGTCTTGTGTTCCTCCCCAACCTTAGAATCCCACTTCATCCATTCTTTGTGTTGGTATGTAGTGACTGATCATGTAAATACTGTACACTCATAACGTATCCTTGCTGGGGTTCAGGGGTGCAACCCCTAAATTTTTTTTCTCCCTTTTTTGCATGTTCGGGGTCGGTAGTTATTTTTTGTTAACTGACAAATGAAAATGACTTGTAAAACCCTAATTCTAGAAGCTTCCAAAAATCTTTTTATAAGTGGCTGGGATGTATGTTGCAGTATGGTACTCACGAGTTTGTAATCTATTTTGCACTAGATAATAAAATCATTAGATGGCTAAGTTTTTATGGATGTAGCCCATATAGGGTGAACCACGTTAAAATTCTATGTTGATCTCTTTTGTGTTATTATTCATTGTTATATTTGGGTTATTTAAGCTGATATAATTGTTAATGTTTATTGCTCTGATTTTCCTGAACCCTAACACTTTGGTCTCGAGGTTCCAAGTTCCACTGGAACCTTAGACCCCTATTGCTTTATTCCCTGGTACCTGATCCTTCTTGGACCCTGGATCCTAGTTTTCCCCATTCCATTGTCCCTGTCTTGAGGTTCCATGTTCTTTTGAAACCCCAGATCTACCCCTCTATCCTTTGGTTTCACATTCTTCTTGGACCCCAGATGCTGATCTTCACTACATTCCTGATTCCATGTTCCAAGTCTCTCCTGAATCATGGTTCTTGCTCCTCTTTCATCCCCCTTTCCTTTTTAGGTTCCTAGATCTTGTTGAAACCTTGTCACTTAGTTTCGAGGTTCCAAGGTTACCTAGAACCTTGAAACCCTGATAATGTTCATGAATGCACCAGAAACTTGACTGAATGCACTGACAATTCCCAGGAATGCCATTAATGGTTGATGTGACCTCTACAACAACTCATTTTGGGAGGGAAACTTATCAAATGACCTAAGGCATGGATTTTAATGCTATACATTTAAGTTCTCACCTCTTTTCAAGGGTTGGTTGCAGCTGAACCAATTTCCAGACACCTGTAGGTGCTAAGTTTTCTCTAGGGTTTCAATTCTTGCTCATCGAGTTCTTTGGAAAGACATTGTTTTATTGAAGCTTCCAACTGGAAATACTGTAAAGGGATATTATTAGTAGAATGTCTCCATGATTGTTTGTATAGTTTTAGGGGAACTTGTAACATTAGTGTAGGGTTTCTTCTTACCACACTTGCTTGTATGGTTGTAATGCAGATTTGATAAGTGTTACAATACTTTAATTCATTGCAAGATTTGTAATGGTCATTCCTTCATTGCATGTGGATTTATGTAGTATGATTTTGGATTATTAAGTATGTTTTTCTATTTGATGTTCCTCATTTGATGCATCCACATGCTTACATATTTTTCTGTATGCTTCACTGCATTGTTCTTTCTTTGATAAATTGCAACTTTGTTACCTAATGGATAGGCACCAGTCTTAGTGGTTCTTGATCAACTATGCTTCTCAAAATGAAAATCCTTTCCTTTTTTCTGCATTCATAATCCATTGTTATTCATTGTGTTATTTCTTGGGAGATCTGGTGGAAAATAGATATTTGGGCCTGATCTATTTAATGGATGCTTGAGATAAAAATGGAGAGATACTTTGTATTTTGTAGGGGGTTATGTTGCTAAAATTTCTCTACACATAGTTGGTGAGTGGGATAGAGGAATGGATGCTCTATGAATGTATCACAACCATAATGATTGTGATAATATATTGAGTACTCTTTTGGTGCTTGATTCTTTTCCAAAATTATTTTCCCAAAATATCTACTGTGTTATGTGTCTTTTGCTTCTATTACATATTTATATAAATCTTTCTAATTTTTTTGATTAAGGGTAAAAGTAGGGTTTTGAAAAGGGCCTACCCTTTTAGAAATTTGACAAGAAAAGATACCTCAAGGAAGCCCAAACAACAAAATAAAACATCATGGAACAATTAGCACAAAGGCTAAAAAATAATAGTAAACAAATAACACCCACAATGATAGGATAACAAACTCAAGGCGAACCACCCATAAGTAATAACAAACTAGCTGGCTCAAGGCAACTTGAAGCCATAGTGCTTTAGGGAGCTTTGGATCGTACCAGTAGCTTGATCCTTTGACTCAAAGGAGACAACCTCTATTTTGATAGTACTCCCATTTCCAAGAACCAATCTTGAGTCTAAAGAGATCACAAGGCACCTATCATGCCTTTGAACTAGATCCAACTTGGATTATTTACCTTATTGGTGGACAACGATGTGGGCAAACATCGCGGTTCAAGTGTAGGGTTGACGACATTAAAATCTTGGGTCTCACCACCTATACCATCCTTAACAATGTTTCTCTCCTTAGAAATCTCCTCCAAACAACTCACATTAGGTTAAGACATGCTCTTAGAAAAACAATTGATTTTTTAAAGTTAGTCATATCTAAAAGAGGACAAATCCCGCATCAATACATCCCAATGACACCACATCCATAGCTTGAGGTAGAGGAGGCTCCATTTGATCCTTTTTCTTCTAGAAATTGTACATTCTTTGAATGTTTCTGCACCCTTTAGAGGCATGATCAAACTTGTGGCATTTATGAAACATCATTAGGGAATCCTCATAAACAATATCTTGCACCCATTTGCCTAGTTTAGAGGATAAGGTGACTAAAGAAGGGAGCACCTTATCCACTTCAACATTAACACAAAATTTAGCGAAGAACAGGTGAGTTTTGGATTTGGTCACCTCGTCAAGAGTAATGAGTTGACAGAAGGAGTTAGAAATACATGTCATTACTTCCTCCCAATATTCCAATAGCAAATTGGGGATTCTAACCCAAATCAAGACTCTACTAATGCTTTCCTTCTTCAGGTGAAAGCAAGGATTCAATTTTTTAAGAAAGAGGCTAGAATTGCCAAGAAACTATAGACCACCCAAGAGGGTTTGAACACAATCTTCATGCAAAGAAAATGAGACTAGAAAAAGGCCTTTCAACATAGCCAAGATCTCCAATAGACCATGGAGACTTTTCCCTTTTATCTCATCCCATTTTTTGAAAACATCAATATTATGCTTAGCTTGCAAAAACTTTCTGGAATACGAAGCTCTATCAACAATGCAATCAAGGACATTAAGTAGAAAATTGTTAGCCTCTTCAACATGTAACATCTACTCTGATAAATTAGAATAAAATAATATTATTCCAATTAATTAATGCAAAAAAGGGAATGAAATAAAAATTTTCCCATAAAATACAAATCAAGGAATAAATAACTTTCATCAATCTATATAATTAAAAAGCATTACATGTCCAGCTAGTCAAATGGCTTACAAATAGGACTAAGTCCTTTACAACCTCTAGCCATATGGCTCATAACAAAGAATGTCACACCATACAATGTCACCCATACCTTACCGTATCTTCAACACTGAACTTGTGGAGAGAGAGCATCATCAAGGCAATTTACCGCCCACATGCCTCCTCAGTCTTACTCTTGAATGGAGAAGTCTGACCCTTCGCAATGGGTCTATAAAACTAAAGCCAACATGCATGAAGGAATCTGATGCAACATGATATATCTAACCTCTAACATGTATAAAATGCATATGTATTTATATCATGATATGGTAGAGAGTGAAAAATAAATCAATAGTAATTAATACTAAATTGATTAGCAATCTTTGGCCAAAGCATCTTCTTAAGATGTGTTCAGCTCCATATTCGACACCCGTCCATGCTCTTTCTCTAACTCTACTTGCATAAATTAATAGAAGAAGAAAATGCATAATCTCAATCATGCACCATACAATCATCCAAACTTCATTCTTGAAGCCATTAATAATGATCATTTATAAATAGAAAGAATTACCACAATTAGGAAGACAAGTCTTAAAGAGTCAATAATTACTTTATGAAGCAAGATAATGATCTATCAAATCCTCAACAAATAATGTTCATAAAATCTCTCATCCAATATGAAGATGCTAACATAATGCCAATAATTAAATTACTTACTAATGATAGCATGATCATAATTTAAACATAGGGAAGAGTTAAATTCTAGCTATATTTGTATTATTTCCCTTGCACATGCAAAAAGAAAATTCATCCTATATTGATCTATACCACTTCCATTATCCACATACATATAAAAGTAAAGAAATAATTATAACTCTTTAAAAGGAAAGTTCTATCCATGCCAAGGTTTACAATCTTCAAATATAACAAATCCCCATCACAAACATAGCTTCCTATTCTATCAAACCCCATCAAGATAACATTTCCACAATTTATCTATCTATCTTACATAAAAGGGATCACCTAGGGGAAAGAATATCATTCAAGCAAGATTGAGCATCTAAAAACAATACAAGAGTATCTCCATAAAATGCATTCAATTTTTTTCATACTTGTCTAGCTATGCAATAAGGTCTAGATACATTTATTCACACCTTAAACATGCTTATGGACACAAATAAATCATTAGTAAACCCTAATCACTTCCTTCATTCAGGTGGTCTAGATACATTTATTCACACTTTAAACATGCTTATGGACACAAATAAATCATTAGTGAACCCTAATCACTTATTTCATTCAGAATTACATGGATATATACAAAATCACAAGGTAAATAAACCTAGGGACTACACCTAATTTCTTAAGGGTTTGACCCCAATGACCTTGCCTATGTGTGTCACTGATACCATGGGCTCCATAGATAAAGGTGGACAAGGATTAATGCATTGATAACAACCTATACAAAAGGGGTCAAAGAGTTTATAATTGTCATATCCATGCAATACCCATAAAGAACTAAAGCACAAGACTAAGGTGAAATTTTACAAGCATATCCTTAATATATGACCAAAATCTAATTTGAGAATTCTAAGATTAGGTAAACATAGAATGTCACAAAATATCAAAGGAGAATCAAAGAACTATACAAGTAAGTAAGGAATGATTTAGTCAATGTATAATGAGTTGTTAAATATAAAAAAATAAGGTTCAAACTTGAAGTCATTATGCCTTTTAGGGAATTATACATTTCAAGCAACATATAAATAGGTTATACATTTGCATAAAGAAATTCATTTCTTTATTAAGAAGAAAACATAGTGACACTGTACTGTGCTACCCATATTTTGTCAACTATTCTATGAGAACACACAAGCCATACTTAATTAATTGCCTTGCTCGTGTAAAAAGGTGATCAGATGAACAAATCGACTAGTATTGATCTATACAACTTGATTATATCTATCCCTCTTCTCCTCATATATAAAGAGAAAAATATCAATTCACATCTAAAACTTAAAAGCATCATAAATGATATTCAGATAAGAAAAAGGTTAGATTGATATGCTCAAATGGAAAAACAGAGTCACGACACAAGAACTGTTGACAATGTGCCTCAATGTGAAGACATCTCATAAATGAAATGATTCCAGGATATGTAGAAACAAACATATACAATCAGCAGGTAAAAGGTCAGATTTTCATAGCCTACGCAATCTATTTGCCAAAGTAAGCAAGACATGGGTGCACAGGCTAATATGATTTGGCATAATGTCCTAAAGAGTTGACACCTCATTGAATTCTATGAATGCGAGAAATGCACAAATGGAAAAGATTGTTGTTCTGCACAAGGAAACGTTGAAAAGTCTTCAATCCAACTATTTCCAGGGATCTTTCAATTGATCTCCTAAAACTTATAAACCTCACTACACCCACACACTTCTGAATGGTAATTATTTATCCAATACAAAGGATGCAATGGTAGACATTCTTACAACGTATGGATTCATAGACAAGCATACTAAAGTGAAACAAATGTTGGATCCCTTGCAGATTATAGTGTACAATGCTATGAGAAACTTCAAGTAAAACCATTGACAACATTGGAACAAAATGCATTGACCTCATATGGCAAAAGAGGAAATAATGACTTTCCATGAGTATAAATTATGCGATGGCCTTATAAGGCAAATAGAGGAACTATCGCCTTAATGAGTATACACATAATAGATTTGCAGATAGAACAAAAGAATCTATAAGTAAATGCCTAATATTTAGGCGTAGAAAACATGCCTCAACAAGTGTATAAGTTCATAGGTTTAGCACTTAATGTCTGGTGATTATGGCTCGCAAGACAAATGGAGGCACAACCAAGGCACAATGTTAGAATGAATTGAGACTATGAACATAGGAAAAAATAAATAAATCCCTGCTTAGAGAAAACTCTAGGATAGATTAAATGGTTGAAAAAATGCATCAAAGAGTTGATATCTCATGGAATGGTTAATTTCTCAATACACACAGAATTGATATGCTGAAAAGGCTTTAGAAACTTTCAAGCAAAAACAAATGGCAGGTGCAAAGCCTGACTCCTCAACCTTTCTAGCAACCTCCTAATTTGCACCTGAAAGCGAGCTTTGGAATAGGGTATGGACATCCATCAAAGCATAACGGTAGAGGGATTTCCTGTCAGGTGTGCTAATTGCGAGTACCTCGGTTGCCATGCATGTGAAATGTGGGAGCGTAAACAAGGTGTGAAAACAATTTGACAGAATGCCTCAAAGAGAAGTCATCTCAAGGGTAGTATTGTTCGTAGGATTCACACAAAGGATTGCAGAGAAGGCTTAAGAGAGGCAAACACAATATTCATAGCTATGGTGCAGAAGAAGTCTTTAAGCATTTATGTAAACGGCAAAAGTGAAGCCGGTCCAAAAAGAAACGTTGCTGTAAATACTCTTAAGCTTATACCCATACATAATCCCATAATCGATTCATATGGAAAACACGTTTAAATATGCAGAAAAAGGTCACAGATACCAGTAAGATATCCTGGACTTTCTCTTTGAATTCCTTATTTTCTCCCCTTTTATTTTCATCTGTAGTCTCCCCCTAAATCTCTCCTCAAGTTTCTAATTTGTAGCATCCCATAGAGAATCTTTCCCAAGAAAACAAATAGGAAAGAGCAATAATTCCTCTAGCTCCACTCACTCAAATGTTCTAATTTTACTCTATAAACTGAAGAAGAAATCAATTCAATTTTGAAAACATAATCAGAAATGCAATATTTTAATCTAAATACAATTTTATTTCTCATTAATGCTGAATTGCATGTGGTATGTGCAGATTCACTTCACCACATTTCACTTTCGGTCGGCTAAACACCCATTGCCTTGATAATACTCTATTGATAGAGTGTTCCTGCGTAAACACAGTCGAAATGAGTCTACAATCAATTTAAATAATATTAATAATAATTCTTATATCTAAATTAAATATCAAAAAATAAGAGTTGTGACACAACATGATCCAAAAAAAAAAAAAAATGAACAAGAATGGAGTTCCACTTCCCCATACCTTTGGTAGCTTTAGACTAAGACTACTAGTGAAGACCACGTACCAGAAACAACCCCCAGAACTTGCGGGGCCCTGAAGACAAACCGACCTCCCCTATAGCCAAACCCTAAGAACCTGCCAGGGAATCATTTCACACTAAGCGACCAGGAGGAGAGCACAGTAGCAGAGGACCCTAGCTCACCAACTCAGCCTCCAAGTCAAGATCAATCAATCAGAGAACCTAAGACCTGCAATGCAGCTTTTGAATCATGCCCTCCATTAACAACCTCTATGATGCTATCTCCACACCCAACACTAGCACCACCCCTAGCCTCAGACAACTCACATGGGGTAGGAAAGGCCCAGCCCCACGGTTTTGCTCCTTCGTTCGAGTAATAAATGTTAAAACTTGGTTATTCTTAAATATCATCCAATTCAACAGTTAAAAGTCAATTTTGGTCAATAAAAATAGGACAAATATTTACCACTTTTTGTTATGAATGAGATGTAAAATTACTCTTAACTGTTAATCATTGAAGTAGATGATATTTAAGTAGAATGTCTCTATGTCCTCATCATCATCATTTTCACCTTCATCACCTGCTACACCCCAGCCATTCCCACCTGACATCTGTTCAAAATTTTACAAAACTAAATAAAGAATTATTTTAATTGTATAATACTTGTGTCATTGTAAATATAGTTATCACTTTCCAGCCTTGAAATTACTTAAAAGACTAATAAATTGCCCATTGTCACATCAAAGCTACAGACATCAATTCCCAGTGCTCAAAAATATACAGCAAGCATTTGAAACCCCGATTATGAATGGGCATCAAGCATATAAACACACCAATCCGGTGGCCATGAATACACATCAAGCATTGTAAACACCAATTCCCAGATCGAAAAAACATTATAAACAGCAAATTTAATGCTGAAAATGCCATCAGCCCTATGGAGCACAAGCTTGACTTAATTTACAAGTTTATAATCTTGTCTTCTTAGTTCACGATGACTCCGTTTGTGCTGTTAGATAACCTTTGGAAATTTAATAAGATTAATGATATCTCTGTGTGTGGGGACAACATTGAAAGCCTTGTCCTTATCTTTTTAGAAGAATACCTGCCGGAATGGAATGGTATTTCCTCTGATTACCTCTAACAAACACAACTAAGACTTTATATATGAGATGGATCTACAAGTTGCTTTCTTAAATATCTTCTCCTAATATAAAAATTAGAGATATTCAGTTTTCTTAAATCATCCGCTAAAACTAACTTTAAACTTGAGCTAAATCTATTATATTGTACTTTTCTGTTTTCATTTAATTTCTTAACAGTGATAAGAATTTATATTGAGTAAGAGAAGGCTTTCATGGCCATTTATTTTGTTTGTTAATTTATAGTTTTTTTTTCCAAATAATTTTAATGGTTAATTATTATTTATATTTTTAAATAATATTTTTTACAGAATTATATTCTTTTAGTAATATTTTCATGATGGCATTTTTTTTAATTGTTGAGAGGGTAGCATATTGTTATTTATTCTAATGAGATGTCACTGTTTTTAAGGTTGGCTATACATTCTATGAGGTAGATACATGCATGGCTCTTCTTTCTCATATAATCATATATTGGCTTCCTATGAATTCTCTGTGTATGCATACATCGTTAATGGAGATGGTATGGTTTCTCTTGGGAAGGATGGAGCAAAGGTTACTGTTTTTAAGGTTGGCTATACATTCTATGAGGTGGATACATGCATGGCTCTTCTTTCTCATATAATAATATATTGGCTTCCTATGAATTCTCTGTGTATGCATACATCGTTAATGCAGATGGTATGGTTTCTCTTGGGAAGGATGGAGCAAAGGTCTAATCCCATGTACCCAAAAGATTGCATATTGAACCTTGAGGTTATAGAACCTGTATGGTAGTTGTATTTTTTAGATACTATCAAGGCTGCCTCTTGTGACCTACGCAAACAACCAATTTCTTGTTTTTCAATGTTTAATATATGAATGCCAAATTAGTCATATGACATCTATTTTGCTAGCTAGTCATTTAGTCTCTTCCCCTTAGTTGTCCTTGGACTTATCAAGGCCTCTCTTCTCAAGGATAAACTCCCCAAAAGATGTGTCCTTTTTCTTGGTTACACGTTCCCACTCTTTTTTATTCCTCCTCTAGGAAAAGTTGTCCCCTACAGCTTTCTTTTTGAGCCTAGAGCTTGTATTCTCATCTAACAATTGATTATTAGATATTTGTGTGCACATAATTTCTTGATAGTTCTCAACTCTTGGAGGCTTGATCTCGCAACCTTATGTTATGTCCTCCACTTATAGTTGCATGTCACTAACTTACTTGCATCTGGAGATTTCCTTGTGAAGAATTTCTTCATATTCTTTTTGCATAAGAAAACAAGATTTTTATATTAGCAGTTTCCAACTTAGCTCAAAAATCTTATTGAGAACCACTGTTTGTATGGTTGCTTTAATTATATATTCTCTTTATTTTTGTCTTACTATCTCCACCCATTTGCAAGTGAGGGCTCTTTTTTCACCTTAATCATTTTGTGGTGTAAGTTTGTACCAGCCTATACTGCAATAACATGGTTTTAGAGTATTTAAATCGCATTAAGTTTGACCTCTACCCTCTACTTTTATAGGTTCTAAATGCACTTGGAAGTTTGTATTGTCCCATTTAGAGTGATTTCATAGTTTATATTATTAGGCTAGGTTATAGTTAGGTGTTTCATCTTGGGATATTAAATCAGTTTTTGTGCCCACTTCGAGTTTTTGAGCTCACTCATTTAGTGATTTTTGTTATTGCATTTCATTTATGGGCTATCTATATGGTGCACCGATTTTGTGTACCTTGATACTTTATATACACCTGAGATTGTAGGTTCATAGTTTCATGGGTGTTTGTGGTGATGACAACCCCCTTTAGATACTTATGAAAGTGTGTATGGTATCTTTTTCATTTATATAATGGGCCATATTCCTTTGATTTTGGTGACATATGTGTTGTTTATTGGGGAATGATTTGACAAGTAGTCTTAATATGAGTGCAGTTTATATTAAGGGGTTTATGTTATCCTAGCAATAAACATAAAGAAATAATCTTTCAATGTTGTAGGTAGCTAAGTGTGCTTCTTTCTAGGAGTTTCTTAAAAGTCTTGTATCCTAATGTGGATTTTGGGTGTAAAACGAAAAAACCTAGCAAATCTATATATCCATATCAATAGTTATTGCAAGACACATTAGGCTTAAAAGCATCAAATGCGCTTTTCCAATCCATAATCAAGATTTGGGCTAAAATTCCTTATGCGAATGTGATAACATATCATCCTCTCTAGTATGACATGTTTGAAAATACTGCAATAATAAAGGAGTTGCCCTACTTTTCCCATGGATGTAGCAATTTACTTTGGTGAACCATGTAAACTTGTGTATTGTTGTTTTGTGTTAACTTTGTTCTTCATTTAATTGTTGTTCTGTTTTGAATCTCTATTTTGTATTTAACCCGATATTAAATCTGCACTCAAACTCAACAAAACAAACAAAGGATTATTATTGTAATGGGTATGTAGTGTGGGTGGAAAGAAAGAAGGTTAAGATATTGATATTGATATTTATGGTTATTTTGTATTAGTTTATTCTAATCTTGGTAGAGATAGTTTATAAGGTCAGTTTTTTGGTTGGAGACATAGTTTTAATGTACAAATATATTTTCAGTTGAACTCGACATCCTATTGTATCATGAACTTTACAAATATGTCTGAAAATCTTGTTTGTGCTGATTGGACATTCAAAGATTGTAATGCTACCTAAAATCAATTTGTTAACTAGAGAAAAAGACAACTAGCCAACCAAAAAATTAGATTAACTTTTTACAAGAAAATAAATTCAATAAAATATGTAAACTATATAAAAATGTAATAACTTTTGTTATGATCACAATTTTTTTTATCAAACTAAAAACATTAGTATTCTCTGCCTGATGCAAGGACTGATAAAGGCGGAAAAGTACAAGATAATATATGTAGCTCAAGTTTAAAGTTAATTTTATCAGATGATTTAAGAAGCTAAATTTCTCTATTTTTATATTAGGTGAACATATTCAAGGAATCAACTTGTAAATCTATTTCATTAAGAGTCTTGGTTGTGTTTGTTAGAGATACTCATCAAGAAATACCATACCATTCCAGCAGGTATTTTTCTGAGAAGATAGGACAATGCTTTTAATGTTGTCCCCACATATAGAGATATCGTTAATTTGGCCGATAGGCCATTCTATATGTGTACACATCTTGTAACTGCCAAAAAAATTTGGTAGTCCTAATAAAAAATAATTTTTTTGGTAGTCCTTCCCTAAAAATAGGCCTAGAATCTTTGTGGTTTTAATTACCATGATTGATTTTGCAAATATACACCCAAAAAAAATATTTCTCTTGGCAGTTACTTTAGAATTCATGGTGTTTCATTTATTTCCTTTGTCGTTACATTTATAGAGAGTGTATATCTCAGATTAACCAAAAATTAGGGTTGCATTTTAAGGAGTCACTTGCAACCACAAGAGCAAATAAGTGAATCACATTAGGCATGCATGTGAGGAGGATGGCTGCTTCCTGGGGTAACATTCATTTCTTTTCTTCTTCAGATTTATTTTTTAACATCAATTTTTGATCTAATTACTAATAGACAATAATATATAAATTTTAAATTTTACTGGACCTTGCTTAAAATTTAATAATTTGATGCCACAAACAAATTGTGGAGGGATTATCTCATACACCCAGCTCATCATCTAGAGGATTTCTTCTTGGTGTCCTACATGTACCAGACAAAACCTAAACAAAAATTTCTCTCAAAATTTACTAATCTTTTTTAATTTACAACACAAAGGGATTGCAGGTAAGTATGCTAAGGAGGTGAGAAAACTCATTTTGAGGCTTTTGGGTGTGATTTATGAAGCTCTAGACAATAGCTTCATTATTTGGAAAGCATGGCTAGGTGATGGGTATAAATAATTTTACTCCATACCCAAATCCATATCTTATGCTTGACATTCCATCCCATTCAAATTTGTGAGGCATCACTGTTCTAATGCAAGGAGATTTAAATAGTATTATACTTCATATTTCGCTGTAATTATTTCTCGTCTCTAAAATTTATGCTAATAGATTTTAAATAAAAACTTTATATTTATAAAAGTTGTTTACTGCTCCAAATTTTCATCTATATTTTTCTTCAATGCCCTTTCAAACCTGCAAATAAAATAGTATTCATTGCATTCAAAATAGATAAATATATATAAGTTGTTTGCTGCTCCAAACTTTCATCTGTATTTTTCTTCAATGCCCTTTCAAATCTACACAATAAAATAGTATTCATTGCATGCAAAATAAATAAAATGAAAATAGATAAAAAGGAAAAGGAAAAAAGTGGGAATTTAGGAAAAAGCAAGAAAATCAAGAAAATAAAAAAGAGAATTACAAAACAAAACATGTAAAAGTTAGAGATTCTCTGTAAGTTTTAATACATTCTAAAATTAGCCCTCTACCACTCTTATCATTAACTTTTTCATGATAAGTTTTTAAATAGATATTTAATTAGTTTTTCTTAAAATAGAAGCTAATTATCTATTTTATGTAAAATTTCCAAGTTAATAAACTAAATTAAATAGATTTAAATATTTATTAATTTCATAGTTTTAGTTTTAAAAGACATGAACATTTAGATTTAATTATCTTGTAAGATTGATTTTATTTAAATGATTAAATAACTTTTAAAAAGAAATAACTATTTAATTTAATTATTTTATTAAATCTATAAAAATCATTAAATAAATGTTTAGACTATAAAGTTACTCCATGATAACCTTAATAAATTTATTTATGTTTTTATAATGTTGGCGTTTATTCACTATAATTTAATTCCTATGATGTCAATATAATAGTATTCATTACATATGCAAAATAGATTAGGAAAAAATTAAAAAAAAAACAAGAAAAAAAAAAAAGAAAAAAAAGTGGTAATTTAAGAAAAAACAAGAAAAAGAAAAAGAGAATTACAAAACAAAACATGTAAAAATTAGAGATTCTCTTTGATTATATCAAAATGGTATGTTTTATTACATTCTAAAATTAGCCCTCTACCACTCTTATCATTAATTGGTGCATAATGCATTAGTTTTTATGATGAGTTTTTAAATAGATCCATTAGTGCTCAATATTCTTTATTAATTAGTTTTTCTTAAAATAAAACCTAATTATCTATTTTAAGTAAAATTTCCATACAAGTTAATAACTAAATTAAATAGATTTAAATATTTATTAATTTCATAGTTTTAGTTTTGAAGACATGAAATTTTGGATTTAATTTCTTATTTAATTATCTTGCAAGGTTTATTTTATTTAAATGATTATATAACTTTAAAAAAGAAATTTAACTATTTAATTTAATTAATTTATTAAATCTATTAAAATCATTAAATAAATGTTTAGACTCTAAAGTTACTCCATGATAACCTTAATAAATTTATTTATGTCTTTATAATGTTGGTTATGTATATTTTAATAAGTCGTTTATTCACTATAATTTAATTTCAATTAATTTATTAATTTATATCTATTGAATGCATAGTTTGATAGAAATCATTTTAGTTAGAATCTTTACTTATTTCTTAACTTTGGTAGTATCTTTTGGTTTAAAAGGAATTTAATTTAAATATTCTTAACAAAGTAAATGTATAAACTATATTAAAACAATCATGACCGAAAACATTATTATTTAGAATATAAATTATATCTTTATTTATGTTTGTGGTGTGACACTCACCTATTTTGAGTGGGTTCAAGTAATTGCTTAAGAAACTATTTTGACTTGGTCATGAAGATTGGAATGGGAATCTAAGATTGCTTTTTTTATTAAGGGTTTCTAAGTTGTTAGATTCAAATTTTTTTAATTGTTTGAATTTTTTTGTGTAATTATCCAAATAAAAGTTGGATAGATTTAAAAATATATTTTTTTGAAATTGATTTTATGATTAAAAAGAATTTAAAAAGTATATTTATATTTAAAAAATAATTTCAGATTGGTTGGAAGATAATGTTGTAATAGAAGTAGTCGTTCTATTAATATAATAATTGATCAGTTGCATATGAAAATCTTATTTTTTGGGCTTTCCCTCTATTTTTATGTGGTTGAAAAATTAAAAAAAATCCTTTCTAGAAACTTATTTAATCCCCCCCACAAACACACATAATTCACATAAACAAAAAGTGAATATGCCAATGTTCAAACATAATTCATTCACACAAAGTTAGTACAAACATGAATTTAAGTTCAAATATGTTAAAGTACAAACAAACACATAAAGTGAGTGCCAAAGTTATAAAACATGGTAAATTCCAAATGCACACACCACACAAAGTGAATGTCAAATTTAAAACAAATACTTCACATTTAGAAAGTGATCACATGCCAAAGTTCAAACATGCTTCATGCACAAAGTTAGTTCAACCATATATGAAGTAAACACTCGATTTCAAATGTGCCAAAGAGAAAACACACACAAAGTGAATGCTGAAGTTAAAACACACTCTTCATACAAAGTTAGTTTAATCACTTCACACATAGTTTGTTCAAAAACATATTTCATACATATACAAAGTAAATAATAAAGTTCAAACATGCACATAAAGTGAATGCCAATGTTAGTACACTCTTCACACAAAGTGAATGCCAAAGTCAAAACACAATCTTCACACAAAGTTCAATAATTCCCCACATAATTTGTTAAAAACATACACTTCATACATATATAAGGTAAACACTAAAGTTCAAACATACCAAAATTCAAGCATGTACTGAATGTCAAAAGTTAGTACACTCTTTACACAGTGAATGTGAAAGTTCACACACACACAATAAGAAAGTCTGTGCACACACACACAATAAAAAAAAATTACACGCACACTCACACAGAATAAATTTTAAACACACTTCACACATAATAAATTTCAAACACACTTCACACAAAGTGAATGCCAAATTTAGTTCAAACACTCTCACACACACAAAAGTAAACATAATTCAACATGCCAATTTTCAATTCATACTAAGTAAATGTGAAAGTTTGAACTTCACTAAACAAAAATAGTAAATAGATCTAATAAGTGAATGAAAAAGGTATTTCACTTACATTTCATACAAAAAAAATGAATCCACAATTAACCCAAACAAATTAAGTGGATGCCAAAGTTCAAACATATGATTCATGTAAGCAAAGTGGATGCCAATACACAAACAATAAGTGGCTCAAATCCAAGTGAATATCAAAATTAGCTCAATCGCACACACACACACAAAGTGAATATAAAAGTTAGTTCATACACATTTCACACACACAAAGTGAACATAAAAAACTCACTCAAATAATAAAGGGATGTCAAAGTTCAAATGCACACTTCCCACAAATAATAAGTGGATGCCAAAGTTCAAACAATAAGGGCACACAAAGTAATCCCTAAAGTTCACACACACTTCAAACAAATAAAGTTCAAAGACCCTTCAAACAAACATGGATGTCAACATTCAAACAAACATACACAATAATTGAGTTTCTTATAGTATATTGGTGCAGGAGCACCTTCACATCAGGGTTTATTTGATCTTCAAGATGTTTTTAATGAGGTCCTTGAGACCGTATTCAATGTTGTAATGAGGCTTGAAAGCCATGTTGTAATGGACTATGTCCAAATAACTAAGATCTACTATGTTTATGTTTTTAGTCCTAGGTAGGATAGTCTTGTAGTTATAGGTTAGTCATTTATGTTTTAATGTTTGTCTGTGGTAGTCATTTAGAGTCTTCATGTTGCAAGCCTTTTATGGAATGTCTTGGGTTTGGAAGTCAAAGATTAATCCAAATGTTACAAATAGCAAGATTAAATCAAAACAACCGGTGGAAGATGGACAGTTTCTAACTCTATCTTTAGAGTTGCAGTTAAAAAGCAAGAAAAGCCCGATGAATGGGCAGTTACTTCGACCCCCAACTACTCCATGCTTGGTATGAGGCTTATTTGAAGCCAGGAGGGATTCATTGTAATATATAGATCTGAGAAAAGTGAAATGAAGAAGAAGAAAATCACTGTTTTCTTGATTTTTCTATTTTTTTGTTTTTTTTCACTGTTTGTTGCCGTATTGAACTCCTGTACGGATTCTTCACAGACCATCTGCATGTGGGATGGAAAGTAGACTGAGTCATCTTTGATTTAAGCATGGTGTGAGCCTTGACACTGAACTAGAGGAGAGAAATCACTGTGGAACCTCAAACTATTTTTTTTAGTCTGTTGTCTTCTTTAAAAATTCGCTGTTTTCTGCCTTGTTCCGTACATGTACGGCCTGGAGATGGAGGTTACTAATGATGGTCGGTTAGGGGGAGTGTTATCTATCTTGTGCAGCTTATTTGAGGTCTTGACATTGAGTAAGAAGGGAGAAATCACTATTCTTCTGAAGGCTGCTCCAAACTCTGTTGTTCCTTTGAAAAACTCACTGTTTTCTACAAATAACCGTACCTGTACGGCCTGGAAATGGATGATGCTGGTGATGGCTGGTTAGGGTGGTGAGTTACCTATCCTGTGCATCTTGTTTGGACTCTTGAAACTACATTAGGAGGGAGAAATTGACAGTTTTCTGTTGGCTGTCCCAAAACCCTGAGTAGGACATCTCTATGTAGCTGATGGGTATTCCTCCTTTTTATTGATATTTTCTTGT
The DNA here is from genome assembly GCA_027924645.1 of Cunninghamia lanceolata. Taxonomy (NCBI): domain Eukaryota; kingdom Viridiplantae; phylum Streptophyta; class Pinopsida; order Cupressales; family Cupressaceae; genus Cunninghamia; species Cunninghamia lanceolata. Next base: position 1,569,930 of record BSBN01000143.1, on the reverse strand, counting down.
TTCTAATCAATGGAAGGAGATGTGAAGTAGTTTGTCCATAGCCTTGTGAAGGTTGCAGGGGCAGGAGATTGGTATGGTGAGTATGGGCTTGTGAAAGGATGAGAGGAGGACATCAGTCATGTCAAGAAGGTAGTGAGTTTTATTCATCATGTTTTTTGTTTTGTCATTGAAGGCATTAGGGAGTTAGGCATGTGATTGGTTTGGTTATTGAAAAGAGATGGAGTTTGTATTGAAGAGATCATTCCAAGATGGACATGGAGATAGTTTTTACAATGGTGCAGAGTTGTGTGATAGTCTAGGAGGCTGCTGTCCTACAGACCTTGTATAGTGGGTTGAGTAGAAGTTTAGATGAAGTCTTGGTAGGAGTTAGGAGTCTTGGTGAGAGGTGTCCTGAAGTCCCTCACTTTGGTGTCAAGAAAATGTGTTATTCTGAGTTAGAACCCTGCTTTAAGAGAAGCTTAATCTCTGTCAAGAAGAAAACAGTGAAAGGTTCCATTGAAGTTTTGAAACTTGAAAAAGCTGACCATGATGCTCTGCATCATATATATAGTCTTTTCCACCAACTACTACATGTAGTGACTTTCTAATAAAAAATAAATATAAACTATTTAGTGATAGGCCTATAAATATTTGTACCTGTCGGCCATTTGATAGCACCTTTGGTGCTTTTACTAGTCTTATTAAATTTCCAAAGGTTGTCAAACATCACAAACGTAGTAATCTTGAACTAAGAAGACAAGATTATAAACTTGTAAATTATGGCAAGTTTGTGCTTCATGGGGTTGCTGGCAATTTTAGCATTAAATTTGCTGTTTATAATGTTTTTTTATAATTTGGCAATTGGTGTTTACAATGCTTGATGTGTATTCATGGCTACTAGATTGGTGTGTTTATATGCTCGATGCCCATTCGTAGCTATTGATAATTAGTGTTTAAAATGTTTGACGTGTATTTTTGAGCATTGGGAATTGGTAGCTTTGATATGTCAATGTCCAATTTATTAGTTTGAAGTAATGTCAAGGCTGGTTAGTGATAACTATATTTACGGTGACAAGAAGTATTATTTTTATTAGAGGATTTAAAACATTTTATTGAAAGGAAGTTGAATACAATTATTATTTTTTAATTGAATTTTGAGAGGAGAAAAATATTAAAAAGAGATAGATTCCATAATTTTAGAAAGATTTATATAAATATGTAATATAAGTAAAAGACACATAATATTGTAGATATCTTGGGAAAACTTTTTCAAACAAAAATCAAGTAACAAACGAGCACTCAATATATTATTACAATCACTATGGTTATGATATAGTCATAGAGCATCCACTCCTCTATCTCAATCACCATGGTTACAATACATTTATAGAGCATCCACTCCTCTATCCCAATCACCATGTCTGAAGAAATTTTGAAAGCATACCCCTACAAAATACAAATCATCTCTCCATCTCCATCTCAAGCATCTATTAAATAGATTAAGCCCAAAAACATGAGGAAATACCATGGGCTAAAAGCAATGCCCAAATCTTATGCTCAAATTCTAATACCCATCTCATGATGGGTCAATATTTCTAACATGGAATTTAACTTCCAATGCCATAACCACCCACCAAAATAGGGTGCTCCATTTTGGACTCATTCCTCCTTTGAAAAGATAATCTATGACATATCATAAGTTGGTCAAAGTCATACATATTTTTAGTCCACCTTGTAACTCTATCTTACATGCTCTTATGCACATCATAGAATCTCTTACGCATCTTATCATGTCATATATGCCCTTATACATCTTACATGACATAAATACTCTTACACACATCATATTATAAATTACACATAGCATATAGTGCCACCTCAAGTGGGAAGCCATTTTCCATGTGGGCACATAATAATACAAAATAAATAATAAATATGAACATTAGCAATTGCAACGTGTATGACACCTAATCCCAACATTATACCTTGCACTTGAGTAAAAAGGAAAACCAACAAAAGTGAACTATCTACTAAAGGCAGAAATGCCCATAGCCTCATAGCACCATATGAACATCTTCATGCTCATAGGCTTTGTCAAAGAATCTACGGCATTCATCAAAGTATCCACCTTCTTGAGCATAACCTTCTTGTCCTCTACCATGTCACAAACAAAATGGTGTTGCACATCAATGTGCTTTCTCTGCACATGAAATATAGGGTTTTTTTCCAAGTTGATGGCATGCCGACTATCACAGTTAATTGGGTAAAAGCAAGAAGTTGGGTCCACATATAGGGGAAGCTTCAGGCAAAAAAAAGTCCTAACAGAAATAGGCGCCCGAGCCTGGAATGGGTACCCGTTTTGTTTTTTATTGTTTTCTAGAACGAGTACCTGTTTTGTGTTTTAGAACGCGTACCCATTTTATTTTTTATTTTTTTTAGAACGGGTACCCATTCTGCTTTTTATTGTTTTTTAGAACGGGTACCCATTTTATTTTTTATTGTTTTTAAAAACGACTACCCGTTTTATTTTTTATTATTTTTTAGAACGGGTACCCGTTTTTAAAAATTTGAATTCCACACCCACATTTTTGGTTTGTTTTTAGGCTTGGGAAAGACATGGTAATCCGACCCCTAGCCTTGGACCTGCAATTACACTTGTCCATGTTTAGAGCAAGAAAAAAGACTAACTTTACCAATATGGTTGGCGATGTTTTTTTTGAATTTTTTTATGAAATTAAAACCCATTATAGATGACGATGTGTAGTTTTCAAATATGTAATTTTTTTATTCGACTTGTTTTTCTATTTATTAATTAATTTATAAGCAAACTAGTCCATAAACTTGAGATGACAGGTTTTTATATTTTTTTAATAACTTTTAATTTTTTAAGTTTTTTTAGAAAAAAATTACTTGTCATCAATCTAGACATCATTCTTTACACAATGAAAAAAAAAAACATTTTGTAATTAGTTTAGCTCAAATTATGTTGGTCATACACGAGAGGTTTTCAAAAACAACAATTAGGGCCAATTTATGGGGCCTAACTAATTATTCAAAGGTCATACAAGAAGAGACAACAAACTTATAAACACAAAACAATAGTAGAAGTCACAATTCAAGCATAATAGTAGCCATAGCTCTGAAGAAGACATACATCTCCATTATTGTACTTGTTCTTAGTTGTGTTCACACGCACTCACATAAATCATTTTCTAAAGCCAATCCAATCTTGTTTAAAATTTATTTATTGGACCTAACCAAGGCCCAAGGGAGGAGCTAAACACTTCCACACCTTTACATAGCAAGTCCCTAAAGTGCCCATAACACTATCTAGTCTAGATCGCAAAGTTTTGTTATAGGTACAAGGTTATAGGTTTTTAAAGGATAGGACCATGACCACACAAAAAGCTTCAGCAACCAAAGGATGGTGCTACATGTGATGGCATATAGTTTACATAGAGCCCAACGATAAAAAGCTAAAGTGGAAGTCAAAACCCCAATTTCTCCTCTCAAAATCCATCATCTAGCAAAAATGACATCAAACATGGAATAAAACGTGCTTCTCCCACCCTTCTACATTTTTAAGATTTATTTTTATAAACCTCTTCTCTTTAATTCTTAGTTTAAAATCTACAAATATGATTTCATATTCACTATACTTTATGTTAGATTCTAAATAAAAAAAACCATTTTTCTTACTTAAAAATAAATGTATTAAATTACAAATTTTAATCTTTAGTTAAGTTTACAAAAATTAATATATTAAAAGAAAATAAGTATCACAGCCTAATTTCATATATTAAAATAAAATAATATCACCACCTAGTTTCCCATTATATTTGTTAAATATCCATCTACTAATTTCATTATACAAGACATATAAATTTATTACAGTTTTACATTTTTTTTCTTTTATCTTACAACAATATACAACATTGAAAAAAACTTTAAATTTAGAATTAATATTTTATAATAAATTTTTAAATCATTGATATTCTTATTTTTAATAATAACTAGCTTTTTTTTATCATTGAATTTAGCATTAGGGAGCCATACCCCTTAAAATGAAACCAGAAAAATTGATTGAAAAAGGCTGCTCATATTGAGGGCCTGTCATATATTACTGTCTTTTAACATTTAACAACTTATTTACTTATGTCATAAACTAGCCACTATATGCTGTATACTATTTACATATTCAAATACTAACTGTCAACTTCAGCTATCAACACTTTCATCCATAGTCTCTTCCCCGATCTTTCCGTCTCAACTTCCTTGGACCACTCTACCCCTTTTGAATTGGGAACTCCAACCATTGCTTTTAAAAAACCTATCCCCTATTTTGCCTCATTTCTCCTATTCTCCTCACAGACACCCATGATAGGTATGACAAAAGGGATCTATGGGCCGTTATACGCCAACAATATAGACGACCAAATCCCCTGTGAGGGTTGGAATCCCAAACTAGGAACTACCAAGTCAAGAATCTCATGCAATCCACCCCTCCATTCTAATCTAATCAACACTGTGGCCATTTCACGAACACAATCTTTGGATTCGCCTAAGTCTAACATTACTGCAATAAATATTCATGCAATTTCTGAATTCACTCTATACTTTTGTTTCATATTCATAAAGGGAAATCCAAGAACCTATGACCAATTGCATGGAGTCCCACAAGTGATTTGATCTTAAATACCTTCTTCAGTCTCTTCTCCGAAATGTCATCAATGAAAACCATTTATCTTTTCTTTGCCTTCAAACACACCATCGAATCCATTCTGCATAATGAGTTCATCCAGCCCAAACAATACCATTTATCCTCTTCGGCCATGACATTCATGGTAATTAATGCATCAATGGGACGTCCACCTGCTCTAGGTAAATCACATGAGTCAAAGTATTGAAATCCATTGTCAACCATGGTCCCCCGACATAATTTGAAATAATGTTGAGGTGATGCAATTCCCAGGGATAATCTCCCATACTTGCTACTTCCAAAATAATCACATAACATCATATGCTTAGCTTCCTTTCACTAATCTTATATATCTGCCACTAGGATGCCGATGAAATAAAAAGGGGGGGCTATCACATAGTTTTAGAAAGCTTCAATCACTAATTAATGCCACAAACCTTGTCAAATATTGCAATCCTTTCTAACCTTATACTCTTGTTGTATAAGATCCTCCATCTCAGGTATTAGTTTCTGCCAATCTCTCAAAGCAAATGTCGTATTGGCGATTCTATCAACTATCTTATTCACCTTAAAATCAATGAACTTATCAAGGAGTTCTAGACCTTTTATTAGCATATTGTTCAACTTCCAATTTGGTGTTTGTTTGCTACAAATGACATTAATTGTGAGTAGAGAGTCTCCTTCTATATGTATTTTCCTAGCTCCCATCGAAAGACCTAACTAGAGCCCCAAAATGAGAGCCTATAGTTCAGCCTCGTTGTTTGTTTGGGTTCCCAATCTTTTTATTGCTTTCCCAATCGACCTTCCATTATGATCTCTCATAACACACCCTACACTAGCCACTCCCAGGTTACCTCTCCAAGAACTGTCGAAATTTAGTTTCATCCACCCTTGTTCCGGTGGAACCCATCTAGCTTCTACCCTTTATTTCAAGCTCAGACGATCCCAAGAAGCCCCATGAACGGGGAATAATAACTAGCTTTTTATCTTTAATATTTTTAATGTTGAAAATTTCATACTATGCACTTCTTCCTTTATTTTGGGCTCACTTTAGTTTGGTTGTCTTTTACAAATAAAAATGTATATGTGGTGTAATTTTTGATAGAATATGACACATAAATTGAGCTTTACTTAATTTTATCTACATTTACTTGTAGGGATTAATCATGATCTTTAGTTTATATTCATTTATTACCTAGGTTTAGATCAATAATTCATGGGATTGACCTAGGTTAATTGCATAATTTATGAAAATGAACTCTAAACTTCCAAAAATTCAAATTTAAATTTGAGGCCAACTTAACCCTTCCAAATAGCCATCATGTGTCAATTGAAAGCGTACAAATTTTCACTTGCCATCTTTGGAGTTGTATTTAAGGACTGTCTCTAATTTGTTTACACATCATCAACTAGCTCCTATTCCTACTTGCATAATTATTCAAAGAGATTTAATAAAAAACTATACTACATCATTTGGATCAACATCTAGGGTATACTTTGCAATACTACCCATTGTCTTTGATTATTTCCAAAATGTTGTTAAATTAGTATCCTAGGTGTTTGACCAAGGGAGAATCTAATCCCTACTCAGAAAAATCCGCAAAGGTATTCCTAAACACTACTAGTTAGCTACTACAAGCCACAAAATATCAAGATTAGTTGGTCAAAGAAGTTAAAATTACCAAAGTTCAATCCTATGCAAACTGAATTTGATTTGTAGATGGGAAAAAATATTGCACTTTCTCGATAATTTTGTAGTCATGAAAATGAACCGTACAGTCATAAACTTTTTTTATTTGTTCATATGCAATTGTTGACAAGTCCTAATTTCTTGGTATAGGGGAAAATAATAAAAAAATATGTGTTAGAGTCAAATCAACATCAAACCAAGAGCTAAGTATCATTTTTTATTCATTAAGTTCTCTGTATTTAATTCAATATCATAATCAATCCTAGCTCATTAATTCCAAGATATTTTACTGATCATTGTTATTTAATTAATTTACCCTAGGATCCTTGTAAGATTTTATTTATTTTATTAAATTTTTGGTGAACCTGACATTCAAACCCCTCTAGGATCTTACCTAGGGTTTTGACTTTCTTTATCTCTATTGTATAGATCTTTGATATTTTTATTACTATATCCTTTATTTCAGGTTTGAATAGGCTTTTGGGTCTTCATTGTTTGACCTACATTCCATACCAACTCTCCCACCATTTGATTAAGATTCATTGTTATATCTTTTACCATGGATTTGTATCTTTATTTTTGGAATCCCTTCATGCATACATTGTGGATTATGAGCTATTTGCATGCATTATTGATCATTCTCATCCCTTATTCCTTGATAATATTGTATTCTTTTATGACATAGATGATCATAAATACTTCATAAACAAGATTATAGTATTTAACTAATCATTCATCCTTTATGGATCTTATACATTTCTTTCCATATGTGTTAGAGAATTTTACTCCATTTGTCTCCATGACTCATCATGATTCTACATCTTGTGAAAAAAATGATGATGATATTTTATCTCTAGTCTATCATGATACATCTAGAGATCTTCCTTCATGTGGTGATGCTTTATCTAGCAAGTATATCATTTATACATCTTAGGATATTTTTCCTTGTTCCTCTCTAGATTCTCTTACAGGGGCCTATCTTGCTCCATCTTGTCTTGAGAAGCCCAATGTTGTGTGCTTGATTGATCTGCATGTTTCACCTTCACTTAAATATGATGCTCTTGTACCTTCTCCCATTCCTAATGATGTGTTTGTTGATGTTTATACTCTTGATGGACCTCTTTGAGATTTATTCTTGGGTGAAATTTTAAAGTTGTGTCACCTTTTATAAAGGAAACATTGATTTGACCAATAATGATCTAACTTTTTAACATGAATCACTTGAAAGTGACTTTTATGTTTTTAAATTTTGAGATGATGTAAACTAATGAAACATAGAGTTTTAGTGTAGTTTATGATTGTATTTTTTAAAAAAATGTATATAGCTTTTTATAAAAATTGACACTATAATTTAATTGTTGATAAAATGATTAAAATGAGGTTAATGGGTGCCTCCACCTCTTTTATAATAAATTTCATTATTTTTCCTTAATTTTTTAATTGGTAACTTAAAATTTTAGTACATATGTTGGTAGGATAGGGCCAAGCCATACCCATTAAGATAAAAACTTGAATTGACAGCCTAATGGAGGCCAATGGTGAAAATTTGCAAGGATGCCAAAGATTGGCAACAAAAGAACATATTCTTGAGCAGAATAAAATTGACCAGAGTTACTGTAGACCAATAGAATAGTAGTGTGGCACACACATATGACTTGTGGCCACTCTAGAGAGGCACAACTATGAAGGAATATGGATAAGGACATGTCCCTATATGTAATGATGAACATATATGTATTGCACCTAGATAGGAATTATATAACATATAGATATATATGGAGAAGCGAGAGGCATATAAGAGAAGTGTAATAGATATATGTGTCTCATAAGAGAGTAAGAAAGATAAATGTATGAAAGTCAATGCATGTATTGCAGGATATATAAATGATGTATGGCCCAGTGTACTACATTGTGATATGATGAATATATGAGAAGTGTATGGAGGTTATATCTATGAATGGTGTATAAGTGTATGTTTATTTTTACTTTGTATTATTCTATAATCCACTACACATGTTTTGATTCTCTTCCTTATCCATCACATTAGGTTAAAACACAACACTAACATAGAAATAACATAGATATCTGGTCTACAATTTCTTGTCAACATGGATTATATATATATGGCCTACCAAAAGCTAAGGCCTTTCTCTGGTTAGCGTGGAAGAACAGAGCCTTGAAGTGGGACAGATTGGTCAAGCTGGGAAAATTTGGGCCGTCCAGGTGTCCCTTATGTAAGGAAGCTGAGGAAGGTGGCCCCCATATTTTCATCTCTTGTAGCTATGCACAAGAACTTTGGGGTAGGTTTTTGGATCGTTGGAACCTCAGGTGGGCCTCTCCGAGGGATATGAAGATGCTGCTGAAAGGGTGGCAACTATCTATCAAGAGCAAAGGTTTGAGGTTAATTTGGGAAGTCTTCCCTGGCTTGGCAGTCTGGAACATTTGGTTAGAACGCAATAGAAGAGTCTTCAATGACAAGGAAAGGTCTGTGAATCTAGTTTGGGATCACATTGAAAACTAGATTGGGGAATTAGGAGAGGTTTGGAAGTCTAGGCAATGGGGTCTAGCTAAAAATGAGTAAGCCTAGGCTAATGAGTGGCTCAGATTCAGGTGGTTGGGAATCAAAGGGTTGTCTGGCATAAGGTCTCAATTGAAGGAGAAGGTGATTTGGTCCCCCCTAGAGGCCGATTGGATCAAACTTAACTTTGATGGTGCAACTCATGGCAACCCCGACAAGGCAAGAGGTGGGGGGATTTTTAGTGATGAAGGGGTGCAGCCTAAAGGCTTCTGCTCCTTGTTATTAGGATTGGAGACTAACAACATGGCCAAAGCTTTGGCATTGTTGGAAGGGGTAAGAATTGCTTCGAAGGAGAACTGGAAAAACTTGTGGATAGAAGGTGACTCTAAACTAATCATCAACCTTTTGGATGAGAAAGCACCAAAGCATTGGAGATTAGAGTGGGTAATGTAGGAGATTAGGTCTCATTTGAAAAAGTTGCTTCATTTTAAAAAATCTCATATCAAGCGAGATGACAACAAAGTGGCTGATTGGGCTGCCAACCAAGGGATAGACTCGAGGAAGATAGTTAAGGCTGGAGAAGGCGTGTTGATCCAAGAGTACCCAGCGGAGCTGGTTAAACTACTCCAATTTGACATCAAGGATCACCCGTCTGATAAAGGGCTAGATCTTGAGCCAATCAGAACAGGATGAGGTGGCAAGGGTTTGGAGGCCACGATGGTTAGAGGAAGGACAGGTCACGGTGAGGGGATCCGTTGGCTGATGGACATCATTATAGAGCACTTTAACTCCTAAGCTGTAGGTTTCATTATTGCAAGGGATGGACTGACACACTTGGGGAGATTGTATCTCCAAACTAAGTTGGTTTTTGGGTACGAAGAGCTAACCACTCATTGATACACCGGCCTTTCCTTTTAAATCTAAGGGAAAACATTATTTTCACTTTGCAAGTGGTAAGGAAAGATGAAGGTTGAGTGCGGCGAAGGCTATATGGCTGGTGATGGTACGGGGTGCTCCAAGGCTGCCTCGGTGATTCTGAGGCATCGTCAAATTCCTAGGAAGAAACTGGATATGTCGGTGGGTGGTGTGATGCAGAAGAAGAAGGCGGTTAAGAAAAGGAAGCTGAAGCTCCATGGAAAACAAATGCTTGCAGATACGGTTGATATTTTAAACTCAGAATTTAGGAACCCAATGCTAAGGCACTAGGTGGGCAGGATTATTGACGTGACTAAGGCAGTGGAGGCAGAGGAGAACGATGAGCTTAGGGAGACGTTGTCTTCCTTCCTGCTCGACCCAAACACCTCTCGTGGCCGCTGGAACATTTTCGACACGGCTCAATCCCTCACGGTGGCCATGATGACATTTGTGGCAACGTCGTCCACATTGGTGCATGAGGATGTGGAGGAATTGTCAAAAGATACACAGCTTAACCTAAAGTTCATTCTAGATCACATTCACAACCTCCACGATGGGCAAATAAAACTAAGGAGGCTGGTGGAATGTGTGGTGGTAAAGATGGATATTCAGGTTGCAGAGGAGGACAAGGTTGAATTTTGCTATGCCTGCGATGATGAGGCTAATATTGTTGATCTCACCAGTAATGATGCAACTTAGGGTTTAAGATAGCATGTTAGTTTTTTGTTCCTCTCTAGTCAATTTTCTGAACTATGTATGCTTATTTGGGGTTCGGCCTTGTAATTTGCCTCCCTGCTTTTTCTGTTCTATGTTCAGACAGTTTTAAAACTTTTAATACAAGGTAATGGCTCTAGTTTTTTATACGGGTCCCTGGTCCCTTACTAGGGTATATTATATATATATACACAATTGATCTTTAAAGTCTCATATACTAAAAACATAGATATTTCAAGGGGCCTCCATATTTTGTCTTAACTATTTATTTGAAATAGAAAATGGTTATCATCTTGACATAAAATCTCTCCTCTAATGCATCATATTGTTTTTCAAAATTTTAAAGAAATTTAAGTATTTTTCTTCAAAAATTAATCAACCCTATATTTGGGTACATTAATGACCTACCTTTAGTGAAAATAAAAAGAAAATATAAGCAATTATAAAAATATTAAAAATTAATATTTTAAAACTACAAGCTTTTAGATCTACAAAAGGGTATTTTTTGGATTTTTTATAAAATGTTATTTATGCGAGTAGAAGTGGCAAGAACATCAAGTTTTTCAATAATTTTATTTGTTTGGTAAGTTGACACCAAATTGATGCTACATATGTATCTAGCAGACAATCCTATCTGGACAAGTTGTGGAGTAGATCTATTTTAGCTAGAACAAATCTAGTCAAAACAAATTTTTATCCCAAATCAAACTTTAGTTGGAAAAGCTTAAATTATGATGTGCTAAAAATCTAGCCTAAAAGGCAACACAACTTTGAACTTTCACCCTCTCTTTAGGTTTCCTATCTATGATGCCTATCCTACTGATGAACTTTACATTGATTGGATATCTTCTATCACTAATGACGTGCCTCTACATGATACACCTTGCTTATGTTCACTTTCACATGAAATTGTTTTCCCCATGTAGCTCATGATAGTGCTTCTTCTATGTCCTTTGGTTCATGGTCTATTGGTGATATATTTAGTGACTTCAACATAGTGTTAGTTCTTTATCTTCTCATGATGATGCTCACTCTTTGATCTATGATGATTTTGGTTCTCATTCTCCACATTCTAGTATCCCTTCCTTAGGGGTCCCATGGATATTTACATGCATTGAAATGATGATATAACCATTTTGATAACCATGGGAATTCCCTTTCAGATCCTTTTATTCTTTCATATGATATATCTTTGCATAATTATGGATCACCCTCTTTTACATCTCCTATAGAGAAAACACATGACTTATGCATACATAAATAAGAAGAACCATATGAGGATCTTGTATAGTTTTTACTTAGCTTGTGTGAGGATACGGTGCAACTATTTAGCGATTTATCTCTTATACCTTCCTCCACTAGTACCTATGATTTACCTACACATCAGGCTATTGGACATGTTGAACACAATCTTTCATATTATGAGAACTCCTCATGAGTATATTGGACCATTTAGACAAGTGCATTGATGATTATGAATAAAGATTTAAAAACAATGATTCTGCTAATGTGATATTGCATAATCCTTTGGCATATGACATCTTGGCTTATCCTTCATCAAGTGGATTTGTGGCACCTTGTTTTACAAAGTATGATGGTATAGGTGGCAATTTGATTCACTTACAATCCTTCTAAACTACCTACTTTACTTATTTTCATGAGGACAAGTTGCTTGCTAGGTTATGTCCAACAAGCTTGAGTGATTATGCATTCACATGGTTTTATTCATTTATACATGCTTCTATCACTTTTTATGTGGATTTGTCTTGTGATTTCATGAAAAATTTTCATTATAATATTGAACCTAGTATGTGCTACCTAAATTATGCAATGAAAGCTCGCTTGAGCCAATTAAGGATTATGTGTTAAATTTTCAAGATTTGGTCAGTAACCATGGGTTTCATATTAAAGGACAACAAGCTTCAAGGTTTATTTATTGATCATTTACTTCCACATATCAAAGAACAAGTGTATTGTAAGCCTTAGCTTTTATTTTTAGATTTATGTTCTAGCGTGTGCAAATATGAGTGTGCTTGATTGGAAAATGTGTCCTTACACCATTGTATTTCTTGCATCCCTTCCCATTCCCATGATGTATCATTAGTGTCAAATTTGGAAAATGGGGGAAATAAATCTATTGGGATCGTTATTAACATATCAAACTAAAGAGATTTAGAGAGTTCACTAGATTGGGGGATGAAACTCCACATGTTATATTGGAACAACTATTTGAAACACAAGATTCTCATTTTAAGGAGTGATGGTGACTTGTTATAGAGCACTTGAATGCACGTTCAACATGATTATAACCTAGTTACAATTTGTGGGTGTGAAGATGGAAGAGAAAGATTGATGAATGACCCTTTTGTGTTCTTTGTTAGACTCATGGGACAACCTAGTAATGGGTATTGGAAGCATTGTCTCAAAACTAGTGCTTGAAAATATTATGGTTGATCTTCTCTTGGAGGAGATAAGGCAGAAAGTACCAAATCCACCAAGGAACCCTTGGTTGTTCATGGGTGATCTAAATAAAAAGGTAAGAAGAAGGACAATGATAAATCTAAATCTCATGGGAGATCTAAGTCTCCTAGAAAATCCATGGAAAAATGTTGAAGCAACAAAAGACATGCCACTTCAAAAGAGACTGCAAGGAGAAAAAAAAGAAGGAAAAGGTTGAATAGGATGATGATTTTGATAAATTATCTAAGGAGGATGGAAGATATACCTTTGTCACAACCTTGGAAATAGATGCATGCTAGAATGCATGGATGATAGACTTTAGAGATTCTTTCCATATGAGGGTGTGCAAGTGGTTTTCATAAATAAATTTTGTAAGATGGTTGAGAAGCTTCCATAGTAACTCAGAATTTAAATAAAAGCTAAATATGCTATAGGAAATGAAACAAAATGAAATAGGTTAGAGGGGAATAAAGATCAATGAAACCTTTATGCATATGAAATGTTTCCAATCAAGAGCACCTTGAAATGACAGAGAAAAATAGATGTGATGCTAAGGAGCTTGCCTCAGTCAAGCCTCAATTTTGGTCTTCCAACCTCCACGAGCAACAGATGATAGAAATATTTTGAAAAACAAGGAAATATGTGTGTGCTCCTATCCTATGTGTGTATAGGAACTAAGAGAAATAACAATGAAAGCAAACTAAGAAGGTTGCTTCATTGGTCTATGAGAATAAAGCCTTTGATTACATAACAAGCATAAATGAATGGTGGTCTACACCATGAAGCTTAAATAAATGGTGGTCTACACCAAGTAAATAACCACACTAAGCAAGAACAAATTCAAACATAGAGAATTTAACTACACAATAAAATAATATTACCAGTTTTTATGGAGAAGAGGAGGCTGTAATTCCTCAAGAGCTAAAATCTAGTGCACAGCGTCCAAAAATCTAGCAAGAGAGAGAACCTTCTCAATGAACACAATACCAACAAAAGTCTCCAAGAGCTAGTGAAGATGATACCACAACACAATAGGACATAAAAATCCAAATAGTTGTTGTAGAGACAGAGTTCACCAAAGATTTCAAAAATTACCGAGAGAAGAGCCAAGAAGATTGAGAGAACTTGAGAGAATGAGAGAATCCAATTCAAAAAACTAACCCAAGGGAGGAATAACCTGAAATAGCATGCAAGGAGATGTTCTGTGCCTCAGAAGGGCATTACAAGAAAGTCTCATCATCACTGGAGGCATCTGGTAATGCCCAGGAACGATCACTTGGCACCAAACGGACGCAGGACACTAGTGTATTGTGGGGACATCTATGCATAGCACTCATGTCTAGGTGATTTCAGTTCCTAGTCACACAAAGAACATTAGGACAATGTGACAAGAAAAGCATTAAAATAGAATTTGATGAAAGTAAGAGAAAGAAGCCAGATTGAAGCATGCATAAACCTATAATGTAGAAAGGAGGGCAAGCGCTAGAGTGGATGCCAAATGAAGTGTGAAATTGTAAGGGTATGTAATTTTCAACGTTACATTTAGCCCCCATTTTAGCGAGCTTATGACACTACTTGCATATGCAAGCTAAAGTAGAAAGGAAACAACATAACACATTTTACCTCAAAAAAGGATACTGTAGAAGAAGCAGAGGGTTCTTCAAGCAGATGTACGAAGCCCCAAGGCTAAAAACCTACAAAACCATAGTGTTAGACCATAAAACCTGCACAAGAGGCAATGTCAGAACCACACACACATATATATAAAATCACACTAAAATGATTAGATTACATATGATTTACCCAAACATTAAGGTTTAGCAAACCATACAATCTAATACACAATCTACTACTATCTAAAACAAATACACACAACACACACAAGAAAATAAAAGAAAGCAAAGAAAAAGAGGCATTTCTAGCACACTACTAGAGCTAGAAGGATGCAAAGTATGGTTCTAGGGATAAAACACTACGAGAGCTAAGAATCATACCAGACTCTTGTGGGCCACTAGGACTAACAAAATGTGTTGTTAGGTGACTCACAACGAGTGATAAAAGAGATTAGTTGAAAAGCATGGTCAGCCAAACAAGTGCATTTGCTTAGGACCACAAGCTACAAAAGCTGCAAAGAGCAAACACTACGAAGAGCAAACCATCAACATGGTGCATGCAAGAGTGTAAAGTAGGAAATATACACCCCCACCTTAAAACAATTGCATAAAGCATCAATATGCAATTGATTTTAAGGGATGAAAGGGGAAGAGAGCTTGGAGAAACATAAATAGATAGCTATGTTCTCAAAGCTGCTTCTTGAAAAAGAAAAAGATAGTTTCCCTAAAAAAGAGAGAACAAAGGAAATGTTGTAGGCATGATACACAAAATCTTGTGTAAGCATGGTATGACACCAAGCAATGCTAACGAATGCCATAGAAAAACAAGCAAAAATCACCAAAAACACTAAGGGATCTACATGCTTTGGGGTCAGTGTGCATTGGGGAGGGTAATATAAAAGGGATAACTGAATGAATTGTCATCATCCCCCAAGAACGTAGAACTACGAGCACAAAGGAAGGTCACAAAAAGGCAAGTAAAAATAAAAATAAAATTTGGATCAACATGGAGGGAAGCTAAATCTTCCAATGCTTTGCATCATCCCCAAAATGTTACAACAACAAACAAAAAGACAAAAAAAAAAAAAGAAATTAGGGACAAATAGAAGAATGTCACAATAGGTGCATTCCTCCTATATCCATATGTCTACAAGGATAGCGTGGGTCCTCTAGAATAAATAACAAACAAAAAATCACAACATAGGAGAAACATCATGATCAGGTAGGCAAACACACAACACAAGTATAACACTCATGAGTCAGGCGTCATCAAATCATCCTAGTTCCAATCTTGATAGACATAAGGGGATATAGGAAGAGATGACAATAGGACCATAGCTAGAGTGGTACTAGGAGACTCACCTATACCTAAGTGTGAAGGATCAACAGCTAGAGCTAGATCTTCTTGAACACTAGGTTCAACAATTGTCAATGATCATGAGAAGATCATGGACAATGCAGTGATATTCACGATAGACTCAATGATTCACGTAGGTCAGGAATCAAGAGAGTCATTGTCTGAATAATGCATCAACTGAGGTTCAGTAGTGCTATTAGTAGTAACATGAGAGCCTTGGTGGAGGAACAACCTCCTTCATAGAAGAGACAGGGATGAAGGACCGACAAGTGGTGAAGGTGGAGGCATGCATTTAGGTTAGAAAAATGGTAGGGTGGGGTAAATCTCAGGCTTACGCTTGGGTGGCGGGGGTGGAGGGTATAGATCAATGGTGGTAGGGTGAAGAACATCTGGAATAATGAAATGTCAAGTGCATTGGGAAGGCACAGGAGCAGTAAGGGTTGTGCTAGGAGGGACACTGATGATGGGTGCGGGGGTTGGGGATGGAAGGGATGAAGAAGGGGAAGCAGAAAGCTGGGGGGCCACAAGAGGAACATGATTAGGAAGCGGCTATGAAGGAGAAGTATCCTCAGAAATAGGTTGTGCATCAACAACACATGCTTGAGCTGCAACACGACGGCAACACTTGTGATATCTAGCAAGCTGATTACACTAGGTATAGGTCAAGGATTCTGCTGATGGAGCCAGGGGGTCTTCCAACATGGGCTTCATGTCGTCCACCACCACAGGGATAGGTGGGAAGACAAAAAGAACCACTAAAGGTGGAGAGACCACGAGGGAAGGGGAAGGGGAAGGTTCCCACATTGTGGGTTGCTTTCCTTGTGCCACCAGAGGGACAAGAGGAATGAGAGTAGCCACTGAAGGTTAGGGAATTACCATAGGAGGGGGCATTCTTAGCAAAGGTGGGTTCCGAATTCCATCAAGGAGGCAATAGGATTGAAACCAACCATTGAAGGCTGAGAAGTCCCAGGAGCACATGATGCATGAGGCTGCATAAGAGGTGGACCTCTGGGTCTTGAGTAAGACATCGAAGGTGGAACTGCTGAATATAGGCTAGGAGCGCTGGGACAAGGAGGTGCACTATGTGTGGGTTGCTTTTCTTCATCTACTAAGGGGGTAGTGGAAGGAATAGAAGAAACATCCAAAGATAAAGGCACCACAAGGGAGGTAGCCGTAGAAGAGGAAGAAGAAGGGCCAACAAACAACTGTGCTATTTGACTTGCCTTAAACTTCTGGTATGAAATAAACATAAATTCATTGTGAGGTTGAAGTGACTCAATTAGAGTCGACCAAAAGTAGTCTAGAGAGAAATTTGAACACATGGATAAAGGGTAAATCTACTATAGTAGATTGTATGCACGATACCATCAAGGGGAAATTTTAGACATCAGTGAACCATAGAGGGGACCTCTTTCATAGAAGTCAGCCATTGCTAGCCCAACTTCAAGTGAAAGTGATTTGAAGTGGGGATAATAGAGAAAGGAATACCCAAGGTTTTCGGTCCTACCTGGATAGGAAGGGTGATCGAACCCAAGGTAGGATGAGATATCTCATCATGGCATCATATAAAGACATTGATTGCTTATAAATGTCTTTATACAATTCATGAACATACAAAAATTCCTTAGTGATAACATTGACTAGGCAGACAAGATCAATGAGGACACCTTTAACAGTTTTCCCATTTACTTCTATGGTAATGTAAAGAGGTCCTTTAGATATGGTAGTTAGGATATCAGAAGAAGAGGAGGAGATAATAGGCTTAGGAACTGAACATTCTCAAGCGGGGTGAGAACGAAAATCCACCATGCCAATCATCTTGGCATAAGAAAAAGTCAAGGAAACATTAGAGGTTGACTCTAGCACCACAGAAGGAGATACGAGGTCAACAAAGTTAGAAGAGTGGTGGGGCATATGATTAGTGTAGATATACAAGTGCTGGTTATGGGGAGCCACTGACTTATTCCTTTTGTCAGTCGCACTAGAGACCTGGATCATGTTTTGGATAATGAGCTCCTACATAATATGCTTAAGATGCAAGCATCAATCAGTGTCGTGTCCAGGTCCCCTATGGAATTAGCAAAAGGCCTTCGGTTCATACGAAGGCGAAAGAGGCTTACGCATTTCAAGAGGTTTGATAGGAGGCAACTGCACCAAACCATTGTTCAGGAGCTACTGCATTCAATGGTGTAGAGAGACTCCTTTAAAGGAGTAAATTTGTGATTATTTGATGATTTCAGAGCAGAGAGGGCTAGACCAACCTAGGAAGGTGCTTCAACCACTACAGTGCTAATTATTGTTGAAGAATTATTTTTATAATTTTTTTTATTTTTCTTATAATTTGAGAACGAAGAAGAAGCACCAGATTTAACAACATGAGCTGGTGAGGGAGATCCCTCCAACTGGCTAAGCGACTATTGGTAATCACGAAGTACAGTGCACAAGTGTGTGAAAGATGAGTATTTCATCAAGAGAATCCTATCCCAGATACGATGCTATATGTTTCTTATAAAAACTCATTGCACGATAGAGTCAAGCAAGGCATAGGGTATCTATGAAAAGAGAGACTGGTAGTGACAAATAAAATCCATTACTTTCTCATTACTTCCTTCCCCACAATGGATGAGGTCAGTGAATGTGACATGCAGTCAGTTGTTCACTTGAAAGTGTTGCAAGAATTGATTGACAAGTTGATCAAAAGAGACAATGGAATGGTTAGGAAGCAAACAAAACCAATCCAACGTAGTATCCTTCAAGGATCGCGGGAAATGTTTTGCTAATAGGGCATCTTGAAAGAGAAAATCATTACATAAAGTAGTGAACACAAATATATGGGTCTGTGGATCTCCTTTACTAGTATACTTCTCAAATCTTGGTGCCTCAAAGCCTTAGGGAAATAGTGTAGCAAGGATAGAGAGTGAAAGTGGTCGTGCCTATAATAAGAGGAGACATGTGGTTGCGATGTTGAGGTTGAAAGTGTGGCAAGATGTTGCTGGAGGGAACCAACATTTTGTAAAAGTTGTTTAATCACAAGTTTAACAGTATGTGTGGATTGAGCAAGAGGAGTGGAAGTAATAGGTTGTGAAAGTGGTTGAGAGACTCTAAAGACACTAGAAGGAAAAGTGAACTATAAGGTCCTCGAGGGTAGAATGAACCCATATTGATTTATGGAATTCATTACGCTAATAGATAAGCCAATGCCTATACTTCTAGACTGGGAAGTACTGGTAGCCATCTAGAGAGATGTGAAAGTTTGAATACCTGTGGTAGGTAGAGGAACATAGATATGACTTCCAGGAATGTTTGATTGAGAGTCATGAGCATCCTGGATGTAGCTTGCCAAAGGTGGGGCATCACTGCACACTATATGGGTGATGCCACAAAGGAAAGTGATACCCTGAGGATGATTAGTTAGCATAACATGAAGAGCATCGACTAGGGTAAAAACAAAACTAGATATGTCCTCATGATGTAGAAAATTAAAAAAATCAGCCAAATGGCAATCTAAATCATGAATTCTCTCTGGTGTGACATAAGAGAGGGCTACCTCATGATCAAAATCTTGCTCTACATCATGAAAAGTAGTCATTGGAACAGTTCTAGAAGGAGGAGAAGAAATAGAGGTAGTAACTTGGTCAGAAGAGAGGATGGTAAAATTAGGAGCAGAATGAATAGGTGTAGTAGGATAAGTAGAAAATGTCATAGCAAGATGTCTTTATACAATTCATGAACATACAAAAATTCCTTATTGATACATTGACTAGGTAGATGAGATCAATGAGGACATCTTTAACAGTTTTCCCATTTACTTCAGTGGTAATGTAAAGAGGTCCTTCAGATATGGTGGTAAGGATATCAGAAGAAGAGATAATAGGCTCAGGAACTGAACATTCTCTAGTGGGGCGAGAATGAACGTCCACCATGCCAATCATCTCGGCATAAGAAGAAGTCAAGGAAACACTAGAGGTTGGCTCTAGCACCATAGAAGGAGAAGCGAGGTCAACAAAGTTAGAAGAGTGGTGGGGCATAGGATCAGTGTCGATATACAAGTGTTGGTTATGGGGAGCCACTAACTTATTCCTTTCATCATTCGCACTAGAGACCTGGATCATGTTTTGGTCAATTATGTCCTACATAATGTGCTTAAGACACAAGCATCAATCAGTGTCATGTCCAGGTACCATACAGAATTAGCAAAAGCCCTTCGGGTCATATGAAGGCGGAAGAGGCTTACGCATGTCAAGAGGTTTGATAGGAGGCAGCTGCACTAAACTATTGTTCAGGAGCTACTGTAGGATGGTGTAGAGAGACTCCTTTAAAGGAGTAAATTCATGATTATTTGATGATTTCAGAGTAGAGAGGGCTAGACCAGCCTGGGAAGGTGCTTCAACCACTACAGTGCTAATTACTATTGAAGAATTATTTTTATTTTCCTTATAATTTGAGAATGAAGAAGAAGCACCAGATTGAACAACATGAGATGGTGAGGGAGATCCCTCAAACTGGCTAAGCAACTACTGGTAATCGCGAAGTGTAGTGCACAAGAGTGTGAAAGATGAGTATTTCATCAAGAGAATCCTATTCCAAATATGAGGCTATATGTTTCCTATAAAAACTCATTGCATGATAGAGTCAAGCAAGGTATAGGGTATCTATGAAAAGAGAGATTGGTAGTGACAAATAAAATCCATTACTTTCTCATTACTTCCTCGCCCACAATGGATGAGGTCAGTGAATGTGACATGCGGTCCAATGTTCACTTGAAAGTGTTGCAAGAATTGATTGACAAGTTGATCAAAAGAGACAATGGAATGGTTAGGAAGCGAACAAAACCAATCCAACGCAATATCCTTCAAGGATCGCGGGAAACATTTTGCTAATAAGGCATCCTAAAAGAGAAAATCATTACATAAAGTAGTGAACACCGATATATGGGTCTGTGGGTCTCCTTTACTTGTATAGTTCTCAAATCTTGGTGCCTCAAAGCCTTAGGGAAACGGTGTAGCAAGGATAGAGAGTGAAAGTAGGTCATGCCTGTAATAAGAGGGGACATGTGGTTGCGATGTTGAGGTTGAAAGTGTGGCAAGATGTTGTTGGAGGGAACCAACATTTTGTAAAAGTTGTTTAATCACAGGATCAACAGTATGTGTGGATTGAGCAAGAGGAGCGGAAGTAATAGGTTGTGAAAGTGGCCGAGAGACTCCAAAGACACTAGAAGGAAAAGTGAATTATAAGGTCCTCGAGGGCAAAATGAACCCATATTGATTTATGGAATTTGTTGTGCTAATAAACAAGCCAATGCATGTACTTCTAGACTAGGAAGTACTGGTAACCATCTAGAGAGATGTGAAAGTCTGAATACCTGTGGTAGGTAGAAGAACATAGATATGACTTCCAGGAATGTTTGATTGAGAGTCATGAGCATCCTGAACGTAGCTTTCCAAAGGTGGGGCATCACTATGCACTATATGGGTGATGCCAAGGGAAAGTGATACGCTAAGGTTGATTAGTTAGCATAATGTGAAGAGCATCGAATGGGGTAACAACAAAACTAGATATGTCCTCATGACGTAGAAAATTCAAAAAATCAGCCAAATGGTGATCTAAATCATGAATTCTCTTCAGTGTGACATAAGAGAGGGCTACCTCATGATCAAAATCTTGCTCTGCATCATGAAAAGTAGTCATTGGAACAGTTCTAGAAGGAGGAGAAGAAATAGAGGTAGTAAATTGGTCAGAAGAGAGGATGGTAAAATTAGGAGCAGAACGAATAGGTGTGGTAGGATTAGTAGAAAATGTCATAGCAAGATGTCTCAAATTCCTACACACCGTATTTGGAATTGGAAGACTATGTCATGAAGCTCATAAGCAACAACACATAGTGTGAAGTGATAAAGAAGAAAAAGTTTGTTTTCTTTTTTTTAGGACAATGGATTCACCAAAGAGAGATGATGAACCACAACAAAGAAAAAGTTTAAGTGCAAACATTTGAAACACGTTAGGTTCACCAAAATGTAGTGTAGGAAAAACTACTCCTTAATTGAATGTCTCAATCAAGGGAGTTCTTCACTAATGCTACACTCAGGTTCTGTTATCTAGTGTTTTGATATTAAAAACCTACTCTAGGTTTTCACAGAACCACTTAGAGTTCCAACAAAAAGTAAAGCAACTAAACTAGATATCCACTAGAAGGGAAGAAATTAACCAAAATGATGGAAATAGACAAATATACATTGAAATTTAGAAAATGAGTTACCGAAGAAGAAACTGGAGGATGAATGAAACCTACCACCGAAATGAGAGGCTCATTGCCTTGGACGACAACACACCATGGGGACATTTGCGCTAAGTGTTGGCATCCTAAAGTCCCAAAAATAAAAATATCCAGGTCTGTACGGACCCAGGACACCTACACAACACAGAAATATACAAACCAACAACCCAGTAGCTTTTAGGTAACACATAATTTAAATAAAAGCTAAATATGCTATAGGAAATGAAACAAAATGAAATAGGTTAGAGGGGAATAAAGATCAATGAAACATTCATGCATTTGAAATGTTTCCAGTCAAGAGCACCTGTGAGAGGATAGAGAAAAGTGGTTGTGATGCTAAGGAGCTTGTCTCAGTGAAGCCCTAGTCTTGATATTCCAACCTCCATGAGCAACGAATGATAGAAATATTTCAAAAAACAAGGAAATACGTGTGTGCTCCTATCCTACATGTGTCTAGGAACTAAGAGCAATAATAATGAAAACAAACTAAGAAGGTTGCTTCCTTCGTCTATGAGAATAAAGCCTTCGATTACACAATAAGTATAAACGAATGGTAGTCTACACCATGAAGCTTAAACAAATGGTGGTCTACACCAAGTAAATAACCACACTATGCAAGAAAAGATTCAAACATAGAACATTTAACTACACAATAAAATAATATTGCCATTTTTTTATGGAGAAGAGGCTGCAATTCCTCAAGAGCTAAAATCTAGTGCATAGTTTCCAAGAATCCAACAAGAGAGAGATCCTTCTCAATGAATAGAATACCAAAGAAAGTCTCTAAGAGCTAGTGAAGATGACACCACAACACAATAGGACACAAAAAATCTAGATAGTTGTTGTAGAGATAGAGTTCACCAAAGATTTCAAAAATTGCTGAGAGAAGAGCTAAGAAGATTGAGAGAACTTGAGAGAATGAGACAATCCAATTAAAAAATCTAACCTAAGGGAGGAATAACCTGAAATAGCATGGAAGGAGATGTTTTGCACCTCAGAAGGGTGCTACGAGAAAGTGTCATGTCATCATTGGAGGCATCTAGTAATGTCCATGAATGGTCACTTGGCGCCAAACAAACATAGGATGCTAGTGCTACGCACGGACGTCCGCACGTAGCGCTTGTGTCTAGGTGATTTCAGTTCTTGGTCACACTAAACACCTTAGGACAATGTGAAAAGCAAAGCATTAAAATTAAATTTGATTAAAGTAAGAGAAAGAAGCTAGAATGAAGCACACATAAGCCTATAATGTAGAAAAGGAGGTGCAAGTGCTAGAATGGTTGCCAAACGTAGTGTGAAATTGTAAGGGTAAACAATTTTTGACGTTACAGGTACTATCTTTCAACTTGATGCATGCACTTACATATAACACAATAGTTCTTTAGTACATAAAGTGAAAAGATTTGCAAAGTCTACACCTCAATCATAAAAATTTGTAGTGAAGAGATCTATTGTACCCAATTTCAATGGCCATGCATTCTAGGTACTTAAACATGCTCTTACCTTAAAAAGAAAGTTACTTATTGAGAAGACAATTTTATGGCATCAATGCATGGTCCATATTGTAAGAAAGGTTTACAAACATTGAAATATGAAAATCTTGTAGATGGGCTTGTTGATTTTTCTTGAGTTTGATTTTGTGAGGATTATATTTATGGAAAATAAAATCGTGTTAAGTTTTACTCAAGTTCTCATAAATCTTTTGGGTTGTTGGATCTTATTCATTCTAATGTATTTGGTCTTCTAGATGTTTCTTCCTTGTCAAAATCTTTGTATTATGTATTGTTTATTGATGATTATTATACGACATGGTTATATTCTCTCAGAGGAAATTTGAGGTATTTAGTTAGTTTAGGGAGTTTAAGGCTCTCCTGGAAAACTAGATTGGTAAAAAGATTAAGATGTTAAGAACTGACGATGGTGGCAAATATTTCTCTATAGAGTTTGATAGATTGTATAAGGAGAATGACATAAAAAGGAATAAGACAACTCCACACACCCCTCAACAAAATGGAGTTATAGAACATACATGAACAATACATTGATGGAGAGGGCTAGGAGTATACTTAGTGGGTAGTTTGGAAAAAATGTTCTAGGTATAAGTGGTTCCTAGTACATGTTACCTAATTAATGGGTCTCCTATATTAGTACTTGGGGATAAACCCCCATGGAGGTTTGGATAGGAAAAACTCACTTTAGCATCTTTGTATATTTGGTTGAGGCATATGCTCACGTGCTTAGGGAGAATCAACCAAAGTTGGATAATAAGGTTGTGAAATGCATCTTTATTGGTTATGGAATTGGTGTGAAAGGGTACAAGCTTTGGGATCCTATGGTTTTGAAAGTTCTATATAGTGAAAATGTGATCTTTAGGAATATCGTATCTTCTATAGGTGAGCAACCAAGGAAGGATGGAAAGTCATTTGTGTAGATACAACCTAAGACTGAGAAGATACATTAGATGATGAACTAGAGGTTCAAATTGGACTAGATAAGGAGGACAATATGGTGAGCTTAGAGAGTTCATAAGAAGTAGTAGAATCTCCACCTTAGATTTTGAGGAGGTCCACTTGATAAATGAGGCAATTAGAAAGGTGTAGCCCACTTGATTTTAAATGTATATTTTCTTTGTTGAATAACATCAATGAGCCTAAATTAGTTAAAGAGGCAATGTAAATAGATGATTATGAGTCCTAAAAATTTACAATGGATGAGATGATAATTGTATTATGGAAGAATGATACATAGGACTTGGTATAATTTCCTAATGGATGAAATTCCATTAGTTGCAAATAGGTATTTAAAAAGAAGCTGGAATTTGATGTAACATTGAGAAGTACAAAGTGTAGTTGGTTGTAGTATTATTCATAGGTTGAGTTAATAGATTTTGATGAGATTTTCTCCCCTATTGTAAAGTTGACATTTATCAAAATGTCATTAGATTGTGTTGTTGCTTTTGACCTAGAGGTTGAGCAGATAGATGTGAATACAACTTTCTTGCATGGTGATCTAGAGGAAGAGATCTATGTCACAACTAGAGCACTATATTGATAAGGATAAGGGAAACTTGGTTTGTTGGTTGAATAAATCCCTCTATGATTTGAAATAGTCTCCTAGAATGTGGCATAAAAAGTTTGATTCATACATTTTGGGGTTAGGTTTTGTCAGGTTTAAGTCAGATCATTATGCTTATTATAAACAAAGTGGTGATTATTTTATCATTATCACTTTGTATGTTGATGATATGTTGTTGTTTGGTAATGATAAAGAAATGATTATGGACTTGAAGTCTTAGCTTTCTTTATAGTTTGAAATGAAATAATTAGGGACTATTTAGTACATCCTTGAGATGGAAATTAGAGAGGATAGGGATAATAGAAAACTTTGGGTTGGACAGAGGAAGTATGTTGAGTCTATTTTACAATGTTTTAGAATGGCTAACAAAAAACTAGTTAATATTCCTATTTCTATGGAAACTAAGCTATTAGTTGAACATTTTCCTTCAACGCTTGTAGGGATGGATAAGATAGAATTGGTGCCCTATGTTAGTGTAGTTGGGAGCCTTATGTATGCTATGGTCTACACCAAACTAGACATCACCCAAGCAATGGGACTCTTGGGCCATTACATGGCTAATATTAGACGGGAACATTAGGTTGTAGTTAAGACTATCTTTAGGTATTTGAGGGGTATTTATGATTATTTCATATGCTATCATGTTGATATTTGAAAGGAACATCACTTAGTGGATATTCAAGGTTATGTGGATTTATATTAGGCAAGGGATACCCACAACAAAAGGTCTATTAGTGGATATATGTTTAGCTTATTTGGTGGTGTAGTAAATTAGATAAGTAAGTGAAAAGCTATGGTTTCTTTATCCTAAACAAAAGGAAAAGTGTGTGGTAGTTTCTACTCGTGCCTATAAGGAGGTCATTTAGATTTTGAGACTATGTTTAGATGTGGGGCTAAGTTAGAGAGGTTTTAGAGTTCATTGTAATAGTTAAAGAGTGCCATCTATTTGGCAAAGAACCTAACCTTTCATGCATGGATGAAGCATACTGATGTCTAGTACCATTTTGTTTAATATATAGTAGAGGATGTAAGGGTGATGCTAGAGAAAGTTGACACTTTGGAGAGAGTTGTAGGTGTATTGATGAAGTCAGTGAGCACCAAGAAGTTTAGGTGGTGCTACAAGACTATGGGACTCTTGGTCCTTAATAGTTAGTTGACAGTGTTAGTATTCCCTTTGCTCTTACAATTTGTTTGAAAAGTGGGAGAATGTTAGGAAAATGTATCAACCTTGCATCTTAATGTTGAGAACACTAAAATATAATGTTCAAGCTACGGAGGTCATTTTTGGCTCTAGAAATTATTGAAATGGACTTTAACCAACTAAACTAGGTTAGGGTGACATGGAGCTCTCCAAGATCTTCAATTTAAAAATAAATGGGCTCAATCAACTTCTTGGATCTAAAATTATGGCCTCTGGAAGTTAGCCCCCCCACATCAGAATTTAAGAGCATCTATGATGCATAAGAGAATTGTAAGAGGGAGTTACAAATGTTGACCAAGAATATTCACTAACCTATGAAATGTCATTATAACTCTCATAAAGCATATTTTAAGGGTTTGAATAAGATAAATTATAGCACCCAAGTTGGGAGGATAACTATGACATGTTATGATAGTGATGCAAGAGCATCTAGTGGTGTAAGGACAACCTTGCATCACCCAAAAAAAAGATGTGTTTCAAAAATTTTGATGCTCTTTCCATTTCTTTTCAAAATTTGTGGTTCTAGTTCCATAATCACTTGAATAATGATGTAGAACTTTTAGTTTTTCCAAACTGCTAAAAATAGCAACCTGCTATTTTTAGAAAGTTTGCATTTGAGCATGGATTAAAGTGAAAATTTACAGGAAGCTTCGTAACTAAAAAATAAGACCTTTGGCGAAGGAATCACGCAAAGATCATTTGTGAGTTAAAAGATAATAAAGTTTATGTTTCTCGAAAAATGCGTGAAAATTATTCAAACTCAATTTTGAGGCACTAAACAGTCCCGTACAGGCCCGAAATGGTCGAAACTAGTAGAGCCCGTTCTTAGCACGTAGAGAACTCCGTAAGATTTCTGATGCATAAAACGGTTCGTCAATTGGACACCCATATCAAAAGTTATGGCTCCCAGAAGTTGACCTATTTTTGGAGGGAGATGCAAATTTTGAAATTAGGTTGTTGGCCGCCAAAAAGGCTATTAATAACCATTTTTGGGAACCCTGGGCAGTAGTAGAAATAAGGGGGGGAAGCGTAGAGTCAAGAATAGGTGGGAAAACATAAACCCTAGCTAATTTGGGGTTACATATGGCAGATGATTCCAGAGTCTTGTTAGAGGAAGTTGTAATGTGTTGTAGCCTTTGGAGGGTTGATTCCTCTGATTGTATTTGAGCTTCTGTAATGTAATAAGTTGTCCAAATCAATAAAAAAAGTTCTATTTTCTATGTGCAATTTCTGTTGTTGTGTGTTTTATGATTTACCCCTTCATCAATCGGTATCAGAGAAAGGGTTCTTGAGTGTGTAGATAGATCGCCGACCATGAGGCAGTTTGCACCAAGACCTGAGGTTGTGGGTTTGCTGCAGAGATCAAGATGCCTCCACAAAGAAATCATATTGGGAGGAATGCTTTGACAGAAGAGGGTTTTAGAGCCCTGCAAAGACAAATCGATGCATTGCAAGAGGAGTTGCGAAGAGGGTTTGAGCCAAGAACAAGAGAAGAAAGTGAGGATGAAGTGAAAGAGGAGCTATCTGAGGAAGAACAAGAAGCTGCAGGAGATCCTGCAGAAATTAGGTTGTTGAGGACCATTTCTAAGATCGGAAAGAGGCCCAGGATCGAAGTTTCTACATATTCTAGAGATTTGAATCCAGAACAACTTATTGACTAGATAATTGACATGGAGGAGTATTTCGAGTATGAAGATGTGGAGGACCCAGATCAGGTCAAGTTTGCAAAAATAAAGTTGAAAGGCCACACCAGTATTTGGTGGAAGGAGGTCCAATTAAAGAGGAATAGTAGAGGAAAAGGAAAGATCACCAGATAGGATTAGATGGTGGAGAAATTGAAGAAGCAATTCATTCTTGTGGACTATGAGATGGAGCTGCTGAAGAAGCTGTAAGGATTGAAGCAAGGTAACAAGTTTGTTAAGGAGTATACAGAAGAGTTTTATAAAATTACTATCAGGACAGGTCATGTAGAGCCCAATAAGGAGAAGGTAGCCCGTTACATTAATGGGTTGAGACCAAGTATTCAAGAGGAGTTGAGCCTGGTCAGAATGGCTGCCATAGTAGATGGATACCAGTTTTCCCTAAAGGTGGAAGAGAAGCTGAATAAAAGATTTGACAGCAAGCAAAGGGGAAGAGGTCAAGGCGGAAGGACTGGTGGAAGACCCTATGGGGGCCGAAATGAAGATTCAAAGAAAAGTGAAGAAGCTGGCACCAATCAAAATCAAAGAGGAGATAATACCTACCACCCTCGTGACTAGAACAATGGAGAGCAAAGAGGAAGAGGAAGAGGCCAACCTGGGCAAGGACCTGGAAGAGGAGGTTTCAGAGGAACCTGTTTCCAATGTGGAGAAGAAAGGCATCGAGCATACGAGTGTCCGCAACATCAAGGAAGGACAAATAGAAGACCTGAAGGTAATGCACGAGTTGCACATGTAGATGAAGATGCGCAGTCTGAGCGTTCTGAAGATGCTGAAAGGGGAGAAACCCTAGTTGTTAGAAGAACTTTGTTGAATGAGTAGAAAGAACCCAATTAGAGGAAGAGCTTATTTCGCACCAGGTGCAAATGTGAAGGTAAGTGTTGTGATATTATTATCGACAATGGAAGCACTGACAATCTTGTTTTAGAGGAGATGGTTGAGAAGTTGAAGTTGACAAGAAGAAAGTATCCACATCCATATCGGATTGTATGGTTGCAAAAGGACCATAGAGCTTTGGTCAATGAGTAGTGTTTAGTGAAGTTCAAGATTGGGGACTACCATGATGAGGTGTTGTGTGATATCATACCGATGGATGCATGCCATATGCTACTGGGAAGGCCGTGGCAGTATGATAGGAGTGCTGTCCATGATAGCCGTGCAAACACTTATTCTCTAACAAAGGATGAAGTTCATCATAAGTTGAAGCCCTTGAAGGCGGTGGAAGAAAAGGTATGTAGTACTGCCAGAATTTGCTTGGTAGATGGTAGGAAAGTTTTGAAAGGTATGAAGCATGAGTGTCATTGCTTTGCATTGATTCCTAAGATTAGTCAAGAGAAATGTGAAGATGTACCAGTAGAAGTTTCAGATATGTTGGAAGAATTTTAGGACATTGTCTCTGATAATGTACCAGAAGGTTTACCACCGGTGAGGAAGATAAATCATCAAATGGACTTGATATCGGAGCTAGTTTGTTGAATAGGGCAACCCACAGAATGACCCTTGCAGAGAGTGAAGAGCTAAACATACAAGTTCAAGAGCTATTAAGGGGCTGATAAGAGAAAGCCTAAGTCCATGTGTGGTACCTGCAG
Organism: Cunninghamia lanceolata; assembly: GCA_027924645.1. Taxonomy (NCBI): domain Eukaryota; kingdom Viridiplantae; phylum Streptophyta; class Pinopsida; order Cupressales; family Cupressaceae; genus Cunninghamia; species Cunninghamia lanceolata. The sequence continues at coordinate 1,540,149 of BSBN01000143.1, read as the reverse complement.
TACTAGCACCGAAGAAAGATGGAGAGTGGAGAATGTGTACAGATTCTTGAGCCATCAACAAGATCACGATCAAGTACAGATTTCCATTACCTAGAATGGATGACATAATGGATTGTTTGAGTGGAGCCAAGTACTTCACGAAGATTGATCTGAAGAGTGGGTATCACCAAATCTGAATCAGAGAAGGAGATGAATGGAAGATAGCCTTCAAGACAAAGGAAGGTTTGTATGAGTGGTTAGTCATGCCATTTGAGCTAACCAATGCACCAAGCACATTCATGTGGCTCATGAATGAAGTACTGAAAGAATTTTTGGGAAGTTTTGTTATTGTCTATTTAGATGATATTTTGATTTTCAGTAAAACTTGGGATGAGCATCTGATGCATATCAGAAGAGTTTTAGAGAAGCTGAGGGAGGAGAAGTTGCTAATTAATCTGAAGAAATGTAGTTTTGCAAAGAAGGAGTTGGTATACCTGAGATTTGTTGTCTCAGAGGAAGGTCTTAAGATGGACCCAAAAAAAGTAAGGGCTATCATTGAATGGCCTACACCAAGGAGTGCCATAGAGGTACAATCTTTTCATGGTTTGGCAAGTTTTTACAGAAAGTTTATCAAAAATTTTAGTAGCATTTGTGCACCCTTGACTGAGACAATGAGAGGGGATAGAAAAGAGTTTAGATGGACTAAAGGAGTAGACAAAAGTTTTGACACATTGAAGCAAAAAGTTATAGAGCAACCTGTTTTGGCACTTCCATATTTCAATAAGGTATTTCAGGTAGATTGTGATGCTAGTGGTAGTGCTATAGGAGCTGTTTTGAGTCAAGAAGATAAGCCCATTGCCTATTTAGTGAGAAGATTAATGATGCCAAGAAAAAGTATTTTATTTATGATCAAGAATTTTATGCAATAGTTCAGGCTTTAAAGAAATAGAGACATTATTTGTTGCCAAAAAAGTTTGTTTTATACACTGATCATCAAGTTTTACAGTATCTTAATAGTCAAGGGAAGTTGAACCAAAGGCACTTAAAATGGGTTGAGTTTTTGTAGAGCTATACTTTTGTTTTGAAGCACAGGAGTGGGAAGTCCAACAAAGTTGTAGATGCCTTGAGTAGAAGGTAAAATTTGTTGACATAAATGAAGATAGAGGTTGTTGGGTTCGATGAGCTCAAAAGTTTGTATCTTGAAGATCCAGATTTTGTAGAGGCTTAGAAAGCTTGTCTGGAACCTGTTACTTTGGATAGGACAAAATGATTGGATTTCATAATCCAAGATGGCATGTTGTTTAAAGGAAGCCAGTTGTGCATTCGAAGGAGTTCCATGAGAGAGAACCTGATTAAGGAGAAGCATAGTGGAGGATTGGCTGGACACTTTGGTCGAGATAAGACCATTGCTATTGTTGGTGAAAATTATTATTGGCCACAGTTGCAGCACGATGTGAGGAAATATATGCAAAGTTGCAGAGTATGTCAGATGGTGAAAGGAGCAAGTCAAAAGACAGGTCTATATCAGCCATTACCTATACTAGAGAAGCCATGGGATGATATCAATATGGATTTTGTTCTTGGTTTACCAAGGACACAGAGAGGGCATGATTCCATTTTTGTGGTGGTGGACAAATTCTCAAAGATGACACATTTTATTCCTTGCAAGAAGACTAATGAGTTATTTTTTAGGAAGGTGGTGAGATTACACAGTCTACCGAAGAGCATAGTTTCAGATCGAGATACCAAGTTTGTTGGTTATTTCTAGAGGACATTGTGGAAGAAGTTGAATACAGATTTGAAGTTCAGTTCTGCACACCATCCACAGACTGATGGACAGACCAAAGTGGTGAATAGGAGTTTGGGTAACCTGCTACGATGCTTAGTAGGAGATAAGCCTAAGGGATGGGATTTGATTTCACCACAAGCAGAATTTGCTTATAACAATTCTATCAATAGGAGTGTTGGTAAATCACCATTCCAGATTGTATATGGGAATAGTCTAAGAAATGCTTCAGAGTTAAGAAATCTGGACAAAGGAGAAAAGACAAGTGCCGAGGCTGAAGACTTTGAAGAACACATGAAGAATTTGCATGAAGAGGTGAAAAAGCACATTAATAAGATGAATATTCAATACAAGGATAAGGTAGATTAGAAGAGGAGATATAAGGAATTCCAGGTAGGAGATGAAGTCATAGTTCACTTGAGAAAAGAAAGGTTCCCAATTGGAACATACAATAAGCTGAAAATGAAGAAATTTGGACCATGCAGAATTTTGAAGAAACATGATTCAAGAAATGCATATGAGGTAGAGCTACCAAGTGGGATCAACATTTCCCCTATTTTCAACATTGTTGATTTATCATAATATCATGAAGGTGGAACAGAGGATGGACCAACAGAAGAATAGTGGAGTATTCTAGCATCTACTTCAACCGAGGAGATAGAAGCGATCTTGGATAGCCGTGTGGGAAGAAGTACTCAGAACAGGTAATATGAAGAATATCTGATGAAATGGAAAGGAAGGCCTATTGAAGATTCTTCTTGGTTGTTTAAGGCAGAGGTTGACTGTTTGGGTTTTCCTCACACAAACACATGAGACGTGACAGGGTCACTTCTTAAATTACCCTGGGTGTTTGATGCAGGAGCATCCAGTGGTGTAAGGGCAATCTTGCATCACCCAAAAAAAATATGTTTCAAAATTGTTGATGTTCTTACCATTTCTTTTCAAAATTTGTGGTTTTGGTTCCATAATCACTTGAATAATGATGTAGAACTTTTAGTTTTTCCAAACTGCTAAAAATAGCAACCTGCTATTTTTAGAAAGTTTGCATTTGGGCACGGATTGAAGTGAAAATTTACAGGAAGTTTCATAACTAAAAATAAGACCTTTGGCGAAGGAATCATGCAAAGATCATTTGTGAGTTGAAAGATATTAAAGTTTTTGTTTCCTGAAAAACCCCTGAAAATTATTCAAACTCAGGTTTGAGGCACTAAACAGCCCCATATAGGCCCGAAAATGGCCAAAACTGGCAGAACATTTCTTAGCACATAGAGCACTTCGTGATCTTTCTGATGCATAAAACAGTTCGTCAATCGGACACCCAAATCAAAAGTTATGGCTCCCAGAAGTTGACCTATTTTTGGAGGGAGATGCAAATTTTGAAATTAGGTTGTTGGTCACCAAAAAGGCTATTAATAACCATTTTTGGGAACCCTGGGCAGTAGTAGAGTTAAGGGGGGAAGCATATAGTCAAGAATAGGCGGGAAAATAGAAACCCTAGCTGATTTGAGGTTACATATGGCAAATGATTCTAGAGTCTTGTGAGAGAAAGCTGTAATGTGTTGTAGCCTATGGAGGGTTGATTCCTCTGATTGTATTTGAGCTTCTATAATGTAATAAGTTGTCCAAATCAATAAAAAAAAAGTTTTATTTTCTGTGTGCAATTTTTGTTGTTGTGTGTTTTATGATTTACCCCCTTCATCAAATAGATTTTTATGATAGGTCTAAGGAATATGCTATATTTAGCATGAGGATTGTTCTTGGGATTTGGGCACCACTTTGGGGTGGTATTAGTTTATGGTTTTGTGATTTCCCTTTGGTGATTTCATGTATTAGTTTCTCTATTTATTGGGTGCTTGGGATGGAGTTTGCATATTATATTTTGTAGGTATTGTTATGCTACTAATATTACTCTAGATGTGAGTGTTAGAATTGTTTCTTGTGAAGGCCCTTTGCCTAGATTGTCTTGTAATCAATATTTGTTACTTTCATTAATACATCAGTTCAAAGTTTAGAGGTTGGGTGAAAGGGTTTTCCTAGGATACATTATTATGTTATGGTGAATAATTTTATTGTTTCTTTCCTACAAATTATTTTAGATCATCTTTTAGTTCATCTCTCCTCTTAGATTAGTGTAAGAAGCATTTTCACATCTTAGCTTCATTTTAATGGTGATACTTGAAAAGGTTAATACCTTGGAAAATTTTGCAAATATTTTGAAAAAACCTGTGAACATAGAGAAGTTCAAGTGATGTGATGAGTCTATGGGCCTCTCAGACATTAGATGGTAGTCCATAGTTTTGATGGTGACTCTCTTTTTCTCTTACAAGGTATATGACAAGTGGGAGAATGTTGGGATAGGTGTGACATACACCTTACATTCTTAACAACTGAATTATTATTTATTTATTAGTTATTTGTAAGCCCTCATGAAAAAGGGCATCCCACTTTGAGGCGACACTATTTTGCATGTGTAATGTATCCTATGATGTGTGTAAGAGAATCTTGTCATGTAAGATGTGTAAGAGTATCTATGACAATGTAAGAGTGTGTAAGAGAATTTATGATGTATGTAAGAGCATGTAAGAGGGAGGTTATATAGTGGGCTTGACTTGACTTGTTGACCAACTTATGGCATTCAAGAATGATGTGTTATAAGACATCTTTAAATGGAGATAATGGAACAAAAATGGAGCATCCAAGTTGGGCATGAGGCTATGCCAACCTTATGATGTGTCAAAGCACATTCTAAAAATAGCCTAGAGACCCACCTTCAAATAGAGCATTATAGGGGGGAGGGAAATAGACAAATACACACACACACAGAATTTTTATATAATTTTTTATCTAGTTTTTTGTCTATTGGTTTTTTATTTAACTAATTGACATGATCATTCAAAGTGGTTGCCCAACAATGTTCTTTACACTAAGTGCAATAGATACAAAGTGGCTAGACTTGCATAGTATTATGCCAACTACATAGCCTTCAAATCCACAACAAGCTTCTAAATGGAAGGTACAAAACATAGTTCAAACTCCACACCTTGTTGCACTCAACATGCACCATAGATTCACAACCTTTCATGAAGAGGTCTTACAAAAGATTCTTGGTGCAAATGACTACTGGCATAGGTAAGAAAACTTCTGGAACCTTTAAACAACAAAATATTTTGTTCTAATCTTTCAATAATTACTTAATAATAATCTATCTCAAAAGATATGATTGACAACATAGAGGCTCTGCACATATTCATGGTTTCCTCTGGCTCTAGCAAGCACTTGACATTAGAAAGCTGCAGTGGAATAACCTAGCAATGTCTCTTCTTGGAACCCACAAAGTGCTGAAGCGAGAAATCATACTTTGCATCAAACTATCCTTAACGATCCCTACCTGATGGACACAAGAATGATTGATGCTATGGCCCTTTCTATTGATTACATTGAGTTGCTCAATCATGTGCAATGACATACAAAGTGTACCTTATAGACATGTTTGAAAACATCTCTTGCATGTCATTACAAAGCACTCTGGACTTTACGAGAAAAAATCATCTTTAACAATTGTTGAGAATAGCCATCCTAAATACATATGTGCTCGTAATGATGATCAATTAAATGTTCACAACTCTCTTATCCTTTCCATATGGAGAGCTAATGTATATTGCTAGCTTGTTCTTTCAACTAGTGCAATGCTTAAGTATATATTACAAAATATGCATCTAAGGTTGAGCATAAGTATGAAACATACCACAATATGTTGATTCGCATATCGACTAGCACTGACTTTGAAAAGCCAGCCCCATTTGCATTTTGAAGCTCTTAGCAGAGAGTCTTGTTGATTATAATATAAGTTCCCAGGAAACTTGACACTTGTTGTTAAAACTAACTCTCAATATGTAGGACTTGTTATTTGTTTGTTTGAATGTAAATAAAAAATAGTTCCAATGGATACCTATCTCTAATAATGACAATGCCTCAACTTCAAGCTTCATTGATGCGTACATGGCATGTCCTGTAGCACTGGAAACAATGCCACTTATTGAAGTTGCAAGAAAATGGACATTTTCATCTTCTCAAAGGACCAACAAATGGAAAAGAGTGTTTAATAACAGCTATTTTTTGAGTCTCCCCTTGATTCACAACCATCCCAACAAAAGATGATGCAGGTTTTGAAGTCTTTTGTTGGAGTGAGCTAATTTTGTACCATGCCTTTTGAAGTTACATAAACAATGATATTGGTTCATCAACGAAAGATATTGTGAACCATTGGGAGAGAATTTCTACCACCTACTGTCCATGGCATGTACATTGTACACCTATAGACCCACTGATAGACACCAATGATGAATCTCCTTCCAACAGGGACAATGTAATACAAGAAGATAGTCCTGATGAATGGCAAGTCTTGTCAAGATTCAATCTAGATCTTCATTTTCAACTAGATGGCCTTGACATGCTTAGATGGCATGAGATCGACCAGAACAATAATTGGGCTACACCAACCTTCAATCCATCTTTAAAACAAACAACAATTGGTTTCATTGAAGCCAATTGTCCAATGTTCCATGTCCCTCATGTTATCACTCAACCTACACCAAACAATTTGTCTACAGAATAATGGAAAGCATATGATATAATTATTTCACATTCTTCTACCATGGAACTACAGCTGTCAATTAAAATGATCATCTAGGGAACTATAGGAATAGGAAAATTGCACTTGATAACATACATCAAATCCACTCTCATGGCAATAGCCCCACATGGAAAATCACCATTATTATTGCTCACACCAATTGGAGTTGCAACTTTCAACATACAAGCATCCACGATACATTTGGGGCTGTGCATACCAATAAAGGAGATTAACCCATTACAAGGATAAACACTAGCAACATTCCAAGAAAACATGTTTTTCATTTGTTACATTCTAATAGATGAAATGAATTTCATCGGCCCAAGGTTGCTCAAACGCATTGATATTAGGTTGCGCGAAGCATTTCCCAATCACAATCACATCCCATTTGGTGCTTGTTCAATCATCCTCTTCAGTGATTTGGGTTAGCTCCCCCAAGTCAAAGATATTCCCATGTATGTTGGAGCATCATATGGCATAATGCTCTGGCGAAGCTTTGACACAGTAATAACACTAACCAAAATATTTTGCTAGACTAGAGAAGAACCAACACAAATTGTTTTTCATGCTCTTCACTCAAATATAAGAAATCCAGAGCCAAGGCTTGAAGATTGGTAGGTTCTAATGTCAAATTCTAATTCAATGCTTACCTCTACTAAAAAATCAAAATTTTCTTCTTCATGAATACATTTATTTACAACAAATGAATTGGTTTCCCTGCATAATAAACATATGCTCCAATCTTTGTCAATACCCATTACCAGATCCACTATAGAGCAACTTAAGGGCACATCATGCCCAAATCCAGATGATGAACAACTTGAAGCCAACATTCTCTTATGCATTGGCCAACAAGTTATGCTAAGTTCTAATTTGTGGTTGGGAACATGCCTTGTAAATGGTGCACTGGGGCAAGTTCAAAAAATTGAATATCAAGATGGTCATAATCCCCCCAACCTTCTCTTATTTGTTGTGGTACAATTCAAGCATTACATAGGCCCATCTTGGGATCACAACAATCCAAAAAATGTGCCCATTGCCCTGCTAAGTCGTGGTGGGTGTCGCCAAATTCCTCTAAAAATGACTTAGGTGTTAACAATGCATAAATTATAGGGTTACTTGAAAGGGAAACAATCAACAGCGGCAACATTGATCGCCAAGGGCTAACATTCACAGTGATATCAAGAGTACAAAACCTTGCAAGCCTTTGAATATGCCCAGGCTTCACATTCCAAAGATATGCACGCATGTAGCATAGCCCTTTGTTGCACTCAGAAAATAAGAAGAGGACCGGTTAACAACACTTTCACATGCAAATGGTTGACTGACAAAAATAAACCAAGTAAAAGTTGTCATTTCTATACCTATTTGCTAATTCACCTATGGAGATTTCTCCTTTTATTCACAACAAACTTTTATTTCCACCATGTATACATGTTTATTTTACTCCATTTCATTTCCACCACAAAACAACAACACACATCATTACATGATTTCAATGTTCTAATGATGGATGGCAATCATCAACTCAAAATTGACCCCAAAAAACCTCTTCACTACTCTTACAAATATGTCCCCGTTTATTGCTCTTGACAACTCAATTTTCAAAACTACATATACTTGAAATTTCCCTGTATGCAAAATAATATTTACTTTTTCCATGTTAAAAATCCTTCCCACATCTAATCTCGGCGTACCCATTGCACACCAAGGTGCGGTTGCTAGTTTGATATATTGCAGAAACTCTGCTTGCACTTAAAAAAAAATATGGTTTATAGATGACTAATGTAATGGTCCCACAAAGGGGGTGCTCCCGAATTTTCCTAGCCGTACGGATGAGCATAATGTATAATATATAAAATATCTTGCAAGAAAAATCCGCCCCAATCCTCTTGGCTGATGCTAAGTTGGTCCCCCAAACTTCCAAAAAGTAAAATGTGAGGTCCATTATCTAGGAAGGAGATGTTTTAATTGAAACTGTGTTTTGAAATTTGTCATGAAATTTGTCGTGGGATAAAAGCAGGATCTGGTCCCGGACTAATCCTTCAATAAAATCAAACAAAACAAAACAAAACAAACTTCTCAGGAAATTAAGAAGCGAGAATAAATAGGAGTTGCAAGAATAAATAGGAGTTGCAGCCTCCTCCATTCCCATTCAATCCTAATTACTAAGTCAAAGAGTTCTTCCTGATTTCTCTTGCTTATAACAAATCAAGTTTAAAAGAAGGTAATTCTCGAACATGTATATAGAGGAAAAGGTGGAGAATACAAATATGGTAGGTGATTCAGTTGGGTATTTGCATGGGGAAGTTCGAAGCCTGAAGCGCTCTCTTCACCGTTTCATAATTGCTGTTACAGTGCTTTCCATTGTTGTTGTGGCTCTTTTCATTGCTCTCATTGCAGTAGGAGTCTCTCAGCACGCTTCTATTAAGAATATTGGGCAGAGGGCTGGGATTATTAAGAATCCTAAAGTTGCTTTTGCCACAGGGTTTGGGGATAGGAACATTGAGGGGCTTAACTATGGAGGGAGTTTGTTTAGAGGCAGTGGATTCTGGTCCACAAAACAGCCTTTACCAGGTATATTATAGGAAGTAGTACAAAGAGGGTTTACCAGCTATTTTACAAGATGTGATAATTGTATTATCTACTTGATTGATGATTGTGTGAAAAAATGTTCTGTTGGTGATTTCAGTAAGGGCAATTTTAAATATTGCCAATCAGCCTTATAAAAGATCACTGAGAGGTGCTGTTGATGGTTGATAATTTAGTAAAAATAGTTCCTCATGCATATCTTTATTAGTTCCTTTACCTCTTTCAGATCAGCTATGGTGGGCTGTTGATAATTTATAATAGCAGGTCCTCCACAACATCCTGACCAATTCCTTTTACCTCTTTTAAATTAGTTAAAGTGATCTAATGATGAAGGCTTGTCTGCTTTATAGAATAGGCACCTGTTCAATCAATATAGGCCCAATGTTGAGTTGTTTTTTATTAAAAAAATCCCATACACCAAATTTGATTGGGATTTATAGAATTATCTTGTCTCATATTCCAATACTTTACCTTCTTTAGAAAGAGAGTAGCAATTGCTTAGAGGCTTTATTGACAGTAATGACCTCTGACCATTAAATTTATTGGATCTTGTAAATCCAAAGGGCTTATCAATCACATGTTTTAGCAGTTTTTGGGGTACCTGTTGACCATGCAGCCCACCTTCTATTTTCTATTTTCCAAAAAATTATCGACTCATGTGATTAATTCATTAGTCGTTTGAAACCAGGTCCCTTTCTTAGCTTCTTGATTTTTTTTTAACTAGTAGAATCAAACATCTCATTGATATTGGATATTAGTTCTAGCGTTACCACTTTAGCAGTAATGCAGAGATTAAAAGATGAAACAGAAGATGAATCAAGATATAATCAGGGAGTTTTATCCAATTTTCTAAATTCAATAGAGGAAATTTAGAGACTGGAAAATAGTGATTTTTTAAATCCTTCTTGTGGTGTGTATCTTTTGTATTACAAAGCCTTAAAGTTTTCTTCTCTATTTTACAGGCAACTTAACAGACCATGCTGCACTTGGTTACAATGAGGAGAATGTATTCATCATCGGTGGAGCCATTACCAATGGGAGCATAACAAGTGAAGTATGGATGTATAATACAGTCTTCCATACCTACACAAATAAAGCTCCCATGCCTGAACCTAGGTACCGATTTGGTGCAGCTTTGGTGAAAGGTGAACTCTAATAAAAACTACACACTTTTCCTTTCCACAAGACATATTCTTTCTATTCTAAGAGGCTTGTTGATTTTATGACAGACAAAATCTATGTTGTTGGAGGAAGAAATAGTACCGATGATACTGATGAGGCCATGACTAAATCTACGTTCATATATGACATCCAGAAAAACACATGGTCAAAAGGGAAGGATTCACTTGAATATCATAGTGATACATGTGCAGTTTCCTTGGATGGGAAGGTAAGATATCTCTCCATTCTATAAGTATTAGACCCACCATTGTAGTAGATAACAAAGTTGGAATTTAAAGAAAAAATTCAATTTGTTTTACGAGGTGCCCTTCAGCTTAGATGCCATGACTAAATGGTATCTCTGTCTTTTATTAAGACTTGCCTCTGGACTCGTTCATTGGGGTGTGCCATATATAGAATTGGATGTGATTGTCTATCTGATTATACATTCAAATCTTTCCATCCTATGAAAAATAGGAAAATAGTTGTTCTGAATGTAAATAGCATGTATTGAATCTGAATTTATATGTTTATCTTATCTAAAAAGAAAGAATCCTAAAATGTTATGAAGATCCTGTTTTGAAAAATTATAAGTTCACTAGGCCTCTTGGAAGGTTGAATCCTGTGCCTATTTGATGCCAATAGGTGTACATGATTGGAGGCTTTGGACAAGGTTACTCATATTTGGACGTGGCTGAAGTTTATGACCCTGAACAAAATGAATGGACAGTGCTTCCCAAAATGCCAACTGCTAGAGGAGATCTTATGTGTGTTGCTGCTGCTGGGGAAATTTATGTCCTTGGAGGGTACTATGATGTAAGTAATCATTCAGACTCATGGTTTCTAGTGTTTAGAGGATAACTCTGTCAACTGATGTTATTTCAAAATTCTAACATTATCAACATGCCAGGATTGATTATTAATTATTATCAAAAGTGTTGAATTTGGTTAGTGAAATGGTGGTTTAGATTTTGCAAGCTCTGAGTTCCCTCTCCAAGTCTGGTGGCAGGGAAAGAGATCCTTCCATTCATATTTTCCTTCCCTAATATAGACGCTAAACCATGATGATGATCTAGTAACTTTTAACTAACTTTAGATTAATTTGATCTGGATGACCTTTAAAATGTATTATTGAGTCTTATAAGGTAATATATCTTAGTAGGTATGAGTATTCCACAGTTGAGTTGAATCCAGAAGTACTCTCACATTAATATATCTTTAACTTTATTCTACAGTATAAAAAGATTTATCATTTTTATATTTATAAATATAAAAATGAACATACATAAGTTATTTTAATTTTTATAATTTAATTTTTTTTATGTTACAAAATTATATAAATTTATTGACAAATTAAAAGGAAATAATTTTCATCTTCAACTTAGTCAGTATCCCAAATTTTAAAATTCTCAGAGTTTTGTTCTCATGTTTGTGACTGTGATCACTCACTGAAACATGTTCAAAACAGGTTGGTTCCTAATCATTCCATTATTAGCCTTATTTTGAGAATTTACTACTCTTCCTTGAATTCTTGGGATCGCCTTTTTTTATTAGTACTCAATTATTTTATTGAAAAAATGCTGGTTAATGCTGTCCCTCCGCTAAACTACCCTTATATGAGGCTTCAACCGCATCACTGGGAGGGTTTTTAACGCATCTTGTCACTGGACCACACCCTCTGGTCTGGTGTCTGTATTTTTAGAAATATCAAATATGATAGTATGGAAATTGATCATAAAATGACACTATTGAATGCATTCTGTGTCATTTATATTTCTTAAATGGGAGGCAGTTCTCCTATTCATTCTCTGAGACCCTATTCTGCAATGCATATAATTGTGAGTCTTACAAGATATTGATTGACTTTAAAAGAAGATATGAATTGATGTATGATGAAAATAGCAGGGCATTTGTATTTGCACAGTAATAAACATAAAATATAATGATAATATTATTGAATTCATGTTAGAATGTATTAAAATATGACTTTGATAAAACTTTTTAAATATAACTTCTTGAACTATCATCTTACTGAAATGTAACTAATTATTTAATAACAATACTAAACTACAAATCACTAAGATGACTTTATTAATGTAAACCTTAATACTAGAAAGTGCAAATAACTAACATAGGACATAATTCATAATTGTATCTTTTATTATGTTATGCAGAGGTGACTGACAAAATAGGATTGAATTGTGCGTGCAGAATCCCAGCAATCCAAACAATTCATTTTCTAGTAAAATGGAGTCCTACAATCCTAAGGCTATGGAGTGGACACCTCAACCGGATCTGCTTACCCCGCGTGGAGATGCAGTAAATTTTCTCTTGACCTATTTTTAAACTTTTCCTTATACGGGTATAGATAATAACTTTTAGCTTTCTTTAGACCAAATTGGTAATATGGAATTTATGGAATGCATCAAAACATCAATTTGAAAAATAGAGTGGATTGAATGCAAACAGTCACTTTGAATTAGGTATCAAACATGTATCTTCATGCCAGATCTAGCTTGTTGATAGCTATTCTTGAGGCTTAGAATGTGACATACAAAGTAGAGGTTTTACTTTTAAAATAGATTCCACACAGAAACGCATAATTTTCAAATCATACGTATGTATACAACTATACAACTATGTTCAATCCTCTTTAGTTTACCCACAATTTGGGTCCAACTTCTACAGTGTGGATTTAATACAAACAGTCACTTTGATCTGGGTATCAAACATGCAGATATCTTTCATGACAGATTATGTACTCTTTCATCTAGCTTGTTGATAGCTATTCTTGAGGTTCAGGATTCAAGAAAAAAATAGAGGTTTTAAGATAGCTTCCACTTGATTGTGAATTGGAATAAGGTTGAAGCAGCTTCTAGAATTATTTATAAACAAGACTGCTTTATATTTGTTTTATTTTTATTGGTCAAAATTGACATTTGATTATTGAAGTGGATGATGTTTAAGAACAATCCCTCTGTAGTCAATAAAATATCTTCTCCTGAATGACCTCCACTATAATTAATAAAATTACTTATAAACATTACTACTTTATATTTCAAACAGGGAATAGCTTTGCTTCCAGGAGACAAAATTATGCTCATTGGTGGAGAAGGTCAATACAAAAATCAGAGTGATTTTAAATATCCAAAGCATGTCAATGAGGTATGGGAGGGTAATACTCAATTTTTTCTATAGAGAATGCAATGTTTTTTCCTCTTTTTTATTTGAAAATAAAGCATTTGAAACTGTGGGCAGGTATACTATGTATCAGACCGAACATGGGTAGAGAAGGCTATGATACCAACAGCAAGGTTTAGAACAGCAACTACCCAAGTTGGAGGGTTGGCCTATGTATTTGGAGGTGCTGATCTCTGTATAGATAAACTTGTTTGCCCTGCACTGGACACTACAGAGGTTTACTTAGATGTGGATCATCCTCATGTTTATATATACCTCAAGAATGATCCCTACTATAATGACAATGCAGCTCTTAGTCTTTATCCTTTTTGATATTTTAGTCTCAAAACTCTGGCAAAAAAATATCAATTTGAGAAAAGAGACAATGTAATCTCCCATCTATTTGCTAAGAGTTCGGTGGATGCTGTTTTCTAATAAGAATATCTTTCCATGCACTATGAAAGGAGATATTGGACCGGGTCCATATTGATATTTTTGGAGTGTTTTTTAGTAGTATCTTGTCTCCTCTTAAACTAAATTACACTCGATAAATCGTAAATTAGATTGGGTCCATTTTGATATTTTGGAAGGGTATTTAGTGGTATTTCCTCTCCTATTAACCTAAATAGTCACGGGGTTTACTTGTTGCATTATAGTCTATGTTGTTTATAATTTCCAACCTCTATGAGATGTTTAAATAAACTTAGTGTTTTCAATGTCCCCCCTCTTAGAACTGAGCTTTGTGATATTGAGATCTCATGGCAAGTTATACACTTGGATATATTCATATGTGATTCACTATAAAGGTCAAAGAGTTTATCCGTGAAGAAGCACTTGTGGACATGCACTTGAGGTAATGGTGCAAGGGCAAGTTGTTTGATCTTTTGTATGAAGAGTTTTGGGTAGAGTTATTAGAACATTTGTTTGATTGGTTGGTAGCATGGATGAAACAATGCAAATCCAAATACTGAAGAGCATTCAAGTGGATGGTAGAGAACATTATGTGACTTCAATAGTTGGATATTGTGTTGACATGTGCCATTGACACTTTTGTCAAGGGCACCATTGACAATCATACTTTTAGTTTTCTATCTAAACATACAAGTCTATAGATGAAGCGTTGCATAAATCTGTAATCATGATTTGATGCAAACTCTTGAAGCAACTTTCACTTTGGGTCAAGATGTTGCTTGTTGATAAATGCATCGAGGACCTAAGTATAGAGTAGGCACCATTGCGCATTAGGGTGTGTGGTTGGGAATGCAACAGTTCATCATTCAAGTTTTTTTAGGCGTAAACATGGATGCCAACAACTCTAGGCAAGAATATAAGACGAGAATAGATTTTTTTAGAGGTGAATCTTAGCCAAATTGTGAATAGTTCAAATAAGGGCCTCTATTTTTTGTCAAATAGGACAAGCTTTAAGGAGAACTAAATCACCACATTTTTACGAAAAATTAGTTCAGCGCTAGTTAAATTGCCTGAGCATTATTTTATTAAACTTTTAAATTGAATTATTTCACCACAATAAATGATGTGTGATTGGAGCTTAATTGCCTAAAGTTTATAATACACATTACAAATCGAAATCATATTTGCCATTAATATTATGTTCCTGCTTATTTTCGGGGCCATATTGCCATTACTATTAAATTTTCACTTTCTTTTGGGACTACATTAGCTTTGAAATTAAAATTTGGCAAGATTTGTCACATGGAAATAGTATATAATTAGGTTTTCAAGGGTTGTGTTGTGGCCTCTTAGTGTAGGCTATGCTATAGACAAAATCACAGTCCTATGGTAGCAACAAGACCATTGAACATGAATTGATAATATTGTGTTGTGATGCATGACACTTGTATTCTCCTTTCTCTCCTTTATTATCATGGCCTCTAAAACTGGGGCATACAAAGCCTCAAATTTGATGATTATGAAGAATAAATGTAGCATAGAGTTCATGTACTAATATTACTTTTTAATGTTTGCATGGATAAGAATTGAGATCTTGTCTGCAGTTTGTGATAGGTATTCACTTTATAGTTTATACAATGTTTGCAATGGCTCTTCTGGTGTTGGTGCTACAAGATGAGGTGTGAATAAGACCACATACTATGTGATCAATAGATAAATCATGGTGATTCATGTATGGATTGCAAGTGTCTAATAAAGTGTATTTAGTTGATAAAATGATTGTTCTTATTGATCTTCAAATTTTAGATAACTTTTGTAGAAAAAATTGCATGTCCAAATAAATCAACTTACATTACTTAATCTTTAAGTCATTTCCTTCCTAAACATGTGAAGGAATAAATCTTTATTTAACACCATTGGTTCCCTCTCTAAACTAATGGTTATGATTTCATTTTGGGAGGTAATTAGTATGTATATCATTTAAATCTTTACCCAACCTAGAATTTATTTTGGGCTATTTGATTATTCGTTAATCAACAACTAATATTAATAATTGAATGGACCAAAAGAAATTTTGGGTTAGGTAAAGATTTTAAATAACATGTTCTTATTACCTCCAAAATGAAATCATAACCATTCAATCAATAGGGCAATATAAGGTGTAGATTCATTCATAGACTAGAGTCTTCTTTTTATGGTGTGAGATTTTTAAAATGTTTAGTCCATGTTTATTCCAACACCTTCTTGATAGTAGATTCATGCTTGCCAATGAAGCCTACCACCTTGACCCCACTAGCAGTTCCTGCCCCTAAGCCGCTACTTTGGCATTATGGAAAAATAAAAGAATAAATGGGGGGACAATACTGACCAATTATGTAGATATTGATGGACCCATAATTTAGATAACATTTGATTTTATGGTTAGCCTAGGTTAATAATTTATTTTTCATAGGAAGATTTTTTTAAAGGAAGGATTTCTAATGGTATTAATGCACTTAGCTAGTATTCACCAAGAATTTACACAAATTTCTAGTGTTGTGCATATATTCACCAAGAAAATTAATATTTTTCCAAAAAAAGGAAGGATTTGCCATGAAAATTAATGCACTTAGCAAGGATTCACTAGGATTTATACAAAATTTTAGGGGCCTTCTCTTAAAGTTATCACTAAGGATGATTTACAATAAAAAATGTGAGGTTGTGATTGCCACATCTCAAGTGGATCAACCTTGTAAGGCACGTCAAGTGCAAAGGAAGTGATGCAAAGGAGGAAGCAAATTGATAGAGGAAATCACATAGGAGTAACTTCTAATGATGTATGAGCTAGAAGTAACAACTAGTTTATGAGCTGGAAGTAACAACTATGAACCATGCTTTAATTTAAAACCATGTCCCCACACATAATTTTTAGATCAAAAGGTTGTGTTTAGTGATGTGATGAGATGTGGTGGACTACAAAAAAGAAGTTGGAGCAAACAATTTGGAAAGAGGACAAATTAGATAGGTTAATTAGTTGTGTGTTTGATAAAATTGTAGGAGAGTTTAACGGGATTGCATATTTAACCACCGCACATTGGGATACCTTGATTTCATAGGTGTTCTAATAAGCACAAAAGGAAAGAACACTAGTTGAGTAGGACACATATATGATTGTAATGATGCAAAATATTATGGTGAATTATGAGCCAACATTGACCATAGTGAAGGTATTTATCGAGGATGAGGATGTTGTGTGAAGTTAGAACACATGTAAGATTGTCTAGCCTAATAATATGTCAGATGATGATAGGAAGATTAAATTATTTGATACCACACCTAGTGGCCATGTACAAGATTGGTACTCTCAATACAATCTTACTAGGAGGGTGATCCAACAATATTGTGTTCCACTTTTTGGCCAAAGTAGGACATTGAAATCAACATACTTAACTAAATTTTCACTTTTTGACACCTATAGCAATTAAACCGTTAAGAATTTGAAGATGATGTGAACTAGTGATTTTTGTGATTTTGTGTGTAGATTTTAAATATATTTGTTCAAAATTTTAAAAAAAAATTGTGAATTTTTTTACATAACCTTTAATAAGTTGTTTTTTATAGTTAGTAGTATTTTTAAAAAGTGTCGGTCAAACCATATAGTATAACTTTTTTATAGAAAAGATAAAATTCTAAATTTTTAATATAGATTCATAACACCAATATTGAGTGCGCGGATATTTTTTTATAATTTTTTGAAACATATTTTTTATTAATTTTTGAAGTGATCTTATAATAATTTAGACACAAGTTTGAGCCATATAGCGTAACTTTTTCTGTATGTATCCAAATTCATTTCTTTTTGTTGAAACAAGGAGATCAATAGCTAGTGCGCAGATATTTTTCAGAATTTTACTATTTTTCCATATGTTCAGAATTTTACAATACCTTCGAACAAAGAGCTTGATGTTCGATGAAAAACATATGTTCAGTAAAAAAAAACAATCAAATTAAATATATTCAAAATTATACTTGTTGGAAATATCATTTCGAGGGCTACAACCCTACAAATTATCTTGTCAAGTTCATTCCATTTGGAGGTCCAACCCAAGGTTTGAAATTGAAAATTCTGAGGAAATCTTGAGGCCTAAAGTGGAAGAGGTCATCCAAGGACCTTTGTTCGAAGGTATCTTCACACAAAGGTACATTCACACAAAGGTACCACCTTGGTTCAAAGATACCTTCACACAAAGGTACCTTTGTTCGAAGGTCCTTTGGGCTGCTTAAAAAAATTAAAAAAAAAATCATAACTGTCCACCTTCAAACAAAGGTGGCCGACTATTAAAATAATAATTAAAGAATTCATAACAAGAGACCTTTGTTCGAAGGTCTTGATGTTGAATTTTAAAATAAATTAACTAAAATTGAATATATATAAATAAGTAATTTAATTAAAAATTATTTGTCTTCAATTATATTCACATTTTTTAATTTTGGAAGGTTTTTAAAGACATTATATCTGGTGAAGGGGTTTTCAACTCATATTTTTCAAAGGATGAAATAGGCAATAAAAGGACAAGGCAAAATAAAGTTATGTGATCATTTTCTGAAGAAAAGGAAAAACAATTATCTCAAGTAAGGTCACAAAGATACTACAAAAAAACAAGGTATGTACATTTTTTCTTTTGTATAAAAATGTTTCAAAAATATTAGATCTAGATATGTATGTTTTAAATAGTTTTCAATAGTCTAGAATTTGTTGTAGAGGGAAAATATCACTGGCACCGTATGTATCAACTCCTTCCATGACAGGCTATTCCTTAGGACCATCTAGTGCATGTACAATGATCAAGGCCTCCCCTATCCAGTCATGCAGAGAAATTCTAGGAGATATTGCTACATCGCCACTCACAGTTATCAGTTGTAGAAAGATACACCTCATTATCTTGGCCCAAATTAATTTACACAAAGAATTAATGGTATTAATGAACTTAGCTAGAATCCACCAAGAATTCACACAAATTTCTAGTGTTGTGCATAGATTCGTCAAGAAAATTAATTTTTTTTTTCAAAAAAAGGAAGGATTTGTCATGAAAATTAATGCACTTAGCTAGGATTTGTTAGGAAATAAGTGGGTTGTACACCTTGCATAACGTTGAATATTTTTAATTATGGAAAATAAATATTTATTTGTGGTGCATCTTAAGTGATGTGTTTAGCCACATTAAATATTTATTTGGGGCCACTTGTAAAAGTTGTATGTAACATTGGGTTAGTTATTTTATGTGTGTGGGACACAGAATAATTAATTATTTATTTGGGAAATTATTTAATATTAGGAAAAAGTGAAAACTTAGTTGCAAATATTAAATGAGGGGTCAATAGTTTTGTGAACTCATCGTTTTGAGTCACATGGTTTTACCCAATACCACAAGTTGTATTTGTGTGAGCTTGAGTCTTTAAAAGTAAGCACATGGTTAGTGGTTTGGGTTGGCTTGTTGGCTAGTTGGTCGGTTGAGTGGGTTGTCATTGTATTGAACTTCTCTTGTAGGTTGCATATGTGAGGAGAGCAAGCATGGGTTGGGATTTGTGGTTACATTATTCTCATTTGCTTGTTCACATGGAGTGCAATTAGGGAGCTTGATGATTCAAAAGTATTCATGGAGGCTATGTATTATAATATTTGTTCATGAGATAATACAATGGGTGTGGATGATTTTGGAGGCTAGGTTTTCCCTCATGGAGGGTTTTCCTAGGGTATATCTTGTGTCATCTTGATGGTATGTTTGACTATTCTTTTGTATATGGATTTCTAAATACTTGTTTGCATAAATATCTCTCATAGGGTTATGTGGAAATTGTCTTTATGGCTGCACATTTCCCTTCATTTGGTATCAGAGCTTGGTTGCCATGATTGTGGTAGGAGATATACCTGGTTTTGTAACCCTTGCTATGAGTGGATTTTGTGTATAGTTGAATCCATGGCTTTGTAGGAAATGAATGAAGGCATTTTCAAGGTTACATGTGTGTTTGCAGACTTGGGTTATTGCAAATCTAGGGTTTGATGGAGTTTTGGTTGATGGGTTTTCGATTAGGGCTCTTTGTTTGGAGGTTTTAAAGGTGAGTTTTTGCAAGAGGCATCCTAGACAAAAATAGACCTCACCATTGAGTCTAGAAGTGTTAGGAATTTGCAGGTCAAATAAAACCAATTCCACATAACCCATAAGGAGAAAATGATATAACAAATAACCATAATGCAAAGATCAAATGACAAACAAGAAGGAACACAAGATATACCCTGGGAAAACCCTCAAGAGGGAAAAAACCCAGCCTCCAAAAGCATCCACACTCATATGTATTATTCAGCAATAAAGATATTACAATACATGCCATGAGTCTCCATGAATACCTCTGAACCATCAAGCACCTCTAATGCATCCTCCATTGTGTCCAAGCACGAATCCACACATCCCATGCCATGCTTCACAATACACTTGCAGGAGAGAGCTCAATACAATGACAACCTCACAAACCTATGTCTGCCAACAATGAATTAGCCAACCTCAAATAATAACATTGTGCTTGCTTTTATAATTCAATCTCACATAAATACAATGAGAAAACCATGTGCCCCAAAACCATGGGTAACACAAAACCATTGACCCCTCATTTAATTATTGGTAGTATGTTTTTTCCCAACAATTAAATAATACAAATAAACAATTAACTACTCTATGTCTCCCACACACATAAAATAATTAACCCAATTTGTTACATACAACTTATACAAGTGATATCTAAATAAATAATACAATATTATGCAAGGTGTACAACACCTATTTCCCAACATTCTCCCACTTGTTGTATACATTGCATAAGGGTCAATCTGTGAAATACATCATCATATGCAAACATGAAATCACATGAATCTCCAACATGCTCTCATGCTCCATCAAGATACCTGCAACAAAATCAAAATGACCACCATCTAAAGCAAGAACTCCTATCATCCTCCAACATACCACCTATGGAGGAAAAGGAACATGCCAAGGTGAAGATGCACCAATCCAAAGAACACAAGCATCAAATCAAAGTGATAACAAAAGGCTCCAAGTTGCTGTCAAAGGTAAAAACCCACATGAGTGGAAATAGTACCCACAACATATGCTAATACATCCAACCATCCATACCTCATAGGTATCAACAACATCAATAAACTCATGCCAACAACATATCCAACCCATATACCCCAATCACAAGCTCCATGTATAAAACTTGTCAATGAAGAACACATACATCCAGGAACTCCCACTACATGGGTAATGTAAAATCTGAAAATAGATCCAAGGCATATCAAGTCTATCGATCATCACTCAAACCAAGGTGTGGCTAATCAACAAGGCAATGTAGTATCAAGAACAATCACAATGATCCACACATGCAAGATAAATCACTGCATACTCTCTCACCATATGTCACAATAACTCTCCCAAGTCCAACCATATGAACATGATCCTCCAAGAAGTAGCCATAAGACAAAGAGAGAAAACCTGTAAATCATAATGTCCTTCTACAAGCACCTCAAAGTGCTAAGCTGTGTCAAGTATGATCTCCTCTACAACCCCAAATGAAAAGCCTCAACAACACCCAACCATTCAATCTCATAGATCAAATGAACATATGTAACATGTAACCAACATGGATGTAAGCCTCTCTAATCAAGGTAGATCAAACTCATAATCATTCCATAGCCAGGAATAAGCCCAATCACATCTCCTAAACTCCTCATAATGAACATCATAAGCCAAACCATATGAACAAGGAGATAACCATGCTAGCATCCCTCAAATGAACCCTCCAAAACCAATAACCATAGCTCAAGATTCATATCTATGAGAAGGTAAAACATAAAGAAAAATGCATCTAAAAGGATGGGCAATACCTCATAGATGATAAACCGCCGAGTGGACCAAGAGTGGGGAATGAGAATGCTCCTCTAGGATACACCAAGCCACAATGACTCTCTCCAAGAACAATCTCCTCTAAGTCCATATCCAGGTGTAGGCTCCTCGGTCTATCTGCTGAAACCTCCAAAGAGTAATTGTCTCAACAAGTGTCTCTAATCACAAGAGAACTCTAGCCTCACCTAAGTCTCCAAGTATCCATGAGCACCTCCATGATCAATCCATGTCAAACTCTGAATGCAACAACACACTATCATGAAGCTCAAGCAAATGACCAAAGTACTCAATACCAAGAGAACCAACAAGACCAATGTCAATGCTCCTAATGCACATCTACATAATCAAGAAGCCCATCACAACATCATGATCTAACCATCTCCTCCAAAGAGATCACATGCATTGATGTATACATCCTATCTCAAGAGAACTTGTATCATGCCAATACTCAAACTAGTATCCAGAGTAAAACAAGACACAATATCAACATCTCTAAACAAAGGATAAACATGTCAAACTAAAAAATCATAAACTGACACCTCAACCAAAGACTCAAAAAAGTCCTCCATGGTAAACCAAGATGTCAACACCTCCAATCACATGAAGATAACCATCTCATGTCAACAGAACTCAGAATGTCAAAGAACTCTCAATACCAAGAGCTCCTCCATGATACCAACATCCACTGCAAAAGATCATTCATCACAAATGATGAATCCACAACGCTGTCAAATCTCCCACTGAATCATGATACCGATCTATCCATGACAACAAAGTAACCATCTCCTAAATGAAGATTATCCATGGCCCCAACACAATCAAGGAATCCCACTGTAACGACAACAACTCCCAAAAGGTTGAGTAAACCATAATCTCTAAACCAAGAAGATAAAACCATCATTGTCAAAAGCTCACATAAAACCATGTATCCAAGCTATCCATGACATCGTGATAAACATGCTACAAGTCCCAACAATAGACTATCCAATCACTCTAATCATCCATCCTCTCATCCCAATGCAACATACCAATGTACAAATGACCACAGAGAAGGCCAACTAACAAAGTCTGCATAAACACTGAATCAATCTCGTTGATATAGATAGTCCACATCCGAGTCATCCCACTGTAGCCAAGGAGTAGCTAATCCACAAAACTACATAACTTGAAGATCCAAAACAAATGTAACATGCAAACTCATCATCACACTAGTAACATGCAAATTGAGATATCAAAGAAGATAACCTATAGACTCCAAGACTCAAACACCAAATCAACGCTAGATTTGATTTGCCAACAAGTCCACAAAAGAGTAGATAAAGTCAAGGAACTAATCAAGCATCCAAGAGATAAGAACAATCCCTTAAAACAACACCATAACACCACCTATAATCATGAATCAAACATTATAGCCCATACCTGTCAATTGCATACATGATCATGTCGTGCCAATGCAAAAGTGTACCTA
Source organism: Cunninghamia lanceolata (assembly GCA_027924645.1). NCBI lineage: Eukaryota > Viridiplantae > Streptophyta > Pinopsida > Cupressales > Cupressaceae > Cunninghamia > Cunninghamia lanceolata. The sequence goes on along the minus strand of BSBN01000143.1, from coordinate 1,517,002 downwards.
CATATCCATGACACCATAATCATCATCATCATTGTACTTGTACTCAACTCCCACTGAAACAAGACTCTAAGTCTCACACATGTATCAACCATGTCCTCAAACTAGAAGACAACCTATGTACCTGTCTCCATCAAAGTCCAAACTCTAAAAACACCTGTAAACTTGTATCTGGAACTACCAAATCTGAAAACCTGCTATACCATACTAATGGTCTCATAGCAACATGTACTCCCACAAATTTGTGCCCAAAAATTTATCTGAATGCTCTCACAATCGTACCCTAAATCTCAGACTCCTACAGGTGATCAAACAAGTACCAAACTCTCTCTGCACACCAAATTGAATATCTACATGATCCAAACTCTAGTACACTGCAATAACTCTCCAATGCCTATCCAAAATTGAAAATTTGATTCCATATGCAAAAGTTATGAGCATAAAACTATCCCAGAGAAACGTCTGGCTTCAAGCACCAAATTCTGACACAAACAACAAAATCTGATCATGAAACCTATACCATTACGTATTACTTAGAGATACCTTTTCGACGCCTATAAGAAGTCAAAAAATGGACACCGTGGGTGAAAGTTATGCCTCCCGGATGAAAATGCCCTCCGAGGGCTAAAAGGGGACCTTGGTGGGACCCTGTCTATACACTACTAACGTCATCGCTAATGTGGCACTGACTATGCAAATGACTAGGTGGGAGGTGGGTCGCTAACGTGGTGTATTACTGGCATCATTATCTTTGACCGATGAACTTGAAAACGTTTTCAAATATGTTTTATTGTCTCACATTTCTTGGACCCCAGAGGCATGAAGAAGGGTTTAATATTGTTTTAGGTCCGGTTTAAAACTTTGTGCTGCCATTTTTTTATTCACACCTGCTGTTAATTTTTTTTCCCACCATGGGGCTGCGGGATTCCCCGGCACCGGTCGGCCCAGGGGTTTGGTCGCTAGTGGGAGGCTAAAGCCTTCCCACCTGGCCTTGTCGAACTAGCAGTGCCGACCGAGGACCAACCAAGGCCTCTACGCAGGTATGGGGGTATGGCAGTCTGAGTACTGTCGTCGCCCCCAAAATCTTTTAATTTTTTTAAAATCATATCTTGATTTTTCATTTCGATTCTATAGTTTCTTTTTTTTTCTTGATTTTTCAACTATAGAACTATGCAGGATAATTTTTGATTTTTCTAAAAAAAATTGCCTCTATAGACAAAAATTTGTACGACTATACCTGGGGGAATTTTTTCATCTTCCAGATCCTATGGCCAAAATCGATGAAATTATATGTTTTTCTTCGCCTCTCGGGCCTCCTGGACTCAATGGCGATGTTTGTTTTGTCCTAGGAGGTCATCTGTAGAAATTCCTCCTTAAAACCCTCATATTGAAGCACACAACCAAAATCCCTTTGCCAAGATTTTTTACCTTCAGATCTGCAACATACACAGCAAATCTCTAATACCCCAAACCCCAAATCTGCAAAACAAACTGCACAAAACCTTGTAATGTTTGAAATCCTTTCATGCATTGCCATGGCTTCCATTTTGTACCAGATCTATACACACAAGGGTTATCAACAAATCCTGGGAGCTCACACCTCCCTCAACCATAAGCATGGCTCTGATACCACATGTTAGGAATTTGCAGGTCAAATAAAACCAATTCCAAATAACCCATAAGGAGAAAATGATACAACAAATAACCATAATGCAAAGATCAAGTGACAAACAAGAAAGAACACAAGATAACCCTGGGAAAACCCTCAAGAGGGAAAAACCTAGCCTCCAAAAGCATCCACACTCATATGTATTATTCAACAATAAAGATATTACAATACATGTCATGAGTCTCCATGAATACCTCTGAGCCATCAAGCACCTCCAATGCATCCTCCATTGTGTCCAAGCACAAATCCACACATCCCATGCCATGCTTCACAATATGCACTTGCAGGAGAGAGCTCAATACAATGATAGCCTCTCACAAACCTTCATCCGCCAACAATGAATTAGCCAACCTCAAATAATTACATTGTGCTTGCTTTTATAATTCAAACTCACACAAATACAATGAGAAAACCATGTGCCCAAAACCATGGGTAACACAAAACCATTGACCCCTCATTTAATTATTGATACTACATTTTTTTCCCAATAATTAAATAATACAAATAAACAATTAACTACTCTATGTGTCCCACACACATAAAATAATTAACTCAATGTTATATACAACTTATACAAGTGGTATCCAAATAAATAATACAATATGCAAGATGTATAACACCTGTTTCCCAACAAGAAGGGCCAAAAACCTATATTTTACATGACTCTGTTTGGTGACATCAAAAATTTAGCCATTTTAAGCCCTAAGGGAATCTTGTAGAGAATATTTTTGTATGGAATCAGAATATTCTGCAAGCATAGGGAATATTCCCTACGCAATGTGTTAGCGTAGGTTAGGTCTGTAGAAAAATATTTTAAAAAATAAAAGTTTTTTTTAAAGTTTGTAGGGAAAAATATTGAAAAAAAAATGATAACGTTGGGTGTTGGGGGCGTAGCCCTTAGTCGCATGGGTAACCAATGCTCAGCGGCCAGGGCTGGTGGTGCAGGAGCTTCAGTTTTAGTCATTTTTTTGACTATATCATTTTTGTGATCTTGTTATTTTAGTTTTTCCTAAGGCTTTGAAAGCCATTTTCATGTTTGTAATAAGGACTTAGTCCATTTTAATTGACTAGTCCACTAGAGTGTTTGTTAAGACCTATTTTCTAGGTTTTCTCCTTTAGAAACTTAGTTTTTTTGAAGAAAAGCTATTTTCCAACAATTCACTGCCTTCATGGGCAGTTGTACGGGCAATAGGGAAGTGGAAAGGTTGCAAAACCTTATATAAACAATACTTTGTATAAACATGCCAAAGGGGGAATGAAAGAGAGGAGTTTTAGAAGACAAAAAATAGTGATTTTCTGCTTTTTGTTGTAGACAATCAACTGGTACGGCCTGGTACGGACTGTTCATAAACTAAAATTTAGAAAATGTGTTAGGGTTGTTAAATACCTTTCATTTGCATCTAATTAGAGTTCTTGACATCTTGTGTGAAGGAAATTTCAATTCATTTTGTATAAACTGGTCTTAAACCCTCCATAGCTAGGGTTTTGGACAAAATGCATCTTTCTTCCTCTGTCCTCTAAAGATGATTGCCATTTCTTGGTGGGATGGAGGAAGGTAGAGTATATTTAGTGTTTTCTATGGTTGGTAGGTTAACTTCCTCTCTGCAAGGTGTATGGCATGCATCTAACTAGTCCTCACAGTGACTAGTTAAGAAACCAATGGTGGACAATAGCCTAAAGGAAAAAATAGTCAAATGCTTGATTAAATGAATGATGATTTCTATGTTTAATGGGGAGATAGACCTGTGTAAGAGTCCAACTAGTCCAGGGCTAGAGCCCTTGATATATTTCCTTTGTCTAACCTCAATCTAGATTGTTCTCTAGAAGGAAAGAATTGTTTACTGTCACAAAAAGCAGATTGCTGTCCTTGTTCGCTGTGACAGAGTACGGTCTTGTACTTTTGTGGAAGGTTGTGAAGTCTTCAAGGATGTTTGGGATGTGTATTAAGCCTACATGGTCTTATGAAGGACTCAGGAGTTAATGTTGTGTGAGTTAGTCTTAAGAACTACAAGGAAGTAGTCTTTTCCTTTGGCACTGTCATAAGACAGTCTTACAGAGATTTGTTGTCCACTGTCCTGTATAGTATAGAATTTAGCTTTTGGGTCAAAGACCTCAAGTTGGTCCTATCCTTGGTAGGTGTATGTGGTGTTTAGATCCTTGTTGGTAGAGGAGTGGATGCTGATTTAGTCAATGCTTAGGCTATAAGGAGTGAGCCAGTCTAGAATCTTGTTTTTATGACAGTCATGTTGCAATTTATTGTTCTCTGTCCTTGCAAGTGTAACACTTAGTGACCTGATGATGGTTGTGTTCTAAACAAGCATTTGTTGATGGTAGTATAAAGATCTTGATTAGTAGAGTTGATTGGTAGTAGTTGAGAGTTCTTGAAGGTAGATTTCTGTCCTAGGAGGTGGAGTGTGTATAAAGGCTGGTTAGAGTAGTGACTCACCTTTGGGAAGCTGAATAGCCTATGAGGGTGGACACCAGTGTGTGGTCCAGGGCTATGTCAGTTCCTTGAGAAGCCTTGTGTAGGCTTATGATAATAAACACCTTGCATACCTCTTAAAGGAAGCTTTGAGATCTAGTGAACTTCAACAGCTATTACCATTTACCTCTGCATCATATTGGTATCAGAGCCAATATTTTGATTGGAAGCAAGTGTATGTCAGAAGAGGAAATTGAAACAGAGGCTAGTACAATGCCTCCCAAGACAATGAGTCAAGATGCCATCAAGAAGTTGGTGGAAGAGATGGTTGAAGCAAGATTGCAAGAAGCAAAATTGCAAGAAGAGAAGAGGTCTAAGGGCAAGAACAAAGAAGAGGGAAGTTCTTCTTACACAAATGAAGAAATAGAGGCAGAAGAGGATCCTCTGGAGCAGGATATGTCTGCAAATCAGAAAGCCTTCTTGAATGCACTTAAGGGTGCTCATGGAGATAGTGGTGATCCCAAGATGGATGTGCCTACTTCTCATGGCAAGTTGGATGGAGATGTTCTCACCAATTGGATAGAAGCTATGTGCAACTTCTTTGATTACAAGGAGTTCAATGACAGCAAAAAGGTCAAGTTTGCCAAGACAAGGCTAAGAGGTTCTGCACTTGTATGGTGGAACTATATGCAGAGTGAGAGGGAGAAGATTGGGAAGAGTCCCATCACTAAATGGAGCAAAATGGTGGCTATGCTCAGAAGCAAGTTCATGCCACCTGACTATGAGATTCAAATCATAAGGAGATTTCAGAATTTGAGACAAAAAGACATGGATGTAGCTGCCTACACAGAAGAATTTCATAGACTCAATATGAGGGCCAATCATAATGAAGATGAAAAAGAGATGGTGGCTAGGTACCTAAATGGACTGAAATACAATCTGCAAGATGAGATCAGTTTAGTGTTACCAAAGACAGTGGATGAATGTTTCTTATTGGCATCCAGAGCAGAGGAAAAGCTGAGAAGGAAGGGTGAACAAAGTGCCAGAGGTAGAGGTGGCAGAAACCAAAGAGGAAGAGGCAATTTTGGCCGTGGACAGTTCAACAAAACTGAAAATAACAGTCAGCAAGAAACACTATCAGAAACAGAGCATAGAGGAGGCTTCAGAGGTTGGAGAAGTCATAATGGCAGGGACAGAAATGGTGGAGGAGGTAGAGGACCGGGAGTCTTCACTGGAAGATGTTATGGCTGCAACCAAGTTGGCCATACAATGAACAAATGCCCAGGGAAAGCCAGCAACTCTCATGACAGTGGGAAAAGAAATCAGTTAGTGAAAGATGATGATTGTGAAAGTGTGAATTCACCAATGGGAAGTGTTGCACCTGTTCTAGATGGAGAGAGTATGATGATCAAAAGGTCTATGTTGAAGATGCCATTGAAGCAAGAGCCCCCTCAGAGAAAGAATCTTTTCAGAACCCAAGGCCTAGCTTATGGGAAACTTTGCAAAATCATAGTGGATTCAGGGTCTACTAAGAATGTGGTATCCACTGAGATGGTTGAAAAGTGCAAGTTGAAAAGGCTGCCTCATGTCAGTCCTCACAAGATTTCTTGGTTGAACAAGAACCAAAATTTCATGGTGGAGGAACAAACTTGGGTTGAATTTGCAATTGGTGACTACAAGGACAAAGTGCTATGTGAAATCATCCCTATGGATGCATGTCATCTGCTTCTTGGCCGTCCATGGCAGTATGATGTTAAAGCTTAGCATGATGGTGAGAAGAATACTTATGTCATCACTAAGAATGGAAGAGCATTCAAAATGGATCCTTTGTTGGAGTTGCCCAGGGGAAAGGAAAATAATAGCAGTGTCATGTTGGTGAATGGCAAAGAGTTCCTAAACCTCTTGAAGGAGAATGACAATCAGGGGTATGCCTTGGTCATGAAGCCCAAGAGTGGAACAGATCAGCAAGAACAAAAATAGAAGGAGATTCCATTGGAAGTATAGCAACTTCTAGATAAGTATCAAGACCTTGTGGTAGAGGAAGTTCCCAACTCCTTACCACCCATGAGGGATATTAGCCATCAAATTGACTTAATACCTGGTGCTACATTGCCTAACAAGGCTGCATACAAGTTGACTCCACAGCAAAATGAAGAGGTGGCAAGGCAAATTCAAGATCTCCTGGAGAAAGGGCTGATTAGGAAGAGTCTAAGTCCTTGTGCAATTCCAAGTGTACTTGCTCCTAAGAAGGATGGAAAGTGGAGGCTATGCACAGATTCCAGGGCCATAAACAAGATCACCATAAGGTATAGATTCCCAATGCCAAGGATTGAAGATCTTTTGGATTATCTGGGAGGATCATGCTATTACTCAAAGATTGATTTGAAATCTGGATATCATCAAATCCGGATCAGACATGGAGATGAATGGAAGACTGCTTTCAAGACCAATGAAGGTCTTTATGAATGGCTTGTTATGACATTTGGTCTTAGCAATGCACCAAGTACATTTATGTGCCTGATGAATGAGGTATTAGTTGAATTCATTGGTAAATTTGTTATTGTTTATCTTGATGACATACTAATCTTCAGCAGGACAAGGGAAGAGCATGTGAAGCATGTTGACCAGGTGTTGGAGAAGCTGCATGAGCACAAGTTGATGATCAACTTAGACAAATGTGAGTTCATGAAAACTGAACTTGTATACCTGGGATTTGTCATTTCTAATGGTTGTTTGAAGATGGATTCCTCTAAGGTTGAGGCTATTCTCAGTTGGCCTACCCCAAGAACAGTGGGAGATGTGAGAAGTTTCCATGGATTGGCGACTTTCTATAGGAAGTTTATCAGACGTTTCAGTCACATTAGTGCTCCCATCCTCAACACCATCAAGGGTGGAGTCAAATGTAGATTCCAGTGGACAAAGGAAGCTGATGATAGTTTTGAGTTGTTGAAAACAAAGGTGGCTGAGTTACCTACCTTAGTACTCCCTGATTTTGATAAGGTGTTTGTTGTTGAGTGTGATGCAAGTTAGCAAGCTATTGGTGCTGTTCTTAGCCAAGAAGGACATCCAGTGGCATTCTTTTCAGAAAAGTTGAATGAAGCCAAGCAAAGGTATTCTACCTATGACTTTGAACTCTATGCAATGGTGCAAGCTCTTAAGAAATGGAGACATTATTTGCTGCCCAAAGAATTTATTGTGTTTACTGACAATCATGCTTTAAGCTTTCTTAATAGTCAAGAAAAATTGAACCATAGACATATTAAATGGATGGAACAGCTAAAAGTTTATACCTTCACAATTAAGCACAAAAGAGGTGTCTCTAACAAGGTGGCTAATGCATTGAGTAGGAGGTTGCTTCTTGTTCATGAAATTCAGTTAGAAAGCATGGGTATTGACTGTTTAAAGGAGTTGTATAAAGAAGATTCTGATTTCAAAGAGGCTTATGATGTTTGTGTGAACTTGGCTAACACATTCCATGGAGAATATGCAGATTTTGTTTTGCAGGAAGGCCTTTTGTTTAAAGGCAATTTGTTGTGTGTCCCTAAGTGCTCCATGCGGGACAACATCAAGGAGAAGCATAATGGTTCTTTAGGAGGACATTTTGGCTTAGACAAGACACTAGAACAAGTCACAAGGTTCTATTTTTGGCCAAAGGTGCAATCAGATGTGAGGAAGTATGTAGTTAGTTGTGCAATCTGTCAAAGAGCCAAAGGTGTGTCTTCAAATGCAGGTCTATACCAGCCCCTTCCCATTTCCAACAGACCTTGGGAAAGTATCAGCATGGATTTTGTGCTTGGGTTACCCAGGACAGCTAAAGGTGTGGATAGTGTGTTTGTCATTGTTGATAGGTTTAGCAAGATGGCTCATTTTGTGCCATGTAAATGCACAAATGATGCATCTCATGTTGCAGGTCTATTTTTTAGAGAGGTAGTAAGGATACATGGTTTGCCATTGTCCATTGTAACTGACAGAGATTCTAAGTTTGTAGGTCACTTCTACAGGACCTTGTGGAAGAAGTTGGGCACACAGTTGTCCTTCTCATCAGCCTACCATCCACAAACTGATGGTTAGACTGAGGTGGTTAATAGGTCACTCAGAAACCTTCTAAGATGCCTCACAAAGCAACATGGTTTGGCATGGGACTTGGTTATCAGTCAGGCTGAATATGCCTACAATGATTCAAGGAATAGGAGCACTGGTAAAAGTCCTTTTGAGATAGTTTATGGCTTTCATCCAAGAGGGCCACTTCAGCTGAAGGATCTCCAAGGTTGGGTTAGAAGGAGTGCACTTGGTGAAGAGTTTGTTGCCTCCATGAAAACAGTCCATGATCAAGTCAAGTTGCAACTAGAAAAATCAGTCACAAAGTACAAAGAAAAGGCAGATTTGAAGAAAAGAGAAGTACCGTTCAAAGTTGGTGACTTAGTTATGGCATATCTGAGGAAAGAAAGGTTGCCAAAGGGTCAGCCAACTAAACTCATGATGAAGAAGATTGGGCCATAGAAAATAGTGCACAAATTCGGTCCAAATGCATATGAGATTGAGTTACCATCTGGCCTTGGTATCTCTCCAATTTTCAATGTTTGTGATCTTTTTCCTTTCAGACCTCCATTTCCTGGTGAAAGTGGATCAGATGTGGTGGCTAAAGATACTGATTGCATCAAGGATTTGCCTCCAAGCAAACCTTTACAGTTGGAGTGCATTCTAGATTCCAAAGTTATCAAGAAGACTCGGAGAGGTGTCTATAAGGACTACTTGGTGACATGGAAGGATCTTCCTGACTCAGAGGCCACTTGGATGACTGAAGCAGATATCTTGAAGCATGGCATGACACTTCAACAATTAGCAACTCAAGGGACTTGAGTTTTTCCCACAGGGGGAGTATGGTGCAGGAGCTTCAGTTTTAGTCATTTTTTTTACTATATCATTTTTGTGATCTTGTTATTTTGGTTTTTCCTAAGGCTTTGAAAGACATTTTCATGTTTGTAATAAGGACTTAGTCCATTTTAATTGACTAGTCCACTAGAGTGTTTGTTAAGACCTATTTTCTAGGTTTTCTCCTTTAGAAACTTAGTTTTTTTGAAGAAAAGCTATTTTCCAACAATTCACTGCCTTCATGGTCAGTTGTATGGGCAGTAGGGAAGTGGAAAGGTTGCAAAACCTTCTATAAACAATACTTTGTATAAACATGCCAAAGGGGGAATGAAAGAGAGGAGTTTTAGAAGACAAAAATAGTGATTTTCTGCTTTTTGCTGTAGACAGTCAGTTGGTACGGCCTAGTACGGACTGTTCATAAACTAAAATTTAGAAAATGTGTTAGGGTTGTTAAATACCTTTCATTTGCATCTAATTAGAGTTCTTCACATCTTGTGTGAAGGAAGTGTCAATTCATTTTGTATAAACTGGTCTTAAACCCTCCATAGCTAGGGTTTTGGACAAAATGCATCTTTCTTCCTCTGTCCTCTGAAGATGATCGCCATTTCTTGGTGGGATGGAGGAAGGTAGAGTATATTTAGTGTTTTCTATGGTTGGTAGGTTAACTTCCTCTCTGCAAGGTGTATGGCATGCATCTAACTAGTCCTCGCAGTGACTAGTTAATAAACCAATGGTGGACAGCAGCCTGAAGGAAAAAATAGTCAAATGCTTGATTAAATGAATGATGATTTCTGTGTTTAATGGGGAGATAGACATGTGTAAGAGTCCAACTAGTCTAGGGCTAGAGCCCTTGATATATTTCCTTTGTCTAACCTCAATCTAGATTGTTCTCTAGAAGGGAAGAACTGTTTACTGTCACAAAAAGCAGACTGTTGTCCTTGTCCGCTGTGACAGAGTATAGTCTTGTACTTTTGTGGAAGGTTGTGAAGTCTTCAAGGATGTTTGGGATGTGTATTAAGCCTGCATGGTCTTATGAAGGACTCAGGAGTTAATGTTGTGTGAGTTAGTCTTAAGAACTACAAGGAAGTAGTCTTTTCCTTTAGCACTATCATAAGACAGTCTTACAGAGATTTGCTATCCTTTGTCCTGTATAGTACAGAATTTAGCTTTTCTGTCAAAGACCTCAAGTTGGTCCTATCCTTGGTAGGTGTATGTGGTGTTTAGATCCTTGTTGGTAGAGAAGTGGATGCTGATTTAGTCAATGCTTAGGCTATAAGGAGTGAGCCAGTCTAGAATCCTGTTTTTATGACAGTCATGCTGCAATTTACTGTTCTCTATCCTTGCAAGTGTAACACTTAGTGACCTGATGATGGTTGTGTTCTAAACAAGCATTTGTTGATGGTAGTATAAAGATCTTGATTAGTAGAGTTGATTGGTAGTAGTTGAGAGTTCTTGAAGGTAGATTATTGTCCTAGGAGGTGGACTATGTATAAAGGCTGGTTAGAGCAGTGACTCACCTTTGGGAAGTTGAATAGCCTGTGAGGGTGGACACCAGTGTGTGGTCCAGGGCTATGTCAGCTCCTTGAGAAGCCTTGTGTAGGCTTATGATAATAAACACCTTGCATACCTCTTAAAGGAAGCTTTGAGATCTAGTGAACTTCAACAGCTATTACCATTTACCTCTGCATCAGCTGGCAGGGCATGGGGTGCCCCAACGGGTGGTGGGCGGACTACGTTGCTGGTGTTGCACCAACCCCAGCTAGCCACCACCACAAAATGCCACTTGGGCACCACCACCACCGGCGGAGCAGCCGGAGAACCACCGACCAACAACCATAGAGCCACCTAGACTTGGTTTTTTAAGCATAATAGGGTTGGTTTTTTCCAAATGACATAACTTTCGTCCAGGATGTCAGATTTTTAACTTCTTATAGTCGACAGAAAGATCTTTCCAAGCACTACATTGTGGTGTCAGCTATTTTTCTAGATTTTTCTATTTTGGATAAAAAATAGTTGGAAGCCAGGTTTTCTTTTTAGGCTTGGTTGGCCATATCTTGTGCATACGATGTTCGATTCTAGACTTCTTATAGGCGATGGAAAGAATTTTCTTAGCACTATGCAGTGTGTTGGTTTTTCTTCTGAATCAGCATTAGGGTTTGCCACTTCTAATGCACAGGCAGATTCAGCCAACTAATACAGGAGGTTGCGTGAGCTCCTCCCCTTCACTTCTGGTTCTGCCGCACCAAGGGGGGTATCCCTATAACTCAAGATGTAACCTTGACTAGCTCAAAGATAGAAAGATCTAACTTGACAACAACAGGCAGAATACTCTCATGTATGGACCAAGATCTGTATGATAGATCACAAGGTGGGCAACGTTCTTGGACATATATGTCTGGTTAGGGATGAGAGCATGCAAGGGTTTCCTACTCCTAATCCTACAACTAACAGATGGAAGGAAGAGATGGTTTAGTTTGAATTTTGGATGCAAAGCTGGACATGGTGTATAACCTCAACACAGAGCTAGATTGGTGCCTATCCAGGGCTTGGAGTCGGTAGACATACACCTGTGAATGATCAGCATGAATAGCTAAAACTGGATTTCAGGGGGATACACATGATATCTGTCTTACAGATATCTCCCAATAAAGAGTGTTAAGCTGTCTATACTTACGGCATCCCTATTGCAGTAAGAAAGATACATGTAAAACTGGAGACAGAATCAGCATAACACATGCAAACACAGCATTATTCATATAAGATTAACCATGAAATCAGTGGATTCATGCCAAATCGTACAACAGGAGATACATAAACTCACAAGTTTAGCTGTACAGAGCAACCAAAACGAACTGTATTGTGTTACAGAGCCAAAATGTTCAACTTTCAACAACAACAATGAGTAACACTTCCTGCTTATAACAGCCAGGTAGTGTACCACAGCAATTAATTACATGGTTGACCAAAAATCCCGCTAGATACACAGTATTAGAAAAATGGCGCTCAACGCATTACCAGATTGGTGCCCAAACATGAATGCAGTAGGTAGGGGAGGAGACAGGAAGAAACCTCGAGCCCTGCGCCACTGTCCGTTGATGTACACCTTCAATCGGGTACCAGATCCGTCCATACCTCTGCAACCTTCGCCATTAATGGCGCACCAACCCGTGGCCTTGGGAAAAACATCAACTGTGCATCGCAACCATTTCCTACCAAGATTCATCGTCATGATATTTCAAAATATGCAGGATATCAATTATCCCACATGCACCCTGCGGCGACCTTTTCAACACTTTATATACTAGGCCACGAGCATATATGATGTCGGTGCTTTTGCTCCTGACGACACTAGTATAAGACTTCATCATCATTACCCTTCAGCAGCATGATATCCTGTCGCTTGAAATATCACCCTGACGTCAGCATCATATCGCAATATAACCTGCATGATAATCGCCTTCATCGGCACAACCTGATCCATCGGAGGAAGATCCTCCTGCTTAGCCGATACCAAATGTCTGGCTGATGAACATCCTGATGACGTCACCGTCATATCCTGCTGACGTCATCAGCATATCTGCCTACTGCGCACCTCCTCATATCCGGATGACGTCATCATCATATTCGCAACATTGGGGGATCTTCATAAGATGAGTAATGTTAGAAATATGACCCCCCGGACCTTGATGACGTCACCACCACATGTCGGCATCAGGATGATATTCGGAAGATAACCGGATATTTGGAAATATCATCCTGATGCACAAATATCATGCTGCACTGTAGCTCCGCTATAAGATCGGGGTGATATATGAATATGACAGATATTTGAAATGATCACCCCCCACTGGATAATGCATGAAGCCGACAGGTGGATATCTCCCTGATATCAGCATCATCATGATGCTGGAACAAACATACATCCGGGTGATATTCAAATATGAAAATATCACCCCCTCCTTCGGAAATATCATGATGCAGATAAGCAGAGAAATAGATATCACCCTGACATAAGAATGACGTCAGCATCATCAGGATGATAAAACAACGAACATGAAGTGATACAACAACATCAGGATGATATTGACTAAGATCATCCTGACGTTCAAAATATGATGACCACGATGAATATCGGGTCGCACTTAGAACTTTACAGCAACATCATCAGGATGATCTTAACAAAGATCACCCGATGTTAGAATATCACCCCAGCGAAAGATCATGCAGGTAGACAATATGATGACCCTCGCAAGCAACACGGCGATAACCAGAAATATGATGATGATGATGACGACCCTCCTAAAGAAAAATAGGTCGGGTTGAACAACTTAGAAAATAACCCCTTCAGAAGATCGGGGTGACATCATCATCATATAAGGGCAGGGTGATAATTGGAAGATCACCAGATATTTGAAAAATCACCCCCCGCAAGAAAATCAGGGCACACTGTAGCTCATCAGCAGGATCGGGATGATATCCAAACATCACCCGATATTGAAACATGATGATCCTGATGAGAAACCGGTCGACAGAGAACATGATGATGATGACATCCTCCTCAGGAAAATATGATGCTGCAGCTGAAAAGTGCTGAGGAGGTCCAACACTTAGAACATTTTGGATTTTTAGGGACGGGGCCATGCAGAAAAACCTTGGACATAAAATATCACTAACATAGGCTCCGATTGGGGACGTGCAGGTGCAAGACTGCAGCGAGAACCCCAGATCTCTGGGATGTAGACCAGTCCCTTATCCATTGGGCACAGAGTCATGATGTTATATTGATTTGCATCACCAAACACATTATTTTTAAACATTATTTTGGCGGCCCCGGGCAGCCAAAAAGGAAAAACCATAATTTTTTCTTGTCAAATGCCTAATTCCAAACTGGAATATCCCAATCCCAACTGAAAAGATTGGCATAATCTGCCCATAATGTCATCTGCTTAAAAAGATATTCCACCAGTTTTGAAAGCTTGCCACCATCATTTTCAGCTCTGTCATTTTGGATTTCAGAATTAGACATATAACCATACACATAATATTCTTCAACATTAGGCAACACATGTATGTTATGTCCCTCAGACAGTACATCATACTGCTCTTGGCACTCTTTATCATTTATCTGGCTGCTGCACATTATCAGGCACTCATCCAGCTGATCCAACAATTCAAAATACTCAGAAAATATGAGATCCCTAATATCTACTGATATTGAAAACAAAACCTGATCCACACACCCAATGTTGCACATGTCTGAATCAGGTGATGATGAACATTCATTATTCACAGTTTGCAAATCAGTATCATCATCTTCAAACAAAGGGTTAATCATGCACCAATGAAGGTCACGACTCACAACATCATATGCATCAGCAGGCTCATCATAAAGGGGATTAACACTCACTGCAAAGGCCTCTGCTTCTTCTTCATGACATTCCAATTCTTCTTCATTACTATCAGATCCAGAGTCATAAGAAAAACAAACCTGATCCATGCACTGGTCATGGATATCATTTTTATCATCTAATTGCCCCGCATACAAGATTGCTGCTGTTTCAATGCACTCTGAAGTTGAACAATCTGCATCATTTTCCAGCCCTCCAATGCTTCCTGATGAAACTGATATTGATTCTTGATCCATATGATCACAACTCTGCACAACTGGATCATTTAAACATGAAGGCTCTTTGTTTAGGACTGGTATGCAAATATTACTTGAAAAATTATTATTTTCAACTTCACCTGCTGGGCAAAAAAGGACATCCTCCTCTATAATAGAAACATCATCCACTTGGAATGATGCAAAAACTGGGACAACAGGGGTGTGAGTGCTATGACATTCATTGTCAATTCCTGAATTAAAACTTTCATCAACATTGGGGGCTGCAGGAGAACAAAAATTTTCAGAAAAATAACCCTTTTGAATTCCATACCTCCAATTGTTTTCAATATCTATTGCAAACTGATGTGCTTGATGCAATGTGGTGGGCTCCTTGTCTCTCAATCTATAACTCATTTTTTTGTCAAAGGCTCCCAAATAGACGACTAAGCACAGTGCATCATTAGGTCTCATACATTCTGGAATTCTATTCAATGCCCTCATAAATCTGAGGTTAAAGGCTGGGATCAACTCATCTTCTTCAATATGGATGTACATGAAGTTACTAATAATTGCATATTCAGAAATTCTTTCACCATATTGTACTAGAAATGCAGATTTAAAATCATGCCAAGAGCTGACAGAGCGAGCTGGAAGGTAGGAGAACCAATCCCTTGCATCTTCTTCTAGAGATTGAACAAATAATCTCATAACTACATCTTCACGGTCAATCTCGAAATCATCTATAACATTTATAAACTGCTGCAAGTGTCTCTCAGCTGATTCATCCTTTGCGCCACTAAATTTGGGCAAATATCTTCTGATTTTAGGTGGAAGAGCATTTGGGTAGCCACAAATGCCACTAAAATTTATGGGCTTATATCTATCTATGTTGAAACTTCTTTTATTACATGGTTGGGATTGACTGTTATACATTTTTGCATTTGACACTTCACAAGGGTGCATAGGCAGATAATACATCCTTTATGTTTTTGCAACCCTCCTCTCTACTCAGATTTTATACTAACAATGACTTTAGGCACTCAAAATTCAAACTATTTTTTCAAACTTTCCTAAAGTCCTTTAAATGAGTCTTTTGAACAACATCGCATGCCCTTTGAAATACAGGGTAAGTTCTAATAAAAGCATGCAAGCTCTGTTTTCACCAATGTTTCCCTTTTAACCAGTGCTATCTCACCAAATAGGGAGTCTGTCAAACAATATGAAATACCTGGATATGTTGCAGGAGCTGCAAATTCTTCTCTGACTGATTTTGTTCTTTTATCAGGTTCTTTGATGTAGAGTCGCCACCTCCTTGAAGAGGAATGAGCTTCAAACAAGCTGAAGCTGCAAATTGATTTCTTTCTTTCTAGGTCATCCACCAGCAGAGTCACATATACAACCCTTTTCTCTACTGCAACAAACACATCCAGGCCTAATTCTTCAATCTCGTAGACTCAAACTTTCATGGATATGACATTGATCTCCCTAGCAGAGTTGCCATTTTGTTGGTGACTCGGATGGGTCACAGATATATTACTGGAGATGATTAGATAGTACTTTTACTTCCCATTCCCCAGCAGAGTCGCCATTTTGTTGGTGACTCAGATGGGCCACAAGATATAACACTTTTTCATCAATTTTCTCCCCAACAGAGTCGCCTTTTTGTTGGTTTTTCTTCTGAATCAGCATTAGGGTTTGCCACTTCTAATGCACAGGCAGATTCAGCCAACTAATACAGGAGGTTGCGTGAGCTCCTCCCCTTCACTTCTGGTTCTGCTGCACCAAGGGGGGTATCCCTATAACTCAAGATGTAACCTTGACTAGCTCAAAGATAGAAAGATCTAACTTGACAACAACAGGTAGAATACTCTCATGTATGGACCAAGATCTGTATGATAGATCACAAGGTGGGCAACGTTCTTGGACATATATGTCTGGTTAGGGATGAGAGCATGCAAGGGTTTCCTACTCCTAATCCTACAACTAACAGATGGAAGGAAGAGATGGTTTAGTTTGAATTTTGGATGCAAAGCTGGACATGGTGTATAACCTCAACACAGAGCTAGATTGGTGCCTATCCAGGGCTTGGAGTCGGTAGACATACACCTGTGAATGATCAGCATGAATAGCTAAAACTAGATTTCAGGGGGATACACATGATATCTGTCTTACAGATATCTCCCAATAAAGAGTGTTAAGCTGTCTATACTTACGGCATCCCTATTGCAGTAAGAAAGATACATGCAAAACTGGAGACAGAATCAGCATAACACATGCAAACACAGCATTATTCATATAAGATTAACCATGAAATCAGTGGATTCATGCCAAATCGTACAACAGGAGATACATAAACTCACAAGTTTAGCTGTACAGAGCAACCAAAACGAACTGTATTGTGTTATAGAGCCAAAATGTTCAACTTTCAACAACAACAATGAGTAACACTTCCTGCTTATAACAGCCAGGTAGTGTACCACAGCAATTAATTACATGGTTGACTAAAAATCCTGCCAGATACACAGTATCAGAAAAATGGCGCTCAACGCATTACCAGATTGGCGCCCAAACATGAATGCAGTAGGTAGGGGAGGAGACAGGAAGAAACCTCGAGCCCTGCGCCACTGTCCGTTGATGTACACCTTCAATCGGGTACCAGATCCGTCCATACCTCTGCAACCTTCGCCATTAATGGCGCACCAACCCACGGCCTTGGGAAAAACATCAACTGTGCATCGCAACCATTTCCCGCCAAGATTCATCGTCATGATATTTCAAAATATGCAGGATATCAATTATCCCACATGCACCCCGCGGCGACCTTTTCAACACTTTATATACTAGGCCACGAGCATATATGATGTCGGTGCTTTTGCTCCTGACGACACTAGTATAAGACTTCATCATCATTACCCTTCAGTAGCATGATATCCTGTCGCTTGAAATATCACCCTGACGTCAGCATCATATCGCAATATAACCTGCATGATAATCGCCTTCATCGGCACAACCTGATCCATCGGAGGAAGATCCTCCTGCTTAGCTGATACCAAATGTCTGGCCGATGAACATCCTGATGACGTCACCGTCATATCCTGCTGACGTCATCAGCATATCTGCCTACTGCGCACCTCCTCATATCCGGATGACGTCATCATCATATTCGCAACATTGGGGGATCTTCATAAGATGAGTAATGTTAGAAATATGACCCCCCGGACCTTGATGACGTCACCACCACATGTCGGCATCAGGATGATATTCGGAAGATAACCGGATATTTGGAAATATCATCCTGATGCACAAATATCATGCTGCACTGTAGCTCCGCTATAAGATCGGGGTGATATATGAATATGACAGATATTTGAAATGATCACCCCCCACTGGATAATGCATGAAGCCGACAGGCGGATATCTCCCTGATATCAGCATCATCATGATGCTGGAACAAACATACATCCGGGTGATATTCAAATATGAAAATATCACCCCCTCCTTCGGAAATATCATGATGCAGATAGGCAGAGAAATAGATATCACCCTGACATAAGAATGACGTCAGCATCATCAAGATGATAAAACAACGAACATGAAGTGATACAACAACATCAGGATGATATTGACTAAGATCATCCTGACGTTCAAAATATGATGACCACGATGAATATCGGGTCGCACTTAGAACTTTACAGCAACATCATCAGGATGATCTTAACAAAGATCACCCGATGTTAGAATATCACCCCAGCGAAAGATCATGCAGGTAGACAATATGATGACCCTCGCAAGCAACACGGCGATAACCGGAAATATGATGATGATGATGACGACCCTCCTAAAGAAAAATAGGTCGGGTTGAACAACTTAGAAAATAACCCCTTCAGAAGATCGGGGTGACATCATCATCATATAAGGGCAGGGTGATAATTGGAAGATCACCAGATATTTGAAAAATCACCCCCCGCAAGAAAATCAGGGCACACTGTAGCTCATCAGCAGGATCGGGATGATATCCAAACATCACCCGATATTGAAACATGATGATCCTGATGAGAAACCAGTCGACAGAGAACATGATGATGATGACATCCTCCTCAGGAAAATATGATGCTGCAGCTGAAAAGTGCCGAGGAGGTCCAACACTTAGAACATTTTGGATTTTTAGGGACGGGGCCATGCAGAAAAACCTTGGACATAAAATATCACTAGCACAGTGGATTAGGTTTGGATATGTTGTTATGTGATTTGTTCACTTACATTTATGTTTGAGCTATTTATTGGTTCCTTTGACTATGGTACTTTGTGAGTTTGTGGTAAATCAAATCTTAGGTGATTTGGTGTTTGAGTCATGGAAAACTTACATGTTTATCTTTGATTATCTTTGGTTGACATGATTACCAATGTATGGTTTAATTTGTATGTTACATTGTGAGATCTACATGATGTGTAGTGTTGTAGGTTGTCTATACTTATAGGTTGCATATATAGCTTAGATGTGGGTTGTCTATGCCCATAGATATTTCAGTGTTTATGCAGATTCTAATTAGTTGGTCTGGTTTGGTCACCTGGTTTATTGGTATGGTTGTCATTATGAGATATAGAGAGAGATGGTATTACCTGATACAGTTGTTTTATGGGACTTGAACTTGTTGACTATATGGTACAATTGTGTGAGACTCAGTGGAAGTTTGATGCAAGTAAATTGGGTGGTGATCATGGTCTCATGGAGGTTCCTTGTTTGGTTGGAACTTTGGCACGACATGGTTGTTATACAGATGCATTGTTGGTGGTGTTGAAATTATTCTTGGTTTTACAGGTGACGGTTTATCTTCTTGGTTTGGAGATCATGGTTTACTCATCCTTTTGGGAGATGTTGATGTTGCAATGGAATTCTTTGATTTTGTTGGGGCCATGGATGATCTTCATTTAGGAAATAGTTATCATGATGCCATATGTAGCTCGGTATCATGGTTCAGTGAGAGCTTTGGCAATGATGTGGATTCACCACTTTGGTGATGGATGATCTT
This sequence comes from Cunninghamia lanceolata, assembly GCA_027924645.1. Classification (NCBI taxonomy): domain Eukaryota; kingdom Viridiplantae; phylum Streptophyta; class Pinopsida; order Cupressales; family Cupressaceae; genus Cunninghamia; species Cunninghamia lanceolata. Next base: position 1,497,407 of record BSBN01000143.1, on the reverse strand, counting down.
CTATAGTGGTTGTTGGTGTTATGAAGGAGCTCTTGGATCTTGTTTCTTGTATGCAGTGAGAGTTCTTTGACATCTTGAGTTCTATTGATAGGGGATGGTTATCTTCATGTGATTTGGAGATGTTGACATCTTGGTACCATGGCAGACTCTTCGAGTCTTTGGTTGAGGTGTTGGTAATGATTTTTCAGTTTTGATAGGTGATCCTTGTTTACATGATGGATGTTATTGTGTCATGGTGGACTATTGATTGTGTATTAGAGTTTTGGCATGATACAGGTGCTCTTTGGAGCAAGATATGTTCATTTGAGACATATGATCTTCCTTTGAGGAGATTATTAGATAATGATGTCATGATGTGTGAACCTAGACTATGCGGACATGCAATGGGAGCGTTGACAATGATCTTGTTGGTTCTCTTAGTATTGAGTACATTGGTCATGTGCTTGGGAGATTCATGATAATGTAGTGTTGCATTTGGAGTTTAGCATGGATTGATTGGTTGTAGGGGCTCATGGATACTTGGAGACTTGGGTGAGGCTAGAGATCTCTTGTTGCTTAGAGATCATGTGTTGAGATGGCTACTCTTTGATGAGGTTTTCAGTAGCAAGACCGAGGATCCTACACCTAGGTTGGACATGAGTTCAACATGGACCTATTGAGGAGATTGTTCTTGGAGAGAGTCTTTGAGGCCGCATCCTGGAGGAACAATCTCATTCCCCACTCATGGACCTCTTGGAAGTGAATGATTTGATAGGTAGTGCCCACTTTATTTTCAAATTTATTTTTTTCTGTGTCTTGTCTTCTCATGCATGATTGAGTCTTGAGCTATGGATGTTAGTTTTGGAGGACTTGTTTCAAGAGTAAATTCATGGTTATGATTGTTATCTCCTTATGTTTGATCCTGAGTTGTTTTGAGGTCATTGAGTGTAAAGGAGATGGTTAGTGGCTTTGGGCATATTCCTTGTTGAGGAATGGAGGTTTTGTTTGGGCATATCCCTCGAAAGTGACATATATGTTTTGAATTCGAAGATGATGTAAACTAATAAAATGTGTATATTTTAATGCAGTTTATGATTGTATTTTTTAAATTAAAAAATTATTTGGATATTTTTATAAAATTGATAATATAATTTAATTGCTTATAAAATGCTAAAAAATGAGGTTAATGGGGCCTCTACTTTATTTTAAAAAAATCATTTTTTCTTTTTTTATATTGATAACTTGAAATTTTAGTGCATGGATTAATTTTTTAATTTTAATAACTATATATTTTTAATAAATCTTTAAAGTTTTGCATATTGAAAATACAATTGCTTCGAAGGGCCTCCACATTTTGTTTTAACTATGTATTCAAGATGAAAAATAATTATATCATATTGATGTGGAATCTCTCCTCTAGTGTATCATATTTTTTAACTCTTGTTGGTAAAAATTAATTATCAATGCACCTTATATTAAGTTTACTTAGGTATTTATTATTTATTTACTTGAGTAAAATAGGAAATAAGAGCACATGTCATCTCCTTGATTGATGGAAGCACATGCCAGTTCTACCTCATTCAACTCCTTGATTGATGGTAGTTAGGGGCCACATGTCCCTCATCAAGGTGAGTTCACTTGGTCATCAAGATGAGTTCACTTGACACCTATGCTCATACAATTGAGCCGATCTCTAGTTTACTACTTTCCTCTAGGACACTTGCCACCTTAACTTGTGCACCCTTGAGCCTATCTATTGTAATCATTCCTTCATTTTTACACATAGAACACCTTGAATACAGATATTGGAATGTTGTTATTCTTAATTTGTTTGCATATTGAATTAGTGTCATCTTATTGTTCATTCTTGGGTAGATTTGTAATTATTATAAATTCTAACATGGTATTAGAGCAGGGCAATTTAGGTGCAAAAAAATTCATTTGGGATAATGTCTTAATCTTCTACTTCTCTAGGTTTATATTCTTGCAAATTAGTGTGATTTTCATTCACCTATTGTAGGAAGCCTCTACAAAAGAAATGAATTGTTTCATTGCATTCAAAAGGGTTAAGTTAGCTAAGTTAGGCTTTTGTTTCATCCAAAACAAACACCATGAAGTCAAGTAACTAGTTTTGCTTATAGAGTTTAATTTTTGTGTAGACAACATGCATTTTGAAGTAATTTTGAGCAAAATGGATAGTGTCATTACGTCCAAAAGGCATCAAAACATAAGGATTGGTTGTCAATTCATCAAAAACAATGCAAGGGAAGCAATAGGCAAAAAAATTAGCACAAGGATGCCATATGACCTCCCTACACAACACTATACATGTACCAAAAGAACATTTTTTATTCTGCGTTTTTTTTATTTTTTATTTTAAAAGTATATATCAAAAAAATTTAAAATCAAAAGTTTATAAAATAACAACAAAGATGTTTTGTGTGCTTTACCGTGCTCATGGAAGCGGGGGGTACCATCATACCCCACAGCCTGTTGGGGCCTGGAAACCCAATGTCAGCCACTGCTCAACTTGGTTTGTTTTTTCTGATGCCTCCAACTACTCGACCCCTGCAAACACCGTCCCACCAACCCTCCATCGGTCATCCCCCTCTAGTCACCCTTATGTCACCCATCCACCACCAAGGTGTCACCTCTATTGGTGGTGGTGTCAATCCGCTGCCCAGGGGCCACCATCCCGCCACCTGGCAGTAGACCCCCTTCCATTGCAGTTTTCTCTTTTATAGGCAAACTTTAGGAGGCCTTTTTTGCAAAATTTTAGTTTTCTCAAATATTTTGTTGCTCACTCGTGCTTTGTAGGACTTTAGGCACTTATAACCCTCATAAATGAGATCTTTTTTGGGTGCTATTTTTTTTTAAGTTGGAATTTTTTTTAGCCTTATACATTGGTGTAAATTGTTTGTTCTAATTCAATAAACACATTAATTTTAGCATTTTGGCCACTTTTGGGCCCTATAAAACTTGATTAATTTGATAGGTTGCATTTTAAATGCACTAAAATAAAGTGCCAAACATTGTAATTAAACAAGAGCGTCACAATTGAACAATTTGGGGGGATGTCGTTAATAAGTATAGCCTACCAAGTGGTCAGGGTCTATTTCAGATTCGGATTTGCTATCAGTGAGAAAAGAAAGTGATAATAGAACCTAGCTTTGGCGTACCTCCTAGGGCGGAAGGTGGAGACATGGATTCATGGATTGGAGCTCGTATGGTTTAGTCGGAAAGAAGCTGAAAATCCACTTATGGGCACAGTGACGCCCCCTCCCCCTCTATCCACAGTAGAGGTAGAAGCTTGAGGAGAATGAGAGACACACACTCAACTATAAAGTGTCAATATTATGTACTAGTCTTGGAGGGCTTATAGGTATTTTGTAATCAATAAACTCACATAAAGTTCCATTTTCACTAAGGAGGTAATCTAAGTCACTAATGGACATAAAAAATCATCCCTCCATCATTACTTGGGAAGAAGGAAACTACAATTCTTGGTGTGATGGCATCTTGAAGCATTGTTAATGGATTCATCTCTTGCCACATTTGTATGGGTTTATTCCTGAACCAAGTGCACATCAGTAGAAATCTACATGGAGAAATAGAAATGATCATGTGTTAGGATTAATTGGTCTAAATGTTGGTGACCACACATTGTGGTCTCTGTGACACATTGAGTGCCCTCACACTCTTTGGACCACACTATGGGAAATGTATGGAGATCCCAATGAACCTCCATTCCCAGATGATCCCATTATGGGCATACTTCTTCCCCTTGATGATTCTAATAATTTTGTGTATGATGATGATACTAAAGAGGAACTTGCTTATTGGGAAAGTCTTGAATATCTTGATGACACAGAAACATCCCTTCTTGTTTCTCCTCTTCCTACACCTCTACCATTGGCAAATATTATGCCACCTCCTACTACATTGATAGAGATCTTAGTTTCTTTTCACGCTTCTATAGATTCTCTCTAGTGGATTCATAGTTGTCCTCTTGTTCAATGGCATATCATCTTATTAGACATCTATCAGTTATTTGTTGAATCTCATATTCTTAATATTGACAATAGCATGGAGGACATATGTCTTCTCTTTAATGGAAACTCCCACCGAATTGCATCATCTCTTGTTTTGGATCCACTTGTTCTCTCTCAACCACTTCATGCTATTATTTTGACACGTCCTTATTCACATCGGTTCAAGTCTCACACTTCAGTGGTCACTAGTCTTGAATCTTGCATGGAATAGTCACATTTCAACATCCGTATCGAGAAACATGATCATCTTCCAGAACCATACATCATGATTCCTTCATGCATCCACTTGAGTGAGAATTCAGTAGTCTGATAGCTTGGGGTTTTTAGCTTATGAAAGGAAGAGGCACCATTTGTTGTAGAGTGACCTACTACAACATTTGCCATGCGATATTTTGCATTGACTTTCTTTCTCTTCTTTGTGGAGGCACAAATGGGCCTTATCTTGCAGGGATTTCAAGACTGTCACTTATGGGGGCAACCTTGTCCTCCTTCACATACCTCAGTTCAGATGCAATTTTGTCCTACAAGCTTTTTCCTTTTTTACTTCTAGGAGGGTACACTCTTGTACATTGGGGTTCTTCCAGATTGTACATGGGTACCTAATATGGCTTGTCTTGTTGGGACCCATTTCTTTACTACCTCAATTGCACTTAAGGAGGGTGTTGGTGTAATTAATTATTATTGCACCTTATATTAAGTTTACATAGGTAACTATTATTTATTTTCTTGAGTAAATTAGGAAATAAGAACACATATCATCTTCTTGATTGATGGGAGCACATACCACCTCTACCTCATTCAAATCCTTGATTGATGGTAGTTAAGTGCCACATCTCCCTCACCAAGGTGAGTTCACTTGGTCATTAAGATGAGATCACTTAACACATTTGCTCCTACAGTTGAGTTAGTCTCTAGTTTACTGCTTTCCTCTAGGACACTTGTCACCTTGACTTGTGCATCCTTGAGCCTATTTATTGTAGTAATTTCCTTCATTTTTACATCTTGAACACCTTGAATGTAGATATTGGAATGTTGTTATTCTTAATTTATTTGCATATTGAATTAGTGTCATCATATTGTTTGTTCTCAGGTAGATTGTAGTTATTGCAAAGTCTAACAATTCTTTTTTAGTAAACTTTAGTTTTTTTTTTTTTGAGAAAATAATTAACCTTATATCTGGGTGTTGATGACCTACTTTTAGTGAAGATAAAAAAAGAAAACATAAATAATAATAAAAACATTTAAAAATTATATTTTTGAAAACTACACTTTTAGATCTACAAAAAAGGTATTTTTGAATTTTTTAAATGTTGTTTACATGAGAAGAAGTGGTAGGAACATTAAGTTTTTCAAATAATTTTATTTTTTGTAAATTGGTACCAAAATGATGTTACATATGCATATAGTAGACTTTTCCAGCTGAAAAAGTTATGGCCCAAATTTTAGTTGAAAATAAAGTTTAAATTATAGTTTGTTAAAAATTTGGCCTAAAAGGTGACACAACTTGAACTTTCACCCATGCATTCTCTCTCAAAGGCCCAAGCCACCCACAACAGAAATGGTTAAGCCATTAGAAAAGAAAATTGAACTTATTCCTCTACCGAAGGCCATTGTTGTTGATACTCCAACTATATTAGAATTGCCACCATTGGAAATTGTCTCTGAAGAGCAATAGAGATCAAATTCTCCAATAATGGTAGATCAACATTTTGATAGGTTGGATTCACCTAATGTGTCATTCATGGAGATGCAAGGGAAGCAACATATGGCAAAAAAGCAAATTCATACCAAGGCTTTCCCTCTTGTTGATTACAAAATGACAACGTGCATTGGAGAGGTTGTTCCTCTAGGGAACACATTGATTGTACAAGTTCAACCTCCTGAAAAGGCTAATAGTAAGATTTCTAGCTCTCCCAAAATTCCAACTCTTATGTAGCAGGTTTTCAAAACTATAGATATGAATGATGTAGGATAAAGGGCTTGTGATGAATTATTTGTAGATAATGCCTTCATCAAAAGCAAGGAATTTTAGGCCATTGCATTATTTGTTAGTGTATACGCCTAAAAATGACACGTCTTTGTCTAAATAAATATTCTTAATACGTATTCCCCTCTAATTCTTCTATCAATAAATAAATAAACAAATTTATTTATTCGATTCACATTCCTCTAAGTTAATTAAATATCAAAATATTTAATTACCTCTTCTAAAGTCAAAATTAAATAAAATCCTTTATTTAATTTAATTCTTCCAAACAATTAAATAATTCTTAATTATTTAATTAAGTCAATTCTTCCTCCAAATTTAAATAAATCAATCAAATTTATTTAAATCCTCTCAATCTCTAAAAATAAAATATAATCAAATATTTTATTTATTCTTCCAAATCATGCACAAACAATTAAATAAATTTATTTAATTAATTTGCTTTCTTATCTTCTAATTCTTCAAAATATCTTCCAAATCTTCTAAAAATAAGTCTTCTTCTTCATGCACACAAAATTAAATAATTTATTATTTAAATTTCTCTCAAATCATGCAAAAGCAAATCACAAGTTGAGTTAACTGACTCAATCAACCTTATTTTTATCAATATCTCTTAAATTAGAAAAAAACATTCTAATTTACTAACTCAAATAAAACAACTTTTGTGTGACACTTGTCTTCTTTCTATTCGCACGCATTCTCTCAAGGTTTCTCAACCGTTGATCTTATTATTCTATCTATACCGTTGATCTTCTCTCTCACAAGTCTATAAATTGAGCCATATTCTTCCATTTCATTCATCCAAGTTTTTAGTATTGTTACTCTATAGGAATTACCGCGCCTTTGGCACCCAAGTCATTCCATTTGCTTGCGATCAACTTGTTACCATATCACCATTACCATTATTATGAAGCTCATCTTCATTGCAATAAAACTATCACGGCCATTCCCACTTGACATCTTGGAATAGCAAGGAAGTGCACCTTCTGAGGGCATATTCATACACAAGATCATTTGCGATAGGCCATCAATGGAAGCCATGAAGTAAAGAGGTTTGTTGAGGTATTGTTCATTGTTTTAAATCTTCTTTATTTCTATATTTCATTGAGTTATGGGTATTATTGATATCATTGATATTTATGCATAATTTCCCTCAACATTTTTGGTGCCCACCGTGGGGCCTTGCCCCAATCTAACCCAAAAATTGAGTTTTTGTGAGTTGAAGTTCCATACACAGGAGGATTCGACGCATCTGACCTGTTCCAACACGTGTCTGAGCTCTTTTTCTGGCGCATCTGATCTTTCGATGCATTTGCATCCTAAAGTTGTGCATCTGAGACCTGTTACGATGCATATACTCTCTGTTTCGGTGCTTTTAACTTTTGTCTCTATGCTTTTGAGCTTTGTTTCTGCGCATTCAGGCTCTGAAGCTACGCATATGTACTGAACAATGGTTTTAGGGTATTTCTTGTGGTTCTGCTAGCGCTGACACTTTTTCGCATGGATATTCTCTCATCTACTTGTAGGATTAAGAGCCGGTTTAGACATTCTAGCTGCATTGTTAACACATCATCTTTTTAAAAGGATAGTAATTGAATGTTCATGCAAAATCACATCTAGATCTAACTAGGAAGGGAGTAACTTGATTTTGTTGCATCAATAAATTGAATCTAGTCCCAATGCTAGGAGGATAAAATTGAACCATTGCTATCTTGCTTTCAAAGTTAACAACTTGTGTGTGTGCCCAAGTAGCTAGCTCATATAGTCTTTCTCATTTTAAGTAGGGGAAAAGAACCATTGTCTTTCATATTTTTGGGAATGATACCAAGCCTATGCTCTCCCCTATCTTGGGTGACCAAAATGCCAGACATATCATTTTCGCATGTGTTAAACCTTTAGAGAGGCCTGCCCTTGGATATCCTTCCGTCCAAGTGGGAATGACCTTAAGTGGTAACAGACTAAAGCCAAGCCCTGCCGAGCCACTATAAATAAATTGTGTTTGGAGCGAAAGCTTCAAACAACGAGTGAAGTTGTGTTATACCGACAGCCAATCTCCCCTAAAACCCTCCAAGGCGCAACCCTTGCAGGCTGGGAGACTCTATAACGGAGAGTAGTGCTGCCACATGTATAACCACTCAAACAGTTGCACTTACTAGTCATCCTTTGTTTTAGTAGCCCAAAAACCCTCTATTTGATGGCACAGAAGGTGGAACCTTCGAAGCCACCTCGATTCTTGTGGTTCTTAGTAGAGATAGCAGAGACCATCCTAAGGTTCAGTGGGGGTATGAGCCTTGGGAAACTCAGATCTTGGTATGCGTGAGAAGTGTGTGTCATGGAGAGGATCTGATGCTACCAAGATCCTGAAGCTATCTACTTTGAATATGCACATCTAGGGGATCCGACAAATATTGCCTTTTCCAACCTAGGATTTGTACTTTCTTTTTGAGTCAAAAAGAGTCCAAAAAATCACAAAAAAATTAAAATTAAAAAACCATGAAAACATTCTTTGTGTTTGTTATGTCTTCTTGCCATAATTAAGAAAATTAGATCAAAAAGACCATCTTGCAACCAAGAAACCAAAAGCACCGAAAAATGTGCCAAAAAATTGTAAAAATACTCAATAAAACCAGAACTGTGCATTTGTCCTGCAAAGCTGCGCATTTACCTCGACTTGCTGCGCATAAATTCTAACTTGCTGCGCATTTATCATCTGTTCCTGCACCTTTAAATTTTACCAGAACTATGTTTTTATCCCGACTGCTTGCGCATATATCCTCTGTTTCAGCGCTTCTGTACCTGCGCATCCGCAACAATGAGCATTTCCTAAGCTTTTGAGAGAAAATTTTCAGCATATCTGGATACCCATTTCAACCTTGTTCTAGTTTTTGAGATCAGATCTACTGTGCAATCACCTTTTTCATCCATTTCCATTGCATACCCTCTCTTTCGTTGGTCGTCTCGCCCACCTTCTATCAGGTCTTTCCAAAGCAAAGTCAAAGTTCCATATCAGATTAGTGCAAGACCTTTTTCAGATCATTTCGGATTCAAGTAACCCTAGTAGGTCACAGAACTTCACTAGTGGTCTTGGTGCACGACTAGTCTCTACACAGTAAATGGGTATCGACTATCCTTACTTGTGGCTATAGTCTTGTATCGACCATCGTACTTGGAATCATTGATCAAAAGAGTCCCTTGTTCTAATCTCCTCACCGCAAGTATCCTCTTCTCACCATCCTACACCAACACCTTACCAAAATCTCTAGTTTCACCCCACCTCTTCCTACGTCGCTTCGCATGGTTTTAACTAAATCTCAATACCAAAAACAACTTGAAATGGCCAGGACATCCAACCGCATTGTCACCCCTCACGACAGTGATGAGGAAATCTCTCATGAGGAACCCTCCAAGATCGGAAATTTCAACGCTTGCTAGAAAAAGTGCTCCACGAGGACCCTCACAAGTACTTTATTCATCTTGCAAATCTAGGACTTAAACTCCCCACTGACTTCAATCTCAACAAACTAAAAGAGACCGTAGAGGAAACTCATGAAAACCACACTAGTAAGGACAAAGGAAAGAAAGTCGTAGACTCAAACATACCTATGGAAGAAATGAGGAAACAAATTGAGGGCCTAAAGCAACAAATGACAGATCTCCAAACAGGAACAAACACTAAAACTTACTCCTTAGAAGACATCGCACTGTATCCCTTTGACAAAAGTTTGAACATGGTGCCCTTCCCCTCTCGGTTCAAAGTTCCTAAGTTTGACAAGTACAAAGGGAAAGGAGACCCAAGAGATCACATTAGGGAGTTTAACGCCGCGTGCATGGAAGTAGCTCACAATGAAACTTTCTTAATGAGACTATTCCCTAGATCTCTAGGTGGTCAAGCCATGGAATGGTTCTCACGACTTCCACCAGGTATCAAAACTTTTGATGAGTTAGTAAACAAGTTCGTCACACACTTCTCATATAACATTGAACACGAAGTTTCCATGTTTGATATATGCAATACAAAGCAAAAAGGTGGCGAATCCTTTGCCTCTTTCTTACAAAGGTGGAGACAACTCGCAAGCAAATGCTCATATGACATACCTGAGAAGCAAATGATGGAGATGTTTGTCCACAACCTAAACCCTGATCTAAGTTACCAAATCCAAATTCAATGCCCTACCTCATTTTCGAAAGTCATTGAGATGGGGCTATTTGTGGAGAAAGCTATGATCGCCAAGGGGCAAATAAAGTTGTACAAGGACATCCCTAACTCTAATTACACCACGGACAAGTTGAAATTTTGGACAAAGAATAAAAATGTCATCAATGATGGAGTAGTTGATGCCAAAGTGGCGGCTCCTAAACAACAACCAATCTTCACTCTCAAAGGAGAAGCAAACAAGCCTGCATTAGCTGAGGATGAAATACTCACGAAGTGACCTGTTGGCGGTGGACATTGACTGACGGCCTCCTGTTCTCTTGCAGCTATGATAATTGAAACCTGATGAGCTGAATTTGAGTGCCAAGTATCAAGTCCTCGCAGCTTTCTGAAGTTGCACAAACAAAAAATCAAGACGAAGTAAAGCCTTATAATTCCTGCTTCCTGAGAATATATGGAATTAGAAAAAACTGCCATACATCTGCTTTTCCAAAGATGCATTAAACTAACATGCCGGATAGAATTAACAATAATATTACGAACGCCCACGCCCAACAGGGCTTCTTTCCAATTCAGATGATATTTAACAATTGCAGGTAAAACATTAAAAATGGCCTTCCATTGACTCTTAGAAAAAAACAGTCCCAAAAAATATGCTTTAGACTTTCCTGAAATTTAGAGAAAGAACACTGGGGAACTTGGATTTTCAGACATTTTAACTTATTACCAACAGGTAGTTTACAGTGCAAAAGTTTCCAATTTAAACCCTGAGCATCCACATCTATTAAATAGACTAACATCTTTAGGACTTTTTAAAATAGTTTACATAAAATTATGAAAACAATATTAAATAGTATGAAGTTTACAAATTTATATATAAATAAAATAAAAACACTTTTTCGAAAACATTTATTTATTTTAATTTTAATTTATATTTTGTGATGTCAGGCCGTATGATAGTTGTCACACAGATGTATAAGTGGCACACGTATTTTATAACTTGTCTTTATATTTCTGCAAATCCTTACACGGCAGCACTCTACGTGTGTTTATAAATGCTGGTTTATTGCGGTATAAATAACGTGATTATGGAAGTTGTTGATCAGGTGAGTTATACGAGATTTTTAATGGAGCTCGACGCTATTGGAATACTTTCGTTGTTGATCTAATTAAAAACATTAGGTAAATTTTTTTTCTGTTTTTTTTTCCTTATTAGGTTGTAGCATACACAATAAATGGTCTAATTATTTAATATTATTGAACCTTTCTCTTCCGGTAATTAAATGAGTTTTTTAAATTGCTCTGAGCCTCAACTGAATCATTTGCTTGGCCACTTCTACTTTGAAAGAATTTGTTTTCTTCCAAAATTACTGATTTTTGTCATGGTTAATTAAAAATAATGATAATTGATAATTTTTACTACTAATGTTATGTCATTTGAGCGGGCTTCATCCTTTTATCATATGGGCTTCCACACAAAACAAAAAATAATCCCTACAAATTGTTTATAAAATTATCTTTCTATTCTATAGTATGGTTCGAAGTCTGAAATTTAATTAGTAGATTGCAATTTGCACATGAAGATTGAACTCGTAAGTTAGATGTACTCTTTAAATATGATTAGAAACTAGGTTAGTTATTTGCATTGACAATTATTATGTTAAAGAGATGATTTGAAATGATTAGATTTTTTTTCCTCCTAATTTTAGTTTCTTTCTTATTTAATTTTTTTAAATACAATTAAAATAATGTATTATGATTTAGTTAGTAAGTGATATCTACTATGTCACTATATTTTAAAAAATATTTGGTTCTCCTAATTATATTTCTTCTCATAATTCTTATTTATTTTTAATTTAGACCATTGTATTGGTAATAGTGAGCAATAAAAACAAGATACATCAAAATATAAATGAACCAATATACTAAATATGTTTAAAAAATAACACAAATAAATACTATATTAAAATTTAATAGTTATTTTATTTTTTATTATAATTTATGTACATAAAACTAAATAGAGCCCACATATAGATTTTTTAAATTATGAAGTAAGTATTTTAAATTTAAAATATATAACAAACATGTGTGTGTGTGTGCGCGAAAGATTCATGAATTTTTGTTCTCATAATTATATTTCTTCTCATAATACTTATTTATTTTTAAATTAGATCATTGTATTGGTAATAGTGAAAAATAGAAACAAGATAGATCAAAATATAAATGAACAAATATACTAAATATGCTTAAAAAATAACATAAATTTATACTATATTAAAATTTAATAGTTGTTTTATTTTTATTATAAATTTATCTTAATTATAAGGGGATGACTTTTACACTGTACATAAAAACTAAATAGAGCCTATATATATATATATATATATATATATATATATGAAGTAAGTGTTTTAAATTTAAAATATATAACACACTTACTTTTATTAAATGAATGCACATAAGAGTTAAATATAAAATATATAACCAACATATTTTTATTAAATAAATGCACATAACAATAAAGCCAACATAAAGTAAATAATCTATATAAATACAAGTAATAGGAAACATAAAGCACAAAAATTTAATTTATTGGTTTCTTTTCACCACTATTTTATGAAAAAAAATATTAGGGTTTAAATTTGTTTTATAACTATATTTTAGGGTTCTACACATAGATAAAATGTGCAAGCTTTTTAAAGTTTAGTTTTATAGTCAAGTAAATATTTCACTGTTATTTTATTTTACCAAATTAAATTATTTCTCATATTTCAATTTTTCTAAACAAGAATAAAAAATCTAGAGTATCATGGAAAATATTTAGATGAAGTGATGTGATGTTGCATTTTAAATTGTAATAGTTTTCAATATTATTACATTTTAATATATTAGGCAAATATTTCAAATCTCTCCACACCCAACTAGGGTTAGGGTTATTTTATTTTAAGAAATAAAAATATTTTAATTTTATAGTTAACCAAATATTTTAGTGTTATTTTATTTCAGGATTTGGGATTTCAATTTTATTTACTCAGACATAGAGGGTCAGGATTCTTCATATAAATAAAAATATGCATGCTTTGTAAAGAAAATATTTTAGTGTTATTAATTAGATTATTTTTTGGGATTTCAATTTTTTTACTCGAGAGTTAAAAATCTAGAGTACCATGGAAAATATTTTTACTTTTGGTATTTCAATTTTATTTACTCAAGAGTTAAAAATCTAGAGTATCATGGAAAATATTTAAATGAAGTCACCATGCTATGGCATTTTTATTTTATGCTTCAAAGTTTAATTTTATAGTTAAGGAAATATTTAGGAAATTAGATTATTTTTGGGATTTCAATTTTATTTACTCAAGACATTTCAAATCTCTCCACACCCAAATAGGGTTAGGGTTCTTCACATGATTAAAAATATGTATGTTTTGTAAAACAAATATTTTATTGTTATTTTATTTTACAAAATTAGATTATTTTTTGGATTTCAATTTATTTATTTAAAAGTTAAAAATGTACAGTATTGAGGAAAATATTTAGATGGAGTGAAGTGATGTTGATTCAGAATTATTACATTGTAATATCTTAGACAGACATTTCAAATCTCTCCATACCTAACTAAGGTTACGGTTCTACACACAAATAAAAAATATTTAAGGTTATTTTATTTTACAAAATTAGATTATTTTTTAGATTTCACTTTTATTTACTCAAGAGTTAAAAATATAGGATTTGAATTTTATTTACTCAAAATTTAAAAATCTATAGTATTATAGAAAATATCAATCAAATCAAATCATGGTGCATTGGTTCATTTGTATTTTGATCTATGTTCCCACCTAAAAGTAAATAACAACTATGAGGAAAAAGATATAGTTATCACAACAACAAAAATTAATAAATCTTTGTGTTTGAATTAATTAAACTTATAATATAAAATAAAAAGATGTCAAAATTTAATAAAACATAAATATTTATACTATCTTCTAAAAATGTTTAAATAACAATATAGCTTACTAGTTAAATTATGGTACATTTGTTGATTTGTATTTTGATCTATCATTTTCTTCGTGAGGACTAAAGAAAATAGAGATTCAAATTAGAAAGAAATAAAAACTATGAGAAAATACATTTAATTATCACAACAAAGAGATAATAAATCTTTCAACTTATACTAGATATATTTATAAATAAAAAATAAAAAAATTATCAAATTTTAATAGAGAATAAATAATTGTACTATTTTTTTTAACATATTAAAATGAGAAAAATATTTTAAGAGTTAAATTATTGTGTATTGGTTCATTAGTATTTTGATCTACCATATTCTCACTCACCACTACTAAAAAACAAAAATTTCAAAGTAAAAACAATAAGAATGATGAAAAGAAATGTAATTATCACAACAAAAATTCATGAATCTTTCAATTTATACTAAATAAATTTAAAATAAAAAATAAAAATTATATAAATATTTATATAGATACCACTCACTAACTAAATCATAATACATTATTTCATTAATGTATTTAATAGTGAACATAAAAAAATAAATTAAAAAAAAAATTGTAACCATTTCAAATCATCTCTTTAACCTAATGATTGTCATTTTAATAGAATGGGAATATCTAACATAATTTATAATAATATTGAAGTAGCAGATCTAACTTATGAGCTCAATCTTCAAATGCAGCATCTAGAACAGTGGAATCCACGGATCAAATTTTAGACTTGGAAGGATCCCCCGATGGCACTTGAATTTCAAATTCGCATCTCTCTTCAAATAGCTTGCCAATTTTGTCAAGCTCTTCTAATGTGCCCAAATTACCTTCCATATAGGCTCTTTGAATGGTTCTAATATTGATTCACCCCAAAGTTCTGCAACTGAAGGAATCTCTGTAGAAGAGGAACAATAAATTGTAAATTATGTGGAAAACAAATCATTTAGTTGACTTAACCATCTACGTGCAAATCAAATAAGTTAGTAGAAAAATATCAATTTTACATATATATTGTATGGTTTATATGTAAACCAAATCATGTGTACTTATATTTTAACCTTCAGAATGCTTTCCTTTATCGTCCATTTTTTTGGTCTCTTCGTAGAAACTCTGAAAATGAGTACCTTATATTCACTCTTGCCTTGTAGCTTCTTGTGTTGTTGTGGATCTACAAGAAGTGATCTCTCACAATCCTCTAATACTAACGTAAACAATTAAGGAAACAATAGAATGGAAAGATAATTATATAAATAATTTATAGGGATTATTTTTTTTTGGTTATGTGTGAAAGTCCATATCATAAATTTTTTTATTAAAAGAGGGATAAAAATTTATTAATAAACAAATCACAACAGAAGCATAAAAAAGACACCATCACCACAACCATCCAAACCAGAACCAGAAAAACATTCCCAACCCCAAAGCCCCAAGTAGCGACCTTAGTTATCCATCCATATCCTTTGAAATCAACCTTACCAAATTTTGAACACTATCTTGGGACAATTGGTCCTAGCCATTAACATTCCAATCCCCCACCTACTCCGAAGCCCACTTACCCAAGTAATCAACCTCACAGTTCCATTCTCGAGGGACATGGATAAAGGAAACAAAATCCATCGAGTGACTCAATCGAAGAATCTATTGAACTACTGATGCCAACTACCATTCCACACCAACCATCACCTGTTCATTCAACAAATTAATCACAATCTAGAAGTCAGACTCACAGATAACCCTGTGTCATCCCAAAGCACACCCTCTTTCTAAAGCAAAGAGAATTGATAGATCCTTCATCAAATTATTAGTTTGTTGCCCCTTATAGATAGACAAGAAAAAAATGACAGCACCATAACTATCCCTTCGTACTCCCCCAATCCCCGCATGACCAGACTTCCCCCTAGAAGAGCAATTTGTATTAATCTTAAAAATACCTAGACGTGGAAGAGACCACCTTCCCTCTCTCCAAATATTACTCTTAGAAGGGCCCCTTATCCTGGACTAGGAGGAGCATGAGCCTCCAACAACTAAACTCAAATTTTGTGCCACCTACAACTCCCAAATGTCCAACTTAGTAGAGAGATCACACTTAGCTGCTGAGGTCTCCTAAAGCATACTAAGAATCCTCTACCACACCTACAAAACCTCTAACTTCTTCCCCTGAAAAACCCTCTTATTCCTTTCTAGCCAAAGCTGCCACAAAATGAAAGAAGGACCAATATTTGAAGCCACCTGCAAAAAATAAGCTTTAGCCGAGGGCCTGCCCAAACTTCTCCAAAAATCAACGAAAGAAGAAGCGTGAACACAGGGCTACTTTCAAGTACCCCACCAAAGATGCCAAATCTTGCGGGCCAGAAGACACTGGAAAAACAAATGGGCTTGACATTCCTCACCACCATTGCAAAGGAAGCAAATAGAAGGGCCCTAAAACCTCTTTTCTGCAGGTTATCCCAAGTGAGGCAATGATTCTGAGCAACCAAACAAAGGAAGTAAATTTAGGCCATCAAAATTTATTCCACACAAACTTCTAGCAAAGAGAGTCCATCCGCCCAAACTTCTGCTTGTCCAACTCACAATATCTAGAGGCAATTGAATACACATCTTTCAGATTAGGACTCCAAGCAAGGGAATCTCTCTCCTCCAAAGAACTATAGACTCTGCCATCAAGAATCTTAGATAACTCCTCCTGATTCTCCAATAACCCCCTTGGTGCCCACTCAGACATAGCTTTCCATCTGGAAACCTCCACTTGACCCAAACACTGAACCAACCTGCAATGCTCCACACGACACCACCCCGCATAAAGAAAGATGTTGCACAAGGGTTGTAAGTGCGGGTACATAGACAAGATAGGTGGATGTCCATCCCAAGAGTCATACCAAAATAGAGGCTTAGACCCCTTGTCACAAATCCAAAGCAGTCCCTGCTTAATTAAATTGGCTCATCTTTTAAGAGTACTCCATATCATAGATCCCTTACCAGAGAGGTAGACTCTTAGAACATTAGCATCTTCCAGCCCCCAAATATTTATGTGAGGCCCATAATTTGTGCGACTAGATTAGTGGCACTAGTAGACCATGTTGTTTTACTTCACCCAAGCTAAGGGTTCGGTTTATGGAATTGTGACCCTATCTTAGAGTCTGTGTAGTGTTGTTGTGGATCTTTTGTATTAGATTGATATGTTAATTTGTGGGTGTGTAGGCAATGCACACCCCAGCTAAGATTGATTGGATTATCACCTATTTTTTCTTGAACTGGATCCTTTAGTGTTGTTGTGCGAGGCTAACTTGTGTTGCACTTCTTGTTTTATTTATGAGACTTGTTGTTCGGATTATATTTGACATGTGGTCATTTTGAGGACTATTGATCCCTTCTATTTAGACATTTGACAGTTATTTTGTGCTTGATTAGATGAGTTATTGTAGGATGATGCTATATCTTACATGCTTGATTATATTATGAATTCCATGATGATTGACTGTGTTATTATAATTGATGCAATTGAAATAGTTTAGTTAGATGATCGAATTGATGAAATACTAGGTGATTTATGATCCTGATTGTGTGATTTGAAATACGATTGATTAGAGAATCAAGTGAATGTTATCATGTGATATTTATGAGCATATGATGTGTGTGCTTTCCTATTTTTTGTTGCTTCAGCTATCTGGATATATATACTGCATGTAGGTACTAATGCGTGTTGTAGTGTGCAGACTAATTCCATTGCCAATGGAAATCAGAGGTCCACAACCCTACCCATGTTTAAAACTAGTGATGCTCAACCAAGTTCCTCCCAGGGACTATGGTGTTGATTGATTTTAATTGCATGTTTAAATTGATGAAATTTTAGTAAGATTTCACTTTGTTGTTTGATCACCTTGAAGGTTTGTAATGTTTTAATCTTATTGGTTTGCACAAATTTCGTATTAAATATTTATGGGCCTTTTTAAAGTGGATTTTTGAGCCCCTTGTGTTAATTATGGTTTATTAATGACCCTAGGTCATGCCCCTAGGGTCTAGGTCCATTTCTAGCATGTTAACTCTTGATGTAACCCTTTTTTGGTCACCTTAACTTACCCCTAAAGTAAGGTGACGAGTTTGGGAGATGTGAAAGGTGGGTGGCAAGTCACCATCCCACCTTCACTAACTCCACTCACCTAGGATAAGGTTACCCTTGTCATTGAGTGATTTGGAAGCTTCCAGAGCCTTCACATGTGTGAGACCTTTTCCCAATGCTCTCATACATGTGTGAGAGTATTTGTGGGAGAGTGTGTAGCATAGTTGAATGGGGATGTGACAAGTGTCACCTCCTCATTCTTGTGGGGTCTCACATGTGTGATTCCCTCTCCCAATGCTCTCACAGATGTGTAAGACCATTGTGGGAGAGTGTGTAGCATAGTTCAATGGGAAGGTGACAAGTGCCACCTCCTCATTCTTGTGGGGTTGTGAGAGGGTTGTGTGGATAAAGGAGAAGGTAACAAGTGTCACCTTTTCATTCATCAAGGCTTGTGGGAAAAGCCTATTTAACTCCCTCTTGTTGAAGGGAGAAGGGTTCTTTGTTTCTATATTTTTCATTTATTTTCTTGTTGGGAGAGTTTTCTTTGGGTTTTGGACTTGGAAAAAGAGTAGAAGCTTGGAGATATAGGCTATGGTGGAGCTCTTATTCGACCCTTCTAACCATGGAAAGCTCGAGAGGTAGACTCTCAAGCCTATTACCTTATTAGTTCATGCTTTCATTAGTTTCCTTTGTGTTGATGCATATAGTTGTTGTTATGTGTTTTGTTAGTGTATTTCATGTTGTTTCTTGTTTTGGTATGGGTTGTTTATGACAAATGCTCACCACTTGTGTGGAAGAAGCTTGCTTTGTATTGGGGTTTGGAGAGAGGTGAGAACCTCCTTGGGGAAAGATCACTCCTTGAGAGGAGTTGTTTTGGATTGAGGCCTTATTTTGAGGTTATGGCTATGTGAGAGAGGCAAGAGTGCCCTCCTTGTGAATATGGAAATGATAAAATGGTTAAGTTCATAACATGAGTTGATATTGAGGAGAAAGCAGTTAAATGGAGATATGAGAAAGTAGTGTTGGAAGGAGTAAGTTGTGTTTGAAGTCTTTCCCCTTGAGGAGAGTAGTCCACTCTCTCCCCCTTGTTTCAAATCTATGGTTATGGATTTTGTGTTTTGGTATCCCTTGGGTGGGTATTGTTGTGTTTGTGATGAGTGCTTTGCTTATTGTGGTTATGTGAAACCTTGGTAGCCTAGTGGGCCTCCTAGCTCAAGGGTGGCTTGCTAGCAAGCCTAGGATGGGAGGGGAGCAATCCCTTCGCTTTGGGAACCTTGTTGTGTATTTTGTAAGTTTAGCTCTTGGAGGATAGGTAGAGATTTGACTTCATGAAGAAATGAGTGTTAAGGGTGTTGTAAAAATTTAGGCAATGTAATGCCTTGGCTCTCTTGAGCCTTGTAAGGGTTGGGTATGAGAAAGAGTAAATCTATCGCTTGTAAAAGTCTCCTATTGTGTGCTTAAGCCCCTTGTAAAATAAACTATTTCATTATGTAAATGAGTTTAATAATATTGCCATTTATTGCTAACTTGATGACTTGGAAATTTAAAATCTCTCTCTCTCACTCTTCCTATTTCATTGCTCTATTTGTGGGTTTAGTTATATAGGAAAGAAAGGATAAATAAAGTAAGTTAATATTGTTGCTTCAAAAATAAAATAACTAGTTATGTTATAAAAATATATATATATTTATATGGCCTTGTCATTTACCATGGCTTAAATGAAAGATTGCATGTTTTTTCATATTGTTTAAAAAAAATGCAAGTATATCTCTATAATTTTCATCTTTATGAATTTAGTGGAATCTAATCTTTCATTTTTATCTCTGCCTACATATATTTATACAAATATTTATTTTCACACATATATGTATTTTATTATAGTTCTATTTTTTCATTTTTTAAATAATTTATAAATCCCTATTTAAAAAAGGAATAAAATTATATACATATTATTAGTTCCTGCCAAGTCAGGAATGTGATGCAATATATTTTGCCCATTTAACCAATCAACGTTAAGTATTAAATTCATTTTACAAACACACTATAGTTGATAATTAATTTTCTTATTTGATAATTTATAAATGTTATTTATATGTTTTTCTATTGGACAATCCTATGAATAGTAAGGGTGAAAAATAGGATTATTATTTAAATTTAATTATATTTTAAACATTCAATATTTAATTACGCCGAGATGTGTTATACAGTCACATCGGGGTGGGGAAGAGAGCACTCATGTTTTCTGCCTAAATTTATAGAAAAAAAAAATTAACTAGCATACCTATATTTAAAAAATATATCTAAAGTATGCCGAGAGATATCTTCTCGAGGTGCCTATTTCCACCTATGTGTGGTACATTGATTAAAAAAATAGGCGCCTCGAGAAGGATATCTCTCGGCGTACTTTAGATATATTTTTTAAATATAGGTATGCTAGTAGCATCCGGAGCGATAGGCATAATTCTAACTCTATTATATACCTTATTAAGAATTATTATTATATAATATAATATTATAACATAGGTTAGATATATTATTATAATAAATTATATAATAATTATAATTATATATAATATATATTAATTATTATAATATATATAATAATTATAATATATTATTTTAATATATCTCTTGACATATTTTATACTAAACTAACCCTAAGCGTAAAGGTCTTAACCCTAATTATATTATTTGTTAATGTTCCAATGAAGGTTAGATTTAGAATTATGGTTTTGTTTAGGGATTGGTTTAAGATATAAGGCTTATAAATAGGGTAATGATTACAATTAGGATTTGGGTTAGGGTTAGAACCAAGGTTAAATTAGAATTAGGGTTTTGTTTATGAATATAATTAAGGTCAAGGTTATAACCCTAATTCTATTCATAATTCTAACCCTAACAATAACTCTAATTCTAACCCTAACAATAATTGTACTCCTAACCCTATTTCTACCCCTAAATCTACTTAACCCAAACCCTAATTCTATTTCTAACTATAATTGCATTAATGATCTTAATTTTATCCTTAACCCTAACCCTATTTTTTGTTAATTATATTTGTAACAATAAATCTAACACTCTCTCTAAATGTAACTATAACCCTAACCTTAATTGTATCCCTAATACTAACCATAATTCTAAGCATAATTCTAACCCAACCCTGAACCTAACCCTAACATTCAAGCCAATACTAATCCTAATCCTAACATCAATCGTAACCCTAATTCTAACCTAAACCCTAACCCTAACCCTAATTCTAACACTAATTATAACTGTAACCGTAACCCTAACCCTAATTGTAACACTAATTCTAACCCTAATAATAAATCTAATTGTATTCTTAACCTTAATTCTACCCCTAGATCTAGTTAATTTCTAGATCTATCCCTAATTATAACCCTAACCCCAACCCTAATTCTAACCATAGTTGTAACCCTAACCTTAATTGTATCCCTAATACTAACCATAATTCTAAGCATAATTCTAACCGAACCCTAAACCTAACCCTAACATTTAGGCCAATACTAATCCTAATCCTAACCTAAACCCTAACCCTAATTCTAACCTAAACCCTAACCCTAACCCTAATTCTAACACTAATTCTAATTGTAACCATAACCCTAACTCTAATTGTAACACTATTTCTAACCATAATTCTAACCCTAATAATAAATCTAATTGTATTCCTAACCTTAATTCTACCCCTAGATTTAGTTAGTTTCTAGATCTATCCCTAATTGTAACCCTAACCCCAACCCTAATTCTAACCATAGTAGTAACCCTAATTCTAGACCTAATTGTAATAATAACTATAACCTTAATTTCAACACTAATCCCAACCCTAATTCTACCCCTAGATCTACTTAACCCTAATTCTATTCATAATTCTAACCCTAATCCCAACCCTAACCCTAATTCTAACCATAACCCTAATCCTAACTCAGGTTCTAACCCTATTTCTAACACTAAACCTAATTCTAACCCTATTTTAATTGTAACCCTAACTCTAACCCTAACCTAACCCTAACTCTAATTTTAAACAAACTATAATGCTAATTTTAATCATAGATTGAACCCTAATTCTAGCCTAAACCATAACCCTAACCCTAATTGTATCCTTAACTTGTAATTTAATCCAAATTGTAATGATAACTGTTGTCACATGAAATTGCACCCTGCTTGAATGGGATTCCAAGCATTCCAATGACACAATGGGATTAATCTCTAAGTGTGGGACTTTGCTAAATGAAATCAAACCTCCAGAGAAGGTCGGCTTCCTTGTCTATTTATCACCTAAAACTACTGTATTTTGGGGTGAAAAGGGGAAGAGATGTGCTAAAATGAAAGATAAAGCAACAATACTTAAAAAACATGAAAGGGTGATGCACTAGACAGTTCTAAAGAACCTTTGCAAAGACTGAAGTATGCACAATATAATCAGATACAGCAAGCAGATATACACAGAATAGATGATTCTAACAGAGGTAAGGAACAAAATGATTGAGAGGAACAAGAAATATTCACAGACAACCATATGCAGATTCACACAGAGATAGAAAAATTAGCAAAAGGCATGATAGCTTTCATATATCTAAAGAAAGGCAAGGTTACAGCATGAAAAGTTCTGTTTGGAAATAGGGAGAACAGAATGTTTCCAAAAAATTTCCAACCCTTATTTCATCATAAGCCTCAGCTTATATAGCATTGCAAAATACTAACCTAGGTCGGTTACAAAAATCCACTCAGGAAGCTGCAATCAGAAATATCTTCCTGAAGGGACGTCCACCTGCCAAGAGTAATGGCGCAACAGATCTGGAACAAGGGCAGGTGGGAGATATTTGGGTCTTCAATGCAAACAGCCGCGTCATCGATCTGATCCTCAGAATGGCGGAGGATAACCTAGCATTGAATGCTGACAACTGCTTGCCATATAACTTTGCCTCTTACAGCATGTGAAAAATCGCTAAGACGGAGGAGATACAAGCGGTCAAAGTTTGGTCAATCGCCTGTGTATATCACTTCTGCATCTGTGTGTATATTGCTTCTGCATCTGCAACCGTGTCTTAGCATATACAACCCTAAATGCAAGCTGCGGACCCGAAGAATCATTATGAAACTGTTAAAAAATGTCGTCGGGTCCGGGCTGTGTCTATATAAGAAACTGGGCACCAAAAGACCCTGAGAAGACCCTGTCAAAAACATGTGTGGAAGCTGACACGTGTCGAGCCCCGCGATGCCTTGTAAAACTGCACTAAAAGTTTGAAGATGCCCCGCTCGTGACATGTGTCGCGACCTGCGGCATCATCCGCAGTAACAGAGCTTCCAACTGGGACCCACCTTGCCTGTGCCAAGCCTTGAAAAAGAAACTAATGCAGAGGCCGACACTTGTCAGCTTCCGCGGAAACGTTAAGGGGCACGTGGCGTCCGGCGCACTACTCTCGAAACATATAAAGGGGCTTGAAACTTCGGCGGAACCTGCCATTTGTCACCATCCGTGCAGAGAGAAACAAGACAGAAACTTTTTGAGACCCTTCAAGATTCATGCAGAAATTGACACGTGGCATCCTCCGCTTCATTCTGAGAAACATAGTAGGGGCCCACCTCCTCTCTTGGCTTCGCACCGAAACAAAAGAAACTCATGCGGACGCTGACATGTGTCAGCTTCCGCAGAAACTGTTAGGGACACGTGGAGCGTTCCGCCCCACCTTAGAAACATTAAAAGGTCTTCAGCGAAAAGCGACACGTGGCAGTATCCGCGGGGACACTAAGAAACTTTACAGAGGCTCTCCGCTACTGACACTTGTCGCAACCCGTGGAATTGAGAAACTTTACAAAAGGGAGCTCGTGAAACTGGGCAGAGGCCGTGAAACTTGTAGAAACGTAAGCGGAGGCTGCCACTTGTCACCATCCGCGGGGCTCAAGTTACTTTTTGTGTGTCTCTCGGGTGCCTCCACGTGGTGCCATCCGCGCACTCTGTGAAACTATTAGAAACTGCAAGTGAGAAACTTAAAGAAACTGCAAAGAAACTGTGGCGGAAGCCGACACGTGGTGCCCTCCGCGGCAACATTGAAACTTTTAGAAACTGTGCTTCACCGTTGACACGTGTCGTGATCCGCGGCGATCATTTTCAAAAGGCCGATGGAATTTTTTGAGAGCTCGCCAAATGCACGTTTGAACTGTCATTTGACTGAAACTTTGACCATGCATAACTTCCTCATTTGGACGAATTTCAGGGTGCTGCAAAAAGCAAACCTGCCTATTTTTTCAAGCTCTTTACAATGGTAAGGTTTTTTAGGCAAGGCTTCTGGGAATTTTGGCACTTTTCTTTATAGGGACCTCTTCAAAGGGATTTTCAAGGAAAATATCAGGTTAACTGTTTGGCTCTGGGCAGAGGGAAATAAGGTTAACAATAACTCTAACCTTAATCCTGACAATAATGCTAACCTTAGCTCTAATTCTAACCTAAACCCTAACCCTAATTCTAACCATATCCTAACCCTAACCTTAATCATGATAGGAATGCTAACCCTAACTCTAATTCTAACCATAATTCTACCCCTAACAATAACCCTAATTCTAACCCTAAGCCTAATTCTATCCCAATCCTAAAACTAACCTTATTTGTAACCCTAATTGTAAATTAAACCTGAACCGTAACCCTATCCTTAATTGTAGCCCTAACCTCTAATTTAAACTGAAATTGTAACTATAACCCTAACCCTAACGTTAATCCTGATAGTAATTCTAACCTTAACCCTAATTCTACCCCTAGATCTACTTAACCTTAATTCTATTCATAATTCTAACCCTCACCATAAACTTGATTCTAACCCTAATTGTAATCGTAATTCAAACTCTACCCTAAACCTCACTCTAATTCTAACACTAACCCTAACCCTATTTCTAACTCTAATTTTAGCCTTAACCCTAATTTTGAGGCTAACCCTAACCATAATTCTAATTATGAACCTAACCCTAACCCTTATTATAACTAAAGGATTTAATTATAAAATAAATCCTATAATTAAATACATTCTTCTATGGCATTTTAAGATGATAAACAAACTCATTTAATACAATAATTAAATCCATTACTCCTACTTTAATAGAACATAATAAATAAAATCAAAACCTCACTTACATTAAAATTTAATAAAATCTTTAAACTAAAATAAATAATAATAATAAAGAAGATTAAAATTAAAAAAATATTTATTTCTAAACTTAATCATATACCACTATGAGTACAACTTATTAAAAGGTAACAATTAAAATTAAAAATTATAATAATAAAACATCTTAACTCCACTAAAAGTTAAGTTGGCTACATTTTAGGAATTAATAAGGCAATTTACTATTACTATTTTAAACTTGCTAAAATGATAAAATATAGCATAAAAATTTTCTATCTCTTTATCTTTTTATTTTCTCTTAATTGTTTTGGCCAATGTAGATATGATGTACAAATTTCAATCTTCTCATGGTTTTTTCTTGCTGCTCTTGTTTTTTTTTCAATGCTTTTTGGTATTTGATTTTTTTAATTTTTTTATTTTGTAGGGTTTGGAGGTTTTGGTCTGCATGGAGGTTAACAGAATAGAGAATAAACAACTTAGATGGATACATGGATTAGTTATATGTATTTTTATGGTATGGAGTAGATTTATGGAGATCTGGATTTTTAGAAGAAGAGGAGGTTCAAACCTAATAATTAAGGAACATCTCAGAGACTTGTATTTTTAGATTATAAGAATAAATATATATTTTCTTCCTATACATTATTTCTCTATGTTCTGTTTTTTTTTTCTAGGTAATTTCTCTATATTCTTTGTTATATATATATATATATATATATATATATATATATATATATATATATATATATATAACAAAGAACATATATATATATATATATATATAACAAAGAACATAGAGAAATATATATATGAATTTCAATGAATATATAAATTAAATCTACTAAATCTAAATGAATTTTTTTTTAAATAAAATAAATTGTTTAATTACTAATTTTATTTATTCCACAATTTTTGCAAAATTTAATAAATACCATTTACTCAAATAACTAAATGATTAGTTTTAGAAAAAAACTATTCTATAAATTTAAGTTGCCAATCAAATAAATTTAAACAAAAGAAAAACAATTAATCAAATTCATAAAAGCACTATGATTATTATTTGATTACTAATTTACAAGGAAACTTACCAAAAATTATCAATAAAATAAATTAATTAATTAAATTTAAATTTAGTAACAACTATAAAGCAATTATTAAAATATAATTATGGATTATTAATCTCACTAACTCATCCAAATTTTAGATTTATGAACATATTTTTAAAAAAATATGTTTTAAATACTATATATTTATTAATATACTTGTATGTTGTATGTAAACATATTTCATATTTCATATTTAATCCAAACTTAATGACATAGAAATATATAGGACTCAATACAATATAATTTAAAATCTATTTAGAAATTTTGAACCTTAAACAATCATGAAAATCTAAAAAGAAACATTTGAATAGGAAAAAGATACTTTCACTCATGCATTTCCAATGGTACAGGAAAAAAAACCAAAGAAATCGTTGTGCAGTTTTCAAATAACGCCTTCTCCATTCGTTACAACCATTATTGATTATTTTAGGCACATTTATTATTATTAGTTTTGCATCCGTTTATTGTTATTAGTTTATTATTATTTTATGGAATCTTATATATTATTTTTTAATAAGAATCTTATAAAATTACACAGAATCTTGGAATCTTTGCGCTCTTCAACTCCACCCCTGTTGTGACTGTAGAAACGCCTCTCGGCATAAATACTAAAAAGGAAATAAAAATAAAACAAACTTAAAAAAAAAAAAAAAATTGAAGGAGAAAAAGTTAAATCACAAATACTATGCAATCAAAAAAGAAATTGGGAAAAATAAAAAAACAAAAAAAGTGGGAAAATCAAATAAACTATGGAAAAAAGATATCCCTCGGCAGCAAATATATATTTTTAAATATAAATATACTAGTGCATATATAAATACCAAGTTGCTTCCATTGAGCACCACGATGTACCCCATAACTAGGGGGAACTCTGCAAATCCATCGGATATAATAATGTCGGGGTTGTCAGACAACAGTTGGAGGATGACCATGCAAGAATCAGTAGCAACTAACAATATTGAAATTAATAGGTGCATATCAGTACCGATTGACAATATTAAAATTAATGTGTGCATATCAATCTACAATAGATTTCCTATTAGTGATTATGGTTGCTACAAGTTTGATTAAATTATGATATTATTATGTTTTAACTAAGAAACCATTCTATTTAATATTATTAGGTATTAGTATTAATATTAATAGGGTATTAATACTAGAATTATTAATAAGAGGTAATTAATAAGTTAATGGATTATGATTAATGTAAGTATTAATTATCCATTAATATACATGTATAAAGTGAAACATTTCAAGGTCAATTAATATAAGGATATCTCTTAATATTCTATACCTTAAAATTAATTAATATTCTAAGTTATTATTAATATAAGGATATCTCTTGGCATTTTTATATAGATTTTTTTAAAGATAGGTCTGCTAGTCATAAATACAATTATTACGCCAAGAGGCGTTCCTACATTCACAGCACGGATGGGAGCTGAAAGATTCTAGAATTTCTATGTAAACTTGTAAGATTCCAATCTGGAATCTTTATTATGCTACACCAAACAAAACTTTCTATCACAAGCCAAAGCCATGGTTCAACTCCAACCCTAGGTGAAAATTCACACCACTAGGGGAGTCCCAAGAGTTTGCGTTAAGAAAGCTATTGGCCAACAATGAGATCACTCTTCCACCAACTAGCAACTATGAACCTCAAATAAAACCTCACTATTGGAAAGATATGGATTTCTGCGAATATCATAGAGGAAGAGGCCACACGACCAACAATTGTATCCGTCTCAAACACATCATTCAAGACATACTTGACCAAAATCAGGTAGGCACTCAACAACATACCTCTAACGAAATGCATGTGGCATACAAGGATCCACTTCTCAATCACGACAGGCCATACAACAACAACAACAGCAACAACAACAAGAACAATAACAATCACAACAGGCAGAATCAAAACAATGGAAACAACAATGCTAACTATACGAGCGTACCATTCGATTATACCGTCAACTGCATATCGGAGCACATCCCACAAGTCAATGTGGTCACATTCAACCAACAATCAGGACCCAACAAAACTGATTGCAGCATTATCACCCGCATTGGTAAGGTCACGTTAAACACGCTTCCTCCAAGGTCATCATCTTCTTCGTCTAATTCCCATACGTACAGTGTCATAGACCAACTTCAGAAAACTCCTGCCCACATATCTATCTTAGAGTTGTTGTGTCTGTCTCCCTCCCATAAGAAAATTCTCGATAAAGCCCTAGTGGAAACAACTGTAACCACGAACCTGGCCCAAGAGAAGTTTCAAGCCATGGTAGGAAATCTAACCTCCTCTAGCACTATCTCATTTACCGAACAGGATGACCTTTCAGTGTCTCAGCCTCATAACACACCCTTGCATATTGTCGCCTTCATTCATAAACACCGTATCAAAAGGGTTCTCATTGATGGAGGAGCCGGTTTAAATATTTGTACACTCAAGCTAGTCCTTACATTGGGGTTCTCTGAAAATGTAGTGGATCCTAGGAAAAAGATTACCTTTAAGGCCTATGATGAAGAGGAAAGAACTACTAAAGGAATAGTGGTGTTACCAATACAAGTGGGACCAGTAATAAAGGATGTTGTTTGCCAAGTCCTAGACAGGGAGCTAACCTATAATATCCTCCTAGGTAGACCCTGGATTCATGCCATGAAAGTTGTGCCTTCTACCTATCACCAATGCATCAAATTTCCTCATAACAACAAATAGATCACCATCCAAGGTGATCCAGATCCTTTTCAGCATTGTAACACTATTCGCTCAAAGACTGATTGCATCATTCCCAACAATAGAGCTTCTACATCCCCCATCCCGCAACATGATTCTACCTCTAAAGCTTCCTCATCGAAGCCCAAAGAGCAGAAAATCACCATCAAATAAACCGGAGTAGGGGAATATTCCATCGAGCACAGCCTCAACCTAGCCAAAATGCCTCTATCTCTAAGATCCTTTGGGTGACCTACACCTTTTCCAAAGCCATCTGCTCCTTCCAAGCCTCCCACAGCTCCCTTTGTAAAATGGGGGACCCTATCAGACAAAACAGAGGAAAGATACGTCTTGCAATGGCTCGACACAAAGGAAGATAACACACAACAAGAACCACCTAAGCTCCCAACAGAAATCTATGGGCGTGGTGAGTCTATCCTACATAGAATGGGTTATGAAGGACAAGGTCCCATTGGCCTAAGAAAAGAAGGAATAATAGAACCCATCCAACCCTCTTCATCCTCACTGGCAAGAACTACAAAAGGATTAGGATACAAGGATAAAGGCAAAGCTAAGGCCAATGCTTGTTTTGTGGAGCATATCCATGCCCTACAAGACGACAGTGACACGGACTTTAACTAATATGAGTGGGAGGAACTCACAGAGCACTCCTATGAGGACAAATAATTTGATACCATTCAAACTTATAGCCCCTACCGTGAGGGACAAACGCTAACGCATAGACCATTAGAGTGTGACTCACCAACTCCTGAGAGTAAGACTTTCGAGGAAGGTCAGAGTTCCATCGCGATAAACAATCTTGAGGAAAGTACCATTCCGGACCCTATCCCTATCAACCTGAATTCTATATCCATTCAAACCATAACACCTAATGAATCAGATCCATCTTTCGATCTCCTCCCCCTTGTGCATCCTAAACTTATCGACTGGGATTTACAAGGAACCCCGCAACTAGACATATTCCAAAATGATGATGCATATATTGACTTCATGGAACTTAGGGTCCACCTACCTACAGAAGATCATAAAGCTGGCTTTGCCATTAAACTCAAAACCGTGGCTTATTTTGGAGAGGGTGCCAAGCCTTCCAGTCGCAAAAACATAAAAATAAAAACTGGATTTGATGGTGAAAACCACTATGCAGCAGTATTAGATCCCAAAATAGTAAAAAGAAAGGACGCATCCGATGGTGAAAACCCAACTGTGGCACCTGACGATGGAAGGATTGACACTCTCCCCACCGACATGTATCAGGAGAAGTCTCAGATTGTTGTGGAACCTACAGAACCTGTCAACATTGGAACAGAGGATAATTCCAAGATCATTCACTTTGCAAAGTCTCTATCTCCACCGGAAAAGACAAAATTTGTTCCATTCTTCAAAAAAAAGTAAGTCAACTTTGCTTGGTCATACGTAGATATGCCTGGTTTGGATCTAGATTTGATTCTACATCATCTTCCACTAGATCCAAGGGTTAAACCAGTCAAGTAGAAGCTCAGAAAGATGCATCCACACATTGCATTACTAGTAAAAGAGGAACTTAAGAAACTGCTGGATGTAGGGTTCATCAGGGCAATAGACTATCCAGAGTGGATATCCAACATAGTACCAGTATCCAAACCTGATGGCAGAGTCAGATTATGCAATGATTTTTGAGATCTAAACAAGGCTTGCCACAAGGATGACTTTCTGTTGCCCAATATTGATATCATAGTCAACTTGACAATAGGACATACCATGCTTTCTCTCATGGATGGCTTCTTAGGATATAATCAAATCAGGATAGCACTAGAAGACCAACATAAGACAGCTTTCACTTGCCCATGGGGTGCCTTCTGCTAGAATGTCATGCCATTTGGTTTAAAGAACGCAGGGGAAACATATCAACATGCTATGACCACTATCTTCCATGATATGATGCACGTCACAATGGAGGACTATGTAGATGACATCCTTGCAAAATCACTCACAAGAGAATCACACCTAGATGTACTAGAGAAGGTCTTTCAGAGACTAGAACACTTCAAAGTCAAGTTGAACCTGAAGAAATGTGTGTTTGGAGTCACCTTTGGCAAGCTCTTAGGCTTCATTGTATCAGCAAATGGGATAGAAGTGGATCCTGCCAAAGTCAAGGCTATCATGGAAATGCCACCACCAAAGAACATCACTCAACTGCGGTCTCTACAGGGCAAGTTACAGGCAATCCGTTGGTTCATATCACAACTGGCAGACAAGTGCCAACCTTTTAGTCATCTCTTACATAAAAACATTCCATTTAGATGGGATGAGAAGTGCGAAGAAGCATTTGGCAAACTGAAAGAATACCTTATGAACCCTCCTATTCTAATGTCGCCTATCCAAGGTAAACCACTATTACTTTACATATCTGCTACGCCAACAGCTCTCGGAGCCCCATTAGCACAACAAGATTATGAAGGTAAAGAAAGGGCTATTTACTATATTAGTCGCACATTGGTGGGCTACGAACTGCAATATTCTCAAATAGAAAGATCATGTCTTGCTAAGGTTTTTGCTTCCCAAAAACTACGACATTACATGATAGCACATTCAGTCAAGCTTATTACAAAGATAGATCAACTAAAATACCTATTAAGCAAAGAAGCTCTAACAGGTCGCCTAGCCAAGTGGGTAATGTTGTTAAGTGAATATGACATTGAGTATGTAGACAGAGAGGCTATCAAAGGACAAATCATTTCTGATCAGTTAGCAGAAGCACCATTACAGGATACCACACCCATGACATTGGAGTTTCCAGATGAAGCCATATTCAGTATCACAACACACTCATGAAAACTCTACTTTGATGGATCCTACACAAACCATGGATTGGGGGCAGGAATCTTGTTGGTCACTCCCCACGGTGACACCATACCTAAGTCTTACCGTTTTCTATTCCCATGCACAAACACTATAGCAAAGTATGAGGCCTTGGTCATTGGTCTCAAAATGGTAGCAGAATGGAAAATCAAAGAGCTACATGTCTATGGCGACTCCCAACTAGTAATCAATCAAGTCAACGATGACTATCAGACCAAAGATGACAAGTTAATCCCATATAAGTGTATGGTGGATGACTTTAAAGAATACTTTGTCATCATCTCCTTTGAGCAAATACCTCGCATTGAAAACAAAACAGCAGATGCCATGGCAACCATTGTCTCACTCCTCGAGATCCCAAAGAATGAGTCACGGTATGAGTTGTTGGTGGAGACAGTTATGCAACC
Organism: Cunninghamia lanceolata; assembly: GCA_027924645.1. Lineage (NCBI taxonomy): Eukaryota > Viridiplantae > Streptophyta > Pinopsida > Cupressales > Cupressaceae > Cunninghamia > Cunninghamia lanceolata. Next base: position 1,464,957 of record BSBN01000143.1, on the reverse strand, counting down.
AACTTATGATCTTCCTGAAACACACTCCATTTGCCTATTAGTTGGATCTGATTCACCTTGGTATGGTAAAATTTACACTTACCTCAAGGATAATACCCTACCGCCTGACTTGTCTTCTAACCAACGTCGAACCTTCATCCGCCAAACCTCTCATTATACCATTATCGCTGAAACCCTATACCGCCGAGGTCTGGATGGTACTTTACTCTGATGTTTAGAACGGGAAGAATCTCAAACCACCTTACGAGACGTACACGAAGGAATTTGAGGAACACGCTCTAGAGGTCCTTCTTTAACTAAGAAACTCATGCATTTGGGATACTATTGGCCAAACATGGAAACAGATTCATATCAGTTTGTGAAGAAATGCAAGCAGTGCCAGATACATGGAAACCTGATACATGCACCAACTCAAGAGCTCTGACCTTTAACAACACCTTGGCCCATTTGTCAATGGGGACTCGACCTTGTGGGCAAAATTCACCCTCCATCATCCAACGGCCACAAGTTCATAATAACCGCTACTGAATATTTTACCAAATGGATTGAAGTTGTTCCACTCACAAATGTCACAGGCAAACACATTGCCTCCATCCTTAATTACCTCATCTGCAGATATGGAATTCCCTCGTCCATTATCACGAATAACGGAAGACCTTTCAAGAACCAAGATGTCCAAGAGCTATGTGACAAATTCAAAATCCAACACTGTTTCTCTACCCCCTACTATCCTCAAGGCAACGGCCAAGCAAAGGCATCCAACAAAACAATCTTGAAAATCCTCAAGAAGACAGTCAACAATGTTGGCCGTGATTGGCATATACAACTGAATCCTGCTCTATGGACCTATCGAACCAGTATACGTACTCCCACAAATGCTACCCCATACGCCCTTGTCTATGGATCAGAAGCCATTTTGCCCATCGAGGTCGAGTTACCATCTCTAAGGGTATCGTTAAAAGGTCTTATCACTGATGAAGACTACAAAGTTCCAAATTGCAAGAGCTAGAGTTGTTAGAAGAGAGAAGGCAATAGGCCTTCAACCATCTCAAAGCATATACACAGAGGATGTCACGAAGCTACAATCACAGGGTCCGTCCAAGGGTCTTCAATGTTGGTGATCTAGTACTTAAGAAAAATCCCCGCAATCAACAGGATCGGGAAAAGAAAGGTAAGTTTGAGCCCAACTGGCTTGGCCCCTATGTCATCATTGTTGCCTATGGATCGAGGGCATATCAGTTAGCAACATCCGAGGGTGAGTTGTTTGATGGCCCAATCAACAGTATGCATCTTCGCTGGTTCTATACCTAAGAGAACCCCAATGTAAGGGGGGCAAAAATTCAAAAAATACAAAAAAAAAAATTGGAAAAACAACAAAAAAATCGTCCTCTGGTGAAAACCTAGCAAATAGGTGCCTTGGATAGGTACCATGATGAAAAACTGGCAAATAGGTGTCATGTGTACTTTTAGTTTTCGTGCAAATAAAAGCAAGTGGTGAAAACCTGGTAAACAGGTGTTACTTGTGATAAACTGCCTTCTCCATCTTTGGGAAACCAATCACCTTCTATCCATTCTTCCTACCATCATTTCTCATCCGATCCATATCTGTTCCATAATAAAACACCTTGTGCAACCTAACGATAACCTGTCATGGCTCTATACTCTATATCTTTTGTTGCCTTATCAACTAAGGTCTTATCCAGTATCCTATCCACAGTGTCAGCCTAGCATAGCATCTGTCGTCGGTTTCATAGGGTCAACCCCGAACTATGTTGCCTTTGTGTCGTCATGTAGGCAATGTCATTTTCAATGCGCCCCCGAGGCTACACCTTCATGTCCGTCTCGTGTCTTGTCGTCTATCATCTAGTCCACCCATGGTCCAAGTCCCCGAACTACGTTGCCTCTGTGTCGTCACGTAGGCAATGCCATTTAGCAATGAGCCCCCGAGGCACTAGGTCAGTCCCTTATGGTCCGTTTTACCAGGCATGCATGCAAGCACAAGCAAAGCCCGCTTTCCAGCAAAAGTCTTGACGCAAGGCATCAACCTATCCAAGGCAAAGAAAACAAGTACCTACGTACTCAAACTGATTCTATCCAAATTTGGGCAAGAAAAACACATCTAAATGCAAGAACGTTTTGTGTTTGTGATCAGGTTAACTTACAAAGTTTTAATTTTTGTTATTATGTCTTTCTATGCTACTCGAGGATGTCAAAAACTAGAGATGCTATGATGGGGGCATAATCATTTTCTTTGTTTGTTGTTTGTGGATCAAACTTTAGTAATGTGAAGCCTTGTCTAACGACATGATCGACAAAAGATCATCGAGGACATCAAAGGTCTAACATGAAAGGGGGCAATCCTTGTCTGTTGATACGCAAGAAATATTCAGGTCATCTTGGTTTAATTATACCTAGATGCTTGTATTAACTTGCTAAATCAAAATCCATGTAAGTGGTACTCAGGTCATCTCGGTTCAATTATACTTAGATGCTTGTATTTTCTTACAACATTTTAAAAATCCCACTGATAAAATAAGCACTTCAAAATACTTGCAAAATCAAGATGACTAATATCCATATCCATATCCATAACATACCCAATTGTGTCTCATATCCGTATCCATATCCAATTGCATTCCATTTACATTTCGCATACTATCCATGCCATAAAAATTCTATGCAGAGTATCAATGTTTACAAACAAAAGCTTGTGAGTCCTCTCGAGTCATTCTTCCAGCAATCAAATTTCTATCTATCATTGTATCTTTCATCTTCATCCAATCAATCTGAGCAATGATCCAAATGCAGGTCCATCCTTAATCCATACCAATCAAGTCAAGTCAAACTTGTCAAATGATCCAATCACACTTAGTGGTCTTGATCCTTGTCTAGTTGTAAACCAACTCAATCAATTATAATCAATCAATTGTCTTATACAGGATGTTGCATTGTCGAAATTAGACCAACACACGCGTCTTACACGACATATTTCATTTCCTGAAACCAGACACTATCCTATCGTGTTGCTCTAGGGATCTATCGTTCCCCGCCATGACAACACTGTCGTATTTCAATATCGATTAATCATTGGTTTACAGCTTGATAGAGGCAATACCTTGTTTGTTCGTATATCATTTGTGCATACTTGCTTACTTGCTTGTGTGTGTTGTCATTTTATCTTGCATCGTATATCATTCAGCTCTTTCTGCATCCTATTTTCTTCAAACCTAACCTATTTCTCCCTTCTTCGTGAGATTGTTTGTCTCACGTCTTTCTGCCCTTCTTCCTGTCCAATCTCCCGAGGGGGCATCCTATCATCATTAAACCTATACCAAGAGCAAACTGGGGCATGTATCGTTATGAGAAATCTATTCTTTGAAGCAATGTTGTAAACTGCATTGCATCAAAGAGGGGTAAAATGTATACGCTTAAAAATGACACATCTTTGTCTAAATAAATATTCTTAATATTTATTCCCCTCTAATTCTTCTATCAATAAATAAATAAACAAATTTATTTATTCGATTCACATTTCTCTAAGTTAATTAAATATCAAAATATTTAATTACCTCTTCTAAAGTTAAAATTAAATAAAATCCTTTATTTAATTTAATTCTTCCAAACAATTAAATAATTCTTAATTATTTAATTAAATCAATTCTTCCTCCAAATTTAAATAAATCAATCAAATTTATTTAAATCCTCTCAATCTCTAAAAATAAAATATAATCAAATATTTTATTTATTCTTCCAAATCATGCACAAACAATTAAATAAATTTATTTATTTAATTTGCTTTCTTATGTTCTAATTCTTCAAAATATCTTCCAAATCTTCTAAAAATAAGTCTTCTTCTTCATGCACACAAAATTAAATAATTTATTATTTACATTTCTCTCAAATCATGCAAAAGCAAATCACAAGTTGAGTTAACTGACTCAATCAACCTTGTTTTTATCAATATCTCTTAAATTAGAAAAAATCATTCTAATTTATGAAAGCATATCTTATTTTTATAAAAGAAAACAGTTAACTCAAACAAAACAGCTTTTGTGTGACACTTGTCTTCTTTCTATTCGTGTGCATTCTCTCAAAGTTTCTCAACCGTTGATCTTCTTATTCTATCTATACCATTGATCTTCTCTCTCACAAGTCTATAAATTGAACCCTATTCTTCCATTTCATTCATCCAAACTTTTAGTATTGTTACTCTGCAGGAATTACAGTGCGCCTTTGGCACCCAAGTCATTCCATTTGCTTGCGACTTGTTACCATATCACCATTACCATTGTTGTGAAACTCATCTTCATTGCAATAAAACTATCACGGGCATTCCCACTTGACATCTTGGAATAGCAAGGAAGTGCACCTTCTGAGGGCATATTCATACACAAGATTATTTGCGATAGGCCATCAATGGAAGCCATGAAGTAAAGAGGTTTGTTGAGGTGTTGTTCGTTGTTTTAAATCTTCTTTATTTCTATATTTCATTGAGTTATGGGTATTATTGATATCATTGATATTTATGCATAATTTCCCTTAACAGTTAGAGTAAAAGAGAAAAGACTCCTAGAAGATAAAAGGAAATTGAATGAGCTATTGGGGGGATGAACAAGATATAGCAAGTTCAAACCCACTACCAAAGTTTGATTTTAGCATTGAGAATATAACTTCAGAGCAAGGAAGACATATGATCAAAGAGAGTGGATGCATCTTATTGTTGAGATGGAGTATATCAGATGTCATGGTGCTTGATATCATTAAGAAAAGAAATGAAGAGTTATTTAGTTACCAAGAAGAGGCTTGCAAGTTCTTTGAGGGTTCAACATTTGACCATCACAACAAAGCCTTGGCAATATGGGCACTTGCCCCTACAAAAAACAAGTCATATGTTGAATGCCTACCATAGGAAATGCAAGGCAAGTTGATTCTCAAGAGATTAGGGTAGGCCTTTGTGCCAAAAGTTGATTCCTTAGTAGTACATACAACCCAATTTAGTGAGGGCATTACAAAGAAGTTGTACAAGGAGCATAAAGAGGCATAGGCAAAAATACTAAAACTAAAACAAGCCTTGGCTAATGAAAATTCAATGACAAATAGGTTGAAAGAACAAATGCAATGATTGGAAAGAAAATCATTCACATCACCTCCCAATATGCCTTGCAAGAGGGAGTAATTAGGTTGAAGGACCTACTACAAAAATCAAAGAAAAATGAGCAAGAAATGAGCGTAAAAGCCAAACAAATTATTGAAATATTGGTAAAAAGCATATTCAAGGCTAGGGTTCAAAAGCTAATGAGAATGGTTGATGAGTTTTCAAAAAGCATGAAACTATCATCTAGACATCTAATAAAAAAGAAAGTTTTGACCCTGAGCTCACAAAAATTAATGTCAAATTGATACCTAGGGTGTTTCCTATGAGAAATATATACCAAAATGTCAAATATTCTAAGGGGGTGCATAGTCAATAAATGCCACCTATGAAGTGACCAAGTTACTTCATGATACTACAACATTTATGGATAAACTAAAAATAGACTTGAAGAAGCTTCAAGAATTTTAACTTTTGGTTGAATCAGGTATTCTAGACATTATGGATGCCAATGGAGTGAAAAGGGATATGGATTTCTAGAGGGAAGATTTCAATAATTTAGACCTTGTGTTCACTAATGTACTCCTCACCAATAATGAAGTTGATCTAGTGCTATTAAGTCATCAAGTAGATAAAGTTAGCATTGGAAATAAAAATGCACAACATTAAAGATACAAAAGTAATGTTGGATCTCAAATATGAAACTGGCATGAACAAAGTAAAGCAATCATAAATGTTGATTGGCCCATGGATGAGGATTGCGAGAAGTGGGTGCACAAATACAAAGAGAAGTATTAAATGGTTTTGGGAATTCCTTATTCTCTGGATACTTTGTTCATAAAAGAAATTGTGCTTAGCTAGGGAGGTCCATTCATTTATTTGTACTTTCCATTAAGTACAATGCAAAGTCAAGGCAATCCCTTATTATAACAATAAAAATCAAGTTGATGTGTCAATCCTTGGCAATTGCAGTAGACAATTCAAGGATGACAATGCAATATTAGTTTGAGAAGCAACTTGAGGAAATAATGATCTAAGTATATAGAGTTGTTACAAGAGTCATATGATAGCCAATAAAAATAGTTCCAACAAGGATTCATTTTGCACTATAAAGCTATTAGAAAGCCCCCACATTTTCACAAGCATTTCTTAGTAAGAAAGTCTTCTAAATGTCTTCTACCAAGTATACTCTAAAGTGGTTAAGTGAGAATATCATGGAAGAAATTGCCTTCATATAGCAATCAATCTCATGATTCATAAGAATTGCTTTCATCTTGAGAATATCATGGATTTCGAAGGAATGATTAATTATCATGGTCTTACATCATAGGAGAAGACAAAGTCTTGGCAAATCCATGGGTCCAAGTCAACTAAAGTTGTCTCTCTCTAGAGGATTGGGGTGTATTATTTAATGTTGCAATAGAGACGGCAAAAGGAAGAAATTGCCTTCATATAGCAATCAATCTCATGATTCATAAGAATTGCTTTCATCTTGGAAAGTTACTTCTACCTTCAAGGCACTATGACAGTGTTTTCTTTATTTCATCTATGCTACATTCCAAATCAAGAGGATTGTTGATCTCCTTAGAAGACCTATTATCTTCAACAACACTTCTGCCTTCTCTAGAGTGACTCAAACACCATAGCAATCCCTAACATTTTGAGAGAATAGTCCAAGATAGCACTTTATATTGTGACAAGTGTCAGTCATCTATGAGATGGACATTATCGCTTAGTTATATATAAGGGTTATTTGTTTTGTAAAAAATATTAAAAAATTTGTGTATCCAAATATAGTCTAAGGAATCAATTCTCATACTCTAGGCGAGCAATAGCCTAAGTTATTTTATAAGCAAATCTTTGTAAATGGACATGTACATCCTCTTCAGTAAATCAATATAAGAATGTTTCTATTTATATTCTACATCATTTCTCCAATGTTCTCTTAGTTATTTAAAAAAAAATCTAATTTCTAAGCATACATTTAATATGTTTGTATTGGAATTTAATTAATACCACAATCAAATATTGTATTAGATCTTTTTAAACACAACATATGGAATAACTAAACTAAACATGAGATAAATAAGAATGAGTTCCATTATAGTAGACAAAAAGACATTTGAGGACTCGAGTTTTTATGAAACAAGGCCTAAAATACTGAGTTTATTTGAAACTATGGGTTGCATGTGCAGTTGCTTTAAATTGCTAGTTTTTTACTTTGTTGCATAAGATATAAGGCACTTAGCAATTTTCTTTAATCACTCATTTCACATTTCAAAATGATAAATATTTTAAACTATAATTTATTTTGTTTATTCATCCACAATTTGCTTAATAGCAAAGGGGAATGTTTTATTATACTTTCATATTAAATCTCTCTAGTCATTTGCTTTAGGTAATTTTAAGATCTCCTTATAAGTCTCTTGTGAACTAACATTGTAAATTAGTGACAAATAAGTTTGGTCTTTCTTTGTGTCTCAAAGGCCTAGTTCATTAGCAAATAGTTCCAAATGAACTAGTCAAAATTGTTGAATCATTTGTTCTTTTAGTCATCTAAATAAATTTAAACCAATATTTGCATATATCCTAAAATATTCATAGGATCACCCTCTTGGACTTAGCAAAGCTCAGAGTGTAGGAGAGAGGAACCTTCTCTTGTCATTAAGCTTGTTCATCTAACAATTCTTATCAAAAACTTATCTAGCTCTTACTCTTGACAATCTTGAAGGTATTGGGTAAATTCTTCAATGAACTTCTGAGACATGTTAAACCCTAAACAATGGATGAGTAACAAGCATATCCTAGAATTATCGACTAGAATTTTGAATTTATATTTGAAGCTTTGGATAGCACCCATAATCCCATTCAAGGGACAAAATAGTAGGTGCAATCCAATTCAAGGAGGCTTAAGTCCTAAGTACTAGACTAATAAGGTTTTGAGAAGGAATATAGGATGATAGAATTTTAAATTTAATTTGAAGTCCATAAATGTGCTTAAATTTAAAGTCAATAAATGTGCCAAAAAAATTAAATTAGATACTAGAATCGTAAATTAAAAATATCCACATAAAATATAGAAATGAAAAAATTAATACATACAATTTTCTCTACATCTACAAATAAATTACGCATGGTTAGCAGTAACAAAATCTAAGGGCTAAACATCCATAATTTAGCTTCACTTGCTCCGCTCTTGCCTACTCCGAGAAGCCTTCCTTTGTTGTTGAATGATGGTTTCCCGTTGCTTGCTTCACTCCCATATGCTCTGGCCCCTCCTTTACAGTCGAATGATGTTTTCTCGTCGCTCCATGGTGACAGGTCTGGTCTTTTAGCAGCGAAACTTGTGTCATCCTTTAGTAACAATGCGCCCGCTACTGGTGGTGGCCATGACGTGTCTAAGAATGTGTTGATTATTGGTGGCACAAAGATCAGTATGATGTGCAAGGGTCGCAAACCTCCCCTATCATGGTTTGTGGATAGGATGTCATTGAAAATTAAGGTTTTTATGTTAGCCATGGCTTTGTTGGCAAATTTAATGGTTTGTGGTGCTCTCTTCCTAACCTACATAAATGGATCTTGTATCTTGGAGGCCTATTATTGAGGGTGATATCAACTTTTATCTCTATGGAAAGGGTTTCTTCATAGCGACCTTTGCTTCCTCAAAGGATAGGGACTTGGTGTTGGGCGGCAAGTTATGGATGTGAGGTAAACATCCCCTCTCGCTCAAGCCTTGGTCCTTCTCTTTCAACCCTCTTTTAGAACCTCTCAATATCAGGCTAGTTTGGGTCACATTGCCCAATCTCCCTCTCCAATTTTGGGAAGTCTCCTATTATGAGGCCATTGATAATGCTATTAGTCGTTTTCTTAAGGTTGACAAATCAACAACCATCATGGGTCTAGCTATGTACACCCATACTTTGGTGGACATCGATATCTCCATGGCTCTTCATGGGAATATTATACTGATGGTGGAGGATAGGTTGTGGACTCAACCATTCAATTATGAGGGTCTTACCCTTCCAATGTAGACAATGCTTTGCCATCAGACACCTAGCTTTTGATTGTCCCCATTCTCGTCGCAAGGTTGGCACAACATGGTGGCAGAATGCCCACATTGTCCACTTAACGGTTAAAGATCCCAACTCTCAAGATGATGGATCTTCTCAGGATGACAAGTCCTCTATGTCAACAACTATTTTCAAGACCCAAGTTGGCGTAGCTCTAACAAGTTCCTCGACTTCTTTCAAGACCTCTCCTTCAAACTTGGCTCAAGGAGATCCTTTGTTGGTCCCTGTCCCCCTTGCAACACTGATGGGATCCTTGCTCCAGAATTGTCTTTGGATTTAGTGCGATACTCAGCTTCTTCGAATAGGCAACTTGCCTCATTGTGTGAAACATCTTTGGTGGAGGCGGGAGTAAAAATATCCCTCCTCTCCTCGATTTAAAAATCTAGATAAAGATGTATCTTGGATGATTGTCCAAAGAAAGAAGAGAAGTCTTCTCAAATCTATTTCTAAATCCCATACCCAAGTCAAGGGGGTGTGAATTTCCAAGACATAGTCCGATGTTGTGTAGGTTATTGACTCTTCGATGTTGTTAGTGGTGATGGTGTGTGGTCCTATTTTGACAACTAGGCTACAGTTGTGTTGTCTAACTCTCTAACTCTTAGGTGCCATTGCCCTACCTTGTAAAAGGTTTCATGTCCTTTAAAAATCTATTTAACCCCTCAATCAAAAAAATCAAGAGCTTACTAAAATATAAATGCATATATATAATCTCAATAAAATCATCGAAGAGAAACAAATTGAGGAATTAATGGGTGAAACTTAGAAAAGAGTTTGTCCTTTTCTCCAGCCCCTTACAATTGAAGCGCCGTCATAACAAATGGCCGCTAACATATAAGATGTCTAAACTTAAAAACATCTCGCTAATGTAAGAGAGAAGACACAAAACAGTGCAACTTTCACCCAGCCATGACCATGGACGTTTGGAACGTTCTGCACCAAAATATAAGATAATTCCAAGAGACCTAAGTCGGAATAAAAATCTCTCATATTAGCCCCTCAAAGTATTTTCCAGAGCATTTGTTTTATTCCATTCTACTGACTCGTTCCTATAACAATTGGAATGTTGTCGGTACTCGGAATTTTATAATTGGCCATAGCCATGTAGCAGGACAAATCACATCAGAGGATTAATGCCAAAAATAGCACGCTAAAAAATAGAGTAGGTACGACTCCAATTCATTGTAATAAAGAATTTGAAAATCCAAAAGACGGAAAGAGATTACAGCTATTACTTTTGGCATATTCTCTCATCATGTCAGCAACTATTTTCAATAGTTAAACTGCCATTATATGTACGAAAATATGCTGAGAGCAGCCCAATTCCCCAAATCCAACCAGGCTGGAAATCCCACCTAACAAAGGTTTGGCAAATTGAATAAAATATCTACTTTCCCCCGTCTTACTCTTTATCTAGATATGAAGCAGTAAATTTTATCATCTCAATTCCAAGGGTTATTTCTATATATGGTGTGAATACTTCTTGAGATGTGTAAAGGCGGCTGGTATCTGTTACAACAATTACAGCAATTAGAAAGCCATACACAAAGCCCAACAAGGATATAGGCTAGATGGGTGTACTATATTTTGAAGCACACCAATTGCTTAGGAATCAAGAACATTCAATCACTTGTTTTCTGCAAGAAAATGGGGTCTAAGAATAAAGTGCTTCATTCTAAGCATTTGCAAGGGGCAGTTGAGCAGCATATACATTACAATTAAGAGAGAGATCGCTTTGTGTTCTAACTTATTGTGAAAAAAGTCTAGGTTTTACTGCAAATGAAGAGAACCTTTCGTGAAACCAAACCCTGCATGGGTTTTTCATGGTTCAACATAAAACATATTATTGGAAATACATGTGATGAGTGGCCCGCCGCCTTTGCAGCTTTGACCAGAAAATACACGTGCTTACATATTTGATGTAAACAAGCAGCACTTTATATACAGATAGACATGCTCTTACAGAACAAATCATATAGCATATCCCACTTGGTTTTAAACCTTTCTGCCTTTAATCAAGCTTGATTTGCCATTCTAGAACTTTGATTAATAGTACTGGGTTTTCCGTATTTCAGAGTCTCGTCACCGTAGAATTTGCAGGACGAGAAACTCAAAATTGTCCTAGCAAACATTACTGTTACAACATAGCAGGTTGGATAGCATCCTTGGAGCTGGAGACCTGCTAGAAACATTATTTCTGATAAAATTAAAGGAGAATTACAGAGAACAGAATCACTTGATGCAAGATAATATAACTAAGCTGCATCATCGACTTAAGGATCCACTGGCTTTCTTCAAGCCAACACAGATAAAACAGTGCCCACCAAAATCAGTGATCTGATGATCAACTGAGTAGGATCTGCACTATAGGCTGCAAAAGAGTGGACAAAAATCTTCAGAGCTTGAGAAACGAACCATAGTCAATTCATTCAAACGTTAACATCCTAAATTATCATCTATCAAGAAACCACAGTTAACAGAATCTGAATCACAGGGTTGCAGCAAACTCACATGACGACGAAACATATGAAAAGGCCGGAGCAGGGGAAATCTTTTCAGGCAGATCTGGGTAAGACATCCTAGTCTTTTGTGGAGATGGAGAATGAGGTAATCCTTCTGGAGAGAAATGTGAAGATTTGGGAGCTGAAACCATGCCACTTGAAGCAGGTGGAGCACTTTTAGGAGCAGAGTAGTGTGGTAAATGAGATGGGGCAGGTGAAGCCGAAGCAAAAGGAGAGTGACCACCCAGGTGTGACGCTTGAGGAGAAAGACCATCCTGTGGAGAAAAGGCAGGAGGAACAGAAGTCATAACACGGGGTGCAGAAGCTACTGTTCTATGATGTTGGTGCCTGAAAGGCCTAGCCATGCCAGGTGAGGGGGAAGGTGCTTCTCCATTCAACCCAGAGATTGGAGAATGCCCTTTATGCCTACATTTAATGGGGTTTGAAGCATGATGTAGGTTACAATGAACATGGGAATGATAAGGAGAGGGTGCAACTACATGGTGACAATATGGAATTGTGCCATGACGGTAGCAGGGAGATTTAGCATGGTGGTGGGAAACTGGTGCAAGAACTGTGTTGTGAGGAGATGGAGCAATAACATGTTGGTCATAGGAGGGAGGCGTGGAATGTGTTGGACTAGTAAATGTGTTTTGTGAAGGTGATAAGACTGGACTAAGAAAATGATAAGGTGGAGGACTTGAAGGGTATCCCAGATATGATGACAACTGAATCTGCTTTACTTTGCCAAAAAGAGTGTGATTAAGTCCCAGGTTCCTTGAGGGATTGATTTCATGAGCCAACTGCCTTAGTCTTGGAGTTGGTAGAGCCTTCCTCCCCACCACTGGCACAATAAATGTCTCGACTATAATTGGGGGATTCACAGTTGACCCTTGCAGATTTGTTAAGTGAACCAACACATTCTGCATTTACAGGCAAAAAACAAATAATGGTTGGAAATATATTCATAAACATTCTAAAGCACTGCAAAACTGCAGGATTTTCCAGCAGGAAAAACAACTACTTGATAAGGAAAACATCAATGACCAACCTCATTGGGCCGGACTTGTAAACCACTGCTCAACTGCTTTCTTAGTTGATCTAGATTTTGAAAAACTTGGGCAATTGTGCTGTGTAACGTAAAATTAAAGAGCATTGAGTTTAGTTCCAAAGGAAAAACATTCTGTGTAGGCACAACTGTAATTCCTCCGGGAAATTTCAACAGTTGAAAAAAATAAGGATCCCCAAAAACTTCTGATTTCAAAGAAAGATTATAACTCCCTAATAACAGAGTTATGAATATTTCTCTTAGCCAAGAAAGTCTGTATGGTGAAATATTTGTGTTCTCTGGAACTGGAAGAATGCCAAATATCACCTCAGTCGAGTTTGTAACAATTAATGGCTCTAACGATGTCACTGCCACCTACATATTCAGAAAAATTAAATCTAAGTGACTTGAATGGAGTTTGATCAAATTAATCTTATACTTGAAAAGTAGATGTGTTAATCATACCTTTGTGTTGGGAACACCTACTTCATCCCATATAGCAGACTCCAAATTTGGAATATTAGCATTGACTGCAGATAATGGTTTCTGGAGCCTAAAGCTTGCTTGTATTTGAGCTATAGGAAATACAATCAAAAAACACTAAAATGAGTTTATATATAAGATGACTGAATAGTGAACGGAAATAAATGAATGCAAAAAGAAGCAAAGTTTTCAGATCATTTTCCCATCTAGCCCAGATCCACATATCTGCTATGGATCTGGATAAGGTGAGGGCCAGATACACTATCCAGACGTATCCCAATACAAACCTATATCAGACTGTATCTGATACATCTGGATACAGTGCCAAGCCATTGGGAGCCATATTCAGTTAAGATTATAAATTTATTAAAAAGTATTAACAAAAATGCAAAAACATGAAACAATAAAAAAATATTCTAGAATCTAAAGATATATATATTGAATTACATAAAAAAGTATGTAATATAATGTATACAAGCAAATTTATATATACATATATATTTCGCATTATGTTCTATACATTTTGAAGTATAACATGTGTATGTTGATAAATGCCATATCCATATCAGGGTGTATTGGCGATTTGCCATACTTGTATAACTGTATCCAGCGCTGTATGTATCAGATGCTGTACCTGCTTCCACGCAACACTCAAAGCAAGAGGAGCATAAATTTTTGCAGTGAATTTAAAACCTTAATATTGTATCTTGCCAAATGCATGAGAGTGTAAAGGCCAAGTTAGAGGAGTTCTATTCCAGATACAATGAAATTAAAAGACCTGAACATCCGCATCTATGACAGCACTCAACTGTATTTATGTCCATATTAATATACTAATCACAATCCCAAAGACATTATTAATGTTGTAAACCAGTTCCCAATAGTTATATTGCATTAAGATATAAAATGAGCAGATTGCAATAGAGGCAGACAGGGTAGGGATGTCCATAATCACAAGTTCATAAGAGATGTATTAGATTGAGAAAGTTGGTCACACTTATCACTTTCAGATGATCACACACAGACAACCACCTTCCCATACCATCAGACAGTGACAGGCATAAGATTTGCTTTCCTAGTGCATGTAGCCCTTCCATTTTGGATACTGAATTATATTTGACCTAATAGAAAGCAGAATAGGAAAACAGCATAGTTATCCGGCACCAAACACCCTTAAAAAATAATCTGAAGAAATTTCTTGTGTTTCCATGCAAGAAAAAACACGAACCTCCAGATTTCACTACACAAACCAAAATTGACATAAAACAGATTCTTTTCATTCACAAATTTACAGGAAATATGGAGGGGGTACAATAAATTTCTATCCTTATCCTACTCTATCCTTATCCTACCAAATTCCTATTTCAATGCCACAAAGCCACCAAATGAAATAAAGTAATCCCACACAGAAAATAATTCCTCTGAAACTGAAATCAGCAGCCCACCTTACAAAAAAGCCCATACTATACAGCTCTACCAACACCAGAGCTCAACTTCTTTAAATATCAATCACACTTGTTTACGTACAATATGCATCAAATCATTATTTAAGTACTTAACAATGAGAAATCAACTTCACATCTGAAACAACTGAAAGAATGATTAAAAAGCAATGCAATACATGGAGAGTCCATGGCACCACTAGGGGCACAACCAGCTCCCTCTTGATCCTTGCATCTCTGCAAAAAGCATCAAAGCCCTTGGAGGCGTACTGCTTCCATTGTCAAACCTCAAAACCTTAATCTTCCTTCCCATCTGATTCTCCACAAGAGCTTTGAACTCTAGGAACTTTCCAAAGACCTCATCTTTGGTCTCATGAAGTAAATCTAAGTTTTCCTTGAAGAATCATCAACAAATGAAACATAGTAAATGTTTCCCAACAATGAAGCAGCTAGCATAGGTCCACACACATCTAAATGAATCAAATCAAGAATCCCTCTCAATCTAGGCTCATAGCTAGAAAAAGTAGTCTTGGCATGCTTGCCGAGTGCACATCCCTTGCACATTCTTGTCTTTTCTATCTTGAAGTTAGGCAATCCCTACACCATATCCTTCAAGAGAGGTAATTCACAAGTAACAAAATCTCTTGTGCCAAAGCTCGAACAATATTGACTATCATGTATCAAGGCTCCATGTTTTATCGAATTACCAATCAACCTATAAAGGCCACCCTCCCACATACCTCTGGTCAATACTCGACCAACATCTTGGCTGCAATCTCTGATAATGACTTGTTGATCATCAAACTTGGCCACAAACTTAAGCTGTGCCATGGTTTGACTCTAAAAGTAGGTTCTTAGTTAAACTAGGAAAATAAAGGACATCATGGAGTTCAAGAACATCACCTGAAGGCATGTGGAAGGAAACAAATCATGTCCCTATAACAAGATATGTCGCATCATCACCAAGCTCTGCCTGTATACCTACCTTTTGCTCCTGAATTATGCTGAAAGCCTTCTTTTTTATCAAATTAGAAATCAATCTATAAAGGGCCACACTCTCGAATACCTTGGGCCAATACTCAAACAAGATCTTGGCTCCAATCTCTGATGATGACTTGTTAGTTGTTGATCATCAAATTCAACCACACTTAAGATCTATCATGGCTAACACTAAAAGTAGGTTCTTAGTTAACCCAGCAACATATAGGGCATCATGGAGTTCAAGAACATTGCCTGAAGACATGTGGAAGAAAATAGATCATATACCTATAACAAGATAAATAACATCATCACCAAGCTCCACTAGTATACCTGCCTTCTACTCCTTGAGTTTATTGAAAGCCTTCTTACTGAAAGTCATATCTTGATGCTCCATTGTCCACATACCACCCTACACTAGAAACGTTGTTAACGGATAGGCATGACACCATGGAGAAGGTTGTCTCAAGCCTCAATGACAGCTAATCCGCTATTGAAGCTTCTACACTCCCTGCAAACTGCTTCTATTGTTGTTGTTGCTTGCCCTTCCCCATGTTCTTCTTCTTGGGACACTGAGAAGCATAACGGCCATTCTTGTGCCATTTAAAACACTTGATATGGCTCAAGTCTTCCTTCCCATGTTGAGAAGAATTTGAGGAGTCCTCCTTCCCTTATAACCCTTTCTAGTTCCTCCTTTCTTACCACCTTTCCTCATCTTCCTGATGAGGGTACAATTTTGATTCTCTTCCACTTTGGCTGAAATAGTCTCTAATCCAATCTCCTTCTCAAAAAAATCAACCCAAAACTTCTCAAAAGTGATCATCATCCTACCAATGGATCCCAAGATGAGGAGAACCCATTTAATGCAATAGGCACCAACTCATCATCATTCCCCTTCACCCTATTGTAGCATGTTGATCTCAAAGTTTAGTGATCTTCATAAGGTAAGTGACCACTATGTCTATATCACTAGTGTGTGTGGCACTAAGCTTGTTCTTTAGTGACTATTGTGAAAAATGTTCACATGTTGACACAAAGTGGTCAAAGTAGCATACATCTCTTTTGTTGTCTTCTCCTCTGCAATGCAAGAGATCAAATGATCCTTCACTGAATCTAGGCTAATTCACTTTGCCTTGTATGTTCGGCCAACTAAACACAATTGCTAGGAGGTGCAACCTTAGTTTCTACAAAAAGCCAAAGAGCAACTTCCTATAGTAACATTTGCAATCTGTACTTCTAAGATGTAAAGTTGGAAGCACCCTTTAGGCAGTCACACTCTTTAAGATCAAGACTAGTCACGACTAAAAACTCTGAAACATGTTGACACTGAACAAATCAGCAGCCTATGACAAGTGCAGATCAACACTCCAATCACTGGAGCACTTAGGGCATCACACCCTACAACCTCTCACAGGTCTGAATCAGTTCAATCACTGAAGCAAGGGCACTAGAATCCTCTGATAACTCCCTCTGATGGTTAGCAGCATACTCCATACATGGACTTGGAAGATTTCAATCACTGTGATCTCATACCATGTTAAATTTTCAAACTATGGTAAGCAGAATTTGCACTCAAAAATATCAACCCTAGCTATAAATTAAAGCTTCAATGAAAACAGCATACCTGAGTACAACAACCTGCAAACACACACTACTAAAAATATGAACAACAAACACTCAAAAATATATCTTCTATTAACTTATTAAGCTAAAATAAATTACACTGCACGCAAAACTGCTCTCTCTCTTCTTTTCTATTCTACTCTCAGTTATGTACCTTAGGTCTCTTTTATAGAATCAGAAAAACTTTTAGGTTTTACAAACACCCATCTCATTGGAGTGGCAAGTTGATGAAAAGAAACTTTGACCTAGAAAACTAAAGCAGAAGACAAAAAGTATCTTGTTCTAGAGATAAGAAGAGCAACTGATCTTTAGAATCCCTCTAAATATAAGAAAAGTGTTTTCATGCTGAATAGAAGACCTGCGATCAGCTGAAGATAGAAAAAAACATATGTCCCACGGTGTTTTATGGACAGCACAGGGCAACAACATGTGTTTCAGGGATGGCATTCCATGGGGGCATTTGTTGGGGATGACAGTATATATATAGTAGGCATGAGCTTTCCACACTCCATAGGGTTCTTAGAGAAGTGCTTTTGGATTTAAATGCATGTATTCTTTGCTTCAACGTTTAGACATTCATATAATGCATAGCTCAAAATCTTGGACATGGCCAAATGTTGGCATTTTTGGGGGATGACAGTATATATATATGGAAGCTATTTTTTTTACAATTTTAGCTATACATGACATCAAAATTTAAGCTTAGACATTCATATAATGCATAGTTCAAAAACTTGGACTAGGCCAAATTTTGGCATACCCAAATTTGACTTGGACTCGGTAACTCAGCAAAAACTTGGCAAAATTTCTAAACATTAAAATACACACAAATTTGGAAATAATCTTTAAATACACACATAAAACTTAATTTACAGTAGTCATAAGTAGTTTCTCCTTCGTTTATAGATCAAAAAATGAGTTCAATGCACATCATAGTGTCATATTATTATTTTTACAAGTTTCATCCGTGGAAAATATGGGCCTAAAACAAATTTTATTTTTTACTTTTTAAAACTAGAGCAGGGGCCTAGGGGTGCAAGGCCCCAGTGGGGTCAAGGGGCAGTGCCCCTTGCCAGGAGGTCTTGGGGCAGAACCCCCAGTGGGGCTGAGAGGCAGTGCCCCTTGCAGGGGGGGTCTTGGGGCAGAGCACGCAATAGGATCGAGGGGTAGCGCCCCTTGCAGGGGCTTGGGGGTAGAGCCTCCAACATGGTCAAGAGGCAGCACCCCTCATGGAGCCCCAATCGTCCAAAACCACACGTACCTTCAAACTCATGAGTTTTTGACGATTTTGTCAACATGTAAAAGGAGTGAGAACTAAAAGAAAAAATTGTGCAAAATGACTGTCTTTGAATGGCATCCCAGGGGCATTCCCAAATATTCTTACAGACTGGGGATGGCCAGGGGACATCCCCTGCCATCCCAAATTCCCAGAAACAGCTATGTGGACGGAGTCGGGGGTTTCAGGAAAAAAACATATAAAAAATAAAACTGAAGCTGCTGATTTCTGCACCCTGCAGAAAGAAAAAAGCAGCCATGCAAAATGTTCAGAAAACTAACAAAGTTGACTGGGATGGGATTAATCCATCGAATGAAACAATGTATAAAATGTTCTCTTCCAAAAGACAGTCTGGAAAGATAAAACAAAATGGGTCTGGCAAACTGAAGACAAAGACGCAACATTGACTCCAGGAAAGCAGAAACCAAAAGAAGGGAGTTAAAAACACAGTGTCTATCGACTTTACATTGCTCCACCCATGTCCAGGACCCACTTAACAAGATACATGATATGAATGTCTTGACTGTGAACTTCCCATAATCAGATCAGACACAGAATAGCAAATCACCAAATGTACTGAATATATATAGTCTGGTAATACTAAACAAAGCTTATCTACATTTAAATGACAGTGTCCAAGGGCTGCATTGCAGAAACCCATTAAGTTTAGCTAACCACACCATCCACAAATAATCTACTTGCCGAGGTGTGTTCTATAACATAAGAGTGTTGTAACTTTCTAAGGGATATAACACAACGTGGATCTACATTCAGGATTATAATTTATATACAACAGAAGAGTGAGAAAATGCAAGCTCGCCCACTTCTTCCTGAGCTTTACAGAGCCACATTGTTGCAAATAAGACAGATTTTTCAAAGCAAAACCTAAGTGGAAATTGTTGAAATGAATTAATTTACCACTTCCTCGTTTTTTTAATCTAGAGACACATTGTTACAAATAAACCAGATATTTCCAAGCAAGTCCCAAGCGAGTATTGTTGAAATGAGCTAGTGAACCCACCTCCTCATTTTGTTTCATAGAACCACATTGTTACAAAGCAATCCCAAATGGGTATTGTTGAAATGGGTCAGTATATCCACTTCCTTGGATATTGATGAAATTGGCTAATCTACTCACTTCCTCATTTTGCCTATAGAGCCACATTATCACAGACAAAACAGGCGAAAATCCCAAGTAAGTTTTGTTGAAATGTGCTTAGTCTACCCATTTCCAAAAGGTAAATCAGATTTCTCCGAGCAAATCCTGAATGGTTATTGTTGAAATGGACCACTTAATCCACTTCCTCAATTGTCAAGCCAAATTGTAACAAATAAACCATATTTTTCCAAGCAAATCCCAAGTGGGTATTGTTAAAGTGGGCTAGTTCACCCACTTCCACATTTGTTTACATAACCACATCGTAAAAAAAGAAAAATGAAAATAAAAACCAGACTTTTCAAAGCAAATCCCAAGTGGGTGTTATTCAATACGGTCTAATCCGTCTTACCTTGCAGTTTATTTGCTGCTACAGGTCTCCCAGATGTCCCATTGTTCTTCCCAAATACTGGAAGTGACCAAACCCCAAATGCCAACAGGTTCAGAGAGAGAACCAATGCAACCACACACTTCAATATCTTCCATGTACAGATGCTTGAAGCACAAGCATTGCAACAACAGCTAGAGGACTCCTGAATTTCCTCCCCATCCCCATTTCCTGCAGGATTGGAGCCCTCGTTGGGTTTCCCCATTCCAAAGGAGAATGTCAGCTTGCAGAGAACTGGCAATAGTAGATCTGAGGATTAGGCATTTGGAAACCAGTAAAAAATAACACATGGGTGTTGGGGTTCTCTTGTGTTTGCTCCTGATGGGTTATGTATAAATCAAATTGTGAGCCATAGTTTGTGGGAATATTAGCTTCAGTGCTATGTAAGTTTGCACAGTACTTACACCCAGCAAACAAGCATTTAAGTAAAGTGATTTGTAAGCTTTGAGTGATCGTTTGGCTTCTGTTCCCTCTCGGCTATCTATTCTCTTCCCTTAAATGAGAGGGCCCTCTACCTTCGTGGGGGTAACTATTTTTCCGGTTTTTCTTTTCAAATTGAACAATCGATGCTATAAGATCTACATTAAAAAAATGTTGTAGCCATATAAAATGGATTTTTTTTTTTTTTTTTAAAACTTGTTTCTTCAGTAAAAGAAGTGAAAACAATGAGAGCTGTAGATTTAATACATTGCATGCGCAATTTGGTATACCTAGTTATGAATTCGATTAGAAGACCAACGGGAGGGCTACTAGAGGGTGGCATGTTTCCTACAATTGTATTACCACTCTCCTCCCCGTACAGCGACACTAACTAGATATGGGATCTGCTTTAGATAGTGTATGTTGAGTGGGAAGTTGATGAGCTCAAGGAGAAAAGTGCATTTTTTATTTTTTCTTTGTTGTTTTATGTATATTTTGATCTTGTGAATATGCCAATTTAATATTTAATTTAGTCTATTTTGTATACAATTTAATTTTATTTTAAAATCGTTGTTACATTACTGTTTTTTTTGTTTTTAGTGGTTAGTATTAGGATCTAAACATACCAACATTTTATTATGGTTGAGTATTGTAATAATTACAATTTTATTATTTATTAATATTATTTTGTTTGGCTTTTATCTTACATGCATCATATGAAGTTGTAATAGTGTAATGAGTTCATGTTAAGTTTATGGGTTTATTTTACATGAGTTAACTTCATACATCACTTTTTTGTGATGCTTGCATATCAGTGTTGTAACGAAGAAAATATTATTTTGAAAACATACTTTGTATTAGAGTTTTGCTCTTAGGGAGGTTGCCCCCCTCAAAGCGGCATGTGATACTTGTTCTAGATTCATGAATATAAGCCAATTTGTAGTTATGTTCTAAGCATTGGTTCTTTTTTGCATGTTATTGTTTTTATTTGATAATAATTTACAAGTAAGTAATTATCAAGTGGTATCAAAGCACTTTCAAAAGTTGCATTACATAACAACAATTTAGTGGCTTACTACAACTACCCATTATATGCTCTCCCCTTACCATTACAAAATCTTAGTGATAAGAAAGTGGTGAAAGTAGTGAGATACTAAGCATTTTTGCCATTTTTTTTTCCTATAATAGTGGTATAGGTTAGAAGCTATATGTCAAGAGTTTTAAATTATGTAGAAAGCTTTCATTCTTGGCTAAGTACATTTTGGCATGTGAAGTGAGGTGGAAAAGAACTCACCAATACCTAGGCCTCAAACATTTACATGTAATCTTGAGTTCCCACATACCTTTAGGTGTATCAGAAAACCCTCTAAGGTTAATAGAAACTTCACCTTAGGAAGCCATCGACTATCCAAAGTTTGTGGTGCACTAGTAAGTAGTTAGCTCTAAGAAATTACTATCTTCATACTGTAATAATAAAAATTGCATTCCCCGCAACTTCTTTTATTGTGTTTTTTAGGTGTTCCCCTTGTGTGTGTTTTTAGCCTTATTTTAGTCCTTGTTCACACTTTATCTAGCTATGTGCATCCTTGTGTTAGCCCTTGTCCATACCTAACTTAGTCTTCTTGAGCCTTTGTGTATCCCTATGTGCTTGTGTGTCCCCTTTTCATGTGTTTTTTATATGTGTGTAAGTCGTGTTATTATCCTTCCTCATGTGATCCTTATCCCACCCACCTATAATGAAATAACTTGCACCAAAAGGAATATAATAGGAAATATGTTGTAAATACTTGATAATAACTGAAAATAACAAGCCACTTCAAGGGGGCAAACCTCCAAATATCTCCAATGAGAACACAATTCACAATATAATGATCACAAACTTACCACTAGCTCCTATATATACATAATTAGGCCTTGGCTGCCACTCAGGCCGACTTACATACTTAAATATAACCCCTAGGCCAACCTAATAACCTATAATTGACTATAATAATGATTATATATCATAATTAAGAGTTAAGGTAGCCACAAGCCGACTACTCATAACCCTATACATACTATGGGATTAAGGGAGTAGCATCACCTAACATTTAATTTTTGTGTCATCTCTTATATGTATTTAACTCTCATTTCCCTTAGTTCTCATGTTTCAAGTATCCTTTTGACATGAAAGATCTTCCCTATCTTTATTCCCCCAAAAGTTGGTGGCTTTAGGGCATTAAATGCCACTAGTACACCTTGGTGGGTGCCCTTGGTTTTTGTGCAAAACTTTAGCAAATTTTAGTGGCCCACTATTAATTACTCACCTACTATATTTCTCGCATTCACTTGCCCTAAATCTTTCCAAAAACCTATAAATAAACCCCATTTCTTCTCATTTCATCATCCACATGTTGCCTTCCTTGCAAGATATCAATCTTTCATTTCTTCTTCTTTGGATTTTGGAGCTTCAGAGCCATTGGAGATCTTCTAGGCTTGGAGTATTAGTTTGGTGTTTAGAGTCTTTTGAATTTCTCCTTGGGTACTTCTTGGCTTCTTATTTCTTCCCATAGGTGTGTTCCATTTTCCTCTCGTTGAATAGGTTTTTCTATCTAGTATTTATTTCCATGGATCCCTCTAGTTATTGTTTTCATTTTTTCTTAATCTAAATACATACCTCCATATTAGTTTTTAGCTTTTTCCCATTGGTTTGATAAGTAAAACCTACCCCTTTGTTCATCCCCTAGTTTTATTTCTTTCATTTATCCTCTAGGTTTTTGTTGTTTCCACTTTTATTATCTATTGTTACCACTTGTGTCTATTTTTATTGTCTTTAAATACTCTCATTTTGTATTATATTTGTTATTGTAGATTTGTGTTGGAAAACCCACAAGGGATCTAATTGCGATAAACTCCTTTTAACACTTTCTTTTGTAGGTTTTCCTATTTTCTAGGTGTTTTCAAGAAAATGCATGACATGAGTGTATTGGCACGAGTACCACTTCAAATCATGACAATGCTTCTATGAAAATTTTAGATCTATCAAACAATATATGCCACTAGTGCCCCCTCTATGACCACTAGCAACCCTTTTGCAGAGGATCACTCATGGGACCTTCAAACTTTTTAAGAAACTTCTCCTTGCCATTCTAAGCATTTTGATTTCTTACACTTTTGATTTTATTTCTCTATCTTCTTCTATTGGTGATAAGATTATTTACTTTATTTTTTGTAATGTATTATGTATAAATCTATTGGTATCTTGAGAACCCATCTATGAAGGAGTAAATCTCCCTTCCTCCTATTGATTCTAGCACTTCTTCGATGAATGGGGTGGGAAAAGGATCATGTATACAAGCTTTGTTCAATTCCTTAAAATTTATGATTCTCTTATTTGCTTTATTTCTTATGATGTACAACCATAGGACTTATCCATTCTACATCTTCTATCAGTTTGATTATACCAATGACTAACATTTTATCTAGTTCATTCTTCACTCAGGTCTTCACATCAGGATTAAATCTATAGGGTCTTTTCCTTTGTTGCTTCACACCCTTTCAATTGAATTTTCATTACTCCGACCTCCTCATTGATGTATTTTAGATCGATGAATGTGTAGGGAAACAGGTCTTCATATTATTTTAGCACTTTTGCAACTTACATTACCTACCTTTCATCCCAATAGTCTCCAATTTTAGCAAGTTTAGGGCTTCTTCCCTCCATTGCTATATTCTCTTCTCGTATCTTTAAAGGTTGATTAAAGTACTTATTTTCTAGTACACTTGTAGTAGCTATCTCTCTTTCTCCTTCCTCAACTTCTACCTCCAAAATTTGTCGATCTTCCTCCTCATTTTCATCTTGTCTTGTCCTTTTTTTGTTATAACATAGCTTTTGTCCATCCACTCTATAAGCTTCCAAATACCCTTCTCTTTTGGTGGAATGGTCTAATCTCTTTTATTTTCATATATATTTCTATCTTCTTTTGTTGGTGATAAGATTATTTCCTTCATCTTTTGTAGTGTATTATGTATAAATCTATTGGGGCTATAAAATGAGAATGTTTTATAGAAGTCATTTTGTATCATATCCCAAGTTTATCCTCTATTCTCTTGGTTGAAATACCAAGTTTTTATGATGGGTGATGGGGTTTGATAAAATAATTGAGTGTAAAGTCTATCATCATATTCTCTCTTATTAGTTCATTCCCTGATGCAATTTTATAAATGTGTTTGAAGTTCTATTTTTCCATAGTATTTGGATGTAAGATTCCAATTCCCTTCTTCTAGAAGATATCTATTTTTTATTAGATTTCTAAAGTCTTTCCAAGCTAGTATGTTTGGCTTGTGGGCATACCAACATCTTATTGTATTACATACTAGGGTATCCTATAATGCTTGTAATATTAGATCTTTTTCAAATATTCTCTCCATGGGCCTTTTATGTAAGTTAGTAGGTCTCCAACTCCAAAGTATCATGGAAGATTAATATGTGAGAAACCATGTGAGATATGGTTCAAATAATGTGAAATTATGATATGTTTCTTTCCCTCATCTCTAATTTGGTTTTCTAGATTTTGCGGTGGGTTCTCATTATTTATGGTAATATTGTCAGAGTTTTTCTCAATCCTCCTTAGATTGCATATCCTTCTAGCCCCCATTACTTTTCTATCCCTCCTTTTTGGTTTGTCCCAAAGCCAAGTTTCTATGGCATCTTCACTATCTATACTATAACTACTACTATCCAAGATAATCTTCCCTTTTGAGTTAGGCTCATCATTGGTGTCTCTTGTGGGGATTCTCCCTAAGGAATATATTGCTTTCTTCTCTCCTTCATCACTTTCTTATTGCGCTATTTCTTATATGTATGCGTCACTCATATCTTTGTGTAAGGGAATGTGTATTATCTTATCTTTATCAAAGAAATACAATTCTTATTTATGTGAGTCACTTGTGCCATTATAGCTAATAATTCTAAATTCAATAGGATATATTTAATGTGTCAAACAACTCCATTTCAATTACTTTGAAGTTAATTTTTTTCTTGATCCCTGGTAGGTTAAATTCTATATTTCTCCATGTTCCAATTGTGCTTATTGCAATTCTGTTAGCAAGGACAATGTTATAAGGTGTGTCATAGAGTTTTGGTTTTTTTAATTCATCCCAAACACTTTTTGGAATAATGTTTGCATCTACACTTAGGTTAATCGGTATATTTTTGAAGTGTTTATTGTTTACCTGAAGTTCTATCAATATTGGTTTCTTTTTCCATCTCCTTGGAGCTTTTTCCACACTTCTAATCTATGATCTTAAATTAGTATTTTTTGTTTTATTTCAATATTTGGAGAGATATTTCAAATTTTCTAAAAGACTTTCTTCTTCCACAAAGTTTGCTTATTCCTTCAATAGTTGAGCTTCCTTTTTGGATAAGAAGGCCTTGTGGTAGTCTTCATTTTTATTTTCATCTACAATAAGCTTCCTAGTATCTTCAACCATCTTGTCATGTTTGATTTTGTTAGGAAATATTCTTCTCCTTTTTCTTCTGGCTCATCACCTAGTGATGTTCCTTTTGTAGTGTCAATTCCTCCCTTGGTTATTACTACAACTTTATTTTTCTTTCCATATTTCATAACGACCTTCTTTTTAAGTTCTTCCTTTCTCTCCAAGTATTCTTTCTATAGTTGTTCCTCTTCTATGAGTGATAACTAGCTTCATGTATCCCCATCAAGTTTAGTTTTCATACACCTTCTGGCTCCTTGAGTATTTTGTCTAGGTACCATCATTGTGACTTTAACTCCTTTTATTGAATTAGGTCTAGATAGTTCTTTTATTTTTATTTGTGGTGGTGTACTCTTAAAATATTGTTGAGCTTTGGTGCAAGTGAACAAATCATGACTAGGGTCACTACAAAATCTATAATTTTTTTTCATTTTCTTAACATTCATTTGTGTAATGGCTCATCTAACTGCATATATAATAGGTGGTGTCCTCACTTCTTATTTACCCATGGACTCTTCCTCTGTAATTATTGTAATATCCTCTAATATCATTTAGAGACTAGCTAGTAGGAGATTGTTCATTCATAATTTGTGGTGGTGTTTGTTGTACCACATGAATATTGTATTGGTTCTTCTATGCTAGATGTTTATAGCCATGAACATAGAATGCTCTTTTGGCTATCCCTTTGGACCTTGCCACCCCTTTATGCATAAGATCATTATCTTCACACTTGTGGTTACAACAAGGATCGTGTTCATCATCTTTCCTTAATCTATATATAAGATATGGGTAATCATCTATCTCATGGTCATCCCATTCACCAAAAATTCCATAACATACACTTTTTAACTTTCTAGAAGTGGATTGTAAGTCAACTCTAAGTGTCATAGCTCTTTTTTCATCCTTCATCATTAGACATTTATTCCTCAAGTGCTCGCCCTTCCTTAGAAAAATAAGTGCACCAAATATTTTTCCTCTAGTTTGATGATGCTAGACTATTTTAATTTTTATTCAATATGTCCTATTTAATCTTTAATTATTCTAATTCCAATCTCATCTTTTCCATTTCCTTATTTTTTTGTTTCATTATTCTTCCTTTTCCAAGGTTGCGATTCCACCCTGTATGCTAATTCTACCACACTTGAGTAGGTTTCAAAGGTTCTTCCATCCAACACAATTTTGATAGGTCTGGTAGCAACCCTGATTCAAACCATTCAATTCTTTATTTCCTAGTCAGGGATTCTTACATATTTCTCACCACTTCCTTAAATTTTTAGTCAAATTCCTCAATAGTTTATCCTTCTTGTATCATTTCTCTCATTTTGCTGATGCTCTTTGATGGAATCTCAAGAGAACAAAATTTGGATAGGAATTATTCTTTTATCTCTTGTCATTCTTTATCATGCTGAGGGAACTTCTTCATGTACCATTTCAAAGCATCATTTATCGGTGTTCCTATGAAATCATAAAGTCTAGCCTAATTCATCTAAGTTCCATTTCTTCTCCAAGCAGATTCTAGCACAAAAATATGTTCAGATGCTTTAGTAGTGTCTTTGCCAAAGATAAGTAGTTTCATATTGTGTTCCATATTATCTAAGTATGTTCCACAAATTTGTTGGTGCTAGGTAGGGGTTATTCCCCTCTTCTTGGTCGACTTCTATATTTTGACTTAGTATTTATATATTTATTTTCCCTTATTAGTTTCTCATTGTGGTCCCTCTACCTTACTAGTTTCTTGCTTCTTCCTTTTGTCTCTTTCTAATTCAATTTCAAAGAAATTAAATCCTAATATCTTTGCATGATTTCTTACAAATTCTTATTGTTGGTTTTCTCTAGGTTGAATCACTATGTATATAGCTTTCGCAAGCACTCTTCTTGTCTTAATTAGTATAGGAGATGACTCTTAGTCTAGGGAGTTCAAGTCTCTTCATGCATCTGTTTCAATTTAAGAGATACCTTTTTGTTAGTTAATGACATTTCATCAATTAATATAGGGTTCTCTAAACCTTGTTTAATTGTTTCAATAGTATCCATGGCAAGGTCTTTGAACATGTTTTCAATTTATTTTTCTTTTGCACTCTTCTTATTTTATTGTAAATTCAAATTTCTCATCATTTTCTCTCTTTGTAAACCCACACTTCTTCTCACCACATTATCTAAGTATTCCACACTAAAATCTAGAGGTTTTAATTTTGTTAAAGTGGTTAGTGTTGGATGAATCTTTTGTCTTCAACTAACTGAAGGCAAAATGGTGATATCAACCACAGTATGATGAGACAATGTCTCTCCTCTCAACAAGGGGAGGCTCCCTTCTTATTGCTCACTACAATCAACAAGTACTTAACTAGATTTATGTACATTATAAACTAACTTGTGGATGATGCCATCCGTATCATCTATTTCTCTTTTCTCATAAATGATGTTTCAATTTAATCCTTACAATGTATGATAAACTCACAAACTACTTATTGGAACAATAATAACCAATATCAAGATTGAATGAACATAAGAATATTCAAAATGGTACCTGTGTGAAATAAACTAAAAATCCATAGAAGCACAAAGTCTTTCGTGATTTCTTTTGTTGACTTGGAATGAAAAAAATATAGTGTAGAATGTAGCCCAAAGTCTCCACTATACGCTATCAAGAGATTTAAAGAACACGGAAAATCAATAGCAGCTCAAAGTCTTCTAATATTTTCAACTCATGAACATATAATATAAATTCCAAAGGCAATGTTGCAGCACAAAGACTCCAAAATCAACTTTAACTCACCTCCCAGATTATATGAATTCACAATACTTATTTGATCAATTGCATAAGATGGTGCAAGAGAATAGACATAAGAACATCTCTCATACACTACAAGTAGATTCCCAAAACAAAGTTTGAATGCTCACTTGCTTTCTTATTATTGATAAAATCTTGATTTACAATCTTGAACACAAAGTCTCAAAAATGCTTCTCAATTTTTGCAGAGTTTTGCTTCAATAACTAAAAGGTAAATAATTACAAAGAGGTCCCCTCTATTTATAGTGAGAGGCCATGAGCAAAAATAGGGAAAATACAACTAACTTGACTTATTCAACAGGAAGAGTCCTTATTGATTTGGGACTTTCCTTATTTACATGTAATTGCATCTTGAAAATGTACATATGAAAATGTTCAAAACTAAAAACAAAGTACATATGAAAACTACAAAAATCTACTAAGGCATGCACGTCTGAATTAACTTTTCCCTCCATTCTTCTTGAGAAAATCTTTGTACATGGTGAATAGTGTTTGCATTTATAGGCTATCATGACTAGCAGTGTTCTTAGAAATAACTCTAGCTCTAGTTATTGCATCCTTCACTGCAGTAGCCTCTTTTTCATGATTTGTTAGCTTAGCCTTCAAATTATCCAAAGTTAATTGGTTGTCCAGAATATTATCCAGAGAAGCAACTGAAAAAGCTTTGTCTTTAAACTCTCTCTGAAACATGCTCTTGAATTCCTGAACCATTTCCTCAGCTGAAAGAAAATGATGGTCATTAGCTGTCAATTTACATGGAAGCTCTTCCAACTTGTGTAGAAGATCAACATCATTGTCCATGCTGAGCTAACTAGCACTTTGCAAATCTTTGAGCAAATCTTTCAACACATTGCTGTGGTGAATCAATGACTCCTTGGTTTCTACATAAGATTCTCAGTTTGAAGGGATGTCAATTGATACCAAGGTTTTTACCTTCATTTTCTTCATGCCAGTCCATTTATGTAGACTTGCATCCAAATATTCAACATCCTGAGACAAAGCTCGTCAACCAAGTCATCCAATTCATTTCTCACTTTCTCCATTTTATTCTTCTTTTGAACTATGCTTGTTAGGAGACATACCCCTTGCTCATGCATCTTCTCAAGACATTCTTCAACTACTCTTCCCTTAGCATGAGTCCTTTCTGATTTCTAGATAACAGGATCCTCCACAATAATTGCCTCAGGTTCCACAACCTTAGATGACAAAGTAATCTTTCGTATTACTACAGCTAGCTGCTCATCTCTTGCCTTGTATTGCTCCTTCATCTCTCTCTCATGATCAAATTTCATAATCAAAGAATTGAGAGTTGACTGCACATTGGCCTTAGCACTTTCATGAGTAATTTCCCCTAATTCAATCCTAGAGATTGAATAATTACTCATGTCAAAATTCTCAATGGTAGCATCTGGTGGAGGTTGGGGAATTTCTACATACTTGTGACTTTTTTCTTCCAACAGCTGGGAAAGAGTCTTGGGCTTCTTCTGATTCTTTGCCTTTATAGGTACTAGCTTCTCAAAATCGAAGTCATCTAGGGAGATGGCTTGCTTTTTCCTCTTTAGAGTGTAGGCTGATAGCCATGGAGGAAGCACTGATGAACTAGCATCTGGATTAGAACCCATTGCTTGCATAGAAGGAATTGCACCCACACTAGTTGTAGTGATTATCAGAGAAGTGTTTGTAAAAACAACACCTGACACATGAACATTAGTAGCCTGCTCAATTCCTGAAACAAGTTGGTCCAAAATTGTTTGATCACTAATGTCATATGAAGGAGAAGACAAACTTGGCAGAGATCCTGAAGAACCAAAAACAACATCATAAGTAACTTTAGGACTATCAAAAAGTGTTTTAGAAGAAGATGGTGTAGAAGAACCAAAAGATGGTATGACAATTGGAGTAACTAAAGTACTTGAAATGACATGTATTGAATCTAAAACAGGCATAGTGGGCAAAGAAGAAGAAGTTTGAGGTTCTTGTGTCATGTCCTTTTCAGAAGACATGATGGGCTCCTCTAACTGTTCCTATTTGTCTTCTTTCTCTGCTTCCTATTCATCCTCTTTTCCCTCTGAAGACCTGTCTTCAGTGTCCATCTCTTCAATAGCAAGCTCTTCAGTTGCCTATTCATCTATCTCCATTTCTTCTTTAGTTGGCTCTTCTTTTGTCACTTTGGCTTTTCCTCCTTTTGATACAAATTTTATCTTAGGCTTAGAAGCCTTAGATGAGCTTGATGCATCACTCTTGTTCTTAGTTCTTATTTCAACCTGCTTACTTGTTTTCTCTAAAACTTCTTCGTCTGAACTAGTGACAAAGTCCGTCAACTGAATTCTTTTGCTTTTCAACCACACATTGGTGTTTGCCAGGATAAGCTCAAACCTTTTCCTTATTGAAGTCAACTCCTTCTTTAACCATAAGACTACAGGTAAAGGAGAACTAGCAACATTTTCATTGGCATACCTGGGGCTCGCGATGTCTACATCATCCACCATTCCTTCTGGAATATCAACTAGTTCTAAGTCATCAATTTGACTTAGAGTCAACCTGTAATAATCTGGTTTTCTAATTTCTTCTTGAGTCCTCAGATCAGCCCATATATCTTCTACCATCGAGACATGTGACAAAGTCTTCCTCTTGATCTTGTCCTTCACCCTCCTAAAGTCAAAATTATTTCTCCTCTTAAACTGCTTCATTGTCACCAATTGTATTTCAGTCTCAAGAGCCTTAGCTTTAGCAGAAGTGGCAATAGAATACGTGCCAATCTCTATAGTAAGCTTGAAACCAAGTTTCTTTAGTTCCATCTGCTTGTTATGCACGACAATCATTTGCCGACATAACTCCATCAAAACAATTTTGTCACTAGGAAATTTAGGTAGCATGTAGGGATATCCCTGGAAATAGCCAACCCTCAGATAAGTAAAGGTTGGGAATTGAAGATATAGACAACCAAACTTGTTTACTACCTCCCAAGCTTCATCTGACACTCTCTTATGTTCCAATTGGGGATAAAAAAGACACAAAAATACTGCAAAGAAAGCAACGTTTACCCTCCGGAAGTGATGAATGAATCCTTTCAGAGTGAGTTGAGGGTAATATTGATACACAGGAATGACTCTTCAGTCTCCTTCTAAGGTTAACCCTGGAAATCTTCTCATAGAGGCAGCTGCATATACCAAGTAAGATGTCATATAAAATTTGGAAGTTGTTGACACCTTGGTTACTTGCTCGTGAAGAGAATTACTTATCTACTCACCCCAGAAAATATTTTGTTTAGCTTGAAGGATAATTTTGATATAGGGATACATCCACTCATGGAAAGTGGAAGAAGAAGGTAGCCCTCTAACTCTACTAAGAAGAGTTATTAGGTCACTAACCTCTTTAATAAAGTCACTCCTTGGAAAACTCTTAGGCCATCTGGAAAGATTAGACCTGGCAGTTTTCAACCATTTAGTGTTTATAATCCTTTTTGCTTTCTCAGTATCCTTGTCATATTCCTTTTGAGCAATATTGAAATCAAGCTCTGCACTTTCCTCCACACCAAGACACATGAAGACTTTGTCTAGGAACTCTGCATTTAACCTCATTATCACGTTACCATGTGCATCTGTCACTGTTCTATCATCTCTGTTGTAGAAGTGAGCTACTTGAAGAACAAATTTAGTGTTGTGGGATGCTACATTAAAAGATGCAACCAAATGGATATTGTTGTCCACTATCCTCTTCATATAGTGACTTGGATTCGGTTGCTTTGTCCTTTCTACAAATTTGACCATATCTGCAAGGCCAATCTTCATATCTCGTATATCATCCACATTTGATGTGACTAAAGTTATGGGGAACACACCCTGGTATTTTAACTTCATAGCTTTGACTTTCTTCGGCGAGGGATCAGTCATTCAAAAGACGAACTCCCTTGATTGAGAAAAAGAACTTGACAATCTTGCAGAAGCAACTGCAACAATAGAAGGCATGATTTTGCAGTGTTAGGGAAAATAAATGGCAAATTGGGAAACTACAATATTGGAAATCATGGTCAACAACATGAGTTTGAAGGGGCTAGAGAGCAATCGAAGCGAGAAGCGGGGTGAAAGTGGGCTAAAGTTAACAGATGTGAAAATTCTCCAGAGTTAGAGAATTTTGGGAAGAAAGTGCACAGACGACAAAAATGCCCACTTCTGCATGTAGGAGATATTTCATTTTGTGCAGGAGCGGCAAAAAGTGTCGTCTATGCATATAGAGGTAATGCTTGTGCATTTGGATGTAAGAGCGGCAAAAATGCCTGCCTCTACATCTGGGGGGTAAAAACTGCAAACATGTTCTAGCGATGAAAATAACCGCTTATGCATATTGGCTGATAAAACATAACATACACATCGGCGGTGAAAATCACCGCCCATGCATATGGGATAACATAATGAATTCTTGTGTATGGGCGGAAAAATTTGTCACCCCTACACTTAAGACGACTAGGACAATATGTATGGGCGGCGAAAATCGTTGCCCCTACATATTAAGGGAATTTCTAAGTATTAGCATGGGTGGCAAAATACCGCCTAAGCTAATTTAATGTCTGGGAAGTTGATGCATGAGCGGCGATAATAGCCACCTTTACATGGAGTAAAACGACTTGTTAAAACTTAAACGATAGAAATCGCCGCTTGAAATCTTAGCAAACAAAACTAAAATAAAGATAGTTTGGAGAAAATTGCTGACCATTCGAAAAGAAAAAACACATAAATTTCATTGAAAACCCTAAGCACAATATGACTTATCAAATGGTGAAGAAAATGCATATTGCAAAGAAGAAACAAAAACAACGATTATGGTTTTTACAAAGAAATGATGGAGTTAAAAGATCAAATAAAGGAAAACAATTAATTTAAATGCAGATCATTCATCAAATATGCAAACCCTAAAAAAAACTAGGAAATAAGAAAAATATACCTGGACAACAAAACAATGGCGAACCCTAGCTCGAATCCATGAAAAATTTGATTCAATGCTCACGCTAGGGAGATTCGAGGGTTTGCAGATGCTCAAAGGAATCACAAAGATGAAACGACAAAGATAAAAATGAAGATTACAATAATTAAAATCCTTAAAATGGTTTTTTTTAACTAACACAAAGTGCATTAAATGCACTTATCGTGAACTGGGAGATACATAGGCAGCAATTTTTGCCACCCCTGCATATAGTGGAAATCAACACTTAACATGAAATGGTGGTGTATTTCACTGCCCTTGTATCGGAGAAGTTATAACACCAATATGCAATGGCGGTGATTTTCACCGCCCTTGCATGCAAAACAATTTTTTTTTCTAACTCCTTAAAACTATCAAACTCACTAATTTGACAAGTTTGCTTACTTGTTTGATTTTTGTAAACTTCAAGAAACCAAGTTGAGGAGATACTCAAGTAGATTCTCAGGAGTTAGAAGACCACACATGAGGGAAAGAAGATTTGCCTCAATTTGCATGCTTAGAGTTGTAGGCTTCGAAACAGACAAGTTTCGTAGGGGTCATCCTACAAAATCAAGTGCAACTAATTTTGAGGATAACAGTTAGTAATTCCTTAAATCCATCATTAACTATGATTTTTAGGTTACACAAGATAGGTTCCAAATGGGGTGTATAAGTCAAGAATGTGAATGGTGGAGCACTCTTACTTCTACACCCTTCTTCTAGTGACTCTCTAGATACCACATATTCTTAAATCTATTTTGCTAACCCTTCTAGGATCCCAGTTGCTTTATCTAGATATATGTTGACTTGCTCAAATGCATCTCTATTATAGAGTGATACATTTGTTCCTTGTTCCTCTATTTGTGGAGTCATAATAGCTTCCATAGAATCCTTGTGTTTAGCTATAGCCCCTTAGTATGATCATGTTGATAACTGAGAGGGGGGGGGGGTGAATCAGTTATCCTAATTATTTCTTCTTTTGAACTTTCTTATTAATCAAAGCAGCATTGAATCAAACAAACAAACATTACCATGAAATGAGAAACACATGACGCAGTATTTTTGAAGTGGAAACCCGGTTAAGGGAGAAAACCACGGGGTGATTAACCCAAAGATTATTCTTTGTTAGAAGAATAAGGAATTACAAAATGGCACTTGCCAATTAGGGCTCACTGCCCGAGCACACTGCTCACAAAGAGGCACACTACCTACAAGGAGACACACTGTCTACAAAAGAATGCTATACAATACTTGAACTGATTGGAAGCATCTACATATGCTGGAGTTCAGTTCCGGTTAGGCTCAGTATACTGATCTGCTGCACTTCATCTTTCCTCTACTCTTTATTCTGCTTTCCTTTCACACACAGGATCTTTCTTACTACTTTTGCACTGCTCTACACTTATTCGCATACACCATACCACCACTACACTTTTCACAACAAAATCCATCCTCTATTTATATCCGCACTAATGATTTCATTATCTTTCTAGTCGGCACCTGGAATAGTCTATCTTCTCACAAACTCTGTTCTGTCGGCTGAATCCTTGCATATCAAGTAATGTGGATCAAGCATATACTTGTAGATGTCATTAATCATGTCGGCCAAACATGATTCATGCCTTCACAACATTTACCATCAACAGTAACACATCTGAAAAATAGTCTGATACTCTGTCAGTCAGTTCTTCCTTTGTTCTCACTGTCTTTCAGGAATCCGGTACTCAACTATTCATATCTTTTTCCTTGTCCATCACCGAAGGCTAAATCCTTGGAATATACTCTCAAGGTAGTCCTCTTGACTTCCCCAAATCCGCACTGCACCAAGACACTTCCTTTGAGAGATTCGGACCAATCTGTCGGACCTTGCCACATGCTCTGTTCTTGTTCACCGGACCACAACAATCTTCATTCTGACTTCCGGTAGAGACACACCATGACTTGCGGATATGTGGGATGACCTTTGTTGCCATCAATGACAACAACCATGAATACATATAGTGTCTCTTGCCAACAATCTCCCCCTTTGGCATTGATGGCAACACTTTGTGAAAAATGACTAAGTGTTTACACTGTGCTCCCCCTTGGCTGATGCTCTATCTTTATATACAATTTTTGGAACTCCTCCTTAGTTGGATTCCTCATTTTTCACTGTTCCTCACTCCCCCTTTGACATCAATGGCAAAGGGTAGGGTCCGCACACCAAAATTTTCAAAAATTTACTATACTTAGCCGCATATTACATACTCACATAAACTGAAGAATGTCTACAAAGGTTGTCTTCAATTGGACCAGTTCAGTAGCCCAACTTTGCTTCATTCTATCCAAAATTGAAATGTGACCACTCAACAAAAATGCAAAAGCTTCTGCCCTCTTGAGATCTGTCAGATCATTTGTTTGGGCGGTAGTCTAAGCATCACTGATGGCCTCATGCATAGTTTCTAACTTAGGGATTATAATCCTTCTAAGTTCTCCCATCCGGTTAGTTATATTCTTCCTTTCCTTAAAGTTCTTTATTGCATTTGTGATTGCAATAGTTTGACATTCTTGATTTACTATGGAGGAAGAGAGAGGATCAAAACTTTGAGACAAACTTTGTAGTTTGTCCTGTTCCTCTTTTATTTTCTTATCAATTTCTACTGTTGCCTTTGACCAGGAGATACAAAATTTGTAAATGTCACCACCATCCTTAAGAGCATTTTCTAAGCTCTTTATTCCAATACTCATATTTCTCCTATCATTAGAGATTAATCCTAGTACTTCTGAAAATCTTTTATCCAAAAATTCCTTCCAGACCTTTTCTTCAGCTGATTTTTCTAGAGAATCAAAATGTGTATCAACACTGCTGACTAAGGTTTTGAGATTACCGGAAGAGGAGGCTGTCGGATCTATCTGGACTGATGGCATAATCTTTTCAAGCACTCCGGAAGCAACCTCTATCAACTCACAGTCTTCCATATGAGACTTTAGGAGTTTTTCATTTGCCTTAGCATTTGCAAATGAAGCTATCTTCATTGTCTGTACCGGAGAGAGGGAGTCAAAGTTGAATGGACCTTTTAGAAGCTCCGGTTCATCAATCTCTATTGTTTCTTGGCTCAGAAATTTTTGAACAGTTTGTGCAGTGTCTCTTGCCGGAGACAGATGTTTCTTCTCTTCTGCAGTTTTGTCCTTTGGAGTCTTTTCTCCTTCCACATTCTTACCACTTTCAGTTGTGGTTTTCTCTGTTGGAATCTTCTCTTTCTCTGCATCCTTGGTGCTGTCAACCTCTTTTTCTTTTACTACTGCTTCTTTCTCCTATAATTTCTCTTCTTCTTGGGATCCAGAGACTGTAGGGGAAGCCGGAGGAGAGATGTTAGTCTGTTCAAGGGCCACTTCTTCCAGAGCAGATGATTCCAAGTCCACAGCTGTTTGTGCACCTAAGTCCTCTACAACAGGAAGATTAAACCTTTTGAAGGCCTTCCGGAGGATCTCTTCTGTCTCTATGGCCACCTTGTCAGTCTCACCAAGCATGAGTTGATTCATTCTTGCTTTACTCCTGAACTCATCTTTGCAGTCTTTGAATATTATGTTCATTGTCTTGGGATCAATTTGAGGATATAGCTGAATAGCTATCTGCTCCCGGATCTCAAGATCTTTTGCCTGAGCATTATTCTTTCTTATTTCTAATTCCTTTTCTAGGCTTTTAGGAATTAGAGATATGATCTCAATGAAAGCCTTATTGTATATGTTCAGATACTTGATTGTGGCTTCCTGTAGAATCTTTTGGTCAGCCTCATTGTAGTCATCATAGAATTCAGTCATTGGTTGAAGGTTTCCATCCACCGTGACTGACTTGATTACACTCTCTAGAGACAGGGTGGGCTTTTCAACAAATACCTCTGCCATTTCTTCCTTGTCTTGGCCTGTGGAGGGTTTACCGGATCCTTTCTTCTTCTGTTTCTTTATTTCTTTTACCCCCTCATCTGATTCCGTTTCCTCTTCATCTTTCTGACTTGTGTAAGCCCTTGTGGCTTTTATTTTAGATCTTTTCTCTCCTTTACCAGATGTCTGACCTTCCGGTTTTGACATTTTTGAGCCTTTGGTTTTGACAGGTGTAGATCCCTTTGATGATCTGGTCCGGGTTGAGGTTTCCACCGGAGTACTTTTCTTGCTTTTCTTTTCTACCTCTTTCTTCTCTTCCTCAGCCTTTCGCCTCTTTTCCCGGTTGACATCAAGTGCACAATATGAAAACCCTAAGCACAATATGACTTATCAAACGGTGAAGAAAATGCATATTGCAAAGAAGAAACAAAAAGCTAAACAAAAACAACGATTATGGTTTTTACAAAGAAATGATGGAGTTAAAAGATCAAATAAAGGAAAACAATTAATTTAAATGTAGATCATTCATCAAATATGCAAACCCTAAAAAAAACTAGGAAATAAGAAAAATATACCTGGACAACAAAACAATGGCGAACCCTAGCTCGAATCCATGAAAAAATTGATTCAATGCTCACGCTGGGGAGATTCGAGGGTTTGCAGATGCTCAAAGGAATCACAAAGATGAAACGACAAAGATAAAAATGAAGATTAAAATAATTAAAATCCTTAAAATGGTTTTTTTTAAACTAACACAAAGTGCATTAAATGCACTTATCGTGAACTGGGAGATACACAGGCAGCAATTTTGCCACCCCTGCATATAGTGGAAATTAACACTTAACATGAAATGGTGGTGTATTTCACTGCCCTTGTATCGGAGAAGTTATAACACCAATATGCAATGGCGGTGATTTTCACCGCCCTTGCATGCAAAACAATTTTTTTTTCTAACTCCTTAAAACTATCAAACTCACTAATTTGACAAGTTTGCTTACTTGTTTGATTTTTGTAAACTTCAAGAAACCAAGTTGAGGAGATACTCAAGTAGATTCTCAGGAGTTAGAAGACCACACATGAGGGAAAGAAGATTTGCCTCGATTTGCATGCTTAGAGTTGTAGGCTTCGAAACAAACAAGTTTCGTAGGGGTCATCCCACAAAATCAAGTGCAACTAATTTTGAGGATAACAGTTAGTAATTCCTTAAATCCATCATTAACTATGATTTTTAGGTTACACAAGATAGGTTCCAAATGGGGTGTATAAGTCAAGAATGTGAATGGTGGAGCACTCTTACTTCTACACCCTTCTTCTAGTGACTCTCTAGATACCACATATTCTTAAATCTATTTTGCTAACCCTTCTAGGATCCCAGTTGCTTTATCTAGATATATGTTGACTTGCTCAAATGCATCTTTATTATAGAGTGATACATTTGTTCCTTGTTCCTCTATTTGTGGAGTCATAATAGCTTCCATAGAATCCTTGTGTTTAGCTATAGCCCCTTAGTATGATCATTCATGCTCAATTCTTCCCATGGTAGGATTTCTCTTTCTTCCTTATCTTTAACAATCTCAGTAGTAGCCTCTCTAGCATGCTCTTCATCTTCCCCAGTCTCATTAGCATCAACCCTCCTACATGCTCTAACTCTTCCTCAATATCATTATCAGTAGTAGCCCTCTTGGAACTCTTTACCTTAGCTTCTATAGGCTTCTCAATTATTTTGTGGTGTCTCTCTTATATCTCCTAAATCTATTTCAACTTCTTCTCTTCCATGTTCAATTCCATTTGTCACACCCCATTTTTAAACTAATGTCTTTATTTTCATTATTTTTGAGAAGACAGATAGTTAGTCAGAGAAAATATTATGATTATACTATGATGGAAAATGCATTTGCTTTATATTAATTTATATGCAAAGAATAATTGTTTATGATGTTATTATTGATCATGTGGTTAAATGATGAAATGGACAAACTACCATCATGTAACTGAGGTGGATGTAGGAATGATGTTGTTTTTCCCTCCGTATGAGGAGAGAGAGTATCACCATGGAGAGGATGCTAGATCACATGAATGCAACGATCCTTACTCCATCTGGAAACACACACACACACATACTTAGTAGAGAGATCATGTTTTTGTCAAATTATGTCGTCGTTAAGACGAAGATTAAAATCCTTTTCATCATCAGATAGAAACATGTTGTATGCCTTTGGATGACAAGTCAACTTGTGTAAATCAACTAAACATGTTTAATTTTGTTGTCGAGATCTTAGTCAACTTGCAAGAATTCTCTGTCGATAATTGTGCTTACAAATAAGCACAATTAGTGTTTGAGAGAATGCAATAGCGACATCTATTAGATAAGTGTATTATTGTCTATTTTCAAATTGTTATTATTATTATTAATAATATTATTGACATAGTTAAAGATCATGTTTGGTGGAGGTAAAACGTTTCTCTTTATTTCTCCTTAGCATACTCCCTAGATGCTTGGGGAGTGGGGGAAGGAGTAGTAGCTCCATACTTCCCACTTTTTCTTGCATGTGAAGGTTCGCGGGGAGTGGAAAGAAATTTTTGGGGCAATGTATTTACTATCTTCCCATAACTAATGGTGAGTGGGATAAGTAGAGGAGAAGATAGGACTTGTATAGGTAGAGAGAGAAAAGGGCTCGAAGTGGGGGAAGAGTAGAGGAGATATAGAAAGGAGACAATGGTGAAGACTCAACCTATTTTACTATAAGGTAAGTCTACTATATTCCATAGACTATGATAGAATGTATATCTGCCTTCCATTCGATTAGATCTATAAGTATAAAAGAAGTAAAGAGTTTTTGTGTAGACTGTCATTTAGCAAGCAGGTTACCACTAAGCATAGTGAATGTAGACTTGTTGTTTATCCTCTACAGAGGATTATTGTTTTCTGTATTATTATACCATAATCCAAAGAGAGGAATAGTCATGTTTAACTCTGTATAAATATTTATTCCTTGTCATATAGTATATGCCTTAGGAAATGTTATACATTTCAATACCTCTAAGTTAGAGAATCTCTCGGCTGTGTCTTAGATATATAGCCTTTCATTGTTAGTGAAGCACAATAAGCTTCGTGGGGGTAATGGTCAAAAGACTGTGCCAAAGTCTCTTGATATTCAATGTTGGTATTTCGTATTGCAACCTCAGTTTAACAATGGGAATGTGTTCGAACGTAAAGGCCAACTGTGTTATATTGAGTAGGTGATTGCGTTATAATGAGTAGGCTGATTCTGTCTTATTTATAGGTTGATAATGTTATAATGAGTAGGCTGACTGTGTCTTATGTAGAGGTCGACTGTGTTATAATGAGTAGGCCAGTTGTGTCTTATGTAGAGGTTGACTGTGTTATAATGAGAGGCCGACTGTGTCTTATGTAGAGGTTGACTGTGTTATAATGAGAGGCTAGATGTGTCTTATGTAGAGGCCAACTATGCCTAAAGTATAGACCGATTGTGCCAAGAAATTTAGAGCTCAACTATGTAAAGAATAAGTTGACATTATAGTGATTGACTGCTAGCTAAAAATCATGCTTGAGTTATAGAAATTTAGTATGAGCCAATGGCAGACTTAAGAGAGACCTAAGAAAAGGTCATTGTCCTAAACAAAGTATTCTTCTCACAACAGTAGCTAACCAAGAAGGCATAGAATGTGTTTGAAAGCTTAAAAAGCTAATTAATGAGTCGAAGCCATTGTGTAGGAGCACTTGACATTAGACCACCATTTCCAAGTATATAAAGAAGAATGAGTTATTTGTAGAAGCTATTCTAGAGTTATTCTAAATTATATATATCCTAGTTTTGTAGAGGAATAATCTTTAACCCAATCTTAGGCTGAGAATAGCCTCAAGATTGTCGAGGGATATACTCACTATGGCAATGAAAAGTTATGATATAGATTATTTTATTATTTTGTTATCTTTTTGATATACATGAGGAAGTTTATTCAATTCATTGGTATATGAAATTATAGTTTATCTTTGACATATTATGAGTCGAATGATTATATTATTAGATTAAGACAAATGAAGTTTTTAATCATAAAACCCTATGGCTTAAATGTCAAAATCTTGCATGTGTAGAACACAGATGAGCATGGTAATAGGTAGACAGGTCATTGAGTAGATGACAGAATGTCATAGACCTGTGATTGCAAGGATGCAAAGAGGGAATCAATGTATGTTATATAGTCACCTAAGCTCTCACCTTAGACTTGCCAAAATGACTAGTAGATAAAGGATTATGATGTCTTTAAAACCAATTTGGTATAAGCAAGTTGAAAATAATTATTTTATATATATGACATAAATTGAGAAATAAGAATGTTGTCTCAAAGTCGAGAAAAGAGTGAATGACCATACGACTATATATTTATATAAAAATTTGGCCAAAGTAATGCAAAAGTCACTGCTTGCATTGTAGGTTCACGGTGTACCAGATAGCTGAACAATCAAAATGGGTCATACATAGTTAGAGCTAGACTAGAGTTGTGAACCTAATCGTCATTAGCTAGGACACATCACTAGTTCTTAGATGGCATAAATAATCAGTTGATTCTCATTATCTATTACCCTCATGAAGGGAAGGGCCACTTCCAGAAGGAAGGTGTGCGGGGGACCGTTAGTCTGTGGTTGGAGGAAAAGCACCAGGGTGATGCTCTCTCTCTCTCTCTCTCTCTCTCTCTCTCCTAGAGTTAACTGCCAAGGACTTGTCAACAAAATACATTACTTATTTTGTAAAAGATATTGGTATAATTGTAAGTCATAAGAAATACAATGATTTGTTATATGTGGAATTTTGTTAGTCACATGTGAAGCGACCATTTTCTAAATATATCTATTGTACTTGAAATTGCGAATGTAATATCTTTGAAATTACAGATAATTACAAAAAAAGTGAGATGTTTGCTTTAATTGTGTTTAAGGATTTCTAATATTCTGGTTGAGATGTTACACATGGTATCAGAGCTACCGGGTTCAACACTTGGACCTTGGAGCTCATTGCAAGGTTTCGTAAGATTGGCAAGTTATGCTAATGATCAAAAATTTGTTCTTGTGCTAGAATGGTAGGAAATAGAAGGACAAGAAAGTGAGTCAAGAA
The DNA here is from genome assembly GCA_027924645.1 of Cunninghamia lanceolata. Taxonomy (NCBI): domain Eukaryota; kingdom Viridiplantae; phylum Streptophyta; class Pinopsida; order Cupressales; family Cupressaceae; genus Cunninghamia; species Cunninghamia lanceolata. Next base: position 1,422,262 of record BSBN01000143.1, on the reverse strand, counting down.
AAAAGAACTTAGTGAAATGCCTAAGATCACTATTAAGAAAGAGCCATCTAGTGAACCAAAGACAAAAGAAATAATGAGTTGTGCAAAAGGAAGCTTGGCTCACTGATTTAGAAACACTAGTTGATGCACTCAAACGTATTCACCTGGAAAGGAGGAAATGGATTGAGGAGGCAAAAAGATTGCCACCATCCACTCATCATGACATGCCTTTCAGGTGTGGTCAGGATGCACCTGTTATGGGGCAAGAGGTGTTGAAGGAGTACTCATGAGTACATCCACCTACTAAGTTTGTGTTACTTGATTTTGACAGAGAGGAGGAACTGGAGGAATTTCCTCTATCAGAAAGTGATATGTGGATGCTTCCTTTTTAGAGAAAAGTTTTGTATTTGAATAAGGATGTAAAAATCCAGAGAGTGAATAAAGTAAAGTTTTGGCTTTTTGAGAAAGCAAATGTTTGTGTGATGAATCTCTGAGTTTCTGTATTTATGAACTTGTACTTTTATGATAGTGCATCAAAAAGTTACATGTTTTGATATGTTTCTATGCAAATTATTAGGTGTGGTAATGTTATGGAACAGTCTAGAAACCAACTAGGAGGGAACCCAGATGACCTAGATCTTGAGAATAACCCCATGGCAAAATTAGATCAAATTTTATCAATTTTAAATGAAACAAAACGGAAGATTGGGAACCCTGGAATAGGAAGTTAGAGGGGGAGAAACCAATCAAGAACACTACTCTGAAGGAAGAGAAGAGTCTAGTTTCCATGGTGAACCTAGAGTAAATAATCAAGACTCACAAATTCATAATGAGGAAAAAACTCATCTTACCAACGAGCTAGCCCGAGATATGACGAAAGTTATACCTCCTAAGTTTGATGGAACGGTGAGTGGAGATGCAACCGAGGCTTGGCTGATAGAGATGGAAAAATACTTTGAGATAAGAAATTATTTTGAGATTACCAAAGTTGTATGGGGAGCATACCAGTTAGCTGGAGAAGCATCCATGTGGTGGATGAACAAGAAAATGGAATTAGGATTGAGTTCCTTGAGTCTAACTTGGGATCAATTTGTGGTCATATTCAGGAAAAGGTGGTTGCACCAACTTTACTTTGACCAGAAATTAATGAATTTTCAAAATCTACATCAAGGAGATATGACTGTTACTAAATATTGGGAAAATTTACTAGGTTATTGAAGTATGTTCCATAATATCAGAAGGATGAGAGATTTAAAATAAGGAAGTTTATCATGGGATTGAATGCTCAGATTGGCGGAGAAGTGGATGCCCATGGACCCACAACCATGGAGCAAGTCTTTGAGAAATCCATCAAGCAAGAATAGAAGATCAAATATATCTTTGTGTATTGAGGAAGATCTTGAAGGAAATTTAATCGAAGTTATCCTTCAACATCCTTCAAAAAGAGTAACAGGAATCATGAATCTAGAGAGATGAACTGTGGTAAAAGTTCTAGATTTAACATAAATGAATCTAGGGATGGAAACAAGGATTTCAATCCTAAAAAGAATGATGATAATTCTAACTGATCTTCAGGAAAGAGAAGTCCTCCTAGAGGGTGTTTCACATGTGGAGGAGATCATTATGCTAATTAGTGCCCCACAAAGAGTCAAGGGAATTCTTTTGGAGGCAAACCTTTACCTTCACATCAAATGGATTTTTAACAAAGGATTCATGCTGCCCTTGATAGTCATCAAGCTGAGTATCAGGTTACTCCTATTGAAACTATCGGTACTCTTTTTGGAACCCTAATTTCTATTATTATAGATATAGGAGAAACTAAAAATTTTGTGAACCCTAGAATACTTGATAAAATATCTAGGAAAGTTGGTGTCATAGCTAATTCATGGACAATAGAGTTTGCAAACTAGTCAAGAGATCAGGTAGAGAAATGCTTGTTTGAAGCCAAATTAACCCTACCTACTTTTCCACAGAGGTCAACCTATATGTAGCACCTCTAGGATCCTATGATGTCATTTTAGGGATGAAATGGTTATCTCAACATAAGGCAAAAGTTGATTTTCTTTCCAAAACAATAGAATGCCTTGATGATGATGAAAATGTTGTCCTTATCCAAGGTTTGCAGCAAGAAATGAAAATCAGGAAAATCTTCGTGATGTAATTGAAAAGAGCAAAACGGATAGGATGCCAGATGTTTGTAGTTAAAATGGAGGAGGTGAAAGATGAAGAGAAGGAACCTAAGGAAAATTCTTTTGAAGTGTACCCTTTTCTTCATGATTTTCGAGATGTGTTTCCAGAAGACCTTCTAGGTCTGCCCCCAAAACGAGTTTTTGATGTTGCAATAGATATTATTCCTGGTTCTGAACCAGTGTCCAAAGCACTTTATCAGATGACTACTATCGAGTTGATGGAGCTAAAGGCTCAACTCCAGTAATTGTTGTTTAAAGGACTGATTAGACCTAATGTGTCACCTTAGGGATCACCAGTGATCTTTATTAAGAAGAAAGATGGCACTCTACGTCTTTGCATAGATTATTGTATGCTTAACAAAGCAATGATTAAGAACAAGTATCCTTTATCATGCATAGATGATCTCTTTGATCAAATGCATGATGCAACCATATTTTCTAAAATTGACCTTTCGTCAAGTTATCATTAGTTAAGATTGAAGGAAGAAGATATTCATAAGACAACCTTTCGAACAAGGTATGCGCATTATGAGTTCACAGTCTTACCCTTTGGTTTGACCAATGCTCCAGCAACATTCATGAATTTGATGAACAATGTTTTTAGAGATTGTCTAGACAAATTTGTTATGGTGCTTTTAGATGATATTTTAATCTACTCTCATAATGAGGAGGAACACCATCAACACTTGTGGATAGTTCTACAATGACTTAGGGAGCATAAACTTTATGGAAAGCTATCCAAATGTACCTTCTTTCAAAAAGAGGTGTAGTACTTAGGTCATATCATATCAGCTAAAGGAATTGTTGTAGAATCATCAAAGATAAAGGCTATTTTGGAATGAACTACACCTAAAAACATGCACGAAGTGTGTAGTTTTATGGGATTGGCAAGGTATTATAGGAAGTTTGTTTTGAAATTTTCTAGAATTGCCCATCCTATCACTTCTTTGCAGAGAAAAGGAAAGAGATTTGAATGATCTGATAAGTGTGAAGAATCTTTTAATATTCTTAAAAGTAAATTGACTTCAACACCAATTCTTAAAGTGCCAGACCTAGAGTGTCGTTTTGTTGTTGTGACTAATGCTTTAGGAGAAGCGTTAGGAAGAGTGATCGTGCAAGAAGACCAAGTTGTGGCCTATGAGTCTAGGAAGTTGTGACCATATGAGCAGAATTATGCCCCTCATGTGATTTGGAATTAGTGGGAATTGTGCATGCTCTCCAAGTATGGAGACATTATTTGTTGGGAAAACAATTTGAACTAAAATTTGATAATCAAGGTTTGAAGTACATCTTCATGCAACCTAACCTTAATGTCCGACAAAGAAGATGGTTAGAGCTCATCTCTGACTATGATTTTGAGGTTAACTACATTAAGGGTAAGGAAAATCGAGTGGCTAATGCCTTGAGTTGAAGAAGGCACATATCGACAATAGTATTAGTGAACTCTGATTTCAGAGCTCAAGTATTGAAGAATTTGACCGGTGATGAATATTATGAGCAAATTTTGAAATCTCTAAGAGAAAATCCTCAAGATACAAGGTATGATGGATTTTATTTTGAACCTGATGGGTTATTGAGATTCAATAACTGAATATATGTTCTGAATCAAAGAGATTTAAGAAGAAATGTGTGGAAAGAAGCACATTATGCACCATATTTAGGTCATCCTGGAGTGACAAAGTTGTTAGCTAATGTGAAACCCTTATATTTTTGGAAGGGAAAAAAGAAAGATGTTGCAAGATTTGTGGTAGGATGCTTAGAGTGCCAGCGAGTTAAGACTGAACATCAGCACCTGACAGGACTTTTGTATCCTCATGACATACCTGAATGGAAATGGCAGGTTATTAGTATGGATTTTGTCCAAGGATTGCTTATGTCCCACTATAAGCATGATGCTATTCTTGTAGTAACTTGCATAAACTTTCTAAGGTAGCTCATTTTATACCTGCAGTCTTACAGATGGAGCGCCCATCTTAGCCAAGAAGTTCATGCAAGAAGTTTTCAAGTTGCATGGAATTATAGAAAAGATAATTTTAGATAGAGATGCTCGGATAAATTCAAGGTTTTGGCAAACTTTGTTCTTGGCTTTGGGAACACAACTGAATATAAGCTCAGTGGTGCAGGTCTAAATTTAGGGGTCTTATCAGACTACCAAATTAAGTAGCAAAATGAAATCAACACAAAAGACAACACCACACCCACAACAACTGGTATTATTTATTTAGCAACAACAATGAATTACAAGAGTACAAATTCAAGTTCTATAATCATGCTTCAAAATCAAAACATCCACCTCTTTACATAGTGCTCTACAACATCTACATTCACCAAGAGAATTGAACTGTACCCCACCACTATGTAAAAGTTCTCACTTATACACATACTAGAAAACTACCCAATTGACGGTTGCATAACAACCACATAACTGTCACTAAATAGAACTTGAATAGTTACAAAATGGAACCACTGCCATTAAACCTCCCCATTAGAATACAATGGTTACCATGACATACATTCAACAATTGGCACATATTCGACTCTAAGAAAGTTATCGACAAAATATCCACCCCACAAACCACCAAGTGCTTCCTCAAAACCTTCTTTATCATTGTTCCTTTCCAAGCACACCAAATGGAAGAAGTTATCAGCAAAATTTGTATTTCACAAACTTAGAAGTTTACTGACACACGTTATCGGTGAAACAGTTAATTCACAAACTAAAACATTTGCCAATTAAGCAATCATCTCTTTCTATCGGCATTACATCACACCGAATTTCATCCTTATAACTACCAATTTGAAAATTAACTAGGCATTGCTCACTTACCACCAATTGATGGTTCTTCTGCAACTATGAAACTTTATAAGGGTTGGGATGCTTCAACTGCTTCAACTTTAGATTATTAACCATTTCTTTAGACACAATATTATTTGTGCTACCACTGTCTACTATCACATTACAACATTTAGGTACACCCGACTTACGTTTGGTTCGAAACAAGTTTCTCCTCTGAACAGGTTTAGATTTCTCCTTCTCTAGACTTAACAAAATCCTTCTCAACATCAAAGATTCTCCATCTTTAGGATCTTCTCCACACTTCGGTGAAGCCACACTTTCACATTCAGCTTGTGCCACATTCACTCTTGCCTCTTTTCCTTTTTTAGTACTCTGCTGGATCTGAGGGCATTGAAATGCCCTATGTCCAATCTCTCCACATTGAAAACAAGTACCATTGAATCCTCTTCCTCTGCCTCTACCAAAAGATCCCCTGCCTCTAAAATAACCACCTCTTCCCCTTGAGGAATCTCACCTTCCTTTACTTTCTTGGGTATTTGTTTGTGATGAAATGGCCTCTCCTTGTTTATTTTGATATCCTCTTCCACCACTAGACTATGCTCTTCCATGTGAAAATTTACCCCTACCTCTAGAATTATTTTCTTTCTAGCAAGCTTATCTTTAGCCTTCAGGGCATATTGGTAGGCTTCCTCAACACTTGCGACTTGCACCATTCTTATTTCATCTTGAATGGAGTAGTGCAATCCATTGCTATATCTAGAAACCTTCTCAACATCATCATCAACATGACTAACCTGAATATTCAATCTATAAAACTCCTTAGTATATTCTTATACATTCTTCTCCTTTTGTTTTAGGTTCTGTAATTTCTTGAACAAACTAATTTGATAGTCTACAGGTAGAAACTTAGCCTTAAACTTAGTTATCATTCTTTCCCAAGTTTGAATTTTCTCCTTTTCCTTTCTCTGTCATTCCGTTTGAACATGTTCCCACCATCGAAAAACATGACCCTTCAACTTCATGCAGGCAAACCTCACTTTCTTGGGGTCTTCAATCGATTCAAAGTCAAAATATTTCCCCATCTTTGATATCTAATTGAAATTCTTATGGATTTAAACTACCATTATAACAAGGAGGTCTAAACGAGGCTTACTACTTATTTTGGATATTGCTCTCAAAAATCTTCTTTCTGGTTCATCTCCTTCATTTGTACCATCTTCTCTCACTTCAACTTCTTCTTAATCTTCACTCACATCTTCAACATGTACTCGTCTGTGCTGTGCCATCTCTATAGCATCTAATCATGTGGTTATTCCTCTCAACATTTCTGCAATCGCCATATCTCCTTGTGGCCCTCTTCTACCACATCCTCTCTATACCATGTCTTCTTCAGATTCTCTACAGTTGTAGGTCTGCACTTACTCTCCTTTACACACAACAAAAATATTAGAATCTCTTCTTTAACACTTCCATAGCCTCCTCAAGAAAGTTGCTCTGATACCACTTGGTGTAGGCCTCAACTCAGGGTCTTATCAGACTACCGAATTAAGTAGAAAAACACAAATAGTAACACAAAACAAACCACACCACAATAAAATGAATCTATTTATTTAGCAGCAACAAAAATGATTACAAAAGTACAAAAATTCTTCACATAGTCGCAAGATTCATCAGTCTCTATTTACAAAACTTCTTACAACATCTCTCTTCTCTAGGAGATCAAACTGACCCCTTCTCAGAACCAAAAGAAGGTATTTATGATACTCTATCCAAAACAATTTAACTACCACCATCCGTTAAGAAACTAGATAAACTGTTAGAACAAAATGAACTGTCGTCATTAAACCCCTTCGCTATACAACAATCACCACTATGTACACTTAACAATTGTTATAGATTCAGGCTCTAAAATAGTTATCGGCCAAATAGACAAACCACAGAGTATGTCTATATATTCTAAGAACCAACTTTATTGGCATTTGCCTAGGTTTGAAAACTCAAGTGTTTTTGACACACCAATAAGAAGAGGTTATCAAAAAATATTGTTGAACACACTAGGATACTGAGAGGGGGGGTGAATCAGTATCTAAACAAACTTCAAATCCTTTAGAGCATATTAGAACTTAAGCGTTACATCATTAACATAAACATGAAACACATAACACCAGATATACGTGGAAAACCCAAGAAGGGAAAAACCACAGTGAGGATTAACTCGCAATAGATGAAGCTCAAAATAACAACTTTGTTTTAGGGCTACAACCCAAGGAAGCAACTACTTAGGTTGAAATGAGAATGAACTAAGGAAAGATTACATCATGATAGTCCTTCTATTGTCTGAAAACTGACATTGAAGCTCACACCTTTGATGATTGCAATTCTGCCTCTTCACACTTTCTTCTGATGATTGGATCTACTAGGCACACTCTTCACTTCCCTTTTGCCACAAAACTATCTTCAAGATGAATCAGGAGAGCCTCTAACACTTCTGCTCTTTCTCCTTCGGTCAAATATCATAATGCATATGTTTTTCATATTATTCTCTTCACACACTCATATTTTCATCTTTGCAATCATACCTCACCTAGACCAACTAGGTTTACAATATATACATGACATTACATTGATTTCATTACAAGTCAGCCAATACAACAAGAATATTACATTTTACAAGTCGGCCAGAGAACACAACATGAAACAAGCATAGGGCAAGCCCTATCATTAACAACATGCTACTCTAGAAGGAATCACATACCTTGCAGATCCCAATTCATGCTTAGTACAGTCCTAAACATCATTCACAACATCATTCTTCAAGGGATAACATCCACATATTACACATATTTGAATTAGTTCGCCCTTAAGCAAGAATACATGAAGCTTGTGGCACAATAAAAATTTCATCTTGGTGGTACTCATGAATGATAAATCATTGCTTGTTCTTCTTCCAAATGAGTCGACAAGACCTGTACATCATCTTCAAACACTTCTTGAACTCTGCACAACAACAACATGGTGGCGCAAACCTTCAACATTCTTTAGTCGGCCAGACAGAGGCATAGCCTGGCAAAATCATCATTCTGGACCTTGGCCAGTTTCAGAGAGGGTAGAAAAACCCCTTGCAGAGCAATTAGAGACAACACAAGATCATCAGAACCATCTACCATCAGTCTATGTACCACTTCATGCCACACAAAGTTGGCGCACATCATCAGCATATGTCCTGGGAACAACTAAGCATCCAGAACTGTCTGTACCACAACTATCAATTGAAAACTAAGCTTACAGACCTCTAAAACACCTGAAACTCATATGGATGCACTCATGCACTACTGTGAACATATCCTCAAAACTATTAGCCATATCTATCACTGTGGAGAAATGTGGAGCATTCCAAACAATCTTCTTCATCACTTAATTCTACCAGAGCACAAACCAGAACTCTGTCTCTCATGACTTTCACTGCAGAGAGACCAATGATCTGAAACTTTGGATTTAGCACCTTTACATCACACTAAATTTAATTTCTGAACTGCAAGACCTTATCTTCAAACATGGAGAAATACGGAGCCAAACATTGCAGTACTGTGAATACCTTCTTTAGGAACAACACTGTCTTCAAACTGCCAACTGCAAAACACTCTTCTAGTAGTCCAAACAATATGAAATTTGGAACATACGTGCTTTGACACTATATGAGTCTATCTTCCACTCCATAGAGATACAACATTAAAAGCATGAAAATGCGGAGCAATCTCCCAGATAGTCTTCAAAATAATATTTTAGTTGCAGAAACTTTCACCAACATCTGGAGGCCAAAACTTCTTTGTATCAACACATACATTCTTAGGAACAACAGGAAGGATCATAAAACATGCTATAGTTCCTTAGCAACATCTTCTCCTCCTCAGCATAGCTTAATGTATCATCATTCATCTTAGTGCTTCTAATTCCCATCTTAATATCTCATCATGAAAACATCTTTGCAGACCAACAACTTGACTTGACACTGATCAATACATGGCATCCAACCATGAACATTAACAACCCACTATGAACCTCAGGAACATCACTGAATATCAACAACCTTAAAAATTAGCATCACCACTATATCTCACTGGTGTATCATCATCACAAGTTGAGTGCTGACCTTACTTTAAGTGTTGACATCAATGACAACACAATGAAAACACATATTGCCAACAAATATAACTCTTTGCGAACTTAGAAGTTCTCCATCGTATGCTATCGACAAAGTAGTTATTTCACAAACTAAATGTTTGTCGATATATGCCTTTAGTTATTGACAAAGTTTAACTTCCTTAAACCTTTGGTTAGCATATCAACAAATTTAGGGAATCATGAACTAGTTTGCAAACTATAAAGTTTTTCGATTAAGCGATCAACTCCTTCTATTGACAAATAGCCATCTCACAAACTAAAGACTTGTCGGTACAACACCCTTAGCCACCAAGCCCTTTATCAGCAAAATTGACCGTTTCCATCCTTTTATCGACTTATCAACAAATTTTGAAAACCACATACTAGTTTGCAAACTTAAAAGTTTGTCGATACAAAGTCTCAAGACATTAACTTCTTTTATCGGTGAAACTTGTCCTTTATGAACTCTTTGACTTCTCCTCAAAGCTCCATTCATATAATTGTCGGTGAATCGGCAACTTTTAGAACCCATGAACTAGTTGATACTTAACATTCTCCTTCTATCTAAAAAGTGAGCCATCGACGAACCTAAGGGTTCGCAAACTAGTGACTTTGTTGACTAAGTTTGCAACTTCAAACTTTTGCCGACTGAAGACTCCTTTTAATGAACTTAATCACTTACAAACTTTCCCTTAAGCTTAGTTGAAGAAATTGCCCATCGATGAACTAAGCTATCAGCGAACTGTTGGGTCGGTGAACTAAACAGTTCATGAACTGAAGAAATTTCTGACTGGCCATAACTTAGCCAATTTTTGCCCAATCTTCACCAAAATGAAACTGGGGATACCCAATCGGGTCTTTAACAAGATGATGTCCTCAATTTGACCCAAAAAATTTGAATTTGCTCCTAAAATACAAACACCAACATTGCAAAGGAAACAAAGCCAAACAACTTAGAAAATAAAACATATTTTTGGTGACAGGATTTCCAGTGAACCTGGATGCTCCTACATCACTCAGTCTATCATCTAGAAATAGATGGACAAATTGAGAGAGTTAATCAAATACTAGAGGATTTGTTGAGGATGTATTGCATGGATCAACAATATAAGTGGGAAGAGTATCTTCCACTAGTTGATTTTGCATATAATAATTCTTATCACTCTACAATTAAGATGGCTCCATTCAAAGCATTGTATGACAGAAAGTGTCGAACTCCTATAAGCTAGGATAAGCTAGAGGATAGGATTTGCCTTGGCTAGAAATGCTTTTAGAAATGGAAGAGTAAGTAAAGTTGATCACGAAAAGATTGACATAAGCAAATGATAGACAGAAAAGCTATGTTGATGCCAAGCGAATACCCCAACAATTTTTAGTAGGAGATAAAGTTCTCTTGAGAGTCAAACCACATAAGAGCCCAATTAAGTTTGGAAAGTGTTCCAAACTAGCACCTAGATATGTTGGACCTTTTGAAGTCCTAGAAGTGGTTAATCCATTTGCTTACATGATAGCTCTACCACCAGCCCTTGCTAGAATGCATGATGTTTTCTGTGTCATATTTGAAAAAATATATATCAGAATCTAATCATATACTTGATTATAATTCTCTCCAGTTGTAGGATCCAGGGGTGGTCATGATCGAGCCTCTCAAAGTGCTCGAGGTATGCAATCTTTGCCTGCGTAACAAAGAGGTTACCCAGTGCAAGGTCCAGTGGGACCAATATTCAGAGGAACATGCTACCTGGGAATATTACAACGATATCTACCAAAAGTTCCCACATATTTTCATATAACATGATGTATAAGAACATGTTTGAAGTATTTATTTTTGGTTTGGACATAATCATCGATGATGATGATCTCTAAGGGGGGAGATATGTCACACCCCATTTTTAAACTAATGTATTTATTTTCATTATTTTTGAGAAGACAGATAGTTAGTCAGACAAAATATTATGATTATAGTAATTATGGAAAATACATTTGCTTTATATTAATTTATATGCAAAGAACAATTGTTTATGACGTTATTATTGATCATGTGGTTAAATGATGAAATGGACTAACTATCGTCATGTAACTGAGGTGGATACAAGAACAATGTTGTTTTTCCCTCCGATAGGAGGAGAGAGAGTATCACCATGGAGAGGATGCTAGATCGCATGAATGCAATGATCCTTATGTTGAACACCCAGAATACTAAGAGGGGGGGTGAATCAGTATTCTCTTAAACCATTTACACTTCAAAAATTCAATCCATTTAGCATATACAATTGCAGTAAAGGAAATTAAGGATAAAACATACAACCACAACTAATAACACATGAACACCAAGATTTTTATGTGGAAAACCTAAAAAGGGAAAAACCATGGTGAGGATTAGCTCACAATATATATTAATAAGGCAACCAGTTAAGGTTGATACAATTGATGGACTTACTATCCAAGAATGTTCACTGCATGTGGCTCATTTCCAAAGGACTCATTGTCCTGAAAGAAAGAGATAGAAGAAGTGGCTCACTTCCATAATTTGAACTATTATAATTGCATCTGACATATGCATGAAGTACAGTTCCAATGAGGCTCAAGTTACAAAACAATACTTAGCACACTATTCTGAAATATTACACTGCTCTACTCTGTATTTGCTCATCCACAATCTTGTCACACTTCTTTGCATTCACTCACTTCAGATTCATAGGCTCTTCTCACATCATACAAATCTTATCCATCAATCCATTAATCTAAACATTGAAAATAATCCTTCATGTATATCTACTTCTTTCACAACATCAATTAGATTGGCCTAATTGGATGTAACGTGTAAAGCATGCCATATAGAACTTGTCGGCCCCAAAAATTCACACACACGCTTCGTGCCAAGATTCAAACTTTGAGATAGGTTGGTATGGACCTAAAATAACTCCCACTTAACTCCGCAAAGCATATTTACCCTCCGCACAACATCAACACCTTTAGGTTGGCTCCACTGGCAAGATAACAACAATATGAACTATCTGTTATTTCACAAATCGGTATGCAGACCTTCAAATTGCTTAAAACTTGGAATATGCATGCTATAAACATTCATAATCTTATCCTCAAATCTGCACAACAAACCCTTTACTTGCGGTAAAATGTGGAGTGTCTCAATGTGTCATTGGCACTGTCAAAACATTGTCAATATAGAGTGTGATACTTTGTTACTTTTAACTTTCATTCCAAAGGACTTCAGGACTAGAAACTTTGGATTTGGACTCTCTTAATATTCACTAGCAACACCTTACAACCACAAAGAAAAATATTTCATGCCAGAGAAATGCAGATCCATTTACTTACATACTCTGTACCAGAAAGAACTGTACTCTATTAGGTTGGACTTCTACTGTTCACATCTTTCACACTGGAGATCATTAGTAAACAAAATTCTGGATTTAGATGTATCCAATGACCAATAACCACATGCTAGAACCATAGAGCAAGATCTTCAATAGCAGACCGATGCAGACTAAATCACCAGAACTCTGTAGCTTAGTTTTACCAGACTGACACTTAGCCCAAATCCATAACAGATCTCCTTACCGGATCAAGTCTCTTGCACAATAGTCTTCTATGGAGGATAAAATCATCTTATAAGGAAGAGGATCAAACCCTCTTGCAAAATTACCAATCAAACTGTTCTACACAATTGTCTCCTTATGTCTGGTTAACACTTTCCGGAACACTCTACCTTTATCCTTTGTTGTCATTGTCTTTGACCTGTGATGCTATTTTCCAGATTAGTGTATCTTCACCCTTTCCTGCCAGAAATGGCAATACTACAATCTCTATTGCCATTAGTGACAACACTGCTTAACATCATGTGTATATTAGCAACAATCTCCCCAACAATGATGTTGCCAACAATCTCCCCCTTTGGCATTGATGGCAACATGCCAAAAATTCTTCCCAAAAATTTCTCCCCCTTTGACATCAATGGAAAAGGGTGTACAAAGCAAACTTTGCACCGGATCTCCCCAGTTCTAGTCTATAAGTGTATATACAAACTGAATTGACTCCCCCTTAGTATCTTATTTCTATACACCAAGATATCAAAACTGTTTCCTTCTAACCTTCCGCATATGTACAAGAGATCATAAAATAAGAAACTTATTGATTTGTAGGAAAGATATCTTTGTAGATATTCTTCAACTGGATCACAGTTGAGTCCCAATGCACCTTTGTAGAGTACAATATTTATATCTGTCCATTTATCTGCAAGAGTAATTCTTTTGCTTTATCCACTATTGCAGGGGCATTAGTTTTTTTTCCAACTTTATTAGCTTCTTTTAACAAACCAATCAAAGAAGCCATTTTAAAGCTTACTATCTCTCTCATCTGACCCATTTGATCTTTTATCAACTCCTTCTGGATTTGCAATTTCTTTATTATGGCATGAGTCTTCTCTACTTCTACTCTTAGATCTCCATTTACATCATTCAAGGGATCATAGGTTCTGGAGATTTTTGCTATTTGCCCTTCTAGGTTGTCAATTTTATCTTTTATTTCCTTAGTAGTCATGGTCCAGGATAAACAAAATTGATATAATACATTGGCATCACTTAGAGCATTGTAAATACTCTTTATGCTATTGTCTAACAAAATGTGTGCCTTGGAACATTTATCTATCAATTCAACTAGCCTTTTATTATCTAGTTCTTTCCTTACCTTCTTCTCAGCTGCTTTTTCGAAAGACTCAAAATGAATGTTGACTACCTCCATTAGTTTCTTCATTTGCAACATAGGGGCTAGAAAGGCATCTCTCTTAGCATCAGGCAGTACCTTTTCAAAAATTTCCATGGCCTCTTCCATAAGCTCATTTCCTTCTACATGAGACTAGTAGACACCTGAAAGATTGTTCCCAACTGAAGCTTTTGCAAGGGAGATATGTTGGACAAGTTAATCTGTCCATCCAAGGATTGTACCTACAGTAATTGTGATGAAGACATGGTTTGGATTTGTCTTTGCTTTGCCAAGAACTCTCTAATGAAGTCTATCGGAGAGACTCTAGAGCCTTCACCAACATTATCCTTTTTCTCCTCTTCAGACGTTAATCTCGAATCAAAGGTTTCCAGAGGATGGCTTCCATCATGTACTTCTACTTCTTCAACATTCTCCAAGATAGAGGCATTATCCACAGTGTTAGTAGCTTGATTTGCAATAGCCTCTCTTTTTTCTCCCTCATCTCCATCTATCATTTCTTCTGGAGACTCCCTCTACTCATCAACAATTTCTGTGTTCTCCTGAGGGCCAACCACATTCAGATCTTCTACATTCATTTTTGTTGATGGTGATGGCAAATTTTCTTCATTTAACACATGTGGTTCTGCACTAGTTTCACCTTTTTCTTTAATTTTCTCATTCTGATCTTCATCTTTTTCATCTTCTTTAGAAGACCATTCTTCAACTGTAGCAATCTATAGTTCCTTAAGAACATTTCTAGTTGTTTTCAATGTGCCCTTTTTCAACCTCTCTATTTCATCTTTGTCACTTGACATCAAAGTGTTTAGTCTTCTTTTTGTTCCGAATTCCTTGGCTAACCTCTATATAGCCTTGATCTTGTCTTGTTCAGAAATTGTAGGACAAACCTTCTCAAGTGCCTTATTCTTCATTTCAATGTCCTTATTCATGGAACAATCTCTTCTCTTTGTCATTACATCAACAAGACTATCAGGTAGTTTGTCTATTATTTCTATTAATGCAACATTGAATGCGTCCATGTACCTGATAATAGCTATCTCAATGATTGATTTATCTTCTTCTGATCTTTCATCATATAACTCAGCTACTTGCTTCAAATTGTCATACTTAGTTATAGCATTAATTGTAGCTTCCAATTGCAGAGGGGAAAGACATGATTTTTTGATTTCTTTTGCTTTCCCTTCCCTTATCTATAACTTTACCTTCCTTCCTTTTCTTTTCCTTTCCATTTCCTTTGTCATCTCTTTTCTTGAGAACGAAGCCTTCTTTTTCTTTCTCAATATCTTCATCTTCCTCTGTAGCAATGTCAATCTTTGTCCTCTTAACTTGCATCTCTTCTCTGGAGGCAAGAGACTCTCTTTTCTTCTAAACTAGTTTAGGTCCTTCTTCTTCCTATTCTTCCTCAATGACATCATGCATCACATAATCCTTTCTCATTGCTTTTCCCTTTACTCTTCTCTTCTTTGCAAGTTCAGAAGCACTGAATACTTCATTCTGTTGCAAGTATGGGTCTAACCAATGTTGTCATTGATGTCAACATACTCCTATTGCAGTGATGACAAGGATTGGATGAGCTATGTGCTGAGGATATTGAGAAAATTAGTCATATCAGGAACAGAGAAGAACAGTGAAGATAGTAAGGTAAAGATCCAAGGTAAGATGACTATCAGAGGATGCGGTTCAAAGGGTTTGTAGATATGAGTCTTAAGATCATCCAGTCAAGATTTCAAAGGTCTGCATGAAAATCTGAAGAAGTTATAGCCGCTCAAGTAGAACCGCTTCCAGCAGGTGTTCAGAGGTGACAGAGTGACACAGATAGGTCCGGTGAGATCTAGAAATGCATTATCCTATTCTACGGATTTGAGGGAGTGTTGAGGAAGTCTTTGTGAAGTGTCAACTCGATTGGTTCATGGTTTGAAGGTCCGCAAGCATCTATTCCTTTGTGACAGTGATGACAAACTGTGTTCTTGAGGTTCCAGATGAAGGAGAGAAGGATTTCAGTAAGCAGATGAAGTGTGGATGTTCTCAGTGATTCAGGCAATCTTGTGAAGGTATTTGGATTGTGTCCAGTTCGTGTTGGTGGTCCACATTGGAGTTAGAGCTCGCAATTGAAGAATAACTTCCAGATGATAATATTCTTTCTGAGACTAGCCGACCGGATGTATTACACATCTTGCAGATGTTCTTGTAGATGTTTGCCGACTTAGATGATCATTCCTAAGTCAATGCCTTGTATAAATAAGGGATTGTAAAGTCATTTCAAAGGTAGTCTTATGGAGATGAGAGTGTGGTAGCGAGGAAGAGAGCGAAAGGCAGAGCATAAGTTTTGGGCTTAAATGGAATTGATTCAAGCATGGTGAAGATGCTATTTTTCAGTTCAAGTAGGTGATACTTGTCATTTTGTAGACAGTGTGTCTCTTGTAGGCAGTGAGCCTCTTGTGAGCAGTGTGCTCAGGCAGTGAGCCCTAATTGGCATGTGCCATTTGGTTCTTTCTATTCTTCTAACAAAGAATACAATCTTGGGTTAATCACCCCATGGTTTTTCCCTTAACCGGGTTTTCCATGTCAAAATCTTGGTGTCTATGTGTTGATGTGTTTCTACTCTTGATTTAATGCATTGTGTTTCCATGATTGATTAATTATTATGCTAAGTGAATTTAACTTGAAAAGAAGTTTTAGACAACTGATTCACTCCCCCTCTCAGTTGTCTGTCCTAAATCTAACAATTGGTATCAGAGCCAAGTTCCTCTAAAAGGAGCTTAACCACTTGAGGAGATCCAAGATGTCATCCTACAAAAAGGATAGTCCGAAGTTTGATGGAACCAATTTTAATCTCTGGAAAAGTCACATGAAATGTCATTTGCAATGTATGGGAATGCAGTACTAGACCATGGCTTCAACGAAGTATACTCCTCCACAGGGTGGCCCAAAAGCCCCAAATGAAATCACAGATGCCGAAAACAATCTACGGACTACAGAAGCTCTTCTAAGCGCATTATTTGATTCAGAGCTTTCAAATATTGTTGACCTACCAACTGCCTTTGAGATTTGGGAAAAATTGGAACTTTTGCATTAAGGAGACAAGTATGTTAAATGTGCAAGGCTACAGAGTCTGAAAGGGAAATTTGAAAATCTGAAAATGAAAGAAGATGAAAATATCACTACTTTTATGCCAAGGGTAAATGAGCTTGTTTGTGGAATTAGATGTGCTGGTGGAGTCTTGGATGAAGATGAGATTGTTGGCAAAATTCTCAGATCCCTTCCTGCTTCTTATAAAATCAAGGTTGATGCCATTGAAGAATTCAGAGCCCATACAACTGTCACAAGAGATCAATTAGCTAGTAAATTGGCTGCATTTGAAATGATAGAATTTGGAGATGCCCCCCCCCCCAAGACTGAATTAGCATTCAAAGCCAGTGCTTCTGTAAAAGGAAAACAAAGGTTTGATCTGGGTGAGAACTCATCAAGGAAACTATCATGGTATGAAAAACTAAGAGAAGACATGGAAGAAGAAGAAGCAGAAACTGCTCAGCTTGAAGCCCTTATTGCAAAAAGACTACCAAGAGGATCCGGTAAGTATGAAGGGAAATTGCCATTTAAGTGTTTTAATTGCAATAAGATTGGTCACTTTGCCTCAAAGTGTCCAGAAAGATTTTCAAGGCCAAATCCTAACAGATCAAGGTTCCAAAAGAATTGTTACTATGTTCATGAAGAGGATGATAATGAAGGAGTAACAGATGATGAATCAGAAACAGGAAACAAATCTGGAAGTGATTGGGTGTTTATTGCCATCAAGGAAGAAGATCCAATGCCCTCTGAATCTATCAATCATAAAGTTGTAGAAAGAGCTTTGGCTGCCCAAGTTGAAGAAAAAGATGATTGGGTCATTGACAGTGGATGCTCTCACCATATGATAGGTGACAAAAATAAGTTCTTAGATTTGGAAAGGTATGAAGGAGGAGTGGTAAAGTTTGGTGATAATTCTGCTGGTAGAATCAGAGGTAGGGGAACTATTTCCTTTGATGGAAAGAACAAAACCGGTAATGTACTTTATGTTGAAGGATTGAAGCACAATCTTCTTAGTGTTGGACAGTTGGTGGACAAAGGCTATGATCTCCAATTCAAGAATGGAAAATGCAAGATCTATGAAAGTTCCAGAACAGATATTGCATCCGATACTCAGACAAAAGGTAATATCTTCCATCTAGTTGGTACTGGTAAAAGTTGTCTATTTGTGCAAATTGATCAGAGTTGGTTATGGCATAGAAGGATGTGTCATGTGAATTTTGATAATCTCATCAAGATAAGCACTACTTAGGTTGTAAGAGATCTTCCAAAATTGGTGAAACCTACAAATAGTTTGTGCAAAGAATGTCAGTTGGGGAAACAAAGCAGAGTCTCATTCAAAAGTAAGGAACAATCCTCTACTAGATTATTGGACTTAGTTCATACTGATTTATGTGGTCCAGTAAGAATCAGGACAAGGTGACAGATACTTCATGTTACTAATTGATGACCATTCCCAGATGATGTGGGTTACTTTTCTGAGAGAGAAATCAGAAGCTCTTGAGAAGTTCAAAATATTCAAGGCTATGGTAGAGAATGAAACCGGATTGAAATTAAAGTGTCTGAGGTCTGATAGAGGTGGAGAATTCACATCCGGTGAATTCATAGAATTCTGTGAGAAACATGGAATAAAAAGACAGTTGTCTTCTCCTAGGACTCCACAACAGAATGGAGTAGTGGAGAGAAAGAACCGGACCATATAGGAAGCTTCTAGGACCATGATGATGGAAGCAAATGTTCCTCAGATCTATTGGAGAGAAGTTGTCAGCACTGCAGTCTATACTCTCAATCGAGTTCACATCAGAAGCAATACCGGTAAGACTCCTTATGAACTTTGGTTTGGCATTACTCCTACTGTGAGGTATTTCAGAGTCTTTGGTAGCAAATGTTACATTAAAATAGATGAAGATCTACGTAAGTTTGATGCTAGAAGTGATGAAAGAATATTCTTGGGCTACTCTACTCAAAGCAAATCATACCAGTGTTATAACAAAAGACTGAGAAAGATTATAGAAAGTACAAATGTGAAGGTTGATGAAGGTATTGAAAAACCTTCAAGGTTTTATGAATATGATGAAGATGATCAGAATGGTGTTCTGATTCAAGGAGCCCAAACTCCTTCTGGAATTCAGAATCAAACAGATCCGGTAAATCAGGAAGAAGAGATGAGTTATAATGAGCTTGATCAAGAATTAGAAGTGCAAGAAACTCCCAAAGTTCCCAGGTATGTAAGACTGAACCACTCTGAATATCAAATCATAGGTGATAAAAGTAAAGGAGTACAAACAAGAAGGAAGATTGCTCAAGATTCAAATGAATATTGTTTGATTTCAAAGATTGAACCTAAGATGATGAATGAAGCTTGCAATGATGATAGCTGGACTAAAGCAATGAAGGAAGAGTTGATGCAAATAGAGAAAAACCACACTTGGGATCTTGTTCCCAGACCTAAGAACAAGAATGTGATTGGTACCAAATGGGTCTTCCGGAATAAACTGAATGAAATTGCTGAAGTAATAAAAAATAAAGCCAGATTGGTTTGCAAGGGTTACTCTCAAAGAGAAGGAGTTGATTTTGAAGAAACTTTTGCTTCGGTGGCAAGAATTGAATCAGCCAGATTGTTTCTTGCCTTTGTTGCCTTCAAGGATTTCAAAGTATATTAGATGGATGTCAAGTCTGCCTTTCTGAATGGTGACTTGGAAGAAGAAGTTTACATTAAGCAACCAGATGGATTTCAATTGTCTGATCAAGGTGATATGGTCTGCAAGTTGAAAAAAGCACTGTATGGACTAAAGCAAGCCCCAAGAGCCTGGTATGAAAGATTGGATAAGAATCTTTTGAAGATTGGTTTCAACAAAGGTACTGCTGACAGTAATTTGTATTTCAAAATTGATCATGAAAATATCTTGATTGTTGAAGTGTTTGTTGATGATATCATTTTTGGAGGAAGAGATAGTATGTGTAAAACTTTTGCAAATCAAATGAAAAGTGAATTTGAGATGTCCATGCTTGGGGAAATGAATTTCTTCTTGGGTCTACAAATCACTCAAACAAAGAAAGGAATCTTCATTTCTCAGACCAAATATGTGAAAGAATTGTTGAAGAAATTTGGGATGGAAGACTCAAAACCAATGAATACTCCCATGGAAACCGGATGTAAATTGGGCAAAGATGATCACTCTCCTAAGGCTGATAAAAAAAGTACAGGTCAATGATTGGAGGATTGTTGTATCTCACTCAGACTAGACCTGACATTATGAATGATGTGGGTCTTGTTGCTAGATTTCAAGCTGATCCTAGAGAATCTCATGTCATGGCAATCAAAAGGATTTTTAGATATCTAAAAGGAATAGTTGAGTATGGATTGTGGTTTCCCATAGATCATAATTTCTCTCTTCACACATATACAGATGTAGATTGGGCAGGAGATATGGATGACCAGAAGAGTACCAGTGGTGGAGCATTCTTTTTGGGGAAGAGATTGGTTTTTTGGCCGAGCAAGAAACAAGAGGCAATATCTCTATCCACTGCAGAAACATAATATATTGTAGCAGTAGGTAGTTGCACTCAAGTTTTGTGGATGAAGCAAATGCTAAGAGACATAAGAGTGGAGTATGAGGAGCCTATCACAATCTTCTGTGATAATTCAAGTGCAATAAATATATCTAAGAATCCAGTGTTGCATTCAAAGACTAAGCATATATCTATCAAGTTCCACTTTCTAAGAGAGCAAGTGAACAAGAATGAAGTCAGATTGGAGTTTGTGCCTTCCAAGGATCAGATTGTAGACATCTTTACTAAACCTCTACCTAAGGACTATTTTGAGTATCTCAGGGACAAGTTAGGGGTTATTGCCCGTCCGGTAATGAACTAAGGTGCACTAGAGTGCATCAGTCCGATAGATATCACAGTCATATCTTATGGTCCGGATTGATGATAGGGAGCTGCCACTCAGGAGGAGCAGCTGGTATGATTCTGAAGTGTTGGAGTTGCAAGTATGAGCCCTTTTCCATTGATGTCAAAGGGGGAGAGAAGACATGTGAAAAACAAGTGGTTGATGATCAAAGGGGGAGCAGTAAAGGAAGAGAAGACATGAGAATGGTTGTTGCTGATAGGGGGAGTTGTGACAGTAAAGAGAAGTTCTTGTCTTGATGGTTTTTCACATCATATGTTGCCATCAATGACAAATGGGGAGATTGTTGCAAGTATGGGTCTAACCGGTGTTGTCATTGATGTCAACATACTCCTGTTGCAGTGATGACAAGGATTGGATGAGCCATGTGCTGAGGATATTGAGAACATTAGTCATATCAGGAACATAGAAGAACAGTGAAGATAGTAAGGTAAAGATCCAAGGTAAGATGACTATCAGAGGATGTGGTTCAAAGGGTTTGTAGATATGAGTCTTAAGATCATCCAGTCAAGATTTCAGAGGTCTGCATGAAAATCTGAAGAAGTTATGGCCGTTCAAGTAGAACCGGTTCCAGCAGGTGTTCAGAGGTGATAGAGTGACACAAATAGGTCCGGTGAGATCCAAAAATGCATTATCTTATTCTACGGATTTGAGGGAGTGTTGAGGAAGTCTTTGTGAAGTGTCAACTCGATTGGTTCATGGTTTGAAGGTCCACAAGCATCTATTCCTTTGTGACAGTGATGACAAACTGTGTTCTTGAGGTTCCAGATGAAGGAGAGAAGGATTTCAGTAAGTAAATGAAGTGTGGATGTTCTCGGCGATTCAGGTAATCTTGTGAAGGTATTTGGATTATGTCCAGTTCGTGTTGGTGGTCCACATTGGAGTTGGAGCTTGCAATTGAAGAATAACTTCCGGATGATAGTATTCTTTCTGAGACTGGCCGACCGGATGTATTACACATCTTGCGGATGTTCTTGTAGATGTTTGTCGACTTAGATTATCATTCCTAAGTCAATGCCTTGTATAAATAAGGGATTGTAAAGTCATTTCAAAGGTAGTCTTATGGAGATGAGAGTGTGGTAGAGAGGAAGAGAGCGAAAGGTAGAGCATAAGTTTTGGGCTTAAATGGAACTAATTAAAGCATGGTGAAGATGCTATTTTCCAGTTCAAGTAGGTGATACTTGTCATTTTGTAGACAATGTGTCTCTTGTAGGCAGTGAGCCTCTTGTGAGCAGTGTGCTCGGGCAGTGAGCCCTAATTGGCATGTGCCATTTGGTTCTGTCTATTCTCTAACAAAGAATACAATCTTGGGTTAATCACCCCTTGGTTTTTCCCTTAACTGGATTTTCCACGTCAAAATCTTGGTGTCTATGTGTTGATGTGTTTTTGCTCTTGATTTAATGCATTGTGTTTCCATGATTGATTAATTATTATGCTAAGTGAATTTAACTTGAAAAGAAGTTTTAGACAACTGATTCACCCCCCCTCTCAGTTGTCTATCCTGAATCTAACACATTCTTCTCAAAATTGGCTGCAGACATGGCTTGAAAGGTATTAGGAGCAACAACAGAGGGGTTAGAAGTCCTTGTTGACCTTCTAATACCTAGTGATTCCTTTTTTGGTTCAGATGTACCCTTAGATTTCTCTGTAGGGCCCTTTTGTGTCATCATCTCCTTAACTCTTGACTTTATTTCCTCAACATTCTTCTTAATCTCTTTCTCTTTGTGCTTAAGATGCACCTCAATAGATTTTTCTTCATAAGTTCCAAGTCTTTCTTTAGAGGTATCTTTAGGCTTGCTTAGCATTAGGTCTGCAAGGCCTACAATGATATCTTCAGACACTTCATATCCCATTTCTAGAATCTAGACTATCCTAGGTTCCACTACCTCCATGTAGCATCCATCTTTACTTACCATGAAGAGGATATCATATTTGTATTCTCCACTACTTTCTTAGGGATCCTTTCCCTAGCATTCATCTTTTCCTAAAATATTTTAAAGTAACCCCAGAGTGCAACATTTTGAGCTTGAATGTTTCCCAATTCTTTTCAAATGGTCTCTGATCTGGGTTGCAACCGAAATGTGTCCTAACCACACAACCCAAAACTTCCTTGAGGAAATAAAATAGTAAACAAATGATCAAAGTACTAAACTTGAAAGGGTATTTTGAATCCTTTGTCTTCTACAAGTTTTTGAGTAATTGTTGTTTTAGCAGTTCACATAGGTCATAATCCATACCCTTTTTAACCATCTCGTATGCAATAAATATTACAATTGCTGAGATAGAATTTTCCCTATTTGTAAAGTAGATCTTGTATCCTATCATTATGGATGCATATTTCACTGTCGGATCTTCAATATCATTCACAGTCAAGGCTCTCTTATCAAATTTAGCTCTTGTGAGTTTCATCACAACATCATTTTTAACAGATTTAAGTGTCGAAATAGCTCTAATGGAGCACAACCTTGTTACATCCCTAATGGCTTCCTTGTTTATCATATGTGGAAGGTCCGGCCACATGAATCTATCATGAATGCGGCTCAATACATACCTTATCCATGCATCTTCATAACACAAAATGGGAAAATCATTCCAAACATCCAACTTTTTCTTGGTTAGGGCACTGTATTCATGCTTCAGATCAAAGTTCTCATATGTTAACTCATTAACCCAAATCTCTCCTTGAAAGGTTGTATTCTTCCATCTTTGCATGTATATACATTCTTACATCCTCTATGTGCAAGACACCGTATGGTATATATGAGAAAGCACCATCTGGGTTCCTTTCCATGGATTTGAAGGGGTGTTTCTTGAATTTAGGTTGTGGACGCTTAATTACCTCTACTACTTGTGGTGTAGCCATTACTACTGAATTCAAAAGCTTCAATGCAAAGTTCACAGTGAAATAGGGTAAACTAGAAAATACCTTTTCTTCACTTGCCGCACTATGGTTTGAAGACACTAAAACTTGGGATGCTTTGATCTCTTCTTCACTGCACTGTTCAGCTCTTTCTCACTTGAAAGTTCGATTGCAATATGAATTTTGATTAAGTATAATCACTTATAATCCCTTTTTCTTTAACCTAATTCACCATAAATGCCTTGTTTGATAAAGCTGTCAAACCTTTCTCTGTATACATAGTTATCTTCAAATGCTTCGTAACCTTCCACATTAGGAGATTTTCTACCACGATCTTTATCAACGAATTAAGCATGTTGATCTTTATCTTATATCTTTGTGCTAAGACATCAGCACCATTCCTTTGGTCGGGGGAAAAGATTTCCATTAATGCTCCCCCTGAGCCAAAGCTCTCATCTTAGTTTCTAGAGGAACTATCTGCATCAGATGCTTGTACAAGCTCATCTTTAACCTCTTTTGCATCCTTCTTTATCCAAATCTTATTCATTTCCTTCTTGGTCTCTGCTAGATAAACATTTTGTACTGGTTCATTCTTCTCTACCGGATTATCCTTCTTCATGTTTCTACTTCTATAAAACTTATAAATGTGTCCAGGTCTATTGCAATTGTAGCATACAACATTCCTCTGACTAGTATTCCTTCCATTCATTCTAGATCTACATTGATTAGCTTTATGCCCAAATCTATTGCATACATAATAGTAGCCATTGAAAGATTGAACCATTCTATCATTGTTATAGCCATTCCTTATTTGACTTCTGCACTCACTAGCTCTATGATCAACTTTCTTGCATGTAAAACATTGACAAGAGAAAGATGGCATATTTTTATTTATTCTGCTTCTATATAATGTTGCCTTGTGTCCATACTTATTGCAAGAATGACAAAGACCATTGAAATATGGGTACCTTTGAGCATTTGGTTGTCTGACCGGTGGTCTTCTAACTTTATTCCTTTGATTCCAGGACTTCTTGCCATTGTTCTTTTTGTTTTCAGCATTTGATGTTTGACTTGATTTTGAGCTTTCACCTTTTCCAAATCCTAAATCCTCTTTATCATTTGGACCTTTTTGATTTGCAATCATTTCATCAAGCTTTGCAAAGCTCGTCTTGAATTTATCTTCATGAATCCTTGCCTTCTCTAGATCTGATTTCAGATTTACAATTTCTTGTTCAAGTCTTGAACAATCTTCTGATTTGCCTTTCATCATCATATTCAGACATTCCTCAATTCTTGTCTTCTCCTCAACTTGCACTTTCAGACCATTGATAGATTCATTTGCATGCTTCAATTGCTCACCGACTTCTTTATGCCTTTCTTTAAACTTTTTGACTTGCTCTCTCAATTTTCCAATGCATTCATCTACTTCTCTGATATTTTCCTTCAGGTCTTTGATTTCACCTTTAGTCCTTTCAAGGTCTTCAAGAGAAGCATTAAGTTCTCCAGCTTTGTCAAATTTAGCAGCAAGAATCTCTTCTAAAGGAATAGGTAATATTCTAGCACCCATGTGTTCAATTTCTTGAGCGGTTAGGCTTCTTCCAAAGGACTTGGCTTTGGTACCAATTGTTGAACACCCAAAATACTAAGAGGGGGGGTAAATCGGTATTCTCTTAAACCATTTACACTTCAAAAATTCAATCCATTTAGCATATACAATTATAGTAAAGGGAATTAAGCCTAAAACATACAACCACAACTCATAACACATGAACACTAGGATTTTTACATGTAAAACCCAAAAAGGGAAAAACCACGATGAGGATTAGCTCCAATATATATTAATAAGGCAACTGGTTAAGGTTGATACAATTGGTGGACTCACTGTCCAAGAATGCTCACTGCATGTGGCTGACTGCCAAAGGACTCACTATCCTAAAAGAAAGAGATAGAAGAAGTGGCTCACTACTAGAATTTGAATTGTTATAATTGCATTTGACATATGCATGGAGTACAGTTCTAATGAGGCTCAAGTTACGAAATAATACTCAACACACTATTCTGAAATACTGCACTGCTCTACTCTGTATTTGATCATCCACAATCTTGTCACACTGCTTTGCATTCACTCACTTCGCATTCATAGACTCTTCTCACATCATACAAATCATATCCATCAATCCATCCATCCAAACATTGAAAATAATCCTTCATATATATCTACTTCTTTCACAACATCAATTAGGTTGGCCTAATTGGATGTAATGTGTAAAGCATGCCATATATAACTTGTTGGCCCCAAACCTTCACACACATGCTTCAGGCAAAGATTCAAACTTTGAGATAGGTTGGCATGAACCTAAAATAGCTTCCACTTAACTCTGCAAAGCATATTTATCCTTTGCACAACATGAACACATTCAGGTCGGCTCCACTGGCAAGATAACAACAATATGAACTATCTGTTATTTCACAAATCGGTATGCAGACCTTCAAATTGCTTAAAACTTGGAATATGCATGCTACAAACATTCACAATCTTATCTTCAAATCTGCACAGCAAACCCTTTACTTGCAGTAAAATGCAAAGTGTCTCAATGTGTCACTGGCACTGTCAATACAAAGTGCGATACTCTGTCACCTTTAACTTTCATTCTGGAGGACTTTAAGACCAGAAACTTTGGATTTAGACTCTTTGAATATTCACTAGCAACACCTTACAACCGCAAAGAAAAATATTTCATGCTGGAGAAATGCGGATCCATTTACTTACATACTCTATACCAAAAACAACTGTACTCTGTTAGGCTAGACTTCTGCTATTCACATTTTCACATCAGAGATCATTAGTAAACAAAATTATGGATTTAGATGTATCTAATGACTAATAACCACATGCTAGAACTGCAGAGCAAGATCTTCAATAGCGGACCGATGCGGACCAAATCACTAGAACTCTGTAGCTTATTTTTACCAAACTAACACTTAGCCATTCTTGCATAGTAGTCTTCTATGGAGGATAAAATCATCTTGTAAGGAAGAGGATTAAACCCTCTTGCAAAATTACCAATCAAACTGTTTTGCACAATTGTCTCCTTATGTTTGGTTAACACTTTCCAAAACACTCTACCATTATCCTTTGTTGTCACTGTCTTTGACCTATGATGCTATTTTCAAGACCAGTGTACCTTCACCCTTTGCTGCCAACAATGACAATACTACAATCTCTGTTGCCATCAATGACAACATTGCTTAACATCATGCTTATATTGCCAATAGTCTCCCTAACAATGATGTTGCCAACACCTTATGCCATCTAGAAACACACACACATATACAGGTTTGTGCAGGATCATGGGGGTCCAAACAGTGGCAATGTGATGACCAAAATTTCGCCCTTGTGGCTGACAACTTTTTTTTTAATCCGAATTTGATGAAACAAAAAGGGTTTATTGAAAAAATTGTCAGCTTTCCACCAATATAAGATATGTCTTATTTTGAATTTAATAGATAATTATTATTGATTTTCTACATACATTACGACTAAAGTCTTGATTGATAGGCTGATTGAAAAACTTCTATAATTTTCAAACTATTTTGAACACATTTTTCAAATCTAAAAGATGCATCACATTCTATGCTTCACATACTATAAGATAAAAAAAAAATGAATTTCATAAAATTTGACCAAGTTATATGGTGGTCAGACAAACACGTTTTAATAATTTTGAAATGTTCTAATATAAAAATCATAACTAATTATTTACTTGCAAAAAAATTACAAAAAAAATGTGGCACATCTGGGCATGTGTCCTCTACTTATATTGAAAGTTTCATAAAAAAAATATTATTATTTTCTTGTACTTAGGTTGGTCAGACATACACCTGGTTTTTATCTTTTTTCCTGAAAATTTAGAAATTTCAAATTTTCGCAAAATAGATTTACTATTTTATGAAAAAGGACTAGTAGCCTAGAAACTACATTCAATTTTCTATAAATTTCATTCTTACATATTTTTCAAATTATGTTAATAACCTATTCAAATTTTTATGTCAAGTTGCCTAACTCTATTTTTTTGAATTTTCATTGCCACTTAGGGGCCTAATTTGAACCCCCATGATCCTGCACTGAACCATACTTAGTAGAGAGATCATGTTTTGTCAAATTATATCATCGTTAAGATGAAGATTACAATCCTTTTCGTCGTGAGATAGAAACATGGTGTATGCCTTTGGATGACAATTCGACATGTGTAAATTGACTAAACATGTTTAATTTTATTGTCGAGATCTTAGTCGACTTGCGAGAATTCTCTGTCGATAATTGTGCTTACAAATAAGCACAATTAGTGTTCGAGAGTATGCAATAGCGACATATTAAACAAGTGTATTATTGTCTATTTTCAAATTAAAATAATAATAATTATTAATATTATTGTCATAGTTAAAGATCATGTTTGGTGGAGGTAAAAATTTTCTCTTTATTTCTCCTTAGTGTACTCTCTAGATGCTTAGGCAGTGGGGGAAGGAGCAGTAGCTCCATACTCCCCACTTTTTCTTGCATGTGAAGGTTCATGAGGAGTAGACAATTTTTTTTGGGGCGATGTATTTACTATCTGCCCATAAATAATGGTGAGTGGGATAAGTAGAGGAGAAGATAGGACTTGTATATGTAGAGAGAGAGAATTGCTCGAAGCCGGGGAAGAGCAGAGAAGATATAGCAAGGAGACAACAGTGAAGACTCGACTTATTTTACTATATAGGTAAGTCTACTATATTCAGTAGACCATGATAGAATATATATCTGCCTTTCATTCGATTAGATCTGTAATTATAAAAGAAGTAAAGAGTTTTTGTGTGTAGAATTTCATTTGGCAAGCAAGTTACCACTAAGCATAGTGAATGTAGACTTGTTGTTTATCCTCTACAGAGGATTATTGTTTTCTGTATTATTATACCATAATCCAGAAAGAGGAATAATCATGTTTAACTCTGTATAAATATCTATTCCTTGTCATATAGTATATGCCTTAGGAAATGTTATACATTTCAATACCTCTGAGTTAGAGAATCTCTCGACTATGTCTTAGATATATAGCCTTTCATTGTTAGTGAAGCACAATAAGCTTCATGAGGGTAACAGTCAAAAGACTATGCCAAAGCCTCTTGATATGCAACATAGGTATTTTGTATTGCAACCTCAGTTTAACAATGAGAATGTGTTCTAACGTAAAGGTTGATTGTGTTATATTGAGTAGGTGACTGTGTTATAATGAGTAGGCTGACTATGTTATAATGAGTAGGCTGGCTATGTCTTATGTAGAGGTTGACTATGTTATAATGAGAGGTCGACTTTGTCTTATGTAGAGGCCAACTGTGCCTAAAGTGTACATCAATTGTGCCAAGAAATTTAGAGTTGGACTATGTAAATAATAAGTCGACATTGTAGTGATCAACTGCTAGATAAAAACCATGCTTGGGTTGTAGAAATTTAGTATGAGCCGATGACAGACTTAAGAGAGACCTAAGAGAAGGTCATTGTCGTAAATAGAGTATTGTTCTCATAGCAGTAGCTAACTGAGAAGGCATAGAATGTGTTTTAAAGCTTAAAAAGCTAGTTAATGAGTTGAAGTCACTATGTAGGAGCACTTGACATTAGACCACTATTTCTAAGTATATAAAGAAGAATGAGTTTTTTTTAGAAGCTATTCTAGAGTTATTCTAAATTATATATATCCTAGTTTTGTAGAGGAATAATCTTTAACCCAATCTTACGCTAAGAATAGCCATAGGATTGTCGAAAGATATACTCACTATGGCAATGAAAAGTCATGATGATATAGATTATTTTATTATTTTGTTATCTTTTTGATATACATGAGGAAGTGTATTCAATTCATTGATATATGAAATTATAGTTTATCTTCGACATATTATGAGTCAAATGTTTATATTCTTAGATTAAGACATATAGAGTCTTTAATCATAAAACCCTATGGCTTAAATGTTAGAACCTTGCATGTGTAGAAGAACACAGATGAGCATGGTAATAGGTAGATAGGTCATTGAGTAGATGACAAGATGTCATAGACCTGTGATTGCAAGGATGCAAAGAGGGACTCCATGTATGCTATATAGTCACCTAAGCTCTCACCTTAGACTTGTCAAAATGACTAGTAGATAAAGGATTATGATATGTCTTTAAGATCAATATGGTATAAGCAAGTCGATATATATATATATATATATATATATATATGACATAAATTGAGAAATAAGAATGTTGTCTCAAAGTCGAGAAAAGAGTGCGTGAACATATGACTATATATTTATATGAAACTTTGGCCAAAGTAATGCAAAAGTCACTGCTTGCATTGTCGGTTCATGGTGTACCAGATAGTTGAACAATCAAAATGGGTCATACATAGCTAGAGCTAGACTAGAGTTGTAAACCCAATTGTCATTAGCTAGGACACATCACTAGTTCTCAGATGGCATAAAGAATCAGTTTAATCTCATTATGTATTACCCTCATGAAGGGAAGGGCCACTTCCAGAAGGAAGACCTGTGTGTGGGAAACCACCGGTCTGTGGTTGGAGGAAAAGCACCAGGGTGGTGCTCTCTCTCTCTCTCTCTCTCTTGTAGTTGACTGCCAAAGACTTGTGATCAATAATACATTACTTATTTTGTAAAATATATTGGTATAATTGTAAGTTGTAATAAATACAACCATTTGTTATATTGAGAATTTTGTTAGTCACATGCGAAGCGACCATTTTATGAATATATGTATTGTACTTGAAATTGCAAATGTAATATATTTGATTACAGATAATTTAAAAAAAAATTAAGTTGCTTTTTTTAATTGTGTTCAAGGATTTCTAATATTCTGGTTGGGATGTTACACCATTGCTAATTCAATCTCTTCCTTAATTTCTCTTTTCTTCTTATTATCTCCTTTTTTCCATTAGTTTTTATTGATTTGTTATTTGATTAATCCTTTTATTCATTCCTAATGGCTCATAGTAATCCCCATCCTTCTTCTAATGGTTGCATCTCTTTAGAGATCTCTTCAAGATCCCATTTTCTCCATTTGTCATCCCCCAAGTTCCTAACTCCCTCTCATGAGGCTAGAACCTAGAGGATCTTGCCATAAAGTAATCTTGGGTGATAAAAAATGGTTAATACCTCATCATGGGATTTACACTTCATGACTAGACAAGGCATTAATGGTTGGCCTACATGCATATACACACCTAATTTAAGAATATAGGCTTGTTCATGTTCTTGGCATGTTTTCTTGTGAGAAACCCATGAATGTCCTTAAAATATAAAACACCAAAACATTTGCAAACCTTTAAACACCTCAAGTTAAAATCCAATGTTGCAAATATTGAAAATCCTTTTACCAAAGGTTGAAACATTAGACATCCAAATTAATGATCTAGAAATATTACACCTTCACCTGATCCTTCATTCATTTCCAACTCAAGATCATCCTTCCAACATCCAAATTTTCTTCTCAAAATCCTTCAATTTATCCACCTCAAGAATCAACATAAACCAATGTGTTTGATCCCTATTTTAGCACCCGCAACAATGTCACATGCATTAAAGTTCCATCACATCCATCCCAATTTGCTATTAATTCATTACAACACCTTTTGGCACTTGCATTCACAAACTAGTTCCTCCGTTCTATTTTGGTGTATGTATTTTGTTTTCAATGCATCCATCCTAAACCTCACCAAAACTCAAATCCAACATCAACTGTCCATTGAAACCCTGGAAATCAAATCACCCCTATTAATTTTGAATCTTGATTAGTGCTAAAAACACCTCATCCTCAAACATAAAACCTAGTTATCATCCACATAATCAAATCTTAATCCAAGTCCATCCATTTTAAGTTGGAATCTTAGTAAATTGAGTTTGGTGAAGAAGTCTTGGATTGTGTTAAAGTCACTTAGATTGAGACTTATTGGTTCATTCTCCAATTAATGCCCTCTCATTACATCTTGTTTGCCAAAAAGATTTTTTAATGTAGTCCATACTTCATTAGTGGTTGATTCAATGTGGAAGAGAAGATTGGGAGAAATAGACATGCACAAGATTCCATAGGATTCATCAATTCCTTTTTTATGTTGCCGAAGTAGGTTCTGGTTGCAAACCCATTGTGACTCTCTATAACCCCAATTTCTTGAGTTGAATTTCCATTTTACATTTCAACTCATTGAAATTAAATGGAGTTAGGATCGGATCCACTTTTTAGAATTAAATTCAAGAAGACAATTTAAAATAACCCCCCTAATTTTATTATAACTATTTAAAATTAGGCCCCCAAGAAAAAGTGCAAGAAAAAATTTAAAATTTGGTTAAGAGTGGATGCCTAAATTGACCATTTATAGTATATAATTATTTTTATAATTTTTGATAAAATGGGCTAATCCAAATCTTAAAATTATATGTGTAATTAAATTCCTTGTGAAATTTTCATAAGTTTCAAAAAAAATAGTTTGTAAAATTTTGATATTAGGGGTGAAAGTTATGCCCCATCAAAATTTGATACAAAATATGACTTTGGAGGCCTAAAAATCATAAATAAATTATACAATGTTACAAAAATAAAGACACCACAGTGTTGGTGATGGAATTAGCTTTTTGTCAACTATAATTTTGCTAAATTTGACCACTCGGGAGAAAAGTTATAGCAAAATGAAAAGAAACCCCCTTTGAAGCACTTCAAACTTGGCTGAGTGGTGTAGAGGAGGCACCCTAGTGGCACCACCCATGGAAAATTAGAGGTGATGAGAACTGGTGGCACCGCTTGCAGCATTGGGCATTCGATGGAGCACAAAATTGGGTGTCTTGTGTAATCCATTAGAGGCCAAGGTTAGCTGGGAGTTTGCCAAGGTTAGCCATGAGCCAAAAGCAAAAAAAACATGCATGTGTTATCAAGGCTAGATTGGAATGCAGTTGGAGTCTTGTGAGAGGGTTGAATAGGCCAAACATGAACTGAAACTAGGGCAATTGGGACCTATAGAAGGCCAAAGGAGCTTGGAACTAGGGCCCACAAATGGCCAAAATTAGCCCACCAAAAACATGTAGGGGTTGAGGGTAGCCAGCCAAAGGGGGCTAACCCAAAAAAGTCGATCAAGCCAAAACAAACAACCTACTTGGAAGGAAAAAGGCCATGATTAGGAGTGGGAATGAGGGTGACAAGAAGGGTTGAATGGCCTCCAAAAGAGCATAGGGAATGCTTGATGAGGCCATGAACAACCAAGTTGACCCAGAACTAGGGCTAAATAGGCCTAGTCAAATCTGTAAGGGGTCAAGGTAGCAAAAAAACCAGCCTAAACTAGGGTCAAAAAACCATGCCGAACCAACAAGTCAACCTGTGGAAAAAAGCCGATAAGAGATCCATAATTCTTGTAAAGGACAGTAGAGCTAAGGGCCCCCTTTTAAAAAAAAATTACTTATTTTACCCAAAAAATTTGTATAGGGTATGTATTTCTATACTAGGTTGTATGACCATACGATATAGAGGTATACGGGCAACTTTTTTTGCAAAAAATGGTCATGAGATAATTTGATGAAACAATAGGCTGTCTTTAGTTTCTTAGGCCTTTTGGATTCAGTGGTGAGGTCCATTTGGCTCTATGGGACACTTTTGATAGGGCTATGTGTGGGATTCACTCAAAAAGGGAAGGGATTTACAATTCATGGCTTTGATACTATGTTGGAGCAGCCAAGATGAGAATGAAAATACCAGGATCTAGATTCCACAAAGAATATGAAAGTATAAAAGCCAAGTAACTATCATTAAAAAGTGAATGCAAATTTATAATGAGGCTCCTTGTATAAGTAGGATAACGAGGAGATAGGAAGGTAGGATTGAATGTCTGACTACCCCTCTAAAACTGAAACACATGTTAGCTCACTTGAGACAAGTGAGAGGACATGTGTAAAGTCCACATGAGGTGAGACAAATGAGAGAATGACCTCATCCTCCTCAACAAAATCTAACTAACTCTAATGAGAGAATTGGAAACATGAGTCCATCCAACTAACTCGTCCTCCTCAACAAAATCTAATGAATTTGATGAGTCCAAAATGAAATTTCAAGGAAAGAGATTTTGCTATCTAATAGTGAAGGAGTAATTAAATCACAAATTCCAAAAAACCATGCTACAATCCAAGCAGTTCGATCACAGGGTACCCAACAATAGAAAAACCTTTAAGAAAAAGGAAGAGATGAGGGGGAGGAACAACCAAAGTTAAATAGGAAGCCCCCATAGGCATTGATGAAGAGCACACCACATCAAAGAAAAAAGAGATGGCCTAGATTAGAAAATTTTAGGGAAGAACACATAGCCATATAAAAGAGATGTGGAGAAGAAGAAGTAGCCTTCATGATAGAGGGTTCCACTACAAGAGGATCCTTGAAAGAAGATTCTAACAAGGGAGGACTCACCCATATTAATTGGTGTTGACACTCTGTACCATTCCACTAAGTAGAAGGACACCTTTTCACCTTTTATCATGTGTGAACATCCATCATGTGACCATAAGTGAAACATGATTTGCAATGAAAATCTATCTTTTCATAGTCAAGTGGTTGCTCCTAAATCCAATCCTTGAATTGTAAATTAATCTTTTCTAGGAGGTTGCCTGAGAGATCAATTTTAACCAACAAATAGGCATAACCAAATAGGGAGCATGAGTTCATGTTAGAGGCAACAAATATGAGTTTTCCCAAGGCATTTCCTATTACCGAGAAACTAGCAGGCTTCTATAAATGAAGAAGATTTGGTAGATAAATTAAAATATGTCTTAAAGCAAAAGATACATAAGAGGTCAGGCCGCAAAACCATAAACCAATTTCCAAAAGAACAAGTCAATCTTCTACTAACCCACATATGGCAATGAAAAAACCTTGTGAATAGGGGTACAGCACCAAATCATTAGACAACATAGATTTCCATGATTTGGAAACCCATGCATGCAACTCTATGAAACTCAACCATAGATTTGCAAGCTTGGCATACTAAACCCAATCTTGAATAATGATCCTCTTCCTAAAAAACATTAGACATCATGACCACAAGATGAACCAAATCAAATTTACACATCATGTGTAGGGAACCTCAAAACATGCAATCATTCAAAGAGACACCCCAATCCAGAGTAGTTGTACAAAATTTAGTATCCATTGTAGGTCCATCCAAAGCTAGATGAACCAAAGGACATACTACAAAGGTAGACACCACATTTAAAAAGTGGATAATCACTACCTACAAGTAGAGTGACTGAATCTAGAAGAGAAGGTTAGTGCTTTGACGGGGATGCACTAAATGGAAACCCTAAAAGGTTAGAAGTTGTAGTTGCCATTTTTTGCCACAAAGTAAGCAAAAAACTGTTCCTTCGAAATCTAGAATGTAGACAATATATTGCTGGATTTTTATTTAGAAAAAAATATCAATGTTATATTTAAATAAGGGCATCTCTATTAATAAATCCTTTCCTAATATAAAGATTTTGTGCTTTCCAAATATGATTATCTCGTTTTCTAACTTTCCAACTAGAGACATTTGTTTTAATATAAAGAATTATATATTGCTTAAATTTAGACAACTCTATAGCCTAAATTTGATGATTGTAAATTTATATTTAAATATTTTCATTCTAAAATATAATTAAAATTTTAAGAAGTTCATATCACTTAAAAATTCTTTAAAATTATAATTTCATATATATATATATTTTAATTTTTTATTTATTATTTACCCTGCTTAATATTTGAAGGACAGTTTTGATTGAAGAGTCGAGCATCAAATTTAGGCTTCCCCTATAGGACATTCAATCCAAACTCTTTAAAGACATAACACAATATTTTATATAATTAAAGAATATCCATTTTAAAAAAATCATTAACACAATATTTTACGTAATAAAAGAATATCTATTTTTAAAAAATCATTAGACACAGCTGACTTTTATCGAATCTATTTTTAAAAAATCATTAGACACAGCCTCCTTTTATCGTTTTTTTATTTTTATATTTATAGTTAACGAGATTTTATTTTGTCATTGTTTACTATATTTAGTAAACCTATACTAGGAAACTTTTATCTTTTGAAAATCCTAACTAATTATAGCAGCCATAATAGAATGGCTTATAAAGTGCAGCTATTTATTCTTTATAAAGTGCAGCGATAATTTTACAACTTTTATTATCTTGGAGATGCATAACGTTGGAATGACGGCGCCATGGAGTAATTACAGGGATCAACAACTACTCTGTGTAATGTTTGTAGGACTGATCATGGCCATGCTTCTTGCATGTTCAGCCTACTTCATTATCTGCTATTTGAAGGAATATATAGAGATAAGAGCTTCATCATGGACTTCATTTGCAACAGAAGAGCACCAAACAGACAAAGGCTTGAACAAACAAATTATAGACATTCTGCCTGTGTTTGTGTATAAACAAGAAAGCTTTAAGGATGAGAAGCAACTCATGTGTGTAATTTGCCACTCTGAATTTGAGCAGAATGAGGAAGGCAGACAGTTGCCCAAATGTAATCACAGGTTTCATGTAGAGTGCATTGATAAGTGGTTTGAGTTGCAGTCTACTTGCCCACTATGCAGAATCAACGTGGAGGCTGCCATATATGATGAGCTAGAAGGAATAGAAGAGGGCGATACTTTTTCAAATGTTGGAGATCATATTATAATTGATATAATGAGTATACAGGAAATAGAGGCGCTGGAGGAGGAAGATAATCACAATGATTTGGAAGAAAATTAATTATGTGTAATACTTGGTCGATTATGCACAGTGTATAGGCAAAGCTCTACAAAATATTTGTGCCTACTCATCATTTGAAGGAGCTGTTACTATTTTTTACAAATTTTATGTGAGATTATTTAAGAGTTTTCTGATAGTTGTATAAGAAAGAAAAAACTTTTCAAAAGGAATGATAGTATTGATGATCATTTCTAAACATACTTTTCAATGATATTTGAAGTATTAAACATAAGAAGGATAAGTTCATAATTTTGTTTTATGACATGTATGTTTCTAGTAACATTACAATGGTTTGAGGACATATTGTAGAAAAAAACTACATTCTTATAAATTAAAAGAAACAATAGGCTTGTCTATTTTTATTTTTTGTATATACAGATTTCTACAGCTAATTACAAAATTCTAATTTGATTGATTTATACAACTAATGGTAAGACATGCGAACTAGTACTGTAGTCTTTATCCTCATTAGTCTCCATTACAAAATTTAAAAACCTATAAACATTGCAAAGAGTAGGAGAAAAAGAAATTCAAACAAATATTGTTTATATAAATAGATCTTTAATATTTTAATTTAGAAATGAGGAAACAAAGTGTTTAGGTTATAATTACTCTCAACTTTTCTATACGCACGGGAGAGGTTGATCATGACGTTGAGAGGTATTTTGAAGCCGTTTCACAGGCCTCAGGATAAGTCTACAGCTCCCAGGGTTTCAAGATCCGTAAGAGATAAGGATTTCAGAAGAAAGCAAAGACAATGGCTTTTTTTCTTTCTCCTTCTTAGATAAAGAAAGCAAAGACAAAGTGCTGAACAAACGCCTTTGGAGATTTGATAATACAGCAGTTCTCTGCCAGGAATGGAAGCCCAACTTCCATATAGGGAAAGAACAAACTCCCATTCTCCCCTTTTGGGTCCAGCTTCCTTATCTGCCCCAGGAATATAGACACCCGGATACCTTGGTGAAAATTGGAAATGCTTTGGGCTTCTGTCATGAAGTAGATACTACTCCGAACTCCCTCAAGTCTTCTACAATCAGAATGTGCTTATTTTTAGAAACTAAGCAGTGTCTGCCCAAACAAGTAACTCTGGAGTCTCCTCATGGTATCTGGGTCCAGGAACTCATCTTTGAAGAGGGTTTACTTCAAGAGGGTTTGGAGCAGCTAAATGTTTTCCTAAATCTAAGGGACGTGGAGGGGAATGACAACCTTCTAACAAGAAGTGAATCTACCCTTACCCAGCCAGAGGGAGTTGAGCAGCCCCCTAAAGGGGTTGGAGAAGGCTTGGATGGAACAAGTGATCTATCAGCAAGAGGTTCATACATTGACACTTCCACGGAAGCACTTCTAAAGAATCCTGACGATCAAGATTTAGGGTTGTTGACCCCTCCTTTCAGGAATCGTGAGAAGGCTGGGGAACAGATCAGTCTAAATGTGGTTTTCTCCCCTCCCTATGGGAGAAAAGAGGAGGACAAGGTTTCAAGCACACCTCCAAACATATCCGAAAGTATGGAAGTAGAGGTGTCTGGTCAAGGAGGCGATCTGTTTGAGAGTGAGGCTCTTGTAGGAGGAGGTTCTGATGAGAGTCTGTTCAAAGAAGCCACAGGTGAGGCTTCTGTTGGGAGCTTGTTAAGATCAGGAGGATTTTTCGAATGGGTTTGGTCTAGATAATGAGACTTTGAAGGACCTACTTGATGAAGTAATTGTTAAATTAAATGGAACAGTGAAAGCAAAGTGAAATAGAACACACAACAAAGATCACACACACGAGACAACAAATTTAACGTGGTTCACCATAAACTGGCTACATCCACAGGAGCAGGGGAACAATTTTATTATCTCTGTATGAAGTGCGAATACAATGCTTAACAATAGCAATACATCTCTCTTTAATAGAGCAATATCCACAATGGATAAGGAAGATCAAGAGTCAAGAATTTGGCGGGAGAAAACGACGTGTCTTTTGGGCTTCACAATCCAACAATCTCCCACTTGAAGTCCATTGATTGCTGCTCACTCCCCTACTCCAGTCTCAATGTCACATCTTGACAATGCCGAGAGAAGCCCAACGGAATTCGAACTTCTTTCGAGGTACAACCTTGGTCAATGCATCAGCCGGATTGATCTTGGTGTCGATCTTTTGAACTTGCAACTTGCCTTCTTCAATCATGCTACGAATGAAATGATACCTCAGCTTAATGTGTTTGGTTATGTTGTGGAATGCCGCATTCTTGGCCAAATAAATAGCGTTGTTACTGTCACAAAAGAGTGTGAAAACCTGTTGTTTGGAACCCAATTCAATAAACAAACGCTACAACCAAACCATTTCTTTTGCTCCTTTAGTGAGGGCAATGTACTCAGCCTCAGTAGTGGAAAGAACAACTACTTGTTGCAATCTTGAGACCCAGCTGATAGCTGCGCCATCAAAAGTGAAAGCATAACCTGATGTAGACCTTCTTTTATCCAAGTCACTCGCCATATCAGAGTCAACGAAGCCTTGTAGCTGTGTAACTTTCCCACCAAAGCATAAGGCATAATTTGAAGTGCCTTTTAGATACCTCAATATCCACTTCACAACTTCCTAATGAGTTTTTCCAGGATTGCTCATGAACCGGCTCACAACTCCCACTGCTTGGGAAATATCAGGACGGATGCATATCATTGCATACATAAGACTTCCCACGGCTGAAGAATATGGAATGTTCTTCATGTAATCTTGTTCTTCTTGTGTCTTGGGGCACAATGCGGAAGACAAGTGAAAATGATCGACAAGTGGAGTGCAACTGGCTTAGCTCTTCTCATATTGAATCTGTCCAAAACTTTTTCAATATATTTTTGCTAAGTCAATCTGATTTCTTCCTTCTTTCTGTCCTGAATGATGGTCATGCCAAGAATCTTCTTTGCTGCCCCGAGGTCCTTCATTGCAAATTTGTTTCCCAAGAGTTGCTTTAAATCAGCAATGACTCTCATGTTGGTGTCGGTAATGAGCATGTCGTCAACATAGAGTAGCAATAAAACAAATTCACCACTTGGCAAGACCTTGTAGTATAAACATGGATCAGATTCACAACGTATAAACCGATTATCTATCATGAAGTTATCAAACTTGATGTACCACTACCTTGGGGCTTGTTTTAGCCCATACAAGCTCCTTCTTAATCTGCAAGATAGATTTTCATGCCCTTGCTTGACAAAACCTTATGGCTGATGCATGTACAATTTCTTTTCTATATCACCGTGGAGAAATGCGGTTTTGACATCGAGTTGTTGAAGCTCAAGGTCATAAACTGCTGCCAAGCCCAAAACAGCTCGAATTGTGTTCATCTTCATGACTGGTGAATATATCTCATTGAAGTCTACTCCCTTTTGTTGATCATATCCTTTCACAACAAGTCTGGCCCTATAGCATTTTGTGCCGCCTTCTTCCTCTTTGATTCTATAGACACACCAATTCTTCAAAGCTTTGCGATCAAGTGGAAGCCGAACTAGATCCCATGTATGGTTTACCATTAGTGACTCCATTTCATCCTTCATTGCAGCCATCCACATTTCACTGTCTTTTGCATTGCAGGCCTCTCGAAATGTATTTGGTTCTGACAGATTAGAAATGAGGAATTGGTAATCATCCAATTTGGATGGAGGTTTCCTCTCCCTAGTAGACCTCCTTAATGGAGGGATTTGCCCCTGTATACTGCCCTCTTCATGTGCAGTGCTTTGTTCAACACTCCTCTGTATGCCCTCTGATTTGGTAATGCCCCTCTGTATTTCCTATGTAGTGGATGAATTTCTTTTCAACAATTGTGACTCTCTTGCTGCTGGCATGGGAAGATTTTGAAGCTGTCGGTCCATTTGCAGTCTCATAGTAGAAGGCTCTGCCTCTGGAGCCTGTGTGGGGACATTATCCACTGAATTCTACATAGAATTTCTTAGCTGCGTTGAATAGCTATTATGCTGCGATGGACTTTGCATAGGAAATGTTTCATATTGAGGGGTTGTGTGCTGTATTTGAGATAGGGATGACAATTTCAAGGCATTTTGTGATGCTTTTGACCTTTGTGGACCAACACCATCCTCAACCAGTGTGGTAATGTTTCCAACTATATGTTTTGATCTTGCGAAGTCACAATTCGCTGGATGCATAGGGTGCCATAGATATTGCGTGGCAGTTAATGGAGGGAGACTTGGATATGGAGGGGTAAACGCTTCAAATGAAGAAGTCATTGTTTGCATTGGCTGTGTTGAACTTTCAACAAGCAGCGATGGAATATTTATAAGCCGTGTGGCAATAGAGGTGGTCTGTGTAGGAGTTTCAACAGATGGTGTGGCATCCAATGAAATCTACATTGAATTGTTCGGAGGCAACGTGGGAGTATGCATCCAAACATGTTGCATATCATGCTGTGAGTGCTCATTAATATCTATGGAATTTTTGCTGAGAGGCGGCAGAGTAATTGTGTTACCATGAGCCAATGCTGGATTTGAGTTGCTTTCTGTATTTGATGCCACTTTTGGATGTGAAAATTGCGTATCACACCTAATATCATCAATTGATATATACTCCTTATCTTGTGTTTTTTGTGCTTGTAGGGCTGAGAACACTTTTTCGTTGAAAACCACATCACAGCTGCGGATGATTTGCTTTGCAACAGGATCCCACAACCTGAATCCATATTGTTCTTCCCTATAACCGACGAAGATACATCATTTCGATTGGAAATCCAATTTTGTTCGCTTTTCCTTTGGAATGTGAGCGAACGCCTTGCAGCCAAAGACTTGAAGGTGATTGTAGGAGATCTTCCTTCCAAACCACTCTTCTTCTGGAATGTCAAAGTCCAGTTTAGTAGAAGGACTTCAGTTGATCAAATAAACCGCCATGTTAATTGCCTCAGCCCAAAATTCTTTACTCAAACTAGCATTAGAGAGCATGCTTCGTGCCCTCTCTAGAATCGTGCGATTCATACTTTCGGCTGCACCATTTTCTTGAGGTGTAAATGGTACAACCTTGATGTGTTGAATGCCGTTATCTGCACAATAAGTATCAAAATCTAAAGAGCAAAACTCCCCCCCATTGTCAGTTTTTAAACATTTAATCTTGCTCCCGATTTGATTTTTAGCAACAGCCTTAAAAATTTTGAATTTTGCACACTTCTGATTTTCTGTTGAGCATATAGACCCAAAGTTTACGGGTGCAATCATCTAAAAAAGGTACAAAATAGTTTGCTCCTCCAATGGAGGTTACCTCCATGGGACCGAAGACATCTGAATGCACGAGTTCCAAGGGTCTTGATTTCTTGTCGTGTCTAGTTTTGGAGAAGCTGGCCCGCCTTTGTTTCCCGTAAATACAATGCTCACATAGCTCTAAATCTGCTGATTGTAAACCAGAAAGTTGGCCTCTTCTCAGCAAAACTTCCATTCCCTTCGTGCTCATATGGCCAAGTCTCCTATGCCAAAGTTCTGTCCCGCTGTCAACTACGGCCATCATAGCTCCCACTTCAGCAGTACATTCAAGCACATAAAGAGATCTTGATTTGCTACCTTTCGCAACAACTAAAGCTCCTTTGGTTACTTTCCAAATGTTGGAAGAGAAAGTGATGCTGCAACCTTGAGCATCAAGTTGTCCAGCTGAAATCAAGTTCCTCTTAAGGTTAGGAACATGTCTTACATCATTTAGTAGCCACTGGCTTCCATTCTTTAGTTGTAACAATATGCCACCTTTGCCGACTATCTCATATGGCTCATTGTCACCGAGATAAACTTTGCCAAACTTTCCTTCTTGATATGTTTTGAAGGCATCCTGATTTGATGTTGCATGAAAGGAGGCACCGGAGTCTAAAATCCATGAGTTGGTTTCAGCTTCACTTGTTGCCAAGACAAGAGCTCCTCCATCATCTTCAAGAGTCGTGTTAACCTCATTTTCTTTCAGCTATTTTTGGGCTTTCCTGTAACACCAACAATCCTTCTTGACATGTCCATCTTTTCCGCAAAACTAGCAACCTTCTTTCTGTCCTCTTGACTTTGATTTCTTTGTTGATTTAGATCTTCTCCTATTTTGTTTTCATCGATCTTGGGTTGTTCCCCTATTGCCTAAAACCAAGGCTTCACCGGATATTTTATTTTGTCCTCTCCTCATGTCTTCATTGAGAAGGGTGGCAGTGACATCGTCAAATCTTAACATTGCTTTCTTTTCCTTTTCTTCGGATCCTCTTCTCCTAGGTGCTGAATTGTTGATCGTCATCACAACATTATCCTAGCTATCGGGAAGAGAGCACAAGAGTAGCATAGCCCTCATTTCATCATCAAAATTGATTTCTACAGAAACTAGTTGGCTGATTGCAATGTTAAATTTATTCAAGTGATTTGAAAATCTTTTTCCCTCTTTCATTTTCAGATTGAACAACTTCTTTAACAAGAAGACCCTATTGGTTGCGGATGCCATCTCATACATGTCACAAAGCTTGTCCCAAATCTATTTTGCCAAAGTTTCTATTGCAACATTAAATAAGACATTACTGGACAGCGAGAGGATAATTGTAGCAGCTGCTTTTTGATCCATCACATCCCATTCGTCATCTATCATCTTCTCCGGTTTTGCTGATTTTCCTTTCAGCATGATAGCTAGGTCTTTTTGAATTAGTAGGGCATGAATTTGTAGCTTCCAAAGTCCAAAATTCTGCCCTAAAAATTTCTCTATTCTCCACTTGTCCATTTCTTCCATTTCTTCAAAATTCGTCACGAATTTCTCAACCAGCTCCTTGACTGAGCTCTGATACCAATTATTAAATTAAATGGAACAACGAAAGCA
The DNA here is from genome assembly GCA_027924645.1 of Cunninghamia lanceolata. Taxonomy (NCBI): domain Eukaryota; kingdom Viridiplantae; phylum Streptophyta; class Pinopsida; order Cupressales; family Cupressaceae; genus Cunninghamia; species Cunninghamia lanceolata. The sequence goes on along the minus strand of BSBN01000143.1, from coordinate 1,378,950 downwards.
AAGTGAAATAGAACACACTACAAAGATCACACACACGAGACAACAAATTCAACGTGGTTCACCATAAACTGGCTACATCCACAGGAGCAGGGGAACAATTTTATTATCTCTGTATGAAGTGCGAATACAATGCTTAACAGCAGCAATACATCTCTCTTTAATAGAGAAATATCCACAATGGATAAGGAAGATCAAGTCAAGAATTTGACGGGAGAAAATGACGTGTCTTTTGGACTTCACAATCCAACAGTGATTACGAAGGTCACGCCCAAGATTTGTGATGAAATTACGGATGAAGTTATCACTGAAGAGGAGAGCTTAGACATGGAGATGCCTCTTGGCATTTCAAAAACTGAGTTGTTTTTAAAGTTAGGTAAAGAAACCCCAATCTCTACTAGGAAGAGTTCTAGAAACAAAAGGTCTAAAACTCAAAATGAGATTGCAATGGGGATCCAAAAAACCATAGATTCATCTTTGAGGAAGAGGAGAGTGGATGACTTTCCTTGAGCAAAATGAGGTTCTTAACGTGGAATGTTAGGGGCTTAATTGGTGAGGAAAGATGTGATATTATTTTTTTGCAAGAGACTAAGCTATCCTTAGATTAGGGGGAACTCATCTTTAAGGCATGGAGAGGATGGAATTTCTCTTTAGTGCCAACATGTGGATCTTCTAGAGGATTGGCAGTTTATGGAGGAACCATCTCCCTTTGATGAAGGTTGTTGCGATGAACAATCATTGGCTAATAGGTAGGTTTCCAAATGTGTTAAATACTAAGGATCTTTAGGTCATCAATGTTTATGGCCCTTCAGGCACTATCTTAAAACAACATGTTTGGTCTCAACTCTCCCATTGGCTAGCTCAGCTTAAGAAGGAGATGATCATCCTTGGTGGGGACTATAACACAGTTTTATATGATAATGATAAAACAGGGGGTATTTCACATCCATCCAAATCTTAGTCTGATTTTAAATGGTTTGTGGATTCAAATAGCCTTATGGACCGCATTCCCAAAAATGGAAGCTTTACATGGACTAATAGAAGAAAAGACTTCTTCAAGATAGAAGAATGTCTGGACAAGTTTCTCATTTCTTCAGTTTGTCTTAACGATGATCTTAATTTTGAAGTTGATATCCTGCCCTTTACTGGCTCTGATCACTTCCCACTCATGCTTAGAATTGGTTTAGACAAGACTCTTGAGAAGAAGAAATTCAGGTTCCAGGCCATTTCGTTCAGGCATTCGAGCTTTACTTCCCTAGTGAAGAATTGGTGGAATGAGGCCCCATTTGTTAGGGGATCACATATGTTTCAACTAGCAGCGAAGTTAAAATTTATTAGGGACAAGATTATGGAGTGGAATAGGATGTCTTTTAAGAATATCTTTAGTGAGAAGGCAAGGCTACAACAGGAATTAAGGACTTTAGAAACTAGAATTATCAGTTTAGGCATGGATGTGGATTCATACCATCTAGAAAAGGATTTGAGGGGTCAATTAGAGGAGGTGTTGAGGAGGGAGGAAGTCTTATGGAGGTAGAAACCGAGGAAATTATGGCTTAAAGAAGGAGACAAAAATACCTCCTTTCATCTATCGGCCAAGGTTAGGAAATCCGCAAATTCAATAAGCTCTATTGTTAGTAATCAAGGCAATTTGATTTCAGATTCAGAGAGTCTTTCAAGGGAAGCTAAGTTCTTCTTCAAGAACCTTATGTCTAAAGAGAAGGGGAGAGGTTTTGGAGGTGCAGGTCTTCAGGACATCCCCACCCTTGTGAAGGAGCGACATAACAAGGATCTCATGAAAGAGTTTACAATGGAGGAGGTGAAGGCAATGGTCTTCTCTATGCCTAGGGAAAAGGCTTCGGGCCCGGTTGGATGGCTAGGTTTGTTTCTTCAAAATTGTTGGGGGATGGTAAGTAGAGATATTTTCTTAGCGGTATAGGAGTCCATAAAATATAGAAATTTGTCCTTAAATAATTGAAGAACACTTGCCTCATGCTTATACCAAAAGTAAAGACTCCCTTAAGGTTTGAGGAATTCAGACTGATTTCCTTGTGTAACTTTGTTTACAAAGTTATTTCAAAATTTGCAACCCTAAGGCTTGTGTCAATTCTCCTAGAAATTATCTCAGAGGAGGAGGGGGGATTCATCCCTAGAAAGGAGACAGTGGAAGGAGCTATTTTAACTCATGAGATTATGCACTCTCTTAAGCAAGGGCATGACCCAGCAATGATAATCAAGCTAGACATGGCTAAGGCATATGATAGGGTAGACTGAGACTTCTTATTAGCAGTCTTAGATAGATTAGGTTTTTTGAAACCTTGAAGAAAATGGATCCACTCTTTCATTATAGGTTACAAGATGACTGTTCTGGTCAATGGGATCGAATCAAACTCTTTTGAACCTACTAGGGGTTCGAGGCAAGGGGATCTTATATCCTTGTATCTTTTCATTCTTATGTCAGAAGCTCTCGCATGGGCTATCAAAGGGGTGAAGAGGAAAAATGTATGGCATGGTATTACCTTCCGAGGTCTGCAAGATTCTTTCACTCATGCTCTGTTTGCGGACGACACCATTTTATTTGGGCAAGCAATAGTCAGGGAGGCTGGTTCAATTAAGGAGATAGTGGATCATTTCTGTAAGGCCTCAGGTCAGCTGGTTAATGAAATAAAATCTATGATTTACTTCTTTAATGTAGACCTGGCAATACAAGCAGATATTTCAATGTTCTTTAATTTCAAAATTGAATCTTTACTAGGTAAATATTTGGGCATCTCGCTTTTTAACGGGAGATACAAAAACAATCTTTGGAAGGATATTCTCTCAAATTTGTATTCAAAGATTGCTATGTGGAAGGGAAGATGGTTATCTTTGGCAGAAAGGTTGACTATGATTCGAGTCGTTCTCACTGCGGTTCCCATATATATGATGTCCATCCTTCAAGCCCCTAAAGGTGTTAATCAAGAAATCGAGAGGATCTGCGGGCAATTTCTTTGGCAAGGTTCTTTTGAGGGTAAGAAAATCCACTTACTGGCTTGGGATACGGTATGTTTGAATAAGGAATACGGAGGGGCAGGTGTTATTGATATTGGAATTCAAAATCAAGCTCTTGGAGCCAAACTGGCTTGGAGCTTATACAATAAACCAGATTTTAAATGGGCGAAATTGACGAGGGCAAAATATCTTGATTTCTCTGATAGAGAAAGGATTTTGACTATTAAGAATTCTCCACGTGGATCAACAATCTGGAATTTTATTATCAGAAGTAGAGAGATTCTTCTCCCAAAGCTTTCATCGCTGGTTCACAACGGTGAGAAGGTGAATTTTTCAATACTTCTACTACTTGGTCTTCATGGGACAACTTATTGCCAAAAATTGGCCCCTCTTAAAGACAATAGGTTGTAAGTCTTTAGGTGATTTCAATGCAAAGGCTCAGAAGAGAGACCAGATTAGATGGACTCCACTAGTTCAAAATTTCATCAAGCTCAATTTTGATGGAGCTTGTCGGGGCAATCCGGGACTGTTGGGCATTGGTTGTGTTTTAAGGAATGATGAAGGTCTTCTCATTATAGCCAAAGCTTCCAAAATCTCGAGGGGTACAAACAATGAGGCGGAAGCCTGGGCATTGGTTCATGGTCTCCAATTAGCAGCGAGTCAAGGTATAAGAAATATATGGATAGAAGGTGACTCCCTTATTATCATCAATGCTTTGAAATCCAAAAGGTCTAATAATTGGAAAACAAACTATATTCTTCAACAAACCTTGGCTCTTATGGAGCTATTTGACTTCTTCTTAATCTCTCATTGTTTCTGAGAAGGCAATACAGTGGAAGACAGTATTGCCAACCTTTTTATAGATTAGGATAAAGACATGGAATTATTTTTACTAGGGCAGGAGAACATTCCAATCTCTCTGATGACGGGGATCAAGTATGACATGGAGGGTTGTTCCTCCAAGCAAGATTGTCCCGGTGTTTGATCCCAATGGATGGAAATTGAATCAGTTCTAATGGGTTGGTGTACGGGGATGGTTGCTTTATGATGGTGTTCACCATGTCTTAGTGGCTCGAGGAAAGGTGATTTATTCTTCAAGATAGTACATGGGGAGCGACTTCTTCTCATCTTTTTATTGGAGAAAGCGTTCAAACGTTCCCTTCACTGATTTTAATGGTTGGCTTTCTTATTTGCTGATCATCAATCTTTATGAGGCTATCCTTTCAACCCTTTCCTACATGGAGTAGGGGAAAGGACCCAATAGGTGTGATAGTTCCAATGGTTGGGAGGGTAACTATTATAGTTTGATCCATTAGTAGAACATATGTTCATTATTGCTTAAATATAAAAATATCAATAAAAGTAACTTTTTGTATTAATAACTATTGCTTTTAACCAAGTCAAACATGTATCATTGATAGACCAAATTGTTTTCAACTGCCCATTCAATAGTACAAAATGAACAAACATCCCTTTTCAACTTTTACCTCTAAATAGAACAAAAGATACTATAATTTATTCCAAATTAAAAACACATCTGAGCTTATAACAAAACTATATTATAATATTATGTTCAAATTTGTACACTCTTGCAATTACTTTGTCCACCTATAGACACATTCTTGTCAACATCAATACATGCTCCTTACTTTATATAAAATACTAAATGTACAACTTCTGGTCCTCCACCAATTAATCTAGAATTGTAATGAACAATGACAGGTACCCAACTTGACATAGTTACAAAATTTTATTTCCAAAAAATCAGTCCATCTCTCCCAAATATTGAGCAATAAATGCCCAACTTGGAGACTTCAACAACCAGATTCAGAGTACATGTAAAATAAACAAACATATGTGAGGCTCACCATTGAAAAAATCAAATCACAAAATTAATGACACCAAATTTAAAAAATGCATCCATGCCCATTTCAAATAAAAATCAAATCACACAATAAATAGATCAAATTTGAAAATTGGCTCTCTATCTGTGGAACGCTAAATTTCAAAAAACTGGAGGGAATTAATCTATAAAATGAACCAATGATTCATATGTAGTATTTTCATTCTAACGAGTCAGAAAGAATATCAGAACTGCAACAAGTATCAGAATATCAGACCTGCAAACTGCTACAAGGCTTAGGTGGCACATTGCCTTCTTCTAAAATCAGGTTTTTTTATTTATTTCTATAGTATGTTTAATATTTAAATGTTATATGTCTGTTAAATGTTATAGCTCTGTTAATGTTAAATGTTATAGCTCTGTTAAATGTTAAATGTTATATGTCTGTTAAATGTTAAATGTTATATGTTAAATATTAAATGTTATAGCTCTGTTAAATATTAAATGTTATATGTCTGTTAAATGTTAAATGTTAAATGTTATAGCTCTATTAAATGTTATAGCTATGTTAAATGTCAAATGTTAAATGTTATAGCTCTGTTAAATGTTAAATGTTAAATGTTATAGCTCTGTTAAATATAATAATATTTTATAGCTCTGTTAAATATTAAATGTTATATGTCTGTTAAATGTTAAATGTTATAGCTCTGTTAAATGTTATATCTCTGTTAAATGTCAAATGTTAAATGTTATAGCTCTGTTAAATGTTAAATGTTAAATGTTATAGCTCTGTTAAATGTTATATATATTTAACAGAGCTATAACATTTAACAAACGTACATTTATTTAACAGAGCTATAACATTTAATAGACACATATATATATTTACTTTTATATTATATTAACTAGGCTTCCGAATGTATAATAAAATTTATTATGTTTTTTTTAAAATTGAAACAAAACAATAAAATTACAAAGACTAGCACAGGGCTCTACAGGAAAGAATAAAGCCTCTACAGGAAAGAATAGAGCCGTAACTAAAACTGAACTAAAACCTAAAGTCTAAATTCTACTGTTACAATTTCAGAGATGGCATGGACATCAGTTATGTTTATATTTTGCCTGGCTAACCTATGTTTGGTAAGTCATTCATTCTTGTAGTATGTGTAGTTGAAATTGTGTTGTTTTCAGAGGTGAAATCATCTTACGACCCACAGAAGGATTTCAGAGAATTTATGGTTGAGATGATTATAGAAAAAGATATACATTTCTCCCGAGATCTTGAGTGTCTCCTTCAATGCTATCTTTCTTTGAACTCAGATGAATATCATCAAATTATCTTGAAGGTCTTTGACCAAGTTAGGTCAGAATTGAAACTCAAGTAACCTTGTGATTTTATACTTCATATTAAGCATCAAACTTATCCTCTTGCTAGTTGATAAATTAGAAGCACTTCTTCTTTAGGCAGAGTGAACTTGGGAGCTTTCTAGAACATTGTAGCTTTCAGGGGCCAATGATAATGGGTACCTAACAGTGGCCAACGACATGCAGGGGTCTCTGTACATATGTCCCATGGTAGGGGTCTCTGTACATGTGTTTTTATCTCTCCTTGTAATTATTGTTTTCATGTAGTTTATTGCTGTCGTTTAATAACAACAATTCCATTGCCCCTATTGATTGGGTCATTATAGAAGAATTTTTTTGATGGAGGATTTTATATCATTCATAGGATCGTTTTGCTATTCGATAGGAGAGCATGCTGTTGGTGAAGTTGAAAGGTTTTGAATGAACCCTACAGGAAGCAAGACTTGCTTCCTGAGTGCAAAGCCCTGACACCATTACAGAAGATTTTAAAACTATCTCTATTCTATAGAGCAGAAAACACACTTATAAATAGGAACATTGCTGTGAAAGTCATTTCAGATAAAGTCCAGTGGCATCTATTATTGAATTGATTAAAGACATGAGGCACTGGGACTTCTAGTTTTGAGGTTTTGAGGTGGCCAGGATTGTATTTGTATCTAAAGCTGAGATGTTTCAAAAAAAATTATGTTGTATTTTCCTATTTTTCACTGTACTGAACTCTTTTAAGAAGTAGTTTGTCCATTCCTGTACTGAAGCATATATTATCTACTGATTTTGATTAAAAGGCATTGCTTGCAGATTTAAGACTGAAAAGATATTAGCCACAATGTAAAAAGCATTAATAACATTTAACAGAGCTATAACATTTAACAGACATATAACATTTAACATTTAACAGATATATAACATTTAATATTTAACAGATATATAACATTTAATATTTAACAGAGCTATAACATTTAATATTTAACATATATATATATATATATTTAACAGAGCTATAACATTTAACAGACAGCTTATGAAAAGATCCATTACATTTTCTTGCTAACAATTATTAAATGACATCATTTTATGTAGGCATTATGGCAGCAGGAAAGAGAAGATCCAGAAGAACAAGTCAAAGGCCTAGGTTGCCAAGGGGAGTCAAATTGAATGCAATTGACTCGGATGATGCTGAGACTTCAATCAACCCACCTGAAAATAACACTGATTGTAGTCCAGTTAATGACAGTGCAGTTAACATTGATGTTTCTACAAGTTCTGCTCAAAAACATGGATTGAAGGCAAAGATGACAAGAGGGGAATGGACAGAACAAGATATGGATGGTGCGATCAAGGATGTCGAGGACAATAAGTACTCCATAAGAGCAGCTAGAAAAAAGTGGGGTATCCCTTGCACTAGTTTGACAAATTGGTTGGCAGGAATAACAACCACGAAAACAAAGGGACCACCAACAATTTTGTCAATGGAAGAAGAGCTGGAAGTTGTCAAATGGTGCAAAGATTTAGCTCAACTTGGTCATGGTATGGAGGTTACTCAGTTGAAGTCACACATTGCACAAATTTGTCAAGGAAGGCCAAATCCTTTCACGAATGGTTTGCCAGGTAGATCATGGTGGGCTGGTTTCCGTAGACGTCATCCAGATTTGACAATAAGGATTGCTGAGGGTCTTGACTGGGATAGAGCAGTGATGTTGCGTCCAAGCATTGTGGCAAATTTTTATGACAACTTGGAAAAACTTTATAATGCTAATCATTATGGCCCAACAAAGATATGGAACTGTGATGAAACAGGTGTTCAAGCAGGCAGAAATTGCGGGATGCGAGTTATTGCAAAGTTGGGCAGCAGAAGTGTGCCACAAATTCTATCAAAAAGCAGAGAGTGGATAACCATTTTATGTTGTATTAATGCAGCAGGGCATAGTATACCAGGGTTTTATCTTTTCAAAGATAAAAGGCAGCTAAAAAACTATATAGCAAATTGTGAACCAGGGGCGTGCATGGCAGCCCAACCACATGCTTGGATGACCAAAGAGCTCTTCTTGAATTGGCTGCACCATTTTGCTAGATCAGTCCCTGGTGGAGCTTCAACCACAAATAGACATCTACTGATTTTTGATGGGCATGGAAGCCATGTGGCTTACAGCACAATTCAAGAAGCTAGATCTTTGGGCATTGATCTTCTTACTTTGCCTGCACATACCAGCCACAAACTTCAGCCTTTGGATGTTAGTGTCTTTGCACCATTCAAGTCATACTTCAAAACTGAAAGGTCCAAGTGGATGGCAAAAAACCCCCACATTGAAATAAGGAGGGCAGAATTGGCTGAACTAAGTAGCAAAGCTTTCAAGCTTGCCCTTACATCTGAAAATATCATATCAGGTTTCCGAAGGACTGGAATTTGGCCACTAAACAGTGATGCTCTTTGTAATGACATGAGACCAAGTGAATCCTTCTTTGTTGAAGAAGAAAATGAGATTGCAGGTATTGCAAGCATATTAAGGTTGGCTGGATATGAAGAGGTTGAAGTGCAAAATTGTTTGGCACAAATGGCAAGGGAGCAATCAACACTAACAAATGAAGTGCATGACAACATAAGTTCAGCTACTCATGTCAGCCAAACACAACAGTCAAATGAAGAAGATGATGCCATGAGCTTGCCAACACAAGTTAACCCACCAAATTGGGTTAAAGACGCTGCCAACAACCTTGGAATGCAAATTGATTTTGCAAATGAAGAAGTGTCATTATCTATGCCTTCCCCTCCTCCACTTCCAACAACTGAGGTTATTCATTATTATGCAGATACCACAGATTGGGAAACTACAGATTTAGATGCTACTGATACAACATTGCAGCAAGTGAAATGTAATGAAGGTTCATTGCAAAACTCTGAAGGTAATGAAATAGCAGACCAACAAGTGAAATGCAGTCAAGGGTCATTAAAGAACTTTCTCAAGCTACCAATTGAAACGGTTCGTAAGAGACCCAATCCCCTGGATGACAGTGCACTGAGGCTAAGTAGGCAGTCCCAAATTCTTACCACAGATGATTATCTAATCCTGCATGAGCAGCAAGAAGCAAGGAAAATAGAACTTGAGGAACTAAAAGTAAGAAAAAAACAACAAGTAGAGGCAAAGAAAATTCATCTAATTGAAGAAAAGAAAAGGAGGGAAGAGCAGAAGCTTGAAAGACAATTGAAGAGACAAAAGAAGGAAGAAGAAAAGTTGCAGCAACGAAGGGCAAGAGAATTGAAGAAAGAACAAAGGCAAATGGTCAGGGAAAGGAATTCAAAACATGTTGCAAGCAATTCAGGACATTTGAGTACTCCATCAAGCCCTCTACCAGAACAACATCATATTCTAAGGGATATGTACAACATATTAAGCCCTGCTTATGCTACCCTTAAAAACCAACAAGTGACTAGCAATACAAATTCAACACATGAGGGAAGCAGTTCAAGGTGTTTGAGTACTCCATCAACCCCTCTACCTGAACATCATCAAATTTTGAGGGATATGTACAACATATTAAGCCCTGCTTATACTGCCATTAACAACTTCCAAGTGACGAGTCACAGACCCCTCATTCCCTTATAAAGCAATTCCAATTTTCTGGGCTTTTAGATGAAACAATGTTTGGTCATCTTGTTCCTATCACACCTCTTGTGGATTCAGCGCCTCCAAAATGTACTTCAACAAATAGTCCTATAGCAGAGCCAGAGCCAGAGCCATTCCCTGGATTTATGGTAAACTAGAAAATTAAGACTTGATGTCGAGTTATTGCTATAAGGTTTTTGAAACATCTAGTCAGTAATGCATTTTGGACATTGTAAGTAAAAGCTGACCATTTTGTAATGTTTTGCCGAAGCTGTATTACCGATAAACTAGAAAATCAGGATTTGATGTCAAGTTCTTGCTATAAGTTTTCTGAATCATCTAGTCAGCAATGCAGTTTGGTCATTGTAAGTAAAAGCTAACAATTTTGTAATATTTTGTCAAAGACTATCTTACCGCATTATGCAACTAGCAATATGATGTTTTGTTGTTTTTGTTATTGTCATTAGCAATGTAATGGAATATTCCAAGTCAAGATTTTGTTACAGTGCAAGAAATGTGTCTACAATGTGTATGCAGCCAACAAAATGAATGTATGTATGTACAATTGTAATGTTTTGTCGAAGCTGTTACAATTCATTTTGGAAAAAGAACAATAAATACTAAGCTGGAGTCATCTCATAAACTTGTTTAGTTTGATCTTAAATACGAAAAAGCCTAAAGATTCCTCCCCAACCTGGAAAAAAAATAGCCCCCAACCGTTACGCATGAACATCCAACAAACTCTAACATCAACAAAGGAACTATTTCAGTACCAATATCCTTCTGAAACATAAAGATTGCCAACATAAAATAAGCCACACTGAACCTTCTATTTAAAACAGTGGCGAAGCTCCTCAGAGGCATTAAAGAAGAAGCCAATCCCTACTTGCAACATTATTATCATTTAGCAACATTATTATCATTTAGAAGGTTCTCACATGAAATTTATATAGCTTTTCTATGCCATTTTTTGGTAAATATTAAAGTAGGATACCAACCATTTAATATATCAGTTAAGTTTTTGTTTACTTTATTTTATTTCTGAGTATGCATGACACCTTGTCAGTAAATTGGCTTCCACAGAAAATAGCTTAGTTAATAGCCAAATCTATACCACATTGGAGATTTCTTTGTAAATATTACTGTTGCCATCAAACCATGACTCTTTGGGCCTAAAATTCTGTTTTCTTTAATTTTATTTTTGAACTGAATGTTTTTGTTGGATTCTAAAAAAAAAAAATGTGTACTCAGGGAAGTCATTTTTTGTGCTTGATGCTGTAGCTTCTGAGAAGTAGAAAACAAAGGAAAATGATCCAATCAATGGGGAGATGACAGATGGTGTTTGATGCTTGTTGTGTTCTCTCATACTTATCAATTCATGTTTGGATTGGCTCAGGGATTAAATGTTTATGGCAGTAAAATATCATTAGTTATTTACTTATAACAGATAAATGGTGCGGTTTGGGTAGGCTATACCAGACTACTGCTTAAAGTAATAGTCAAGTAAAAATATGTCAGGTGACTACTTTAGGCTATAGTAAAGCAAAAATCCATCAGATGATGTTAATATGTATTGCTACTAAATTAAGTTCTGGAAGTTAACAGAACAGTTTAGTCGGCGTGCTTAGCTGAATCTACCGTGTTTTGAATTCCTCATAAGTTTAAATTGGTAATCATTCTTTAGATCATGACTATCATCTAGAAGGTTATCCACATGCAGTTTATATATAGCCTTTTTACAGAGTTTACATCTGCAACCCAAAACAGGCTAGAAATAACAAAACAATTTAAGCCTTTTTACAGAGTTTACATTCTTTAAAAGAGATTGAAAATGTTTTGAGGGTAGTTTTCTCCTTCTCTTAGACTGTTTAGTTTCATGGAAGTTATTAAAAATTTTATTCATTCATTCAATGTTTTTGTTTTTTTGTTTTTTTCTTTTCTTAAACTAGGTCATTGACTGTTCATCTATAAACAAGGCAGCGCTAAAATTTGATGGTAGACCTTGCCTGTCAAACAACTTTTTAATGATGGTTATTTATTCAAAGGTGCCCTTAAAATACTATAGTATACCTTAATACAAATAAAATTATTTTAAAAACCAAATATATATATCATCACAATTCTATATAAAAATTGACAATTTATCCAAAATCTCTCTTCCATATGTTAAAATGTCTAAATACGACTATACAGCCATCAATTTAGGCCTTGGGGGCAGTCATGTAGTAATTAATATCAATAAAATACTGTTAAAATTTTGTCCTAGTCTCTACATCTTCCTGATATGGTCAACCAGTCTACTGTTTTTTCCGTGCATCTTCTTTTAGATCATTACTATCATCTAGAAGGTTATCCACATGCAGTTTATATAGCCTTTTTATAGAGTTTACATCTGCAACCCAAAACAAGCTAGAAATAACAAAACAATTTAAGCTGTATTACACGAACGACAGAAATTAAGGTCATTAAAAAAAATAAATGAGACAGAGAAAGTTCCATTGCAAATTATGCAGTCTACCTCATAAAATCACACAAATTGCAGATCAACAGAGAAATGACAAAGTGTAAAAAATGTTAGAACTGCCCATAAATCTCATTAATGAAATCAATAAACGACCAATTTAAATAAATATGCACAGCGTTGACAAAACCCTAAGAACTTTTAAGGAAACTTGCAATTGAAAAAATAAAGAGGTCATTGCCCCAGTAAGGTCAAAAATGACCTTACCTATTGGATCTCCTGCAAAACCTGGTTACAAAAATCCTTTACATCTATTGTGTCAAAAGACACAGTTTCTGTGACTGAGAAGTCGATTGCTGTGAGTTCTGAGGGAGCGGAGAACCAGGAGTGGAGAACCGGTCCATCAATTGCTGTGAGTCCTGAGGGAGCGGAGAACCGGGAGCGGAGAACCGGTCCATCTGTGCCTGAAAACCCACCAAACAAACAGATGAAAGGGTGAAGAAAAACCAAATAAAAATCGCAAAACACAACATCAATACAAGTCTCCGAGGTCATTTTGGCTACCGTTTAAAACACAAACCTATTGCCTCCATCGACGCCCACGTCAACGGCCTCGCTCCATGCCTGGTGATCTCTATGCTTCCCACGTCGGCGGCCTCCATGGAAGCTGTGGGCTGGAGCAGCGGCAGCGGCAGCGGCAAAGGCAAAGTGGGAGATGGAGTAGAGTGAGAAGATAGGAAAATTTTAGGTTTAGGGTTATTCAACAATAGGATAATGTAGTATTCGATTAGGGTTAGGTTTTATTCAACATAGCATAGCAAAAAATGCAGTTTAGGGTGTTTTATAGTTTAGATTTGGTAATTTTCTAATTAGTTAATAGTTTAATGTTGTTTAGGTTTATGTATAAAAATGCACATATTAAGATGAGTTTAGATTTATTTTTCAGTGGATCCTATTATGGATTTGAGCACTAATGTCAATGTTATAGGGTGAAAATTGTTCACTCATTGGCGCAAATGTGTGTGATGACGGGAGGCGGGAATTGACCATCATCAGGGAGGTGTTCAAAAAGTGTTGTTTTTGACACTTTTTACGATTGCGTATAGATCTAGCATCAAAATTGATCGTGTGGTCCTGAAACCTTAGTTATAAGCAGTCGACTAAACAATGAAGTTGCTATAAAGTTTTTAAACGAATTCGACGTCGGCAAATATGTTTTTGAGAGGCACGAAGTTAGGGTGCACACCTATTGGGTCCTTTCCCCTATATCTTTTCAAAGGACGAAGCGATTTATTTTTGTCATGAGTTGATGTGATGAGGCTGACGTTGAATCAGCCACCTTTTCTAACAGGGACCTTCGTCATTAATGGTTAGCATGAGGGGAAGTTGATCTCAAGCTTCTCGTTTATGTATCTGTCTTCTGAGATCAACTTAATTATTCTCCTTGGCCGAGCTCTTCAGTTCCCTTAGTAGCTTGTTTTTCCAGTGCTTGTGTTTTGTTTGCAGGAATCATGGTGGACACGAGGCTCAACCAGAGGATTTTTCTTCCCCCCATGCAATGGGAGCCAGAAATTAGGGGCAAGATAAAGATTACTGGCCTTATGAGGCTCGTGGATTGTGATTGCACGATGGTGCAATTCTCAGTTAGAAATATTGTGGGTCATAGATGGATGCAAGGTTACAAGGAAAGGATTCTCAACTACTCAGACATTGTGTCACATATCCTATCAAATATCATGGACCTAGTCCAAGATGGTAACTATCTTCACGCGTGTGCTACTAGGCTCTTCTTCAACCACTTCTATACCCTGGATAGGTGGAATCCAATGTTAAAAGACTATGACATAAAGCAAGGAGATGCCCTCATTGGAGGGTTGTTTAATCTGCATAGTCTTAGGACCTCTCCCGTCATCCAGTCCATTTATAAGGCATTGCAAAATAGTCCCCGGAAGGTGTGCATGGAAGAGCTGGACAATGTTCTGGATGCTAACTGTTTCCTTTTCACCAACCAGAAGATTCAAAGGATAAAGGAGGTTTTTATTTCCATCTGTTTCCTACGCGTACACTTTCTTGATTAGGCTCCACACCTGCCCAAAGAGTTTTTTGACAACCCGGAGATGATGAGGAAACTTTGGAAGAGTACGTAGTTGACGTGGAGCCTCTAGTGCAGGTTGTGTTCCCGGGTGTTCTGGAGTCTTCTTCGACTCAGGAAGCAGATCAGTAATGGGGTTGGTCTTTTCTTTTTTTTTCGGTCTTTGGATGGTTTTCTTTCATTTTTTGTTTTGAGCCTTTGCTATTTTATCAGGCCCATTAAGGGCCTTCTCAGTTGTATATTTTTGGCTGATAAGTTACTTTGTATAAACTTTTACATGCTATTTTAATGAAATGGTATGGGTGGCTTGCCACCTTTTTCGTAAAAAAAATATTATATTTAGAGAAATCATTAATTATTAAACAATAATTCATTAAAATAAAATAAATTACTTACCCAATGCTTAGTATCTCATTGTCCCTTCAAAATAGACCATACTCTCCATTCTTATTGGAGATGGTTCATACCAAAATTGCTTACATGAACTTCCATATCTTCATCTAAAAAAATACTGGAGAATCACATTAATTGTGATGATGAGAAATTGATAGGGCTATAGATATGTTAATATCTATGGGCTTTCTCAATTCGAATTTAAATCCCTTGCTCAACACACCATGACTTACTATATCCAAATTCATGTTTAGCACAATTAAGATTAATTTTGGCTTTTCATATATATTATATGATTGAATTCTTTGAATATTATTTTTTATGTGGATTTAGTCTAATCAAATTATATTTAAATATAAATTTATATTAAAAAATTATTAGATAAAGTATTGTAATTAAATTGGTGTTAATATATTTGTGAAATGAACTTTTTAAAAATATTTAGCATTAATAAATTAATTTTAAATAAAAAATATAATATATAGTTGGGTTTGGTAAATGATTGAAGTACATTATCTAAAACAATAAATGAACATGTTTTAAACTAAAATAAAAGGTGATTAGAGTTGTGTACCTTGAAATATGAACTTAACCTATGGGGATTCATGACATAATAGGTACTATACCATGTCTATTCATAAGGAGGATTTACTAATCACTAATAATCTAAGGTGTTAAATTGCTTTCAATCAAGGCATCAAGGGGACAAATCAATTAAGCATCAAGGGGAAAACTAATTAAGATATAAGATTTGAGAGCTCGGTGTTCCATGTTGATGGTAAAGGGTAGACTACATTGATATAATAGTTTGGAACTAACATTTTTATCTTATAGAAATGGGCATGAAGGAATAGTTACCTAGAAATGGGTTTAGTATTCTATAGATCGTAATAATCTTAAATATTATTTTGAAATTAAATTCAAATCAAGAATTTCAAATACATGATAAAAAATGAATATATTTAAATATCGAATACAAAAGATAGAAATAAAAAGGGATAAAAAAATGTCCTAGGGAAATGAGTAGTTTGTTTTTAATATTAAGGGGAATATAGAATTAGAAAAATATATTGGGAGGGGTGTTATTAATCAAATATTATGAGGTACATAAATGTAAATAGAGGTTTTATTTAGTACTCTATGAACAAACATAATAGGGTCTAAGTTTATATAGTGAATCACCTATGACTTTACCTAATTGCATGTTGTGAGCGAGAATTGATACTTGAGATATGAGACTAGATTATTGATCAAGGAACAAGGATAATGGAGTCCTAAGAAATTGAAAGCATTAGATAGAATTGCCATTGTGATACTGTCTTTTGAAATCCATGGTTATGTCCAATATTGTAATTTAGTTTCGTTTCTACGATCTTGTCTAAAGTAAAACCTAACCTTTGAGACCTATAAGAAGTGTTTATTTGGTGCCATTTGATGCAAAGAAAACATGGTACTAAGAAGCACCATGGGCAAGCTATGATAGGTTTGAACTACTTCGCTTCTTCAATCCTTAGTGAAGCTTCGAGACTGATTCAATAACAATAAGATAGAATAGTTATGACACTAGATGCTAAATGCTAGTGTAGATAGATGAGGTCATTGCACTAGACCTAGAAGATCATTAGAGATGCAAATGCAGGTGGCTTGTCCTACTTTGATTCAATGTGCTTGCATTCTAAAATGACCCAAGAATGACTCCATTAAATGCATTCCCTAGATACCAAATTTGAACATTATTAACATGCACATCCATGGGCAATGGTCATTCCTAAAATGGTTAGCTATGAAATATAAGAAATCTGAACTTTGAACAAAGTGGATAGGATCATGTCCTCAATTTTGTCTAAGGGATATAATCATTGTTACAATCTAGTCTAATAAAAAGAAAATTGTGAGCAATGTAATTGAAGTGTTTTGAGTAAAGTAATGGGACATATCAAAGTATTGGAGTAAGTCTTAAGTTAGTTTGTAAGTAGAAAAACCAAAAATATACTAAGAACATACACTAAAATCATCAACTCAAAATAATATAAAACAATAGTTAAAAATGTTAAAGATATACACTTTTCTTCTCTACAATTTATAGTCTTTCTTAATAGAAAGGTTTGTCATTTACACAATTTTATAATTTTTAAAATTTAAATTACCATTTAATTACCTCTTTTAAAATAAAATTATAGATTCATATAATTAATTTTAAAAATATATGAATTTATAAAATATTTTCAATTAAGATAACTAAAATTAATTTTTTTTTTTCGGTATAAACTTTAAATCTATATAAAAATAAATTTACTTTACACACCAATATTATTTTTTTTTGCTATTAATTCATTATCACTAAGTGGCTCTCTTTATTTAGCAATTTTTTTTCAAATTTAGACGACTCTAATACCGGACTATGTTAAACAATATTATATTTTTATATTAAAATTAAAATTAAATTTCCTTATAAATTTTAAATCTAAAAAAAATTAATATTATTTTTTGCAATCAGTAATTACTAATTCATTATCACTAAGTGGCTTTCTTTATTTAGGCTTTTTTTTCCCAAATTTTGACAACTCTAATATTGTATATGCTTTTTGAGAACAATATCGTATTTCTATATTTTATAGTTAAATGTTTTTTTTTAATAAATTTAGCTATTGTTTACTATATTTAGTAAAAACGATATTATTGCTAAAAGAAACATTTTTCTTCGAAATACTCTTTACCAATTTTAAAGTGCAACTATTTATTCTTCATAAAGATAAATGTTTCTCTGTAATTTTAGAGCTTTTATTGCTGGCGTGAAGTTGCAGTCATGGCGCCACGGAGCCCTTTTATCACACAGATTACTTCCCCTAAAAAACAGTGGGGACGAAGTAATGATTGGTGATCAACGACTACTCGTTGTAATGTTTGTAGAATTGATCATCGCCATTTTTGTGACAGCCTACCTCCTTATCTAGTACTGGAAAGTAAATAGGCAGGGAAGAATTTCAAGGAGTGGTATAGTTTCATATGCAACAGAGAAGTACAAAACAGAGAAAGGGTTGAACAGACAAGTTCTAGTGACTCCATACCATAAAAGTAGTCTATTGAGCTAAAAGAAGTGTACTAATGAGACCGGTTTTGTGGTGCACCTCTGTTTGGCAATGTATTAAGGATTGTAATGGTGAATAGCGCATAATTTGTTTTTTTTTTTAAATTTTATTTTGGGTTTATTTTGATCTGGTTAATCTTTATGCAATGATAAATTGTATTTACTTCTAGAATGCAATGATAAATTTAACTCACATCTAGGAACTCATCTTCATCTTCATCTATTCATTCCTCACTTAGGGTCAAATCTAAGATTCACACAAGTAATCTCAGTTAGTTGTATGATTTATAAAAATGACTCCTAAAATTTTATCTTTCAAATTCAAATATAAAGATGATCTAACCCTTCCAACTTATGAAACATTTCATTTGTATCCAGTGGAGTTGTATTTAAGCACTAACCCTAGTTCATTTTTAGACATCCTCAAAAGCATTCAACATAGACATTCAATGTACATTCATCCACATAACAAAGGCACATATATTATCACATTACCCACTTGCATCATCTCTGACATCTATTGCATGCATGCTTATTATCTTCAATCATTTCCAAAAGTTGCCAACTTGGTATTCTAGGGGTTTGGCATAGGGGAGATATATTCATTGTCATTAGAAAACTCCCAACCACACAACCAAGTTTGTTATGTAGAAGCAAATATTAGCAGTCAATCTGAGTTGAAGGCAAACATTCAAGTATTTACAAATATTATATCTATGAATCCAAATTAGATCTACACTTGTGTAGATTAGTTCCACATGTATGTGATTGATCTCATAGTTGCAAAATAACCCTATAGTGAAAGACAATAATTTTATAGAACTTAAAGCATTCATCTAGTCATTATTTCTTTTCTACATATTGAGGAATCAAGTTCAACCATTTGTTACAACATATTTTTATTGGATCTCTAGCTAACTAGTTTGGTTTTATTTATTTAATTTTGTTGGTGTAATACTTTCTTCACCTTGGATAGACCTGTATCCTAAGTGTAATAATGCACCTATTTCATAAGTTTACTTAGGATATTAGGAATAATTAATTTTTCTCATCTAAGTAGCTAATAGTGACATGTGTACACCTTGACTTGAGGTACACAAGTGCAACCATTACCTCATCAGTTCTTGATTGATGATAGTTAAGTGTCACCCCTATTTAGTCAAGGCCATATGTGTCTCAATTAGACTAAGTTAACTCACCTCCTGATTGAGACTGATTAAGAGTTAAAATCATACCTCTTGGACATGTCATATCCTTGATGCATACATCCAGGAGGTCTATATATTTATAAGTTATAGGTGTACTTATTAGAATCATCATGAAATTCAACAACAATAAATATTAGTAGAAAGATGCATTAGATGCCATTGTTGTGACCTTGGTAATGCATATGAGAATAAATGGATGATAAACTCTAAAGCTTCTTTCTGCATGATTGGACCCATTAGGAGTGGTTTCCATATTACAAGAAATATGATAGTGGGAAGGTACACCTAAGTGACAACTCATATCTTAGCATAGTAGGATGTGGGAGAGTCAAGATTTGATTCTATGATGGGAGGATCAAGATGATTACTAGAGTCTTGCACAACCCTCATTTGGCACAAAATCTATCATCTATAAGTAAAATGAATGAAGTAGGTGTGTAGGTAGTCTTCAACAATGGAGGAGCTATGGTGCTCACAAAGGGGGTTCAAATTGGTATTGTCTTTCAACTTGACACATACACTTACAAGTTCTTTAGTACATGTGGTGAAGATATCTATGAATCTACACCTCAGACATTAGAACTTACATGGAAGAGATCAAGTGTATCTAATTTAGATTTTCATGCATTTTAGGTACCTAAGCATGCTCTTTCCTCAAATAGAAAGTTACCTATCATGAATAAAATGCTATGACACCAATGGGAAAGGTCTATGAACCTCAAATAATAAAATATTATATAGGGGATTATTGATTGTTCTCGAGTCTGAATTTTTTGTGAACATTGCATTTATGGAAAGAGAAACCATGTTCAATTTTATTATAGCTCTCATAAATCTTCTAGGTTGTTGGATCATAGTGATTTTGATGTATTTGTATTTATAAATATTCCTTCCTTGTCAAAATCTTTGTATTATGTATCATCTATCAAGATGATTATTTTAGGGTAACATGGATATATTTTCTTAGATTTTTTTTTGTAATAATAACCTTGGTTGTGGACCAGGGACCCTTCAAAAATAGGGCATAGCCCTTGTAGTTTGTATTAGTCATTAAACATCATACAGGTATACTGTCAGGGTGAGAGGGCAAATTACAAGGCCCTCTTCCCTATTACTGTCTTAAAGATCTAAGAAAAACTATACATTATACTATCTTGAACTAAACAAAAACTTCTACATATCAACCTTGCCTGTAAGGTCCACCAGGTCCATCTACTCATCATAGCGATACTTGTATTCTGCACAGGCTTTGGCATCCACCTGAACCCCCACCCTCTCTGTGAGCTTTTCCAGCAGCTTCCTAGACTCTACCTGTCTGAGCATCAGGTCATGCAGACCCAGATAACTCATGCCTGTTGTCAACCTCCTTAGAGATATCTAAAAGGTCCTCATGTACTAATATCGATGCCACAACTATGGAAGTGAGGGTGGCTGGTGCAAGTGCACCTAACCCACAGTGGCCTCCATGAGGCATTAATTGTTTAAAGTTCATTTTACTGTTTTCAATAAGGTCCTAAGTTGACCATTCATTGTAATAAGGTTTGTTTGACCAATGCATGCTATTTTTAGTTGTATTTAGGTTTATGTTGTAAGTCCCATGGGACACTTGTCGAGCTGTAATCTCGAAGGTTGTTAGGCAGTTAGAGGTTGTTAGTCGGTTATGATCTCCCAGCCGCTTGGAGCCAATTCAGTACTACCGAGGTTAAGTGGATAAATACCCCAGTGCAGATCAAATGTGAGGAGTGGTAGTAGTAGCAGCAGTAGTCAGTAGTTGAGATCATATTGTAATCAGTTGTAGTTGAGTGAGAAACAGAGCATCTGTATTTGCATTTTCTGGAAAGGCATAATAAAATCCTGTGTTGTGCATTTTTCTGGCATTCGAATTCATTGTACAAATCATTTTCCTGTTTGAGACCAAGATGGGTTCTTAACCCATTTCATCGATTGGATTCTTTGAATTGGTGGAATGGATGTATATAGTGATTTGTGTTTTTGTCTTTTCGTTCTTCTGTTTGTTCGTGTCCATGCTTGCAGGATCAGGTACGAAATATGTTGAAGGACCCTAGCATGGGCATGTGCTAGGTTTTGGCAGGGTGCAAAGGTCCGTAGGATCGTCAAAGGAACAGATCTATGCAATCGCTAAGTGTAAAGCGGGTCAAAACAATGAAAATCCGCGTGGTTTCGGAAGACATACAAATTGTGTGTATATCACATTTGTATGTGGGATATACAACCTTTGAGTATATCGCTATCGCATGTTCCTGTGTATATCGCATTTGTTTGTCGCATTTGTATGTGAGAAATATACATTGTAAATATACAAGCCCGTCGCATGTACAAGGGAGAGAGAAAGCTTCGGGTACATACAAGGAGGTCAACGTAGGTCAAAGGTTGGTTTGTATGCATGCGGAGGAATGTATCTTGTGGTTGCATATTGCGAATATACAATGCGCACATACAAGTGTCTGTGATACAAAGTGCGACTGGCAGAGACGGTGAAGGAGACCGGCAGTAGAAAGTCATGCTATGCACATTGGAGATTGCATGTTGCAATTGTATGTATGTTGAAATGTACCTTGGGCTCGATACATCGGAGAGAGGACATAGATCGGTGGAAAGGGTTGGAGATACGCCGACGGGAGAAGTCTCAGCGATGAGAGTTGATGGTGATAGGTTGTCATTGATGACAAAAAGGTGTTTGGTCCTCATGTCATATTTCAAGATGTCTTAGCATCATGTGTGAGAATAAGATGTAATGTTGAAATCAGGTGATGTCATCATGTACTATGTGAAATTGTCAGTTGATTAGTTTGCTCATATAAGTTGGGCTTAGTATCTGTCTACAATATGTTGATTAAGTGTTGTGACATTCAGATTGAGTTAATGATAATGCATATATAGCAGGATGTATGACAGGATGAAGCTTCTCATAAAGAAGATGGTTTGAGGAAAATGTTAAAGGTTGAGGTAAATTCAAATGTGATCTTCAATCCACTTCAATTTGTTTTATGTCTTCATTACTACTTCCTTGCATTTGATATGTCAAGGTTCTATTAGGAGATGATAATATTGCAGGATCTTTATAAGGTTCATACTTGGGACAAAATTCTTTATTCCTCAGAAGATAATGATCTTCTTGTTTGCAAGCAATTATATGTATGTGTCATTGATGACACATATGCTAAGCATGTTCATAGTATAAGTGGGAATTTACAAGTTGGAACTTGTTTGGAAGTATGAGATTTGATCATAAGTTTTGCTTCATACTCATTTAAGAGTCAAGCTTATCAGAAGATGGTATATAAATCACATATAGTGTGGTGTGGAACATCTTATCTTATACATGATGTCTAAAATCATATGCAAAGTATATTATAAGGCCCGCGATATGTTAAATTACTTTATGTTATATTGAGTCATTGACTTGTTGAGCAGGTAAAAGCCACTTAAGTGGCAAGGTTAAGGGTGTTAATGTCATTGGGCAACCGACCCTTTCTTCTTATAAGACTTTTTGCAATCGGTCAAGTTCGGTGGCACGAGCTCTCCATATGGAGCAAGTTTTGTTTTTAAAACTTTATCACCTTTTAAAAACAAAAGGCTCGAGCGGGAAAAGTTTTCCAAATAGGAGCATGGAGCCCACGGTGAGAATCAAGTCTAAGTTTTTTTAAAACTAGAAAAAGCATCAAATGTATAACATAAAAAATCTTCAAAAGGAAAACATCATAGCCAGATGCCTTGGAGGAGTTAATTCATGTTTATAAAGTTTTTTTTTACTGAAAAATGAGGATCTTCTCTCATTTTATTTAAGGCATCAAATTGCTTTTTTTAAAGGAGCTTGACATTAGAAGGAATATAGTGGTTTTAAAGTTTCCTTCTAAGAAGAAGACATCCATTTGATGGAATACTTTATAATTAGAAATTTTCTTTTCTTCCATCAAATAATATGGAGATGATAATATTTTTGGAGCTATTTTTTGTGATTTGATTTTCCAGATTGAGAAGAAGAAGAAGCTCAATGGTTTTGTATGTAAAAGCTTGGAAGTTTTTAAGGAGATTTATTTTTTACAGATGATTTGTTTAAGATGTAGAATATGGAAGATCTGAAGATTGTGAAGGAGTATTTTATTTTCTTATCAAGGAAGATTAAAGATTTATTGAAGATTTGTCTTATGAGAAAATATGGATCAGAGATTAAAGATTTATTTATTGTTTTATTTGCAATCAGAGATTATTTTTTTTGCAGGATATGAAGAGTCATTTTGCAGGTTGTTGAATATTGAAAAAGTTTTAAGGGAGAAGGAATTTCAATGATCTTGCCAATCATGTTGTAGAGAAGAATATATATATATATATATATACATGATTTTATTTTTGCAGAGATTGAAGGGTTTTGTACAAAGAGGATAATGAAAATTTGGTTGAAGAAATTTGCAGATTGAAGGGTTTTGTGAATTAGAAGAATGTGAAAGGGTAGTTGTATTTTATTTGACAGAGATGGAACATACAGACAGAATATGAAAGGTGAAAAGACATCCAATTTACATATAATAGTTTTTCAGGTGCATTGATTGTATGACTTGTAAGACAGAGATGAAATATACAGAGAATGCAGAGTTGTTGAGTGTATCCGGATGTAGGATTGATTTTGAACAAAATGGACATTTGACAGACAGATGAGAGAAGAAATGTTTTGTATTGAAACAGAGAAACCCTCTGAATTCTTGTTTTCAGTTTGTTATGTATTAGGGGTGTTGGCAAGAGACACTATATGGATTCATGGTTGTTGTCATTGATGGCAACAAAGGTCATCCCACATATCCGCAAGTCATGATATGTCTCTACCGGAAGTCAGATTGAAGATTGTGGTGGTCCGGTGAACAAGAACAGAGCATGTGGCAAGGTCCGACAGATTGGTCCGGATCTCTCAGAGGAAGTGTCTTGGTGCAGTGCGGATCTGGGGAAGTCAAGAGGACTATCTTGAGTAGTATATTCCAAGGATTTAGCCTCCGGAGATGGACAAGGAAAAAGATATGAATAGTTGAGTACCGGATTCCTGAGAGACAGTGAAAACAGAGGAAGAACTGACTGACTGAGTATCAAACTACTTTCCGGATGTGTTACAGATGATGATAAAGGTTGCGGAGGCATGAATCATGTTTGGCCGACATAATTGATGATATCTACAAGTATATGCTTGATCCGCATTGCTTGGTGAGCAAGGATTCAGCCGACAGAACTAAGTTTGTAAGAAACTAGACTGTTCCGGATGCCGACTAGAAAGATGATGAAATTACTTGTGCGGATATATATAGAGGATGGATTTAGTTGTGAAAGGTGCGTGAATATATGCGAACAAGTCCAGAGTAGAGCAGAAGTAACAAGAAAGATCCGGTATGTGAAAGGACAGCAGACTAAAGAACAGAGGAAAGATGAAGTGCAGCAGATCAGTATACTGAACCTAACCGGAACTGAACTCCAGCATATGCAGATGCTTCCAATCAGTTCAAGACTGTGATTCTAATCACTTTGTAAGACAGTGTGTCTTCTTGTAGGCAGTGAGCCTCTTGTGAGCAGTGTGCTCGGGCAGTGAGCCCTAATTGGCAAGTGCCATTTTTGTAATTTCCTATTCTTCTAACAGAGAATAATTCTTGGGTTAATCACCCCGTGGTTTTCTCCCTTAACAGGGTTTCCACGTCAAAAATACTGTGTCATGTGTTTCTTATTTCATGGCTTATGTTTTGTGTTTGATTTTATGCTGCTTCAATTAAGAGGAAAGTTTAATAAGGGAAATAATTAGGATAACTGATTCACCCCCCCCCCCTCTCAGTTATCAACAATTGGTATCAGAGCTAAGTTCCTCCTAATAGAGCCTAACAGCTTGAGGAAGATCTGGGATTTCAAATGGATGCATATGGTTTAAGGGAGCAACTCAAGACTGCCCTTGAGGATCTTGAACAGTCAAATTCTGAAGTCAGTGAATTAAAGGAAAGACTCAAACAGGCTGATGAATTCATGAGAGAATTAAAAGACAAATTAAGTCTCTCTATGAAAAAGAGAAAGGAGCTGCTTCAACAGTTGGCAAGACAAAGTGAAGAAAGCAATACAAGTGAGGAATTGACTGAGCAAACCAAGTTATGTGAAAAGTTATCAAAAGAAGTCATTATGTTAAGACATGAAATGGAATCAGGAACTATAAAGTTTACTCAAGAGATTGAAGAAAAAAGAAAGGCTGAAGACAATCTAAGACAATCTCTTAAAGAAAAATCAGAAGAATGCCACCAGATGGACAGGATTATCAGACACCTTGAATCTGATCTTGAAGATTCCAAAGATAATGAAGGAAAACTTGAGGATCAAATTGCCTCTCTCAAAAGAGACCTTCAAACAGCAAATGAATATAAAGAGAAATTCAAGATAAGTTCTGCTCAACTTGAAATTCTTCTTGGAAGTCAAAAGAGGACAGATGACAAGTATGGCTTGGGATATGAGAAAGGAGAAAGCTCCGGATCCGGTCAGAGGAATCTTGGATCAGAAAATCCAAGGAGCAGGCCTAGAAGACCTCCGGTAAGACAGCCAAATGCTCAAAAATATCCATCCTTCAATGGATACTGCCACAGCTGCAACCATTTTGGTCACAAAGCTAATCAGTGCAGAATGAGAATGAATCAGATTAATTCATCCTTCTCCGGACAGTGCTTCAACTGCAAAAGGTATGGACACAAATCCCATGAATGCAGAATTATGCAAGTAAACAAATCATTCAAAGGTAGATGCTTTACATGCAATAGAGTAGGTCATATGGCTAATCAATGCAGATCAAGGGGATATCAGTTAAATATGCAAAGAAATGTTATTTGCCAAATCTGCAATAGGTCCGGTCATAATGCTAAAATCTGCAGAAACAAGAATCAGGACAAAAGAGGTCCGGTGTATAATCAGAATCAAGACAAGGGTAAACAAAAGATGAATGCGGATGAAGTTAGGAATCAGATGAGCAAGATTTGGGTGAAGAAAAGCTCAGAGAATGTAGAGGTTGGATCCGCACCAGATTCTGGTGCTGATATTTCTTCCGGAAATTAAAAAGTGAGCTCAGGCTCAGGGGGAGACTCAAAGAAGATTCTGTTCCCCCAGCCAAACAAGTTGTGCCGGATGTGGCACAAGATGCGGATTAAAGGGTTTGTAGATATAAGTCCTGAGATGCTTCAGTCAAGTTTTCAGAGGTCCGCATGGAGTTATGAAGAAGCTGTGTTCGATTAAGTTAGACCTGTTCAGGGAGGTGCTCCGGTATGATAAAGGATTACAAAAAGGTCCGGAGAGATCCGGAAGTGCACGATCTTGTCTTGCGGATTGGACAGAGTGTTTGGGATGTTCTTGTAATATGTTACCTAGATTTATTCATGATTTAAAGATTCGAATGATATTCAGTGATCAGGACTAATCCGGGATACTCCAAGCTGTCCAGACATGGTAAACCGGAATAATGCAGGTGAAGCATTTATTGCAGACAGATATTAGGGTTTGCGGAGCAATATAAGGGATTTCTCAAAAGTTATCTGCTCATTCTACACTTGAGAAGAAGCGAATAGTGGAGCTCTGCAACAAGGTTCATCAAGCACACCAAGGATCTCCTGCCGAAGCTATTGCATAAAGAAATCAATCCAACCACTCCGTGCAAACCGAAGGCGCATAAGGTATTCTTCGTTTTTCATTGCCTCACTGCAAATCTTTGAAGAATGGCTACTCCAAACATAGTTAAGATCTCTGATAGACCTCGCCCCTCATTCAAGAAACATCCCTACAAATCGTTGGAGGTAGATCCACTAGGAGCCTTCTCTAGTGTTCCCCACGGAGTCTTACATACTGAAGATATTAGGGTTTACATACACGCAAACATTGAGGAATTTGGGGAATTCAAATTAAGAGACCTCTATCACAAACAACTGATAGACAATGCTTTTGAGCTCAAACCAGAGTATAAGGGTATCCAGAAGAAACAATTTGAGCAATTCATTCATTTCCCTAGCTTTGAAGAAGATGAATGGGTCCGGTATGTACTGAGCAGGATGCATGACAACTTCCTTTGGCTAGATAGACCCTGCAAGATCACAAAAGAAGCAATTAGAGCAGTAACTGGTCTATACTCTTCCGGGGGGGTACCTATCCTCAAATCTGTCAAGAACAACGTTGTAACTGAGGCCACCGGATCAAAATATGATAAGAGAGCAATGACCATTGAAGATATTTCGGATCCGGATATCAAATATGCATCAATGATAATAGGATACAAGATCTATCACTCCAGCAGGGAGAATTCTGTATCCGGAACTGCAATATACACAGCATATGAAATGCTAAGAAAGAATGCAGATTATGATCTTTGTGAACTACTACTAAGCCAATTGATGGAAAATGTATAGAAAATCAAGAAAGACAAGAAGAACTCCTTTAAGTATGGTACTCTCATTGTATGTCTCTTCTTCTACTTCATGAATGAGCTACCCGGAACAAGTGGATGGGTATGGCAGAATGACAAACCTGTTGCAGTCCAGATAAGAGACTATTTGCATGGACTTGGGGATGCAAAAGCGAGAAATACAGCTCTATGGGGATACTTCAAAAACTTTCAGAGCATGATGCAAGCAAGAGAGAGAATTCCCCAGTCACTCATTGAGAAATACAAGGACTCAGTATGTTTTATGGTTGACACTGATCAGTGCCTAATGGAGGCAGTGGAGCCAAGGACTGTCTGGATCATGCCCATGGGGTATGAAGTTGATGAACAGATAGTAGAGCTGCATGTTCAACACATGCTAAGTCAGCCCAAAGATCCTAAGGCAGAAAGGTTTGGAACCTTTGAGGAGCTGAGCGTGAAATTACATGTAGAACTCAGGGAACCTGAGATTAAAAGAAAAGTGAGAAAAGAAGTAGAGCACATTGCTCAAGGCCTAGGCATCTCAAAAGAGGCACTTGATGCCAGCCGGGAAAAGAGGAGAAAGGCTGAGGAAGAAGAGAAAAGCAAAGAAAGTGCTCCGGTTGAAACCCCCACCCGGACCAGATCATCAAAGAGATCTGCACCTTCCACAACCAAAAGCTCAAAACCGGAAGTCCAGGCATCCGGTAAAAGATCCAAGACAAAAGCATCAAGGGCTTATGAAAGCCAAAAGGATGAAGAGGAGACAGAATCAGATGAAGGAGTAAGAGAAGTAAAGAAACAGAAAAAGAAAGGATCCGGTAAGCCCTCCACAGGCCAAGACAAGGAGGAAATGGCAGAGGTAACTGTTGAAAAGCCCACTCTGTCACTAGAGAGCATAATCAAGTCGGTCACGGTGGATGGAAACCTTCAACCAATGACTGAATCCTATGATGACTTCAGTGAGGCAGACCAAAAGACTCTGCAGGAAGCCACAGTTAAATATCTGAACACATACAATAAGGCTTTCATTGAGATCATATCACTCATTCCTAAAAGCCTAGAGAAGGAAATGGAAGTAAGAAAGAATAATGCTCATGCCAAAGATCTTGAGATCCGGGAGCAGATAGCTATTCAGCTATATCCTCAAATTGATCCCAAGACAATGAACATGATCTTCAAGGACTGCAGAGATGAGTTCAGAAGTAAAGCCAGGATGAATCAGCTCATGCTTGGTGAGACTGACAAAGTGGCACAAGAGACAGAAGAGATCCTCCGGAAGGCCTTCAAAAGGTTCAATCTTCCTGTTGTAGAGGACTTAGGTGCAGAAACAGCTGCTGATTTGGAATCTTCTGTTCCGGAAGAAGTGAGCCATGAACAGACAAGTGAGGACTTGGGACCCTCTGCTCCAGAAGAAGTGGCCCATGAGCAAGCAAGCATCTCTCCTCCGGTTTCCCCTACAGTCTCCGGATCCAAAGAAGAAGAGCAGTTGCAGGAGAAGGAAGCAGTGGTGACAGACAAAGAGGTTGACAGTTCTAAGACTGCAGAAGAAAAGAAACATCTGTCTCCGGCAAGAGACACTGCACAAACTGTTCAACAATTTTTGAGCAAAGAAACTCTAGAGATTGATGAACCGGAGCTTCTAAAAGGTCCATTTGATTTTGACTCTCTCTCTCCGGTACAAACAATGAAGATAGCTTCATTTGCAAATGCCAAGGCAAATGAAAAGCTCCTGAAGTCTCATATGGAAGACTGTGAGTTGATAGAGGCTGCTTCCGGAGTACTTGTAAAGATCATGCCATCAATCCAAATAGATCCGACAGCCTCCACTTCCGGTAATCTAAAAACCTTAGTCAGCAGTATTGATACACATTTTAATTCTCTAGAAAAATCAGCTGAAGAAAAGGTCCGGAAGGAATTTTTGGATAAGAGATTTTCTGAAATATTAGAATTAATCTCTAAGGATAGGAAGATTGTAAGCATTGGAATAAAGAGTTTAGAAAATGCTCTTAAGGATGGCGGTGACATCTACAAATTTTGTATATCTTGGTCAAAGGCAACAACAGCAATTGACAAGAAAATAAAAGAGGAACAGGACAAGCTTCAAAGCTTATCTCAAAGTTTTGATCCTCTCTCTTCCTCTATAATAAATCAAGAATGTCAGACTATTGCAGTCTTGAATGAAATAAAGAATCTTGAGAAGGAGAGGAAGAACATTACCAACCGGATGGGAGAACTTAGAAGGATTATAGTCCCTAAGTTGGAAACTATGCATGAGGCCATCAGTGATGCCCAGACCACCGCCCATACAAAAGATCCGACAGATCTCAGGCGGGCAGAAGCTTTTGCATTTTTGTTGAGTGGTCACATTTCAATCTTGGACAGAATGAAGCTAAGTTGGGCTACTGAAATGGTTCAACTGCAGACATCCTTTGCAGACATTCTGCAGTATATGTGAGTATGTAAATATGCGGCTATATATAGAAAATTTTTGAAAATTTTGGTGTGCGGACCCTACCCTTTGCCATTGATGTCAAAGGGGGAGTGAGGAGCAGTGAAAAATGAGGAATCCAACTCAGGGGGAGTTCCGGAAATTGTATATAAAGACAGAGCATCAGCAGAGGGGGAGCATAGTGTAAACACTTAGTCATTTTTTCACTAAGTGTTGCCATCAATGCCAAAGGGGGAGATTGTTGGCAAGAGACACTATATGGATTCATGGTTGTTGTCATTGATGGCAACAAAGGTCATCCCCCATATCCGCAAGTCATGATATGTCTCTACCGGAAGTCAGATTGAAGATTGTGGTGGTCCGGTGAACAAGAACAGAGCATGTGGCAAGGTCCGACAGATTGGTCCGGATCTCTCAGAGGAAGTGTCTTGGTGCAGTGCGGATCTGGGGAAGTCAAGAGGACTATCTTGAGTAGTATATTCCAAGGATTTAGCCTCCAGAGATGGACAAGGAAAAAGATATGAATAGTTGAGTACCGGATTCCTGAGAGACAGTGAAAACAGAGGAAGAACTGACTGACTGAGTATCAAACTACTTTCCGGATGTGTTACAGATGATGATAAAGGTTGCGGAGGCATGAATCATGTTTGGCCGACATAATTGATGATATCTACAAGTATATGCTTGATCCGCATTGCTTGGTGAGCAAGGATTCAGCCGACAGAACTAAGTTTGTAAGAAACTAGACTGTTCCGGATGCCGACTAGAAAGATGATGAAATTACTTGTGCGGATATATATAGAGGATGGATTTAGTTGTGAAAGGTGCGTGAATATATGCGAACAAGTCCAGAGTAGAGCAGAAGTAACAAGAAAGATCCGGTATGTGAAAGGACAGCAGACTAAAGAACAGAGGAAAGATGAAGTGCAGCAGATCAGTATACTGAACCTAACCGGAACTGAACTCCAGCATATGCAGATGCTTCCAATCAGTTCAAGACTGTGATTCTAATCACTTTGTAAGACAGTGTGTCTTCTTGTAGGCAGTGAGCCTCTTGTGAGCAGTGTGCTCGGGCAGTGAGCCCTAATTGGCAAGTGCCATTTTTGTAATTTCCTATTCTTCTAACAGAGAATAATTCTTGGGTTAATCACCCCGTGGTTTTCTCCCTTAACAGGGTTTCCACGTCAAAAATACTGTGTCATGTGTTTCTTATTTCATGGCTTATGTTTTGTGTTTGATTTTATGCTGCTTCAATTAAGAGGAAAGTTTAATAAGGGAAATAATTAGGATAACTGATTCACCCCCCCCCCTCTCAGTTATCAACAAGGGGTTGGTGCTCCTTGAAGCTGGTGCTTCTAAACAATATGCCAGTGAGGCTTACAGGTCAGTGAGACTTAACATTTGTCAGTGAGACACGTATTGTAGCCAGTGAGGCATGTTTTATCAGTTAAGCCAGTGAGGCAGTTCTGGAGTGATTTTTCTACCCCTGGAGGGTTTTCCACTCGTGCAATTCTTGTGTCTTGATTCATATTGATCATCTCTCTATGGTTGTATGTTTTATTCATGAGTTTTTGTTTTCATTCTCAGTTATGTGCATATGTGTTTGACAATTCAATGATAACTTTCTCTTCTTGTGCTCTCCCAGCCGCTTGGAGCCAATTCAGTACTACCGAGGGTAAGTGGATAAATACCCTAGTGTAGATCGAATGTGAGGAGTGGTAGTAGTAGCAGCAGTAGTCAGTAGTTGAGATCATATTGTAATCAGTTGTAGCTGAGTGAGAAACAGAGAATCTGTATTTGCATTTTCTGGAAAGGCATAATAAAATCCTGTGTTGTGCATTTTTCTAGCATTTGAATTCATTGTGCAAATTGTTTTCCTGTTTGAGACCGAGATGGGTTCTTAACCCATTCCACTGGTTGGATTCTTTGAATTGGTGGAATGGCTGTATATAGCGATCTGTGTTTTTGTCTTTTCGTTCTTCTATTTGTTCATGTCCATGCTTGCAGGATCAGGTACGGAATATGTTGAGGACCCTAGAATGGGCATGTGCTAGGTTTTGGCAGGGTGCAAAGGTCTGTAGGATTGTCAAAGGAACAGACCTGTGCAATCGCTAAGTGTAAAGTAGGTCAAAACAATGAAAATCTGCGTGGTTTCGGAAGATATACAAATTGTGTGTATATCGCATTTGTATGCGGGATATACAACCTATGAGTATATCGCTATCACATGTTCCTGTGTATATCGCATTTATCTATCACATTTGTATGTGAGAAACATATATACAAGCCCGTCGCATGTACAAGGGAGAGAGAAAGCTTCGGGTACATACAAGGAGGTCAACGTAGGTCAAAGGTTGGTTTGTATGCATGCGGAAGAATGAATCTTGTGGTTGCATATTGCGAATTAACAACGCGCACATACAAGTGTCTGTGATACAAAGTATGATCGGCAAAGACGGTGAAGGAGACTAGCAATAGCAGGTCATGCTATGCACATTGGAGATTGCATGTTGTAATTGTATGTATGTTGAAACGTACCTTGGGCTCGATACATCAGAGAGAGGACATAGATCGGCGGAAAGGGTTGGAGATACGCCGACAGGAGAAGTCTCAGCGATGAGAGTTTAGTTTTGCATTAGCATAAGGTAGGCATCAGGGAGTCAATAAGCAAGGTGACTGATAGGTAAAGTGTCGCTAACATGCAAGCGATACAAAGAATGTACATCGGTATGAGGAATGCAATCAGAATAAAACTGTTTTGTTTGGCCGATAGTGAGGAGTCTTGCCGATAGGTAAGTAGAACGGGGATACAAGGGAAATGTAGGCTAAGGGGTTTGGCTCTGCATCAGTGGCCATGGAGAGGTAGCGAACTGCTCCAAAAACATTCCACCGCCCATGGGTCTGTAAGCACAAAAATCACGCACAACTTCCACGAGGACCCCTATGATGATATATGATCCTTGTCATGTACATGTAAGCATGAAATAATGTCCTCTAAGTAGCAGACCTCTTGGTGACATGTCATTTCTTTTGTCTTGTGTTGTTTCTTCTTT
The DNA here is from genome assembly GCA_027924645.1 of Cunninghamia lanceolata. NCBI lineage: Eukaryota > Viridiplantae > Streptophyta > Pinopsida > Cupressales > Cupressaceae > Cunninghamia > Cunninghamia lanceolata. Next base: position 1,345,998 of record BSBN01000143.1, on the reverse strand, counting down.
GTCATTTTCCCTTTCACTTTGTCATCGACGCTTTTCGACACTTTTACGACACTTGTCAATTTGCATTTTTCAAGCTTTCGACCTTGTTCCTAAGTCTTGTATGTGTCTTGTAGGTGAGTTTTCACCTTTCCCCTATGTTTTTCACCTTCTCCACCCCTTAGAAGCCTTCTAGAGGTCCCCCAGACCCATCTCCCACTTTTAGTTTTCAGTTTCACTCAACTATTCCAAATGCCCCCTATAATTTCCAGATCTCTCACCTGGAGATCCTACGTCGCAAGTGGAGATTTGGATTCTTGCACATGATTGACCTATTTCTAGAGGCAGTTTCCCTCCTTTTCATCTCCTCTACCATCTCCCATCATGCATCTCCTTCCAAATCCCTTTCTTTTTGGATCTCCCATCAGGCGACCCTCAAAATATAGGATCTCCCCTTGGGCGACCCAAGGTCACCCCTCAGGTGACCCATGGGTGACCCTACTAGTGAAAGGTGACCCATGGGTGACCCTGTCGCATTTCTAGGCATGGAAAAACTTGAGTTGCTACCTTGAAAAAGCTCTATTTTTCTTCCAGTTTGCATGATTTTTGAAGGGTAATATGGAGTTGACCATTTCATGCACCCACACATGCATAATTAACTCCATTTGATCTAAAATTAACAACTCATTCTCTTCCATACATTCTTCTAACTCCATTTCTTTTCTCTAGTGATAAGCTATTATTGCATTATCACTCCCAAATTAACTGAGTTCACTGGGTAATCAATCCAGTTCACTCCCTAATCAATCCTTGTTAACTCATCAATCAATTGAGTTAACTTCTCAATCAATTCCATTCTTACAACCTATAAATACCCCCTCCCTCAAGCACAAAGGGAGGCAAATTCATTGTGTACACAACTCTTGCTAAGTTTTTACACTCCAATTAGCATTCTCATGCTCACATAGGATGAAGTTGCCTTTTATTTGTTCATTGTTCATCAAAGATTTCACATAAATCTCTTCCAGAATCATCACATTGCTTTAATGAAGCCATTGTGCTCATCAACAACTCTCATTGAGCTTATTTCGTAAAGCTTCCAAAGCTTCTTTTGCTTCTTTGTGTTGTCTCGTTGCCAAGAGGTCTTCCCATTGCTTCAAGAGGATACAAGGTTGCCATCAAGGATCTCTGAGGGTAGTGGAGGCTCACAAGTCTTCATAGTTTTAGGTTCCTCTATGCTTTTATCAATTAGTAGTAATTATAAAATTGAAATTGCTCTTGGAATTGTTTATTTATTGCTTTTTCCTTGATAGAATAGTCAGATCTAGCATTTTAGAAGTAATCTACCTTCATAGTTTAAATTCAATTACTTGCAATTTCCTTTTCTAGATTAAATCGTTTCAAAACATTCGAAAACCCAAAAAACATAGAATAATTGCATTAGGTAAAATTCATTCTAAATTACATTCATATTTCCTTTCCTAGATTAAAAAACATCTTTATTTTGAAAAATACCAAAAAAGGTACAAAAACAAGTTTTGCATGTCATATAGTTGCATTCATAAAAATATAGAAAAGAACAAAAACATTAGGCATTTAGATACATTGCAAACCCTTGATATCATCACAAGGTCAACCATGATCAACAGAAGTCAAACCCTTGATATCATCACAAGGTCAACAAAAGTGAACGCACAACTAAACCCTAGGTCAAACCCAAAAGTCTAGTCAAGGTTAGTCCACATACACCTATCTCTTGTCTTGGCTCATGAATGTGCCCAGGGTTAAGAGGTGAGTGGGTGAGGGTAGTCCTAGGTGAGATTGAAGAAATTTATCTGAGACCTCAACAAGATCTGCTTGTCTTACAACAACTAGAGGCATTTCGACAACTTCAAATACAACGTGCAATCATCCAATGAATTGAAAGACAAGAAGCCATCAATGAAAGCAACAACTTACCCACATAGAGGTGGAATAGTAGAAACCCTAATAGATGAAGAGTAACTAGTGACCCTTTGGGTGATAGGGTTATCTCTACAACAACACTCATCAAATGAAACATACACATTAGCACACAACAACAAAGGCCCCAGGACGTGTCGACCCCTCTCCGCGAAGTCCAGCTCTCTAACGAGCCAGACTGCCACTGTGTCTCACCTCCTCTCTAACTACTTCCACGAGAGCAAGAGTGACGTGGTGGTTCACGCCGTGGCAAGGAGGGAAGGGTTTGTGTGCATGCCGAAATCTGACTCGACAGCCCCAGGAAACTGAGGTCATGATTTTGAGCGTACATATTTTGGTGAACTCGACGTCAAGAGCAAAAACTTTTGTTTATGCTTTTTGCATTTTAAACATGTAGATTACATCACAAACAAAACAAAATCATTGAAACATTTTCACTTTACTCTTCATAGTCGCTTCTGCTGCTTCAGTTTCTATCGCCTTTGCGATCATCCATTCTATTTATTCTGTGGTGTCTACGGCACCCCTGAATATGATAGAACCTGACTTAAACCAAGGGAATATACCCTTAAGAGAACTAGAAACCCTTTCTTTCGACAGGTATGTGCCACCACATCTGGATGCACCAATCACCAATTGCTATGACTACGAAGATTTAGAATATGAACAAGATGAAAGAGTATCCAGGAATTCTCTGTCTTTCAATAACCCAACTTGGGAAAACAATTTGGCCATACATAAAGCTAGGAGGGTAAGGTCAGAAATACATCAACCCGATCAACCTGCCACAAGCACATCAAGTACTCATCTCGATGAGGAAGTGAAATGATTAGAAAGACACTTGCAAGAATTGAAAGTCACTCAAGAGGCATTAAGGGTAGCCTTACGAGAAGAACAAAGAGGAAATGCTACATGAGAAGAAACATACCACCATGACCATACTCAGAGAGAAAATCCTAGAAATGAGGAAACACCTAGAGCTGCCACTCCTGCAGACTAAATCACAACTCTAGTCTAAAGGATTAGAATCTTGGAAGTAGAACAAGCTACTCCTGAAAGAAGACAAAAGTCCCATGATGACATTCGAATTGAATAGGACCAGGGGCCATCTCAAAATCCCCTTATCTCAACTACTATTCGTGAAATGCCAGTAACGACACATGTCTGAATGGGAACCCTCCTGTTTAGAACAATCCTACAAATCTGACAATAAGTTATCAAAACCCATCCACAGGGTTATTTCTATCAACCCCTCAATCTCAAAGCACCTGTCTTAGAACATATCTCGAGTATTTGAAAGAACCTCTAGATCAAAACATAAGGAATGTGTAGTTACCTCGACCATTGCCCGATCTCCTAAAATTTAAAGGAGAAGGAGATCCAAACTCACATATTAAAGCCTACACCACTGCAATAAGATAACTCCTCCCTTGGGATGGGGTTGTTGCTAAACTTTTTCTGAAAACTCTCAAAGGAATAGCTCTAGATTGGTACTATCATTTGCCAGAGGCTTCAATTCACTCGTTCAGACAACTAATTAGAGAGTTTGTCATGGCATTTGACATGAACAAACTTGTCAAAATAGGGATCAGAGAATTCCTAAACATGAAGCAAGAACCAAATGAATCCGCAGCCCATTTTGTGACCAGATGGAGGCAAGTCCTCTATTCCTCAACCAGTGCTCTGAATATGGACCATCGTGAACTATGCAATCTTTTCTTACATGCCTTAAACAAAGACATGAGAGAAGACATTCAAAAAATACCATATAGATCCTATGAAGAAGCATTGGAAAGTGCTTTGAGGATTGATCAAGCCATCATTGACAGTGGCAGAAGGGTCTATGGGTCAAAAGAAAGTTAACAAAGGAAGACACAGGGAACAATGCTCCTATCATCAAAATTCTTAAGAACAATAGAAATGCAACCACATACAGGGTAACAGATCAATCCCCAATCAAGAAGGTAAGAGACGATTACAATGGAAGAGACCGTTATCCTCCTAATGTCAATGCAATTGACTGACCTAGAAACAATGGGTATTACCCTAGGGACAATGATCAAAGTTGGAACCACAACAGAAATGGGAATGATAGAAGATATGAGAGACCCCCATATGAGTACAACCAATTCTGTTCTTTTCATAGAACAAGGGGGCATAACACATAATCTTGTAGAGAATATAACCAATTTATAGCGAGGTTATCAGAAGACCAACAATGATTGTTCATAGAAATGTTCTTGAACCGATAGGAAGTCACACTAAATAACAAGGGCATGAGACAAACCCAAGCCCTAATAGCCCTGTAAAATGCAAACATGAGAATCTATCAAGATCCCTTTCCCGCACATAAGGATGCAGAGACATCAAACCAAAATGAAGTAGCCCAAGGTAGCAACATTGGCATCCCACCGAAACTAGGACAAAAAGGTGAAGCTAGGATGATGGGATTAGTTTAGATTCTACACAACGAAGAAGAAGAGGAAGATCATGAGAATGAAAATGAACAAATTGAAGTATATGAGGGTGCCGTTTCAGTAGTGGAACCAATACCAACTCTGATTGGACCTTATGAACTCATTGAAGACCTAAAGAAGACATATGCTCACATTTTATTCATTGACTTGCTCAGGAATTCCTCTTCACATCTCTCAATATTACTAAAAGCCACAGGGTCAAAATACCTCGACCAAATTACACCACCACATAGTGAGCAGATCAATCATGTGGACTATGACATTAGCCCACTAAACTCAGAACTCAATGATCTAGGGTTCTTCTTCAACTTAAAGAAAATGCCTTCTGAGGCTGAGTTAACTAAGAAACGAGACCCTACATTGTACTTACAAGTTTGGATTTATGACACTTGCATTAAATGAACCTTAATTGATGATGGAGCCACAATGAACATAGTTCTGTTCTCCCTTCTAGAGAGAATGGGTTATGGGCAAACAAATATCACCACTTCATGACACACACTAAGTGGGTACGATAACCTAAAGGCCGCTACGATAGGGAAGATCACCCTTCCCATAACTCTAGGGCCTAAGACTATTCCAACAACATTCTACATCATCGACAAGGACACAAGATACAATTTACTCCTTGGCGGGCCATGGATCCATAGGATGAAAGTTGTGCCATCAATGTTATTTCAAGAAGCTTGATTCTTAAACTTGGGGAAGGTCTACGTCAAAAAAGGGGATCCAAAACCTTTCAGCATGTTAAAGAAGAACACATCAAATAAGTGTATAGGCATCCCCATAGATTATGAACTTCCCACCAACAAATTGACTGTCCCTAGTCCTACGCCTCAATCAATATGCATCAAACGAATAGAAACTCTAGAGAAAAACCATAAACACTGGGGAGATGAAAACTTTAGAAGATGAGGTACCATCAAAACCAAAGGAAATTGTTCCCAATGAAAAGACAATTAAGATCATGGAATGGATAGAGCAGGACAGACCTCTCCAAATCCCTCTAGAAGTGCTCATGATCAATTTTCAAATTGCCTACAAGTTCTTCCCTTGTATAGGGGAGAAACCACATAGAACTAAAGGTCTGATGTTTGAAACCACTACATTGGACTTGAGAAATGCGGACCCACATGCTTTCTCAGATCCTGAGGTAGACATAACAGAAAGTTACACTCCTTTGTCACCTTTAAGTGAATCGCATGTCCCAGACACACTAGAAGAGATAGAATCTTACGAGCCTCTCACACTAATAGAGGATTCATATTGACCATTGACACCCATGGAGGAGGTGCATTCTTTTGACAACGAATCAACCAATGCAATAGGAATGCTACTTAGGATGTTCATGGTGTCTCAACTGCAGGAGAAGCCAACCACCTTTGCCTCAGTTCAATCAAATGAACTCAGTGAGTGGGAAGCACCTTTAGTAAAAATCAAAATGGTTGAAAGACTTCCCCATGAAGATGAAAAAAGTTAGGGAACATTTCACAAGGAGTGGAAAATAAGAGTGTCAGTTGGTACTGATGATCCTATCATCTTTGAGTTGCCAGGAAGTTATGTCAGATATTCCATGGATTTAAGACTAGAACCAAATGGGAGGAGTATAAACTTTGTCCCTCCTGATGAGCAAAGGGATCCACAAACACCCCTCAAATTATTTCAATTCTTACAAAGTGTCCAAGTTAGACAAGATGTAAAGATATAAATGCAAGAACAGTTCGACCTATTAGAAGAATTATTGAGATGAGATGGAGTCCTTTATTGGACCCCTTCCCACCAACAAGCCTTTCGAGACTTACTTAGTCTCACACTGCCAAGGGAAACTACTGAGTTGGAAACAATAGAATCAAATGATAAACCCTACATAATAGGAGCACTTGTCCTAAGAAGAGGTAGCACTGTTGGGAATTAAGGTGTCTCAACCTTGGTAATTACTAGTGTAGACACCTAAAATTAGACTACTCTGCAAACCAATTTTCCGTACCTTGCACTCATCTACTCCCCCAATCTGCATATCCCTGGTGATCAATTAATTCACCTAATTGATCCATTTAACCTTACAACCCTATCCTATCAATTAAATGAATATTCCTAATATTCATTTAGATGATTTGTCCATTTTCCTAATCCCTGATTAATTAGATAAATCTTGATTATCTGATTAATCTAAGCTTATGTTAATTAAGAAAACACTTAATTAACCTTGTCTCCCACTCATCCACTAAATTGAATTTAAAATTCACTTGTCCCCCACTCTCATCCACTCACTGAATTTAATATTCAGTTGTCCCCCACTCTCATCCACTAAACTGAATTTAATATTCGGTTGTCCCCCATTATCCTTCACTCTCCCCAAAGATGAATTATTTATTCATCCACTCCTCCACTCTTCCCAAAATGGGAATTTTTAATTCATCCACTAAGGAATAAAAGACTCACTTTTATTCCTAGCCTTTGATCTTGTCAGATGAATCCTGATCCTCCATTCTCATCTCTAAAATCCTATAAATAGGACCCCTCTCTAGGCCATTAGAGAGACCATTCCATGCACCAAATCTCTGCCCAAATCTCTCCAGGGAGACCACTTGGAGGCATCAGAACTCTGTCAAAATCAGTCCACAAGCTCCTAATCCTATCAAACCTCTGCCAAAATCTTGGCTCAACCCCATCCAATTCATCATCTAATCTCATCTACATTGTGTTGTGAGCATTTGAGCAATCCACATATACACACTAATCAGGGAAATATCTAAGGAGCTCTATTGGGTGCAAGCTCCTTCCCGCATGGATTTATGAGGTCATAATGGAGGTATAATCATTTGTTTATGCATTAGATTAGTTCAAATCTTCAGTTTGATTTCACTGATTACATTTTGGCACACCCGCTATTGAATCCAATCGTCAATTTGAGAAGGTTTGTTGTCAAAATCTTCTTTTTCTAACAATTTTTGCAAGTTTTGGTGATAAGATGTTGCATGTTACATCCTACGCAAAAACAGACATCATTTTTGCGCTCCGGACGTTGATTCCATGAATTTTGACTATAAACTTCGATATATTTTTTGAATTTTTTTTGAAAATTTTTAGGGCCACAGGCCATACCGTATGAATCCGTACTGTATGAATCTGTACCATACAGCATCTGCGGCCCCTGGTGCACTGACCCACGCTTTTCTGTGTTGCAGGGATTTTTTTGACTGTTTGCAGGAGTTTAACAGTTTTTTTTTTGTTTGAAGGTTTTTGTTGGGCCGCCGACACCCCACTACCGCTTCCTCTACACAGAGCCACCCACTGGCCGCCGCTGTGACAAACACTCTTAGTCCTCCCGCCCCGACCACCACCTCAAACCAGCACTCCACCTGCCACCCACAACTCCCCTATCTGTCGCCGAAACCTCCTGCAAAGCTCTCCCGCCGCCCACTGCTCAAACCCCCGACCTCCAACCTCCCCCGCAACTCCCTTTCCTGCACCAAACACACAACAACAAACAAAAAAGAATAAAACCCTAAACCACCGATGCAAGGAGGGAAAGGGGCTTATAAGCCCCTTTCGTATCTTTTTTTAATTTTTTTTGGCCAGATTCTAGCCCCTGGTCATATCAGCGACCAAGGGCCTTTTTCAAACATAAACTACCAGTCAACAGCAAACCACCGGAAATAACACTTGCATGTGACCAGAGTCATCTAACCGCCAGAGGTTTATTTGAAACAGTCAGTTTGACCTATCTTGCCTCCTGCATACCAAAATCAGCTTTTTTTTCAAACTGGCACAACTTTCGCATACGAAGGCAGATTTTCACAAACTTGGACTCGTTGGAAAGCTGATGAGGCGAACGTCATAGTTGTGAGGTTTTTATCAGGTGATTGTAGTTTTTTCCTGCCTATTTTATCAGTCAAAGTCAAACTTGCATCTAAACTTCAAATCATCATATCTTTTGCAATTTTGATCGAATTTTCACGAATTTTTTTTTCAAATTGCATAGAATTTCATGTAGAATCTGTTCATGCAATTAGTTTTCTTGTATCAGTTCTTTTTTCATCAAATTTTCTCAGATCATCACTTTTTGCATCACAATCTCTTTGGCAAGTCTACTTGCTCTGTTTTCATTTTTGTGACTTATAGGTGATCATTCGAGATTGGACAAGCATCAGGAGTAGTAAACACAATTAATTTGGACAATTTAATCAGGTGCCTTCGTTTCATCCTTTATCTCATAATCTTGTTTTCATCACACATTTCAATTTGGGCCTCTAAAATGAACATTGTTTGATCAATCACATATTGAAATCGGGCTTAAAACAAATCAGTGTCTTCAATCACACCTTGAAATTGGGATTTAAAAAGAACCATTGCTTGATTTGTTTTCATCACATTTCAATTTTCTAAGGTCATTTAATCAACTGTGAGTGTGAATCAAGTGGGTGTGTGTATGCTCTCTCCTCGCACCGCAAGGTGATCTTGGAGATCAAAAACACCTCACTTGATTCACTTTTGTCAATCCCTTTCCTAGGAGGCCTGCTAGGCGATTTCATCACCCCTAGGGACGACCTCATTCGAGGCTGAATCGAAAGACACCCTCTTTGAAACCAGAATCCTGTCACTCTCGGCTAAGCCCCAAAGAACTTTCTACCTTTGGGAAGTGAAGGTGAAGGGTGGGTTACCCCCTTCTCATGGCTGTGTGGCAAGATTTCATTTTTAAATTCCTAGTCAACCTCGCTTCAACATTGACCAAACCTAACTGGCCATACCTTACATCAAACTAGGCATTAGGGCATGTTGATTTTCTTTGCAAGTGTGCTTGTTTAATCAATATCATATTCTTCCAATTCAAAATTCAAAGTTGCTTGTGTCTTGTGTGAGTGCTTCTTGTTTATACATGTGATCATTTGCTAAATCTTGCCAAAATCAAACTAAAACATCAAACACATAAAACAAGTCCTTCCAACACATTCAAACCCAATCACACTCATCCTAATCACCCATTCTTAACCACCTTAGTCCTAATCACATCATAATCATCCCTCATCCCCCTTCATCCCATACTATCCCCAACAAAATGGATCTTTATGCAGCAATACGACAAGTGCAAAGATTTAGAAAAGTCTATGAGAACATGGATCCTAATGCTAAGGAACAATTCAAAAATGACCTTAAAGATAATCCATTAGCACACCTCATCATTGGAGAATTCAAAACCCCATCTCCATCCACATCATATCAATCATCATTCTTTCAACCTTCATACCAACCTACCTCATGCAATCCATCATCCACCAAACCTCTTGAACAACCCCCTCTCATAAGTCCAGAACCATCATGTAGCCATGTTCAAACACACATACGTCAAGCACCTATCACACCCATCCAAGCACCTATCACACCTATTCCAAAACATACCAGTTCTACACCAAGACCGACCTCAAGTTCCCCACCGTCTAAACTGACAAACAAAACATTCTCAGAGGATTTTTGGGAAAGATATGCAAAATATGAAAAGTAATGGAGAATTCCAAAATCCACTCATCCATCACCTCATTCATCTACCCATACACCTACGAAGGATGTGATCCAAGGACTACTAGCTGAAAGTCAACCATGTCCCCAAAGTCTTGTCCTTGACCTTGCCAAAGATTCTTCCAATACCATGTCAAATCCTACAACCCCTTCATGTCATACGCAACCCCTTGAGTTTCTCAACGAGCCTTCTAACATGCACCAGAGTCAAGGTCCATCAACCATCCATATTGTCAACCAAGAACCTATCCATGATCTATCCACTTCCATTCAAGAAGAACAAGAGATATGTCAAGAGCACACCTTAAAGCATGTGGAAACATCCACCCCTAGTCTAAGTCAAGCTCAAATCCCTTTCATGCAACCTATCCATAATATGTGCCTTTTCTATGATCAAGATGATATCCATAATATTGAACCTCTCCATGAGCCACTTGATCCTATCCATCCCCCAACAACCATTCACGAGCACGCTATCCAAATTCAACCTATCCATAATATGTTTCTTTTCCATGATCAAGATGATAGCCATAATGATGAATCTATCCACGAGCCACTTGATCCTATTCATACCCCTACAACTATTCATGAACAAGACATCCAAGACCTACATGCTTTATCCAATGAAAGTCTTGTTGACCTACTTCAGCATTCACCCCGTTTCATGGCCTTCCTTCAAAGCAAAGAGATCTCTTCCTCTAGCCATAATCCCACAACATCCATTTGTCATGATGAGACACTTGTCCCCCAAGTAAGCATAAAAGATCAACCAAATAACTTAGATCTTAGTGAACACAATGCTAATCACGATCCTAATGATTCTCCTTCACCATCCATTATTGACCATGCTACAAAGCCTCCACCATATATCCTTGGTCTTACTACCTTCATGCATGAATGTTTTTTCTTAGAACACTAGCAACCATCATCCACTATCTCGCCTTCTCCATCCAATAACGAACTTGTGTCTAGTGTTCCACCTACACATAATCCCGCTGTCCACCGTATACTCCAGCATATGAACTATCAAGGTAAAGGCTTAGGCCTTCATGAACAAGGTATTTTGGAGCCTATCCATGTCAATGTTCCTCCACCTTCATACTGTCTTGGATACATACCCCAAGGTGCACAAACTCAAGATGTTGGTACTTCCTCCACTCCTCCTAAGTCTACCACTTTCCATCGCAAACACTATCATATCCCCAAAACATATGTCACCATTCCACCTCCATCATCCTATACTTGTCAAAAGCATGTGCTCATACACTTGCCACCCTCCACTTTACCTCCACTCCATCCAACTCCCAATGTCCCTCCATCCACCTTGCCACCGTTGCTTTCGACACCTAACATACCTATCATTCATAAGTATCCTTACATCCCTAAACATGGCCAACAAAAGCACACATCATTTAAGCATATAGCTTCCAATCATCCCATCCACTCCACCCACCCCATGGGATTCAAAAGCAAAAAGTTTGATGCCTTTATCCATAAAGCTAAAAATCCTACCAAAAATCCTATTGGTCTTCATACCTTAGGACATAAAGAATCAAAATCAAAGCAAAGTTCATCTAAACAACCATCAAAACCCTTACCTCCAAATGCAAAGCCCAAAAGCAAAATGGTTTGGGTCCCTAAGAAAATAGCTAGCAAGTCAAATGAGGCATCCTCATCCACATCTCAGGAATCCCAACCACCTATATCCATCCAATAGCCTACTTCCATCCAAAACTTCCATTCCCTTCAAAAATCCCACAAGCAAAACAAAAGCACTAAAAATACTAAACCTATGTGGGTTCCTAAATCACTTCATCAACCATCTCCTAAGCAAACATCTCCATTGCTTCCTACACCACCATATCATCAAAAGTTTTAATGTTTATCACGGTGTGTGTAGCCGTTGGTCAAGGTTCCTTTCCACTTCACAACACCTCCACATAACTACATCTTCCCATCTTACATCCATTATCCTACACATCTTCCTCATCCTATGCCTATGGTCCATGTTTTTGCATAAGCCTTCCCTCCATATTCTGCATCATAATCCACTATCTACCTACACCATCTCACTTTCATATGATCCCCTACCAACATCTGTGAGAGCATTGGACATGGTCCATTCGACAGTATCTATCTAGCAGGACTATCACCTTTCAAGGAACTCTATACTTGAGTCTTTCCATATCCACCTTCTCCAATCTCACTATTCAAAAAAAACAAAAAAAAGAAGAAAGAGAAAAAAAAAAAAAAAAAAGAGAACAGTAAAGAAAAATCCCTTCATCCAATGGTGAAAACTAGGCAAACAGGCGCCTTGGATAAGTACCATGATGAAAACCTGGCAAATAGGCGTCATGTGTAAGTTGATCTTCTATGTCACCTACACTTGGGGGCACCTTGTCTCATCAGCGTATCACTCTTCTCCTATCAGTTTCCTTCCATACTATTTCCTATCCTATCGTACCTATACTGTCCAGTCCATCCATCCTAAATCTTCCTTTCCTCTATTTCTTTGGTCTTGATAAAGATTGGGAGCACAATGTTGACAAATGTTTTGAAAGGATCTTGACATACCTTATCCCTCCAAAACATGCAAATCCTTCACCCTCCTCTCATCTTAAGCATTGTCATGAAAACTCCTACGTACTCTACCTACAATGGGGCATGTTACACTTATGTGACATAGTCCTTGGAGATCACATCCTTGTTGCCTTCTATCCACTATTGCTCATCCTCATAACCATACTGTATCCAACTACAGCTCATATCCATTTCCATATCTATACCATATCCAAGTGTGCCTCATATCCATATCCATATCCATATCCATACCATATCCAATTGCAAGTCTATCCTTAATCCATGCCAATCAAGTCAAGTCAATCTTGTCAAATGATCCGATCACAATCAGTGCTCTTGATCCTTGTCCGGTCGTAAACCATATCAATCAGTCATAACTATCCTTCGTGTTGCTCTAGGGATACATCACTCCTTGCCATGACAACACTATCGTATATCGTTATCATATGTCTTAGACAGGATGTCGCATTGTTGAAACTAGACCCAGAGTCTTATATGACATACTTCATTCTTGAAACCAGACATCATCAATCTATATCATGGGTTTACCGCTTGACAGGGGCAATACCTTGTTTGTGCCTGCATCATTCGTGCATACTTGCTGACTTGCTTATGTGTGTCATCTTTTTATCTTGCATTCCATATCATTCATCCATTTCTTATGTACTTTCACCTCTAGACTTGGTGTTCCCTTGTCATTGGTATTTAGCACAAAGGCTATCCACACGAAATCCAAGGCAACCATCATAATAAACCATTCCTTTTCCAAAATCAACAAAATCCAAAAACATCAAAAAATCAAAAATCTAAAAACATCAAAAAATCAAAAATCCAAAAACATCACAAATATCAAAAATACCAAAACAATAGAAAACACAAAATTCCAAAAATAATTTGTTCGTCATTACATCTATCATCAATAAGCTTGCACCAGATCCAAGCATCGCATCACCTATCAAAGCATTGTCCTTAATCAAAATCGTCAACTATCAAATCAGCATCAATCGTAACTTGTCACCATCATATCTTGAGCCAATCTTACACCACCAAAACATGATCCAATCATCAATCAATTCTTGCCTTAGGATATATCGTTCCTACGATAGGCAGAATCTATCCAATCATCAATCGATTCTTGCCTTAGGATATATCTTTCCTACGATAGGCAGAATCTATCCAATCATCACTCGATTCTTGCCTTAGGATATGTCGTTCCTACGATGGGCAGAATCTATCACCTCACTATCTATTTTGGCAAAAGATACAATGGTTACTTGTTTGGTTCGTTGGTCTTTTAGTTTTTGATTTTTATCTTTTGTCCTATTCGAAGATCACATCAAAGCTACCTTGATCTTACTATATCATGGTATGTGGTGAAAACATCTAGAATGGGGCATAGTCTTACTTTTGTATGCTGTGCTTGTGGGTTGGTCTCATTACTCCAAGCTAGTATTCATATTTTGATTGATCATAGGGTCAGTTCTAGCATATTGATCTCCTTATGCATCTAAGGTTCATCATACCTTTTTTTGTTCTAAGAGCTTATGCTATGAGTCCCCTTCCCTCGTCAAGACAAGGTTGTACTATCTTGGGCATGCATGGGATCATCCCTTTGTCTGCGTGTCTAGTCCATGCAAATGTTGGATAAACATCATCACCCTGGTCTTCCATACCTTGGTGAACATATCCACTTTGCTATATCAAACCTAGGATTGCTCAAATTCAGTTTCAGCACAATGATCATCTACCAATCTGTCCCAGCCATTTCGAGAGCACAACCGTGTTCTTGCAACCCGCATATCCTCTCGAGGGGGCATCACCCTTACCAATTATCCCCAAGCCCTATTCTTCCAAACCAAAATCTTTTTTCTATCCAATCCATCTCTATGTTTTAACTTCTTTGAAATGATGTTGCTTAGCCGCAACACCATCTCAAAGAGGGGCAAAATGTAGACACCTAAAATTGGACTGCTCTGCAAACCAATTTTCCATACCTTGCACTCATCTACTCCCCCAATCTACATATCCCTGGTGATCAATTAATTCACCTAATTGATCCATTTAACCTTACAACCCTATCATATCAATTAAATGAATATTCCTAATATTCATTTAGATGATTTGTCCATTTTCCTAATCCTTGATTAATTAGATAAATCTTGATTATCTGATTAAGAAAACACTAAATCAACCTTGTCTCCCACTCATCCACTAAACTAAATTTAAAATTCACTTGTCCCCCACTCTCATCCACTCACGGAACTTAATATTCAGTTGTCCCCCACTCTCATCCACTAAATTGAATTTAATATTCGGTTGTCCCCCAGTATCCTTCACTCTCCCCAAAGATGAATTATTTATTCATCCACTCCTCCACTCTTCCCAAAATGGGAATTTTTAATTCATCCACTAAGGAATAAAAGAATCACTTTTATTCCTAGCCTTTGATCTTGTCAGATGAATCCTGACCCTCCATTCTCATCTCTAAAATCCTATAAATAGGACCTCTCTCTAGGCCATTAGAGAGACCATTCCATGCACCAAATCTCTGCCCAAATCTCTCCAGGGAGACCACTTGGAGGCATCAGAATTCTGTCAAAATCAGTCCACAAGCTCCTAATCCTATCAAACCTCTGCCAAAATCTTGGCTCAACCCCATCCAATTCATCATCTAATCTCATCTACATTGTGTTGTGAGCATTTGAGCAATCCACATATACACACTAATCAGGGAAATATCTAAGGAGCTCTATTGTGTGCAAGCTCCTTCCCGCATGGATTTATGAGGTCATAATGGAGGTATAATCGTTTGTTTATGCATTAGATTAGTTCAAATCTTCAGTTTGATTTCACTGATTACACCTAGTATTAATTATTTGATTATGTATTTATTTAATTGCCTATGATGTATTTTGGGTTGCACATCCTGTTTCGTCATTTAGTGTGAAGTGGCATAGTGAGTTGTCACTCCACTTGTAATGTGACTAGGATGGTCAACTCATCCCAAGTGGACATAGGCATCCCATATTGTGGGAGAGCTTTTCTACCATGTGTTGGCATCTTGTGCAGTGTGTAAGGAGTTATGATGCATAAGTGTTATGGCGGATTCCTATGACAGATTCTATGACGCGTAAGAGTCAAAAATAGAAGATTTTATGACAGGTGAAGACATGTGTCAAAGAGCATCTTTGGGTGCCCAAGGGAGGTTATGACATGTTGTAAGAGGAATATGCTATTTTTAGTCAGTGTATGACAGATTGTCTTACAGCTGTAAGTGCTGTCAGTTATGACAGATTCTATGACAGCTGTAAGGTGTGTAAGAGCATCTGTCGTAGCCTATCTTGGGAATAGGCACCCACTTTGGGATGGGTGATATGACAAGTGTAAAATCCATGTTGTGATGATGGACAAGTGTCCTTAGGCACGGGTTTTGGTCCATGAGGCCAAGATGGATGCCCATCTCAAGAAGGTTCCATTTTTGCCTTGTAAACTCTATTTAAACAGGTGCTTGGATGGGAGATGCATAGTGTAATTGACAGGTACTATTATGCTGCCAGAATATCTCCAGACATGAGTGTCGAATACTCCTGAGAAGACTTACATTACAAGTGTGTTGTAAACATTCTTTGTTTTGATATTACATTGTGTAGGTTTTGGAGTGTGGGGTTTTTCAGCCGAAAGGGTTTTCCCCACGTTATATCTTGTCTCTCTCTCTCTCTCTCTCTCTCCCTTCTGTCTACATTCTGTGTGTATGTGTATTGCTGCAATATCTCTATTGTTCTGTTAACATCACTGTAATTGTAAAGGTTGTAAATAATTTGCATACATCTCTCCTCATTAGATTAGTGTAGGAAGCGATTTCTGCACACCTAGCTTCCTTTCAAGCACGAAAAATAAGAAAAGAAGATGAAAAAGAGCTTTTTCAGAAGATTGGAAAGGACCTTACATGGTTAAAGAAGACGTCAGAAATGGTGCCTATCTCTTGTGCACAATGGAGGGAGAGGAATTTGGTGAAATAATCAACGCCTTTCACCTCAAGAAATACTGTCTAAAAACAAAAAAAAACCATAAAACATAAAAATACAAAAAAATTATAAAAATAAAAATGTCAAAAACCATTTGTTTCTTGCATTTTAACATCATTTTGTTCATCTTGCATTATAGTTAGTGACTTGCTCTTATACTATTTTCTTTTCAGTAAGGAGTCTAATGTTGCCTAGATATACGTTATCCTTCAGGACTTAGGCATTCCCCATTTTCACAATCTCCATTATCCCCAAAAAGAGAAAAGTGTGTTAGTTCCTCATGAAAAGAAAGGATAGAGAAAGGATAAAGTGTGAAAACAAGTAAAGTAAACATAGACTCACACGGGTCACCAAGCTTCTAGTCAGGGTCAAGCTATTGCATCATGTTATTAGAATGAGGAGGTCTAGGAACCACATGTGGACCCTCAGGAACATCATGAACATCATCTACATCATTATCATCATTAGAATCATCATCCTGTGCATCCTCTAGTAGGCCCTCGTTTATTGAATCATCCCCATCAGGAGCATAGTCCTCCTTAGTAGACTCAAAGTCTGAAACCACAATGAGAGCTCAGGAAGGAGTCCCTCTCCCTCCCCTCTGTCCTCCTCTCGAAGATCTAGGAACTCTGGTAATGAAGATTCTACGAGTCAAAGGAGTCCAAGTAACTATCCTCTAACCAACCTCACCCATCTCATAGATAAATATGTAGCAGGTAGGTACTGGGGGCAAGTCCTCAGGAAAATCCTCACCAAACTATTGTAAGACGCATTGGACACGATGAACCTTGACTAGACCATTACGGTCTGAAAGCTCTGCCACCTCGCGATAGTGCTCTCTGATCTCACCATCATGTGACCATGATCCCTTCAAATCCACATAAGGATCAAAAATCATATCCTCATCCATTAGAGTAGCTATAGTCTATAGAGAAACATCAAAGTGACCCACATGAACCCATCTAGCTGCTCTCAGAAGTCATCTATCAGGGATTAGAACAACCTTCTGATAAGGCTTGATGTGCTTAAAGATCCAAGTCATAACCAAAGAAGAGTGGCTAAAATCAAGAGCCCCTCATCGTGTTATACAGTAGAAGTCTCTGTATGGCCAAAATATCTGGCCCCCAAGCATGGACTCTACCCTGCTCAAGACCCTCTATAATTGGTGCCCAACACCATCTCAAATGAGCCAAGGCCTTATCTCCAGACAGCCTTGATGCGATCAAACCAATCAAGAACTTCCTCAAGAGAGGAATGCGAAGTTGTGGCACAAAAGGAAGATGAACCCCTGTCTGATCCTCAGGATGACTAACCCCCATAAACTATGCCCAAGATGTCTTGTCCTCAAAGGACTTGCTAGAAGGCAGGACGAGAGGATGTCCTCTCATAGGAACTCCAAGTATGCGATAAGCGTCAAATAGAGTGATAGTCCACTCTCTTGAGACCTATGGAAACTTGAATGTGTTTCAATCTACATCCCAGTATGTCAAGATGTCACAGAAAATGCGTGCCGCAAGATGAATAACTGGCACATGGAAGACTCTAGCTAAACCTACCCTCCTTAGAATAGCACGATCATCATCACTTAGAGAAGCAAACATCTCTGAGAGCCACAACTGCTCTTAGCAAGCATTCCATCGAATGCACATGTCCTACAAATCGAAAAGAACTTTAGATTAGATCTCGTCAACTCGCAAAAATCCTAAAAATCGTAAAACTTGCAGAAAATCTCACAAAAAAAGCATATAAACCATCAAAAATTGCAATAAATAGGCAGACACAGTAGTCAAATTAGATCAAAACAGAGTGAAATGAACATCAGAAAACATCAAATTTCAAGCAAAATTTACCCAACAGGGTCAGCCCCCAGGCGACCCAAATGTCAATAGGATCTCCCCTCGGGTGACCCTATTGTCTGCAAGATCTCCCCCCGGGCGATCCTGTTGTCAGACAGATCTCCCCCTGGGTGAACCACCTGACAAAAGGGGTGACCCTATGTGGAGATCCCTCAAACTAAAAATGCTCTAAAAACCTCATTTTTCATCTGATTTTAGTAAATGACAAAACAAAGACAATGCAACAAGAAGAATCACCAAAAAAAGACCATTTCAAGAGATTTTTCATAAAATTCAACCTAGGGTTTAGAGAAGAGTATTTCACTATTTGCATATCTGATTCTTAGTGGCTAAAGAAGAAGCGACCATCTTCACGATCTCCTCGATGATATCTTCCCAACGACTGTTCACATGATCAATCCCATCACCGATTCACTCCAATCTCACTAATTTTGCTTGCCCTTAGCTTAGTTTCTTTTATGCATTCTTCGACTAGTTTTTTGCTTTTATGCATCTTCCGTGCATCATTTTGCATGCATTTATTCTTACATGTCTCACCCACAAAGGCAAGCAACTAGTCGGACTCTCACGATCTATGGTAAGTTCATCATTTCAGTTTTCATTATTCATTTTGATATATTTAGATGCTGGGCTAACACTAGTTATTGTAGGTACAATTGCAGAAAATTAATAATAGGTAAGGCCTAGTTCAGTAACAATACATACCTTTCATGTAAATTACCTTCCCCGAGGGGGCAAAAATATGTAAGCACAAAAATCACGCACAACCTCCACGAGGAACCCTATGATGATATATGATCCTTGTCACATACATGTAAGCATGAAATTCTATCCTCTAAGCACTAGACCTCTTGGTGATGTGTCATTTCTTTCATCTTGCGTTGTTTCTTCTTTGTCGTTTCCCCTCTCTCTTTGTCGTCAACACTTTTTGACTCTTTTGTGACACTTGTCAATTTGCATTTTCTGAGCTTTCGACCTTATTCCTAAGACTTGTATGAGTCTTGTAGGTGAGTTTTCACCTTTCCCCTATGTTTTTCACCTTCTCCACCCTCTAGAAGCCTTCTAGAGGTCCCCTAGACCCATCTCCCACTTTCAGTTTTCAGTTTCACTCAACCAATCCAAATCTCCCCCTATAATTTCCAGATCTCCCACCGAGAGATCCTACGTTGCAAGTGGAGGTTTGGATTCTTGCACATGATTGACCTATTTCTGGAGGTAGATCCCCTCCTTTTCATCTCCTCTACCATCTCCCAACATGCATTTCCTTCCAAACCCCTTTCTTTTTGGATCTCGTGCCAGGCAACCCTCAAAATGCAGGATCTCCCCCCAGGTGGCCCAGGGTTGCCCCCCGGGTGACCCATGGGTGACCCTACTGGTGAAAGGGGTGACCCATGGGCGACCCTGTCTTGTTTCTAGCTGTGGAAAAACTCAAGTTTCTAACTCAAAATAGCTCCGTTTTTGCCCATTTTTCTTCTAGTTTGCATGATTTTTGATGCCTACTATGAAGTTGACTATTTAATGCACCCACACATGCATAATTAACTCCATTTGATCTAAAATTAATAACTCATTCTCTTCCATGCATTCTTCTAACTCCATTTCTTTTCTCTAGTGATAAGCTATTATTGAATTATCACTCCCAAATTAATTGAGTTCACTGGGTAATCAATCCAGTTCACTCCATAATCAATCCTTGTTAACTCATCAATCAATTGAGTTAACTTCTCAATCAATTCCATTCTTCCAACCTATAAGTACCCCCCTCCCTCAAGCACAAAGGGAGATAAATTCATTGTGCACATAGCTCTTGCTAAGTTTTTGCTCTCTAATTAGCATTCTCATGCTCACATAGGATGAAGGTGCCTTTTATTTATTCATTGTTCATCAAAGATTTCACATAAATCTCTTCAAGCATCGTCACGCTACTTCAATCAAGCCATTGTGCTCATCAATAGCTCTCATTGAGCTCATTTCATAAAGCTTCCAAAGCTTCTTTTTCTTCTTTGTGTTGTCTCATCACCAAGAGGTCTTCCCATTGCTTCAAGATGATACAAGGTTGCCATCAAGGATCTCTGAGGGTAGTGGAGGCTCACAAGTCTTCATAGTTTTAGGTTCCTCTATGCTTTTGTCAATTAGTAGTAATTAGAAAATTGAAATTGCTCTTGGGATTGGTAATTTATTGCTTTTTCCTTTATAGAATAGTCAGATCTAGCATTTTAGAAGTAATTTGCCTTCATAGTTTAAATTCAATTACTTGCAATTTCCTTTTCTAGATTAAATCATTTCAAAACATTCGAAAACCCAAAAAACATAGAATAATTACATTAGGTAAAATTTATTCTAAATTGCATTCATATTTCCTTTCCTAGATTAAAAAGCATATTTATTTCCAAAAATACCAAAAAAGCACAAAAACAAGTTTTTCATGTCATATAGTTGCATTCATAAAAATATAGAAAAGAACAAAAACATTAGGCATTTAGATACATTGCAAACCCTTGATATCATCACAAGGTCAACCACGGTCAATAAAAGTCAAACCCTTGATATCATCACAAGGTCAACAAAAGTCAACGCACAACTAAACCCTAGGTCAAACACCTATCTCTTGTCTTGGCTCATGAATGTGCCCAGGGTTAAGAGGTGAGTGGGCGAGGGTAGTCCTAGGTGAGATTGAAGAATTTCATCTGAGACCTCAACAAGATCCGCTTGTCTTACAACAACTAGAGGCATTTCGACAACTTCAAATACAACGTGCAATCATCCAATGAATTGAAAGACAAGAAGCCATCAACGAAAGTAATAGCTTACCCACATAGAGGTGGAATAATAGAAACCCTAACAGATGAAGAGTAACTAGTGACCCTTCTGATCATAGGGTTATCTCTACAACAACACTCATCGAATGAAACATACACATTAACACACAACAACAAAGGTCCCAAGATGTGTCGATCCCTCTCTGCGAAGTCTAGCTCTCCAGCGACGTAGACCGCTGTCGTGTCTTGCCTCCTCTCAACTGGCTACTTCCAAGAGAGTGAGAGTGATGTGGTGGTTCACCCCGTGGCAAGGAGGGAAGGGTCCGTGTGCATGCCAAAATCTGACCTGATAGCCCCAGGCAATTGGGGTCATGATTTTGAGCGTATAGGGTCATACCAAGACCAAGCAAGAAATTTGACACCATCTCCTTGAGCTTACCCCCATCTTGACCATTAATTTCCTTGGCCATAGAGAGGATTCTACATACCATTTCCTCAGCAAAGGATTCTGAATCTTAGAATCAATCAAGGAAATGAAGCTCTCCATAGCTTCATCTCCTGAAACTTTGGGCTTCCTGAAGCAAGGGGTGTATGCTCGCTTCTTCCTTCCGCCTACCATCTTTCTGGTCATCTTTCTCTGTACTTTCCATCACCAGGGAGAGAGGGTCTCTACCATGCCTTTCCCTTTCGATCTTGCACCCATTGCTTGCATCCTCATTCACCATTTTTTATCCCTCAAACTGCCAGAGATTAACTGGCGAAAAGAAACTGCCAGAAGGTAAATAAACTAGGCTACACACAAGGCGCTAATCTCTACTTATGACATACCACCCATTCTAATAATTATCCAACCTGGCCACTATCCCATTGCATGCTCGACTCCTTGGTTTCTTAATTGAGTACAACTTGAATGAACTTGACCATTATTAGGCGGGTGCTCCTTTATATCAAATTGAACTAACTTGATCAAAGTTGACGGGTAAATTTTTTTTAGATCTCTTTCTCCAGCTATGCTTCTATTCTCTGCATCGATACCTTGATTGGATACTCAGTCAACAACTTGATTCCCAATTCTCTTTATGTGTGATGCCTTGAAGTCCAAAAACCCGCTTCTCAACTTCCTGATATCTACCACTACTTGTTCCAATCTCTAGTTGTTAGTTGAGTTCTTGTTGGTCATTTCTATCACTAACTTTGAGTCCCCTTTGACCCAGAGCCTCTCCCAATTGTGCTCTTTGGCAATTAAAAGGCCTTTCCAGAGAGCTCTTTCCTCAGCTAAGTTATTGGAATCTATGCCAAGATCTAGGGCAAAGTATCTTAGGGGCTGCCCCCTAGCATCTCTAAAAATTTCCCCTCCCCCTACCTTCCTTGGGTTGCCCCGGGAAGCACCATCAAAATTAAACTTAATCCATCCTACATCTGGGGGATCCATCTCACCATCTTTTTCTTCATCCTCTTTGGCATTATTTTTCCAGAGCAACCAAGCCAAAAGAATCTTGGCCACTCATTGGCCAATTTAGCCTCCCCTTCCCAAACTCTCTAGTCCTTCTTCCTTGTTTCTCCAAGCTCATTGATGGCATTTTCTATAAGATCCCATACTTTGTCTAAACCTCTTTCCTTCTCTGAAAATATTCTTTTGTTCCACTCTAACTAGAGATTCTAGATGACCAGAGCCGAGATTACTTCCCAAATAAAGTGTAGCCCTTTACTTTTGAGTTTGAAACTCTAGCTTTCCAAAAGCATGTTTATATCCCTTGGGGTGACCTAGACAAGCTTCCATCGGTTTAGGACCCTACTCCAAATCTCCTGAGTAAATTCATAATGTAGGAAGATATGCTTGCCATCTTCACCCTCTTTCTTGCAAAGTACATAGTGGGAGGGGCCTGATTTTCCAAGCTTCACCAATCTATCACCATGTGAAAGCTCTAGCTTTCCAGGAAATCCATAAAAAAACATTTGCTTTGGGCATCCCTTGATTGTTCCAGATTTTTGAATACACTGAAGAATCTATCTACTGTCCATGACTGAAATATCTGGAGTATACTTATTTTATTGAGGCATTGCCTTCCGCAGAAAACATCCACATCCATTTGTCCTCCTCCTCTGAGAACGGGGCCTTACTGATGATTTTAAGAATTTCCTTCCATTGCAAATTTTCCTCATCCAATAGGCCTTTTGACATCTTCCAGGCCTACTTATCTTCCTTCTTCTCCTTGTAGTCCTTCACCAGAACCCCCATCCTAGACTTGACCAAGGAGGCCAGCTGAGAAAAATGAACATTAGTCTTCAGAGGATTACCATCGGCCCACAAGTCCTTCTAGAACTTTACCTTATCCCCTACTCCTACTTTCCAAGCTAGATCAGGAATCAAAGATCTTGTACAAATTTTCAGGAAGTTCCAAATATTGGAACCTGAAGGGAGGGTTATATTATCATTAAACAAAAATTCTATTTGGTTTTGTAGATATTTGGCTTGAAGTACTTTACTCCACATTCTATCCTTTTCCATGTATGCCCTTTAGCCCAGTTTGGCCTCGAGTACTCTATTCATGTTTTTCAAATTACGGAATCCTAACCCACCCAACCTCTTGGGTTTGTAGACTTCATCCCATTTCACAAGAATGTACTTAAACTCTTCTTTTGTCCCTCTCCAAAGGAAAATTCTTTGAGTCTTTTTGATGGTTTTAGCCACCTTGCTAGGGATTTTGAATACTGACATGGTGTAAATGGGAACCACTTCTAGAGAAGAATTGATCAGGTTAATTCTTCCAGCAAGTGTCAACCACTTCCCTTTCTAGGAGGCCAACTTTCCCTTAACTTTATCTACCACTTTACTTCATTCCTCCTCAGTAGGTCTTTTGCTGACCAGGGGAAAACTGAGGTAGTTGTTGGGGAGATGGCTAACTTTGAAGCCCATAATTCTTTGAATCTCAACTACGTTAGGGCACAAATATTTGAGAAAGAAAATGTGAGACTTACATGGATTGACCTTTTGTCCAGCTGCTAACTCGAAAGAAGACATATTTTTCTTGAAACCCGAGGCCTCTCTTGCCGTGTCTTCTCCAAAAAGAAGAGTGTCATCTACAAATTGGAGATGAGTCAAATTAGGACAACCACTTGAAACTTGCAATCCTCTAATTTTTCCTCCACTCTAGCCTTCTTTAATGCATAGCTTAATGCTTCAGACACTATTAGGAAGAGGAAATGGGATAATGGGTCCCCCTGATGCAATCCTCGCTTAGCTGGGAAGAATTCAGAGGCTCTACCATTGATTAGGACGGCATATTACACTGAGGATATGCAACTGAGTATCCATTACACCATTCCTTGCTAAACCCCATTTTCTCCATTACTAAAATTAGAAACTCCCATGAAACTCTATCATAGGCCTTGTTCATGTCTAGCTTGATTAGCATTCCTTCTTTCTTTTTTTCCTTGATTGAGTGGAGAGTTTCATGCACTAGTACTACACCATCCAGGATTTACCTGCCCTTTAATAACCCGCTCTGGTCCTCTGTGATTACGCCTTCCAGACAAGCTTTTAGCCTAGTTTTCATTGCTTTAGTGATTATTTTGTAAATTACATTACATAATGCAATTGCTCTTTAAATTCATCAAAATATTTGGGATTTTTGACCTTGGGGATAAGGGCAATGAAAGTCAAATTCCACGAATTCATCATGGCCTTTCTGGATCTGCATTCTTCTGCACCCAGCCACACATCATCAGCCACAAAAGCCTAAAATATTTGAAAGAAACCTTTGAAAACCATCTGGCCCAAGTGCTTTCATAACCCCCAAGGAGAAGGCTACATTATTAATTTCCTCCTTAGAGAAGGAAGCCAAGAGTTTGGCATTATTGTCCTAATCGATTAGAAAGGGGATGTTAGCCAAGAAAGCATTCTAAGCTTCTAAGTTTCTGTCTTAAGAAACTCCCAATAAATTTTGGAAGAACATCCTACCTTCCTCCCTTATAGCATCCATGTCTTCCACCATCGATCCACTAGGTAGAGGGATCTTCAATATCTTGTTCTGGTTCTTTCTGATATTAGTGGAAAGATGAAATAATTTAGTATTGTTATCCCCTTCCTTCAACCATTTGACCCTAGATTTCTAGAGCTAGAAGATTTCCTCCATACGTAGTAGCCAATTGAGCTTTTCTACCTTATCAAATTCTTTTTCCCTACTCTCTAGGGTCAAACCATTAGTAGGATTTCTCTTTCTACCTCGGCCAACTCTTCCTCTACTTTGGTTTTGCAGGCAAATAGATTCCCAATTTATTTTTTGTTCCACTCTAGGCTAACCTATTTTTGAACTTCATTGAGATTTTTTAAGATCACATACCTTTTGTTACCCTTCACTTCCTTTCTCCACCAACCTTCTAAGGCTTCCCAAAAATCTGGGTGTTCATACCAAAAAGCCTCCATCTTAAATGGAATTCCATTCAGTCTTCAGCAAAGGGAACTTTTTAGTCTTATTGGCCAGTGATTTGAGCCTCCAAAATCACACACTTCTGAGAAAAAACTCACCAGTTCCAATGGCCAATCGGAATTGACCAAAAATATGTCTAATCTGCACAAAATGTTGTCTTCCACGATCCTTCTATTGGTCTAGGTGAACCACCCTTCTTTAGGCAGAATAACAACCAAAGAGAGTTCCTCACAGAGTTTTTGAAATGCATTGGATCCCAAGCTTCCCAAAGATTTGCCACCTTTTTTTATCTTCAGGGGCTAGTATAGCATTGAAATCTCCCCTCAAGACCCACTTTTTGTTGGGATTGGCCTTCCTGAAAGCAATAAGATGATCCTAGCATCCAGCTCTTTCACCTTCCTCATTGGGACCATGAACATTTGAGATTATAAATTTCTCACTCCCTTGCATAAAATTGACGGAAATGGAAATTATATTGTCTTTTGCTAGAATTTCTGAACCAACAAATCTTGATTTATTCTAGGCAATTGCCAAACCTTTGGTCATTCCAACCACACCTACTGCACAACCTTCACTAGACTTCCAAATCCTACTAAAAAGATTAATCATATCTTCCTTATCCATCTTTATTTCTTGCAACATACAGCTATCATGGGCTTCTATCTCTATCAACCGCCTTACCAGACGACGCTTCTTCGGGCCATTTAGGCCTCAGATATTCCAGCTGATCACCTTCATTTTTTAGGAGGGACTTGGAGGTACTCACCTCCCTTCTTGACAAATTTATTTAGAGTGTCCTAAGTGCCTTTTTTGACTTCCAACAAGGCAGTTTTTTGAGCCTTGCTCACATCTATTTTCCTACCTCGCAAAGAAGGGCTCCCCACATCCATCAAAATGTTCTAATTATTTTTCTTCATGCTCCTAGTTTTAGTCTTCCAGTCATTTTCTTTGTCCTCCATCTCTTATTCTTCCTCTGAGGCTTCCACCTTCTTCTACCTTGCCTTGAAGTCTTTACCTGGCAAGCCTTCACTAGAGCCAAGCTTAAAGGCATTATTAGAGTCTTTAAGAATGTCAGGAGGGGTCGAATCACCTTTGACCTTGCTTTTGGAATCTAAGGTCTGGGAAGATTCTCCTTCATTCCCTTGAACCTCTTCTTCATCCTCCTTCGGGGCTTCCACATGTGTTTCCATCGGCCCCTCCACCTGACCATGAAGATCTTCTGATCTGGACTCCTTTTTCTCTTCCTTTGAAGAAGCTTCTAGGGCACCCCGACCATGAGACTTGCTCTTGGGTTCTGGATTCCTTTTACTAGCTCCTAGCTTCTCTTTATCACAAACCCTACCAATGTGCTCGATCTTCCAGCAGCTAAAGCACCTAATGAGGGGCATTCATAATCCAATTCCTGAAGCCAAATCCCAATTGTCGAAGATAACTTAACCGAATGTCAGATTGGCTTGCTTAAGTCTAGTTAGACATAGATCCTTGCATAGGTCACCAATCTCCCTTGTTGGGAGGTATCTGAGCAGGAAATATAGCTTCCGAAGGAGTTTCCAATCAGCTTGAAAATTTCTTCCATCCACAGCTCCTGAGGAAGCTTAAACATATGGACCCACACCAGGGTTTTTTGAATCAATTCTTTTTGGGGATCTAATCCCAACTCCCAATCCCTAATGTACAGACCAACGTTACCCATGAACCATGACCCACCTTTGAGGATATTATCACACTCAAATTTTGATTGGAATATGATATGAAGGAACCCTAACATAAGAAAATTCACTTCTGGTTTGGCTCCCAGCCATTTTCGATCGATCCACTCCTTGATCTTCTTCATTGATGGCCAAATGCTAATGAATTTGGTGATGACTACTTTCTTCCTTAGTTTTTCCACCTTCAAATTTAGAAGTTCGTTTGGGATCACCAATATGGGAATATCTTCTGAAATCTGTAGATTGGCATTTCTAATGGACATCCATTTTTTTGGGACTTTGTCTTGATTAATTACCTTTACCTCCAACAATAGGACCTCCAATGCTGAGTCTTCTTCACTCTTCTTCTCCTTCCTTGCTTCGCCAGTTCCCTACTTTGCACTGTTCACCTCTTTCACTAAATTCACCATTTTTCATTTAATATTACCTATTCCAAATTCATTATTAAGAATGGTATAAACATGGAATTATTTTTGATATATTTTCTTAGAAGCAAATATAAGGTTTTTAGTTAATTTAGGGAGTTTCAGGCTCTCTTGGAAAATTGGATTGGTAGATAGATTAAGGTTTTGAGGATAGATAATAACGGCGAGTATTGTTCTAGAGAGTTTGATAGATTTTATAAGGAGATTGACATTGAAAGGCATAAGAAAAATTCATTCACCCCTTAGTAGAATAGAGTTACAAAACACATAAACAAGACATTAATAGATAGGCCTAGGAGTATGCTTAATGGGTCTAGATTCAAACAAAAGTTCTAGGTAGTAGTTGCTACTACATGTTACCTAATTAACAAGTCTCCTGTATTAGTGTTTGTAGAGAAAACACCCATCAAGGTATGGATGGGAAAAAATCTGTCACTTTAGCATCTTTATGTATTTATTTGTGAGGAGTATGCTAATGCACCTAGGGAGAAGTAGTCAAAGTTGGTGTTACATCCCCTTTTTGGATTTAGTTTTACTATTTAGTTTTACTTGTTTCATGGATAGAATAGACATGTGAATATGTTTAAGTTCATGGGAAACAATGTTATGAAAATGAATTAAAATGTCTTTTTCAACATGGAAAAGAGAAATGTTATGATTGTATTATGTTTTGACCGGGATACTAGTACGTTGACCACAATTTGTAAGTGAGAATGTTTTGACAGGAATAGGTGGATCAGACTCTCCGTGAAGCAAAGGGGAGAGAAAGTATCTTTGGGGAAGGGGAGTTTAGACTCTGGATCACCAAAGGGTATTTGCCACTGAGTACACATTAGATAGATCAGCCTAGTTGACTCAAGGTAAGCTTTGATTTTGGTTAAGTCAAGTTATCGATGAAGTTGTTATGAGTTTTAAGGGTAAGTCACTCTTTGTTACGTCGTTGTGGAAGAACAATGTTGTCTGTCCAAACGTCATTGTCACGATGAGTAAGATTGATTGACAATTGCGTCATAATATCATGAGTTCATGTCACCAATCATGGACGATAGGTATAAATGTTGGAAACGTGTCTTATGTTATGTCTTGTTAAGATTACTCGACTTAAAACATCGATAGTGGTTTGTCGATCGTACACTTTGTTGTTGCGATTGCGTATTTGTTTCAAATCACCATCATGATAACATTTGACGTGCGTGTGACATAAACATAATAAATCCATGAGGATAACGTTGTGAAATAGATTTCAATAACAATTTTAAGTTTATAAGAGCATCGAATGTCTCACCATCATTTTGATTGTAGAGAAATGGTATAAATAATATATATGTATTTATGTCTTAAGTGTCAACATGAGCAAATAACTTCATTTCGATAATTCAAGTATTGTCTTTGATTGGCCACTAACTTATTGGACCATAGTATTAATTGTTAGTCCTTAATCCTTCCAATCATCGAAGATGGTCAATAAAACAAAGTCGAAAATAAGTTATCTCATGTTAACCATACTTACCTCAGCCGTAAACGGATGGCATAAAGCCATCAACCATCCTGCCACCCTGCTCATAAACCCATCATTCTAACTTAGCCACAATAGCATGTTAGTAGAAACCGACGCCATCGATAATGATCAACGTGGAAGCTGACGACTTTGAAGATGTTTTAAACTTATCTCTTTGCAACCCGTGGTAGTTAGGGTTGACAAAAAATAATTATCTTTTCTCTTTCACCACCATATAGAAAGCATTCAGGAGTCTTGAAATGGTAACTGAATCAATTATTAGGAAAATAGAGAGAGACAAAGAAGAGAATGAGGGTGAGGAGCGAGAAGAACAAAGGGATCAGGCAGGAGCTACAGTGTAGTCCTTCGAACAGGTTCTCATTTCCTCTTTCTAAAACTGTAATGGTCATAATGTAGTGACATTATGAAGTCAAATCCTTTTTGTTTGCACTGTTATTGAATGGTAATCTTTTGTAAGAAGAAAAATGAATACCCTGCAATACACTCATTCCATATTATCATTCGTTTTAAACAACTTTTTAATTATTCTTTGTACCATTGATAATGTGATATTAATATGTCTTTATCAAAGATAAATCTCTACCTTGCATGGAGTCTTAAACGACAATATAAGCTTAGTTAACAGTGACATTAGAATAACCAGTCTTTATCACCGAGAATTGTGGATTACAACTAAAAAGGTCCATTCGAGAGCAGGGCTTATCGAGTCATGATGGTTTAAAAGAGATAAAACTCATGCCATCTTTGTGCACTGTCAGTTATCTTCTCGTGCTTGTATCAACTTCATAATATTGAAGTACCAGTCAATGCCAAATTAGCAGTTTGTTTCATAATACAGTGAAATTATATTTAAAAATGTTTCAAGCCTTGTAGTATTGAGTGCAAATAGTGTTTGGTATAGCACGATACTTTGTATATTCGACAGGGAGACTTTGAGATTTGAGTGAGAAGCATAAGATGGTATATGCCGAGGGAGTACTCACATAGACTATTAGAGGCAAAAGGTTATGCCTATTGGAAGATAATCTACTTGATTAGATGACTAAGTAACTCTTAAGTTGCATGAGCTAGAAATTATTAGTGAGATTTTGAGTTCTATGATCTTAGTGGTATATAAAAACAATAAATTTATGTAGGCATTGGGTTTTAACCAGTTGAAGGCCTTAGATTTGACCTAGAAATGATATATTAATATATATGTACTGAGATATATGTTTCCATTAATTTTGACTTGTATATTGTTAATGAGCGTGAACTCATACCCCTCTTTTTGGTATATATAAGAGTCGAAGACTCAAGCAGACCAAGTGGTCAAAATTATGATTATATTACTATTATTATAAACTCAATCTACTTAGGATTGAAAGATTGTAATTTTTAGACATGATGATGATACCAAACATTAAAACTTGAAGAGGACAAAGCATGGTGTGGTATATACCTAACATTCAGATAATGGTATAAGATTTATGCCATGAGATCAAGATTTGGGAATTGATACACTCACTTATGATAAGAATGATATTGTTATAATTGCGAACAACTTGACTATTGATATAGTATCACTTGCGTATTCAACCACAGTGATAAGTGTTATCATGTTAACCCTAGGATGTTAACTATTAGTTCTTATTCTTCTTTTGCAAAAGCATATTAACTCGAGAAGACCAATAAAGTCGATAATTATTTTATAGACTCAACTTATCTAGGATTGATTAAGTCCAAAGTGAATATCCAAGATAAATCTATAGACATATTATTACCCTTGGAGCATATAGTTATTATCTTTCATATCAAAGATTGGGAGAGATAATATCATTATATGGAAGTAAGGAGGATACAACATGAATAAAGATTTCTTTGTAGAAAATAGAATTCCTCTTGTCAATTTTTATAATACAAATCTAGGAAATAGGTGATCCAAGAATGTGGAAACCTAGATAGCCTTAATAGCATCTATTACTTATATTATGTTATCTCAGGAGAGAGAGTAAACTGGGTAATGAAAAAATATAGATCTCATAGTTGTTATTCAATAGAACTTATTTTAGTGCTAAGTGCACAAAGACAAAGTTAACCCTAGGTTGGGCATCACTGGAGTGATTTATTCCAGGGTTGTGCATGTTGAGAAATTCGTAACTCATGCCCACATGATTACATTAAACTATTATATTTGATAAAAGTTTATGTGATATATATATAAGGATGTTATATATGAGTTCATAACCTAGCTTAAGCTGAAAGTTAGTAGACTCAAGTAGACCAAGGGGTTTTTAAGTAGATTATTATCTTTTATAAATCAAACCTTTTATGGTTGAAAGATTGACATAGATCAAGACAATTGATATGAAATGATAATATTAATTTAGATATTATACGGGCAAGGAAATACTTATTCTTGTTACATGAAATGTAAATTCAAGCATTGCTAAGGGGTCTAGGAGAGACTAGAGTCATTTATTCTAATGTTTTGTTATGCTTATGCTATTACCTTTGGAAAACAAGGATGTTTGATATTTCCAAGTATAGGTTAGAAAAGATAAACTCTTGTATTAAAACAAGGATGATTTGGGAATCCTATAACTTTTATATAGGATATGACATATATATATATATATATATATATATATATATATATATATATATATATATATATATATATAGTGTATAAAACCTAGATTATATATATAATCTAGGTTTTATACGCAATATGTATATGTATATATATATATATATATAGTGCGTATAAAACCTAGATTAAGGTTTTGTACTATGTCAGATTGACTAGCATGGTTTATAGAACAAACAAGTTTATGTTTAGAGTTGCTAAATGAGGGGGGTAAGTACCCTAACTATGTTTATTTATTCTTACTTGTAAGAAAGGAAATAATTGTCTTAACTATGATGCTTAACCTAGGTAAGGTAACCATTTTAGCTGTAATGAAATGACTTAAACTCCTTTAAGTGTCGATAAGTCTTGGATCTTAGGTATTGCAAGCTTGCAATGAGAATCCTGGTATGGGAAGTTAATATGTAAGGATTATAGAACCTAGATAATATTTGGAAACCTATTGTAAATAGAAAGATTGAGTTTGACTTGATAAACTGTGGGTATAAACATAGTTCATCATGTCCAGGATGACGTAACCTATTGGGATGATCATACTTAGCTAGAGGGTATCTAGGGTTGTATGATCAATAGTGTTACGTAGGATACATCACCAATACTTTGATGGCAAATACCATAGGTCATCCTAGGTCTATACTCTTCATGCAGGGTAGGGCCACTTCCGGTTAGGAAGGTGTATGGGAGACTGTTAGTCAGTGGATGGAGGTAAAGCTCTCCAAAGATGCTCTCTCTCTCTCTTCAACCAGAGGGTAGCTGAGGCTTGTGACATGGAGGACGACAATTGAGTTGCAGTGATCTCTTGGTGAGTTTTATTTTGTAAATTTTTCTTTATGAATAATATATATAAGTATCATATTGTTGATTTATTGAAAATGAAGGGACCTTTTTGTGATTAAATAAGTTGTTGATTAAACTTCAATGTTTGAAAAAGTGAAAAGAAATTTATCAACCTTTTACCTCTTCGAAGTTTACTTCATAGTAAATACTTGATTTTAGAGTTATTGAAATTATGGATATTACGGTTGGATAATCAAGATATGAAATGTAACTTTATTATCTATGGTATTATTGTGAAAGGGTACAAGATTTAAGATCTTATTGGTAGAAAAGTTCTCTATTGTCAAAATGTGATTTTTAAGGAGTTCAAACATTCCACTATAGTTAAGCAACCAAATTAAGATGGTAAATTAGTTGTGTATCTATAGACAAAGATTGAGAAGGTTGCACCAAATGGTAAACAAAAGGTTTAGGTAGGACTAGATGAGGAGGACAATATAAAGAGAGTAGAGAGTTCAGAAGAAGTAGAACCTCCACCTTAGCATTCTAGAAGTTCCATTGGGTAGAGGATGCAACTAGAAAGTTATAGCTCACCTAATTTTAGGTGTATATTTACTTTGTTGACAAACATTGATGAGCCTAAAATAATAAAAGAGGTAATGGAAATGGATGATGATGATTCTTGAAAATTAGCCATGGATGAGGAGGTGGCTACACTGACTTGGTTTAGTTTCCTAAAGGATATAAACCCATTGGCTATAAATGGGTGTTCAAAAATAAGTTGGGCTTTGATGGTAACATTGAGAAGTACAAAGCATAGTTGTTTGCCAAAAGCTATTCACAGATTGAGGGAATATATTTAGTGAGAGTTTGTCCCCTATTGCAAAGTTGACATCTATTAGAATACTATTAGATTGTGTTGCTACTTTTGATCTTGAGGTTGAGAAAATTGATGTGAAGACAAATTTCTTGCATTGGGATCTAGAGGAGGAGATCTATATGACATAGATAGAGCACTACATTGAGAAGTGTAAGAAAAACTTCTTGTTGTTCAAATAAATCCCACTAGGGTTTAAAGTAGTCTCCTAGAATGTGGTATAAAATGTCTAATTCATATCTTTGGATTGGGATTTATCAAGTCTAAGTTATATCATTGTGTTTACTATAAAGAGAACAATGATCATTTTATCACTATCACTTTGTTAGGAAAGGTGCCTCAACCTTGCATCCTAATGTCCATATTTATTTATTATTTGTATTAATTTTTCCTCATATGGGATAGGGGCATCCCATTTAGTATTGAAATTATTTTCCACATGCCAAATACTTTGGAAGGTGTGTAAGAGGTTGTAAAAGAAACTAACGTCATTAATGCATTAGAATATGGGAGTTACTTATGTCAAATTATTATTATGCATACTTACATGATTATATGGGAGTTACATTGGAATCTTGACCAACATTATGACAAGTCAAAAACCATCTTTGAATGGGTTTAAATATGCCAAAATGAGGTTCCCAAATTTAGGAATTATGTATAATAGGATCTATGATAGGTTATGAGAACCATAAAAGCGTATTCTAAAACTAGTTTGCAAGATCGTGACCAACTTGGGTGTTGGAATTTGGGCCAAATATGACACTACTTTTGGGTCATTGTTTTGACTCATGGTTTTGAAAAACTAAGATCTTGGTTTGTGATGTGATATTTGCCTATTTATTGGTGGTTGGGGTTGGAGATATGCATGGTTTTATAGTTGATTTGTAAGTATTGTTATGCAACTAGAATTATTCCAATTTTGTATGTTAGTGATACTCTTGTAAGGGCATGTTCATAGAGATTGTATTATGACCTTTCTTTCTAATAATATAATTGGTTCATGCTTTGCAGTGTGAGGTTTTTCTCCCAAAAGGGTTTTCTCCATATAAACATGTGTCATGGTATAATTTTTTGGTGTATTCTTTCTTGTAACTATAAGATTAATTATTTTTGTACATACCTCCCCTCAAAGGTAAGTGTAGAAAGCAAATTCTGCACCATTGCTTCCTTTCCTCTCCATATGTTGATGATATGTTGTTGTTTGGTAATGGTAAGGAAATGATTATGCATTTGAGATCTTGGATTTCATTATAGTTTGAAACGAAGGACTTAGTGAATGCTAGGTACATCCTTGGGATGGAAAATAGAGGGATAGGGATAATAGAAAACTTTGGATTGGTAAGAGGAAGTATGTTGAATCTATTTTGTATGTTTCAATATGGATAAAAACAAACTAGTGGTTGTTTCTATTTCTATGGAAACCAAGCTTTCAATTGAGTAATGTTCTATGGGTATATGCACAAAGTTGTGGGACCAAAAAGTTTCCACTTGGATTTTTGGTCCCATGCAAAAGAAAATGTGAGCACATTATAACACACTTGCATTATACTGTCTTAAAAAGTGAAAAAAAAGCAAAACACAAACCCGTAGCCCATTTTGCATTTTGGCAAGCAAAAACCAGTTATAAGAGCACGAGCATGTTAGAAGGAGGAATCAAGCAATTTCCAAGTGTAATCAACATTTTCACCATGCCACCTTGCCAATCCCACTCCTGAGGATGTCATGAACAAAATGTAGAGGGTGTAGCAGTCGAAGAAGGTAGGGTTTGATTGATTTTTGTGAGTTTGAAAATAAATTTTTATTTTTGTAATGTTTGATTGGTTTTTTTATGTTGAATTTACAGTCAATGAGGCACTACAGAACACTAATCCAACAGAGGAGGCTGAAAACAACCCTAAAACCCTTAAAACCCCCCACCTTCACGTCTTTACCATAAAAGAGACACATAAGAAAACTATTTAGGGCAAATTGAAGAAAACAAAAAAACATCTTCAAACCCTAAGTGAAACGTTAAATAGTCCAAGTGCAAGCACTAATCTTAGGAGAGCCCTTGCCAAGTCATTAGAGGTGATTGTTTCTCACATTGAATCAGTGACAAACCAAATCACTGAATGGAATGATTATATGGAAATGAGTTAGCAATACTATGTTGACAAATTGTCTTACCAACAAGTGAAGGACAAAAAAATTATAAAATTTGCATTATGTTCACAATTTATCAATCCTAAAGCTAGCCAAACATTAGAAGAGACTTGCAAACACTTCCTGATTCATTGGTGTAGGAACGAAGATATATCCCAAAACTTTTGGGATAGATGGTACATGGTCTTTGATGAGTGTCCATGTAATAATAATGAGGTGTCGCAATATTTCTTGAGGAAACTCTATTGTGAGTTCGTCGTCAAGAAGATTCCTAATTATTTTGACATTTGAGGGTTCTAGGGAAGAGGTGGTTGCTCTACCTAGGATAGAGAGGGAGCACAACAAGACCAGAACCACGTACCTATACCCCTGATGAGGACAACACGTGTCTAACTCCCTTCGACTTTGAAGGAGAGTGTTGAGGTAGAGACACTGCATTCATTGAGTTCTCTCATGTAGCCTCTAGCAGAACATGATGATGATCTCACTGATGCAAAGTAGGGGAGGATCCTTAAAGACACTCAAAAAGGATTCTTGAGACTCACTGGACTGACTATCCCAACTTGACAAGTTTCCTCTTCACCTAGTATGGTTGCCAAAGGATGATATATGCACAAATGAAGGTTAATGAGTTAACCAACCTACTACACTCCTATCACACCTTGATCCACTCTATTTTGATAGACTAAGACCACTCAAGGTCACAAAGACTCATGACATCATGCCCTCCTACTCGCTCTCTTGCAATTAGCCCTACTCGCTTGTAGCCCTTGGAATAGGGTTTTTTGGGCATAACTTGTAGACTTCATGACAAACCCATGAAAAAATTAGTTTTTTGGATACCCATTAGGCTTCTACACAACATATCAAACATGTAACATAGGTTTCTTTGGAACATGTTCCTAAAAAATTAACTGTACCTGCTGTTCTTAGGCCTAATTAGGCCTCTTTTACAAAGCACGTATGGTGTAAACTTACTCTCAACTCCTCTAACCTACTCCAGGGCATCAATAGGATGGCAAATAGTCTGAATATGCTTTTTTCAAGGTTCTTGAGTCATCTCAAGTCAAACATGCATCAACTCATCACTCTACCAATGCTAGAAGACCTAATACATGAGGATATTAGGCTCAATTTGTTTCAAATGTCACATCAGTCGAGTCCCCTACTCTTGCAATGAAATAAACAAATAAATGCAACCTATCTAAGTCTATTCCACCCATTCTTGAGAGTTGACACAGGTGGAATGGGTCAAAACCCCATCGATTTGCTAAAACCCTCCAAAACTAGGGTTTAAGATCTAGTTACAGAAAATGATTGATAAAATGCTTCAACCACAATGACAATCCTCCAAAATTGATTCAAATTAAAGCTAACACCATTCACTTCATGATTTTAGACATTTGGATTCATGACAGTACAGTACAGACTAGTACAGGATGTTGGAACAACAAAAGACAGAAAAATGCAGAAAACTCAGAAAATCTGTATTGTTTTTCTCTTCAAAACTCCTTGCCTTCCCTTCCTCAAGGTGTGTGAGGCTTTTAAAATATGCATACATAAAAACTCCAACATTACATAACTCCCATGCTCGTTGGAAAAGCCAAAAAGAAGGCTCAAACAACTTGTTCACTAAACTGCTCAAAATAGAATGTTCTAATCTTGTGCCATAATCAAGACTCCACTCTAGGTGACCATAAATACATCAAAAAATGGTCTTAACTAGACTTTATTACATCATTTAAGAAGAAAACTCCACCTAGGCTCATTATTGAGACCAAAAATTCAAAATTTGCCTTGATGTCTTAGTGCCCCTGCACCATACACCCAAGGAGAAAGGATCTCAGTCTCCACCTAAGATCAAATTAGGGACTGTAGTTCCATGTTTTGCAATGTCTTTAGCTGTCATCCAAGTTGCATCTTCATGAGGTAGCCCCTGCCACTTCACCAGATATTCATTGTACACCTTATGCCTTGTTCTCTTGACCTCCTTAGTGTCTAAAATGGCTTCAAGTTTGACTGGTACAACAGGAGGAAGATCTTTGATCTAATTAGTATCAACACCACCTTCATCAACATCTGTACCTGCATCCAAAGATCCCTTGAAAGGATATAAGTCAGTAATGTTAAAGATTGGTGAGATAGCAATTCTAGGAGGGAGTTCTATCTCATATGCATTTTCACCAAACTTGTGGACCACCTGCATGGCCCAATTTTCTTCATCAACAACTTAGTGTATCTACCCTTAGGTAACCTCTCTTTTCTCAGATGTGCAAGTACTAGATCTCCAACTTTGAATTGAACATTCCTCCTTTTCAAATCTGCATGCTTCTTGTAAGTTTCCACACTCTTCTTGAGGTGTTCTCTAACTTGATCATGTATATCTTTCATAGCCATTGCAAACTCCTCTCCTTCAGCACTTCTCTTCTCTAATCCTCTCAAATCTCTGAGTTCATATATACCTCTTGGGTTCAATCCATACACTACTTCAAAACCCTATGCTCCTATTAATGGAGTCATTATAAGCATATTCTACCTATGGTAGAACAAGATCCCATTGCTGTCCATGTTCTTTTGTGAGACACCTAAGCAAGTTTCCCAATGATCTATTAACTACTCCAGTCTGCCCATCTATTTGTGGGTGATAGGCAGATCTGAAAGTCAAATTGGTTCCTAGTTTCCTCCATAAGGTCCTCCAAAAGTGACCTATAAATTTTGAGTCTCTGTCTGAAACAATAGTGAGGGGAAGTCCATGAATTCTAACTATCTCCTTGAAGAATAAAATTGCAATGTTTGATGCATCACTTGTGCATTTGTAAGGAACAAAATGTGCCATCTTACTAAATCTGTCCACAACTACAAAGACACTATCCATTCCCCTCTGAGTTTTGGATAGACCTAATACAAAATCCATACTAAGATGTTCCCAAGGCTTGCTAGGAATTGGGAGAGGCTCATATAGGCCTACATTTGAACTAGAGCCCTTGGCTCTTTGACAAACTCCACAAGTTTCAACAAATTTTCTGATATCTACTTGCATCTTAGGCCAAAAATAAAATCTTCTTACATGATCTAGTGTCTTGTCTATCCCAAAATGTCCTCCAAGACTCCCACAATGCTTATCCCTTATGAGATTTGTCCTCATAGAGCACTTAGGGATGCATAACTGAGCTCCCTTGAATCAGTCCATCTTGCAATAAAAAATTAGAAAATTGATCATGAAAAGTACCTTGAAACTATTGGCAAATAGAGTATACCTCTTTGAAGTTTGCATCAGCAGCATACATGTCTTTCAATGCTTCTAATCCCACACTTTGGAGTTGTATTTCATGTACTAGGACTAATCTCCTGCTTAAGGCATCTACTACCTTGTTAGCTTGGCCTTTCTTGTGCTTGATGGTGAATGTATAAATTTGCAAGTACTCAACCCACTTTATATGCCTATGACTCAACTTGTCTTGGCTATTCAAGAAACTCAAAGCACGGTTATTTGTGAAGACTATAAATTCCTTAGGCAAGAGGTAATTTCTCCACTTCCTTAGGGATTGCACTAATGCATATAGTTCTAGGTCATATGAAGAATAATTTCTTTTGGCTTCATTGAGCTTTTCACTGAAGAAAGCCACTGGTCTACCTTCTTGGCTCAAGATTGCACCTAATGTAGATCCACTAGCATCACACTCCACTGTGAAGATCTTGTTGAAGTCAAGTAAAGCAAGGATGGGCTGTTGTTCCACTCTATTTTTTAGGTATGCAAAACTCTTTGTTGCCTCCTCAGTCCACTGAAATTTCCTCTTCTTATCTCCTTTGATGGTGTCAAGGATGGGAGAACAAATATGACTAAAATTCTTAATAAATTTCCTATAGAAGGTAGCTAAACCATGTAATCTTCTTACCTCTACTACTAATTTTGGAGCTGGCCAACTAAGAATGGCTTCAACTTTGGAAGGATCCATCTTCAACGTGCCTTCAGAGATCACAAAACCAAGGTATACTAGTTCTTCCTTCGTAAACTCACACTTTTTGAGGTTGATCATCAACTTTTCCTTATTCAATCTCTGCAAAACCATGTCAAGATGCTACAAGTGCTCCACCTTTGTCTTGTTGAACACAAGAATATCATCTAAGTAAACAACAACAAACTTTCCAATAAAAGGCTTCAAGACCTCATTCATTAATCTCATAAATGTGCTAGGAGCACTAGACAATCCAAAGGACATTACCATCCATTCATACAATCCTTCATTAGTTTTAAAGGCAGTTTTCCATTCATCTCCTTCCCTTATTCTGATTTGGTGATATCCACTTTTGAGATGAATCTTTGAGAAGTAACATGCACCCCCTAAACAGTCCATTAGGTCCTCCATTCTAGGTATTGGGAACCTATATCTGATTGTAATTTTGTTTATTTCCCTTGAGTCAGTACACATCCTCCACTCTCCACCTTTCTTGGGTGTTAAAATAGTAGGGACAACACATGGACTTAAGCCTTCTCTGATGAGACCCTTATCTAACAATTCTTGGACTTGTGCCTTGATTTCCTCATTCTGCTGTGGGGTCAGCTTGTATGCAGCCTTATTAGGCAAATTGGCTCCAGGGATTAGGTCTATGTGATGGCTGATATCTCTCATGGGAGGCAAGGAACTTGGCAACTCATCTACCACTATATCCTTGTACTTGTTCAACAAAGACTGAACCTCACTAGGTATGTCTCCCACCTTATTTGCTGCTACATCAGACTTGGTCTTAGGTCTGATTACTATTGCAAATCCCTATCCTTCCTCCTTCATTGTTTGCAAAAACTCTTTCTCTCCTACTACCATGATGCTAGACCCAACTTGTTTATCAGATTCTTCCTCTTAAAGGGGTGTTAAAGAGAATGAGACTCCATCTTTTCTATCACATAAATGTTCTTTTGATCATCATGGTTTCTCTTTCTGTCATGTTGCCAGGGTCTTCCTAGCAGCAGGTGACAAACATTCATAGGAATGATGTCACAAAGGATCTTATCTCTATAACCCCCAATGTTAAACTCTACCCATGACTGCTCATTCACCAAGACTTGTTGACCTTTGTTTAACCATGACTCTTTGTAGGGTGTGGGGTGAGGAATTCTCTTCAGGTTCAACTTCTCTACCATTTCTAAGGAAACTAGATTATCAGTAGAACCAGAATCACAACTACTTTGCATACCTTTCCATGTGACCTGCAATTTGTTCTAAACAATGACTTCCTTTGTGAAGGCTCCCTGGTTGTTGGCACCTTTAGGAATGTCCTCCTTATCATTAGTGTATCACCTACCTCAGGGGCAGTAGGCTGAAGTGGTGAATTGACACTTTCACTATCCTCTTCATGCACTATTTGGGTTTTGCATTCACCTCCATGAGAACTTGATGCTTGCTTGTCTGGGCACTTGAATGCAGGATGGCCAAACTGATTATAGTTGTAACATTTACTTGAGAAGCTACTTGACCCTCTTCCTTGGCCACTAAATCTTCCTCTAGTGTTAGGTCTTCTACCTCTAAAATTGCCCCTATCACTTGATTCCCCTTTTTGCTCTTGCTATCCACTTGATTCTCCTTGTTGCTTTTGGAATTATGTCCTTCCACCAAAGTTAGCTCTACCTCTATTATTCTTTCATTTTCCCATAGCTTGATGTTCTTGTCTTCTTTTGATCTTCTCTTCTACCCTTACTACCAATTGAAAACATTCTTCCACATTTCTAGGGGTGGCAAGACTTATTTCATCTTGAATATTGAGCCTAAGCCCATTGATATATCTAGAATTTTTCTCAACCTCATCTTCATTGTGTCCTGTCCTCATGGTCAACTTGTGGAATTCTTCAGTATTGGCCATAACATCCGTTTCTTTTTGCTTTAAATTCTGCAACCTTCTAAAGGTTTGAATTGCATAATCCTTTGGAAGGAATTGGCTCTTCACTTTGGACACCATCTGGTCCCATGAACTAATTTTTGCTTTTCCTTTCCTCAACCTCTCTGATTGAACATAGTTCCACCATGTCAATGTTGCTCCCTTCAACTTGATCTTTGCTAATTTGACCTTTTGTTCTTCTGGCATCTCCTTGTACTCAAAGCAGTTATCTAAGGAATCAATCCAATCTAATACTTCCTCACTATTCATTTTCCATTCATACATGGGTAACTCCATTTTGACATTAGTGCTTTCCCCTTTCACAGTCTGCAGCATCTTCATAAACATTCTACCATCTGGATCCATCTCTTCCACATTGGATCCCTCTTGAGGGCCTGCATTCTCACCCTCATTCTCTTGGTCACTCTATTCCTCAATGACCCCACCTCTTCTTAGGTTTTCTTCTATGGCTGCAAGTCTAGCTAGGACTCCATCTTGGGATTCGTTCATCATTCTCACTTCTCTAGTGAGGACTGGATTGTTTCTAGGAGGCATCTTGCAACTATTCCTCCTTCACAATTCAACTTTCTTCTTTCTTCCCAATTAGAACCCGAACCTAGGCTCTGATACCAATTGATATAGAGTAGGGGAGGCTCCTTAAATACACTCAAAAGGATTCTTGAGACTCACTAGACTGATTGTCCCAACTTGACAAGTTTCCTCTTCACCTAGCATGGTTGCCAAAGGATGATATATGCACAAATGAAGGTTAATGAGTTAACCAACCTACTACACTCCTATCACACCTTGAACCATTCTATTTTGGTAGACTAAGACCACTCAAGGTCACAAAGACTCATGATATCATGCCCTCCTACTCGCTCTCTTGCAATTAGCCATCCTTGCTTGTAGCCCTTGAAATAGGGTTTTTGGGGCATAACTTGTAGACCTAATGACAAACCCATGAAAAAATTAGTTTTTTGGATACCCATTAGTCTTCTACACAACATATCAAACATGCAACATAGGTTTCTTTGGAACATGTGCCTCAATAATTGATTGTACCTATTGTTCTTAGGCCTAATTAGGCCTCTTTTACAAAGCACGTATGGTGTAAACTTACTCTCAACTCCTCTAACCTACTATAGGGCATCAATAGGATGGAAAATAGTCTGAATATGCTGGTTTCAAGGTTCTTGAGTCATCTCAAGTCAAACATGCATCAACTCATCACTCTACCAAAGCTAGAAGACCCACTACATGAGGATATTAGGCCCAATTTGCTTCAAATGTCACACCAATCAAGTCCCCTTCTCTTACAATGCAATAAACAAATAAATGCAACCTATCTAAGTCCATTCCACCCATTCTTGAGAGCTGACATAGGTGGAATGGGTCAAAACCCCATCGATTTGCTAAAACCCTCCAAAACTAGGGTTTAAGATCTAGTTACAGAAAATATTGATAAAATGCTTCAACCACAATGAAAATCCTCCAAAATTGATTCAAATTAAAGCTAACACCATTCACTTCATGATTTCAGACATTTGGATTCATGACAGTACAGTACAGACTAGTACAGGATGTTGGAACAACAAAAAGATAGAAAAATGTAGAAAACTCAGAAAATCTGTATTGTTTTTCTCTTCAAAACTCCTTGCCTTCCCTTCCTTGAGGTGTGTGAGGATTTTAAAACATGTCTACATCAAAACTCCAACGTTACATAACTCCCATGCTCGTGGGAAAAGCCAAAAAGAAGGCTCAAACAACCTGTTCACTAAACTGCTCAAAATAGAATGTTCTAATCCTGTGCCATAATCAAGACTCCACTCTAGGTGACTACAAATACATCAAAAAATGGTCTTAACTAGACTTTATTACATCATTTAAGAAGAAAAGTCCACCTAGGCTCATTATTGAGAACAAAAATTCAAAATTTGCCTTGATGTCTTGGTGTCCCTGCACCACTCACCTAGACTAATCAGGGTGAGAGTAGCAGGTATCATTTATCCCCTCATCTTTGTATTTCATGTGGGAACTTGTGTGATTATGGGATGCATGACTCTCGGTAGGATGCTGTGACGTAGGGGCAACAACCAGTGATGGACACATCCATATTGGATGATATTGTTCTCATAGATGATGTCTTACAACATATATTTGGTATTGACTCCTAGGTAATTTTTTACAAGGTTCATCTTGATTTAATATATTTGTATTTGAAATTTGTAATTAGTTTTATATGACTATCTATATTATAAGTCAAAATTAATGTATGTAATTGTTTGCACAATGAAATTCTATGGTCAGAGTCTGCATCCTGCCTCTGTTAGCCTTCCAGTGGTGGGTTATGAGAGGAGGTCAAGTTAGCATGTATGTAATTTATCACATGATTGTAAATATAGTACATATATCAATGGTAATCTTTTTTAGTGACAATTTGATAATTTCAACAGGGAGTTTCACCAACACCTCCACAATTTCCTTAGGTCCCTGGACGCAGAACCACTTTTACGGAGGTAAATTTAACCATTTATAATCATTATGCATTTAAATATAATGTTATGTATCTATTTTGGTCAAATAACCTTGAACTCTATTTTCAGATGTTGAATATGGAGACTCCTCATCTTCGTCAGTCAGTGGAGGTAGGCATTGCTGCAGCTGTGTTGTCTTCAAGTCCTTTAACTGAGGTATTAGCATGTAATTGTTGCAAGTATGAGGTGAACCAGTGTTGTCATTGATGTCAACATACTCATATTGCATTGACAAGAAGAATTGGATGAGCTGTGTGCTGAGGATATTGAGAAAATTAGCCTCAGTTCGGAACAGTGAAAAACAGTGAAGAACAGTGATGAGAAGAAGGCAAATGTACTATATAGGTTGAGAACCAGAGGATGCGGATCAAAGGGTTTGTAGATATGAGTCTTGAGATGCTTCAACTAAGATTTCAGAGGTCCGCATGAAGATCTGAAGAAGTTGTGGCTGTCTGCGTGGAACCGGTTCTGGCAAGTGTTTAGAAGTGACAGAGGATCATAGAAAGGTCTGGTGAGGTCCGGAATTGTATTATTCTAATCTGCGGATTGGAAGGAGTGTTTGGGATGTCCTTGTGATGTGGCATCTTGAGTTGTGTATGATTTGTAGGTCTGAAAGTACCTTTTGCATTATGACAGTGGCGACAGACTATGTTCTTGAAGTACTGGATGATGAAGAGAAGAATTCTGGTAAGCTGATGAAGTGCAGATGTTTTTGATGATTCAGGGAAGGTTATGATGATCATTGGATCATATCTAGTTTGTGTTGGCGGTCCGCATTGAAGTTAGAATTGGATTTGATGTTATGGCTACCGGTTGTTGGTGTTCTTCCTGTAACAGGCCGACCGGATGTTCTACACGCCTTGCGAATGTTATTGTGATGTTT
This sequence comes from Cunninghamia lanceolata, assembly GCA_027924645.1. Lineage (NCBI taxonomy): Eukaryota > Viridiplantae > Streptophyta > Pinopsida > Cupressales > Cupressaceae > Cunninghamia > Cunninghamia lanceolata. Next base: position 1,301,044 of record BSBN01000143.1, on the reverse strand, counting down.
GCCGACTTAGATGATTGTTCCTAAGTCGATATCTTGTATAAATAAGTGTTTGAGAATTCATTTTGAGGTGTGGATTGTGTGGATGAGTGTGGCATAGCGAAGAGAAATGCGAAAGGTAGAGCAGGGACTTTTGGGCTTAAATGGAACTGATCCGGACATGGTAAAGATGTCATTCTCCAGTTCAAGATTGTGATTCTTATCACTTTGTAGACAGTGTGTCTCCTTGTAGGCAGTGGGCCTCTTTGTGAGCAGTGTGCTCGGGTAGTGAGCCCTAATTGGCAAGTGCCATTCTTTTTCTTATTCTTCTAACAGAGAATAATCCTTGGGTTAATCACCTCGTGGTTTTTCCCTTAACAGGGTTTTCCACGTCAAAATCTTGGTGTTCTATGTGTTGATCTGCTCTTGTGTTTATGCATTATGCTTTCATGGATAATTAATTGATATGCTATTAACTAACAAGAAGATTCAAGTGTTGAAAGTAAAAAGCAAGTTTTTATACAACTGATTCACCCCCCCTCTCAGTTGTATGCCCTAGATCCAACAGTAACATGTAAATGTCATTTTGTATTTCTTATTTTATCTAATGTCATTTGATGTACATAAATGATATTTATGTTTAGTTAATTTTGCTTCTTGATGCTTCTTACAGGAGGTCACAACTCCAACCCGTCTAGCAATGGATGAACAGAGAGAAAAGATGATCGAGAGGGATCATCAGCTAGCGGTAAGTGATCGATTACACATGCAATGTTATATATTTCATGTTTTCTATATTAATGTGCATATTGTTTGATTGTATTAACAGGTGGAGCTGCAAAAAACTCTGTCAAGAAGGTCTATTCGATGGGAGAGAGGATGAGTCACTGATTGGCTCTCCATCTTCATGGCCAAGCAAGGGCTACTGATTATTTCATAGTAGTTCATAGGAAACTAGATTTTGGGACATTTTTTTGTATGCCTAGATGGCTTTGTATACATACTTTTGTATGTTACCGATGTATATCTTTGTAAATGCCTATATAGCTTTGTTTGTACATGCCTATATGGCTTTATATATAGACTAGATGTTATGTTCATGACATTATGTATATGGCAATTTACATTAAATATTTAATATGATGATCAATTGTCATTACAAGAATTTGGTTTTACACATGCCAATTGCAATTGCTTGAAAGTTTATAAATCCTTTTCAAATAATCCATTTTGTGCATAACTTGCAATCATTGCATTCCATGATACTATGCATTTCTTTGAGACGTCATGTCAAACAGTTCACGCGCCTTGTCTATGCTTCCACACTTTGCATACATGTCTACAAGGGCATTTGCAAATACAACATGTGACAAAATTCCTATATCCTTTATGCTTTGATGGTTGTCCACACCCTGTTTTGCAAATCCCGTTTTGGAATAGGAAAGGAGGATGTTGGATAAGGTTGTGGAATTTGGTTTTAGAAGTGTTTGTTGTTCTCAAAGGAAAAAAAGATTATCACTAATCACAATAACAATATCAGAATATATCAAGATATTTTAAACATATATGCTTCTATGGTCCATACCCTATTCCAAAAATCCTAATTTGGCACAGGTAGGGAAGATGCTTGTAAAGGTTATGGAATTTGGTTTCACATTTGCCAATTACATTTGCTTGAAAGTTTATAAAGCCTTTTCAAAAAATCCATTTTCTACATATCATGCAATCATTGCATTCCATGAGATGGAATCTCTTTGAGGTGTCATGCCAAACTATTCACATGTCTTTTCTATGCTTCCACACTTTGCATACATGTCTACAAGGGCAGATGCAAATACAACATGTGATAAAATTCCTATATCCTTTATGCTTTGATGGTTGTTTATACCCTGTTCCGAAGATCCCATTTTGGCATAGGCAAGGAGGATGGTGGATAAGGTTGTGGAATTTGGATTTACATCTACCAACTGCATTTGCTTGAATGTTTGTTTTATGCATTTGCTTGAAAGTTTCTAGAGACTTTTTGAAAAAATCCATTTTGTGCATATCTTGCAATCATTACATTCCATGAGACAACATTTCTTTGAGGTATCATGTCAAATAGTTTATGTGCTTTGTCCATGATTCCACACTTTGCATACATGTATCCTAGGGCACTTGGAACTACAACATCTGTCAAAATTCCCATATCCTTTATGCTTTGATGGATGTCCATACCCTATTCTGAAGATCCCATATGGGCATAGATAAAGAGGATACAAGCTAAGGTTGTGGAATTTGTCTTTACACCTACCAATTGCATTTGCTTGAAAGTTTCTAAATCCTTTTCAACAAATCTATTTTGTGCACATCCTACAATCATTGGATTCCATGAGATGGCATCACTTTGAGGTGTTTTTCTGAATAGTTCATGTGCGTTGTCTATGCTTCTACATTTTTCATTCATGTCTCCGAAGGCAATTGCAACTACAACATATGAACAAATTCATATATCCTTCATGCTTTGATGAATGTCCATACCTTGTTCCAAAGATATCATTTTTGTACAAGTAGGGAGGGTGTTGGAAAAGGTTGAGGAATTTGATTTACACCCACCAATTGCATTTTCTTGGAAGTTTCTAAATCCTTTTCAACAAATCTATTTTGTGCATATCCTACAATCATTGCATTTCATAAGATGGCATCTCTTTGAGGTGTTCTTTCAAATAGTTCATATAACTTGTCTATGCTTCCACATTTTGCATTCATGTCTTCGAGGGTAGTTACAACTACAACATATGACAAAATTCCTATATCCTTCATGCTTCGATAGATGTCCATACCCTGTTCCTAAGATCTCATTTTGGCACTGGCAGAGAGGGTGCTGGAAAAGGTTGAGGAATTTGGCTTTACACCTGCTAATTGCATTTGCTTGAAAGTTTCTAAAGCCTTTTCAACAAATCCATTTTGTGCATATCCTACAATCCTTGCATTCCATTTTATGCACATTCATTGAGCTAAGTGTTGCTATATTACCTTTTGTGATTCACTATCACTATGTTTCCAATTTGATCAATGGTTCTAGGTTTGAAACTTGGTTGAGTAACTAATTGTCTTTGACAATTTTGTTATGGTTAAGTTCTTTATTTATTTACTTTTTTACTTCAATTCTTTATTGTCTCAATGTAATCATTATGAAATTTGGATTCACCTTGATGCTTCATTTATTTTTTATGTTAGGTTTAAGGAATATGACATGTTTTGAGCTCCTACACATGTGACATCATAATGATTATTTCTTAGCTAGCTATCTTATCTCTAAAATTAAATTTATGCTATGTTGTCGACATCTACTTAGGGGAGCAACTTGTCCTAAGTCTAGGGTTTCTAGATAATGCAAGTTAAAACCTACGTTAAGCCTATACAGAGGAATATTCAGGGCATCTAGACATAGTTTTTACTAGTTTAAGTAGTGGAAGCATAATGTGTTAAGAATGAGCATGTCTTTAGCAAGGGGTCCCTCTCATATGCATGATCTAAGGTTTGGTCATGGTACAATGCACTATATTCTTAGGGTCTCAATTAGTTGACTATATGATTTGTCCTTTGACGGTGTTGCATTTTTCATAAGTCAAATCTAATCCTTTTCTTTGGTTTTGTGGTTTGGGTGAAAGATGGAGTATCGAGGAGAATGAATCTAATATTTGATGGTCAATAGACCATTCATCAAATCTTGATGGAATTCCCCTCTATAGTTTTTTAAAATTCACTTCAGGATGCTAATAATGGGCATCAAGGGATTGGAATTAAAGAATTTGGGATGTTGTTACTATTCATGTCACTTATGATTATCTTATATCTACATCATTGTGCCCCTTTTAACTCTTCATTCAAGATTTATAAAGACACCTATACCATCCATATAAGACTACCCAAACAATAACAATATTGTAGCACATTTTGTGGTCTGATTTCCATTAGGGTGAAGATGAAATCAATTTTTCTTCATAAGTTAATAGTGCTATGGTGACATACCATGAATTAGTCTTAGGGAGAAAAGGGGGTAGTGGTTACCCTAGAAATCCTCACATGCCATAGCCATGCTATGAAACTTTTCACTATCACTATGTCATGGTTAGTGATCATGTTATCAAAGAAGTGGTATGTAGATTCCGATTAGCATTAGGAAATCATACAAGAGTCTTCAGATCAATCTTCATGCTACATGATTGTCATTGGTGATAGATAAAAGGATGGACTATTATGAGGATTTGCATGGGACTATCTCAAATTTATGAAACTCAATTGGTTTAGGGATCACTGAGGTATTGTATTGTTTGAATCATGAGAGATGGTGGATGAGTATGTCTCCATAAAATTCATCCAAGGTAAAAGCAATTTAAGATGGGCACATTAGTGTTGTCCTATTATAAAATACAAGGAATGTTATGCATGCACAATAGCCTAGGTCAGTTATATAGAGTTTTGCATGTTTTGTTGTCCTATAATGATTGAGTTTTGCATGTTTCCAATATATTACCATACTATTCCTAGGTTATTCTGCCCTTGAGAAGTCATTCCTAACTTTTGGATTAACATTTAAAAACAACATAAGATGGGATTGAAAGAAGAAGAGTTGATGTATGAGTAAGAGGAGATGCTAATAATTTCAAATACTATCATGAAGACTAAAAGATAGTAGTCTACTAGGACATCCATAATGTTAAATATTGTCACTTTTGTGAACTTGTGACTATTACAGGAAATTGGCACTCTATCAACACTAAAATAGTGGTGTCACTAAAATGTTAGCTATGGTCATAGTATTATCATCACAAATTGCCAAATATCTAGTACTCAAATTTAAATGGAGAAGTTATGAGGAGGTTAGGGTATATAAAAATATTAAGTCACACATGTATGAGTAGGTATATACAGAGCTACAGGAAAGATTTCAGAGGTTGGTCACACATGTAAGTGCCATTTTGAATACGCCCTACTCTATTTGGCCTAAAGAGACCCTATTTTAGTGTATTTTTGAGAATTCTTGTGTTGGGTGAGTGATTTCTGCAAGGGAAGTGTTTAGACATGTTATATATGCCTATTTACACCTTCCCTATCAATATTAGGGTTTAAATCCATGTGCAAGTCTCTGTTGTTACATTACACTCCCCAAAATAGGCCAAATTTGACTGTAACAACCTAGTTTTTTCCTATTCCGTACAAAAAAAACCCTATTTTTCTCTTGCAAAATGAGGAAGAGAGTAAGAGAGAGAGAGACACGTTTGACATGATTCACATAGCTATATGGTTTCTATGCTTTGCATATCCTCATTTCACCTTTCTACATTTGCTTTACACCTACCACTTTGCATACATATCTATCAGGGCAATTACAACTACAACATCTAATAAAATTCCCATATCCTTTATGCTTTGATGGATGTAATTAGAACACATTCCAAACCTCATGGGGTTGAATTAACTATGCCAATGCATCGGGGTGGGTGGGTGAATGCTAGGGGAGGTGTCTTTTTAGTGGCAAAGCCTCTTGGTCATTATCGGCTACATCAAACGTAGACAATCTCTCAAGAGCCCTAAGACAAAAAAAGGTGTCAGACTTTGGACCAGCTGTTCCATCAAATTGTGACACCTAGGAACATCTTATTTGTATGTATAGGTGGATGTCAGGTACACCTACAAATACCTACCTCAGTTATTTTTAAATTAATTTCATTTGCCTATGGTGGCAAGGAATGTATTGTTCCAAAATGCTTCAGTTTCATGTAGTGGAAAGGTGCTAGGAGTGACATTTTGCATTCCACAACTCATGGGGCTGAACTGACAACACCAATATGTCAGGGTGGGTGAGTAAATTCTAGGGGAGGTCTTGTTTCATGTGCCAAGTGTCCTAGTCATGCGGGGCATCATGCTACCAACAAAGTCACTTAAGATCCCTAAGAGCAAAAAATACCAAACTTTGACATAACAGTTCTCAAAATTCATGGTAGTTGGGAATGTTTTGTTTAGACCTACAAGTGCATGTGGGGCCCTTCCACAATAACCTCTCTCAATTTTGGTCAACTCCAATCCATTTGACCGTACCGAAATCAAATGTATTCTTGCAAAACACTTTAGTTTCATGCAGTGGAAAGGTGCTAGGAGTGACATTTTGCATTCCACAGCTCACGGGGCCAAAATGATAGCTCCAATGCATCAGGGTGGGCTATTAAATGCTAGGGGAGGTCTTTTTTCATGCGCCAAGTGTCCCAGTTGTTCAGGGCAGTAGGCTACCGACAAAGTCATTTAAGATCCCTGAGAGCAAAAAACTGCCAAACTTTGATGGAGTAGTTCTCAGAATTTGTGGTAGCTGGGAATGTGTTGTTTAGACTTATAGGTGCATGTGGGGTCCATCCACAATAACTTCTCTCAGTTTTGGTCAACTCCAATCCATTTGACCGTGCTGAAATTAAATGCATTTTTGCAAAATGCTTCAGTTTAAGGTAATGGAAAGATGCTAGGAGTGACATTTTGCATTCCACAGCTTGTGGGGCTAAATTGACCACACCAACGCATCAGGGTGGGTGGGTAAATGCTATGGGATGTCTTGTTTCATGCACCAAGTGTCACAGTAGTTCAAGGCAGTAGGCTACCGACAAAGTCACTTAAGATCCTAAGAGCAAAAAATTGTCAAACTTTGATAGAGCATCTCTTGGAAGTCGTGTCAACTAGGAATGTTCTGTTTGGACCTACAGGTGCATGTGGGTCTGTCCATAATAACTTCTCTTAGTTTTTATAAACTCCAATCCATTTGACCCTATCAAAATCAAATGCATTCTTGCAAAATGCTTTAGTTTGCATATCATCCCTCTACCTCTCAATCTCTCTCCCTATCTCTCTGGACATCTCACTCACTCTCTATCTCCCTATATCTCCCCTCTGTCCCCTCTCTCTACCTATCTATCTCTCCCTATCTTCCTATCTCTTGCCTTTCTCTCCCCTATCATTCCTCTATCTCCCTATCTCTCCCTCTCCCTTATCAATGAAGGACATGGAAACAAGAAAACTAGGACTCTCTCTCTCTCTCTCTCTCTCTCCCTATCTCTCTATCTCACCCCTCTCTCTCCCATCCATCTCCACCCTCTCTCCCTCTTCCTCCCTCTCCCTCTCCCTTATCAACAAAGCAAATGGAAACACGAAAACTAGGACATGCAAAGAGGGATGAGGATATAAATTGGGAGGATGAAATGAAAACAAGATAAAATGAAAGTTCATTAGATGGGAAGAATGATGAGAGGAGAGGTGAAAAATAGTAAAATAGGGAAACATTGGTGGGATCTAAAAGGAAATTGGAAAGGAAAAGGAAAACTAGGAGAGAGAGAGAGAGAGAGAGAGAGAGAGAGAGAGAGAGAGAGAGAGAGAGAGAGAGAGAGAGAGAGAGAGAGAGAGAGAGAGAGAGAGAGAGAGAGAGAGAGAGAGAGAGAGAGAGAGAGAGATGATTTTAGTTCACCATAACACGAGAAAATTATAACCTGCTCGCTTTATGTTTTGCTTTGGTAATTTACAAGCCTTTATCTTAGATTTGCCTCAGGCTTCCAAACCAAAGGCTTGGACTATGTTTTGGACATCCAAGACATATTTTTCCATATTGTAACAAAAATTACATAATCTAGAGCATGCTCCCCATTAGGTTTGCACATGTTTCAATGACAAGTCAAAAAATACCACCATAATCTTATTCTCTCTCTTAGCTTTCTAACCATATAATATTTTTCACGTTTTGAGTATGTTAAGGATTTCATCTTTAATTTGTTTTGTTAGTGTATATGTTTTTTGTCAAAAATGAGTGTGTGGTATTTTTGACTTTTTTTTAACAGTTCATCAAAATTTCAAATAAATTACATTTTTAAAAACTAGACTCCATTCTACACGTATTAAAAAAATTAGATTTTTTATTAGTTTTCAAAAATTTTAGGGGGGAGCACACTCAATTTTCTATTTTTTAGGATGTGTCCACTTTGAAAATTAGTAAAAAATCAATTATTCATGAAAACATTATCAGAAAAATCAAAGATAAACTAAATGGTGTTATCTAATTTCTCATTGAAGTGATTTTTGAAATACTAAAAAAAAAGTTAACATTTTAGGGGGAGCACACCAAATGCTATGTTATGTTTTTTGAAAAAAATAGGACCAATTTGTGTGCTCTCCTTTTTTGAACCCCTTAATCTCAACCATTTTTGAAAAAAATTAGTAGTTTAGAAACTAGATTCAGAGCACTATGATTCTTGTTTTTGTTGTATCTTCAAATTTTGAGTGTAACTATCTTCAATTTCTCATCCAACATCAGTCTTTCCTGATTTCAGAAAAAAAGTGGCATCTTAAGACCCCCTTTTGGTCTCCCATCTTTGTGCACTTACCCCTATGACTCCCATAGATATGGAGGAAATGAGTTTAGTGTCCTATGCTAGTGTCTTTGGGATCCTTATGTATGTTATGGTTTGTGCTAGACCAAACATTAACCAAGTATTGTGAGTCTTAGGTCATTACATGGATAATCCTAGATGGGAACATTGGGTTGTAGTGAAGAGGATCTTTAGGTATTTGCAGGGTAATTTCAAGTGTTCCATAAGTTATCATGGTGATATTTTAGAGGACCAACACTTATTATACACACACACACACACACACACAAGTTTTGATCCAACAACCTGATTGAGAATTTTTTAATTGAAGATCTTAGAGAGCACCACCCAAACTTTAAAGTGCAAACTAGATTTTTCAAGTCATCCAAAACATTCTCCAAAGTATTAACTTTATCTAATAATACTCTCCCATCTTCCACCATGTCGCAAAAAAATTACACTATATATCAATGTGCTTTGTTCATGTATGGAAGGTTGGGTTCTTTGCCAAGATGGTGACACTTTGACTATCAAAATAAACTCTAACTACTTTCTGACACAATCCAACATTCAAACACGATATCAAAATCCAAATGAAATCTTTACAAGCATGTGTACCTACCATGTACTCGGACTCTATGTTGGATAAATTAACCATAACTTGTTTCTTACTCATCAAAATCACTACACCATTGAATAAGATAAAACATATAACCACTAGTAGACCTTCTACTATTGACATCCTTGCACAATTTGAATCCACATAACACTATACACACACACACACACACACTCATGCTTGTAAATATTCCATTTGGATTTTGATATCGTGTTTGAATGTTGGATTGTGTCAGAAAGTAGTTAGAGTTTATTTTGATAGTCAAAGTGTCACCATCTTGGCAAAGAACCCAACCTTCCACACATGAACAAAGAACATTGATTAATACTTTGGAGAATGTTTTGGATGACTTGAAAAATCTAGTTTGCACATTAAAGTTTGGGTGGTGCTCTCTAAGATCTTCAATTAAAATAATTCTCAATCAGGTTGTTGGATCAAAACTTATGGCCTTTGAAAGTTAGGCTTTCACTCCAAGTATGCAAGAGCATCTATGATGCACAAGAGAGTTGTAAGAGGGAGTTACACATACTGACCAAGAATATTCACCAACCTATGACATACCATATCATAAAGCATCTTTGGAGGGTTTGAATAAGACATATTTTATTATCTTAGTTGGGAGGATAACTGTGACATTTTGATGATAGATTATTACAGTACTTCTCTTGGGATTTGGGTCTCACTTTGATTGGTATTAGTTCATGTTTTTATGATTCCCCTTTGGTGGTTTCATGTATTAATTTTTCTATTTATTGGGTGCTTAGGATGAAGTTTGCATAGTGCATTTTGTATTGATTGTTATGTAATTGCTAGTATTACTCCAAATCTAGGTGTTGTGGTGTCTCCTATGAAGGGTCCTTGCCTAGACTATATTGTAACTAATATTGTTCTTTATTAATACAATGGTTTAGAGTTTGGAAGATATATTTTTCCCTGAAAGGGATTTCATAGGATTCAACATTGTGTTAGTGATTTTACTGTGTTGTTACTTTCTAGAAAATTATCTTAGATCATATTTTTGTTCATATCTCCTTGTAGATTAGTATAGGAAGCATTCCACATCCTAGCTTCCTTTCATTTTAGATAAATTCATTTAAGTACTATTTTTAATATATTTAATCAAATATATTAATATAATTTTTTTTGATAATTTATGATTGTTTTATAAGGGCCTCAACCAAAGCTAGTACTAAAAAAAAATGATGCAAGCACTGAAATAGAAACTCACAGGAAGCTAACACTCCCTCAAGATCAAACTACAAAATGATCAAGCAAACACAATCAAGAAAATACACAATAACTAGAAAAGGACAAGAAACTAAACAAATCCCCTCTTTTGTGAGAATGAAGGATCATGTGACTAACAACTCTTTTCCTAGAAGTAGCCTTCCTATTGGAAACATGAGTCCATTAAACTAACTCATCCTCCTCAAAAAATCTAATGAATTTGATGAGGCCAAAATGACACTTAAAGGAAAGAGCTATGTTATCTAACAGTAAGGGAGCCATTGAATCAAAAGTTCCAAAAAAACCATTCTACAATCCAAGCAGGACCATGGGGCACCCAACACCAAAAGCACCTTTAAGCAGAGGAAGAGATGAGGGAGGAGGAACTGTTGGTGTAATTAAATATTTAATTACACTTTATTAAGTTTACTTAGGGCTAATTTTAGTCTTAGGTTATGCTTAAGTCATATTAAGGTTTTCTCTAACTTGCAAATATAAAAGAAAGTTCTCACATGTAATTCATTAATCCATTTCATTAATTCATCCTTATTGTGCAAATTATTCCTCTTTGCTTTTTTCTCTTGTGGAAGTTAAATCTTAGGTTTTACAGGTGATCCTGGTGTTTCAAGTTAATTATCAACTTCAACATGGTATCAGAGCAGATATGCAAGCCCCTTCTCAAATTTGGAGAAAAATTCAAGCAAGAGCCATTTGTTGGGTGTGATTTTGTGTAAAACAGAGTATTCCATTAGATTCAAAGCACCTGGAAAAGGTGGATTTGTCTTTTGTTTGGCTGAATTTGGTCTGGGCAAGCCAGATCTGTGAAGGTTTCAAGATTGCTTTTTTTTAGATCCAGAGGGGAACAATAGTTTTAGAACATTTTTGGTGAAAATTGTCATCACCAACACGCTCAGAAGGGCTGAAAACTTTAGAATCCCCTATTCATTCACAAAAATTAGAGACTGAAAAAAATCTCTGTGATTTTTGAGGGTGCATCCTTTTATCCAGAGGTCCGAAGGGTGCTTCTATAGGGTGCATCATTTTATCCAGCGGTCCAAAGGGTGCTTCCGCAGGGTGCATCATTTTATCCAGCAGTCCAAAGGGTGTTTCCACAGGGTGCATCATTTTATCCAGTGGTCCGAAGGGTGCTTCCATAGGGTGCATCATTTTATCCAGCAATCCTCCATCTTGCCCTCTTCTACATGCCCTAATGGAGCAATTTCACGAAAACTATCATAACTTTCACATCTAGAATCAGTTTTTTGCAAACGAAATATTGATGGAAAGCTAGTTCTACACACTTTCTGATGGTATGATCAATTTTTTATGATTTTTTTGTTTGGCATCTATTTTTTCTATTTGAAGTCAAGGCATCTTTTTTGGCTTCCGAGCTCCGTTCTTGTGCCTAGAATCTCCATTTTGCGAAAATGAATAGGCATTGGAAAGGTATCAGTGAGCTCTACACAGCCACATATGTAATTTTTTTAGATTTAGCCCTATGTATCTTTTAATTAGTTTGTCAATTTTATGGTTTTTGTTAGATATCCTAGACATGTTGTCTCCTCGAAAAAGGTTCTATTTGCTTTGATAGGCTTCTATTATTATCATAAATCTATTTGCATGTTTTGATCTCTAATCATCTAAAGAGATGGGACTCTACCATCAACATAAATCTAATTGCAGATATTGTGGAAGTAATCCACATGAGAAAGAGATGTGTCCTCATTTATCACATCATCTTTTTGAAATGTTTGCTTCGATTGCTTCTCCTTCTAATGAGATCATTGCTCCACCATCACCTACTGCTACTTCAAATTTCAATGTTGCATCATCATTGGCTTCTACTGATACTGTGCAGTAGGTCAATTTTAGTCTTCTTGATCCACCTCATTGGGATTCCTATCTTGCAGACACATTGAATCTTTGTTTGTGGAGTCTCACATTGCTGATTTGGAGGACACATTTGAGGGTTTATCTCTCTTGTTTGATGCTATCTCAAGTGGCTTTGCATCACCACCTTCATCTTCTATGTTTCCAGATGCAATTCAAATCATATCCTCTCCTGGTTCTTCTTCTCTGATTGGGCAGATAGTTTTTATTTTGGAGAAGACATATTTTCCCAGTATAGAAGACATATTTTCCCAATATGAGGTTACTTGAGTTGCATTTAGAGGTACACATTCCAATATGGATTCCCTATTCATCCAAGATGTGGGAATGTCTTCTACATTCACCAATGGATCTATTTCTTCCGAAAGGGAGAAATGTTGTTTGCAGGCAGTGGATTGGATTTTGTCTTCAAGATCTCTTCATTGGTTCTAGAGCTTCTTCTTGGAGGGGATTCATATTCTCTATTTTCTCTCTCTTATGGGGGGCATTCATGATTGTACTTTTGTGATGGATTCAGTTCTTGGGGGGTCTTACTATTAGTCCTTCTTCCATCACATGTTCATGTACTTGTTTTTTCTCTCTTTTGGAGAGAGGTTTTTTTCCCATAGGGTTTTTCTCCTTTTCTCCACCTTATGAGAGATTCTTGTTGTTCATGGGTACCTAACATGGCCTTGTAGCCGAGACCCATTCTTGCATTAGTTGCATGTTTTTCATTTCTCCCTAAGTTGCACTTATGGGGGGGTGTTGGTGTAATTAAATATTTAATTACACTTTATTAAGTTTACTTAGGGCTAATTTTAGTCTTAGGTTATGCTTAAGTCATATTAGGGTTTTCTCTAACTTGCAAATATAAAAGAAAGTTCTCACATGTAATTCATTAATCCATTTCATTAATTCATCCTTATGTTGCAAATTATTCCTCTTTTCTTTTTTCTCTTGTGGAAGGTAAATCTTAGGTTTTGCAGGTGATCCTGGTGTTTCGAGTTAATTATCAACTTCAACAGGAATAACCAAAGTTAAAGAGGAAGCCCCCATAGGCATTGATTAAGAGCACACCACATCAAAGAACAAAGGGATGACCTAGATTAGAAAAATGTTAGGGAAGAACACATAGCCATAGGAGAGAGATGTGGAAATGAAGTAGCCTTAATGATATAGGGTTCCACTACAAGAGGATCCTTAAAAGGATATTTTGACAAGGGAGGACTTGCCCATATTAATTGGTGTTGACACTCTACACAATTCCACCAAGTAGAAGAGGGACCCCTTTTCACCTTTCTACATGTGCAAGCATTCACCATGTAACCACAAGTGAAACATGAAATTTGCAATGAAAAGCTATCTTTTCATAGTCAAGTCATTGCTAATAAATCCAATCCTTGAATTGTAAATTAATCTTTTCTAGGAGGTTGCCTGAGAGATCAATTTTAACCAACAAATAGGTATAAGAAAATAGGGAACATGAGTTCATTTTAGGGGAAACAAATATGAGTTTTCCCAAGGCATTTCCTATTGTTGATTGATTAGTAGGATTCTATACATGAAGAGGAAGATTTGGTAGATAAATTAAAATAGGTCTTAAAGCAAAATATATATAGAAGAGGCTAAGCCCCAAAACCATAAACCAATTTGCAAAAGGACAAGTCAATCTTATACTAACCCACATATGGTAATGAAAAAACCTTGTTCATAGAGGTAGGGCACCAAATCATTAGACAACATAGGTTTCAATGACTCTGAAACCCATGCATGCAACTCAATGAAACTCGACCATAGATTTGTAAGCTCATGATACTAAACCCAATCTTAAATAATGTTCCTTTTCCTAAAAAACATTAGACCTCTTGACCACAAGATGAACCAAATCAAATTTACACATCATGTGTAGGGAACCTCAAAACATGCAATCATTCAAAGAGACACCTCAATCCGCTGTAGTTGTATAAAATTTAGTATCCATTGTAGGTCCATCCAAAGCTAGATGAACCAAAGGAGGACCTGCTATAAAGGTAGACACCACATTCAAAAATGCATTGTCATTACCTACTAGTAGAGTGAATAAAACCAAAAGAAAAGGTGAGTGCTTTGATGGGGATGCACTAGGTGGAAACCCTAAAAGAGTAGAAGTTGTAGTTCCCATTTTTTTCCACAAAGCAAAATAAAAAATGTTACTAAGAAATGATCATTATCAAGAATGTAAACAATATATTGCTGAATTTTTTATTTTTATTTTGGAAAAAATATCAATATAATATTTAAATAAGGGCATCTCTAAATTAATAAATCCTTTGCTAATATAAGGATTTTGTGCTTTCCAAATATGATTATCATTCCAAGTAGAGACATCTCTTTTAATATAAAGAATTTTATATTCCTTAAATTTAGACAGCTTTATGACCTAAATTTGATGGTTGTAAAGTTATATTTGAATATTTTTACTTTAAGATATAATTAAAATTTTAAGAAGTTTATATCACTTAGAAATTCTTTAAAATTATAATTATGCCGAGAGGTGTTATATAGTGACATCAGGGTGGGGATGAGAGCACTCATTTTTTCTGCCTAAATTTATAGAAAAAAAAATTAAAATTCCAAAAAGGAAACTTATTTTCATTTGAAGATGATTGGTTCCAATTTCTTTTTTGGTTCCATAGTTTTTGTGATTTTCTTATTTTTCAATTTCTTTTTTGATTTTTAGTTTTTTGATTTTTTCCAATTTCTTTTTTAGTTTTTAGTTTTTATTTTTTCCAATTTCTTTTTGGGTTTTTATTTTTTATTTTTTTCAATTTCTCTTTTGGTTAGATAGTTTTTGTGATTTTCTTATTTTCAATTTCTTTTTTGTTTTTTAGTTTTTATTTTTTTATTTTTTCCAATTTCTTTTTTGGTTTTTATTTTTTATTTTTTCAAATTTCTTTTTCAAATAAACTATGGAAAAGAGATATCCCTCGGCGTACTTTAGATATATATTTTTAAATATAAATATACTAGTACAGTCACATCAGGGTGGGATGAGAGCACTCATTTTTTTTGCCTAAATTTATAGAAAAAAAAATTCCAAAAAGGAAATTTATTTTCATTTAAAGATCATTGGTTCCAATTTCTTTTTTGGTTCGATAGTTTTTGTGATTTTCTTATTTTTCAATTTCTTTTTTGATTTTTAGTTTTTTGATTTTTTCCAATTTCTTTTTTAGTTTTTAGGTTTTATTTTTTCCAATTTCTTTTTGGGTTTTTATTTTTTATTTTTTCCAATTTCTTTTTGGGTTTTTATTTTTTATTTTTTCTAATTTCTTTTTTGGTTGGATAGCTTTTGTGATTTTCTTATTTTCAATTTCTTTTTTATTTTTTATTTTTTATTTTTTTCCAATTTCTTTTTTAGTTTTTAGTTTTTATTTTTTCCAATTTCTTTTTTGGTTTTTATTTTTTTCAAAATTCTTTTTCAAATAAACTATGAAAAAGAGATATCCCTCGACGTACTTTAGATATATTTTTTTAAATATAAATATACTAGTTTTATATATATGCAAATTTTAATTACGCCGAGAGGCATTATATAGTCACATCGGGGTGGGGATGAGAGCACTCATTTTTTCTGCCTAAATTTATAAGAAAAAAAATTAAAATACCAAGAAGGAAATACAAAATAAAACTTAAGAAAATCAAAGAAAAAAACTAAAAAAGAAATTAAAAACCATTGAAGGAGAAAAAACTAAATCACAAAAACTATGGAACCAAAAAAGAAATTGGAAAAAAAAAAAAAAAAACTAAAAAAGAAATTGGAAAAAATAAAAAAGAAAAACCAAAAAAGAAATTGGAAACTGTTGGAAGGAGAAAAAGATGGAGAAAATTGAAAAGTATGGAACCAAAAAAGCAATTGGAAAAATTAAAAAATAAAAACCAAAAAAGAAATTGCAAGAGAAAATCAAAGAAATTATGGAAAAAAGATATACCTTGGCGTATTAGATATTTTTTTAAAATATAAATATACTAGTTATGCCGAGAGGGAGGTGGGGATGAAAGCACTCATTTTTTTTGCATAAATTTTTTTAAAAAAATTAAATACCAAAAAGGAAATAAAAAATAAAACTTAAAAAAATCAAAGAAAAAAAACTAAAAAAGAAATTAAAAACTGTTGAAGGAGAAAAAGCTAAATCACAAAAGCTATGGAACCAAAAAAGAAATTGGAAAAAATAAAAATTAAAAACTAAAAAATAAATTGGAAAAAATAAAAAATAAAAACCAAAAAAGAAATTGGAAACTATTGGAAGGAGAAAAGGTTGGAGAAAATCATTAAAACTATGGAACCAAAAAAGATATTGGAAAAATTAAAAAATAAAAACCAAAAAAGAAATTGCAAATGAAAGAAAATCATGGAAAAAAAGATATCCCTCCGCCTACTTTAGATATATTTTTTAAAATATAAATATACTAGTTTTTTATTTGGCATATTTGAAGGGCAGTTTTACTTGGAGGGTCAAGCATCAAATTTAGGCTCCCACTATAATACATTCAATCCAAACTCTTTAAAAGACATAACATAATATTTTTTATAATAAAAGAATGCCTTTTTAAAAAAAATCATTAGACAAAATTAAATTTTGTCGTTTATCTATATTTATAGTTAATGATTTTTTATTTTGTCATTGTTTACTATATTTAGTAAATAGTATCATTAAAACCTATATTAAGTAACTTTTTTCTTTGGAAAATTCTAACCAATTATAGCAGCGATAATAGAATGGATTATAAAGTGCAGTTATTTATTCTTTAAAACTAATGAATGTTTATCTATACTTTTACAACTTTTATTGAAGGGATGGAGATGCATAACGTTGGAATCAGGGCTTAAATTTGACAGTCAACCTTGCTTGTCAAGCAATTTTTTTATGACAGTTATCTATTCAATATTGCCTTTAAAATACTACCACATTAGTAAATTATATTAAAACCAAATATCATAATCTTATATAAATTTTGACAGTTTGTCCAAAATATTTCCTTTCATATGATATGGTCTTTTCAAAATTTCAGTTGTATTTTACAACTAAAATGCCTAAACACAGCTATACAACTGTGAAATTTAAGCCTTGGTTGGAATCATGGCATCAGGGAGCGCTTTTACCACAAAGATTCCTTTGAGTAAACACAACTGGGACAAACTACAGAGTCATCAACGACTACTCTATGTAATGTTTGGAGTACTGATCATTGCCATGCTTGCAACAACCTACCTCATTATCTGCTATTGGAAAGTATATATAGAGAAAAGAGCTTCATCATGGATTTCATTTGCAACAGAGGAGCACCAAACAGACAAAGGCTTCAACAAACAAGTTAGAGAAGGAATGATAATTTGTTAACATTGATGATAATTTCCAAATATACTCTCTTAGTGATATTTTAAGTATTAAACATAAGGACAAGTTTATAATTTTCTTTTATGACATGTATGTTTCTAGTAACACTACAATGGTTTAAGGACACATTATAGAAAAAAATCACATTCAAAATGCATTATTCTTATAAATAGAAAGAAGCTATAATTTTTTTTTTGTATATATAAATTTCTCCATGTGACATCACTTCTTGAATGCACTTGAAATTTTAATACTTGTTTATTATGAGAATCCATTATTATAGAATTACAATGTGTTGGTGTAATACAAATACCACAAAAAATATTATTTGTTATGTTAGCCACATTGTGATTTCTTTATAAGTAATTGGAGTCAAATCTTGAAATCTTTAAGGTTAGGCTTTTGCCTTTTTACTTAACTAAGGTGAATATTACTTAATATATCCATTTGAACTATTAAAGGTGATTGAGAAAATGAGGTGGTTTGAGAATAGGCCATTTGTTCAAAGTTTTGTATGAATTTGCTTTCAAATCTATGCCTTTTATACATGGTCACAATGTCTTTCATTTGGGTATCATAAACTTGTTGAAGGATAAGCTAAGCTATGTCAAGTTTGAGTATTGAATTGTTAATGAAAGTAATTGAAAAATTTTCTAAAAAAAAAATCTTTTCATATGTTGGAAGCATTTAGTTTGATATAGCATTACATTTTATTTTTGGATTTCAAAGAAAATTATTTTATGACCTGAGATTTTAAATACCCTGCACTCATCTTTGAGATCAAAATTTTATTATACTTACGATTAAAGTCTTCATATTTACTTAATAAAAAAACTACAACATGATCACCTCTTTAGTACTTGTATTTTAAGGATTTGTGAGGTATTATTATTCCAAATATTGATCTGAAATACATTATTAATTATGTATTGTGCTACTTTGATTCAATGTGCTTGCATTCTAAAATGACCTAAGAATGACTCCATTAAATACATGCCCTAGACACCACATATGAACATTTTTAGCATGTACATTCATGGACAATGGTCATGTCCAAATTGTTAGCTACAAAATGTAGGAAATTTGAATTTTAAATAAAGTGAACAAGATCATGTCCTCAATTTTGTCTAAAGGACACGATCATTGTTGCAATGATCTATCTAATGCAAAGAAAATTGTGAGTGATGTAATTGACGTGTTTTGAGTAGAGTAATGAGACATATCAAAGTACCCAAATAAGTCTTAAGTTAGTTTTTACATAAAAAACCAAAAATATACTAAAAACATACACTAAAATCATCAACTCAAGATAACATAAAATAATAATTAAAAAATGTCATAAAATTTTCTTCTCTACAATTTATAGTCTTTTTAATAAAAGGGTTTGTCATTTACACAATTTTATAATTTTTCAAATTTAAAATTATCATTTAATTACCTTCTTTTTAATAAAATTATAGATTCATATAACTAGTATATTTATATTTTAAAAATATATCGAGAAATATCTTCTTGACTCCGTGTTTTTTTGTGTTTTCTATAGCTTTTGTGATTTTCTCCACTTTTTTCCTTCAACCTTTTCCACTTTCTTTTTTTCATTTTTCATTTTATTTTCCAATAGTTTTTGTTTTTTAGTTTTTTCAATTTCTTTGTTTTTTAGTTTTTTCAATTTCTTTTTTGGTTTTTATTTTTTATTTTGTCCATTTTTTTTCTTGAAAGTTTCCAATTTCTTTTTTGGCTTTTATTTTTTTATTTTCTTCAATTTCTTGTTTTGTGTTTTTTTTATATTTTTTTTATAATTTCTTTTATAATTTTTTTTTTAATTTTAATTTTTATATATTTACATGGAAAAAATGAGTGCTCTCATGTCCACCCTACTATGATTGTAAATGCCTCTCCGCATAACTAGTATATTTATATTTAGAAAAATATATCTATAGTATGCCGAGAGATTATTTTCCATAGCTTTTGTGATTTTCCACACCTTTTCCTTCAATCATTTCCAATTTTTGTTTTGGTTTTTATTTTTATTTTCCCTTTTTTTGTTTTTTCCATGGTTTTTGTTACCTTTTTTCCAATTTCTTTTTCGACTTTTATTTTTTATTTTTTCCAATTTCTTTTTAGTTTTTAATTTTTTTAAATTTTTTGGCTATATATTTACACGGAAATAATGAGTGCCTCATCTGCCCACTGTAATTGTAGAATGCCTCTTCACATAATAACTAGTATATTTATATTTACAAAAATATATCTAAAGTATGCCGAGTGATATCTCTTTTCTATAGTTTATTTGATTTTCTCATTTTTTTTCTTCCATCATTTTTATTTTTTAATTTTTTAATTTTTTTGGTTTGATATTTTTGGTGATTTAAAATGAAATTGATAATAAGAAAATCATGGAACCAAAAAAGAAATTGGAAAAAATAAAAAATAAAAAAACTAAAAAAAGAAATTGGAAAAAATAAAAAATAGAAACCAAAAAGAAATTGAAAAAAATAAAAAAAAATTGAAAAAAATAAAAAATAAAAACTAAAAAAGAAATTGGAAAAAATAAAAAATAAAAACCAAAAAGGAAATTAAAAGGCAATTTTTTTAGAAATTCAGTGATTTTTTTGTATAACCACCCCTCCTTTATTTTTTTTATTTTTTAAAGTATTTAATTTTTTTTAAGTTTCTTTTTTGGATTTTTTTTTTCTATAAATTTAGGTAGAAAAAATGAGTGCTCTCATCCCCACCTCGATGTGACTGTAGAACGCCACGTAACTAGTATATCTATATTTAAAAAAATATATCTAAAGCACGCACCGAGGGATATCTCTTTTCCATAGTTTATTTGAAAAAGAAATTTGAAAAAATAAAAAATAAAAACCAAAAAAGAAATTGGAAAAAATAAAAAATAAAAACTAAAAAAGAAATTGGAAAAAATAAAAAATAAAAAACAAAAAAGAAATTGAAAATAAGAAAATCACAAAAACTATCCAACCAAAAAAGAAATTGGAAAAAATAAAAAATAAAAACCCAAAAAGAAATTGGAAAAAATAAAAAAACTAAAAACTAAAAAAGAAATTGGAAAAAATAAAAAAACTAAAAATAAAAAAAGAAATTGAAAAATAAGAAAATCACAAAAACTATGGAACCAAAAAAGAAATTGGAACCAATGATCTTCAAATGAAAATAAGTTTCCTTTTTGGAATTTTAATTTTAATTTTTTTCCCTCTCATCCCCACCTTGATGTGACGCCTCTTGGCGTAATTAATTTTAAAAATATTTTCAATTAAAAAAATTAAAATTAAAATTAAATTTCCCTATAAACTTTAAATCTATAAAAATAAATTTACTTTACACACCAACAAGGCCTAAATTTGGTCAACCCTACCTGTCAAGCAATTTTTTTATGCAAATACATATCATCACAATTCTATTTAAATTTTGACAGTCTATCCAAAATCTCTTCTTTCATATGATACAATCTTTTTAAAATTTTAATTGTATTTTACGACAAAAATGTTTAAACAGTGCCATACGACCATCAAATTTAAGCCTTGCATACCAATATTATTTTTTTTGCTACTAATTCATTATCACTAAGTGACTCTTTATTTAGCAATTTTTTTCAAATTTAGAAACTCTAATACTATGTTAAAAATATGGTATTTCTATCTTAAAATTAATATTAAATTTCCTTATAAACTTTAAATCTATAAAAAAAAAATTAATATTATTTTTTTCAATCAATAATTACTAGTTCATTGTCACTAAGTGGCTTTCTTTATTTAGCCATTTTTTTTCCAAATTTAGACAACTCTAATATTGTATATGTTTTATGAGAACGATATCGTATTTCTATATTTATAGTTAAATGTTTTTTATTTTTATAAATTTAGCTATTGTTTACTATAGTTAGTAAATATTATTGCTAAGAGAATTTTTCTTCGAAATACTCTTGACCAATTATAAAGTGCAACTATTTATTCTTCATAGAGATATTAAATGTCTGTATGTAATTTTAGATTTGCTGCGTGAAGTTGCAGTCATGGCGCCACAGAGCCCTTTTTTCGCACATATTACTTCCCCTAAGAAGAGCGGGGACGAAGTAAAGAATGGTGTTCTTCTACTACGCTTTGTAATGTTTGTAGAACTGATCGTCGCCATTTTTGTGACAGCCTACCTCCTTATCTACTACTGGAAAGTATATAGGCAGGGAAGAGTTTCAAGGAGTCGTATACTTTCATATGCAAATCCAGATGAGAGGTCCTGGAGGAGGAAGAAAGAAAATCTAGATGAGGGGTCGTCTATCAGCCTTGTTATTTCAAGGAATCCTGATAATTTTTCGTCATAAATCACAGCAATATACAGTTACAAGGAAGGACGATTTCTAAGGGAATTTATGCATTCAAGTGATATAAGATAAAAGCAAGGCCTTTAGTAGTTGACACAATGTTCTCCCCAAAAGTTTTGGTCAGCAATCACTTCAGTTACTTTGAATTTTTATAACAGATAATGAACAATTTATTCAGTTAATTTTTTGTTTGAATGTTAGGAAACATTCTGTTGATATGTCGATCTTCTTTGATTTAGTGACCACACCATAAAAGTAGTCTATTGAGCTAAAAGAAGTGTACTTATGAGGCCAGTTTTATGGTGCACCTCTCTTTGGCAATGTATTAAGGATTGTAATGGTACATATTGCATAATTAATATTTTTTTTTCATTTTGAGTTTATTTTGATGGGGTTAATCTTTATACAATGATAAATTCTATTCACTTCTAGAAAGCAATGATAAATTTAACTCACATTTAGGAACCAATTCAATTTTATCCATTCTTCACTTAGGGTTAAATCTAAGATTCACACAAGTAACTTTAGTTAGTTGTATGATTTGAAAAAATGACCCCTAAACTTTTAGCTTTCAAATTCAAATTTAAGGTTGACCTAACCCTTCCAATTAATAATTGTATCGACTTGAAGTATGAAACATTTTCTTTGTATCCATTGAAGTTGTATTTAAGCACCTAGCCTATTTTTAGACATCCTCGAAATCATTCAACAAAATCATGCAATGTAAATTCATCCACATAATGAAGGCATAATATATATTATCACATTACCCACTTGCATCAACATCTCCAGCACATCTCTTACATGCACGCTTATTGTCTTCAATCATTTCCAAAAGCATTGACTCAGTATTCTAAGAGTTTGGCCTAGGGTAGATATATTCCCTGTCATTAGAAAACTCCCAACCACACAACCAAGTTTGTTATGTAGAAGCAGATATTAGCATTCAATCTAAGCTAGAGGAAAACATTTAAGTGTTTACAAAGATCAAATCTATGAATGTAGATTAGATCTACACTTGTGTAGAGCAGTTCCACATGTGTGTGATTGGTCTCATAATTGTAAACAACCCATAGTGAAAGATAATAATTTAATAAAACTCAAGGCATTCATTTGGTCATTTTTTTTACATATTGAGGAATCATGTTCAACCATTTGAAGTATAACATATTTGTATTGGATCTTTAGCCAACTAGCTTTTTTATTTATTTAATTTTGTTGGTGTAATACTTTCTCCACCTTGGATATATCTCTATCCTAAGTGTGATATTGCACCTATTTCATAAGTTTACTTTGGATATTAGAAATAATTATTTTTTCTCATCTAAATAGCTAATAATGACATGTGTAAACCTTGGCTTGAGGTACACAAGTGCCACCATTACCTCATAAGTTCTTGATTATGATAATTAAGTGCCACCCATGTTTAGTCAAGGTCACATGTGTCTCAATTAGACTAAGTTAACTTACCTCTTGATTGGGAGTGATTAAGAGTTAAACTCATACCTCTTGGACATGTCATCTCCTTGATTCATGCATCAAAGAGGTCTATATTTATAATTTACTCTTTGTAATTTATAGCATATTAGATATTGAATATCTTTATTCCCCAAATCTAGTTTTGTGATTATCTCATAGGCATTAGGTCCTAGAAAGAACTATTGTTTATAAAAAAATTCTAACATGGTATCATAGCCATCACAATCAAACTATTGGAAACATGAATCCATCAAACTTACTCGTCCTCTTCAACAAAATCTAATGAATTTGATGAGGCCAAAATAAAACTTCAAGGAAAGAGATATGTTATCTAATAGTGAGGGAGCCATTGACTCAAAAATTCCAAACCATTCTACAATCCAAGAAGGATCATGAGGCACCCAACACCAAAAGCACCTTTAAGTAGAGGAAGAGATGAGGGGGAGGAACAACCAAAGTTAAAGAGGAAGCCCCTATAGGCATTGATGAAGAGCACACCACATCAAAGAACAAAGGGATGGCCTAGATTAGAAAAATGTTAGGGAAGAACACATAACCATAGGAGAGAGATGTGGAAAAGAAGTAGCCTTCATGATAGAGGGTTCAACTAGAAGAGGATCCTTAAAAGGAGATTTTGACAAGGGAGGACTTGCCCATATTAATTGGTGTTGACACTGTGCACAATTCCACCAAGTAGAAGAGGGACCCCTTTTTACCTTTCTTCATGTGTGAGCATCCACCATGTGACCACAAATGAAACATGAAATTTTCAATGAAAATCTATCTTTTCATAGTCAAGTGGTTGCTACTAAATCCAATCCTTGAACTGTAAATTAATCTTTTCTAGGAGGTTGTCTAAGAGATCAATTTTAACCAACAAATAGGCATAAACAAATAGGGAACATGAGTTCATTTTAGAGGCAACAAATATGAGTTTTCCCAAGGCATTTCCTATTGTTGATTAACTAATAGGCTTCTATAAATGAAGAGGAAGATAAAAGATATAGAAGAGGCCAAGCCCCAAAACCATAAACCAATTTGTAAAAGAACAAGTCAATCTCATACTAACCCACATATGGTAATGAAAAAACCTTGTGCATAGAGGTAAGGCACCAAATCATTAGACAATATAGGTTTCAATGACTTTGAAACCCATGCATGCAACTCTATGAAACTTGACCATAGATTTGCAAGCTCGGCATACTAAACCCAATCTTAAATAATGTTCCTCTTCCTCAAAAACATTAGACCATGTGACCACATGATGAACCAAATCAAATTTACAAAGGTAGACATTGCATTCAAAAATGCATTGTCATTGCCTACTAGTAGAGTGACTAAAACCAAAAGAAAAAGTGAGTGCTTTGATGGGGATGCACTAGGTGGAAACCCTTAAAGAGTAGAAGTTGTAGTTGCCATTTTTTTTTCCACAAAGTAAAAAAAAATGTTACTATGAAATGATCATTATGTAGAATGTAAACAGTACATTGTTGGATTTTTATTTTTATTATGGAAAAATATCAATATAATATTTAAATAAGGGCATCTCTATTAATAAATCCTTTGCTAATATAAAGATTTTGTGCTTTCCAAATATGATTATCTTTCTAAGTAGAGACATCTTTTTTAATATAAATAATTTTATATTCCTTAAATTTAGAGAGCTCTATGACATAAATTCGATGGTTGTAAAGTTATATTTAAATATTTTTACTGTAAAATATAATTAAAATTTAAGAAGTTTATATCACTTAGAAATCCTTTAAAATTATAATTTTATATATATATGTGATTTTTAATTTTTTATTTGGCATATTTGAAGGGTAATTTCACTTGAAGGGTCAAGCGTCAAATTTAAACTCCCACTATAATACATTCAATTCAAACTCTGTTAAAGACATAACACAATATTTTTTTTTTTGCTACGTAATCAGGGATACTATTATATTAATCAAAAAAAGATATTACAGTCATCAGCCCTTCAATGGTTGGCAAAAAATTTCAAACCATATGACAGCTCCTACCCTATGAGAGCTCCTACCATATGAAAGCTCATACCAACTATCCAAAAATCTCCTACCATATGACCACGCAGGGTCGGAGATAAATATCGGTAAGCCAAACTAACACCAAACAATGAGACCAAATATAAGATATAAAAAACTAATATTATCAACAAAACTAGGGGAGGCCATACTAGTAAATCCCCTCTATGACTTATCAGGCAATCTCAGCCAACTTCCTTCTGAACTCGTCCATCCACTTGAAGTCCCCCATCTCCACCAGCCCCAGCAACCTTCTGATGAACTCCACTACAGCCATCGTGTGGTCCTTCAACACAATCAAATTAAAACCTTTCACATCCAAGATGAAGGGGTAAACTTTGATAACTACCCCAGGGTTTGCCATGAGTTTCCATTCCTTAGGTCTAGGAACGCCAACACCTGGATGAGCAAAATGCAGAGTCTTCCCCAATTCTCCAAGATGCTCAGGATAGAACAATGCTCGCATGATTGCTTCTGCCTCTGCCTTCTCCAGTTGCAACTCCAACAACATAGCCAGGACCCGCGAGGTAATGTCCATATTGATGCGGTAACGGTCATCGCTTTCCAGAAATGTCTTCCCCAAAATCAGTTTCATCGCTTCCACCAACATCCCGTCTGCCTTTCTTAGCAGCCTCTGTAGGCGAAGATCGGTAATGCCCCCCAGAAATGCCATTTGCCGCTTAGCGCTTACCAAACGGATGGGGGTGTCCATTCCTCCGCAACAGATAGCATAGGCTGAAATGATCACAGCAAAGTGAGACGGCATTTGGAGGAGACTAGGCTATCTAATGCAGAACTCCACAGACTGCCTTCCTTTAAGCTTAAATCCAAAGTATCTCGAAGGCGTTTCCCTTTATGATTGCCTTGCTTCACTGACTGTAATCCCCCGCGGGCTAATAACTTCCACCTCCCTTCAGCTCGTGTCGTCTCTGATCGACACTTTGCAATGATTACCTCGGCCTTGCCACCCATGATGGTGTGGCAAGGCTACCTCCCTACCTCCCACTACATAACACAATATTTTTAATAATAATAAAAGAATGCCTTTTAAAAAATCATTAGACAAAGCTGACTTTTGTGGTATATCTATATTTATAGTTAATGATTTTTTATTTTGTCATTGTTTACTATATTTAGTAAATAGTATCATTAAAACCTATATTAAGAAACTTTTTTCTTTGGAAAATTCTAACAAATTATAGCAAGCGATAATAGAATGGCTTATAAAGTGCAGCTATTTATTCTTTAAAACGAATGAATATTTATCAACATTTACAACTTTTATTGAAGGAATGGAAATGCATAACATTGGAATCATGGCACGAGGGACCACTTTTAACAAAGAGATTCCTTCGAGTAAACACAACTTTGTAATGTTTGTAATGTTTGTAGTACTAATCAACTTTGAGATACAACATAGAAAAACATCACATTCAAAATGCATTATTTTTATAAATAGAAAGAAAGTATAAACAATTTTTTATTAATATAAATTTTTGGATGTGACATCACTTCTTGAATGTACTTGAAATTTTAATACTTGTTTATTATGAGAATCTATTATTATAGAATTACAATGTGTTGGTGTAATACAAACACCAAAAAAATATTATTGTGATGGCTAGCTCATTGTGCTCAAGCAGAGCTCTCTATCAATCGCCTGCACAAAACTCAATGATCTCACTATCTTCACCAGAAGCTTCCTTTGAGGTATCTATCTATGTCTAACCTTGACTAGCTTCTATTCTTACTCGCACTAACTCAGATCATACATATATCTCTGTGTATCTTATACAGTCTCTCTTATCTATGCACTTCCAGTCACTTCTCGTGCACTGTGTATCTTTCTTTCGATGACATAGCCTTAAATAAAAGGCTTAGCCTCTCCACATTAATGTGAAGTCTTAGGTAGAATATTTGCCTATTATCATGCTTCGTTAGCATGCAAAAGTAGTGGAGTAACTGTTCTTTAAAGACCACATTTAAACTCCTCCTTTCCTCCATAACCAACATGGAGGAAGGAGTTGAGTGCCCACGTAAAACATGAAGTGGTTTACAATAATAGCTCTACAATACCACATTACTATGAAGCTCTTCGACAACATACTATAAATTTAAACTTATATATAATAATTAAATAGATATAAAACAACATAATGTTGGTATATACAACGTATACTTACATTGTCCTATCACTCAAAAAGATATGAGAATGCGGTTGAGGTATTCTCCCCCTTTCTATCTTACGTAAACACCAACATAGATAGGTTATCAAAATGGAAAACTTATTGGAAATCACCAATATTGAAATAGTTTAACCACTAATATTTAATTTGTTATAATTTAATATAAACTATATTCATATCACATAAGGAAAATAACGACTATTGACCATATATTTTCAATGTTCGTACTATTCTAACTTGGTTTTTTAGGAAAACCTACACTAAAGGATTTTGACAAAAAAATGACGATTATCGAGTTGAAACCCAAACTTAGACCAAAAGGGTCGAACACAACTTACCAAACTCGATGAGGGTTCACTAAATTGTGCAAGCACAAAACTTAGATGGAAATGACTTGTTCTTATCCATACATCTATTCACTTCTCTCCGATGATGCTCTCCCTATCTTTTTTAGAGGGTAGAAACCTGTTTCCTGGTTACAACTTACAATCACCAAACTGGATTAGTGTATCGTTAGACCATCCATAAACTTTATGAATAAATAATCATGACATCATATAATCATATGTCTAAATTCTGAACATATAAACATAAACTCATGGTATTATTGATTTATCCTGACATTTCCGCATAACATCAAATCATTAAACCATGCAAAATTATCTACTAATTACATACAAGTAAAAAGTAAGACATAGTCAAAATTAGGGATGTGACATATCTCCCCCCATAAGATTCATCTTCCTCGATGATCCAATGTATCCAAAATAATAATATGTTAAAGTCATATTCAAGTTTAAAAAGCATATAACAAATGAGGAAATCTTTGATAAAAAATCATGATAATCTTTCTACATACTAGTCCCATTGGACCTTGCATTGAGTAACCTCTCTGTTACACAAGAGGAGCTTGTGAACTTCGAGCACTTTGAGAGGCTCAATCATGACCACTCCTAGGTCCTGTACCTATAAAGCATTCCGATCAAGAATATGATTATCACCTGTTATATACTTATTCAAATATGAAACATGAAAAACATTATGCATTCTAGCAAGAGCTGGTGGTAAAACAATTTTGTAGGCAATCGGATTGATCACTTTGAGAACTTTGAAAAGTGCTACATATTGAGGAGCTAGTTTGGAAGACTTTCCAAACTTTATGAAACTCTTATGAGGTTTGACCCTCTAAAGAACTTTTTCTTCAACTGAGAATTGACTTGGTGTATGCTTGGCATTAGTGTAACTTTTCTATCTATCATTTGTTTCCGCCAATCTATTTCTTATCAGCATGATCTATTCTTCCATTTCTGACAACATTTCTGGACCTATGCTAATCCTATCTTCTAGCTTATCCCATCTTATAGGAGTTTGGCATCGTCTTCCATATAATGCTTCAAATGGCGCCATCTTGATAGCAGAATTGTAGGAGTTGTTATAAGAAAACTCCACAAGCGGTAGATACTCTTCCCAATTGTATTGCTGATACATGTAATACACCTTCAACAAATCTTCAATAACTTGATTTATCCTTTCTGGGTGTTGTTACAATAGCATGTCCCACTTATGGGACGTCTTGATTTTTGTTTGAAATCACATATTTTTTTAAAAAATTAATGATTTAAGCCTTGAGGGGCTCCATCTAAAGGAGTTTAACTGAAGGGTTCGATAAAACCCCATTAGATCAAATCCCCTTTGAAAGAACCCCCCTAGTCTTAAATCAAACCCTCGATGGAGTCTGGTAGATCTTGTTAAATCTTGTGGTCTTCTATGTGAAATTTCCCATCTGTGAGTCTTTGCTTGGTCCTTATGGGTGAGGGTTCTTGCTAAAATGATAATTGGGGTTTGTCAAAACTTGTATACCATAAGAAACCCTAGTCTTTGGCCTCTGGGTACTGTTTCTTTTTCCCTTTTGATTGATAGAGCCCATTTCCTGGTTGGATAAGTAATAACTTATGTCTATGTCTTCATGTTCTAACTGGTCCCTCATACCTAGTATCATCGCTTGGTCCCTTGGCAAAACTTTAATGAACTCCTAGCGCATTATAGTAAAGTGTTATTCCTAGGTTAGAATGTACGTGTGCCTTTTAATGATTTAAGTCCCCTACGTCCATTTTACCTAGTGAGACACCCTTTTAAAATAACATTTTGTGCATGTGCTTTATTCATATCCTCTATTGCACGTATCCTTCGCATCACATTTCTCTTCTAGCACTTCATTCTGAAATGCGATGTACGATGGTGTATTTCTTGGGATAGGTGTTCACTCCGCGGTCCATCGCACTTGGTCTTCATATTGTAGATTCTATTTGTGAAGAGGAAGGGAATTTGTGATGCACGGTGCCGGTCCTAGATGTGCCATGTGTCTGCATCTCTATTTTTCACAACATGTTGTCATGCCGCAGGTTGCTTAAAAGGGGAAATAAGGTAAAATGAGAGGTGCAAAGGATTCTAAGTAGGGGTTTTCTGATGTGCTTTGTCCCCTGCTAGGTGTCAAATGGAGTGGTTTGTTGTGGCATTTCTTTATCTTGCAATTTGATATTACTGGAGTTTGAGGCAATTGCAATGGGATTGGTAAATGACAAAGGGTGGGTATGTGGAAACATTTGGGCACATTGCGAGGATCCTTTATATCACAGTTCGTGATGGAGGATCATCAGACTAAGAGGCGATGTGTGGTGGCCTTCGTTCTCATTTCAAACCAGGATCATCAATGGCCAGGTTTCAAGCCTGGTGAGAGGTACAAGGTGGTGGCACATAGGAATTAATGAGCTGGTGCATTGGGATGTCTTTCAAATGTGCGATGAGTCTACCTCACGACCACTGTGAAGGAGATATGCTTGTGAGGGATTGGTGGCATATAGACTGACTCTTGAGGATCTGTTCCAGGCTCGAGGGGATTCCACACTCATGGTGCAACTAGGCACAAATTAAGTGTGCTATTTGAAACATGAATAGTTTCTGTGATCGAGGTGCCAAGTTTGGTGATTTCATTGTGGGAATTGACAAGTCTGCATTGTGGGGAGTCAACATAATGTACAATACCACCTCCTTTTCCTTTTTTAGTAGTATTGGCAAATTGATAGAGGTTTTCCATTTATGACTGGTCTACTGTGGTACTATTTGGATTGAATTGATATGGCAGATCGGTAGGAAGTAATTATCATTGGCGTGGGAACTTCTGCAATTTGGTTATAAATAAGGGTCTTTGTTGTTACTTCACGCATCATCCTTCTTATGTAGACATTATGGATTTTCATCTTTTGAGTGTGCTATCTCCACCATCCTATTCCTTAAGATTTTCTTCTCTATTCTCATGGCTAATGATATGTCCTTATAAGATTAAATGATTAGAGGTGTTTTTTTTAAGGGATGGGAGGATCTGGTAAGATTGGAGAAGTTTAGAAGCATCCATTGAGTTGTTGTAAACCCTTCTTCACCCCTTGTTTTCATCTGGATGTGGGCTTGTCCCCTTGGATGAAGCAAGTGGGCATCTTGGAGGGAATTATGACTGCTGATTTTCCCTTCCTAGTTAGAGGTTTAGCGCAGCCAAATCTAGCTATGAGTGGCCTCCTCTAGTTCTTGATTAGTTGAGTTGGTTGGGAACTTCTCAATCAGAAGCAAGGAGTCACTTGCCCTAGCCTAGGATTAGGCATAACAAGTGGGACCCCAGCTTTCGGTGCTTCCTTTCTCTATTGATCCTAGCGGGCACTCCCTTATCTGCTTGCATGGTTGGTGAAGTTTGGTGAGGTGTTCTCATGTGGGGAACAAGTATCCACATGTGAGGAAGGGCTGAGTTGTTAGAGCACCTTGTAATCCCTATTCCTTCAAAAACATGGCTTACCTCCATGTCAGCAACAAGAAAGCATACAAGACAATCAATCATCCTAGTTTGCCTGAGATGATGATTTGTTGTAGAAGGACGTGCTTTGGTTTATAAAGATGAATATTCTGGCATTATGTTGTATTTTGGTTGTCAAATGAAAATGTGACATGTCACATGCAAGTGGCTCGATGCTTATTGCTCCCTTGTGTTATAAAAGGGATTTCAAGGCCATTTTGCGGAGGTTGGGTTTTTTGTTGGTCTCTTGGTATAATGTTGGTAGGAAACACAGAGAATAGAAGTCCTGTTTAGTTTTTAGTGTGTAGAGTTTTGACTCTATGTTCTTTGTAAAGTTATTGACAGTACTAGCATCTAAATGAATGTAAATGGAAAATTTCTAAGGCTAGTTGTCTCCTGAGGTGTGGTTTACACAAATCATGAAATGAATAAATCAAAGATTGTTCACTTTTGTCTCCATAAAGTTTCTTGTGGATGTATTTTCATATGAAATGCTCTTGTTCAAAGAATGAGTTAAATGCTTTGATAGAAATGTAGATTTGTGTGAATGTATGCAAGGATATCATAAGTAAACTAATTTAGAGATATTGAGTGTAATATTACAAGGCAATATTATAAAGCTCTATGATGTTTAGGTTGAATGTTGTTAGTAGTTTTTAGTTACATTTAGTTCTGACTCTCTACCCTTAGGCTAAGACATCGATTTCTTACATCTGTATGTGTTCTTCAGTGCCAAGGTCAAGCAAACCCAAACATCTTTGAAATTTTTAAATATCTGTCATAAATGTGTGTCAAAGAGAAGTTTATTTTTGTTCTATGGTCTCGGGTAATGCTAAAATCTTGAAAGACTTTGGCCAGGTCTTCATATTTTGCATAATCCTCAAGGAAGTCCGCATAGAATGTATCTGTTATTTGAGTATTTGTAATAAACTGGAATAGGAAATTATTAAATACTGTCCAGGGATCACCCTCCCAAGTTTTGCATAGCCTAAAGTGTAGAGGGAAAGTTATTGTAACTTTCACCTATGTGTTGGCTATCCCCTCATGGTAGTTAAATATTGAAAGTGGCTAAATCATACGCTATTTCATGAGACAAGGTTGGGAATTTAATAAAAACCAACAGAAATGGTGACTCTGCTAGGGAACTCTAGTTTATAGTCTGTCAAAATTTGTCTAGTAGTTTGTCATGGGTATTTAGAGCTTGCATAAATGTATTATCATTATCATTCCCTTTGAAGGGTGGTGACTTTGCTAGCTTTCAAACTGGTTGGTCAAAAGGAAAACCGGTTGTGTATGAGAAAATTTTTGTGGCTATGCTATTGGATAGAACCCCATATGAAGAAATGCTTTAAGGAGCTTCGTAATGATTGAAGTTCAGTCCTCTGTAAAGAGAGGTGGCAACTTTGTGAAGAAAGAACATGATGAAAGTATGAAGGAAAGTTCACAGCAGTTGTAGCATCACTTCCATGTATTTTACATACTCTTGTATTTTGGAGGGAAGTGTTATGTTATAAAGTAGTTTGTGTAGAATTTTGAGATGAATTTGGTCCCTTATTAAGTGAAGCTAAGCACTAAATGAAAGGGAGAAGTTGAGAATAAGCCTATATACTTCTGCTATTTTTGACTATGGTCTACAATTTGAAGTGAAGTATGTATGTTTTCGAAGAAACTCATCTAGAAGATCTTAGGCAAGATGAGACATAAATTTGCATTTTTAAAAGGGCTTAAGATCATATTGTTAAAGGAAGTTGAGTTTCCAGTGTGTTAACTACAAAGTTAATATCAAAAGGCTATAACAAACTTCCAGGAAGTTGTATCATCAACCTATGCATCCTTGTATGGCTTCAAATGTAACAATGCATAGTGTGTAGCCTCACTTGTGTTATCAAAGAAATTCCATTATTGAAAGATATAAGACCATGAATTTCAGTAATATATTAGGCTTCCCAATCATGTACAACCTGAGATCAGAGATCAAATACGAAAGTTTAGTGGTGAGAAGTTTGAATCGGCAAGAACATCTGCAAAATTTCATTAATGTGATAGATGATTATGAGGTAGACTTTGAAGATGTTGTCATGGGATTATTTATTCAGTCTTTGAAAGGAGACATGAGAGATTGGTTTTCTTATTTACCAACACACTCTATCTATTCTTGGGATGAATTTAAAGCAGTTTTCATGGAGTAGTTTGGTGAAAGAGTCAATGCAAGTTTAGTGATCAGTAAATTTGTGAATATCCAGAAGGAAGAGGATGAGTCAGTCCCATCATTCAACTTAAGATTTGAAAAAACATTGAGGGTTATCCCTAAGGCCATGAGGCTAGGTGATTCAATGAATTTAGTTGTTTACTTGGGAGCTTTTGACAGGAAAATGAGTTATCGAGTGAGAAATAAGGATCCTACAACATTGGATTAGGCTTATGAGATTATCCATGAACATTGAGAATAACTGGAAGTATGGAATGCACAAGGGTTACTTGTCTACAAGTGTTTTTTATCCTAAAGCACCCAATACTGGTGACAAGTGCAAATCGGGAATTAAAAATAATTGTCAGAACAATTATACCCCTAGCATCCTAGCCTATACATCAATCCATAATATTGATCACTTAGAGCCCCAAACAAATTATCAACAAGCTACACACATTAGTGATCCGATGGTCTTTGTTCAGGCTCTCATTGACATAAGGAGACATGAGGGAGAATCAAGATATGCTTTATTTTTCAGAGTCTTGGACATCTATATGAGTATCCCTGTTGGTTTCAAGCCTCAAGAGTCTATATGCATTGACTTATTTTGTGAAGTGTATGGGGTAGGTTTGAATTTATTGCCTCAGAAGTTGAAGCCTAGTAGTTTTGATCAGTTTCTGGATTGTATAGATATTATGGAGAATGGAAAAATTCATAGTGCTGATCATATTAGCCTTGTTATAGGCTATGATTCAAACAATGATGCAATATATGAGATTGAAATTGAGAATACATTTCACGCTAATAGGGAGAATGTTTATGATCAGCTAAATAATGTGGTGTGTACACCTGAGGATTGAATTCATGAAAATTCAAATGCACTACATACTGAAATAATGCAAATGCATCAAGGGGTATCTGTTCATGACACAAATGATGAAGGGGTGGAAGCATTTTCAGATATTTGGCATGCTACACCATGTAATAGAACTATTAGCTACTCCAGTGATGAGATTACAAAAGAAGTTCAGTTGCATTCTTGTGATTCATCTAATTTGGATGGTATGTTCAATGGTATGAGTGGTAATGAGACAATGTGTTCGTCATTGAGTACGCAAGGACCATGTAACCTTGATTACAATATTACCAGGATTGATATCTTTGTCAATAATGATCATGATATCATTAGGCATGTTCATACATATTCAACTCATGAAGTTGATCATGCTGATTGTTACTCTGCTAGTCACAATGGCTTATATGAAGTAGAGTTGGAAAGTTTTATTCTAGATGAAGATAACATTAACATGCAAGATGTTATCATGTGCTCACTCTCAGATGATCAAGTTATGCATTATGATGAATATAAGAATGATGAAATGTTACCATTGTTGGTTAACAATGTTGTGGAGCCGGGAGAGCCTTTTGATTGTGCTATTTCAGATTATGTTGATTTGGTAGAAATTTCAAACATGTCTATGGAAAAATTAGGGGATGAAATGAAGAGTGATATTGATTATAATGGATTTTGGGACAATTGTGATGGTGTCCATCCAATGGGCACGGACATTGATAAGATTAAAATTGCTAATGTTGATGAAACCTCAAAGCTTCTTTCTCATCTTCAAGGTGGGATATTTTTAGACTTGTCTGAGCCTTCTTATGAGGCTGTGTACATGGATGTGAGTGATGATTTTAAAATTGAATCAAATTATATCACTAAACTAGAAATGTGTGCATTTGTGCTATTATGGGATAGTGAGGATGCAGATAAGTTGCATTTTTAGGATGAATCAAGTTGTGTTCTCATTCCTGAGATAGAGAACATGTTTAACGTATGTGATAATGACACAAGCTGGTAGCTTGGGGTTTAGGAATTCATTGAACATATAAACATGATTGGAGATGCATGTTCTTGTGAGGATTACGACATGACTAGTGATGAAAATGTTGTTCAGACAACTCAGTCTCCATTGCAATACATTGAAGCACCAAGTGATGTAGATGAGTTACAATACATGTGTCATGAGAAACAAATCAAAAGTAGCTTGAATATGAGCATTTTCTTTTTGGTACACCTGATAAATGCTTTCAAAGTATGGAACAAAATTTAGATCATGGTTTGGTTGGTATATCCTATCTTTATGATATTTGTCTGGATAGATTTTTAGACCCAGGATTGAATCATGATTTCAACAAACCAGGGCAAGTGTATATGAATGTGTTCATCAAACATGAGACACATGAAGTTTTTAAGATTTATGTCAATGTAGAAGATGAGGCTAGTGTTTATGAGGCCAGCTATTTGGCAGAGTATGAATGCTTTCAGTTTCTAGTTCAGTTGGGAAGTATTTTGATGAAACATGACAATGAGGTGAAGAGTGAGGAATGTTACTTTCAAAATGAATATGTGTCATGTGATGATATTAATTTTTAGTTTCTACCTGGTTACACAATACAAAGTGATAGGGATTGTATTAACATTGGTTTGCTTAGGGAAATTTTGGGGGATGTTATGGACAATATTTGTAATCAGGTTATTTTTCAAGGGTGTAGGTAGGATGGTGCTAGTACAATCATTAGAAAATTATATCTTTGACAGAGGTAGGTCTCTCTACCCCTTTTGGGATGGCCTAGGGCCATCATGTCATTAAGATTTGTTTTCTATTATGGTCTGGTCCTCTGCCTTTGGTTTGCATCACCAAGAGATCTTCTAGGATCTCACCTTGCTCTTGTGAACAAGCCTCCCTGACCATGAGCCACTGGTAGGGCTTGTAAAATATTGTGGTCTTCTATGTGAAATTTCCCATCTCTAAGTCTCTTCTTGGTCCTTATGGGTAAGGGTTCATGCTAAAACAGTGTTTGGGGTTTGTCAAAACTTGTATACCATAAGAAACCCTAGTCTTTGGCCTCTGGGTGCTTTTTATTTTTCCCTATTGAGTAATAGAGCCCATTTCCTGGTTGGATAAGTAATAACTTATGTCTATGTCTTCATATTCTGACCAGTCCCTCATACCTAGTATAACTGCTTGGTCCCTTGGCAAAACTTTAATGAACTCCTAGTGCATTATATTAAAGTGTTATCCCTAGGCTGGAATGTGCACGTGCCTTTTAATGATTTAAGTCCCCTACGCATGTTTTACCTAGTGAGGCCCCCTTTTCAACAACATTTTGTGCATGCGCTTTATTCATATCCTCCATTGCACGTATCCTTCACATCGCATTTGCTCTTCTAGCACTCCATTCTAAAATGCAATGTGCGATGGTGTATTTCTTGGGACAAGTGTTCACTCCAAGGTCCATCACACGGGTCTTCGTATCGTAGATTGTATTTTGTAAAGAGGAAGGGAATTTGCGATGTGCGGTGCCGGTCTTGGATGTGCCATGTGTCCTCATCTCTATTTTTTTGTAGCATGTTGTCATGTCATAGGTTGCTCAAAAGGGGAAATAGGGTAAAATGCGAGGTGTGGAAGACTTCTAAGTAGGGGTTTTGTGATGTGCTTTGTCCACTGCCAGGTGTCAAATGGAGTGGTTCGTCACGGTATTTCTTTATCTCCTGATTTGATATTACTGGAGTTTGAGGTAATTGCGATGGGATTGGTAAATGACAGAGGTAGGTATGTGGTAGCATTTGAGCACATTGTGAGGATTCTTTGTATCACAGTTCACAATGGAGGATCATTAGGGTAAGAGGTGACATGCAGTGGCCATCAATCTCATTTCAAACTAGGATCATCAATGGCTAGGTTTCAAACCTGATAAGGGGTACAAGTTGGTGGCACACATAAATTAATGAGCTAGTGCATTGGGATGTCTTTCAAACGTTCGATGAGTCTGCCTCACCACTACTACAAAGGAGATATGCTTGCAAGGGATTGATGGCATATAGAATAACTCTTCGGGATTTGTTCCAGGCTTGAGGGGATTCCATGCTTGTGGCATAGTTGGGCATGAATTAAGTGTGTTGTTTGAAACAGGAATAGTCACTATGATCAAGGTGCCAAGTTTGGTGATTTCATTATGGGAATTGACAGGTCTACGTTGTGGGGAGTCAACATAATGTAGAGTACTGCCTCCTTTTCCCTTTTTAGTATTATTGACAAATTGATAGAGGTTTCCCATTTATGACCAGTCTATCGTGGTACTAGTTGGATCGAATTGATATGGTAGATCGACAGGGAGTAATTATCATTAGCGTGGGAACTTTTGCAATTTGGTTATAAATAAGTGTCTCTTCTAGTACTTCATACATCATCCTTCTTATGTAGGCATTATGGATTTTCATCTTTTGAGTGTGCTTTCTCCACCATCCTATTCCTTAAGATTTTCTTCTCTATTCTCATGGCTAATGATATGTTCTTACAAGATTAAGGGATTAGATGTGTTTTTTAAGGGATAGGAGGATTTGGTAAGATTGGAGAAGTTTAGCAGCATCCATTGAGCCATTGTAAACCCTTCTTCACCCCTTGTTTTCATCTAGATGTGGGCTTGTCCCTTGGATGAAGCAAGTGGGCATCTTGGAAGGAATTATGACTGCTAATTTTCCCTTCCTAGCTAGAGGTTTGGTGTAGCCAAATCTAGCTATGAGTGGCCTCCTCTGGTTCTTGATTGATTGAGTTGGTTGGGAACTTCTCAATTAGAAGTGAGGAGTCACTTGCCCTTGCTTGGGATCAAACATAACAAGTGGGACCCCAGTTTACAATGCTTCCTTTCTCTATTGCTCCTAGCGGGCACTCCCTTATCTGCTTGTGTGGTTGTTGAGGTTTGGCGAGGGCTTCTTGTGTGGGGAACAAGTATCTGCATGTGAGGAGGGGATGAGATTTTAGAGCACCTTGTAATCGCCCATTCCTTCAAAAACATGGCTTGCCTCAATGGCAGTAGCGGGAAAGCATACAAGACAAAATTAGCTATTCTAGTCTACCCGAGGCAATGATTTGTTGTAGAAGGACGTGCTTTAGTTAATAAAGACATATATTCTAGCATTATGTTGTATTTTGGTTGTCAAATCAAAATGTGACATCTGTCATGTACAAGTGGCTCGATGCTTGTTTCTCCCTTGTGTTAGAAAAGGGATTTCAAGGCCATTTTGTAGAGGTTGGGTTTTTTGTTGGTCTCTTGATACAATGTTGGTAGGAAACACTGAGAATAGAAGTCTTGTTTAGTTTTTATTGTGTAGAGTTTTGACTGTATGTTCTCTGTAAAGTTATTGACAGTACTAGCATCTAAATGAATGTAAATGGAAAATTTCTAAGGCTGGTTGTCTCCTGAGGTGTGGTTTACACAAATCATGAAATGAATAAATTAAAGATTGTTCACTTTTGTCTCCATAAAATTTCTTGTGGATGTATTTTTCTATGCAATGCTATTGTTCAAAGAATGAGTTAAATGCTTTGATAGAAACATAGATTTTTGTGAATGTATGCAAGGATACCGTAAGTATGACTGATTTAGAGATATTGAGTGTAATATTACAAGGCAATATTATAAAGCTTATTGTTCAAAGAATGAGTTAAATGCTTTGATAGAAACATAGATTTTTGTGAATGTATGCAAGGATACCGTAAGTATGACTGATTTAGAGATATTGAGTGTAATATTACAAGGCAATATTATAAAGCTCTATGATGTTCAGGTTGAATGCTGTCAATAGTTTTTAATTACATTTAGTTCTGACTCTATACCCTTAGGCTAAGGCCCTAATTTCTTGCATCTATATGTGTTCTTCAGTGCCAAGGTCAAGCAAACCCAAACACCTTTGAAAATTTTAAATATCTGCTGTAAATGTGTGTCGAAGAGAAGTCTATTTCTGTTCTATGGTCTCAAGTAATGCTAAAAGCTTGAAGGACTTTGGCTAGGTCTTCATCTTTTGCATAATCCTCAAGAAAGTCCACATAGAACGTATCTGCTATTTCAGTATTTGTAATAAACTTGCATAGGAAATTATTAAATACTGTCAAGAGATCACCCTCCCAAGTTTTGCAGAGCCCAAAGTGCGGAGGGAAAGTTATTGTAACTTTCACCTATGTGTTGGCCAGTGCCTCATGGTAGTTGAATATGAAAGTGGCTAAATCATAGGCTTTTTCATCATACAAGGTTGGGAATTAAATAAAAATCAACAGAGTCTCCTCCGCACCTATCAAAATGCTCACAAAAACAAATTTTACTTCACCTTTTAGGGGATCAAATGAAGTCATTTAGAAATTCTATTTTATAAATATGTAGCCCTTAGTATAAGATTTCCAAAAAGTATGATTTTGAATATGTTTCATTTGATTTTAGATTTTTTTTCTATTTTCTAGTGAATGTAGGTTTTCCACCGAACATCAATGTCTCTATCAACAAATGCAGAAAAATAAAAATAACAGAGAATTTTTTTTTTGAAAAATATTTGTGCACTAGGTATTGATATCTTTGCTTCACCCAAAAAAATTTGAATTTTGATATATACACAACAAGTTATGCTTGACGACATACACCTATGTCCAAATTATAGTAACCTTGACTTCAAAAATTAATTAAACAAAAAATATGTGATGAAAAATTATGAAAACATATCCATGCATTAGATATTGCTATTAAAAATCTATATTTTAAAAATTAGAATTTTATCCTTTCTATAAAAAATGTTATACTAGACGACATAAACATTACTTTTTGAAAAATGCTATTTACTATTAAAAACTAGTTATTAAAGGAGACATTGAAATATTCATGATTTATTTCAAAAATAATTTTAAAAAATATATTTGGAATCTACACACAAATCACCAAAAATCACTAGTTTGCATCATCTCCAAATTCTTAATGGTTTAGCTGTTATAGGTCTCAGAAGGTGAAGATTTAGTTAAAAATGCTGATATCAATGTCCATCTTGGCCAAAAAGTGGGACTCATTATTGTGGGATTACCCTTGTATCTAACCATCTATCTCAGGTTGATAAGCCGAGCTTATATTAAGTTGAGTCCCTAGCGCCGAGAACAAATTTTGTCAAAATCTTGATGTCATACGTGCATCTTTATTTGAGATAATCTTCCCAGGAACTCAATGCAATCTAAACAGTTCTTGCAAAAACTTGTGAGCTATAACTGGCGCTCCATCCATTAAATTACTAGGTATAAAGTGAGCTACCTTGGTGAGTTTAGCCACCACCACTAAAATATAATCATGTCTATTTCGAGACATTGGAAAGCCTTGCACAAAGTCTATGGCAATGACCCGCCACTTCCACTCTGGAATATTGTGCAGATACAGAAGTCCTCTAGATGCTAATACTCAACCTTGACTCTCTGAAACTCTAGGCAACTTGCTACAAATCTTGCAGTGCCATTCTTCATTCCTTTCTAGAAATAAAGAGGCTTCACATCTGCTAGGAGTTTGGTTACTCTAGGATGACTTGAATATGGTGCAGAATGAACTTACTTCCACACAAGGTTTCTTAATTCTTCCGAATGTAGAACATACATCCTTCCTCTATATCTTAAAATCCCATTTGGTTCAAAGTAGAACCCATCATACCTCAAGTCTTGAGGATTTACTGTGAGAGCTACTTAACTTGCTCATAATACTCATCACCTACAAAATTTTGTAACATTAAATCCTTGAAGTTTGAGTGGATAGGACAATTGATGAGATATGCCTCCGTCAACTCAGAGCATCCACTACTCGGTTATGTTTTCCTTTGATATAGCTTATCTTAAAGTCATAATTGGATTTCAATTCCAACCATCTTTTTCAAGCATTTAGATGAGGTTGGGAAAATATATATTTAAGACCTTGATGGTTCAACTTCAATTCAAAAGGCCTCCCTAATAAGTAGTGTCGCCACACTTGCAAAGCATGCACAACTGCTGTTAACTCTAAGTCATGAGGAGCATAATTCTTCTCATATGCTCTTATCTTCCTAGATTCATAGGCTACCACTTGCCCATTCTGCATAAGCACTCCTAAACCTTCTCCCGATGCATCAATGATTACAACAAATTAACTTTCCAGATCAAGAACTTTCAATATTGGTGCATTTGTCAACCTCTCTTTTAACCAGGGTTAAATGCCTCCTAACATTTTTTTGACCAGTCAAAATGCTTTCCTTTTCTTTGAAGTGAAGTGATTGGGCTTGCAATCATAGAAAAGTTCAAAACAAACTTCCTATAATATCTAGCTAACCCCATGAAACTATGCACTTCATGCACATTCTTTGGCACATACCACTCTAGAATAGCTTTGATCTTTGCAGGATCTACTAAAATTCCTTCAGCTAATATTATATGTCCCATATATTGAATCTCTTTCTGAAAGAAAGTACACTTAGAAAGCTTCCCATACAACTTTTGCTCTCTTAGCCACAGTAGAACTAACTGTAGATGCTACAAATTCTCCTCCTCATTCTTAGAATAAATAAGAATTTCATCTAGAAACACTAGAACAAATTTATCCAAGAGATCTCAGAAAACACTGTTCATCAAATTCATAAATGTAGCAGTGTCATTCGTAAGTCCAAAAGGTAAGACTATGAACTTGTAATGTCCATACCTTGTTCTGAAAGTTGTTTTATGAATGTCTTCATCTTTTGTTCTCAGCTGATGATATCGAGATTGCAAATTGATCTTAGAGAATATTGTTGCGCCACACATCTGATCAAAAAGATAATTAATACATGTAGAGGATACTTATTATTTATTGTTGCTTTGTTAAGCATACAATAGTCTATACATAGACGCAAAGTTCCATCCTTCTTTTTGACAAAGATCAAAGGTGCTCCCTAAGGAGAAACACTGGGTCTAATCAACCCTTTAGCCAACAGCTCCTGAAGTTGGGCTTTCAATTCCATCAACTCCATAGTAGTCATACAGTATGGTGCCTTTGAAATCAGCTCATAGCCAGGTATCATGTCAATAGAGAAATCAAATGCTCTCTTTAGAGGTAATCTTGGAAGTTCATCTAGGAAAACATCCTGAAAATCTCGAAGGAATGGATAGTCCTCCAAGATTACACTTTTTTTACTAGGATTTTCTTCTACTAGTTCCATTTTGACTACAAAAAGTTGACATTCTTTTTGTTTATCTCTCTTTAGTTGCATAGTAGAGATTGGTTTGTGGTGCAGGAGCACCTAGTCAGTTTCATACCTCCATGAGGCAATTTTGGTATTTTGGTTTGGGTTTGGTATTTTGATCATGTAATAAGGTCTATGAGACCATTTTGAACTCATTTTCACATAGTTTGAGTCTTAGGAGGTTTGGTGATGTCCATTTGCAATTATTATAAAAGTTGCATATATGTTGTAAAAGGCAATTTTGCATTTTTGTGTGTAAAAGGGAAACTAATGGGTATTTGTTAACCCGTAATCCAAAAATTAGTTTGTAACCATTGAGGCAGGCTTGGGAAGGCATAAAAGGCCTGACTCCATCATTGTTAAGGGTTGGTGAATGAGTTTTAGAAGTGAAAGCAATAAAACTTCTATTTTTTCTGCATTTTCAAATGTTTGTTGTTGTTCCAGGCTGTGGTACAGATTTGTATGATCCTATCATGAGCCCAAACCAATTGGGAATGATAGTGGAATGAAACTATTTTCATTTCCTTTTTGTTACACATGATTGCATTGAATTTCAAGAAAGTTTTGGTGTTTTTGGTGAAAATTGTTTGAAACTGTCAAAAACCCTAGTCTAGGGTAAATAGTGAGACAATAAATTGCATAACAAGTCTTCCCATCGGTGGATGATACTAAATCCTTGGGAAATGGATTGTATTGGTATATATTTTGTTTTTTCAAACTTTTAGGATCAGAAGTATAACTTGGCACGTGTGGGGAAGTTGTGAAGGTCTGATGTCTTCATATATCAGACTGAAATAGTGAAGAAAAAAGTGGATTTTGAGTGGTTGAATGTCGGTTCCAGCCTCCTTCATGGTTGGTGATGTTGGGTAAGGGTGTGAAGAGTTTAGAGGAAGCATACAAAGTCAAGTATTTTGTTATTAAGTAGGTTTTGTCTCCATTCTTATTGACTATCTTGTTATGACAGTGTTGGACTGAGTTTGTTAAGTATGCACAAAACCCAATTTGGAGTCCTTCACTTAGAACCAATGCAAAAGTCACTTGAGGTGAATTAGATGGAGGGTGGTGAATGGTTGTAACCCTATTTTGAAGTCCTTTGTCTCAAATTTTGATTGGTGTCATAGTGGACTAGAGTGGACCAAGTCTAGGAGGCCTAATTAGGCCTAATTGCACAGAGGACAGTCAAATTTAGGACA
Organism: Cunninghamia lanceolata; assembly: GCA_027924645.1. Taxonomy (NCBI): domain Eukaryota; kingdom Viridiplantae; phylum Streptophyta; class Pinopsida; order Cupressales; family Cupressaceae; genus Cunninghamia; species Cunninghamia lanceolata. Next base: position 1,257,274 of record BSBN01000143.1, on the reverse strand, counting down.
TTGTGTTACAAAACAACCCCACCTAAATGGGAGATATGTTGTGTAAGAGGGAAAAGGGTATCCATAACTGTAATTAGATTTTGGGTATGAGCCCCAGTTTGGAAATTATGTCAAAAAAACCTCTTTTGTTGTCCTAATTGGCCTAATTTGTAGAAGAACAATCAATTTTTGGAAGGTTCCGTACAAAGTGATCCCACCCCATTTCTTTGTATGTGTTGTAAAGCCCAAAAGGGTATCCAAAAATGGTTAGAATTTGTGGATGTCAGGTCTAGAACACTAGTTATGTCTAAAATTGCTTTTTTGAAAGGTTACAAGGAAAAAAGGACAGTTGTGAAACAAAGCCCTATGGATAGTGCACTAGGGTTCTGAAAAATGATAGATTGGTTGTATTTGGTTGAATATAAATGATCCTTACTCCTACTCTACATCAGTCTGATCTTGACTTCTCTTTGAGTGCCTTGTAGAAAGACTTTGTTTCCTACATCGTCTAGGCACTCAACTATTTTTGCAAAACAGTCGACATTGGCCCTATGCCTCCATAGCCAATGTATTCCTAAGATAACATCATAGGAACCTAGAGGGGCTACAAATAATTCACCCTAGTCAAAAAACTAGGGAGATCAATCTTGGCTTCAAACAAGCATTGTTCTACCTGAGCTTTAGTTTGGTTAGCATATTCAACTGACCAGGTTTTTGCCATATGTCCATCTCTTCTAGGAAATTTACTTAATACTCTTGGAGAAATAAAACTTTTAGTTGCTCCAGTATCAATTAAAATAGAAATGGGAACTCCAAACAAAGTACTTGTCGTCTCTATGGGAGTAATCTGGTACTCCGCCTAGTGGTTGTCCAAAGTTGCATGAATCCTCTGTTGAAAAGCTACTTGCTGGGTAGGTAATGCATTACCACGCTGTTGAGCTCCTTGATTCTTGGTTGGGAATTGATTTGCATATTGATCTCCACCACAAGAGAAACATCCTGCAAGAGGTCCTCACTTCTCAGCAGGTTTACCTAATTATTCTCATTCCTTTGAAAATTGCTATTGTTCTTCTCATTTCTAGGTCCATTCCTATTATTTCTAGAGCTCTTGTCATTTTTCTTACTTATATCCTATTTTCCATTCCTCTTCTTAAAATATTGAGAAGTTGGTGTCTTATTAAACCTCTTGTGATTCCTCTCACGATATGCAGAAATTGACTTCAGTTTTTGCTCTTATTTGATTACCTTCTCATAAACTTGGTCCATAGTGGTAGGGCCATGCACATCCACTTCTCCACCCATCTAGGCATTCAGACCCATGATGAACTTCCTAATTCGAAACCTTTTATCCTTTTGGTATTGTGGCACATACTTTAGGAGATGGGTGAACTTTTTCCAATATTCAACCACTGATATATCTCCTTGTCGCAGATTTTGAAAATCTGTTAGCTTTTGGTTGAAGAAAATATGTGGTAATCACCTCTGTTGAAATATGACCACAAATTAATCCTAGGTTAAGCTTAGAGAACTTAATCCTAGTTCCATCTTCTTGTTCATCCACCAAGTGGACACTTGACTTGCCAACTGGTAGGCACCCCATACTGCCTTGGTTATCTCAAAGTAATTTCTAATCTCAAAATACTTTTCCATCTCTGTCAACCAAGATTCTGCAACATCACCACTTATAGTTCCATTGAATTTGGGTGGCATCACTTTCTTCATATCTCTTTACAGCTCAGAGGCAAGTCCACTTCTCTTTTCTTCTTGAGACTTAGTCTTATCAACATCCTCTCTTTGTTCACTATGAATGCTAGGTTCATGGACATAATCATCATCATCCCCTTGATGTGACTCCTCTTTTTCTACTTTGAATCTACTCTGACCCATAACTTCATGTTCTAGGTTTCCAAGCCTCTCCTTGGTTTTATTCAACATGGTCAATATCTGATCCAGCTTATCCATTGGGTTTTCAGAGGGATTTGCCTCTCCTTGACTATCTTCAAGATTTGTTCAAGTTTGAACCATGTTGATACTCTATATCACACCTGATATTCGTATTAGGTTATAAATTAAAATTTGGAAATAATGCATCTCATTAATTCAAAATTCATGAATAAATCTCTTCACAAAACTCAGATTTGTGCAAAACAATCTCATCTTTATTATAGTTCATTTTGGGTATGAATACATCCTTATTTATGTAGATAACACAACAAGACTACATGTCACTATCGGTTAAAGGATATTCTTCAGGTTCCTCTTCCCCATCAGAATCTAGTAAAACAAACTTAGTGGGTGGATGTACACGCATGTACTCCTCCATCACCTCTTTTCCTAAAATAGGGGCATCACGACCACACCCAAATGGCATGTCATGACTAGCAGATGGTTTACTTAGTTTAGCTACACAAGTAGAAACAATGGGTTTCTTGGCCAGTTTGTTTTGTTGTTTCTTTTCTAGTCTAATATGATTAAGAGCATTAGCCAAAGTCTCAAAATCTTCCATCCATGCACCCTTTGCATAGTTAATATGCTCTTGGAGTTTTACCTCCTTAGCTGGTTCCTTCTTAGCAATTAACTTGGGTAAATTCTAGGGAACATACTTCCTGGTAGTTTTATTGGTTCTTTTCCACACCATTCTAGCATAAAACCAATTTCAAACATTAGCTAATCTACTAAATGTTGACAAGTTTTCTCGTAGTGAGATCCTAGGTCCATGTGTTGAACCCGGTAGCTCTGATACCATATGTAACATGTCATCTCATATTACTTGGAATTACACATGCAATTTACTAAGAAAGTAAAAGAACATAATAAACATGAGCAAATTTTTTTATCATCTGCATAATTACAAATAAATAAAATCATATCTTTTCTTAATATTTTTCGACCTTGAAATACAATATATTCAAAGATAAATCATAATGAAAATATTTCACTTTACATTACAAATATGTTGCACTTGGAAAAAAGAATAATTTTTCATCATAAGTCATAACATAAAGTGTACTGCATCTGGAATCTTGATATTTGTTTCACAAGTCTAAGTGAGTCTTTTTCTACAGAGCGAGAGCATCATCCAAGTGCTTTACCTCCAACCATAGACTGGCGATCCCCCACACACCTTCCTTCTTGGAAGTGGCCCTACCCTTCATGAAGAGTATAGACATAAGGAACCAATAGGTTTCCATATGAGTTCTAGTGTTGTGTCTTACATAGATGAATCGATCATACAACTTTAGACATATTTCTAGCTAAGTATGATTACTTTGACAGGTTAGGCCATCTAGACACGGTGAACCGACTAATGTATGTAGAGACAAATGCATCACTTTGGCCAAAATTTCTATATAAATAGATGTTTGTATTAAACATAATCATGTGTTCACACACCTCTAACTCGAGTTGGAAACTACCTCATCCTACAATTTGACTTGTTTGACTAGTAACTCTAGACATGAACCGTCTTGACTAAACTCAATCCTAGTCAATCTGACTTAGAATTTAATCTTTAATCTAGGATAAACGTAATATATGGGTTTAGGTGAATTTAACCTTTCAGAGAGTCCTAGTTGCATTCTTGCAAAATCAAGGTCTATGACCACCCGTCACTCTACTCAATGACTCAAAGAATTAAGAACTCTTGTGTTATATGTCTAGTTTGACTCTATCAAGAAATCATTAAAATATATCAAAGTATTTATTAGAATTTTTATAATGTCTTGATCTATGGTTTCTTGATCTTTTTATTGTTGACCATAATATACTATAGACTTGTTGCAAGTATGTGCTAATCAGTGTTGACATTGATGTCAACATGTTTGTGTTGTCATTGGTGTCAATTGTGTCTTCTGTTGAAGTTAATGTTGATTAGTGTTGTTTGATTCACTTTCTTTGATAAAAGGTGGTTTGGATTCTTTGTATAGATGCTAAAGGTGTTGATAATATGCCTATTTAGTTGGGTTTCCAAGTGCTTTTGAGAAAATTTGAATAATACTGAAAACAGTGTGTTAAAGGAGTCTTTTGGCTTATAGTATACTACTTGAGTTTTTTCTCCGCATTTCTTCCATGTTGGAGATATGAGTGTGTAGTTAAGATATATTGTTGAGAAGTGGTGTAAGATAATAAATCTATAATTTGGTACTCCGGATCGCTATGAAGTGAAAGTTATGTTCACTAGTTTGAGAACAGGATTTGACAGTGTTTTTGATTTGTGCAAAGGTATCTGGGAGAAAATATTTTACTCTGCATTTCTCTGTAGAGTAGTTTTAGGTGTTGTGGTTATGGATTTAAGCCTATAAGTTCCTTATCTGCCTTCTATCCAAAAGGTTTGTGGTATGATGCTCCAGAAAGCAAGTTCTTGTAAAGCAGAGTTCAACAGTGTTGGTTGTGAGCAGACAGTGAGCCTTCTTTAGGTGAAAGTTGTTGTGGATGAATTTATTGATTTCTATATGACCTCAAGTTATTCATGGATGTTTCTAGAATGTGTTAAATCTCTAGGCATGGTTTGCAAGTTATTGTTGTGATTGTGGAAGTGTGTGATGAAGAATCCCCTATGTTTACACCGTTTGGCCGACCTAGAAGTTTACGCTAATTGTGGAGTTGATTTGATGATTATGTGAGTGTTGTGTAGTGTGCTTGGATAGATTTGGGTCTAAACTAAAGCTTAGAGTGGTTTAGCTTCATTCCCTTGTGTCGTGAAATGTTTAGGTCCAAACCTAATTCAAAATTTGTGTGTTTGCTGACCTTGGAGACTGTTTCAAGGACTGAAGATTGTGTTGCCGACCTTGAAGATTGTTTCAAGGTTGATGGTGATATAAATAAGTGTCAAGAGTTTATGTGTGAGTGTGTGCATATGCTAGAGATGAAATTTGTGGTGTGAAAGTGATAAAATGGTAGTAAGAGCTTTCATGAGTTAGACGACTGGATACAGTAAGCATAAGGTGTCTACTATCTTTCGGTATAGATGCGAAGGTGATGATTGTTGTGCTTCATTGGAACTAAACCCATGCATGTGTTAGATGCAATTATATCAGTGAACCTCTTCTTCTTTCTTCTTTCTTTTTTAGTGGGCAGTGAGTCCACTTGGACAATGAGTCTCCTGTAGTGAGCATTGTTTGTATGGAAGTGAGCCTCTTGTAATTCAGTGTTGCTACTACTTTATATTGTGAGCTAATCCTCACCATGATTTTTCTTGTTTAGGGTTTTCCACGTAAAAAATTGGTGTTCTCTTGTGCATGGTGTTGAATTGTTTAAGTTTCTTTTATTTGATTTTCATGTTTAATCTTCATAACAGATTAAGGGTTTAAGTGAACTAATATGGATGTGATTATGTTTATGAGGGTTTGAAATTTTTGAGACAACTGATGCACCCCCCTCTCAATTGTCTTGTTCCTTCAATAGTTGGTATCAGAGAAAGGTTCCTTTGAAGAAAGCTTAACAGCTTGAGGTAGATCCGAGATGGCACACGAGAAGGATATTCCCTTGTTTGATGTATTAGACTATGCACTCTGGAAGGTAAGGATGGAAGCCTTTCTAATTTCTCTTGGTTATGAGGTCTGGACATGTGTCAAGTCTAATTACATTGTACCTGAGAAAGGTATAAATACTAAAGATGAAATCAAAGTTGTAGAAATAGATGGTAAGACAAAACATGCTCTCTTAATTGGACTTACTAATTATGAATTGGTGAAAGTTATGGATTTGAAAACTACTAATGAGATTTGGAAAAGGTTGGAAAGTGTCTATGAAGGAGATGAGAAGGTTAAAAAGGCTAAAACACAGAATTTGAAGCTCACTTATGAGACCATGCGAATGTCTGAAGATGAAAATATTACAAGCTACTTACAAAAGGTGGAATAATTTGCCAGTGGCATAAAAGGACTTGGTGGAATGATAGATGATCACTTGAAGTGATATTGAAGGTACTTAGAACTCTTCCTAAAGCTTACATTCATAAGGTTTAAGCTATTGAAGAATTACAAAATTTAAAATTGTTTACCAAAGAACAATTGATTGGCACTCTAATTGCTTTTGAAATAAGAGAGTTTGGTACAAGTAGTGGAACTGCAAAAGATGAGACTACCTTTAAAGCTTGCAAAATAGAGAAGACTGTTGGATCTGATATGGAAGATTTTGATGAAGTAGAAGCTAACTTTGTGAGAAGAATGAAAAAGGGTACTGGTAAGTTTAGTGGTAAGTTACCTTTTAAATGTTTCTGTTGTGGAAAAATAGGTCACTATGCTTCAAGATGTCTAGATGTAGCTCTGAGAATTAAGAATAAGGAAAAAAGAGGAAGGTTGGTCAAGGAAAACTACTATGCAAGAATTTATTATGATGAATCAAATTTTGAAGATGATATTGATGATGAATGCTTATTTATTGCCATAAGAGATGAAACTAGTTTTGCTAACTCTAGAAGATGTGTGAAGGAAAGGAGTCTGGAAGCATGTGCTAACCCTAAAGGCACTGTAATATCAACTTTTCATGCTAGGAGTGAAAAAGATGATTGGGTCATTGAGAATGGATGCTCAAATCATATGATAGGTGATAAGAGTAATTTTATTAAACTTGAAAAATTTGATGGTGGATTAGTTAGGTTTGGTGGTGATGAAGATGTTAAGATTTGTGGAAAAGGTCAATTAGTTTTGATGGAAAGCATAACACTAATGATGTTCTTTATGTCAAAGGTTTAAAGCATAATCTCTTGAGTGTTGGACAACTATGTAGCAAAGGGTACAATCTTATGTTTCAAGATGATGGGTGTGAGATCAGAAAAAGCTCTGGAATAGTAATTGCTACTAGAAAGAAGACAGGTAGAAATGTTTATCATCTCAAAGGTGGTGTTAGTTATTGTCTTACATCTCAGATCAATAAGAGTTGGCTATGTCATAGGAGATTGTGTCACATCAATTTTGATATCCTGGTAAGGATAATTTCAATTCAAACTGTGAGAGATCTTTCAAAGTCAACAAAGCCTATTATTGTTGTTTGTAAGGAATGTTAGTTTGGAAAGAAAACTAGAAGAAGCTTCAAAATAAAGGATTAGTCATCTACCAGATTGTTGGAGTTGGTGCATACAGACCTGTGTGGTCCTACCAAAGTAAGGAGTTTTCAAGGTGATAGGTATTTCATGTTATTTATTGATGATTTCTCTAGAATGACTTGGGTCACTTTTCTTAAGGAAAAATTAGAAGCCCTAGATAAGTTTAAAGATTTACAAGCAATGGTTGAAAATGAATTGGATATGAAAATCAAATGTTTGAGGTCTGACAAAGGTGGATAATTTACTTCTAATGATTTTAACATGTTTTGTGAGAATCATGGGATAAAGAGGCATCTATCTGCTCCCAGAACTCCTTAATAGAATGGAGTGGTTGAAAGGAAGAACAAGACTATTCAAGAAGCTGCAAGGACAATGATAAAGGAAGCAAACCTACTAGAAGTCTACTAGAGAGAAGCAATTCATACTACTATCTGCATACATAATAGAGTACAAGTGAAAGCAAATAATACAAAGACTCCCTATGAGCTATGGTATGGAAGGATTCCCGTTAAATATTTCAAAGTTTTTGGAAGCAAATGTTATATCAGAAGAGATGAAGAACTAGGAAAGTTAGATGCAAGAAGTGATGAAGGTATTTTTCTTGGATACTCTAACAAAAGAAAAGCTTACCAGTGCTATAATAAGAGGCTAAGAAAGATTGTTGAAAGTGCTAATGTTAAGGTTGATGAAGATATACAAAAGTTTTTAGTGATTAATGGATATGAAGCAGATGAGTCTTCTTGCAAGGAAGAAAAAAAGACCAAAGAGAAGGAAGTATAAGTTGAAGCTCAAGAAACTCCAGAAATAGAAGTACAAGTTGAAGAATAAGAAGCTCTAGAAAAAGATCCTAAAAATCCCAAATATGTGTAGAGGCATCACACTAAAGATCAGATCATTGGTGATAAGGGAAAAGGTGTAATGACAAGAAGTAGAGCTGCTGAAGATTAGGTAAATTTATGCTTACTTTCCAAAGTTGAACCTAAAACAATAGTTGAGGCATGCAAGGATAAGTATTGGATCAAATCTATGGAAGAAGAACTAATGTAGATTGAGAAGAACCAGACTTGAGAACTCATTCCAAGATTAGAGAATAAGAATGTGATTAGAACTAAGTGGGTATATAGGAACAAGTTGAATGAGAACAGAGAAGTGGTAAGGAATAAGGCAAGACTTGTGTGTAAGGGGTACTCACAAGTGAAAGGAATAGACTATGAGGAAACTTTTACCCCTGTGGCAAGAATGGAGGCTATTAGGTTATTTCTGGCTTATGTAGCACATAAGGATTTCAAAGTATATTGAATGGCTATGAAGTCTGCTTTTCTGAATGGTAAATTGGAAGAGGAAGTATACATAGAGAAACCAGATGGATTTTAGTTGTCAGCCAAACCAGATATGGTATGTAAGTTGAAAAAGGCATTGTATGGACTAAAGCAAGCTCCTAGAGCTTGGTATGCAAGGTTAGATAGGTATCTGTTGTAGCAGGGATTCAATAAAGGGTCTGCAGATAGTAATTTGTGCATCAAGGTAGGCAAAGATCAAATCCTGATTGTTGAGGTATATGTGGATGACATTATCTTCCGAGTGGAAATGAAGGTATGTGTAAGAAATTTGTAGATGAGATGCAAAAATAATTTGAGATGTCAATGTGTGGAGAAATGAACTTCTTCCTTGGGCTACAAATTAATCAGACAGATAAGAGAATTTTCATTTCTCAATCAAAGTATGTCAAGGAATTGTTGAAGAAATTTAGAATGGAAGATTCTAAATTGGTTTGTATTCCCATGACAACTGGTTGCAAGCTGAGCACGAATGAGGAATCCCCTAAGGCTAATCAGATCAAATATAGATCAATGATTGGAGAACTACTATACCTAACTACTACTAGACCAGATATCATGCATGCAGTCTATCTTGTGGCAAGATTTCAAGTAGATTGTAGAGAGTCACATGTCATGGCAATAAAGAGGATATTTAGGTATTTGAAGGGCACTCTGGATCATGGTTTGTGGTATCCTAAGAAAAATGACTTTAACCTAAGTGCCAACATAGATGCAGATTGGGTTGGATGTGTAGATGATAGAAAAAGTACAAGTGGTGGTGCATTCTTTCTTGGAGATAGAGTTGTATCTTGGCTAAGCAAGAAGCGTGATTCAATATCTTTATCTATTGCAAAGGCAGAGTACATTGCAACAACATCCTGTTGTACACATGTGTTATGGATGAGACAAACCTTGAAGGATATCAAAGTTGAGTATGATGATCCAATTCCTATCTTCTGTGATAATACCAGTGCCATTAACATTTCAAAGAATCTGGTGATGCATTCAAAGACAAAGCATATTTCAACTAGGTATCACTTTCTGAGAGAGAAGGTTGCAAAAAATGAAGTGAAGCTTGAGTATGTGCCTACAAAGGATCATGTTGCTAACATATTCACCAAGGCTCTTCCTAAGGATACATTTGAATATCTCTGAGATAAGTTAGGGGTTATTTCCCCTTCTTCTTTGAACTAGATGCATCAGTCTAGTATGATTCAAGATTCATTCTTTTCTGGACTAATGATGAAGACTACCACTCAAGGGGAGAAGATAGTGGTGTTAATGATTATTGCAGATAGGGGGAGTATACAGAGAAGTTGGGGATAGTGCAAGTATATGTAGTATCAAAATTAGGGGGTGATAACTTTGAAAAAGTATGTCACCCTTTTCCATTGATGTCAAAGGGGGAGAGAGTTCATGTGAAAAACAAAGGTAGAGGAAGAAAGCAAGATGTGTAAAAGAAAGGGGCAGAGTAAGATTAGTGTAGAATTGTGTCATGATGGTTTTTCCCATCATATGTTGCCATCAATGAAAAAGGGGAGATTGTTACAAGTATGTGCTAATCGGTGTTTTCATTGATGTCAACATGTTTGTGCTGTCATTGGTGTCAACTGTGTCTTCTGTTGAAGTTAATGTTGATTACTGTTGTTTCATTCAATTGCTTTGCTAAAACATGGTTTGGATGATTTGTATAGATGCTAAAGGTGTTGATAATATGCCTATGTAGTTGGGTTTCCAATTTCTTTTGAGAAAATTTGAATAATATTGAAAATAGTGTGTTGAAGGAGTCTTCTGGCTTATAGTATATTGCTCGAGTTTTTGCTCCGCATTTCTTCTATGTTGGAGATCTGAGTGTGCAATTTGGGTATGTTGTTGAGAAGTGGTGTAAGATGATAAATCTATAATTTGGTGCTCTAGATCACCGTGAAGTGAAAGTTATGTTCACTAGTTTGAGAACAGGATTTGACAGTGTTTCTAATTTGTGCAAAGGTGTCTGGGAGAAAGTATTTTACTCCACATTTCTCCGTAGAGTGGTTTCAGGTGTTACAATTCTATATTTAATCCTATAATGTCCTTATCTACCTTCTATCCAAAAATTTTGTGGTGTGATGCTCCAAAAAGCAAGTTCTTGTGAAGCACAGTTCGACAGTGTCGGTTGCGAGCAGACAGTGCGCCTTCCTCAGGTGAAAGTTGTTGTGGATTAATTTGTTGATTTCCAAGTGACCTCAAGTTGTTTGTGGATGTTTCCAAAATGAGTTAAATCTTTGGGCATGGTCCACAATCTATGGTTGTAATCGTGGAAGCGTGTGATGAAGAATCCCCTATGTTTACACCATTTGGCCGACCTAGAAGTTTGCCCTGATTGTGGAGTTGATTTGATGATTATGTGAGTGTTGTGTAGTGTGCTTGGATATATTTTGGTCTAAACTAAGGCTTAGAGTGGTTTTCCTTCATTCCCTTGCGTCATGGAATGTTTAGGTCTAGACCTAATTCAAATTTTGTGTGTTTTCCAACCTTGGAGACTATTTCAAGGATTGAAGATTGTGTTGCCAACCTTGAAGATTATTTCAAGGTTGATGGCAATATAATAAGTGTTAAGAGTTCATGTGTGAGTGGGTGCATATGGCAGAGATGAAGTTTGTGGTGTGAAAGTGATGAAAGGGTAGTAAGAGCTTTCATGAGTTAGACGATTGGATACAGTGAGCAGAAGGTGTCTACTATCTTTTAGTATAGATGTGAAGGTGATGATTGTTGTGCTTCATTGGAACTAAATCCATGCACGTGTTAGATGCAATTATATCAGTGAACCTCTTCTTCTTTCTTCTTTCTTTTTCAGTGGGCAATGAGTCCACTTGGATAATGAGTCCCCTACAGTGATCATTCTTTGTATGGTAGTGAGCCTCTTGTAATTAAGTGTTGCTACTACTTTGTATTGTGAGCTAATCCTCACCATGGTTTTTTCTCTTTTAGGGTTTTCCATGTAAAAATATGGTGTTCTCTTGTGCATGGTGTTGAAGTGTTTAAATTTCTATTATTTGATTTTCATGTTTAATCTTCATAACAGATTAAGGGTTTAAGTAAACTAATGTGAATGTGATTATGTTTGTGAGGGTTTGAAATTTTTGATACAATTGATTCACCCCCCCTCTTAGTTGTCTTGTGCCTTCAACAAGACTAAATTAATGTCATAATCGACTTGAGAGTTTTAGGTTTTCTAAACCCTTCGGGTTTGATTCTAGGGTTTTAACTTCTCTAGCCCAATACATTTTTTATAACAAATACTCTAGTATTTTCCAAAAATATAAGTTTATAGTAATATCATGGAAATGAAAATTTCCAATCTCCTCGACCACTTGAGCATATTTCTCTTAACTTGATATAAACATAGAATACAAGGTTCATCATCTTTCAAATAGGATCTTAAGGAATTCTAATAATATCACATCTAATCTTGGAACTAAAACAATTTTTCAACTTAGATAGATTTGCATCTATAAGAAATAATATGATGTTTTCAATCTCTTGTCTTCTTAAGTCCACCGACTTCCAACAATTGAAAAGGTTATGATCTCATGATTATCATCCTTGGAATATCACGATAATACTTAATCATTATTGTAGGATGCATATATCACTCTACTAAGTGTTTACAATGATCCCAATATCATTTCTATATATATATATATATTACATTAAGTATTTATCTAACACAAAATCATTTAAAGAAAACAATAAAATTTATCCAAAACTTTAGGAAAAGTAAATCTGTCAGTAAAAAATTTTCAACTATCTTATTCCTCTTAGTTTCCAAGTCTATAATAGAGTTCTCACGAAGTTCAATCTAAGCACTTGTATGTAGCTTAAAATAGTTATAACATTGTGACTATAAAAGAAATTGACCATAATACTTTGTTTTAAAGAGGAAAAAATATCTTGGTCTTTTCTCTGCATTTTCAAGGTAGCTATCTATGCATAATAATGTCATGACAATTAGTAAAAAGAGCTATAATAGACAGGAAACTTAGTCTTCTAAGGATTCGAAGGTACATCACAAGGAACAAAAAGTTATCTTCACAATATTCCTATAATTTAACCAAAAGTATTCTAATGTTTACAACCTATAATTTCCTCTATTATTCAAAGATAATAACACTATAAAGGAATCAGGCTCATATGTCTAATGCACATTGAGTGCAATTCCAAAGTTAGACATGCTAATATCTTTACTTCCTATGAGACTGTGTTTATATAATTATTACTCTCACAAGTTAGTTGTGTCAACATTGTTGTTACGTATACAAGTTCTTTGTGTCGACAGAAAAATAATTATCACAATGAGAAATAAGTAAATGTTAACATGAGGTGACCATACCTCTACCTCTCAAGCTATACTATGCCTCCTTCTAAGATTCATAATCTTTTCCTCATGATCTCTAAAGAGAATGTATCTTTTAGTTCTCCCATCGAGCTCTTAGTGCTCTTGCTGAGCTCACTGTTCTCTCATAGTGGTCTTTGTGCTCTTAACTAGCTCACTATGCTCAATCAGATCTCATTGTGCTCTTAACTAGCTCGTTTTGCTCAAGTAGAGCTCTCTATCAATCACCTGCACAAGACTCAGTGATCTCACTATCTTCACCATAAGTTTCCCTTGAGGTATCTCTCTATGTCTGACCTTCCCCTGAGGTATCTCTCTATGTTTGACCTTGACTAAGTTCTATTCTTACTCACACTAACTTAGAGCATACATATATCTCTGTGTATCTTACATAGTCTCTCTTATCTATGCACTTCTAGTCGCTTCTTATGCACTATGTGTATCTTTCTTTCGATGACATAGCCTTATATAAAAGGCTTAGCCTCTCCACATTACTGCAAAGTCTTAGGCATAATCTTCCCCTAATATCATGCTTCATTAGCATGCAAAAGTAGTGGAGTAACTGGTCTTTAAAGACCACATTTAAACTCCTCCTTTCCTCCATAACCAACGTGGAGGAAGGATTTGAGTGCCCACATAAAACATGAAGTGGTTTACAATAGCCACTATACCACATTAATATGAACCTCTTTGACAACATACTATAAGTTTAAACTTATAGATAATATATAAATAGATATAAAACAACATAATTTTGGTATATACAATGTATACTTACGTTGTCCTATCACTCAAAAAGATATGAGAATGGGGTTGAGGTATTCTCCCCCTCTCTATCTTGCTTAAAAACCTATTGGAGTATAGGACAACACTCAGAGGGGGGGTGAATCAGTGTTGTCTAATTTTAAAATCTTTTTGCACCTTTTAATTTACAAGACAAAGAATAAAGGAGACATCAATAATCTATCAAATTCATATGCACATGTATGATGATGAATAGAGTGAACATGACCTTATGTGTAAAACATTATAAAACACACACATAGAGACAAATCATAACACAAGGATTACTGGAGTGGAAAACCCTCATGGGATAGAAAAACCACGCAAAATTGCCTCACTGGCTTATTCAAAACCTCATTGATTACAAATAAGTCTCACTGACCAAGGAAGCTTCACTAGCTTTACAAAATGCCTCATTGGCATACACTGTGCCTCACTGGCTAATACAAGTGTGCATAAGAAAACAAATCAGTTTAGGGGGTTACCCTAATTCTCTACAATGCATTAACCTTCACAACCTTATATCTCCTTTTGTCAATACATACTTCAAATACAACCTTTTCAATCAACAAAATCAAGTCTCTTTCATCCTCTATGTTGAAGTCTCTGAACATCTGTATTTACATTGAAACATTACTGTTGAAACCTGTACAAAATGTATATTCTTCAAACCCTCTTATACTCAGAAAATCTCATTTCAATTTGTGCCATTTAAAACCACAATACTCAACCTCATTTTTCAACACCTACACATATATTAGATTTCAAACAATAAAACCTTTGCTCTTCCATATTCAAAGCCTGTTTGCATTTTCATCATCTTCAAGAACCCATCCACCTGCAATAAGAAAAAATTTTCAAATTCATTTTCTCTCTGATTCATTTTCCCTCTATGAAAAACCTGCAAAACCAAAATAAGATCAAATTCATATTCTTTGTATGACCATTTGCGTTCATACATAATTTGTAAAAATAAAATCATATTTCTCTGTTCATCTGCAAGAAGTCTTTTCACATTCTTCTTCCCATTTATCTTCATTTTCCCTTCACATAAAAAATCCTCTACAAACTCCAATCTGCAACAAATAATCTTCAAAAATAATTTCTTCCATGTCTTTGATCTTCAAATCCATTCTTCATTCATCTGTTCACCTATTCATATTCTCTTCATAAAATATTCTCTTTCATTAAATGCCTTCCATAAAATTTTATTAATCTACCCTTGTAAGAAAATAAAATATATCTATGTTCATTTTTCATCTCCATTTCTCACTTTTTCTTCAATGCATGAGTAGGCTCTATATTAAGAAAAAGATTCCTTAGAATAAGTCTTTTAAGTTTCTCACAAACTGCCTTTTTGGAAACAATAAAAAGGCACATCCACTTTAGTTATAAAATCTATGACTTCCTCCTTAAACCTGCATTTGCCACGAGGGAGAGTTTAAAAGATAGAAAGAAATCTTAAAAAATTTCCTTGTAAATATTCACAAAATTTGCATACTAAAATTAGCATTATAAAAAAAATCTGTAGTCATTCATCCTTTTGACATCCATCTGCACATAAATTTATGAGCATGTAGGAGGTTGTTCATAGTTTAAATATCATCCATTGATTCTTTATAGCGCGCTCACCAAAATTCAAATATAATCCATTGATCTCCTTTTTGCCGCCCAATGAACATTTAGATGACCGATGCTATTGGTTGAAGGGCCAAGGGGGCTGGTGGCATATATGACTAAAGAGCCCTCTTCTAGGTCACTTTAAGTGACTTGACTTGCTATAGCAGGTCAACTAAATTTTAAAACATAAAGTGCATCCTTTGAGAGACAACTATTGAGAAATATTAAATAATGAAGACTTAGAGTTTCAAATAATTAGAATTTGGAGATTCAAAATCAAATGACAAATTCTAATTTTCTTGATCATGGTCCTGTTGTAATATGATCTCTGCAACTGAACATTGTAATACAATTGAACATGTGAAGTGCATTGAACTTTCCATACTCTTGTCAAGTCATGGGATAGCTCTGATGATAGAGACATCTAATCCTTTGATGATGAAGACATCTGATTTCCAACACAATTCCATTTCTATGATTACTCAAGTATATATCAAGACATGAAAAATAAGCAAGATCATCAACTGTAACATACTTGCATACCATGAAATATTCATGGAGGCATAGAAGACATACAACATCTAAGGCACATGATGACTACCTATATGAAGTAAACTCCATGACAAAATAATAACACCAAGGTGATCATGAAGATATTTTGTAGGCACCAATTCTTGTCATTGCAGATATGAGTATTAGAGACTTGAACATCATGAATTAGGGAAGACATGACAACACCAAACTCCTCCATGATGAAGATACAAACTCCTCTAAAACACAAACACACTTTGCCAACAATAAATTAGAATGAAGGTCACCATTTCACACTGCATATAGACTCCTCAACCAAACTCTTGCTTTCACATAGTCAATGATCATAACTCTACCTAATTGAGATCATATACAACCTTGGTAATGCTCTCAACATCAATTGTCTTGAACACAAGATTTGTATAATGTAGAAGGTTTGAATAATGCAGACATAGTACCTTTGATCACTTTTGAACACATTGTCATGAAACATCATCACTGCACCAAAGACAAATTGCATCAAAGACAAACTGCATATTGAACACCATATGAATCAAACTTTTGTTAATAATAATTAATCATCTGAAACAAACTCCTGATGATGTACAACTTTACCAAATAGGTCTCAAGCTGCCACTAACCACTGAACAAATTACACTTAACTCTGCCATTGCCTATGAACTAATCATCCTATTTCAAATCCCAAGAGGCACCACCAGCAAACAATATCAAGATATCCTGATCAAATACATCCTTGATAAACCTTTTTGACATCAATGACAATCTACTTTCATCAAAACCAACATAGATAGGTTATCAAAACAGAAAACTTATCAGAAATCACCAATAATGAAATAGTTTAACCACTAATATTTAATTTGTTATAATAATATAAACTATATTCATATCACATAAGGAAAATAATGACTATCGACCATATCTTGTCAATAGTCATACTATCCCGACTTGGTTTTTCAACAAAACCTATGCTAAAGGATCTTGATGACAAATCGATGATTTTCAAGTTGAAACCCAAACTTAGACCAAAAGGGTTGAACACAACTTACCAAACTCGACGAGGGTTCACTAAACTATGTAAGCACAAAACTTAGATGGCAATGACCTGTTCTTATCCATACGTCTATTCACTTCTCTCTGATGATGCACTCCCTCTCTTTTTCGGAGGGTGGAAACCTATTTCCTAGTTACAACTTACAATCACCAAACTGGATTAGTTTATCATTGGTCTATCCATAAATTTTATGAATAAATAATCAGACATCATATAATCATATGTTTAAATTCTAAACATATAAACATAAACTAATGATATTATTGATTTATCCTGACATTTCTGTATAACATCAAATCATTAATCCATTCAAAATTATCTACTAATTACATACAAGTAAAATGTAAAACATAGTCAAAGTTAGTGGAGAATCACATTAATTGTGGTGTTGAGAAATTGATAGGCTATAGATATGTTAATATCCATGGGCTTTCTCAAGTGAAATTTAAATCCCTAGCTCCACACACCATGATTGAGTATATCCAAATTCATGTTTAGCACATATTGGGGCCTTAAAATGACCTTCAAACGAAAATCCCACCACTTTCAAAAGATTGCGGTGACTAATTCTAATTAGTGGTTAGATATTCATTCAAAAAAATATTCTCATATCCAAACTCCCTTTATAGACTAGTTGGAGATATTACATAAAAAATTTTCATTAACAAGGAACAAGTTAATCACATTCTATAACACTTTTTTAAGAATTCAAAGAGAGACAAAACATATATACATTACCAAAACCATTTTCATAATATATTTTTGGTGGTTCTGATATTGTAAAAATATGAACTATTACTTAAAGATGAGGAAGCAAAGAAGATTGTAGCATATAGATGTAACAAAGAAAAGTGTCACTACACACATAACATCCCATTTTGCATCACAACATCAAGGTGATTCAGCATTCACATATGACATAACTATCTTAAGTAACATATAAGGCATCTGAATGGTCAATTTTAAATAAAATATCAAATATATTTATTTCCATAGGCAAGCCCATGTTTGCATCCAAAAAGGCTATAATATTGTGATTATAAGTATAAATCCTTGACCCTAGAGCTAGTACATTGAGTTCCTTTATTAGATTTTGGTTTCCCTTACTAAAAAGCAACAATATCATAAATCAAATATATTTTATGAGGGGAAGGACTCATGTTTAGATAACACCATCACCATTACTTATACAAAAGTTGTGAGATATTTTTACAAAGTCAACAAACAAATAAAATACCATGATAATTTTTATTTTCTATCAACATAGGCAAATACACGACAATATATTTTCATTGAAGGAAATGAATACAATCATTCAAAATATATGATTTCAAATGAATAGTGATTATGCTTAAATGTTTTTCTTTGCATTTTTTATATTATTGTGCATCTCAAAAATATTTTCTGTAGATTACGTGATGTACTATTAAAATATATTTAATGTTTATGATGTCATAAATGATATGAGAAAATTTGCCTACCTAAGATTAATTTAAACAACAAAAGATAGATTTTCTAAATTGTTTGTAATTCACAATAATAAGGAAGAAAGTTCAAATGAAAGATTATCTATTAACATTGTTATCACAATAAGTGTTATAGTTTTTCATCACAAATCATAACAATATACGAGTACTTACATTTATGTAAGGATGAATTATAAGGCTATTAATGAATTCAGTTAATCTAAAGCAAGGCCTTTAGTACTTGACCCAAGGTTGTACCAAAAAGTTTTGGTTAGTAATCTCTTTAGCTACTTTGAATTTTTATAATAGATAATGAACAATTTTTTCAATTAATTTTATGTTTGAAGGTAGGAAACATTTTTTTGATATCATATAATAATGAAATCGATTTTATTTGATTTAGTGGCCACAAACCATTAACAATGCTTTATTTAGTTAGTTTAAATTTTCATGGTACATAAGTATGCATGGAGTTGAAAGAAGTGTGTTTAGGAAGCCAATTTCATGGTGACATCTCTTTTTACCAATGTATTAAGGATTAAGAAGGGAAAGATTTTAATTTTTTTAAAATTGTTTAGATTAATTTTAACTTTTCATATATACATATACATATATATATATATATATATATATATATATATATATATATATATATATATATATATATATATATATATATATATATATATATATATATATATATATATATATAAATTGTCGTCAAGGGGAACACTCCCTTTCTTTTAAAAAATAAAAAGAAAAATAATATGGTGCATTAGACCCATAAATAGTGGTGTAATTTAGTAAACACAAAGACCCTATAAAACAGAGGGATCTTATTGGGGAAAAGACCCACATCTAAAACTACCAACATTATGTTAACACGTCAACACCCATTTTGGAGTGAGACCGTAAGTGCATTTTGTTTCTAGCCGTCTCACTTTTGGAGAAGACCTGTTATTATATGGAGCCTAATCAGACTCGAAGGTCAAATTTTCCCCAATTTTGTTAGCGTATTTTTCCCCCAAATTAATTTGTGGGGGAATCAGAAGGGGGGCGAAGTCCCTCTTGTGAGGCCCAGGGGGATGACCCCCCTGATCAGGGGTAGCGCCCCCGAAGCAAAAATTACCTATTATTTTATAAAGGCATCGACAGTTATTGGCCGACATATAAAACCCTAATTTTGTAAGTGACGTAAGTCTTGATAAAAAGGGCTAAGGGTTAGGGTTTCTATTAATATTGTATCTCTAGCACATTGTAGTGGATTTTGGTTGCATGAGATTGCTGGTTGTAATCGGTTCTATTTGCTGGATAATAATATTGGACTCTTTGTTGGTGGATGTAGCCCGACTTTGGGTGAACCACATTAAAATTATCTCTCTCTATTTTATTCCTATGTATTTTTCATTCCTCTATTTAATCTTTATTCGCATTTAATTGATGTTTTTTGTTGGATATTCCTAACAAGTGGTATCAGAGTGGGTTGTGTTCGATTATCCTCTACAAGAATGTCTCATGGTTGAGTGGGAGTCTCACGGTTGAGTGTGAGAAATTGTAGACAAGGTAAATTGAAGGGAGATTAATGCAATGGGTAGAACTATTAGATATGGAAGATACAGATGGAGGATTATCTCTATCAGAAGGATTTATGGAGGCCATTGCAAGGGAAAGCCAAGAAACTGGCAGCAATGACTGATGAGGATTGGGAAGTTCTGGACATAAAGGCATTGGGAAGTATTCATTTGTGCCTAGTGCCATCAGTGGCATTCAATATTTCAAAAGTGAATACAATAGATGGTTGATGCAAACATTGTCAAGGTTATATGAAAAGCCTTCCGCTTCAAACAAGATATTTCTTATGAAGCATTTATTTAATATGAAAATGGTAGAAGGTGGATCAGTTACTGATCATTTAAATGAGTTTAACACAGTTATTAGTCAATTGACTTCTATAAATGTAAATTTTGATGAAGAAGTTTGAGCCCTCTTGATATTATGTTCTTTGCTTAAAAGCTAGAATAGTTTGGTAATGATGGTTAGTAACTCTATTTCTGGTTCAAATATGCTGAAATTTAATGATGCTGTTGGTGTTATTTTGAGTGAGGAAATTCATAAGAAAAGCTTAGGTGGATCCACATCAGGCAGTATTTTGAATGTAGAAAGCAGGGGTAGATCAAAGGAGAGAGGAAAAGGTTCTGGAGGTCATGGGAAGTCACGAGGAAAATCAAAGGACAAGAGGTCCCAATCTAGAGGAAATAAGGATTGTTGGTACTATGGGAAATCAAGTCATTTGAAGAAAGATTGCTAGTCTCAGAAGAATAAAGAAGGAGATAAACAAGAAGGCAATAAGGAGAAAAATGTGGTAAATAATAAATCTGAAGATGATGCTTTGATTCTTTCCTTAGATAATATTGATGATTCATGGGTTTTAGATTTAGGGGCATCATTTCATTGTATGCCCCATAGAAATTATTTTCTTGATTATGTCCAAGGGGATTTTGGCTGGTTTATTTGGGAGATAATGAATGTTGTCAGATTATTGGAAAGGAAAGTATTAGGATTAAGTTGTAGAATGGGAATCATTGGCTACTACAAGAGGTAAGGCATGTTCCAAGGCTGAGTAGGAATTTAATTTCAGCAGGGTAGCTAGGTGATGGAGGTTGCATAGTTTCTTTTAATGATAAAAATTAGAAGGTTACAAGAGGTGCCTTAGAAAAAGGTGTGAAAGTAGGCACCTTATATATTTGTACAAGTTATACTGTTCCTTCTACTTTAGTTGTTGTAGATAAAAAATAATCAGGTTTAGGAACAATTGTTGCAGGTTTGCAGACAGAGATTGAAACAGTTACTACAGGTTCTGAGACAACATTGTGGCATAACAGACTTGGGCATATGAGTGAAAAAGGTATGAAGGTACTTCATTCTAAGAAAGTTTTACTAGGTCTGAAATGTATTAATATGGATTTCTGTGAAAGTTGTGTGTATGGAAAATAAAAGAAAGTTAGTTTTCACAAGGATGGGAAGCAAAAGAAAGATGAAAAGTTGGATCTTGTGCATACAGATGTATGGGGACCAGCTCAGGAATCTTTTCTTGATGGCTCTCAGTATTATGTTACATTCATAGACGATGCAACTAGGAAGGTTTGGATTTATTTCCTTAGATATAAATCTAATGTATTTGAAACATTTAAGAAATGGAGAAGCTTGGTTGAGAATGAGACAGGTAAGAGATTAAAATGTCTCAAATCTGAAGATGGTGGTGAGTATTGCAGTAAAGAATTTTAAGATTATTGTTCCTCTAATAGAATTCGTAGGCAGAAAATGGTTCCAAGGACTCCACAGGAAAATGGAGTGGCTAAGCGCATGAATAGGACAATAATGGAGCGTGCAAGGAGCATGAGATTGCATGTTGGGATGTCTTTAAACATGTGGGCAGAGGCTATCAATACCACTGTATATTTAATTAATAGAGGTCTTTTAGGGTAAGTGCAAAAAGATGGGGGGCCAAAAAGTGGCCAAATTATTAAAAAAAAATAATAATACAAAACGTGAGCGTGTTATAACGCGCTTGCATTATGGCTTGGTAATGACGAGCCTAAAGCTCCTCAAAACCAAGCTATAACACGAGCACGTTATAACGCGAGCGCGTTTTGACTTGCTATAAATTAAAAAAAAGGTTTCTATCTCATTTCATTTATTTCTTCTCCTCTATGCCTGCGGCCTACAAACCCTAGAAAGTGTGCTCACGTTTTGCAAAACTCAATTCAACACAAAAACCTTATCGATTCATCACCAAAATGCCGCCACGACATCAAGCACGCCAGAGGAATGAGTTATATTTATTTTTTTGTTTGAATTTGTTTGTAAATAGGTAGGTTTGAGTTGATTTTTGATGTATATTTCATTAATTGTCAGGAAATGTTAATGCACCTCCTCCTTCTCCTCAAAATTCACAAAATCCTGAGGAGGAAATACCTGCAGAACAACAACCTCCTCCATCCATTCCTCAACATGCCCCTGGAACACAAGAAAATATAATGGGGCAAATTGAAAACAACAAAAAAGAAATTGAAGATATAATTGCAAGGTTGAAAGATCCTTCCACTTCAACCTTGCATAGGTCCACGCTTGCTGAATCTCTTGAATCTATGTTATCAAATGTAGATTCAATTAGCAAACAAATAACTAGTTGGATGGATAAGAGGAGAGAGTTTAGAGATTATTATGCAGACAAGCTGTCATACCAAGATGTAAAAAAATTACAAATCACAAAATTAGACCTATGTTCAATTTTCACAAACCCACAAACAAATCAAACTCCACCGATTACATGTAAGAGGTTCCCTATCCATTGGTACAAAAACCAAGCGATAAGGGACAATTTTGGGCAGAGGTGGTGGATGGTTTTTGACCATCCTCCATGCAATAATAATGAGGTCTCGCAATACTTTTTGAGGAAACTCTACTGTGCGTTTGTCCTCAATAAAGTGCCAAACTATTTTGATATGCGAGACTTCCAAGGTAGAGGGGGGGTCAGCACAAGATAGACCAGGGGCACATCTTGACCCACAACGGGTAGTGAGATGAGTAATTAGCAAACCATTAGTGCCTATCCCTTCCATTAGTTTCTATCCCTTCCATTGTGAAGGAGAGTGTTGAGGTCGATACACTTTAGTCCATTGTGCCTTGACCCAGAGCATCATAGAGCATGTCGGTCTTGTAGTACAGAGTGGGTTGGGAGATAGTGTGAGGAGTAGGGTCCCACCCCATGCTTGTCAAGCTTGCAGGTCAGCCTGTGGTTATGACCCCATGGATAGTTAGGATGCAGGTGCATAGGCTACATCTGCAGCTAAGCAAATGGTGATGACAGATACCCTCCTGAGTGAGACTTTTGGCCGTGATACTCAGGTAAATATTAGCAAGTTTATTGAATTTAATTTATTAAATTTCATTTTTGAAATGCAAGATTAACTAATTTAAATTGATGATTTTAATGAAATTTCAGGGTCATAGCGTCGATGCAGTTTTCAATGGTTCTCCACCTGCATTTTACACTAGATCATCTACTGTCGGGGTATGTAACTAGTAAACAATTATAAATATCACATGTGAATAGCATCGTTATATGAATGGTATTCTAATATCTAATTTTGGATGTTGAATAGGTTAATATTGCAGATTTCACAGCAACACCTACCAGCGGTGGTGGACTTCAAAGCTTTACAGATGTAATAAAATAAATAGTTTAATGAATGAATTGTACTTATTAGATTTTTGTATGTGACTTGTGTGCTTTATTGTGTGTACTTCCATGTTTAGATGAATGTGTGTGTATGTTAGGATCCATGATTTGCATCACTATTATAGTTTTTGTAATTGAATAATGTTGTTTTATTTTTAGATGATGCAGGCTATGGAGACACCTCCCCATGTTCATAGGGCAATGGAGCATGGTGTGGCCTTTGCAATTCATAGCTCCATGGCATTGACAGGGGTATGAGGCAGATTAGTAAATTTTAATTTACATTCATTGTTATAGTTGTCTATTTTTAAAAAATCAAAAGATTATTGATTTAAAGTTTAATTTCTATCTAGATGGTTTCTATAGGACATGACATCACCACGGCCTATTCCTTCTACTGAGGCAAGTGAGGAGATAGATTATATGTTAGCGGTAAGTGATTATTTTGTTAAATGTTTCATTTTTTATAACATGTAATTTCTATATATTAATGTCTATACTTTTTATTGTAACAACTAAAGATGCAGGAAGAACTAAATAGAAGGAGCAGCCCTTAGGTTCATAGTAGACCACCACATGCGCATCTCCATCCCCTAGAAGATCAAAGGCTGCTCGTGATCTATTCTCTTCACCAGCCAGAGGGGAATGACTTTTTATTGTGTTCCTTTGCTGTATGCCTATATGGCATTTGTGGACATATATTTTGTATTGTATATAGTTGACATTGTATGCCTATATGGCTATTTTGTATATATGTTATACTTATATCGACAGATATTGATGTATACCTATATGGATATTTGGTTAATACAAATCTTTTTTATTGATGGCGTCCATACTTGCATTATAAATCCACATTTGAATGGATATTTGTAGATGGCTACTTCAAATATTTAAAGTCCAATTGTATTACATAGGATGTTTGTTGATCCAATATGTTAGCTATTGTTATTCAAGTATCAAGTAAATCTCATTTTAGAACTAAAAGATAAAAGTTGTATTTAAAAAAAAATGAATCATCATGTTGAACAAAAAATATTAATATTCTTTATGAGTAGCATACAATGTCAACTATATGCAATACAAAAAAATAAATCATCATGCTATTCTTTATGTTTGAGATCCTGAAAATGACGAAGTCTGGTAGCTTGATATCCTAAAACACTAGGATGAATATCTAAGTCATTAGGATGATTGCGCCTTGAGAAAAAGTCATTAAGATGAGCACCTAAAGGAGACTTTCTTAAACATTCAAACATTGAGCAACAAGCATGAAGGGTTAAGGCACAATTTGCAACTCATAAAGCCTCAAAAGGGTGCCCAACTTGGAGAGAGTATTCATTTAAGACAAGGCACCCATTGACACCTATTCCACCATAAAAGTGCACCTAAGGTGGAAGGAGAACAAGCCTCTAGTAAGTGAAGCACACCTATTGTCTAAACCACTTCATTATGGCACCCTAGCATGAGGAGGAGTATATAAGTCAATAGGAAATGGCACCTATAATGCAAATGAAGGACTAAGTGGCATTTTCAATAAGCATCAATTCACCTTGAGCTTTCAATAAATACATCAAATTGAGCCCCATAAGCCTAGGCGCCCTTTGCCTTCAAAAGAACCTTGTATTGGTGCCTTGGAGGAAATCAACTTACAATGACAAGTCTTGGAGGTTTCTCATTTTGGATAATGCCTTTTGAGATTAACTACAATGATTGAAAGTTAAGATGAGTGGAAAGAACCTATCTTGAACCTTAGGCGCCCTTCATGTAATTTCCCACCATCATGAGCGCCTAGATCTAAGAAGGAGTGAATGAAGGATCTTAACATCAAGAAGCATGTTATCAATCAACTTGGAGAAGTCTTTGACAATAATTATGATGAATTGAGTACATGGAAGTAAAGGAAGTACATATCAACTCCAAAGTGTGCCTAATGATCAATAA
Organism: Cunninghamia lanceolata; assembly: GCA_027924645.1. NCBI lineage: Eukaryota > Viridiplantae > Streptophyta > Pinopsida > Cupressales > Cupressaceae > Cunninghamia > Cunninghamia lanceolata. Next base: position 1,231,898 of record BSBN01000143.1, on the reverse strand, counting down.
GAAATTCTTCCAAAGCAAAGGCACTCATTGTGAATTTTCCTACTAGTTTTGGCACCTTGAAGTCTAAGTGCATGAAAATCATGAGGATCACTTAGGGATGAGATAGTCTTCATAAGAGTTTAAATAAGAACATCATCAAAATGCATCTTGGTAGAGAGACTTGAGACCATCATCAAATAAGCCAAAATATCTATCTCCAATCTAGGCACAAATTATAGCTCCTCCCAACTCAAATGATTGCCCAAGTTGAAGTCAACTTTCATCTATACAACCCTCAGATTGTGCCTTGATTGAGGAAGGGATTTGAACCTCAAAATTTAATCATCTCAAGACAAAATCTTCCTTAGACACTTGGCATTTGATTAAAATCATTGAGAATTAGAAAGAACCACCTAAGGATGTAAGGCGCACTTTTCACCCATACAAGCCTAAAATTGCGCCTAAGGGAAATAAATTGATTTCATATCAATAGGTGAGTGCCTTGAGAGAAAGGATCACTCTAGGTCATTTTCAATTGTTGAAAGCACAAAAATGATAAAGATAAAGGCAATTGAGTTAGGTGCACTTTAGCCTCTGAGGACACCTCAATGAGCGCCTTGGGTGAAATTGCATGAGATGACCTTTTGGAGTGAGCGCTTGAAAGATAGAATTGATTCTAAGATGTGTCTCATCATTTAGAATTGCAAAATTGCAAGTATAAAGACATTTAAATCTAGGCGCACTCTCCATCAATACAAACCCATTTTGGCGCCTAAGGGAGAAATTGCATTGAAAGACACCTTTTGAATGAATCTCTTAAGGGAGATTGACCTCTTTAAGCCATTACAATTGTTTGAAATCATTTAAAGTGATAAATATGGACCAACTTGTGTTAGGCACCCTTTGCTCTTCTTTTTAGCTACATATGCACCTAGATTTGTAGTAAGATTATTCCATGTTTAAAGAGGATTCCTTTGTGTTATAAAATGTTTATCATGAGGATTGATGTGTTTCTTGGTTTGTATTGTAGGAAGATTGAAGGAAAAGGTAGGAGCAAGAGCTTGGAGTCGCCTAGAGTCATCATGTAGCTGCTCCAAAGGAGCCTTTCACATTCATTCATGCCAGAGAGTTAAGATGGAAGTAATCACTGCCAAGGAAATACCACTTCAAGAGGTAGCTGCTCCAAGAGGTCACAACAAGATATATTTCAAGTCTTCTTCATCAACGACATCACAGTTGCATCATGTTTGAAGACTTCCATCTATCACTTCAAGTTCCATTCATCTTCAAGTATCAACTAGATTCTTCATCAATCATCGCTTCAAGATCAGTATGTAGCCGCTCCAAAGGAACTTCTCATCATCATCAAGCATTCCAAAGACATCCATTCAATTTCAAGTCCCTTTGATACATTCAAGCCTCCTTGAGAAGTCATCTACTTCATATATAAGGGAAAGTGTTATCATCAATATCTACACTTCAAAGGACCTTTCAAGTTGGAACACTTCTTCATCAAACATTTGAAGACATCCATCCAAGTTTCAAGTTCTTTCACATTCTTCAAGTCCAGGAGAAATTGCATCTAGTGAACTCATTAATTGGCACCTAGGAGGAAAAGACCTTAAACTTACATTATTGAGTCAACACTTTAGAAATTGAGCCATTCCTAGTCAATTGGAGTCCTAAAATATCAAATACAAAGTCAAATTGGACTTAGGCGCCCATTCATGTAATTTCCCACCATCATGAGCGCCTAGATCTAGGAAGATCATCCAATTGTGCCTAGGAATAAGATACAAGCCCAAGACCTCAAATTTGAGTACCTAGAAGTATGATGGATTGAAGAAGCTACATTGGCGCCTAAGGGTAAGTTGTATCTAATGACATCACCTAATTGAGTGCCTAGGAGGTATAAAGCTTAACATTGACATGAGGACAAGCGCTTAGTAAAGGAGAGTTTCTCAAACATTTAAACATGTGAATGAAGTCATAGAAATGCACTAAGTCATCTAGGTGACATTTTCCCCTTGTGTACCCTTACATTTGCGCCTAAGAAGAAGTTGCTTCAGTTCATTGGAGTGTTTGAGTATTGAGGATTTCTTAGCAATGCTTTGCAACTTTACACTACCTCCTTCTGACGATTTTTGGGGCAGCAGAAAACCTTTCACCACGGGCAAACACCTCAGAGATATAAAAAATTGAGAGAGGTTATTGCAGAGTCACTCTATGTGATCATTTTGCCTCAGAAGAAATATTTCTAAGTGACATGGGTTTTGAGTAACATCTCATCAAAGATTGCTGTCTTTTTGTACTTTGGACTCTTCAGGGATATCGTCGGTACAATGTAGCTTGGACTGTTTTGACATGTTTGGGTGAGAAAAGGACCATGCCTAGTGTAAATGTACCCATACGGATGCATTGGAACAGTCAATTTGGTCGCATCAGGAGCAGGACGAAAGTTACACCCCTTTGCAACTTTACACTACCTCCTTCTGATGATTTTTGGGGCAGCAGAAAACATTTCACCATGGGCAAATGTCTCAGAGATATAAAAAATTGAGAGAGGTTATTGTAGAGGCACTCTACGTGATCACGTTGCCTTAGACAAAATGTTTCTAAGTGACATGGTTTTTGAGTAACATCTCATCAAAGATTGCTACCTTTTTACACTTTGGACTCTTTAGGGATATCGTCGGTACAATGTAGCTCGGACTGTTTCAACATGTTTGGGTGAAAAATAGGACCATGCCTAGCGTAAATGTACCCATCCAAATGTGTTGGAATAATTATTTTGGTTGCATCAGGAGCAGGACAAAAGTTACACCCCTTTGCAACTTTATACTGCCTCCTTTTGACGATTTTTGGGGCAGCAAAAAACCTTTCACCACGGCAAATACCTAAGAGATATAAAAAACTGAGAGAGGTTATTGTAGAGGCACTCTACATGATCATGTTGCCTTAGATAAATGTTTCTAAGTGACACAGTTTTAGAGTAACATCTCGTCAAAGATTTCTGCCTTTTTGCACTTTGGACTCTTCAGGGATATCGTCGGTACAATGTAGCTCGGATTGTTTCGACATGTTTGGGTGAAAAATAGGACCATGCCTAGGGTAAATGTACCCATCTGGATGTGTTAGAATAGTCATTTTGGTTGCATCAGGAGCAGGATGAAAGTTACACTCCTTTGTAACTTTACGCTGCCTCCTTCTGACGATTTTTGGGGCAGCAGAAAACCTTTGACCACAGGCAAATGCCTAAGAGATATAAAAAATTGAGAGAGGTTATTGTAGAGGCACTCTATGTGATCATGTTGCCTTAGATAGAATGTTTCTAAGTGACACAGTTTTCAAGTAACATCTCATCAAAGATTGCTTCCTTTTTGCACTTTGGACTCTTCAGGGATATCGTCGGTACAATGTAGCTCGGACTGTTTTGACATGTTTGGGTGAAAAATAGGACCATTCCTAGTGTAAATGTAAGCATCTGGATGCGTTGGAACAATTATTTTGGTCGCATCAGGAGCAGGATGAAAGTTACACCCCTTTGCAACTTTACACTGCCTCCTTTTGATGATTTTTGGGGCAACAGAAAACCTTTGACCACGGGCAAATGCCTCAGAGATATAAAAAACTGAGAGAGGTTATTGTAGAGGCACTTTGCATGATCATGTTACCTTAGACAAAATGTTTCTAAGTGACATGGTTTTTGAGTAACATCTCGTCAAAGATTGCTGCCTTTTTGCACTTTGGATTCTTCAGGGATATTGTCGGTACAATGTAGCTTAGACTGTTTCAAAATGTTTGGGTGAAAAAAAGGACCATGCCTAGAATAAATGTACCCATCCGGATGCATTGGAATAGTCAGTTTGGTCGCATCAGGAGCAGGATGAAAGTTACACCCCTTTGCAACTTTACACTGCCTCCTTCTGACATTTTTTAGGGCAGCAAAACCTTTCACCACGGCAAATGCCTTAGAGATATAAAAAATTGAGAGAGGTTATTGTATAGGCACTCTACGTGATCGCGTTGGCTTAGACAAAATATTTTTAAGTGACACAGTTTTTGAGTAACATCTCGTCAAAGATTGCTGCCTTTTTGCACTTTGGACTTTTTAGGGATATCATCGGCACAATCTAGCTCAGACTATTTCAACATGTTTAGTTGAAAAATATAACCATGCCTAGCCTAAATGTACCCATCCGGATGCATTGGAACTATCAGTTTGGTCGCATTAGGAGCAGGACACCAAAAATGCAAAAGTTATTTTGTGCAACTTGACAACATTGACACTTTTTTGCAACATGACTCAAAGACTCAAACTGACCACAAATGACTCAAAGTGACTTACAATCACCTTGATTTGGTGCCCAATGTATATTATAGAGGTCTAGGCGCTCCTTAGTATTCAAACATCTTAGATGAGTGCCTAGGAAAGGAAAAAACTCTAAGTTTCATCATCATGAGCACCTAATATCAAGAGACTTTAATGGCTCAAACCTTAGCATGGAGTCCTAAGGAGCATTTCATGTCTCCTTTCATCCATTTTGGTTCCCTTATGTAGATTTTTCAACTTGATTTGGTGCCCTGTATGTGAAGGAAGATCTGAAGGCATGAAAGTGGATATCGTTTTGCAAGAGTTTGGATCATCAAAATTGAAAGAAATAAGTCTATTAAGCTTGGGCACCCTTGGTCTTCTTTTCATTCATTATGAGCACCTTGGGAGAATGGTATAACGGTTATCATCATGATTGGGCACCCTGGATTGAGAGTGTTGGAGAGATCATCAAATGGTGTCTAGAGGAAGTAGGGTGAGTTATGAGTTTGGTCGCATTAGGAGTAGGACACCAAAAATGCATAACATGATGACGTAAAAATGTGTATATGTGTAAAAATGCAGAAGGAAATAAAAAAAAGACAAACCTTACAAATTAATGTGCATACTTACAACTCAATGTAACATGACTTTACAAAATCAATGTGAATACTTACAAATTAATCCAATGAACCATCTGGGTCTGCTCTACTCTTTATTGTGTCAAGTATTGCTTCATGGTCAGACTCACGCACCTTCCACAAGATTTTGTTCAAAGGTCTACCCCGATACTTTATCAAATGAACATTGGATGCCATGACAAGGTTTGAGTAATGAAGAATCTTCCAATGCGTGTTAAAGTCAAAACAACCAAATATTAACACTCTTATACACACTCATTAGATTCTTAACAATAGATTTTTCACTTGAAGCCTCTGATGTTCTCAACCCAAGAATCTTCATGATGGACCTATACTTTATACTTTGCATCATTTCAATGAATAGTTGACATCTTGCAGTCTCATTTAACTTTTCAAAGAACAATCTCCAAATCTTATGAGCATATCTTCTACAAGTGTGTTTTGGAATCTTACCTTCCATTGGCTGCAAAATATTCTCATCAATTTCAATCAAATACTTTGGATTTCTATGCAAAATTCTAGGTGGTGTTAAGTTAGGTAAATTCATCTCAACATTAGGAATTTCATCAATATTTAAATGAGATGGGCTAGATGGCATACCTTTGATCGAAGATGGAATAGATGACATACCTTGAGGTTGAGGTGAGAACGATGGCATACCTCCTTCATCACATGTGAGTGATGATGTACTCTTAACTTAAGATGTGGTAGATGGTGTCCCTACATGTTGACTTGTGGTAGAGGATGTGTCTCCAACTATGGTATTCAAATCTCTCATAGCACAAAGTTTTTGCATTCATTCTCTTTGTGCTGCCAATACCATATCTCTTTGTGATGGTTGTGGTTCCTCTTCAATTGGCATGTCTTCATTTATCATGTCCAATTTCTTCTCACGAATTTCCCTCATAGCCACTGTTTTCTTTGCATTCTTAGCTTCTATCTCTTCCTGTGTTGGTTTAATTCTTGATCATTTCCTCGGCATGACAGAGAATTTGTCTGTAGCATGATAAAGAGACCAATATTACTTCCGAAGAAATGAATACAAGATAACAGTGGGATTGTATTTTTATTATGTTGTAAGGATTTATTCTTGTATAGTTTGACATCATGGTATGTTAAGGTCTGTTTATTACACATAATTATTAAAGAGCCCAAGTGTAGAAAATATACATGGCATCATGTGAGATTGTAGGCTACTTTCTTGATTGGGAATGTGTCTATTTTAAATATGTATGATAAAGCATGATAAAGTAATTCAATCCGAATTAAGGAAAATGTAAAGAACATGCATGTAAAGACTTGACATACCTAAAACACAAAGATTCGAATGGAGAGAGTAGCCAATTATGTAGTGTTTTTTTCTTCTTGCATCAAACTCCTCAACAATTTGAGTTTTTCACCATTTGCTTCCTTTTCAATGTTAAATTGAATAACACTCAAATATAATTACTAACAACAATACTCTTAACCAATCTATAATGTTAAATTCCTAAAATTGAATCACAATTAACATTGCAACACTACAAAAATTGAAACTTGAATAGATATATATCAAACTTGGTGTGAAAACTATGTTATTTCCTCCTTCTCAAGTTGGCAAAGCAAAAAAGGTGGTAGAAATATCATGCAAAGGTGGTACAATGTGTCTAATGTGCATGTGAACTTCCCAACAACATGAAAGCACTTCTTTTTTGTTAGAGCACGCACAGAATCAGTATGAAAATAGAGCATGTGGGCCTGGATCATGGGGGTCAACACTTTTTTACCATTTCTATAGCAAGACAAAATGCAAGCACATTATAATGTGCTCGTGTTTTGTCCTGCTATAGATTGATCACATCCTGTGCATTTCTCTTTCCAAACCTTCCCCTTCAGACTTGAATGACCACAAGATTTTTGAGGGAGAACTTTTCCTGTTTCCTGCAAGAGCTTACCAGATGCTCCGCCATATGATAGGCATAACAATGAAGGGGAAATCCCTCATAATCAAGTTCTTGATAGAAAATGCCCATCGAGGAAGAAAGACAGATCTTCTTTGGAAGCAAAAGTTCTAGTTTGTGACAAATCCTTATCCAAGCATAAATAGCAGGGGTTCTGTCAAGCGATTGCCAATCCACTTCCACAAAATCTCCTGAAGACTTCCTAATTGATTCCAAAACATCCACACCCCAAAACTGGAGAGGCAATCAATATAATCGAACCCATAAATCTACATTTGACGACATAAACCCTCAACACTATACCTTAAACCCTAATCCCTCAACCCTCAACCCTAATCTATCATCCCTCAACTCTAATCCCTCATCCCTAAACCCTAAATGCTATCCCTATTCCTAAACCCTCAATAGCCTCAATACTATACCTTAAACCCTAATCCCTTATCCCTAAACCCTCCAACCCTATCCCTAATCCTTATACCCTCCACACTCTACTTTAACCCTAATCCCTCGACCCTCAACCCTATCCCTAAACCCTTGACCCTCAAACCTCAACCCTCAACCCTCAACGTCAAACCCTAATCCCTCGACCCTTAACTATGATCCCTCGACCCTAAACCCTAAACCCTAAAGCCTCAAGCCTCAACCCTCAACGTCAAATCCTAATCCCTTGACCCTTCACTCTAATCCCTCAACCCTCAACCCTATCCCTAAACCCTCAACACTATACCTTAAATCCTAATCCCTCAACCCTCAACCCTAAACCTTATCCCTAAACCCTAATCCCTCAACCCTAATCTGTCATTCCTCAACTCTAATCCCTCATCCCTAAACCCTAAATGTTATCTCTATTCCTAAACCCTCAACAGACTTGATACTATACCTTAAACCCTAATCCCTTATCCCTAAACCCTCCAACCCTATCCCAAATCCTTATACCCTTCACACTCTACTTTAACCCTAATCCCTCGACCCTCAACCCTATCCCTAAACCCTTGACCCTCGAACCTCAACCCTCAACCCTCAACATCAAACCCTAATCCCTCAACCCTTAACTCTGATCCCTTGACCCTTAACCCTATCCCTAAACTCTAAACCCTAAAGCCTCAACCCTCAACATCAAATCCTAATCCCTCAACCCTTCACTCCAATCCCTCAACCCTAAACCCTATCCCTAAACCCTCAACACTATACCTTAAACCCTAATCCCTTAACCCTCAACCCTAAACCTTATCCCTAAACCCTAATCCCTCAACCCTCAACCCTAATCCGTCATCCCTCAACTCTAATCCGTCATCCCTAGACCCTAAATGCTATCCCTATTCCTAAACCCTCAACAGACTCAATACTATACCTTAAACCCTAATCCCTTATCCCTAAACCCTCCAACCCTATCCCTAATCCTTATACCCTCCACACTCTACTTTAACCCTAATCCCTCGACCCTCAACCCTATCCGTAAACCCTTGACCCTTGAACCTCAACCGTCAACCCTCAATGTCAAACCCTAATCCCTCAACCCTTAACTTTGATCCCTCGACCCTCAACCCTATCCCTAAACCCTAAAGCCTCAACCCTCAACATCAAATCCTAATCCCTCAACCCTTCACTCTAATCCTTCAACCCTAAACCCTATCCCTAAACCCTCAACACTATACCTTAAACCCTAATCCCTCAACCCTCAACCCTAATCCATCATCCCTCATCCCTAAACCCTAAATGCTATCCCTATTCCTAAACCCTCAACAGAATCGATACTATACCTTAAACCCTAATCCCTTATCCCTAAACCCTCCAACCCTATCCCTAATACTTATACCCTCCACACTCTACTTTAACCCTAATTCCTCAACCCTCAACTCTATCCCTAAACCCTAAACCCTAAAGCCTCAACCCTTAATGTCAAATCCTAATCCCTCAACCCTTCACTCTAATCCCTCAACCCTAAACCCTATCCTTAAACCCTCAACACTATACCTTAAACCCTAATCCCTCAACCCTCAACCCTAAACCTTATCCCTAAACCCTAATCGCTCAACCCTCAACCCTAATCCATCATCCCTCATCCCTAAACCCTAAATGCTATCCCTATTCCTAAACCCTCAACAAACTCTATACTATATCTTAAACCCTAATCCCTTATCCCTAAACCCTCCAACCCTTTCCCTAATCCTTATACCCTCCACACTCTACTTTAACCCTAATCCCTCGACCCTCAACCCTATTCCTAAACCCTTGACCCTCGAACCTCAACCCTCAACATCAAACCCTAATCCCTCAACCCTTAACTCTGATCCCTCGACCCTCAACCCTATCCCTAAACCCTAAACCCTAAACCCTCAACCCTCAATGTCAAATCCTAATCCCTCAACCCTTCACTCTAATCCCTCAACGCTAAACCCTATCCCTAAACTGTCAACACTATACCTTAAACCCTAATCCCTAAACCCTCAACCCTAAACCTTATCCCTAAACCCTAATCCCTCAACCCTTAACCCTAATTTGTCATCCCTCAACTCTAATCCCTCATCCCTAAACCCTAAATGCTATCCCTATTCCTAGACCCTCAATGGGCTCGATACTATACCTTAAACCTTAATCCCTTATTCCTAAACCCTCCAACCCTATCCCTTAACCCTAATCCCTCAACCCTCAACCCTATCCTGAAACCCTTAACCCTCAAACCTCAATGTACTCAACCCCCAACATCAAACCCTAATCCCTCAACCCTTAACTCTGATCCCTCGACCCTTAACCCTTAAAACTTGAACCCTAAAACCTATCCCTACATGCTCGACACTTGACACTATATCTTAAACCCTAATCCCTTAACCCTCATCCCTAAAGCCTCAACCCTAAATCATTAAACCTTTAACCCTAAACCCTATCCCTAATCCATCTACCCTCGACACTCTTATTTAACCCTAATCCCTTGACCATCAACCCTCAACCCTCAACCCTCAACCCTCAACCCTCAACCCTCAACTCTCAACATTAAACCCTAATTCATCAACCCTAAACCCTAATCCCTCAGACCTAAACCCTATCCCTAAACCATCAACACTCAACACTATACCTTAAACCCTAATCCCTATCCCTCAACCCTTAACCCTTAAAACTTAAACCCTATCCCTACACCCTCAACACTTGACACTATATCTTAAGCCTTAAACCCTCATCCCTAAAGCCTCAACCCTCGATCCTTAAACCTTCAACCCTAAACCCTATCCCTAATCCCTCTACCTCAACACTCTAACCCTAACCTCGACATTAAATGCTAATCTATCAACCCTAAACCCTAATCCATCAACCCTAAACCCTATCCCTAAACCCTCAACCCTCAACACTATACCTTAAACCCTAATCTATCAACCCTAAAACCTAATCCCTCAACCCTCAACCCTAAACACTATCAATAAACCCTCAACCCTCGACACTATACCTTAAACCCTATGAGAAAAGCTTTGCGTATGGTACATCCACAATGAGTAATTAACAGTTGAAATCAGAAGGATGATCATTATGAGAAAAGATTTGCATTGGGGTACATCTATGTTTCTTGCTGTCCACCCCGCACTTAGGGTAGGTATACTGTTATGAAATAGGCAAATAATCTCCCATTGTTTACTGGCTCTATCCATAAGAACTACTAAACTATACCTTAAACCCTAATGCCTCAACCCTAAACCCTATCCCTAATCCCTCTACCCTCAACACTCTACCTTAAACCTAATCCCTCGACCCTTAACCCTAAATGCTATCCCTAAAGCCTCTACCCTAAACCCTAATCCCTCAAGGTCCTAAACTCTAATCCCTTATTCCTAAAATCTAAATCCTATCCCTAAACACTCAACCCTCAACCTTAAACCTTAATCACTGAATCCTTATCCAACCCTCTCCTCCCCTATCTGGCTCACTCCCATCTCTACCCTCGTCTGCCCTCGACACTACATACATACATATAGGCATACATAGATACATACATAGATACATATATACATATAGGCATACATAGATACATACATACATATAGGCATAAATACATACATACATGATTAATAGCCTTGAACATAAATTTTTTAAAGGGGAACATAACGCGAGCGCGTTATAACGTGCTCATGTTATGTCAAACATGACAAACAACACAGTTTTGCGGAAAAGGAAAAATGCAAAGCAAAACATAACGTGAGTGTGTTATAATGCACTCGCGTTATGTTTTGCTTTGGGAATCCCAAGCCTTGTGCTTGGGATTTGGTTTGGATTTCCAACCCAAAGGCTTGGAGTGCCTTTTGAACAGTCACAGACATGTTTTTCCATATTCTTCAAGATTTCACATAATTTCGTTCGTCCTAACCCTCAGATTTGCACGTGTTTCAAGGTCAAACAAATCAAACACCTGGGTAATGTTAGGATTTCTCTTAGCTATTTGACGATGTGATTTTTTTCACATTTTAACAATGTTAAGCCTTTCATCTTTAATTTCTTTTGTTTGTGTGTCTATTTTTGGGCAAAAACCACTGTTTGGTCTTTTTTTCATTGTAAATTAACTATTCATTGAAATTTCAAAAAAATTACATATTTAGAAACTAGACTCCATTCTACAAATATTAAAAAAATAAAAAAATGATTTTCACTTAGTTTTCAAAATTTATAGGGGTAGCACGGCCAAAATTCTATTTTTTAGGATGTGTCCACTTTAAAAATTAGTAAAAAATCAAATATTCATCAAAAAATTATCAGAAAAATCAGGCATAAACTACATGCTATTAGCTAATTTCTCACTGAAGTGATTTTAAAAATACCAAAAAAAAGTTGAGCTTTTGAGGGAGCCACAAAACATGCTATGTTATGTTTTTGGACAGAAACAACACCAATTCCTGTGGCTCCCTCTTTTGAACCCCTTAATCTATGCCTTTTAAAAAAAAAACATAGTAGTTTAGAAAGTAGACTCGGAGCATTACAATCATTGTTTTGGTTGCATCTCCAAATTTTGAGTGTAACTATGCTCAATTTCTCATCCAAGGCCAGTATTTCGTGATTTCAGAAAAAAAGTGGCCACTTAAGACCCCTTTTTGGCCCCCCATCTTCTTGCACTTACACTTTAGTTCCTTTGGGTTGTGGTATTCCAAAGGAAGCATGGACATGTAAGAAGGTGAGTTATTCTTTTCTCAAAACCTTTGGATGTGAAACGTTTGCACATGTAGATCCTAAAAATAGAACCAAGCTAGATGCAAAATGAATAAAATGTATCTTTGTTGGATATGGCATTGATGAATTTGGTTATAGGCTTTGGGATGTTGAAGAGTTGAAAATTGTGAGAAGCAGGGATGTTGTATTCAATGAGAAGGTGTTGTACAAAGATCAGTTGCAGTAACATGAGAAGAAAGAAAAGGATTGTGTGGTGCTCCATGATACTTCAGATACCAATGTTCTAGTGGTTCCTCATGCTCCGCAATAGCAACAAGAAATACCACAAACTCTAGTGAATGTTAGACGATCAACAAGGACAAGTAGACCTCCCGATAGGTTTTCTCCCTCTTTGTATTATATTTTGTTAACATATGCTAGTAAACCAGAAGGGTATGATGAAGCTATGTAGGTGGATACAAAGGTTCAATGGGAGCATACAATGGAAGAAGAAATGGACTCCTTGCTGAAAAATCAAACTTGGAAATTATGCAAGTTGCTTGCAAGTAAAAAGCCTTTACCAAATAAATGGGTTTATAGGCTGAAAGAGGAAGATGGTGGTAACAACAGATTTAAAGCTAGTTAGTTGTAAAAGGATTTGCACAGAAAAAGGGCATTGATTTTGATGAGATTTTTTCTCTGGTTGTTAAGATGACTTCAATTTGTACCAAGTTTTAATTATTGTGGTTACTAAAGATTTGCATTTGGAATAGCTAGATGTGAAAACTGCCTTTCTCCATGGTGATTTAGAGGAGGAGATATATATGGAACAACCCCAAGGATTTGAGGTCAAAGGTAGGGAGAAACTAGTGTGTAGATTGAAGAAGAGTTTATATGGCTTGAAACAAGCACCTCGACAATGGTACTTGAAATTTGATAGTTTATGGTTGAGCAAGGCTACAACCGGTGTAATTCTGACCATTATGTTTATTTTAAGAGGTTGGATAATGACAACTACATTATTTTATGTTTATATGCTGATGACATGCTTGTAGCGGGGTTTGACATGCATCACACAAGTGAGTTAAAACAAAAGTTAGCAAAATCATTTGCTATGAAGGATTTGGGGGTAGTGAATCAAATCCTTGGTATGAGAATTTGTAGAGATAGGAAGAACATAAAATTGACTCTATCTCAGGATGATTATGTTGAAAAGGTGTTGTAGAGATTCCATATGGAGAATGCAAAAGCTGTCAGCACACCTTTGCCCAGTCATTTGAAATTGACTAAGGAGATGTGTCCAAAGACACAAGAGGAGGAAGACAAAATGTCCAAGGTACCATATGCTTTAGCTATAGAAAGTTTAATGTACGCCATGGTATGCACAAGACTGGATATTGCACATGCTGTAGGAGTTATAAGTAGGTATATGAGTAATCTTGAATTGGAGCATTGGAATATGGTAAATGGATTCTTAGATATTTGAGAGGTAAATCTAATAAACATTTATGTTTTGGGGGTTCTAATACTGATTTAGTAGGTTATGTGGACTCAGATTTGGCAGGGGATATTGATACCAGGTGGAGTACTATAGGTTATGTCTTTACTGTAGGTGGGACATCGGTGAGTTGGATCTCAAGGTTGAAAAAGGTGGTTGTTTTATTCACCACGAAGGAAGAGTATGTAGCTACAATAGAGGCAAGCAAGGAGATGATATGGCTACAATCTTTCATGGAAGAATTTGGCAAACAATAGGCTAATAGTTATTTGTTTACAGACAACCAGAGTTCCATACATCTTGTAAAGAATTCTACCTTGCATTCAAAGACCAAACACATACAACTGAGGTATCACTTCATCCGGTTGGTGTTGGAGGATGGATAGTTAAGGCTAGAAAATATCCTTATAGATGACAATCTAATGGATATGTTTACAAAGGCAGTGACAAGGGAGAAACTGAGCTCCTCTTTAGCTTCGATTGGCCTTCAAGATTGAAAACAATAAAATCATAACAATAGGGTCCAGGGTGCTTATTTCCAGTGGGAGCTACAGGGGTAGTGGTGTTATGACCAGTCTCTAAGTGGGAGATGATATGGTGTGGAGTCGGATCATTCTCCAAGTGGGAGATTGTTGTTATATGGAGCCTAATCAAACTCAGAGGTCAAATTTTCCCCACTTTTGTTGGTGCATTTTCCCCCCAAATTAATTTATTAGGGAATCAGAAGGGAGGTGGAGCCCCTCTTGCGGGGCCTGGGGGGATGACCCCCTAGCTAGGGGCTTGGGGGCAGCACCCCCGAAGAAAAAATTGCCTATTATTTTATAAAGGCATCGACAACTATTGGCCGAAATATAAAACTTGAATTTTGTAACTGACATAAGTCTTGATAAAAAGGGCTAAGGGTTAGGGTTTCCATTGATATTGTATCTATAGCACATTGTAGCAGATTTGGGTTGCATGAGATTGCTAGTTGTAATCAGTTCTATTTGCTGGATAATAATATTGGACTCTCTGTTGGTGGATGTAGCCCGCATTTGGGTGAACCGCGTTAAAATTGTTTCTCAGTATTTTATTTCTGTGTATTTTTCATTCCTTTGTTTAATTTTTATTTGCATTATTTGATATTTTCTACCTACTATTCCTAACAAGACCTTCTTCCTTTTCTAAACTACGATCTATCATTCTTTGATACCTTTCCCTTTATTAAGGTCCTCTGAGAGATGGGAAGGCTGAGATAATACTATAGTTGGGGTGTAGTCATCCCAGAAGGATCGGGAATCTTTAACGGTTACTAATGGTTCTAGAGTTTGCATGCATAAAGGGCCCATGGATGCTTTCTGGAGAGGCTCCTAATGTGAGACATTACTGATTGTTGGAGTTCCCTTGGCATCCAATGCTTCATTTTGAAATAGCTCTAAGGATTGCGTAACATCATGTTGATCTTTCTTGTTCCCTATTGTACTTTCAGAAACAATGCTTGTCTTCCACCAAGACAATCAATAGTGTAATGTTGAGGGGTAGCATCTTTCCACCAAGTGGCTTCATGCTTTGAATGAGTTTTATTGCTTGGACAATCGGTTGCAATATGCCCAATTTTATAACATCTCCTGCATTGAAAAGATAAGCCTTCATAGTCCAAGGGTTGTGTCCATCAATGACGATTCGCTTTCAGGATTATTTCTACCGAAAGATCTTTGGAAGTATCTAATTCTACCAGAATTTAGACAAAAGTCATGTGAATAAAACCTATTGTGCTTTTGTCTATAGAAACAAAATTATAGATTGATTTCCAATTGCTACAAAGTAGGATTCGAACTAGTAGTGGAGGGGGAGATTCAAGAGGTGGATCTAGAACAACATAACAGAAAAGGATTTAGCTAAAGGATTAAAAGGTGGATGCCATGATTTTAGCATTAATATGTTTTGTCCCCATGTCCACACATATCTTAAAATGGTGTTCTTATCCTTCTTGCTATCAAAAACCACAATAAATAATCCTCTAGCATAGGGATAGATTTCTAGATTCTCTTCCATTATAGGCTTCCAAAAATCAGATATCCTTTTGTGCAAATCTAGAACCTGGCTCAGCCATAAATAGTTGAACCTTCTAATTAACCCATTCTCAACAAAATATTCTTCATTTTTGTGCATCTTTTTCTTTAAATCAACAACAAAATTTAATTCAATGGGATTACTAGAGCATTGAACTATCCTTCCATTTTCATCACCACTATGATCCTTGTGATTTAGTTCTGGGGTGGATCTGGGTTGAAGCCTAGATTTGGCAGCATCCTGGAAAGAAACCCTAGCTTCATCTTTTCTGTTCCCAATTACCAAAGTCATAGCCTCCAAGGCCGGATGTCTGTTATCTTTTGCAAGCTCTTTTACCCCAGATCCAATCAGAGGCCAATATTGAGATGCCTCCATCTGCACTATCTCATCAATTTTGATCCCATAGGCAAGAAGGTGAGAAGAACCACCATATTTGCATCGAAGTCCACCTCACCTAGAGCCATCATATGCCTTGGTAGAATCCGCAGTAGAAGCCACACCCACAAAAGAAAATGCAGAAACCCTAGCATTAAGGAGTTTCATATTCATTCAGGAGCTCGAGCATTTTGACTTTTCATCTCTATTATATTATTGAATGCTTGAATATTATTTTTATTATGTGGATTTAGTCTAATCAAATTATATTAAGATATAAATTTATATTAAAAAATTATTAGGTAAAGTATTTTAATTAAATTGATGTTAATATATTTGTGAAAGAAACTCTTTAAAAATATTCAACATTAAGAAATAAATTTTAAATAAAATTTATAGAATATATCTAGTTGGGTTTGATAAATGGATTGAAGTACGTTATCTAAGATAATAAATGAACATGTTTAAATTAAAATAGGAGGTGATTAGAGTTGTGTACTTTGAAATAGAAGATTCACCTATGGGGATTCATGACATAATAGGTACTATACCATGTCTATTCATAAAGAGGATTTACTAATCACTAAAACTCTAAGGTGTTAAATTGCTTTCAATCAAGACATCAAGGGGATAAATCAATTAAGGGTCAACAGGAGAACTAATTAAGATATAAGATTTGATAGTGGGGGGTTGGGGGTGTTCCATGTAGATGATAAAGGGTAGACTACATTGATATAATAGTTAGGAACTAACATTTTTATCTTATAGGAATGGACACATGGATGAATAATTACCTATAAATGGGTTTAGTATTCCATAGATCTTAATAACCTTAAATATTATTTTGAAATTAAATTCAAAACAAGTATTTCAAATACACGATAAAAAATGGATATATTTAAATGTTGAATACAAAAGATAGAAATAAAAAGAGATATAAAAATGTCCTAGGGAATGAGTAGTTTCTTTTTAATATTAAGGGGAATTTAAAATTAGAAAAATATATTGGGAGGGGTGTTATTAATAAAATATTATGAGATAAAAATATATATAGAGATATCATTTAGTACTCTATGAACAAATGTAATAGGGCATAAGTTTATATAGTGAATCACACATGACTTTACCTAATTGCATGTTGTGACTGAGAATTGATACTTGAGATATGAGACTAGATTATTGATCAAGGAACAAATATAATTGACTTCTAAGAAATTGAGAGCACTAGATAGAATTTTCATTGTGATACTGTCTTTTGAAATCCATGATTATGTCCAATTTTGTAATTTAGTTTGGTTTCTATGATCTTGTCTAAAGAAAAACCTAACCTTTGATACCTTTAAGAAGTGTTTACCTAGTGCTATTTGATGCAAAGAAAACATGGTACTAAGAAGCACCATGGGGCAAGCTATGATAGATTTGAAGTACTTCACTTCTTAAATCCTTAGTGAATCTCCAAGACTAATTCAATAACAATAAGATATAGAATAGTTATCACACTCGATGCTAAATGCTAGTGTAGATAGAGGAGGTTACTGCATTAGACCTACAAGATCATTAGAGATGGAAATGTAATTGTGTTGTCCTACTCTGGTTCAACGTGCTTGCATTCTAAATTGACCTAAGAATGACTCCATTAAATACATGCCCTAGACACCAAATTTGAACATTTTTAGCATGCACAACCATGGGCAATGGTCATGTCTAGATTTGTTAGCTATGAAATGTAGGAATTTAAATTTTAAACAAAGTGGATAGGATCATGTCCTCAATTTTTTCTAAGGGACATAATAATTATTGCAGGGTAAGTGCAAGAAGATGGGGGACCAAAAAGTGGCCAAATTAATTTTAAAAAAAATTAGGTCAAAACGCGAGCGCGTTATAACACGCTCGCGTTATGGCTTGGTAATGATGAGCCTTAGGTTCATCAAAACCAAGCCATAGCGCGAGCGTGTTATAATGAGAGCATGTTATAGCGCGCTCACGTTATTCTTTTCTTTGCATTTTTCCTTTTCTACAAAAGTTTGTGCTGTTTTTCATGTTTTAAATAACGCGAGCGTGTTATGTTCAACTTAAATTTTTTTATGTTTAAGGCTATTAATCATGTATGTTTGTATGCCTATATGTATGTATGTATGTATGTATGTATGTATGCCTATATGTATGTATGTATCTATGTATGCCTATATGTATGTATGTATAGTGTCGAGGGTAGAGGAGGGCAGAGATGGGAGTGAGCCAGATAGGGGAGGAGAGGGGTGGATAAGGATTGAGTGATTAAGGTTTAAGGTTAAGGGTTGAGCATTTAGGGATAGGATTTAGAGTTTAGGGATAAGGGATTAGAGTTTAGGACCTTGAGCGATTAGGGTTTAGGATTAAGGCTTTAGGGGAAGCATTTAGGGTTAAGGGTTGAGGGATTAGGGTTAAGGTAGAGTGTTGAGGGTAGAGGGATCAGGGATAGGGTTTAGGGTTGAAAGTTTAGGGTTGAGGGATTAGGGTTTAAGGTATAGTTTAGTAGTTCTTGTGGATAGAGCCAGTAAACAATGGGAGATTATTTGCCTATTTCATAACAATATACCTCCCCCTTAAACCCTAAACCCTAATCCCTCAACCCTCAACCCTAATCCTTCATCCCTCAACTCTAATCCCTCATCCCTAAACCCTAAATGCTATCCCTATTCCTAAACCCTCAACAGACTCGATACTATACTTTAAACCCTAATCCCTTATCCCTAAACCCTCCAACCCTATCCCTAATCCTTACACCCTCCACACTCTACTTTAACCCTAATCCCTTGAACCTCAACCCTATCCCTTAACCCTTGACCCTCAAACCTCAACCCTTAACCCTCGACATCAAACCCTAATCCCTCAACCCTTAACTCTGATCCCTCAACTCTCAACCCTAACCCTAAACCATAAACACTAAACCCTCAACCCTCAACGTCAAATCCTAATCCCTCAACCCTTCACTCTAATCCCTCAACCCTAAACCCTATCCCTAAACCCTCAACACTATACCTTAAACCCTAACCCTAAACCTTGTCCCTAAACCCTAATCCCTCAACCCTAACCCTAAACCTTGTCCCTAAACCCTAATCCCTCAACCCTCAACCCTAATCTGTCATCTGTCATCCCTCAACTCTAATCCCTCATCCCTAAACCCTAAACGCTATCCCTATTCCTAGACCCTCAATAGGCTCGATACTATACCTTAAAGCCTAATCCCTCTACCCTTGACACTCTTATTTAACCCTAATCCCTTGACCATTAACCCTATCCCTCAACCTCAACCCTCAACCCTCAACCCTCAACTCTCAACATTAAACCCTAATTCATCAACCCTCAAACCTAAACCCTATCCCTAAACCATCAACCCTCAACACTATACCTTAAACCCTAATCCCTATCCCTCAACCCTTAACCCTTAAAATTTAAACCCTATCCCTACACCCTCAACACTTGACACTATATCTTAAGCCTTAAACCCTCATCCCTAAAGCCTCAACCCTTAATTCTTAAACCTTCAACCCTAAACCCTATCCCTAATCCCTCTACCCTTGACACTCTAACCCTAACCTCGACATTAAATGCTAATTCGTCAACCCTAAACCCTAATCCTAAACCCTCAACCCTCAACACTATACCTTAAACCCTAATCCCTCAACCCTCAACCCTAAACCTTATCCCTAAACCCTAATCCCTCAACCCTCAACCCTAATCCACCATCCCTCAACTCTAATCCCTCATCCCTAAACCCTAAATGCTATCCCTATTCCTAAACCCTCAACAGACTTGATACTATACCTTAAACCCTAATCCCTTATCCCTAAACCCTCCAACCCTATCCCTAATCCTTACACCCTCCACACTCTACTTTAACCCTAATCCCTTGAACCTCAACCCTATCCCTAAACCCTTGAACCTCGAACCTCAACCCTCAACCCTCGACGTCAAACCCTAATCCCTCAACCCTTAACTCTGATCCCTCAACTCTCAACCCTAACCCTAAACCCTAAACCCTAAACCCTCAACCCTCGACATCAAATCCTAATCCCTCAACCCTTCACTCTAATCCCTCAACCCTAAACCCTATCCCTAAACCCTCAACACTATAACTTAAACCCTAATCCCTCAACCTGAACCCTAAACCTTGTCCCTAAACCCTAATCCCTCAACCCTCAACCCTAATTTGTCATCCGTCATCCCTCAACTCTAATCCCTCATCCCTAAACCCTAAACACTATCCCTATTCCTAGACCCTCAATAGGCTCGATACTATACCTTAAACCCTAATACCTCTACCCTCGACACTCTTATTTAACCCTAATTCCTTGACCATTAACCCTATCCCTCAACCTCAACCCTCAATCCTCAACCCTCAACTCTAAACATTAAACCCTAATTCATCAACTGTAAACCCTAATCCCTCAAACCTAAACCCTATCCCTAAACCATCAACCCTCAACACTATACTTTAAACCCTAATCCGTATCCCTTAACCCTTAAAACTTAAACCCTATCCCTATACCCTCAACACTTGACACTATATCTTAAGCCTTAAACCCTCATCCCTAAAGCCTCAAACCTCAATTCTTAAACCTTCAACCCTAAATCCTATCCCTAATCCCTCTACCCTCGACACTCTAACCCTAACCTTGACATTAAACACTAATCCGTCAACCCTAAACCCTAATCTGTCAACCCTAAACCCTCAACCCTCAACACTATACCTTAAACCCTAATCCATCAACCCTAAAACCTAATCCATCAACCCTCAACCCTAAACACTATTAATAAACCCTCAACCCTTGACACTATACCTTAAACCCTAATCCCTCAACCCTTAACCCTAATACCTCAACCCTCAACCCTAATCCCCCATCCCTAAACCCTAAACTCTATCCCTATTCCTAAACCTTCAACCGTTGACACTATACCTTAAACCCTAATCCCTTATCCCTAAACCCTAAACACTATCCCTCAACCCTTAACCCTTAAAAATTAAACCCTAAAACCTATCCATAAACCCTTGATGCTCAACACTATATTTTAAACCCCAATCCCTTAACCCTCAGCCGTAAAGCCTCAACCCTCAATCGTTAAACCTTCAACCCTAAACCCTGTCCCTAATCCCTCTACCCTCAACACTCTACTTTAACCCTATCCCTTGACCATCAACCCTATCCCTAAACCCTCAACCCTCAACCCTCAACTCTCAACATTAAACCCTAATCTGTCAACCCTAAACCCTAATCCACCAACCCTAAACCCTAATCCCTCAACCCTAAACCCTATCCCTAAACCCTCAACCCTCAACACTATACCTTAAACCATAATCCCTCAACCCTAAACCCTAATCCCTCAACCCTAAACCCTATCCCTAAACCCTCAACACTATACCTTAAACCCTAACCCTAAACCTTGTCCCTAAACCCTAATCCCTCAACCCTCAACCCTAATCCATCATACGTCATCCCTCAACTCTAATCCCTCATCCCTAAACCCTAAATGCTATCCCTATTCCTAGACCCTCAACAGGCTCGATACTATACCTTAAACCCTAATCCCTCTACCCTCGACACTCTTATTTAACCCTAATCCCTTGACCATTAACCCTATCCCTCAACCTCAACCCTCAACCGTCAACCCTCAACCCTCAACTCTAAACATTAAACCCTAATTCATCAATTGTAAACCCTAATCCCTCAAACCTAAACCCTATCCCTAAACCATCAACCCTCAACACTATACCTTAAACCCTAATCCCTATCCCTTAACCCTTAAAACTTAAACCCTATCCGTATACCTCAACACTTGACACTATATCTTAAGCCTTAAACCCTCATCCCTAAAGCCTCAACCCTCAATTCTTAAACCTTCAACCCTAAACCCTATCCCTAATCCCTCTACCCTCGACACTCTAACCCTAACCTTGACATTAAACACTAATCCGTCAACCCTAAACCCTAATCTGTCAACCCTAAACCCTCAACCCTCAACACTATACCTTAAACCCTAATCCATCAACCCTCAACCCTAAACACTATTAATAAACCCTCAACCCTTGACACTATACCTTAAACCCTAATTCCTCAACCCTCAACCCTAATACCTCAACCCTCAACCCTAATTTTTCATCCCTAAACCCTAAACTCTATCCCTATTCCTAAACCCTCAACCCTTGACACTATACCTTAAACCCTAATCCCTTATCCCTAAACCCTAAACACTATCCCTCAACCCTTAACCCTTAAAAATTAAACCCTAAAACCTATCCATAAACCCTCGACACTCAACACTATATTTTAAACCCCAATCCCTTAACCCTCAGCCCTAAAGCCTCAACCCTCAATCGTTAAACCTTCAACCCTAAACCCTATCCCTAATCCCTCTACCCTCAACACTCTACTTTAACCCTAATCCCTTGACCATCAACCCTATCCCTAAAACCTCAACCCTCAACCCTCAACCCTCAACTCTCAACATTAAACCCTAATTCGTCAACCCTAAACCCTAATCCCTCAACCCTAAACCCTATCCCTAAACCCTCAACCCTCAACACTATACCTTAAACCATAATCCCTCAACCCTAAACCCTAATCCCTCAACCCTAAACCCTAAACCCTATCCCTAAACCCAACAAAACTACCTTGCCTTATGTTAGGTTGTTAAACCCATCATTTTTGACACTCTTCTCTTAAAGATATTTGAGTTGCAAGAATATGTTAGAAAAATGGCTATGAACTTTTTTAATGTTAGTAATGTTATATGGCATGTTTTTCTGGCCCATCTGGGGTTCATTATGCCAATAGGTGTACACACTATGAGAAAAGCTTTGCATATGGTACATCCACAGTGAGTAATTAATAGTTGAAATCAGAAGGATGATCATTATGAGAAAAGCTTTGCATTGGGGTACATCTATGTTTCTTGCTGTCCACCCCGCACTTAGGGGAGGTATATTGTTATGAAACAGGCAAATAATCTCCCATTGTTTACTAGCTCTATCCACAAGAACTACTAAACTATACCTTAAACCCTAATCCCTCAACCCTAAACTTTCAACCCTAAACCCTATCCCTAATCCCTCTACCCTCAACACTCTACCTTAACCCTAATCCCTCGACCCTTAACCCTAAATGCTATCCCTAAAGCCTCAACCCTAAACCCTAATCCCTCAAGGTCCTAAACTCTAATCTCTTATCCCTAAACTCTAAATCCTATCCCTAAATGCTCAACCCTTAACCTTAAACCTTAATCACTCAATCCTTATCCACCCCTCTCCTCCCCTATCTGGCTCACTCCCATCTCTACCCTCCTCTACCATTGACACTATACATACATACATATAGGCATACATAGATACATACATGATTAATAGCCTTAAACATAAAAAATTAAGTTGAACATAACGCGCTCGCGTTATTTAAAACATGAAAAACAGCACAAACTTTTGTGGAAAAGGAAAAATGCAAAGAAAAGAATAACGTGAGCATGTTATAATGAAAGCGCGTTATAACATGCTCACGTTATAACGCGCTCGCGTTATGTCTTGCTTTGGGAATCCCAAGCCTTGGGCTTGGGATTTGCTTTGGATTTCCAACCCAAAGGCTTGGAGTGCCTTTTGAACAGTAACAGACATGTTTTTCCATATTCTTCAAGATTTTAGATAATTTCGTTCGTGCTAACCCTCAGATTTGCACGTGTTTCAAGGTCAAACAAATCAAACACCTGGGTAATGTTAGGCTTTCTCTCAGCTATCTGACGATGTAATTTTTTTCACATTTTAACAATGTTAAGCCTTTCATCTTTAATTTCTTTTGTTTGTGTGTTCGTTTTTGGGCAAAAACCACTGTTTGGTCTTTTTTTCATTGTAAATTAACTATTCATTGAAATTTCAAAAAAATTACATATTTAGAAACTAGACTCCATTCTACAAATATTAAAAAAAGAAAAAAATAATTTTTAATTAGTTTTCAAAATTTATAGGGGTAGCACGGCCAAAATTCTATTTTTTAGGATGTGTCCACTTTGAAAATTAGTAAAAAATTAAATATTCATCAAACAATTATCAGAAAAATCAGGCATAAACTACATGCTATTAGCTAATTTCTCACTAAAGCAATTTTAAAAATACCAAAAAAAAGTTGACCTTTTGAGGGAGCCACAAAACATGCTATGTTATGTTTTTTTGACAGAGACAACACCAATTTCTGTGGCTCCCTCTTTTGAACCCCTTAATCTATGCCATTTTTTAAAAAAAATAGTAGTTTAGAAAGTAGACTCGAAGCACTACGAACATTGTTTTGGTTGCATCTCCAAATTTTGAGTGTAACTATGCTCAATTTCTCATCCAAGGCCAGAATTTTCTGATTTTAGAAAAAAAGTGGCCACTTAAGACCCCTTTTTGGCCCCCCATCTTCCTTCACTTACCCTGCAATCTAGTCTAATGCAAAGAAAATTATGAATGATGTAATTGAGGTGTTTTGAGTAGAGTAATGAGACATATCAAAGTATTGGAATAAGTCTTAAGTTAGTTTGTACATAAAAAAAAACAAAAATATACTAAAAACATAAACTAAAATCATCAACTCAAAATAACATAAAACAATAGTTAAAAATGTTAAAGATATAAACTTTTCTTCTCTACAATTTACAGTCTTTCTTAATAGAAAGGTTTGTCATTTAAGAATTTTATAATTTTTCAAATTTAAAATTATCATTTAGTTACCTTTTATTAAATAAAATTATAGATTCATACAATTAATTTTAAAAATATATAAATTATAAAATATTTTTAATTAAAAAAATTAAAATTAAAATTAAATTTCCTCATAAACTTTAAATCTATAAAAATAAATTTACTTTACATACCAATATTATTTTTTGCAATCACTAATTACTAATTCATTATCACTAAGTGGCTCTCTTTATGTAGCAATTTTTTTAAATTTTAGATAACTCTAATACATTCCATCGAGACCAGGGCCTAAATTTGACAGTTGACCCTACCTGTCAAGCAAAATTTTTATGATGGTTATCCATTCAAAGGTGCCTTTAAAATATTATGGCATACCTTAATATAATTAAAATTATATATTGTAAGGGTAAAATGTGGATCAATCAAATGAAATATATAAGACCCAAACATCAACAGAATAGTGAAACAAGAAGGATTCAATAAACAAAGAAATGAACAAATACAGAGCAAACTTTTCCTGTTTCTAAACTTCTGTTGTTCGCCTATCACAGATCGTCCTTTTGCAAATGAAGTGAGCCCTCAGAGAGTGCAATCTTTTAGCAGTTTATAGGAAGTCGACGGTGAATGGCTGTGGTGATACGCAATGAAGATGAGCTCCAATGCAAATATGTGATCTCAAGCTTGTAGATGACAAAAGGGTGCCAAAGGCACGCTGGTGATATTTCTGCAGAGTAACGATGTCAAAAGCCTGGATGATTAGAATGGAGGGATGAAGCTTCATTTATAGACTTGGAAGAATGGGAATCAACGGTTGAGAGGGCATATGAAGATCAACGGCTAAGGATGGTTGAGAAATGTGCAACCAGTAGAAATGTGACAAGTGTCCCAGCTCCACCATGAAAGGGGGGATGTGACAAAACTGATTGGAGAGTTAACTCCATTGACTGAACAGTTAATAGACTTGATTGATCAGTTAGAAGAATAAATTGTGGAACTGACTGAATTGATTGAGAATTTGACTCAATTGACAGGTTAGTTAACACTTTTGATTGATTAGTTAACTAACCTCTGATTTGAGAAGAAATAGGCCATGTGGGTGAGGGAAAATAAGGTAATTAAATATTAAATATATTTAATTACATGTCCAACCTGATGAGGTGGGCAAGGTGAGGTGGAAAAGGTGAGGTGTAAAGGTGATGTGGATTTTTGGAATTTAGAACTTAGGATAGAGGAATTTGGCTTAATTGAATAATTTATGATTATTTAATTATGTGAGACATTTAGAAAAATAGATAGAATTTATTTAATTATGGAACAGTGAATCGATTAAATAAATTTAGAATATTTATTTAATTAATAGAAGAAGGGAATAAATATTTAGAATATTTATTTAGGATGAATCGTGTCATTTTTAGGTGTATACATTTTGCCCCTCTTTGATGCAATGTAGTTTACAACGTTGCTTCAAAGAATTCGATAGTCCGAATGATGATACATGCCCTAGTTTGCCCCTGGTACAGGTTCAATGACGATAGGATGCCCCCTCGGGAGATTGGACGGGAAAAGGGTGAAAGAAACGGAGACGGACAATCTCACGAAGACGAAGGGGTTAGGATAGGTTGGAGGAAAAGGGACGCGGTCAGGGATGCAGGAAGAAAACGGGAAGAAAAACGGGCACGAGAAGTAGTCACAGTCATCACCTAGCCAGAATTAGGGTTTGGAGGCTATAAATAGGAGCTGGGTCCACAAGAATAGTCATTTGTACACTTGTTTACTCTGGATTGGATTGAGAGAGCCTAGAGCAAACTTGGAGCAGCATGGCAGCTAGAGCAGCAGACATTCCGCGCGAGGAGCATCGATTTGAGCGAGTCCGTCGATTCGGGCGGCCAACAGAGGCAGGACCCCCGGTATGTGCTTCAAAAAATTTCTCCTAGGGTCGACTTTAGGTGTCATAAATGCACGTAGAAAATAGGTCGAATGCATGCGCCGAAACGCAGAATGGCGCATATGTCTTGCGAAGCGGCGCTTTTGTCGTTGCGTGGCGCATATGCCGGTTTCGGCGGCGCATACATGAAAGCTGCACATCTGTGCACTGTAGCTGCGCTTATGTAATTTGGCGGCACATGTGTATTTAAGCCGCGCATATGTTGAAAGTAGCGGCGCATCTGTTAATGCTGTGCATATGTTGATTGTAGCGGCGCTTGCATAATATGGCGGTGCATATGCCGAATGTTGCGGCGCATCTGCTGGATCTGTGCATATGTGGATTGTGGCGGCGCATTTGTGTGAGGCGGCGCATATGCTGATTTTGGCGGTGCATATACCAAAAAATAGTGCTTTTACCACCTGTAGTGGTGCATTTGCTGTGGATAGCAAAGGACTTAGCCAAATTGACTTGATTAGCATCCTGTTTGATGCGGTAATCGATGAGCTATCTCCGAGATTGCAGAAATCTAGTCAAGAGATGTAGTGTGTTGTTTTGATCAATTTGAAATGCTAAGTTTAGTTGATATAGTTCAGTAGGTATGTTGAGTATGGTATATGTCGCTTGAGACTGACGCTTTGCCTTGCTTGCTTGCAGGAGGATATTCGGGACACACTGCAGTCGAGGGAGACGTTTCCCATGCCCCTATTGCAGAGATATATGCTGACAGAGACTGACAGAGTGGCGCTTGGTGCCATGGGTTTGGATTATGTATGCTTCATGCCTGAGGTGCGGGCGAACTGTGGACTGCTGACAGCTGCCGTGGAGAGATTCCACAGTGAGGACGGGACCTTCCACTTTCCGACGGGAGAGATGACGGTGACCTTGGAGGATGTCTACCGGATACTGCACTTGCCTGTGGTAGGCGAGTTAGTAGAGTATGATGCACAGCGGGACGCGGGACTCGCCGAGTGCCAGCGGGTGTTTGATGATCCTGAGCTAGCTGGACAGGTTATCCCATGGCAGGATATATACGACTGCTATGACTACTTCCCTGGGATTGTGGCTGGACTGATCGAGGGTGTTGTATGCCCGGACAGGAGATCGCATGGGTTCCCAATTGGATGGGGCAGGATCATGGAGCGGATGCTGATTGAGGGCACCTGATATGCATGGGGAGTTTGCGTACTGGCCCATTTATACCATGACATGCATCAGGTGGTGTACCACCGCAGCACGAGTCTATCGACTGGGGTGTTACTGTTACAGTTCTAGCTGTGGGAGCACATAGCGGTGACTAGGCTGATATGTGTCTTCGTGAGGCAGCGAGGAGAGCCATACAGTTATGGCTATGCAGGAGTGATTTCCCAGCACAGGCTGGGGAAGCTAGAGTATTAGAGACACACCTTGGATGGAGTGGATGTGGTCGTCTGGCGACCATATCTAGATTGTGAGCCTTGGGACGACGAGGGAGACGAGCTGCCATACTGCTTTTAGACCAGGTGGCTGATAGGCCGGACACGGCATATACTGGAGAGGTAGATGGTGGGCCAAGTGTTGAGACAGTTCGGCAGGAGGCAGGGCATGCCACAGGGGCAGGCTATGTTCGCACGGACGCATGCAGAGAGGGTCCGATGGGGGCCGATGGATTCGTATGAGGAGGCTCTGGCAGAGTTCCAGCAGACGCCGTATGTGGCATGGGACATGAGGAGAGAGATAGCAGATGCGGGGGTGACACAGGAGTACGAGGATTGGATCACTGCACATCCTTTCTCGAGATATTCAGGACCCTGCATGCTGGTGCCTCGTATTGACGAGGCGGACTCAGAGGAGGAGGGAGAGGCTGGCCCAGGGTGGAGGGGAGTTAGAGGAGGACGAGGACGATGGGGTGGTAGAGCCGGAGAGAGGCCGAGACAGTGGAGGAGGATAGTTCAGGTTGAGCAGGCAGTGCCAGGGCAGGTAGAGGCATAGCAGCAGATACCTCAGCAGGCACAGATGCCACCACCCCAGCAGGTACCACAGTAGCAAGTGCCCCAGCTACAGGGGCCAGGACAGGCAGAGGCAGCACAGGGGCCAGTACAGTGAGAGGCTCATGAGAGGATTATAGCCAGCCTGAGGGGACAGGTGTGAGAGCTGCAGGCACAGCTGAGGAGGGTAGAGAGGAGGCGAGATACAGACACAGCGGTGATCACTGGGTTGACTCGCGAGAGAGACATGGCAGACGCACGGGTACGTATTATCCATGTAGAGCGGGACATTGCTGTGGCCGCTATGGGGACATATGCAGCGAGTTCATTTTTGGTTGGGCAGGTGCAGCAGGCACAGGCACAGGTTGGCCAGTTGCAGACGCAGTTGGCACAGGCACAGACAGATCTAGCTAGAGCATAGTCCCAGGCTCAGTATTACCGAGGGTTATACCATGGTGCCGTGGCATTGAGCCAGAGGGCAGGGAGCTTCAGGAGTCAGTCTGGGGTGATTCATAGAGTAGGTCCATCACAGTTAGGGGCCTCCGTGATGGGTCCCCAGCAGTCAGGAGCTGGCAGTGGTGGCCCACAGCAGCAGGGAGAGACACAGACTGGATTTTGTACATTTTGGGACATGTATCACCATCCATTTGGATGCATATTGTATATGACATTTTTATTTCAGAGATAGATGACGATTTTGTACATTTGGACCTCTTTTATATGATAGTATATATGATGATGCAGCTTTGTGTATCTATTGCATGTGCTATGCGATGAAGATTTACTTCTATTGTATGATGTGATGTATGTGCATAGTTAGATGGTCTATCTGATGCTATATGAGATGCTTTGTGATATGCTGCTATATGATGTCTATGTGATTTAATGTTTTCAAATGAATGCAAAATGTAATATGATTTCTATGTTAGAGGCAACTTTGTTATGGGAGGTGTATATGTTCTAATGCAAATGTATGCATATGTGTTATGATTTCTATGTGATGATGCAACTGTGTTATGGGATGTCTATATGATCTAATGCAAATGTATGCGTATGTGATATGAGTTTGATGTGATCATCTGTGCTTTAAGATGTGATGTGATGCAAATGTATTGGTGACCTAATGCATTGGATGGTGTATTCTACGAACCTAAGCATGTGCATGACTAGTCCTACGAATGATATGAGATGCTCCTATATGCTTTGTTTTTGTGAAGTCCAAATGTACTTTATCGACACAAGAATGACATGATAGATAGATAGAAGAATGGTTGTGATAAGATGACTTAGAAACTTTACTTGATATCGTTACTTTGCATAGTTTGGATAATGAGGATTGCATGGATGTGTATGTGGATATAGGATGGATGCTTTGCTTTTAGAGTGCTTTATTTCATCATTGGGCAGTTTGTTTTTGGTACATTTTTTGAAATGTTGTAAGTGAATACAAGCATCGAGGTATAATTGAACTGAGATGACCTGAGTATCGCTTACATGGATTTTGATTTAGCAAGCTAATACAAGCATCTAGTCAAAATTAAATCTAGATGACCTGAGTACTTCCTGCATTTCAACAAGCAAGGATTGCCCCTGTTCGTGTTATACCTTTGATGTCCTCGATGATCTTTTGCTGATCATGTCCTTAGACAAGGCTTCACATTACTAAAGTTTAATCCACAAATAGCAAACAAAGAAAGTAATCATGCCCCCATCATAGCATCTCTAGCTTTTGGCATCCTTGAGTAGCATAGGAAGGTATGGTAGCAAAATCAGGACTCGAACTGTTGACCATGTTTCTGATCTACAAAGCATATTTGTGTTGGTATGTGTTTTATTTCTTGCCGTAATTTGCATAAAATCATGTAGAAGACCTTGGGTATTTGCTTTGCATTGGATAGGTTAAGATGCTCATAGTCAAGATTTTTGCTTGAAGCGCAGGTTCTGTTTGCATTTGCTTGTTTGGTGAGAAGATTGCACAATCCTTATTGGGGAGACGGACCCTAAGGGACTAACCTAGTGCCTCGGGGGCTCATTCTTAAATGGCCTTGCCTACGTGATGACGCAGAGGCAACGTAGTTCAGGGTAAACCCTAATGGACCATGGATGGACTAGAAGAAAGACGACAAGAATGAAGACAAGAAAGGGGATGAATGGGACCGTGGGAGAAATGGAAGCCTCGGGGGTGCATTAGAATAATGGCCTTGCCTACGTGACGGTGCAGAGGCAACATAGTTCACGGACTTGGACCATGGACACCGACGGGAAACACTATACTAGGCTCGCATGAAGGAGACGGTATGGGACAAAACCTTGGTTGACAAGGCCACAAGGTGAATATCAAGCCACGATAGGTAACTGTCAAGTGTTTATTACGGGACAGATATGGGTCGAATGGAAAACGAGCAAAGGAAGAATGGACTCAAGGTGATTGGATTCGCAAAGATGGAGACGGCGGTTTATCACAAGTAATGCTTGTTTACCAGGTTTTCATCACTTGCTTTTATTTGCACAGGAAGCTAGAAAGTAACATGACGCCTGTTTTCCAGGTTTCATCATGATACCTATCCAAGGCACCTGTTTGCCAGGTTTTCACCAAAGGATGATTTTTTTTGTATGCTTTCTATTTTTTCTGATTTTTTTTGTATTTTCTCTTTTCAACTTTTTTTTTGATTTTTTTTTTGTATTGTGCCCTCTTGCATTGGGGTTCTCCTAGGTATAGAACCAGCAAAGATGCATGCTGTTGATTGGATCATCTAACAACTCACCCTCTGAAGTGGCCAACTAATATGCCCCTGATCCGTAAGTAGCTACAATCACATAGGGTCCAAGCCAGTTAGGCTCAAACTTACCTTTCTTTTCCCTATCTTGTTGATTGCGAGGGTTCTCTTTTAGAACTAGGTCCCCAAGCTTAAAGCATCTTGGGTGAACCTTGTGATTATAGCTTCTGGACATCATCTGTTGATATGCTTTAAGATGATCAAAGGCTTTCTGGTGCCTTTCCTCTAGCAACTCTAGTTCTTGTAGCCTGGAGACTCTGTACTCTTCATCTAATATGAGACCTTGCAACGACACCCTGAGGGATGGTAGTTCGACCTCAATGGAAAGGATGGCTTCAGAACCATAGACTACTAGCAAGGGTAGTCGATACCAGTCTTACTATGTAGGGCTTAGTCGTTCAACAAGACTACTAGCAAAGGTACTGTGACCCACTAGGCTTACGTGAATTCACTAATGTAACGAAGAAGGACTTATGCCGAATCGATATGGGATAGGCTGACTTTGGGACAAGAGTGATTTGGACAGAAAGTGAGTGAGACAATGGACGAAAGAGAAAGAGTTGGGTGAAACGGATGGAGATTGACTGCAAGGTTGACTCTAATCTCAGAAAGTGAAACTAGGCTGAAATGGGTGCTCTGATCAGGTGAAAATATCTCCTCAAAAATAGGGCAAGTGCTCACTGTCGCATATGCGCAGAAACAGATGCGCAGCATAAATGGACAAATGCGCCGCAAGTCATAGTAACTGCGCTGGTCTGGTGAATTATATATGCGCAGCAACAGTGCATACATGCGCAGCAAAAAAGGTACATGCGCAACAAGTCGTTACAAAAGCGCAGCAAGTCTCTGTAAATGCGCAACAAAAATATGTAAATGCGCAGCTCTGAAATTTTTGCAAAATTTTTAGTTTTTCTTCTATT
The DNA here is from genome assembly GCA_027924645.1 of Cunninghamia lanceolata. NCBI lineage: Eukaryota > Viridiplantae > Streptophyta > Pinopsida > Cupressales > Cupressaceae > Cunninghamia > Cunninghamia lanceolata. Next base: position 1,199,685 of record BSBN01000143.1, on the reverse strand, counting down.
TTTGGTATTTTTTGGCTAGAAAAGGTCTTCCTGATCTAATATTATGAATTTAATAGCAAGAAAACACAGCAAGCACAAAGAATATTTTGTAGTTTTTTATTGTTTTTGCAATTTTTTTGACTCTATTTTAGACAAAAGCAAGCACAAAATCCTAGGCGAGAAATAGATTATAAGGAATTTGGGCCACTAAAACAAGAGGTATTTAATTCGGGCAACCGTTCAAGTGGTTACATGTGCGGCGGTGCTACTCTCCGTTATGGAGTCTCCTAGCCTCACAGGGTTGCACCTGAGAGGGTTTTGGGGGAGGTTGGCCGTCGGTGTAACATAATAGCACTTGTTACAGGAAGTTTTCACCTTAAGCACAATTTATTTTAAGTGGCTTGGTAGGGCTTGGCGTTAGCCTGTTACCACTCAGGGTCGTTCCCACTTGGACAAGCGTGCATCCAAGGGCAGGGCCCTCCTAAAGGTTAAACAGATAGAATGACAAGTCTGGCACTCTGATCACCCAGAAGAGGGGAGAGCATAAGCCTATTGTCATTCGCAAGCACAGAATACACTGATTAATCCACCCTAGTTAAAAGTAAAAAACTAAATGGGCTAATCTACTCAAACAGAACTTTGAAGTGATTTCAGCAATATAGCAGTGGTTCAGTTTTAAATCCCAGAAAGCAGAGGTGAGTCCAATTTTTAAACCGCGTAGCACAAGATTGTTAACTTTGAAATTCAGGTCTCACGATATAACAATGGTTCATTTTAACTTCAGAAAGCAGTAGTGAGTTTAATTTTTAAACTACGTAGCACGAGATTGTTAACTTTGAAATTCAGGTCTCACTATATAGCAATGGTTCATTTTAACTTCAAGATCATTGATGAGTTCAATTTTAATCTTTAGATAGCAATAACTTGGAAGGTGTTTGCAATGCAAGCAAGAAATAATCTAGTTACTTCCTCCATAATTAGAACTAGATGAAGATTTGAATGAACATTAATTTTTACTTTCCCTTAGAAAATGAAATGTGAACTAATTAGATGCAACTACATAGAACTAAACTCGATCCTATCCTGTAAAATAGCTCCAGCAAACACCTGCGAAAAGGTTAGTGTTAGCAACTTCCTCTAGAAAAGTACTTAAACCATAGCCTGTTACAAATGCGCAGCTTCAGTGATCAGATGCGCAGAAATGATCAACAAAAGCGCAGCATTAATAAATGCGCCGCAATATTGAACATATGCGTAGTTAAAAGGAATAAATGTGCAGTATGAATGGATGCGCGGCAACAGTCTTCAAAAGCACTGTGAAAAGGAACAGATGCGCAATAATCACAGAAGTGTCGTAACAGTGCGCAAAAGCACCGCAGAAATACACAAATGCGCAGAAAGGATAAAAGCGTCGTAACAGTCTTTTAAAAGCGCCGCCTAAATGAACAGATGCGCCGAAGTAATCTGTGCGTGACTCTGCGTGACCTGTACGGAACCTGCCTTCAAAAAAGCTCAGAAACGGTAAAATAAAGGGGCAAACAGCCCCACGGTGGGCGCCAAAAATGTAAGGGTAAAACGTGGATCAATCAAATGAAATATATAAGACCCAAACATCAACAGAATAGTGAAACAAGAAGGATTCAATAAACAAAGAAATGAACAAATACAGAGCAAACCTTTCCCGTTTCTAAATTTCTGTTGTTCACCTATCACAGATCGTCCTTTTGCAGATGAAGTGAGCCCTCAGAGAGTGCAATCTTTTAGCAGTTTATAGGAAGTCGACGGTGAATGGCTGTGGTGTTACGCAATGAAGATGAGTTCCAATGCAAGTATGTGATCTCAAGCTTGTAAATGACAAAAGGGTGCCAAAGGCGCGCTGGTGATATTTCTGTAGAGTAACGATGTCAAAATCCTGGATGATTAGAATGGAGGGATGAAGCTTCATTTATAGACTTGGAAGAATGGGAATCAACGGTTGAGAGGGGATAAGAAGATCAATGGCTAAGGATGGTTGAGGAATGTGCAACCAGTAGAAATGTGACAAGTGTCCCAGCTCCATCATGAAAGGGGGGATGTGACAAAACTGATTGGAGAGTTAACTCCATTGACTGAACAGTTAACAGACTTGATTGATTAGTTAGAAGAATAAATTGTGGAACTGACTGAATTGATTGAGGATTTGACTCAATTGACAGGTTAGTTAACACTTTTGATTGATTAGTTAACTAACCTCTGATTTGAGAATAAATAGGCCATGTGGGTGAGGGAAAATAAGGTAATTAAATATTAAATATATTTAATTACATGTGCAACCTGATGAGGTGGACAAGGTGAGGTGGAAAAGGTGAGGTGTAAAGGTGATGTGGATTTTTGGAATTTAGAACTTAGGATAGAGGAATTTGGCTTAATTAAATAATTTATGATTATTTAATTATGTGAGACATTTAGAAAAGTAAATAGAATTTATTTAATTATGGAACAGTGAATCGATTAAATAAATTTAGAATATTTATTTAATTAATAGAAGAAGGGAATAAATATTTAGAATATTTATTTAGGATGAATCATGTCATTTTTAGGCGTACACATATATAAGTCAAATATATATATCATCACAATTCAATATAAATTTTGACAGTCTATCCAAAATCTCTCCTTTCATATGATACAATCTTTTTAAAATTTTGATTGTATTTTATGGAAAAAATGCCTAAATAGGACCATACGATCATCAAATTTAGGCCACTATCAATATCGTATTTCTATATTTATAGTTAATGTTTAAAAAAAATTAGCCATTGTTTATTATATTTAGTAAAAATGATAGTTTTGCTAAAAACATATATTAAGAAACATTTTTCTTCAAAATACTCTAAATAATTATAGAAGTGATAGTAGAATACCTTATAAATTGCAACTATTTGATGGTCTATGAACCCTTTTTTCCAATTTATGGTTTTAAAATTTATTAGACCGACTTGCTAAATTTTTATATATCCATGTATATGATACTTTAAATTATTCCTGAACAGTAAAATTTTATTATAGAGATATGATATAGTATTTAGAAAAAGCAATAGCATTGTTAAAACCCTATATTAAGAAACTTTTTCTTCGAAAGACTCTAACCAATTATAGAAGTGACAGCAGAATGCCTTATAAAGAGCAACTATTTATTCTTCATAAAGATACAATGTTTCTGTATAATTTTAGAGCTTTTATTGCTGCCTAAAGTTGCAGTCGTGGCGCCATGGAGCCCTTTTATCACATAGATTACTTCCCCTAAAAATAGTGGGGACGAAGTAATGTATGGCGATCTACTACTTTTTGTAATGTTTGTAGAACTGATCGTCACCATTTTTGTGATAGCCTGCCTCATTATCTACTACTGGTTCAAGTATATAGGTAGGGAAGAGTTTCAACTTTCAAGGAGTGGTATAGTTTCATACGCAACAAAAAAGTACAAAACAGAGGAAGGGTTGAACAGAGATATCATTTAGTAGCCTATGAATGAATGTAAATAGGGCATAAGTTTATATAGTGAATCACCCATGACTTTACCTAATTGCATGTTGTGACTGAGAATTGATACTTGAGATATGAGACTAGATTATTAATCAAGAAACAAAGGTAATTGAGTCCTAAGAAATTGAGAGCATTAGATATAATTTTCATTGTGATATTGTCTTTTGAAATCCATGATTATGTCCAATTTTGTAATTTGGTTTGGTTTTTATAATCTTGTCTAAAGTAAAACCTAACCTTTGATACCTATAAGAAGTGTTTACCTAATGTTATTTGCTGCAAAGAAAACATGGTACTAAGAAGTACCATGGGGAAAGCTATGATAGTTATGAAGTGCTTCACTTCTTCAATCCTTAGTGAAGCTCCAAGAGTAATTCAATAACAATAAGATAGAATAGTTATGACACTAAATGCTAAATGCTAGTGTAGATAGAGGAGGTCACTGCACTAGACCTAGAAGATCATTAGAGATGGAAATGCAAGTGTGTTGTCCTACTCTGATTCAATGTGCTTGCATTCTAAAATGACCTAAGAATGACTTCATTAAGTACATGCCCTAGACACCAAATTTGAACATTTTTAGCATGCACATACATGGGCAATGGTCATGTCTAGAATTGTTAGCTATGAAATGTAGGAAATTTGAATTTTGAACAAACTGGATAAGATCGTGTTCTCAATTTTTTCTAAGGGACATAATAATTGTTGCAATCTAGTCTAATGCAAAAAAACTACGAGTGATGTAATTGAAGTGTTTTGAGTATAGTGATGAGACAATACTTTATCAAAGTATTGGAATAACTCTTAAGTTAGTTTGTAAGTAGAAAAACCAAAAATATACTAAAAACATACACTAAAATCAACTACTCAAAATAACATAAAACAATAGATACAAACTTTTCTTCTCTACAATTTATAGTCTTTCTTAATAGAAAGGTTTCTCATTTACACAATTTTATATTTTTTCAAATTTAAATTTATCATTTAATTACCTTTTGTTAAATAAAATTATAGATTCATACAATTAATTTTTTTTTTTTTTTTTTTTTAAAATGCGCCTGGTAAACTTTTTAACGTGACCGGTGACGCTGGTGCGACACGCCCTCCGGCTCCACGCGAATGCTTTTGCCCGGAGCAATGAACCGGTGAGGCCACAACTGGGGGACCTCATCCCCTAGGAAGAACACTTCAAACCCGCGAGCTCATTGGCCCAGCGAAGGCATAAAGCCTTGCGAGCTCGTTGGCCCAGCGGGGGTTTGAACTCTGGTGGCTGCCACTACATCCTGAGCGACTTAACCACCGAACCACGCCATCATCGGCTTCATACAATTAATTTTTAAAAATATATAAATTTATAAAATATTTTCAATTAAAAAATTAAAATTAAAATTAAATTTCCTTATAACTTTAAGTGTATAAAAATAAATTTACTTTACACACCAATATTATATTTTCCAATCAATAATGACTAATTCATTATCACTAAGTGGATCTCTTTTTCTAGTAATTTTTTTTCAAATTTTGACAACTCTAATACATTCCATTGAGACTATGTAAAACAATATTGTATTTCTATAATTATAGTTAATGTTTTAAAAAAAAAATTAGCCATTGTTTGTTATTTTTAGTAAAAACCATAGTTTTGCTAAAAACCTATATAAAGAAACATTTTTCTTCAAAATACTCTACCCAATTGTAGAAGTGTAATAGAATGCCTTATAAAAGCCTATATTAAGAAACATTTTTCTTCAAAATACTCTAACCAATTATAGAAGTGATAGTAGAATGCCTCATAATGTGCAACTATTTGATGGTCTATGGACCCAGTCTTTTATGGTTTTAAAATTTATTAGACCATATAAGTGAGACATGCTAAATTTTTATATAGACATATATATCACACTTTAAACTATTGATAAAGAATAAAATTTTATTATAGGGAAAAATATAGTATTCTTATTTATAATATATATCATTTTATAATATTTTGTTATAGAAATATACATTAATTTAGAACATTTTCAAAGTTAACTGTAAAAACTTACAATGCTTTCAAAAATAAATATAAATGATCATTCTTTTTTAGAATGTTTATTTGGAATATTTTTAAAAAATCAATTTAGAAATAGATTTTTGCTTTGTTAAAAGTAATTCTTGTTAGTTGTTATTCATTTTTTAATCTATATACCAAATATGAGGACAAATTTACAAATTACAATCAGGGCCTAAATTTGATGGCCGTTGGTATTTAGGCACTTTTGCCATAAAATACATCCAAAAATTTAAAAAGATCGTATCACATGAAAGGAGAGATTTTGGACATACTGTCAAAATTTATATAGGATTATGATGATACGTGAATGGTTTATATATAATTTTATTTATACTAAGATATGTGATAATATTTTAAAGGCACCTTTGAAAGAATAACCATCATATAAATTTTGCTTGACAGACAAGGTCGACCATCAAATTTAAGCCCTGATTACAATAGAGTTGATTATGCCGAGAGGCGTTATACAGTCACATCGGGGAAACTGCCTATATTTATAAGAAAAAAAATTAAAATACCAAAAAGGAAATAAAAAATAAAACCTAAGAAAATCAAAGAAAATAACTAAAAAAGAAATTAAAAATCATTGAAGGAGAAAAAGTTAAATCACAAAAACTATGGAACCAAAAAAGAAATTGGAAAAAATAAAAAACTAAAAACTAAAAAAGAAATTGGAAAAAATAAAAAATAAAAAACAAAAAAGAAATTGGAAACTGTTGGAAGGAGAAAACACTGGAGAAAATCACGAAAACTATGGAACCAAAAAAGAAATTGGAAAAATTAAAAAATAAAAACCAAAAAAGAAATTGCAAGAGAAAATAAAAGAAACTATGGAAAAAAGATATACCTCGGCGTATTTTAGATATATTTTTTAAATATAAATATACTACAAAGATAAATATAAATGATTGTTTTTTTAGAATGTTTATCTAGAATATTTTTTAAAAATCAATTTAGAAATATATTTTTACTTTGTCTAAAAGTAATTTTCTTTAGTTGTTTTTCATTTTTTTATATATATACCAAATATGAGGACAAATTTACACATTACAATAGAATTCATTTACAATTAAGAGGAGAAATGAATTTTTTTAACACTTACTTTGTATTTAGGAATGAAGAAATCATAGTAATTGAAATGCTAGGTTTGATTTCTTTATTTCGTGTTTGTCTCCAAAAACAGTGGATTGAAATTGTATCCATCTTTAGTCTATCTTTGTGTCATTGCATAGGTACTTAAATCCAAAGAGTAAGATATTCAAATTCCATGGAGAGATTTTATTGCTGGCGTAAAGTTGCAGTCATGGTGCCACAGAGCCCTTTTATCAAACATATTACTTCCCCTAAAAATAGTAGGGACGAAGTAGTCAATGGTGATCATCTATTTTTTCTAATGTTTGTAGAACTGTTCATCACCATTTTTGTGATACCCTACGTCCTTATCTACTATTGGAAAGTATATAGGTAGGGTAGAGTTTCAAGGAGTGGTATATATAGTTTTTTTTTGGATGAATAGGCAACCATATCTATATTAATAAGAGATAAAAATACACATATTCACAAAAAAGGTGGGTGGTAAGAAGGCACACCCCAAGAGTCACATGGGTAAAGTCCAGAAAATCAAAGAGTCTTGGGCCATGCCCATATTTCAGGAAACATTACAAAAAATAGTAAATAAAAAGGCCATTAAGCGGCCAGAGCAGTGCTAGAGGGTGGAGGGTCCCTATCATCTGGGTTTCCCCATACAATAGGGGGTCTGGAATGATGTCAGGAGGAACCCAACCATTGTCATCTTTCTCATTTTCTTTGTCTTTATCTTCATGGCGAGGTGAAATTGCCAAGTTCAAACTTAGGACCCATTTAGAAGTATTAGTGGGCCAGCTAGAACTGCCTCCAAGAGTGCCACCAGAAGGCCACCCAGAATCTTTGCTTCCACCCCAGCTGCTCCTCCAGAAGGCCACCCCAGGTCATCCTATGGAGGGGGAGAGGACAACCGCCTGCGAGGGTGAGAGTCACGAGGAGGAGAAGCCTGATCATGGGGGAAAAAATCCTTGGCAGAGCCACTTTGCTGCCGATCCTATGAAGGAGAATGGCCCCGAGAGGAAGTGGGAGAGGGAGGAACAAAAGCCAAAGTGCAAGGGGCATTGCCCCAGTGGTCCAAAGCTCCTGAAGGTGAGAAACTTCAAGCACAACTTTGTTTTCTTTCACTTGAATTGTAGGAGAACATTAGAGAAAATAATAGCTTTAGAATATAAAGAAACAATTGTATCAATCTAGTTGTGAGAAAATATGCAGGCATTTCTAGATCTTTCCAAATACTGAAGATGATTTCCACCCTGAAAGTGTGCCAAATTTGAGTATACTTCACGGGGAACCTGGGAGAGTCCCCCAGCAAAACCATATGCCAGGAGAAGGGCTCTGGCTAAAATGGCCAAATGAATCCAATTCCACAGCTACTGACCTCTGGTACAGAACTAGAAGAGATTCTTAAATGACTTGGCCTACCCATAAAAAGGGTAACGAGGGTCCTAAACGCCCAAGTGAGAAATCTGAGACCCCACTGGTAAACCTTGGAAAAGAATACACCAAGAAAAGTGGGAGAGCATTGGCTCAACAATAGCAGACCATGCAGCAGAAAATATTTTGTGCCAAATAGACACCGAAGACTGGAGGTGCCATCTATAGTTCAGGTTGTCGATCATAGGAAAATGAGGCAAAATCCATTGATAACCAAGCTGAGGCTTGTAATTTCTAAAAGGGGTTTTTGGATACCATTTCTAGTCTTTCCACCAGGGCTTGGTGGAGCAGATACCCACCTTATGAAGTACATCAACTGAAATGGCACTCACCAGACTATCGAAGGTTTCACAATCATGGTTTTGAAAAAGAAACTGGGCATGGAAAGCTTCCCACGACATAATACTCATGGTGGGTCTATGAAATATATCTTGTAGGGTCTAGATACCCTTCTTGTGGAATCTGAGGGCCTTAAGCCAAGGAATCTTGGCCAACGGCTAACCTGCACTGGCAAAAAGAGGAGACCACCAAATATTTTGTTGATTGAATGAGAGCCCATCACGAAATCCAGTCCTAGTCTAGCGGAGCTAGGGCTTGACCTCCTCCCAGGCACGCCAAATGCTCTTGGCAACAAAAGAATCCAAAATATGGGCTGGCTCTCTCATAACAAGAAGTGTAGGAGAGTGAATTCCCTTCCAAGAAGGTTTGTGGGTGGAATTAGGGCTTAAATTTGATGGCCGTATGGCCATATTTGACTATTTTTGCCGTAAAATACAATAAATTTTTTTAAAAGATTGTATCACATGAAAGGGTAGATTTTAGATAGAACGTCAAAATTTCTATAGAGTTATTTTGATATATGTATTTAGTTTATATATAATTTTTTTATAATAAAAATATGTCTTAATATTGAAAGGGCAAGTTTGAGTAGATAACCGTCATGACAAATGTGCTGGACAGGCAAGGTCGACCGTCAAATTTAGGCCCTAGGTGGGATAACCCACTTTAATACAATGTCAGAGGAGGATTTTCTAGGCCTCATTACAAGTGAGAGCATGTATGATCCATTTGACACAAAGAACAATCCCTTGTCGCTGAGTGGGAAGAAGGCCAAGCCCACCAGAATCTCTAGGGAGGCAGCAAAACTCCCAGGCAACATGGTGAAAGCCTCGGTGAGTCTCAAAAGAGGCCCAAAGAAAATCCTTGAGCAATTTTTCCAACTTAGCATAATAGGCCTTGTAAGGAGCCCAACATGAAGAGTAGTACACATGAGTTGCTACTAAAACTTTGGAGCACACCTAAAATTTACTATCCAGAGAGAGCGGCTTGGTAACCCAGAAAGCTAATTTTTGCTTAATGAGAGAGAGAACCGCTTGCCAGAGATCAACAGAAGAGGCCTAAAAGGCAAAAGGGATGCCAAGAAATCAGAAGATTTCACCAGGAGCAATCCACTTCCACCCATATTGCTAAATCTAAAGAGGACTGGGAAGAACTGATTGTCTATAACACAAGGATTTGTGCCACTAAATGGCAGAACCAGAGGCTAAGAAAAAGGTCTCAAGACAACTAAGAGCAGCTTTGACAATATTTTCTTCTTCCAACAAGGTAAGGATAGAATCATCAGCAAAGCGGCCATTGATTAACTAAGTTGATGAATTAGGAAAGGAGATCCCTCGAACAAGCCCCTAGGAAACAGAGTGAGCAAGAAGATAGCCAAACCCCTCAACAACCAACACATAAATAGAGGGGACAAGCAGGCAACCTTGATGAATGGAATGAAACAACCCAAAGGATTGGGATTGGCATCCATTAATGGTGATGCAAACTGAAGCTTCAGAGAATAACATGTTCATAGACTAAATAAAATTTGGGCCAAATCCAAACGCAGAAAGCATAGCTAAAATGAAGGGCCATTCTATGTGGTCATAAGCTTTGGAAAAATCAATTTTGAGAAAAATTGCCTTTTGATTAGAGCATCTCACCCACTCCATGCATTCCCAGACAACAATTATGTTGTCCAAGATGAACCCAGATTTAATTAAACTAGTTTGTTTAGGGTGCACAACCTAAGGCAAAAGATTGGTAGATTTTTAAACCAGTATATAGTTTCATATGCAATAGAAAAGTACAAAACAGAGAAAGGGCTGAACAGACAAGTTGTAGAGGCTTTGACTATGTTTTTGTATAATCAAGAAAGCTTTAAGGATAAGGAGTAGTTCATATGTGTAATTTGCTGCTGTAAATTTGAGCAAAATGAGGAAGGCACACAGTTGCCCAAATGCAATCATAGGTTTCATGTAAATTGCATTGACATGTGGTTTGATTTACAATCTACTTGCTCACTATGTAGAAATAATGTGGAGGATGCCATTTGTGATGACTAGGAAGGAATAGACGTGGCAAAACTGTTTCAGATGTTGGAGAGAATATTATGATTGATATAACAAGTATACAAGAAACCCCAGATGAGAGGTCCTGGAGGAGGAAGATAATCATGGTGATAAGGAAGAAAATCCAGATGAGGGGTCGTCTATCAGCCTTTTTATTTCAATAACTACTGATAATTTTTTCGTCATAAATGACAACAATATACAATTACAAGGAGGGATGAATTCTAAGGGAATTTATGCATTCAACTGATATAAGATAAAAGCAAGGCCTTTAGTAGTTGACACAATGTTCTCCCCTAAATTTTTGGTCAGCAATCTCTTCCATTACTTTGAATTTCTATAACAGATAATGAACAATTTATTCATCTATTTTTTTTTGTATGAATGTTAGAAAACATTCTATTGATATGTCGATCTTCTTTGATTTAGTGACTCCACACCATAAAAGTAGTCTATTGAGCTAAAAGAAGTGTACTAATGAGGCTAGTTTTATGGTGCACCTCTCTTTGGCAATGTATTAAGGATTGTAATGGTGCATATTGCATAATGGTTTAATTTTTTTTCTAATGGAATCCTCCTTTTATTTTATAACCTTAGGGCCATTACACTCATGACTTTACCTTAATTTTTTTCTAATGGAATCCTCCTTTTTTTATAAGCTTAGGGGCATTACACTCACGATGTTACCTTATTGCATGATGTGATAAAGAACTAATACCTGAGATTTGAGACTAGATTATTGATCAAGGAGAAATGATAACTAAGTCCTGAGAAATTGAGAGCATTGGATAGAATTGTTATCATGATCCTATCTTTTAAAATCCATGATTATGTCCAATTTTGCAATTCAATTTGTTTTCTTTGATCCCATCTAAAGCAAAACCTAATATTTGATACCTATTAGAATTGTTGCCTATTTTATTCAAAGAAAACATGGATGGTACTAAGATGGGGAAAGCTATGATAGGGTTGAAGTACTTCACTTCCTCAATCATTAGCCAAGCTCAAAGATTAATTCAATAACAATAAGATAGAGTAATCATGAAGCTAGATGTTGATTACGAGTGTAGATAGAGGTCACTACTCTAGACCTACAAGATCATTAGAGATCAATATGCAGATGTGTTGTCCTAATTTGATTCAATGTGCTTGCATTCTAAAATAACCTAAGGATGACTCTATTAAATACATTTCTTAGACACCAAATTTGAAACTTTTTAGAATGCACATGCACATGGACAAAATTGTTAGCTATGAAATGTAGGAAATTTGAATTTTGAACAAAGTGTATAGGATCATGTCCTCAATTTTGTCTAAAGGACATATCATTGTTGCAATCTAGTCTAGAGTAAAGAAAATTGTGAGTGATGTAATTAAGGTTTTTTTTAGACATATCAAAGTACTAGAATAAGTCTTAAATTACTTTGTACTTAGAAAAACTGAAAAATATTGTAAAAACATACACCAAAATCATCAACCCAAACTAACATAATATGATAATTAAAAAGTGCTAAGTTATAAATGTTTTTTCTCTACAATTTACCTCATGGCCCCATGTTGCTACTTAAGTGATTTTTTTACTTAAATTTGAGCAATTGGAGTGTTCCCATACAAATTTTTAATTATAAGAAAATGATTATTTGGAATCTTTCCCTATTTTAGTGAAGCAACTACTGTTTAGGAATTGAAAATAAGCTATAGAAAAAAGGAGGGGCTATTGCATAATGAGAAAAATACCACTTGGCTCCATAAATTTCATTCCTTCTTTTTTAACATTTCCATCTATATAGTTAAAAAATATACTTTAATATGGCAAATAAACAAAAAAATTAAATATTCATGGGCCCAGGGCTTAAATTTGACGGTCAAGCTATTTTTTGATGATGGTTATCTATTTAAAGTTGCCCTTAAAATACTATGATATACCTTAGTATAAGTAAAATTATATATAAACCAAATATATGTATCATCATAATTCTATATAAATTTTAAGAGTCTATCCAAAATCTCTCCTTTCATGTGATACAACCTTTTAAAATTTTGATTATATTTTAGGGAAAAAATGTCTAAATACAGTCATACAACCATCACACTAGCTCCACAAATAACTCCATAAAATGTTGAGTAGAAACTAAGCAATCCCATGAGGCCGTGCCTTTGTCTTTCTTAATAAAAAGTTTTGCATTACACAATTTAATAATTTTTTAAATTTAAAATTATCATTTAATTTCCTAATATTTTTAATTAAATTATAAATTCATAAAATTAATTTAAAAAATATAAAAATTTATTAAAAAAATTCAATTAAAAACTAAAATTAAAATTAAATTTCCTTATAAATGTTAAATCTATAAAAATAAATTCACTTTAGGCACCAATAGTATTTTTTCAATTAGTAATTACTAATTCATTAATCAATTTATTTTTAAAATTTCAAATTTGAAACTTTCCTTTTATTTTTGGAGGAGTGGAAAAGAAGTTGGCTCACTTTATCAGTAACTCCATGTCCCCGTGGGGCTGGTTAAGTTATTTTTCTTTCCTTATTTTTGTGGAGCAACTACTGTTTAGGAATTGCAAATAAGTTGTGGAAAAAAAGGGGACTGGAAATAAGCAGTCACTCCATAATGATGCCAAGTGGCTGCATATATTTCCTTCCCTCCTTTTTTTAATTTTTCGTCTAAATTAAGATAATTAAGATAGTTTATTTTTATTGTTTTATATAGTAAAAACTAAAAATCAGGATAACTGCTTAAAATAAACAGAAAAATAAAATATTACTAGCTCCACAAATATCTCCTAAAAAAAATTAAGCACTGACTGCTAGCCAAAATAACCCTAAATGGCTCTCTTTATTTAGCATCTTCTTTTTCAAATTTAGAAAATATTTTATTTTCGTATTTCTATAAGTAGTTATAATTAATATTTTTTTCTTTTTATAAATTTAGCCGTTCTTTACCATATGTAGAAAAACCGATAGTATTGTTAAAACCCTAGAAACGTTTTTCTTCGAAATACGGTAACCAATTATAGAAGTGACAGCAGAATGCCTTATAAAGGGCAACTATTTATTCAGAAAGAAACAATGTTTCTCTATAATTTTAGAGCTTTTATTGCTGGCGTAAAATTGCAGTCATGGCGCGCCCTTTTATCGCACAGATTACTTCCCCTAAAAACAGCGGGGACGAAGTAAACTATGGTAATCTACTACTTTTTGTAATGTTTGTAGAACTGATCGTCGCCATTTTTGTGACAACCTGCGTCCCTATCTACTATTGGAAAGTATATAGGCAGGGAAGAGTTTCAAGGAGAGGTATAGTTTCATATGCAACAGAACACTACAAAATAGAGAAAGGGTTGAACAGACAAGTTGTAGAGGCTCTGACTGTGTTTGTGTATAATGAAGAAAACTTTAAGGACGAGGAGCAGATCATATGTGCAATTTGCCACTGTAAATTTGAGCAGAACGAGGAAGGCAGACAGTTGCCCAAATGCAATCACAGGTTTCATCTAAATTGCATTGACATGTGGTTTGATTTACAATCTACTTGCCCACTATGCAGAAACAATGTGGAGGCTGCCATTTGTAATGACCAGGAAGGAATAGAGCATATTGTGGTTGACATAACAACTATACAATAAACACAGGCACTGGAGGAGAAAAGTAATCACAGTGGTAAGGAAGAAAATTCAGATGAGGGGTCCTTTCTCAGCCTTGTTATTTCACTAAGTGCTGATAATTTTTATCATAAATCACAACAATATACAATTACAATTACATGCATTCAACTGATATAAGATAAAAGCAAGGCCTTTAGTAGTTGATACAATGTTCTCCCCACAATGTTTGGTCATCAATTTCTTCAGTTACTTTGAATTTGTATAACAGATAATCAATAATTTATTCAGCTTTTTTCTTTGTTTGAATGTTAGGAAACATTCTTTGATATGCTGATCTTCTTTGATTTAGTGACCCCACACCATAAAAGTAATCTATTGAGCTAAAAGAAGTCTACTAATCAGGCCAGTTTTATGGTGGACCTCTCTTTGGCGATGTATCAAGGATTGTAACGGTGAAAATTGCAAAATTGCATACTTTGTTTTTTCTTTGTTGTTTGTTTGTTTTGTTTGGTTTTTTGGGGTTTATTTTAATTTGGTTATCTTTATGGAACGGCAAATTGTATTCATTTTTAGAAAGTAATGATAAATTTCACTGAATCATTTTTTATTTTCAAATTTATTTATTCTTCACTTAAGGTCAAATCTAAGATTTGCACATGTGACCTTAGTTAGTTGTATGATTTGTAAAAATGACCTCTGAATTTTTAGATTTCAAATTTGAATTTAAGGCTGATCTAACTCTTTCAATCAGAGCTTAAATTTGACAGTTGTATAGTTGTATTTAGGCATTTTTGTTGTAAAATACAATTGAAATTTTAAAAAGACTGTATCATATGAAAGGAGAGATTTTGGACAAACTGTCAAAATTTATATAGGATTATGCTGATATATATATATATATTTGGTTTTTATATAATTTACTTATAAAAACATTGCTTGCTGTCAAATTTAGGCCTTGCTTTCAATTAATAATTGTATCAACTTGAAGTATGAAACATTTCATTTATATCCATTGAAGTTGTATTTAAAGACTAACCCTAGTTTATTTTTAGACATCCAAGAAATCAATCAACAAAAGCATTCAATGTACATTCATTCACATAATCAAGATATAAATATTATAACATTACCTACTTGCATCAACATCTTGGGCATCTCCTGCATGCATGCTTATTGTCTTTGATCATTTCCAACAGCCCTTTACTCGGTATCCTAGGGGTTTGGCCAAGGGGAGATATATTCCCTAGCATTAAAAAACTTCCCAACTACACAACCAAGTTTGTTATACATAGAAACAAATATTAGCATTCCATCTAAGCTGAAAGGAAACATTCAAATATTTACAAAGATGGGATCTATGAATTGAGATTAGATCTACACTTGTGTAGATAAGTTCCACATGTGTGTGATGGATCTTATAGTTGCAGAACAACCCATAGTGAAATATAATAATTTTATAGAGCTTAAGACATTCATCTAGTCATTCTTTTTTTTAACATATTGAGGAATCATGTTCAACCATTTGTTACAACATATTTGTATTGGATTTCTAGCTAACTAGCTTTGTTTTATTTATTTAATTTTGTTGGTGTAATACTTTCTTCACCTTCAATATATCTCTATCCTAAGTGTGATATTGCACCTA
Source organism: Cunninghamia lanceolata (assembly GCA_027924645.1). NCBI lineage: Eukaryota > Viridiplantae > Streptophyta > Pinopsida > Cupressales > Cupressaceae > Cunninghamia > Cunninghamia lanceolata. Next base: position 1,183,958 of record BSBN01000143.1, on the reverse strand, counting down.
TTTAATAAGTTTATTTAAGATGTTAGGAATAACTAATTTTCCTCATCTATGTAGCTAATAATGACATGTGTACACCTTGACTTGAGGTACACAAGTGCCAACATTACCTCATCAATCATTGATTGATGATAGTTAGGTACCACCTCCATTTAGTCAAGGCCACTTTGTGTCTCAGTAAGACTAAGTTAACTCACCTCTTGATTGGGAGTGATTAAGAGTTAAAATCATACCTCTTGGACATGTCATCTCTTTGATTCATGCATCCAAGAGGTCTATATATTTATAATTTACTCTTTGTAATTTGTTCCATCATATTGAATATTGAATATCTTTATTTTCGAAATCTAGTTTTGTGATTAGCTCATAGGCATTAGGTCCTCAAAAGAATTATTGTTTATGACAAAATTCTAACATGCTATCATAGCCATGATGTCCTAAAGCTAATCTTTTTCTAGTTTTTGAGAGCATTTAGATCTATGCTTTAGGCATATTTGGTGAATGGTGGAGCTATTTAGATCTCATCATTGTATCCAAAATAGCTAAATTGTTTTGGATCCACTTTTATTTTGTCTAAATCGAGCAACTTGAAGCTAGCCAACTAGAGGGAGGGATTTCTTTAATTTTTGTAGGAATCTTTTGTAGAGAGAAAGTTGTTCAAAAACTAACTATGCCATTGCATCTAGAAGATATAAATATTAAGGATTGATAGTAAACAAGCCTATGTTGGTCTCTTTCTCTGAAAGGCAATTTCTTTTGTTCCCAAGCACATTGTATGAGACCATAAAAATTTATAAAGATCTAGTTTTTTAATTTTTTCAAATATAATCAATTTGTTGTACAAAAATGTTGTATTTCTACATTTTTAATAGAAATTTGTAAAAAAAAAAAATTCAAATAAAAATATCAAAAAAGAGAAAAAAAAAGGGAAAAACATTATTGAAAATAAAATTTTATGGCTCATAACTTGTGTCAAGACCACACCCTATTATAAGGTTTGTGGCATTAACAAAGGTTGTGGCCTTTTTTCACATGGGCCACAACCCTTTTGATGCAGAAGCATTGGTGTATTTTCTTCGTTTTGAAGTTTCATTGTCTTGTTTTAGTGTTGTGTGGTTTCGTTTGGAGTTCCTATAGCCTTTAGGTTTGTCATATAGTTTTTCGGGAAGAGTCACATTTGAAATTTAAAAAGATGGAATGGTTTTTCCCCTTTGCTACCACACTTTATACAAAGTTACAAAGTGTCCACCGAAGCAAAAGGTGGAAGTTGTGTATATTGAAGCATTTAGGTAACAAAACCTAGGAATTCCATCCATGATCCCACCTCCACCGGGCTCCACACATAGGGATTTTATGGAGTTAGTTCCGCGGGGTTTTTGGGAAGTGTTGGGCAGTTTTAGGGATTGGTCTCGGTTCATCGAAGAAGGGGACTGAGATGGAAGATTGAAAATATAGAAAAAAACAAAACTACAACAAGGCAGTGACGGCATTATGCAGGGAGCCTTTTGTAACAGAGAACCGAATCTGTCTTAGTTCTACAGTTTGGAAGCCCTCCACGAGGGTTATTAATGTAAAGACAGTCATTTTTGTTTTGGATTAAGAAAGTCGTGGTTCTCTAATGAAATACTACATTGTTTTGGTGGTTGTCTCTGTATAGCAGAGCGGGTATGAGTGTTTACTGTTTTGTTAAGAGCTTATTACACTTGTATCCTCTGGTTTAAAGAAGTCTAACTATGAATCTACAGGTTTCTGTAACATAGGATTGTTACACTGAGTCGAACTAATGATTGCTTGGTCCCTTGGCAAGGGTTTGTTCCTATAGATCATAAACGTCCATTGGCCAATATCAACGTTGGTAAGTTTAGATGCGGCAGTGCTGGAGTTTTGGACTCCATTGTGGATGATGAGGCAGGTGTGTTCTTCGAGAAGTTGGATAAAGAAGTTGAAGCCCTCTGTGTGACCTTATTTTAATAGCTTACTACTGATTTATTCTGTTTTTTTTGTGTTGGGCTAAGGAAGACCACTCTGGTCTGAACTATGCTGACTGTCCCAAGTCAAAACAGAGTCCTTTCATTAATCCCTCTTTAAGGTACTTTCATAGATATATTTTGCCTAGGATATCATTTTTTGTATTCTTACAAGTGTTGGAAAGTTGGTTCCATCCTCTTTTGTATACAATAATAATTTTTTTTGTGCCATTTGTGAATATTTTGAAATAGATTTCTTGAGACTTATATGTGCACCTCTATAAAGACTTGTAATCACACTAATTATAAAGTGTCATATTCTACTCATTTGTGGGGGGGTATGCATTGGATATTTTCTATTCCATGAATCGATATGAAGTTCCAATTTTGGGGGTATTCTTGCTTTGCATGTTGGTCTAATTTTTAATCTAACTTGAGGAGTTAATGTGGATATCAAAAAACATCTTGCAATAATTAAATTGGATAGATGTAACTACAAGTCCTAGTGAGATGGACTCCTGCCAATTCTTTATGGACTAGTATCTAAAACCACTACGTTTTGGTAGAAAGTTGTATAGAAGGATCGAATGGATTATATCTTAGGATTAATTTTATGTAATTTCAACATCAACACCATTATAGACACCACTCATATTGAGTGCACTTGTGACTTATGAACTAGAATCTAGGAGATGTTTGGAGACTTCAATGAATCCCCATTCCCAAATGATCTCGTGATGGATAGTCTTATACCTCTAGATGAATTTTGACCATATCATCATGATATAATTGTAGCATTTGAATTTTGAGACTATCTTGCTCATCAAAATAACATAATATTTCTCCTAATGCTCTTGAAACTTTAGTTAATTTTGAGATCGAGGACTCATCAACACCAACACTAGTAGATTTATTAGTTGTTCATACCCATCCATCTAATGTGGACATGACATTAGGGGATGAGTAGTGTAGTCCAATGACATGCACTATGACTTTACCATCATCTCCTACCTTCACTGAGTTTAGTGTCACCTCCAATGGGGCTTCTAGTGATTTAATTTAGCATGACCATATATGTTTTCCAGAGGTAGTTCAATGTGATGAGTACTTAGTAGATCTTGAGTATCTATTTTGTGAGTCCCACCTTGTAGATTTATATGAAACCTCTAAGGACTTAAGTTTCCTATTTGATGATAGTTCCATTGTAGCTATTTTCACATCTTATTTAGCTCCTATTGTACTTCAATTTCCATTATCCTTTGACTTACCACCATCTTCAATTAGGCCTAGGAAACCTAATCCAATCTTTACACATCTCATCATTGACTTGGAGACTATGACATAGTTACCAAAGATGTTCATCTTTCATTTTCTTCCCTCTTTTCTAGATTGGGAAGAGATTTAACATGCACCATGTTGAGTGTACTTCTTTTGAATGGAATGAATGTGGTTTAGTGTGATGGATCTTCATCTTGTTGTATCATCCTTCTATCTCTGGTGTAGAAGGCATCACATTTGGGAGGGGCCACCTAGTCTCTATCTTCATTCTCTCTCTTTGGTGGGTTCTTCATTCTCTTCTTCTAGGGGTACTTATTGTACATGGGTATCTAATATGGCCTTGTTGCCAAGACCCATTTCTCTTTTTTATTTCTCTTAAGTTGTAGTTATGGGAGGTGTTGGTGTATTATTTTCTTTTCCTTGGATATATCTCTAGATCCTAAGTGTGATATTGCACCTTTTTAATAAGTTTACTTAGGATATTAAGAATAATTACTTTTCCTCATATAAGTAGATAATAATTACGTGTGTACACCTTGACTTAAGGTACCCAAGTGTCACTATTGCCTCATCAATCCTTAGTTAATGGTAGTTAGTGTTGGAATAGCCAAGGATGCTATGTAGAACTTGATATTCATTCTCACAATATGGAAATCGACAAATAGAGATAAGAAATCAATGATATTGATGAACCTAATTTGAGTATAAATATATATTAATCTCACTTACAAATTTACATGAGAATGCCTTATTATATAGGCATCACAGAGGCAATCCACCTTGCACATAGATTTACAAGTGCCCTGTGATGTGGTACAAACAAGTAGACAAGTGTCCTATAGGTGTCAAACTTTGGATCACTTGGAATGTGCAAACCAACAACCTTTGGTGACAAGTGTTGGATGACTACAAAGTGTCATTTGAGGTGAGATGGAAAGTCTTCCAACCTCAAAAGGTATGCACATGAGGTTTACCAAACAACTAGGTAACCTCTAACCTCTAAAAGGTTGTACATTCAGTTAGACAAGATGTTGTCTAACCTCATCAACCTAAGTACATTTAAGCTATAGTGAATAGATAGATTATTCCGTCTAACAGTTAGGTGCCACCTCTATTCAATCAAGGCTGCCTCTATCTTAGTTAGACTGAGTTAACCCACCTCCTAATTGGGAGTGATTAAGAGTTAAAATCATACCTCTTGGATATGTCATCTCCTTGATTCATACATCGAAAAGGTCTATATATTTGTACAATTTACTCTTTGTAATTTTCTCCATCATATTGAATATATTTATTCTCCAATTCTAGTTTTTTTTATTAGCTCATAGGCATTAGGTCTTATGAAGAATTATTGTTTATGACAAAATTCTAACAAATTTCCACATTTATTTCATCATATTACTCTAGGTTTTTCCTCTCTTGGCTATTTTAATCCTAACTTGTAATTTGCTCATTATTTATATTGTTAAATTCATTTACCCTATGGTTTTATTCTTAAAAGGGATTTTATTATCCTTCTCATTTTCATAAGCTCCTCCTTGATGGTGACTGGTTGTCATTGATGTAAAAAAGGACTGGTTTGATGGATGGTCTTGCAGAGAATGTTTCAGGGATGCAGAGTGTTTGATAGAGTTGTGTTTGATCTTGTGCAAAGACTTCATGAATAAATCCTCAAGGATGGTGCAGATTTAACTCAGGATGTCTTCAAGTGGCAGAGATTCAATGCAGAGATCATTATTTTGGGGAATCAGGATTTTGGAGTTGCATAACCAAGGGTCTCAAAACATAATGTGTTTGTTTATGACATTGCATGTTGATAATGCTTGTGAGAAAGGGTCATCATCATTTTGATGGAATCAGGGATTGTTTGATGTCAGTAAGAGATTGTATATTCTTTATTGGAGAACATTATGTTGAGGAATGTAATGCTTCATACTTCAGTGTCTTCAGGACCTCTTCATGTTGATAAAGTGTGATGAGGACTGTCTTACATTGGGATCAGTGTATTAGTATATGTTGCCTTCAAGATCTTTATTTATATTATCAAGGCATGAGACCTTGATTATTTAGAGTCAGACCACTTTAATCTCTTCATAATCATATTAGTACAATGCCAGTGGCAGAATCCTAATCATGGTCAAATGTGGTTCATTTTCTTGCATCAGTGACTTCAGTAGGTTCTTGCAGAGTTCATCATCATGAGTGGATGACAAGATGGTGTTGTTGTTAATACATGTTGTTTCATATTATGTATCAAATGTCAATTGGAGTGCTTACTTATTTATGGTGGCAAAGGTGCTCAGGAATATTTGACAGAATTTAAGGATTGAAACCTCCTAAAGATTTGATCTTCCATTGAAAAAATCCTAAGTTGGTTTTGTTATGTTCATAAGTCCCTAAAGTCTATGTCACACTACATATTCTGCCTGTCACATTTAAAGTGTTCTTTTTGTTTTAATTTTAAATTGACCTTTTGAACAGGTCACGGGCCACTTAAGTGGTAGATTAAAGGGTATTGGCATCGTATGGAAACCGGCCTCCCTTTACACTTTTACCAATAGCATTGGTCTTTGCATAAACTTTTGGGCACCAATAAAAAAATCAAAGGATGAGTTTAAAAGCACATAGGGTGCGATGGATGAAATCGGTGGCTCCGATTTAAAGTTGATCCCTCTTCTTCAGAGCTTGCATTTGACGGTCATTGGAACGTCAACCCTTTATAACTGCAGTGAATGTGATTTTTTGAATGCCTATTTTTAGTCTCTTACAAAGGCAGATTTTGTGGAGGTGTTAAAAGAAATTTTTTCTAGATTTTTACTCCCGTGGCAGTTGAGTTAATACAGGAGATCTTTATTTCTAAGAAGGCATTTTATTTAGTAAAGATTTAATTCCTTTTTGAAAGAATCTTAAGGTTTCATTTTTGATTTTTTTTAGAAATGAATTTTGAATGGAGGAAATTTTTTTTGGAAGAAGATTATGAATTGGATCAAAAGTTAAAGGAATTTTTTATGGGATGATTTTCTTGGAAGATTCTTTTCAGATGAAGATCATTTTTCAGAGAATACAAAAAGATTGAGAGTGATTTTTATTGAGAAGAGGCTCCATTTTTTTTGAAAGAGATTTTATTACAAAGGCAGATGAATTATTTTCATTGAACATTTTTATATGATCTCATTATTGTTTTTAGATAAATTGTTTGTGCAGAGAAGGTGAAAGGGTTGGAGATTTTTTGAAAAAGATTTATTGATTGTTTATGCAAGGGAAGATGGATAGGGCAAATTGGATTTATTTAAAAAAGATGATATGAGAAGTTTAAAGTATTTTTGCAAGTGTATGATTTTATTGGAAGCCTAAGAGTTTTTTAATTATTCAGATGGACCTTTACAAAGTTTTTTGTATGGGAAGAAGAATATGAATAGAACCAAGGAGTTGAAGATTTTTTTTGGAGAGAAAACAAAATGAAAAGTCGTATACATGTTTTTGCAAGAATATTGTATGTATGATTTTTGTGTGATTCAATATGCAGGGTTGAAGAATATCTTATGATGGGAATGGAAATGCATTTTATTCAAAGGAATATGAAGAGACTTTTTGAAGATGATCAAAGAGATTTTATTTTCTTCTACAAGGGAAGATTAAAAATATTGCTGTTGAAGACAATAAAGATGAAGATTTATAGAAGATGAATTTGAACAGGCAGATTGAAAAAGTAGAGAAGAATTGAATGTAAAAGGATATATGATTTTTATATGACTCTACAAGTGTTTTGATTTTTGATGCATGAGTGTGCAGGTCAATGATGAAATTTTTGTTAATACAGACAAATGTATTAAATATGGAAAACCAATTTGTAATGGATGAGAGATGTTTCCCTGATCAGGTGAATTAGATGATTAAAGGATAAAATATCAGAGGTGGAATATATGTTGCAGATGAGTTGATTTGAATGGTGCAAATCTGATTGAGCAGCAATCATTTGCACACTTTTCAATTTGTTTTGTATTAGGGGTTGGTGCTTCTTGAAGTTGGTTCTTCTAAACATTGTAATCAGTGAGATTCTTGATAAAGCTAGTGAGGTAGTTTTGGAGTGGTTTTTCTACCCCTGGAGGGTTTTCCAGGGTTTTCCACTCGTGCAAATCTGTGTTATGTCTCATATTGTTTTCATTTGTATGTGTGTATACTTTGCTCATGAGGTTTTTTTATCTTTCCTCATTCTCAGTCATGTGCATATGTGTTTGACAAATTAATGATAGCTTTCTTTCCTTGTGTTTTGAAAGTTAAAGTTTGCAAAAGATTTGAAAATTCACACAACAATGATTCACCCCCCCTCTCAGTGTTGTCCTTGACTCCTACACTCCTCTCCTACACCCCCTCATGGTTTATGCTCTAACTTTTTTACTATTTTTTAGATTTGAGACTAGTTATATTTTCTAAGATTCATCGCTACCCTTGATTTATCATTGATTATCTTTCTAGGGGTTTATTTGTGCCAAGAACTACTTGAAACCTTAATTTTCCTTTAAGAAGTGTTTTCCTAAATCATGATATGACTTCTCATTCTACTAATTAGGACATCCTTATTAAGGCTAATCATAGTGAACACTTTTATTTTGATCATGATTTACATGTGGATAAGCAAGATTTTTCTCTCATTAGACAATTATTTTTTCAAGAGCTTGCTAATACTACTTCTCTTTCACTATCAGCTACAACTCTTAATAATTTATTGATCGATGCACCCTTTAGTATAGATATTCTTCATATCATCAAGGTATTATGATGGTTTCCTCTAACAATTTTTATGGTGCATCTTCGCCTATTTTATCACTCACCCATCCTTTTCAATTGATCTTGTTGGCTCTCAAAACATCATCTCCAATGCTCTAAAAGAGATACTCACTACCAACAAGAATACAGTACTAGAGAGGCAAATTCATCAATAAGGACTAGAGAAATAGAGGCTAATTGATAAGGGAGTAAATCTAATGGAGTATGCAATGAAAAATGTTTTATTGATGATTTCAAATGATACAATGCAGTGTGATTTATACAAGGAGGAAGATGCAGTTCACATAACTGTATAACAGTTTTAAACATAACTGCATAATAGTTTTAACTACATGAATGTAATACCAATTATTAATATAATTATATGCCAACATTCCCCCCCTTATTACAATGTTCTTGCAATAGTACCAAGGGACCCCCCCTGAATGCTAAAATACTCAACAAAGCTGATTACATAATATGAATACATATTTTATAGATCTTCTCCCAAAGAACAAATTCTGAACCAAGCGGGGCTCCATAATGCTGTCTTGTCTACCCTCAGAAAGGCATAGCTTCAAGCTGTGTTCTTGAGCTCTTTAGTCCCAAAATCTCAAATCACAGAGTCTTAAATTATTCGACAACAATCCCTAAGAGATATGACCGATCTCTATCATTGTCTAGTGACCGCGAAAGGGTATAATTCTCAATCATATACTCTGAAGCTCGCTGGACAACAATCCATATTGAGCTCAACACCAAATCCCAAACTTGTCTCCAAACCAAAATCTTCACAAAACATACATTCTTCAAATCTGTCAGCATCAACAAAGAAAAAGAAAAACAACCAAAACCAAAAATACTTCTCATGCAAAGCATCATCTCAAAGAGAGAAGCTAACTTGAGATGATGGAAAAATCCTCCATCCTATGATGCCGCCTACCTCCAATATAATATGCTTACACTCTATTGATTTGCTTTAGACTCTTCAATAGCACAAGCATGCAAGTCTCTCAAATTTCTATCAATGATAGCATGGATGGTGTGATGCCCCATCATGCAACCCTAGAGTGTTAGACAACAAGAGACAATAATACAATTTTTTTTTTGAAGCTAAAAATAAGCATAATACATTGAAATACAACATTAATACAACATTAAATGCTATGCATAGCTAACACCTCTAGGTCACAAAACTACATCAGTTAGAGTAATAACCATACAAGTGCTATGTAACACCATGCAATATAAGAATAATACTTTATACATTTGTAGAGATAAATGATTACAAGATTCCATACAAGGTTACAAGGACGATTACATCGGTAACAAATGATACAATTGTGAATGATTACATCAACTCAGAAAGTGTAAACAAATCTAGAACTGGAACACTTCTGCACTAGACTTGAACTGAACCTCCAAGAAGACCAATGGATAGCTCTACCAACCAACCATGTGGAATCCTGAGGTCCACCCCTCCGAGATAGGAGATAACATCGAGGCTCCACTAGGCCAAGGTTACAACAATGAATACAACAACTAGAAATAGACTCCATGTAGGCAAACAGGATAATAAGGTTGCACAGACAAGACAATACTCACCAAAACAAGACAGTCAAATCATCAAGATAGGATCAACCATCAAGACAAGTCTGCACTCTAGAGGTAACAACAAAAGATAAAACAAGAAGTAACTATGCTGCAGTAGGGAGAGTGTCATCACATGGTCCTATCATGGGTTTTCCAGGCTATCTCTCACTAGAAGTCGGCCCCCATCTATGGTTTTCCTGGTGACCTCTCTATAGGCACTAGCCCCATAGGGTGACACATGTAGAGCTGACACATCCTCTCATGGAGACAAGGAGGTCGACCTTGCCAACCAGGCCTTCTCATCCCATCCTTAGCCTGTGAGAGCACTCAAGGCATGGGTGAGGCATCATACTTATCTTGTTATGTGGATCACTACCTAACCCTCCTAAATCAATTATTTTAGTTATCACTTGCTTATCACTTCCATGGGGTTTTCCAGGCAGCCACTTGGGGCACTGGCCCCACCATGGAAGCCACTTCCCCACATACAACTAGCACTCCTAAACAGTATCCAAGACAAAAATATACAAGGGCACGGGAATTGATAACATCTGTCTTTTACAATCCAACACTTCCAATTCCCATTTCAGCAATAAAGCTTTTTTTCCTTACCCATAAAACCACTAAAATCAAGAATCATTAGGACAAAATGACAACAATATTGATTGAAGACCCAAAAGGTCTAACCTCTAGAGTTGGTAATTGCACACAAGGGCACTTACATAAATCCATCTCACAACATAAAATGAGGATAAAGACAATTTACGACATGTCTTATAACCATATGACTCAAGACAAAAATAACACAATAATTGGTTGTATCAATGCAAAATCTAATACAAACTAAATAAGAAATTACGACCATACTATAATAGCAACAATAGATGGTATAAACCGACAATCGGCTCAAGGTTTTTACTCTCTCTAAAATGAAATTAAATAACATATACTATGATATCAACCATTCACGTAGTACAGATTAATATATTACAAGCATGACTAGCAAATTAATATTTAACAAGGTAATGAATACTTGATTAGCACAATATTGTTACCTCATGAAACTAGAAACAATAAATCAAATTACTCTAAAATTTCTATCTCTATACTTATTTACTAAAATAATGTATCATGGAAATGACCACCCTATATACATCATTACTCCCAACAAGGGATTTTCCAAACAAGACCATATTAAAAATTTGACTCAACATAACACCCATGAGTGACATAGATCGGCAACATAGAAAGACAAAATAACCTATATTGTTTCATCTACTATAGTCGTTACCATAGAATCTAGCATACTTAACTCGAACACACAAAAAAAAACTTAAACTAACTATTTATTTACTTACTAACATTTACAACTAGCATAATCCAATACATAACTAACAAGTTTAAATTTAACAAGATGGAAAAAGTGTAACTAATATTTAATGACCATATGAGTCTAGTATAAAAAAATTCAAATAACTCTAACTCATTATTTAATTCCAAAAAAAAAAAAAAAACATATCACAGGATAGCAACTAAGAAAATTATATTTAATAAAATGAGCACAACTTAATTATTTAATCTACTTGCATATACAAAAAAAAACAACATTAATTAAATAAATTTAATTCTAAAATGATACACTTCTATCTTACTATCATATGAACATTCTAATATTAACTTCTCTCTAATATTCTAATATTAACTTAAGAAATCAAAACTACACTCAAAAATCAAAGTTAATGAGTTGATCACAAAGTTAACTAAAAGTTTCCTAATAGTAAGATTTCCTCCAAGCATTCTAATTAAATTTAATAACAACAATTAACTATTCTATGAACTCAATTTAAAATTTTGGTTGCAAAAGAAGCACATTCTACCATTTTCATTTGGAAAATTAAACAAAAAGTTTGAGGTATGGGAATGAAAATTCATCTGAGGTCTAGACAGAGAGTAACCAGAGCATTTTAATGGATTGGCAGAGGAGAATTGACTCAAGCTTCAAAGAAATCAGAGACAAGACATCACAGGTAAGACAAGATTTCATTAATATTATTTCCATTGAATAAATTTCAGGTAGCAAAACAAAATACAGAGAAGTTGGAAAGAGTCCAACAATAAACCAGAAAGTGCAACCTTAAAGAAATTTTGAGAGGCAAAAGAAATTTATAAAAAAAAGTCATTGAGAAGGCTGTACGGCGGCCCACAGAGAGGGTAAAAAAAATCAATAAGAAGAAAAATGCACCAGGCTCATGTTAGCGCCGTACGGCTAGTAGGGAGGGAGGAAAGAGATCAGAAATTTTAACTAAAAGAGAATAAAGATGGGGGGTCTCCTATGCCATACAGTCAAAGGCAAAATCTGAGGTATTTCTCAATCTACAATAGCATAAATACATACAGTGAATTCCATTGCAGGGTAACACAATTTGTATAATTTACCATATGGTTAAATCATTTTCTAAAGAACAGAGCCAGAGCTTCAAAACTTGGTAGAATTCTAAGAAACTAAGGTTGATTGAGGCCTTACTACGGCATTGAGAGTAGCTGAGGAAAAGAAATGAGGCAAGAACTAGAAGAATGCTTCATATGGGTTATTTCCTTTTTAATTTGGGTCACTTTGCAAGATTTACAACTAATTGGACTCCAAGATTTCAAGAAGGATTTAACCAAAGAGTAAACCAAAAGAAGAGTAAATTTGGAAGTAGCAACAGAGGTTAAAACATTGACGGGCATCAAAGTGCAACTCCCAAGATGAAGGCGTGGTCAGGAAACTACATTCGAACACACAACGCACAAAACCATTCAAGCTACAATAAGATTTAAATTCCAAACCACAGAATGAAAATTTTATACTCAAGCATAGAATGATCATACTACAATAAAATTTAAATTCCAATCTACAGAAATACAAATTCCACACACAAAGAGTCAACAAAACATACTCGAATTTCAGTCCCCTTCAGATCTTCTCTATTTTTTGTAACCAATTCTCTTATTTTTCCCAAATTTCTGTCTTTTCTCCTCCTTTCCACAACAACCCCTAGGTACTATTAAAACCCAAAGCCACAAACATGCATCCGTTGCCAAAATCTCCACTCCTCCAAAAATTTTAAAATTTTACTAATAATAGAGATTTCACAAATCTGAGAATTCACATTTGACAACTCACCACCATAAATTCTTCACTAAAAATATTCTTTAATCAACTATATACTCATTACCCGAACCAACAACTTATGACACAAATATTCTTAAATAAGCAAATTGATTAATTTTAATCTATTTTAAAATTTTACTAAGGTGTTATTTCAAGTTCTAGGCTAAACAAGATACTATCCAAAAAAACATAATAAAAACATTATTATTTTAATAATAATTCATTAAAGTATTACCAACTGCATAGGCACAACTAAGACAAAACTTGACAATACTTCACAACACATAATAACCAACAACATGAGGCAAGGACCAAGCACCACATCACGACACATGACCACAACCAAAGGCTGGGACTGACCTAGTGGAATAATCCTTATGTTATCTCCCATTACTGATATCCATTGATGCAAGAGCCCACTCAAACCTGCTATATCAGGTGGAGTCAAGGCTCAGTACCTGTAGCCTGCATCAGAACAATAGGTTGAATATGATCAAGTACGTAATGTCTACACACATAGAGTCAGAGAATCATGGCGTAGTAGGGTGCTCGAAGTGAGTAATACTACATCATCCTTGCTCTTGAAACAAAACTATAACCACTTATTTGAATTCAGATATCAACAGATTGAATAAAACATGATAATATTAACCCTTACTAAACATGTCAAACTCATCATAACTGGAATAATAATAATGTCATCATGAACTCATAACACGTGTCAAAACTATATCAGTCGAACATAATCCATCATGATCCAAACAGACATAAACTATAAACCTACTAATCCAAGTGTCTCAAAACTGTCAATAAGCAATGGAAGAACTGACAACTGCCTCAGATCAATAAAGAGTAATGTAAAACTAACAACTCTAACAAGCCAAAAACAAGGGGGCATTACATCCTCCCCCCTAGAGTCAGTCTTACTCCTGGAAGCCTACAAAAAGTAAGGGTATGACTCTCTCACCCTGGAAGCATCCTCCTAGGTAGAAAGAGTCTCATCACTAGGGTCCCACTGGACCCTGACCTATGCCACGACTTTGCCCCTGAGAGTTTACTCCCGATGTTGAAGTTCACACACGATCTCCAAAGAAGGCTGCATGTCCTCTACTTGTGGTCTCCAAGGTTGTCCGCTAATGCTCAATCATTGCAAACACTCTATAAGACCTCCCTGCATCACCTATGGTTAGCTCTGAAGTTGCCAGTCTCTGACCAAAACCTAAAGAGTTCCTTTGTGGACACTGCCTGGCTATATGGCCATGCTGTCCACAAGAGAAACATCTTGAACCTCTACCGAAACCACTGCCACCCTAAAAGGCACTAGACTGCTGGAAACTACCCCTGATCGCTGCGGACTGTGTGCTTTGAGCAGTGCACTCAACACATTCCTGTCTAGAACACTGCAAATTCTGGTTCTTCTTATTTTGAAATTTGTTACCTTGCTGAAATTGAGGGTTCTTTGGTTGAGACTGAGAACACTGTTGTTGCTGTTGCTCACCTTTGTTGGGTGCATGATGGTCTCTTGAAGAGCCAGCTGCCTAAGACTGACCACCAACACCTACAGAAGGTGCACTACTAATGTGCACACTTGTATGCCCACCGAGTGCCATAGCCAAATTCTCCTCCACTAACTGAGCTTTCTCCACTGCAACCTCCATAGACTTAGGTTCGAATACATGAACCCCTCCACTAATCTGGGTATTCAAGCCCCTAATAAAATGCTGCACCAACATAGAATCGTTATCTCTGATACCCGCATACTGCTTGAGCTCATAAAATCTGCTCTCATACTGCTCAACGGACATAGCCATCTGCTGCAGCTCATGAAACTCATCTGCGTGACGCTGCTTCCAATGATCAGATAGGAAACAGGCTCTGAATCTCTCTAAGAATAACTCCCAAGAAACAGTGCTAATGTCCAAAAGTAGCTTCTGCTCCTCTAACCACCACCAAGTTGAAGCAAACCCTCAGAGGTGCAAAATAGCACATCTGGCTTTAGTGTTGCTGCCATAAGGATGCATGGTGAAACCCCTGCCTACATCCAATAACCAAGTCTCTGCCTCTAGACCACTACCATCTCCATCAAAGGTGGGAGGGCATGCCCTTAGTAAATCTCTCATATGGCTAGCTAGTGTGGCCTCCTACTTAGCTGTTAACTCTCTCCGCCTAGGTGATCTCTCTCTTTCCCTAGGTTCTGGCTGATCTACCTCCTGACCTCCTCTAGGCTACTCAACCTCCTGTCTAGGGCCTAAACAGGAAAGGGCCTCCTCAAGTAGCTGCCTCAACTGGGCTCCCTTAGGCTAGTCCTGACCCTCCATATTCTGACCCCCGCCTTCATGGGCACTCTCATGAGGAGAGCTGGGAGGAGGTGTACCGCCACCACCTCTCCCATGACCCCTACCTCTAGGCATCTACCTACAACATTAAAGGATAATTTATTACACACAGAGAGGAAACAATAGGGATGAAGTTAATCTACAGAGTTTAAGCACTAGGTCACAAAATGGGCTCAATTATAACCAGAGTACGCAGTGTTTAAACCTGGCTCTGATACCAAATGAGATGCCCCGTCATGCAACCCTAGAGTGTTGGACAACAAGAGACAATAATACAAAAATATATATTTTTGAAGCTAAAAATAAGCATAATACATTGAAATACAACATTAATACAACATTAAATGCTATGCACAGCTAACACCTCTAGGGCACAAAACTGCATTAGTTAGAATAATAACCATACAAGTGCTATGCAACACCATGCAATATAAGAATAATACTTTATACATTTGCAGAGATAAATGATTACAAGATTCCATACAAGGTTACAAGGCCAATTACATCGGTAACAAATGATACAATTGTGAATGATTACATCAACTCAAAAAGTGTAAATGAATCTGGAATTAGAACACTTCTGCATTGGACTCGAACCGAACCTCCAAGAAGACCAATGGATAGTTCTGCCACCCAACCATATGGAACCTTGAGGTCCACCCCTCTGAGCTAGGAGATAACATCGAGGCTCCGCCAAGGTTACAACAATGAATACAACAACTAGAAATAGACTCCATGCAGGCAAACATGATAATAAGGCTGCACAGACAAGACAGTACTCGCCAAAACAAGACAGTCAAATCAAGATAGGATCAACCATCAAGACAAGTCTGCACTCTAGAGGTAACAACAAAAGATAAAACAGGAAGTAACTACGCTGCAGTAGGGAGAGTGTCATCGCATGGTCCTATCATGGGTTTTCCAAGCTATCTCTCACTAGAAGCTGGCCCCCATCTATGGTTTTACTGGTGACCTCTCTATAGGCACCGGCGCCATAGGGTGACACATGCAGAGCTGACACATCCTCTCATGGAGACAAAGAGGTCGACCTTGCCAACTAGGCCTTCTCATCCCATCCTTAGCCTGTGAGAACACTCAAGGCATGGGTGAGGCGTCATACTTATCTTGTTATGTGGATCACTACCCAACCCTCCTAAATCAATTATTTTAGTTATCAGTTGCTTACCACTCCCATGGGGTTTTCCAAGAAACCACTTTGGGCACCGGCCCCACCATGGAAGCCACTTCCCCACATACAACTAGCACTCCTAAACAGTATCTAAGACAAAAACATACAAGGGCACAGGAACTAATAACATCTGTCTTTTACAATCCAACACTTCCAATTCCCATTTCAGGAATAAAGCTTTTTTTCCTTACCCATAAAACCACTAAAATCAAGAATCATCATGACAGAATGACAACAATATTGATTGAAGACCCAAAAGGTCTAACCTCTGGAGTTGGTAATTGCACACAAGGCCACTTACATAAACTCATCTCACAACATAAAACGAGGATAAAGACGATTTACGACATGTCTTATAACCATATGACTCAAGACAAAAATAACACAATAACCCAGTTGTATCAATGCAAAATCTGATACAAATTAAATAAGAAATTACGACCATACTATAATAGCAACAATAGATGGTATAAATTGACAATCGGCTCAAGGTTTTTACTCTCTCTAAAATGAAGTTAAATAACATATACTATGATATCAACCATTCACGTAGTACAGATTAATATATTACAAGCATGACTAGCAAATTAATATTTAACAAGGTAATGAATACTTGATTAGCACAATATTGTTACCTCATGAAACTAGAAACAATAAATCAAATTACTCTAAAATTTCTATCTCTATACTTATTTACTAAAATAATGTATCATGGAAATGACCACCCTATATACATCATTACTCCCAACAAGGGATTTTCCAAACAAGACCATATTAAAAATTTGACTCAACATAACACCCATGAGTGACATAGATCGGCAACATAGAAAGACAAAATAACCTATATTGTTTCATCTACTATAGTCGTTACCATAGAATCTAGCATACTTAACTCGAACACACAAAAAAAAACTTAAACTAACTATTTATTTACTTACTAACATTTACAACTAGCATAATCCAATACATAACTAACAAGTTTAAATTTAACAAGATGGAAAAAGTGTAACTAATATTTAATGACCATATGAGTCTAGTATAAAAAAATTCAAATAACTCTAACTCATTATTTAATTCCAAAAAAAAAAAAAAAACATATCACAGGATAGCAACTAAGAAAATTATATTTAATAAAATGAGCACAACTTAATTATTTAATCTACTTGCATATACAAAAAAAAACAACATTAATTAAATAAATTTAATTCTAAAATGATACACTTCTATCTTACTGTCATATGAACATTCTAATATTAACTTCTCTCTAATATTCTAATATTAACTTAATAAATCAAAACTACACTCAAAAACCAAAGTTAATGAGTTGTTCACAAAGTTAACTAAAAGTTTTCTAATAGTAAGATTTCCTCCAAGCATTCTAATTAAATTTAATAACAACAATTAACTATTCTATGAACTCAATTTAAAATTTTGGTTGTAGAAGAAGCACATTCTACCATTTTCATTTGGAAAATTAAAAGAAAAGTTTGAGGTATGGGAATGAAAATTCATCTGAGGTCTAGACAGAGAATAACCAGAGCATTTTAATGGATTGGCAGAGGAGAACTGACTCAATCTTTAGAGAAATCAGAGACATCACAGGTAAGACAAGATTTCATTAATATTATTTTCAGGTAGCAAAACAAAATACAGAGAAGCTGGAAAGAGTCCAATAATAAACCAAAAAGTGCAACCTTAAAGCAATTTTGAGAGGCAGAAGAAATTTATAAAAAAAGGGTCATTGAGAAGGTTGTACGGCGGCCCACATAGAGGGTTAAAAAAAATCAATAAGAAGAAAAATGCACCAGGCTCATGCTAGCATTGTACGGCCAACAGGGAGGGAGGAAAGAGATCAGAAGTTTTAACCCAAAGAGAATAAAGATTGGGGGTCTCCTATACCGTACGGTTAAAGGCAAAATCTGAGGTATTTCTCAATCTACAACAGCATAAATACATACAGTGACTTCCATTGTAGGGTAACACAATTTGTATAATTTACCATATGGTTAAGTCATTTTCTAAAGAACAAAGCCAGAGATTCAAAACTTGGTAAAATTCTGAGAAACTAATGTTGATTGTGGGCTTACTACGACATTTAGAGTAGCTGAGGAAAAGAAATGAGGCAAGAACTGGAAGAATGCTTCATATGGGTTATTTCCTTTTTAATTTGGGTCACTTTGCAAGATTTACAACTGATTGGACTCCAAGATTTCAAGAAGGATTTAACCAAAGAGTAAACCAAAAGAAGAGTAAATTTGGAAGTAGCAACAGAGGTTAAAACATTGACGGGCATCAAAGTGCAACTCCCAAGATGAAGGTGTGGCCAGGCAACTACATTCAAACACACATCACACATAACCATTCAAGATACAATAAGATTTAAATTCCAAACCACAGAATGCAAATTTCACACTCAAGCACAAAATGATCACACTACAATAAAATTTAAATTCCAATCTACATAAATACAAATTCCACACACAGAGAGTCAACAAAACATACCCGAATTTCAGTTCCCTTTAGATCTTCTCTATTTCTCGCAACCAATTCTCTTATTTTTCCCAAATTTCTGTCTTTTCTCCTCCTTTCCACAACAACCCCCAGGTACCATTAAAACCCAAAGCCACAAACATGCATCCATTACCAAAATCCCCACTCCTCTGGAAATTTTAAAATTTTACTAATAATAGAGATTTCACAAATTTGAGAATTCACATTCGACAACTCACCACCATAAATTCTTCACTAAAAATATTCTTTAATCAACTATATACTCATTACCCGAACCAACAACTTATGACACAAATATTCTTAAATAAGCAAATTGATTAATTTTAATCTATTTTAAAATTTTACTACGGTGTTATTTCAAGTTCTAGGCTAAACAAGATACTATCCAAAAAAACATAATAAAAGCATTATTATTTTAATAATAATTCATTAAATTATTACCAACTACACATAGGCACAACTAAGACAAAACTTGACAATACTTCACAACACATGACGACCAACAACATGAGGCAAGGACCAAGCACCACATCATGACACATGACCACAACCAAAGGCTGGGATTGACCTAGTGGAATAATCCTCGTGTTATCTACCTTTACCGATATCCATTGATGCTAGAGACCGCTCAAACCTGCTATATCAGGTGGAGTCGAGGCTCAGTACCCGCAGCCTGCATCAGAAAAATAGGTTGAATATGATCAAGTACATAAATATTACACACATAGAGTCAGAGTATCATGACATAGTAGGGTGCTCGAAGCGAGTAATACTACACCGTCCCTGCTCTTAAAACAAAACTATAACCACTTATTTGAATTCAGATATCAATAGATCGAATAAAACATGATAATATTAACCCTTACTAAACATGTCAAACTCATCATAACTGGAATAATAATAATGTCATCATGAACTCATAACACTTGTCAAAACTATATTAGTCGAACATAATCCATCATGATCAAAACATACATAAACTATAAACCTACTAATCCAAGTGTCTTAGAACTGTCAATAAGCAATGGAAGAACTAACAACTGTCTCAGATCAACAAAGAGTAATGTAAAACTAACAACTATAACAAGCCAAAAATGAGGGGGCATTACAGATGGCATCAGAACCACAAACATAATGTGTAGCTATTTTCCAATGTTAAAAATAATGATGTCAATTTTGATCAATGATGGACTCATATACCTCAAACATTATTTTCCTTATCACTCCAATGCATATAAATATACAAGCCCCACACAAAAGCAATGGAATGAAATATCTCATAACTTCAATACACTATTAGACCTTCATCAAATTAAACTTTGAACAATTTAATCCTTATTACTCCAAAGTGAAATACACATTTTATTCACTATAAACTAATCATAAGGCATCAATCTGTATTCCAATGATCTCAATAAACTTACTATCTTCTCAGTAGCGATGCTACAAGCCCTTGTGCTTCTTCTTCAAATGATCTTCTATGGCAGTGACTTCAACAACAGGTGTGACTTCTTTCTTCCTTAAGCGGCCTTTGTCTCCATACTTTTTCAGTGATATGAATTGACTTCAGCACTCCTTTAATTTGTCTGGCAGCAGCTTTCTTCTACTACAATTTGGCTATAATCTGCAGACACAATTAACATAATCCACTTGGCTTTGATAACCTTAGTTCTCTTGACATATGATCAATCCTGCACTCCGATCTCGCAATAACACACCATTGTAAACTCTAGATTTTCACATGAACATGGCTCTCATAAACCTGGCAGTGGAAGATTTAGATTTCAATGCTGTTATTCAATGCCAACCAAACTGTACACACATTGCACTTATTAGATTTGATATTCGACACTACTATATAGATTAGGAAATCTCTCAAAAAACTTTGTGTAGAGACTCCTTGTGATAAAAGGCAAAGGGTACTCGGCTTACAAATGAAATAGACAATTTAGAGGTAAACCTTAGAATCAAATCTTGACCTTGATCTGATTTTCTTATGAAGCGGAGAAGTACTCGAACCCATGATCTAGCATTCCTGTTGACATCCTTATTGGCTATCTATCTAGTGGCGATTAGTGCAATTTGCAGCGCCAAGGGCTTCATGCTCTTACATACTTCCTTACACATAACAAATGAGCACATAGAATAGTAAAAATCATATTGGAATCTTCACATCTAAACCATGAATTTGTAGAACCTTGTTAGTGTGGAAATTTTCCAATGCACCTTTCTCTCGTAGTCTCCGACTTTTTAATAACCTTCAAACATTGCACAATCATTCCCCTTCCATCATGGCAAACCGCTTTGATACCATTTAATGCAGTATGCAATGAAAAATGTTTTATTGATGATTTCAAATGATACAATGCAGTGTGATTTATACAAGGAGGAAGATGCGGTTCACATAAATGTATAATAGTTTTAAACATAACTATATAACAGTTTTAACTGCAAGAATGTAATACCAATTATTAATATAATTATACGCCAACAAAATCCTTCTTATTTAGGCTTTACTAAATCTAGGAGGGTAGTCCTTAGAGGCCAACAAATACGACAATTAAAGAGAAATTAGAAATCTACACAATGACCTTACAAATAGATCTAGAGTGATAGTGGACCAACACTACACTAGTAGCAAGAGCAAGACCTTTCTAACCTTTGATATAGAAAATTGAAGGATAGCTAGCATATGCACCAAGGATGTAGAATGAGTTGTATCACCTAAGATGAGTTCCCTTACCATTTCATACTACTTATACAATATGAAACCACACATGTATAACCCTCTATATGCTCATTATGTAGTGCCCCTCCATTCTTATCGTGGATGTGCAGTTTAATGATCATTGACTAAGTTTGACCTAGGTGCGGAATACACCCTTCACCGAGAGGCAGGGCTTAAATTTGACAGTTGACCTTGCCTGTCAAGCAATTTTTTTATGACAGTTATCTATTCAATGTTGCCTTTAAAATACTATGACCTATCTTAACTTATAAGTAGGTTATATAAAATTCAGTTATATATCAGCATAATCCTATGTAAATTTTGACAGTTTGTCCAAAATCTTTCCTTTCATATGATACAATCTTTTTAAAATTTTGATTGTATTTTACAACGAAAATGGCTAAATACAGCTATACAACTGTCAAATTTAAGCCTTGCAACTGTCAAATTTAAGCCTTGCCGAGATGTATAGAGCATACTTGAAATTTATTTACTAATTATGATATTTTATTAATGGTATTGTTTTGGAGTAAATGTTTATATGAGTTAGTATTTTATGCTTTATCATTACTAATTGACTTCTAATTTTAGCCACAAACAAGAATGGTGGTTATCCACCTCTTTGATAGAATCTTTCCAGTTTTTGGGTCATTACTATTTTGTAGGAGTTATGGAAGGAAATTAATTTCATTTGCTATTTTATTTTTGAACATTTGATTTTTTAAAGATTCTTAAAACCTCTCCCCGTTGGAAAAATAATTATTTTTTGAAATCTATGCAACTTACAAATTAGAATATATGTATTTTCAATTAATTTGTTTTGAAAAGATTCTTTTAATGCTTTAATTCTATTTAAGCCACAAGGTAGTTGTAGCCATGCAAGATTATTGGAAAACATTTATTCTTGGCAAATTTCTAAGTTAAGGGGACTAATATTAGAAACTAAGAAGGTGCAGTTATATGGCACTAATTGCCTTTTTCCTGGAGGAAGCGGACAGGAAAAGAAAAGAGGAAGAGCTATTTTTATTTATTATCATTCTCTTGGGGAAGAAGAAAAAGTTATGTGGGTGCAGTTTTGAAAGATCAAGAAAGGTTTTCTTATGCATTATTCTATCCGGGATCTGTTGATTGCTCTGACCATCTTGGATCTGGCATTTATATTGGAATGGTTGAGATTCTTATGGGGGGGCGTAATGGCTGGACCTGGTGGCCGTATTGTTAGCAAGACACATATTGCAGCATATTCATGGCATCTAAGGTAGCAAGACCACAAATCAAGTTGGGATTCTGTTTACCATCTTGTGGATTCACACCTACACTTCCAACATGATCTCAGTGCATGGCATTTTCAAGTAAGTCTGTATATTCCGGCAACAGTTTACATACTTTGTCTATGATTTCTCATTTTGTATGCTTCCAATTACTCGTTCTATGTTCCTTTTTAACAAATAATTACGTATTTCAATTATCCTCAAAAACACCGATCAATATAAAAGTGTCTCTGGAACTTGGAATATAAGATCTCAATAAATAAGAGACTATGTGTTGACAAGCAATAATTCTGTATTGTTTAGAAGTAAAATCATAAACCAGAGAGTGTGATACTTCCCAATCCCCCAGATGCCTTGACGGAGTGCATTAACGATCATTCTTACCCCCTGCATAATGATTCCTTGAGTCTCATCAGCCATCCTTTGCTCGATCATATTTGTGCATTAGGGATTGGTGCCATCATCCATCAGATTTAAGCCTGGCATTATATCTTTTGTTGCTTGGATTAAAAAAAAAAAAACAAAGGCTTCTTGGGCCTTCTTATAGCTAGTTGTTAATGCAAGCTACTTAAACCAAATTCTCAAACAAATTGTTCATCCTAGGGGATAAAAAAAAGAGCTCCCTTTCTGCTAACTCTCTAACAAACCTTCTCATTTTAAACCCCATTTGCTTATGCCTAGTTGTATAGCCTGGTGCTCCTCCGTGTGCCTTGTCTGTGCTACCACATTTTGCATGCATGTCTACCAAAGCATTTCCAATGTTTCTTCGTAGCTCAATCTATTTGAGAACGCGGGCAAAAGTTGATGAACCGTGTTGAACGCCTGCTAATTGCATTTGCTTGAAAGTTTGTAAAGCCTTTTCAACAAATCCATTTTGTGCATATCCTGCCACCATTGCGTTCCATATAGATGATATATCTTTGAGGCGTTTTGCCAAACGAGTTGCACGCCTTGTCTGTGCTTCCACATTACATATATAAATATATATCTACCGTGATTTTTCCAGCTTTAATACTTGACAAAAACCACCTTCTAGTATGCATATAGGATAGCATGATTAATTGACCAAATATTGGTTCTTAGGTTAGAATGATGTTATTTATGCCTTAAATAGGCGATAGATATTCATATATCTGGTTGTTTACAAATGCCATATATGGGAATTAAATTTCATTTAATTTATAAGTTCATTCATGCCAAATATTAGCTTTGGTTCTGCTTATATTCATACCATATCAACTGCAATAAATAGACATCAGTTATTCATTTACTTTTTTATTATTTTATGTTTGTAACTGCCATCAATTGGGGTTAGTTCTTCTTACTATCTTAGTAACTGTTTTCTCTATAGAAACATTTTTATTAGAAACCAAATTTTAGGTAGAGATCTTTAATAGAGACTAGTTCGTGACTATTTTAGGATCATCTTTAGTAATCATTTTGTCTTAGAAATAGTATCTTATAGTATTAATCTCCTTGTTTTATTTTATACAATTTAGCTTGCACTAGGACTTAAATCTTTCCAGGGAGATTGCAAATTGAGACATCAAGTATGTGAGTGATAACAAATTGAGACATTTAGTATTTATAGTTGTTTTATATTTGGTTTACTTTTCAATTGGATGTTGATTAACACTTAGTATCAGATAATACTTAAAATTTTATTATGTATCGTACCATGGCTTTTCTTTACTAGATTAGATATATAGATGTATCTATATCAACCTCTTAGTGATCTATCTTACTATTTGATAATAGAAGGTAGATGATATGATGAATAGCCCATAAGTCCACTACCATGGCCTTGTTGCATGTCTATAGTTTGTTGTGCATTGAAGCTCTGTTCTTTGCAATTGCCAACATTTAAAATTCAGATCTATATTTTAAAGTTGGTCTTTTCTATCTTAAAGTACTTGCTACCAGTCCTCTTCTTAAGCATTTCCTTAGAATTGCCTAGAAAACTTCTACAATCAAGATTATATTGATATCTACTCTAGTTTTTATCAGGTTAAGGCATTGATTTCTTAGAGCATCCTTCTTCATTTCATGTAAGATTAGATAAGGTTTGAACTAGATGAACATCTGTAATCCGAAAATTAGTTTAGTCTAAATTTTAAATCTTAGGAAGCAATAGGACTAAGCATAACCTAGTTTATATTCATGATGTAAATGAGTCCTTGCTAGCTCTTATGGGTTTATTTTGTATTGATTCAAATTCTAAAACATTACTTGATAAGATGGATTACAGAATGAATTGCTGCAACTGTTATATTTCACTTAGGGTTAGGATGGGCATGATTATAAATTATGTATTTATTAGTCATTAAATGATAGTCACTAAATGGATATGAAGTCCTCGTGATCTTTTAAGTGTCATTTATGTTGGAATCATTTGCCGTTGCGCCAAAAGCTCAAGCTATCAATGCTCTCAACAAATGCCAGACTTAACCTAGATCCACAGGAGGATCACTGCCATGTCATGAATCCTGAGGTCAGTGTTGAATGCCTCACTGACAAGGGGGCAGCTCACTGCCAACAATCCCCCCCTCAATGCAACCCGAGGGATTCGAACCCGTGACCCATGGCTCTGATACCAATTGTTGGAATCGTTTGCCGTTGCGCCAAAAGCTCAAGCTATCAACGCTCGCTACAAACACCAGACTTAACCCAGAGCGAGGCTCACTGCCATGTCACAAATCTTGAGGTCAGTGTTGAACACCTCACTGACAAGGGCGCAGCTCACTGCCAACAATTTATTCATTAGTTTAGGTATACAACTGTGTCATAAGGTAATTGTACATATGTGATATCAATGCTAGAGTCTAAATTTATTAGTAATTGGTTTTAGGATAATAGTTATAACAATTAGAATTTGAATTAGACCGTTTCTTATTAATATTGACTAAATGAAGTCAATGAATTTTAATTGTGTTGTTAATCTATAATTGGTTTTTATGATCTCTAATAAATTTGTTAGCATGGTTTAGGGTTGACTAATTAATGGTTCGAGCATGTTATATTGAATTGATGTTGAGTCATATTTTGAAGGAAATAATGTTGAATAACAATTATGAATTGATTTTAGGTGCTATAAATTATTTTATTTTGACTTGAGTATATGAGGATAATTTCATATTGATGAAAAGAACTTTTCATTCATTACAATATGAGTATGTGCATGTATTCAAGAAAATGATTGGAATATTTGGTTATAACTTCACTATTTTATCCTTGTAGGGATTACATATAAATTTAATTGTGGCATGCCCTTTTTAGGACCCGAATGATTTAATTATCTTGACAATAGAGATGTATATACTAATAAGATTTGTGATTCACCATCTTTAATTGTTTTGAAGATTGTCATTGATAGTGTTAGGGATGTTGTTGATATATATGTAATATGCATTTTGTTTTCTGATTATGTTATGAATGTAGCATTATTGTATATGTTGATGTTTTCCTATGGTCACATGATCAAGTTTGTTCCTGAACTACGAAGTCTCTGCGCTACGCGTACGTAGGCAAGGCCATCATGGATGAGCCCCCGAGACATTAGGTTGGCCCCTTAGGGCCTTAGGCTTGTCATTTTAAGAAATTGATATTTGTATTGTGTAATTAATAATTATACAGAACTAATGTTTCATTAGATGTGCAGTTTGAGATCTATAAGCCATGCAGGACTTTGAAGCTAAGAAGGTACCTTTTCACTTGGCAAATAGATGATTATTTGGCATTATGGTAAATGTGTATAAATTTATTTGGAATGTTTGTATCTTACATTTCATTTACGATGAATGTTGATATACTCCGATAAATAACTTGAAGTTTACTAAGTTAAAATTTGTAAATTGTTTCCTATTATCCTGTTAATTTCATTAATTCTTATTAATTTTATTTATTTATTGCTATTTACTAATATTTTCTTGGGTAGACAGTACAAAATGTGTGTGTGTATTCATTTGATGCATTTGGATTTAGAGCAAACTATGGTTGCTAGTTAGATCATGTTAGTATTTAGTAATGCAACCATGTAATCCCTAGAGGTTAAAGCTTAACTTAGATGTTATAAATAAACGTGATTTGCATTTCGTTGATATTTCTCTGATAAAAAAAATATTTACCCTTTTGCATTGCTTAGTTGAGCTTTTCTCTAGGGTTTTGTGGCGGGGCATTACACATTAAATATTGGCTCTCATATGATTTAACATAAGTTATTACAATGGATTATAGATGTGGGTAGAAATCTGATATGCATAACCCTTTGAATGTATGGTTCAAGTGTGAGCTTGCTTAAGATTTGATAAGTATTATAAATCTAAGTTATGCACATAGGTAGGGCATAAACCATCATTACAACTAAGATAAAATATTTTTTTTGAATGACCTAAGTGGTGGTGGATTAACAAGCTATAACAGAACAATGCCTTGATCATTTGGGTAATTGAGTCTAGTCCCAAACCTCACATACAAGCATGTGTGCAAGACAAAAATATATGAACTAGAATGACGTTCATAAACCATGAGTTGGGCTCCATGATTAAACAAAAATATTGCATTATATAATTAAGAATCATACATAGTAAAGTCCGCTTAAATAATCCATCAATGAACAAAGTGAACCCATTTATTGCATTAGAAAGAGTTTCATCAAAGTACCTTGATATAGTTTTACAAGTCCTTGCATAATTTACTAACCATTAAAATACCAAACAAGTAAGTGTGGCCTTAGGGACAAGCATGGCATACCAATCCCTTGAATACACCTAAATAAACATGGAAATACTTGTCCTATGAAGAGATTTATACAATATGGCATCTTCCCTTGACTTGCAATACCCACTTGACATGAAGAAACTAAGATTGAACTACTAGGATTGATTCACCTAGAACATCTTTGACTAATGATGAACACCTTTACACTAGGGAACTACCTAAAGCTAGCCAACCATTAAACTTATTACATCCTTTTGACAAGCATATATAGCACATGTAGTTATAATTTAGAAACTTGGGCAAAAAGATATGTGATAGCTAGACATGTTAGCATTAGGTAAGTGCATGGAAATGGGGGACCAAAAGGGGGTCAAAACTAGCCATTTTTTTTTTCTAAAAGAAGAAAAATTGATCTTGGACAAGTAATCTATGATACCCACAGTCAAAATTTCAAGATGTGACAAGAGCAAGATTAGTAGTGCTCAAAATCTAGTTTCTAAACTACTTTTTTTTTAAATGGTGGAGATTAAGAGGGTCAAATAAGGGGAGCACAGAAAGTGGTCATGTTTTTGTCAAAAAAATATAACATAACGTCAGGTGTGCTCCCCCTAGAATGTTGACCTTTTTTTAGTATTCCATAAATCCCTTTGGTGGAAAGATAGCTAATATCATGTAGTTTATGTCATATTTGTTTTCTATTTTTTAATGAAAATATGATTTTTTATTAAATTTCAAAGTGGACACATCCTAAAAAATAAAACATTGAGTGTGTACCCCCTTAATTTTGAGAAGACTAATCGAAAATCATATGTTTTTGATATGTATAGAATGGAGTCTAGAATACAAAATTGTAATTTGTTTCAAATTTTGATGAGCAGATAAAAAATGACACCAAAAAAGCTATGCACAGATTTTTGGCAAGAAATGAAGACACTACTAAAACTAATATCAAGACCTTAATAATTCTATATTTTTAAATTACATGGTTAGAAAGCTAAAATAGAGCTTCATCTCATAATGGTGTTATTTTTAGAATTTTATCAAAAAATATGGAAATCATGGTCAACATTTGTCTGTTTTTTGTATGAGTTTTATAAAACATGTCTTTGACACCCAAATTGAATGTCTAACCCTTAGGATTGGTAAATTCAAATTTGTAGGTCAAGCCTAATAAAGACATTTTTTATTGGTCTAAATAGGAATGTGAATGCATTATAATGTACTCATATTTTGAAAAATGTGCATGAGCCATAATTCATGCATGTTATAATGTGCACATGTTATGTTTTCCAAAATGTGAGCATGTTTTTAATAATTATGGATTTTATCCATTTTTTTGTTTCCCCAACTTTCTACACTTACCTCACTTACATGTTGTCATAGTTAACATGTTGTTGATGACTACAATAAATGCACTTACCTAGGGAGAAAATATGCCTTGAATCTATTTTTTAAGGTACATAGGCACATAGAAAGTTCCTCTCATTAATGCAAATGCCATCTTGAATCAAAATCATAGGCATGTGACAATAGGGGAAACACTTATACATCATAAAAACCACCTTGAGCCATGCTTGACTTACAATTTACAATAAATACATCAACAACCAAGAGGAAGCTACCTATTTATTTTGAAAATCCTTATAATAACTCTATACATCACTCAAAATAAAATCAAAATGTGTTAAAAAAGCACACCAAACTTCAACTCTCTCATCCAATAGAGATATGTCACAAAAGATTTGATCAAGGAATTTTTTGGTGGCAATTTGTTGCTAATGTGTGAAAAATTGGATTTTGGGGTCTTGAGATGAATTGAACTATTATAGTGGCATATGTCTTCCCCAATTTTGAGTCTATTTCTATTTATGAGGCATTAGTTCATCCTAGAAAATATTTTTTAATATCTTCAAATAGCATTAGATCAATGTGCTATTTAATGTAGTTTGGTCCAAATCACTTGGATGTTATAGAAGCAATTTTAATGTGGGTCTAGTCACCTATCATTTAAATTTTTATTTTTCAAAAGTATGGTTCAATCACCTACCTTTTTACATTGATTAAGGGAAAAGGGTGGTGATCACCAGTGAAATTATAGGTAATTAAGGCAAAGGATGTTGTGATCACGCTAATGAAATTATATGCAATTAAGGGTAAAGGGTGGTGGGATCACCAATAAAATCATAAACAATTAAGGGAAAAGGGTGGTAGGACCACTAATGAAATTATAGGCAATTAAGGGTAAAGGGTTGTGTGATTTTCAATAAAATTATAGTGAATTTAGGGAAAAGGTATATAATTGCCATGCAATTATAGGCATTTTAGGATAAATGTGTATTATTTCCATGCAACTGTTGCAAGTATGTGCTTAATTGGTGTTCTCATTGATGTCAACATATCTATGTTGTCATTGATGCCAACTGTGCCCTTATTTTGTTACTTGCTTGTAGATGTTGAGGATATTGAGAAAATTAGCTCATCCAGTAAAAATAGTGAATTACAGTAGAAATAGTGCATTACATGCAGAAGAATAGTCCAAAAGAATGCTCAACATTTCTTGTAGAATGAATATCTTTGCCTGTGGATTGGTAGTTATTTAGAAGCCTATCTGAAGATGTTATATTCCAAGGTTCAACCTTTGAAATGAAGATTTGAGTGAGTTGTGTTCACAGTGTGAAAACTATTTTTTCTATATGTTTGGTGGTGACAGGGAGAAAGTGTTTTTCTCCGCATTAAAGTATTTTGGTCTGCGGTTTTGGAATCAAGTCTGTGATGATGTTAAGTTCCTTCAACTACAATGGTTCATGATTTGGTGGTCCGCAAGCTATCTTTTACTTATGATAGTGGCTGATAGTGTTGTTCTTGTGCTCCAGTTTTAAGAATCTTCTTGACAGATTTACAAGTTAGAGATTCTGTGATTGTTCCTGTAATTACAATGTGCTTTTGAATGTCTCCTGATCATGTTCCTACCTTTGGATTGGTTTGCAAAGAGAAAATTGGATCGCGAATGAAGAATTTTCTTGGCACACCTAGTTCTCTCATCAGTTTTAGCTAACATAGTTGAATTCATTATTTGCAAAGATGCATTGAAGATTGTAGAAGCATGTTGTGGCGTGGAGGATTGTGTTTGTGTTTGACTTTCAAAGATCTTGCATTTTTCATTCTTGAATCAGAGATCATAGCCTTTGTCCACCAATTGTCCAACACTGAGAAGATTGTGCTTCAATCCTTCAACATACAGTACATTACCAGTTTTGTTCTTTCCATCAAAAGAAATAGTTCCCCTACCTCTGATTCTACCAGCAGAATTATCACCAAACTTTACTACTCCTCCGTCACACCTTTCCAAATCTATGAACTTATTTTTGTCACCTGCCATATGGTGAGAGCATCCACTATCAATTACCCAATCATCCTTTTCTTCAACTTGGGCAGCCAGAGCTCTTTCTACAACTTTATGATTGACAGATTCAGAGGGCATTAGATCTTCTACCTTGATGGCAATAAACACCCAATCACTTCCAGATTTGTTTCCTATTTCTGATTCATCATCTATTACTCCTTCTTTATCATCTTCTTCATGAACATAGTAACAATTCTTTTGGAACCTTGATTTGTTAGGATTTGGTCTTGAAAATCTTTCCAGACACTTTGAGGCAAAATGACCAATCTTATTGCAGTTAAAACACTTAAAAGCCAATTTCCCTTCATACTTACCAGATCCTCTTGGTAGTCTTTTTGCAATAAGGGCTTCAAGTTGAATAGTTTCTGCTTCTTCTTCTTCCAGGTCTTTTCTTGCTTTTTCATACCATGATAGTTTCCTTGAAGAGTTCTCTCCTGAATCAAACCTTTGTTTACCTTTTACAAAGGCACTGGATTTGAATGCAGATTCAGTCTTGGGGGGGCATCTCCAAACTCGGTCAATTCAAATGCAGCCAATTTACCAACTAATTGATCTCTTATGACACCTGAATGGGCTCTGAATTCTTCAATGGCAGCAACCTTGTATTTATAAGAAGTAGGAAGGGATCTGAGAACTTTTCCAACAATCTCATCTTCATCCAAGACTCCACCAGCACATCTAATGCCACAAACAAGCTCATTTACTCTTGGCATAAAAGTAGTGATATTTTCATCTTCTCTCATCTTCAGATTTTCAAATTTTCCTTAGCCTTGTACATTTAACATACTTGTCTCCTTCATGTAGAAGTTCCGGTTTTTCCAAAATCTCAAAAGTAGTTCTAGGTCAACAACATTTGTCAGCTTTGAATCAGACAAGGCACTTAGAAGAGCTTCTTTAGTCCGTAGATTATTTTCAGCATCTGTGATTTCATTTGCAATTTTTGGGCCATTCTGTGGAGGAGTATACTTCGTTAAAGCCATGGTCCAGTACTGCATTCCCATACATTGTAAGTGACATTTCATATGACTTTTCCAAAGATTAAAATTGGTTCCATCAAACTTCAGACTATCCTTCTTATAGGACGACATCCTGGATCTCCTCAAGCGGTTAAGCCTTTTTGAGGAACTTGGCTCTGATACCAATTGTCAGATTCAGGACAGACAACTGAGAGGGGGGGTAAATCAGTTGTCCAAAACTTTCTTCCAATTAAACACTTAAGTCCACTTTGTAATTCAGTAGCATAATAATAAATCAATTATGAAACATAATGCATTAGATCAAGAGTAGAAACACATCAACACATAAGACAAAGATTTTGATGTGGAAAACCCGGTTAAGGGAAAAACCACCGGGTGATTAACCCAAGATTGTATTCTCTGTTAGAAGAATAGAAAGAACAAAATGGCACATGCCAATTAGGGTTCACTGCCTGAGCACACTGCTCACAAGAGGCTCACTGGCTACAAGAGACACACTGTCTACAAAATAATAAGTATCACATACTTGAACTGGAGAATAGCATCTTTACCATACTTGAGTCAATTCCATTTAAGCCCAATACTTTTGCTCTGCTTTTCACTCTTCTCTTCGCTACCACACTCTCATCTCCTTAAGACATGCTATGAAATGATTTTACAACTCCTTATTTATACAAGACATCGACTTAGGAATTATCATCCAAGTCGGCATACATAACAGAGCAAATACAATATGACTTATTACAAAAAGGACTTCATGCGGATCAATACACTGTCGGCCACATAGATCTAAGACTTCAATCTTTCTTTGGGAACATGCCATTCTTCACAGGACACCTTCTAGATCATTCGCAGGATATGTAACTTATCCAGTTGGCCAGACTTAAGAAGAACACCATCATCTGGAAGTAATTCTTCAATTGCCAGCTCAATCTTTAATGCAGACCATCAACACAAAATGGACATGATCCAAGCTTTCCTGAATCACCAAGAACATCCACACTACATCTGCTTACTAAAATCCTTATCTCCATCTAAAACTTCAAGAACATAGTTTGTCATCACTGTCACAATGGAATAGATGCTTGTGGACCTCCAGACCACAAACCAATTGAATTGTATATTCACATTGACTTCTTAAACATTTCCTCAAATCCGCAGAATAGGATATTGCATTTCCAGATCTCACCGGACCTATATGTGTCACTCTGTCACTTTTGAGCACCTGTCGGAACCAGTTTTACTTGAGTGACCACAACTTCTTTAGATCTTCATGCGGACCTCTGAAATATTTACTGGATCACTTTAGGACACATATCTACAAACCCTTTGATGCGCATCCTCTGATCTTCATCTTAGCTAGGATCTTTAGCTTACTGTCTTCACTATTCTTCTCAGTTTCTGATTAGGACTAATTTTCTCAATATCCTCAGCACACAGCTCATCCAATCCTTATCATCAATGCAATAGGAGTATGTTGACATCAATGACAACACTGTTTAGGTCCATACTTGCAACAATCTCCCCCTTTGTCATTAATGGCAACATATGATGTGAAAAACTGTTTTAATCATCAAGACAAGAACTTCTCCTTATTGTCACAACTTCTCTTCCTTTCCTACTCCCCTTTTGATCAACAACCACTTGTTTTTCACATGTCTTCTCTCCCCCTTTGACATCAATGGCAAAGGGCACATACTTGCAATTCCACCACTTCAGAATCATACCAGCTGCTCCCCCTGAGTAGCAACTCCCCATCATCAATCTGGACCACAAGATATGACTATGATATCCACCGGACTAATGCACATCAGTGCATCTTAGTTCATCACCGGAGGGGTAATAGCCCCTAACTTCTCCCTAAGATACTCAAAAGAGTCCTTATGTAGAGGTTTGGTAAAGATATCTGCAATCTGATCCTTGGAAGGCACAAACTCCAATCTGACTTCATTCTTGTTCACTTGCTCTCTCAAAAAGTGAAACTTGATGGATATGTGTTTAGTCTTTGAATGCAACACTAGATTCTTAGATATATTTGTTGCACTAGAATTATCACAGAAGATTGTGATAGGCTCCTCATACTCCACTCTTATGTCTCTTAGCATTTTCTTCATCCACAAAACTTGAGTGCAACTACCTGCTGCTGCAATGTATTCTGCTTCTACAGTGGATAGAGAAATTGTCTCTTGTTTCTTACTCAGCCAAGAAACCAATCTCTTCCCCAAAAAGAATGCTCCACCACTGGTACTCTTCCAGTCATCCACATCTCTAGCCCAATCCGTATCTGTGTATGTATGAAGAGAGAAATTATGATCTCTAGGATACCACAAACCATACTCAACTGTTCCTTTTAGATACCTAAAAATCTTCTTGATTGCCATGACATGAGATTCTCTAGGATCATCTTGGAATCTAGCAACAAGACCAACATCATTCATAATATCAGGTCTAGTTTGAGTGAGATACAACAATCCTCCAATCATTGACCTGTACTTTTTCTGATCAATCTTAGGAGAGTCATCATCTTTGCTCAATTTACATCCGGATGCCATGGGAGTACTCATTGGTTTTGACTCTTCCATCCCAAATTTTTTCAACAATTCTTTCACATATTTGGTTTGAGAAATGAAGATTCCTTTCTTAGTTTGAATGATTTGTAGACCCAAGAAGAAATTCATTTCCCCAAGCATGGACATCTCAAACTCACTTTTCATTTGATTTGCAAAGGTTTTGCACATACTATCTCTTCCTCCAAAAATGATATCATCAACAAATACTTCAACAATCAAGATATTTTCATGATCAATTTTGAAGTACAAATTACTGTCAGTAGTACCTTTGTTAAAACCAATCTTCAAAAGATGCTTATCCAATCTTTCATACAGGCTCTTGGGGCTTGCTTGGGTCCATACAGTGCTTTCTTCAACTTGCAAACCATATCACCATGGTCAGACAATTGAAATCCATCTGGTTGCTCAATGTATACTTCTTCCAAATCACCATTCAGGAAGGTAGACTTGACATCCATCTACTAGACTTTGAAATCCTTGAAGGCTGCAAAAGTAAGAAATAATCTGACTGCTTCAATTCTTGCCACCGGAGCAAAAGTTTCTTCAAAATCAACTCCTTCTATTTAAGAGTAACCCTTGCAGACCAATCTGGCTTTATTTCTGATTACTTCACCAACTTCATATAGTTTATTCTGGAAGACCCATTTGGTTCCAATCACATTCTTGTTTTTAGGTTTGGGAACAAGCTCCCATGTGTGATTCTTCTCAATTTGCATTAGTTCTTCCTCCATTGCCTTAGTCCAGTTTTCATCATTGCAAGCTTCATTCACTGTCCTAGGTTCAACTTTTGAAATCAAACAATACTCTTTTGAATCTTGAGCAATCCTTCTTGTTTGTACACCTTTGCTTTTGTCACCTATAATCTAATCTTCAGAGTGATTCAGTTTTACATACCTGGGAGCTTTGGGAGTTTCTTGCACTTCTGATTCTTAAATAGGTTCATTCAAACTTATCTCTTCTTCCTAATTTACCAGATCAGTTTGAATCTAAATTTCAGAGGGAGCTTGCACTTCTTGAACAAAAACATCATTTTGATCATCTTCATCATATTCATAAAACCTTGAGGGTTTCTCAATTCCTTCATCAACCTTCACATTTGTACTTTCCACAATCTTCCTTAGTCTCTTGTTATAACACCGGTATGCTTTGCTTTGGGTAGAATAACCCAAGAATATTCCTTCATCACTTCTAGCATCAAATTTTCCTAGATCTTCATCTCTTTTAATGTAACATTTGATACCAAAGACTTTGAAATACCTCACAGTAGGAGTGATGCCAAACCAGAGCTCATAAGGAGTCTTACCGGTATTGCTTCTAATTTGTACTCGATTGAGAGTATAGACTGTAGTGCTGATAGCTTCTCTCCAATAGATTTGAGGAACATTTGCTTCCATCATCATGGTCCTAGATGCTTCCTAGATGGTCCAGTTCTTTCTCTCCACTACTCCATTCTGTTGTGGAGTCCTAGGAGCAGACAACTGTCTCTTTATTCCATGTTTCTCATAGAATTCTATGAACTCACCGGATGTGAATTCTCCACCTCTATCAGACCTCAGACATTTTAATTTTAATCTAGTTTCATTCTCTACCATAGCCTTGAATATTTTGAATTTCTCAAGAGCTTCTGATTTCTCTTTCAGAAAAGTAACCCACATGATCCGGGAATGGTCATCAATTAATAACATGAAGTATCTCTCACCTTGCACACTCCTTATTCTTGCTAGACCACATAAATCAGTATGGACTAAGTCCAATAATCTGGTAGAAGATTGTTCCTTGCTTTTGAATGAGACTCTGCTTTGTTTCCCCAACTGACATTCTTTGCACAAACTATTTGTAGGTTTCACTAGTTTTGGAAGATCTCTTACAGCCTGAGTGTTGCTTATCTTAATGATATTATCAAAATTCACATGACACATCCTCTTATGCCATAACCAACTTTGATCAATTTGCACAAATAGACAACTTTTACTAGTACCAACTAAATGGAAGATATTACTTTTTGTTTGAGTGCCGGATGCAATCTCTATTATGAAACTTTCAAAAATCTTGCATTTTCTATTCTTGAATCAGAGATCATAGCTTTTGTCCACCAACTGTCCAACACTGAGAAGATTGTGCTTCAATCCTTCAACATATAGTACATTACCAGTTTTGTTCTTTCCATCAAAAGAAATAGTTCCCCTACCTCTAATTCTACCAGCAAAATTATCACCAAACTTTACTACTCCTCCATACCTTTCCAAATCTATGAATTTATTTTTGTCACCTGTCATATGGTGAGAGCATCCACTGTCAATGATCCAATCATCCTTTTCTTCAACTTGGGAAGCCAGAGCTCTTTCTACAACTTTATGATTGACAGATTTAGAGGGTATTGGATCTTGTTCCTTGATGACAATAAACACCCAATCACTTCCGGATGTGTTTCCTATTTTTGATTCATCATTTGTTACTCCTTCATTATCATCTTCTTCATGAACATAGTAACAATTCTTTTGGAACCTTGATTTGTTAGGATTTGGTCTTGAAAATCTTTCCAGACACTTTGAGGCAAAATGACCAATCTTATTGCAGTTAAAACACTTAAAAGCCAATTTCCCTTCATACTTACTAGATCCTCTTGGCAGTCTTTTTGCAATAAGGGCTTCAAGTTGAGCAGTTTCTGCTTCTTCTTCCAGGTCTTTTCTTGTTTTTTCTTACCATGATAGTTTCCTTGAAGAGTTCTCTCCTAGATCAAACCTTTGTTTACCTTTTACGAAGGCAATGGCTTTAAATGCAGATTCAGTCTTGGGGGGGGGCATCTCCAAACTCGGTCAATTCAAATGCAGCCAATTTACCAACTAATTGATCTCTTGTGACACCTGAATGGGCTTCAAATTCTTCAATGGTAGCAACCTTGTATTTATAAGAAGCAGGAAGGGATCTGAGAACTTTTGCAACAATCTCATCTTCATCTAAGACTCCACTAGCACATCTAATGCCACAAACAAG
This sequence comes from Cunninghamia lanceolata, assembly GCA_027924645.1. NCBI lineage: Eukaryota > Viridiplantae > Streptophyta > Pinopsida > Cupressales > Cupressaceae > Cunninghamia > Cunninghamia lanceolata. The sequence continues at coordinate 1,146,507 of BSBN01000143.1, read as the reverse complement.
GTCATTTACTCTTGGCATAAAAGTAGTGATATTTTCATCTTCTCTCATCTTCAGATTTTCAAATTTTCCTTTCAGACTCTATAGCCTTGCACATTTAACATACTTGTCTCCTTCATGCAGAAGTTCCAGTTTTTCCAAAATCTCAAAAGTAGTTTCTAGGTCAACAACATTTGTCAGCTCTGAATCAGACAAGGCACTTAGAAGAGCTTCTTTAGTCCGTAGATTGTTTTCAGCATCTGTGATTTCATTTGCGGTTTTCGAGCCATTATGTGGAGGAGTATACTTTGTTGAAGCCATGGGCCAATACTACATTCCCATACATTGTAAGTGACATTTCATGCGACTTTTCCAAAGATTAAAATTGGTTCCATCAAACTTCGGACTATCCTTCTTGTAAGACGACATCCTGGATCTCCTCAAGCGGTTAAGCCTTTTTTAGGAACTTGGCTTTGATACCAATTGTGAGATTCATGACAGACAACTGAGAGGGGGGGTGAATCAGTTGTCCAAAACTTTCTTCCAATTAAACACTTAAGTCCACTTTGTAATTCAGTAGCATAATAATAAATCAATTATGAAACATAATGCATTAGATCAAGAGTAGAAACACATCAACACATAAGACATCAAGATTTTGAGGTGGAAAACCCAGTTAAGGGAAAAACCATGGAGTGATTAACCCAAGATTGTATTCTCTGTTAGAAGAATAGAAAGAACAAAATGGCACATGCCAATTAGGGCTCACTGCCTGAGCACACTACTCACAAGAGGCTCACTGCCTACAAGAGACATACTATCTACAAAATAATAAGTATCACATACTTGAACTGGAGAATAGCATCTTCACCATGCTTGAGTTAGTTCCATTTAATCCCAATACTTGTACTCTACTTTTCACTCTTCTCTTCGCTACCACACTCTCATCTCCTCAAGACATGCTATGAAATGATTTTACAACTCCTTATTTATACAAGATATCAACTTAGGAATTATCATCCAAGTCGGCATACATAACAGAGAAAATACAATATGACTTATTAAAAAAAGGACTTCACGCAGATCAACACACTATTGGCCACACAGATCTGAGACTTCAATCTTTCTTTGGGAACATGCCATTCTTCACAGGACACCTTCCAGATCATCTACAGGATATGTAACTCATCCGGTCAGTTAGACTTAAGAAGAACACCATCATTCGGAAGTAATTCTTCAATTGCCAACTCAATCTTTAATGCGGACCATCAACACGAACTAGACACGATCCAAGGACCTCCACAAGCTTACCTGAATCACCAAGAACATCCACACTACATCTGCTTACTAAAATCCTTATCTCCTTCATCCGGAACCTCAAGAACATAGTCTGCCATCACTATCACAATGGAATAGATTGTTGACTCTAGGGCATACAACTGAGAGGGGGGGTGAATCAGTTGTATAAAATCTTGCTTATCTTTTTCAAACACTTGATTCGTCTTGTTAGTTAACAGCATATCAATTAATCATCCATGAAAGTAAAATGCACAAGCTCAAGAGCAGATAAACATCAACACATTGAACACCAAGATTTTGACGTGGAAAACCCAGTTAAGGGAAAAAACCACAGGGTGATTAACCCAAGGATTATTCTCTGTTAAAAGAATAAGAAAAGGAATGGCACTTGCCAATTAGGGCTCACTGCCCGAGCACACTGCTCACAAAGAGGCCCACTGCCTACAAGGAGACACACTGTCTACAAAGTGATAAGAATCACAGTCTTGAACCTGAGAATGACATCTTTACCATGTCCGGATTAGTTCCATTTAAGCCCAAAACCTCTGCTCTGCCTTTCGCACTTCTCTTCGCTACACCACTCTCATCCACACAATCCACACTTCAAAATGAACTCACAAACCTTTATTTATACAAGACATCGACTTAGGAACAATCATCTAAGTCGGCAATCAACCATAAGAATATCTGCAAGATGAATAACACATCCGGTCAGCCACCACAAGAACATTCGCAGGATGAACAACTCATCCGGTCGGCTAGTCGGAACAAGAACTTCATCCAGAAGAATATCTTCAATTCTGGGCTGTACTATCAATGCGGACCAACAACACAACCTCAACATGATCCAAGAACCTTCACAAGCCTGCCTGAATGACCAGGTACATCTGCACTTTCTCTACGTACTGGAATCTCTTCTCTTCCTGATCCGGAACTTCAAGAACATAGTCTGTCGCCACTGTCACAATGCAAAAGGTACTTCCAGACCTCCAAATCATACACAGCTCGAGATGACACATCACAAGGACATCCCAAACACTCCTTCCAATCCACAGATTAGGATTATACAATTTCGGACCTCACCGGACCTTTCTGTGATCCTCTGTCACCTCTGAACACTTACCGGAACCGGTTCCACACCGACAGCCACAACCCCTTCCGATCTTCATGCGGACCTCTGAAATCTTAACTGAAGCATCTCAAGACTCATATCTACAAACCCTTTAATCCGCATCCTCTGGTTCACATCCTATACAATACATTTGTCTTCTTCTCATCACTGTTCTTCACTGTTCCTGACTGAGGCTAATTTTCTCAATATCCTCAGCACACTGGTCATCGAATCCTTCTTGTTAATGCAATATGAGTATGTTGACATCAATGACAACATTGGTTCACCTCATACTTGCAACAATCTCCCCCTTTGTCATTGATGGCAACATATGATGGGAAAAACCATCAAGACAAGAACTTCTCCTTTCTGTCACAACTCCCCCTATCAGCAACATGTCTTCTCCACATTTACTGCTCCCCCTTTGATCATTAGCTACTTGTTTTTCAAATGTCTTCTCTTCCCCTTTGACATCAATGGCAAAGGGCTCATACTTGCAATTTTAACACATCAGAGTCATACCAGCTGCTCCCCCTTAGTAGCAGCTCCCCATCATCAATCCGGATCACAAGATATGACTGTGATATCCACCGGATTGATGCATATCAGTGCATCCTAGTTCATCACCGGAGGGGCCATGACCCGTAACTTCTCCCAGAGATATTCAAAAGAGTCCTTGGGAAGAGGTTTAGTAAAGATATCTGCAATCTGATCCTTGGAGGGAACATACTCCAACCTGACTTCTTCCTTGTTCACTTGTTCTCTCAAAAAGTGAAATTTGATAGATATGTGCTTAGTCTTAGAGTGCAATACCGGATTCTTGGAAATATTAATTGCACTTAAATTATCATAGAAAATTGTGATAGGCTCCTCATTTTCAACTTTAATGTCTCTTAGCATCTGCTTCATCCATAAGATTTGAGTGCAACTACCTACTGCTGCAATGTATTCTGCTTCAGTTGTAGACAGAGATATTACATCTTGTTTCTTGCTTAGCCAAGAGGCCAATCTCTTCCCCAAAAAGAATGCTCCACCACTGGTGCTCTTCCGGTCATCCACAACTCCTGCCCAATCTGCATTTGTGTAAGCATGAAGAGAGAAATCTGGATCTCTAGGGTACCATAGACCATACTCAGCTGTTCCTTTCAAGTACCTAAAAATTCTTTTGATTGCCATAACATGAGATTCTCTAGGATCAGCCTGAAATCTTGCCACAAGACCAACAGCCTGCATTATATCTGGTCTGGTCTGAGTGAGATACAACAATCCACCAATCATTGATCTATACTTTGTCTGATCTGCCTTTGGAGAGTCATCATCTTTGCTCAACTTACATCCGGTTGCCATGGGAGTGTTCATTGGCTTTGAATCTTCCATACCAAATTTCCTTAACAATTCTTTCACATATTTGGTCTGAGAAATGAAGATCCCTTTCTTTGTTTGAGTAATTTGCAGACCCAAGAAGAAATTCATTTCACCAAGCATAGACATTTCAAACTCACTTTTCATCTGATTTGCAAAAGTTTTGCACATACTATCTCTTCCTCCAAAAATGATATCATCCACAAACACTTCAACAATCAAAATGTTTTCATGATCAATTTTGAAATATAAGTTACTGTCAGCAGTACCTTTGCTGAATCCAATCTGCACAAGATGCTTATCCAACCTTTCATACCAAGCTCTTGGGGCTTGTTTTAATCCATACAATGCTTTTTTTAACTTGCAGACCATATCATCATTGTCAGACAATTGAAATCCATCCGGTTGTTCAATGTAAACTTCTTCTTCCAGATCACCATTTAGGAAGGCAGACTTGACATCCATCTGATATACCTTGAAGTCTTTAAAGGCAGCAAATGCAAGAAATAATCTAACTGCTTCAATTCTTGCCACCGGAGCAAAGGTCTCTTCAAAATCAATTCCTTCTATTTGAGAGTAGCCTTTGCAGACCAATCTAGCTTTGTTTCTGATTACTTCACCAGCTTCATTTAATTTGTTCCGGAAGACCCATTTGGTTCCAATCACATTCCTGTCTCTAGGTCTGGGAACAAGATCCCAAGTATGATTTTTCTCAATTTGCATTAATTCATCTTTCATTGCTTTGGTCCAGTTTTCATCATTGCAGGCTTCATTTACTGTTTTAGGTTCAATCTTTGAAATCAGACAACATTCATCCTAATATTGAGCAACATTCCTTCTAGTTTGCACACCTTTGCTTCTGTCACTTATGATCTGATCTTCAGAGTGGTTCAGTGTTACATACCTAGGAATTTTGGGAGTATCCTGCACTGCTGCTTCTTGATCAGGCTCATTCAAACCTATCTCTTCTTCCTGATTTACCGGATCAGGCTGACTCTGACTTACCGGAGAGGATTGAGTTCCTTGAACCTGAACACCATCTTGGTCATCTTCATCAAACTCATAAAATCTTGAGGGCTTCTCAATTCCTTCATCAACTTTCACATTAGTGCTTTCTATCATCTTCCTCAGTCTCTTATTGTAACACCGGTATGCTTTGCTTTGAGTGGAGTAACCCAAGAAAATTCCTTCATCACTTCTAGCATCAAACTTTCCTAGATCTTCATCTCTTTTAATATAACACTTGCTACCAAATACTCTGAAGTATTTCACAGTAGGAGTGATGCCAAACCAGAGTTCATAGGGGGTCTTACCAGTATTGTTTCTGATTTGAACTCGATTTAGAGTGTAGACTGCAGTGCTGATAGCTTCTTTCCAGAATATCTGAGGAACATTTACTTCCAACATCATTGTCCTAGCAGCTTCCTGGATGGTCTAGTTCTTTCTTTCAACTACTCCATTCTGCTGTGGAGTCCTAGGAGCAGACAATTATCTCCTTATACCCTGCTTCTCACAAAAGTCAATGAACTCACCAGATGTAAATTCACCACCTCTATCAGACCTTAGACACTTCAGTTTCAATCCGGTTTGATTCTCTACCATAGCTTTGAAGATTTTGAACTTCTCAAATGCTTCTAATTTTTCTTTTAGGAAGGTAACCCACATCATCCGGGAATGGTCATCAATTAACAACATGAAATATCTATCACCTTGCAGACTCTTGATTCTTGTCGGACCACAGAGATCAGTATGTATCAATTCCAACAATCCGGTAGAGGACTGATCTTTGCTTTTGAAGGAGACTCTGCTTTGTTTACCTAGCTGACATTCTTTGCACAAACTATTTGTAGGTTTCATCAATTTTGGAAGATCTCTTACAGCCTGAGTATTGCTTATCTTGATGATGTTATCAAAATTTACATGACACATTCTTCTATGCCATAACCAACTCTGATCAATTTGAACAAACAGACAACTTTTATTTGAACCAACTAGATGAAAGATATTACCTTTTGTCTGAGTACCGGATGCAATTTCAGTTCCGGGGCTTGTAAAGATTCTGCATTTTCCATTCTTAAACCGGAGATCATAGCCTTTGTCTACTAACTGACCAACACTGAGAAGATTGTGCTTCAATCCTTCAACATATAGTACATTACTTGTTTTGCTCTTTCCATCAAAGGAAATAGTTCCCCTACCTCTGATTCTACCAGCAGAATTGTCACCAAACTTTACCATTCCTCCTTCATACCTTTCCAAATCCAAGAACTTATCCTTGTCACCAGTCATATGGTGAGAACATCCACTGTCAATAACCCAATCATCCTTTTCTTCCACTTGAGCAACCAAAGCTTTTTCAACAACTTTGTGATTGACAGATTCAGAGAGTATTGAATCTTCTTCCTTGATGGCAATAAACACCCATTCATTTCTGGATTTGCTTCCTAGTTCTGATTCATCATCTGTTACTCCTTCATTGTCATCTTCTTCATGAACATAATAGCACTTCTTTTGAAGCCTTTGTCTATTAGTATTAGTCCTTGCAGATCTTTCCAGACATCTTGAAGCAAAATGACCAATCTTATTGCAGTTAAAGCACTTAAAGGGCAGTTTTCCTTCATACTTACCAGATCCTCTTGGTAGTCTTTTTGCAATGAGGGCTTCAAGTTGAGCTGTTTCTGCTTCTTCTTCTTCCATGTCTCTTCTTGCTTGATCATACCATGACATCTTCCTTGAAGAGTTTTCTCCCGGATCAAATCTATGTTTGCCTTTCACATAGGCACTGGCTTTGAAAGCAGATTCAGTCTTGGGAGGATCATCTCCAAACTCGGTCATTTCAAATGCAGCTAGCTTGCCAGCCAATTGTTCTCTTGTGACAGTTGTGTGGGCTCTGAATTCATCAATTGCAGCAACCTTGATTTTGTAGGCAGCAGGAAGGGATCTGAGGATTTTGCAAACAATCTCATTTTCATCCAGAGTTCCACCAGCATTTCTAATTCCACACACAAGTTCATTCACTCTTGGCATAAAAGTAGTGATGTTTTCGTCATCTCTCATCTTCAATCTTTCAAATTTCCCTTTCAGACTTTGCAACCTTGCACTCTTGACAAACTCATCTCCCTCATATAGAAGTTCCAGTTTAGTCAGGATCTCATATGCAGTTGGTAGGTCAATAACATTTGAGAGATCTGAGTCATTCAATGCGCTTAGAAGAGCTTCCTTGGTCTGCAGATTGTTTTCAGCATCTGTGATTTCATTCAGAGTTGTCAGACCACCTTGTGGAGGTACATATGGTTTTGAAACCATGGCCAAGTATGCTTTTCCCATACATTCCAAGTGACATTTCATGCGACCCTTCCAGAGAGTGAAATTGGTTCCATCGAACATCAGACTATCCTTTTTGTATGACGACATCCTGGATCTCCTCAAGCGGTTAAGCTCCTTTCAGAGGAACTTGGCTTTGATACCAATTGTTGACTCTAGGGCATACAACTGAGAGGGGGGGGTGAATCAGTTGTATAAAATCTTGCTTATCTTTTTCAAACACTTGATTCGTCTTGTTAGTTAACAACATATCAATTAATCATCCATGAAAGTAAAATGCACAAGCTCAAGAGAAGATAAACATCAACACATTGAACACCAAGATTTTGACGTGGAAAACCCGGTTAGGGGAAAAAACCACAGGGTGATTAACCCAATGATTATTCTCTGTTAAAAGAATAAGAAAAGGAATGGCACTTTCCAATTAGGGCTCACTGCCTGAGCACACTACTCACAAAGAGGCCAACTACCTACAAGGAGAGACACTGTCTACAAAGTGATAAGAATCATAGTCTTGAACTTGAGAATGACATCTTTACCATGTCTGGATCAGTTCCATTTAAGCCCAAAACCTCTGCTCTGCCTTTCGCACTTCTCTTCGCTACACCACTCTCATCCACACAATCCACACTTCAAAATGAACTCACAAACCTTTATTTATACAAGACATCGACTTAGGAACAATCATCTAAGTCAGCAATCAACCATAAGAATATCCGCAAGATGAATAATACATCCGATCAGCCACCACAAGAACATTCGTAGGATGAACAACTCATCCGGTCGGCTAGTCGGAACAAGAACTTCATCCGGAAGAATATCTTCAATTCTGGGCTCTACTATCAATGCGGACCAACAACACAACCTCAACATGATCCAAGAACCTTCATAAGCCTGCCTGAATGACCAGGTACATCCGCACTTTCTCTACGTACTGGAATCTCTTCTCTTCCTGATCCGAAACTTCAAGAACATAGTCTGTCGCCACTGTCACAATGCAAAAGGTACTTCCGGACCTCTAAATCATACACATCACAAGGACATCCCAAACACTCCTTCCAATCCGCAGATTAGGATTATACAATTTCGGACCTCACCGGACCTTTCTGTGATCCTCTGTCACCTCTGAACACTTGCCGGAACCGGTTCCACACTGACAGCCACAACTCCTTCTGATCTTCATGTGGACCTCTGAAATCTTAACTGAAGCATCTCAAGACTCATATCTACAAACCCTTTAATCCGCATCCTCCAGTTCACATCCTATACAATACATTTGTCTTCTTCTCATCACTGTTCTTCACTGTTCCTGACTGAGGCTAATTTTCTCAATATCCTCAGCACACTGGTCATCGAATCCTTCTTGTTAATGCAATATGAGTATGTTGACATCAATGACAACACTGGTTCACCTCATACTTGCAACATAGATGCTTGTAGACCTCTAGACCACGAACCAATTGAGTTGTCTATTCATATTGACTTCCTAAACATTCCCTCAAATCCACAGAATAGGATATTGCATTTTTAGATCTCATCGGACCTATCTGTGTCACTCTGTCACTTTTGAGTACCTACCGAAACCAGTTTTACTTGAGCAACCAAAACTTCTTTAGATCTTCATGCGGACCTCTAAAATCTTTCTGGATCACTTTAAGACACATATCTACAAACCCTTTGATGTGCATCCTCTGATCTTCATCTTAACTAGGATCTTTAGCTTACTGTCTTCACTGTTCTTCTCTGTTTCTGATTAGGACTAATTTTCTTAATATCCTCAGCACACAGCTCATCCAATCTTTATCATCAATGCAACAGGAGTATGTTGACATCAATGACAACACCATTTAGGCCCATACTTGCAAGACTTTTAGATGTCTCCTAATCATGTTCCTACCTTTGGATTGGTCTGCAAAGAGAAAATTGGATCGTGAATGAAGAATTTTCTTGGCAGACCTAGTGCTCTCATCAGTTTTAGTTGACCTAGTTGAATTCATTATTTGTAGAGATGCATTGAAGATTGTAGAAGCGTGTTGTGGCATGGAGGATTGTGTTTGAGTCCTAGCTAAAGCGTGGCATGATCCACATGTTGGTAAGAGACACTACTTCACATGACAGGTGTTGTCATTGATGGCAACTAAGACTATTCCACTCATCTGCATAACATAATTTGTTCATACCTGAAGTCAGAATCCAAATTTATCTAAGTCTGTGTAGCCAGAAATAGAGCATGTGACAGGGTCTAGTATCTTGGTTCAGATCTCTCCGGTGATAAATCAAAGTATGCCATGGATCTGAAGGAGTCATAAGGATTGTCAGAGCAATCTAAATCTAGAATTTTAACCTCCAGTGATGAAGGATTCAATAGTTATTTGCATCTGAGTATGGGGTTACAATTCGATAGTGCACACAATAGAAGAATAGGCTGACCCTGTAATTGATCTTGGTTCCAAATGAATGGAAGTTGTTAGTTGGACAATTTGTGATGATTAGTGATAGTAGCTGACATGATTGATGATTTGTGAATGATAGTTTTGGTCCGCATTACAAGTTATGCATGGATTTAGCTGATAGAGCAGAGTCTTCAACAAAGTTCTAAGTGTTCTTGAAGCTGAATGAAATGTGATTGAATATCATGATGCGGATATATAAAGCCGATGGATTTAAGTGAGTTGTGTGTGTGTTGCGACTATGGAATAAGTACGAAAAGGGCAGAGATCTAAGGTTTAGATGTTAGTAGAATAGTAAATAGGGCAGAGTGAGGATGAAGTGTATCAAGTCAGTATTTTATGCTTAACCAGAACTGAATCCTTGCATTGTAGATGCTAATTATCAGTTCAACCTCATTGTAATCTTCTTTCTATAGGTGGTCAACCTTCTGTAGACAGTGAGCTTGACTACATGTGCATTCCCAATTGTAATACTTTTAACAGAGTATAAGCTTTGTGGGTTAACCCCCACCGTGGTTTTTCCCTTAACCAGGTTTCCACGTTAAAATCTTGGTGTCAAGTGTGTTTCTTATGTTTATGCTCATGTGTTATTAATTCTTGCTTTAATATTTACATCATTAATCTGATAGTAAGTTGATAATGAAGGTTAAAAGCAAAAAAAGTTTAATATTGTGTGACAACTAATTCACCCCCCTCTCAGTTGTCTGGTCTAATTCCAAAAATTGGTATTAGAGCAAGGTTCCTTTGAAAAGGTTTAACAGCTTGAGGAAGACTTGAGAAGGCAGTAAAATGGATGAATATAACCTCCAAGGGCAACTTAATCTCACTTTAGAAGATCTTGAGCAGTCTAGAGCATAAGTCCAAGAGCTGCAAGAGAACCTTAAAAATGCTAAAGACTTCATTGAGACCTTAAAAGAAAAATTGAGCAAATCTAATGAGAAGAGGAAGGAACAACCTATTCAACTGGGAAATCATTATGAAAACAACAACAAGGATGAGGCTCTGAAAGAGAAGACAAAGGAATTTGAGAAGTTAGCCAAAGAAGTTGTTATCCTTAAACATGAGATGGAATTCGGGGTGATGAGGCTAACCAAAGAAATTGAAGATAGAAAGAAAATTGAAGAAGACCTGAATCAAAATCTAAAAGAAAGAACTGAAGAATGCTATAGATTGGATGGAATAGCTAGCCTCCTAGAGTCTAATCTACAAGAAAGCAGAGACAATGAGATAGAACTTGAAAGGCAAATTGTCATTCTCAGACATGACCTAGAAGTTGCAAATGAATACAAGGAGAAGTTCAAGTTAGCTCAGCTAAACTTAAAGCACTGCTTGAAGGATAGAAAAAGGCTGATGACAAGCATGGTCTTGGATATGAGAAAGGTGAAGGATCTGGATCTAGACAAAGATATTTTCAACCAAGGAATGGGAAAAACAGACCTAGAAGACCTCCGGTAAGATAGCCTAATGCTCAAAGATATCCATCATTCAATGGAAATTGTTTTAATTGTAATAAATTTAGTCATAGAACTACTTAGTGCAGAAGAAAAGTAAATCAAAATGGTCCATCCGTCTTTGGTCACTGCTTCAAGTGTAAGAGGTATGGTCATAGATCAAATGAATGCAAAAGTATGATAATGAATAACTCTAGAGAAAATGGCAACTCTTTCAATGGTTACTGCTTTACTTGCAATGGATTTGGACACATGGCTAATCAGTGTAGATCAAGAGGAAATCAAGTATATAAGAAAAGAAATGTTGTATGCTTTAATTGCAATAGATCTAGTCATATTGCAAGATTCTGCAGAAGTAGGAATAATGAAAGAAGAGGTTCGGTGAACAGAAAACTGGATGAGCAGAGACAAGACAAAGGCAAGGGCAAAATTGATGTGAATGAGATCCAGAATGAAATGAACAAGACATGGGTCAAGAAAACAATTGAGAACAATAGTAATGAGTCTGCACTGGAATCCAGTGTTGATAATTCCTCTAGGAATTGAGTTTGGAGCTTTGGCTCAGGGGGAGCTGCATTGAAAATCAAATTCCCCCATCTAGTAAGTGGGTGCCTAGATTTGACACAATGAGAGAAGATATTTTGAATTGTTTCAAAACTTTTGGAAGGATTTCTGGAAGAAAAGATGTTGATATGGAAATTTGTGGAGTGATTCATGAAGAACTGTTCAAGAAACTGAGTAACCGGATGAAGTTAGGGTAGAGCATTTATTACAAAGGCAAATTAGGTTTTACGGAGCATAAAAAGGTGTTCACTCCTCATTTGAACCACTTTGTACTCGAAGAAAGCAAGAAAAATCGTGTTTGAGCTAAGATTACAAGGAATTGAAGTGCGATTGAAGAATTTATCCATCAACCCTAATCTTGTGAAAAAGGTATTTATCTGTAAAGCTTTGAACTTATAATCTTTTTATAATGGATACACCTTTGGTTGTTGACATTACTGAAAGGCCTCGACCCAAATTTAAGAAACATCCATACAAATCTATAGAAGTCGACCCATTAGGTGCATTTTCAAGTGTTCTGTATGGTGTGTTACATACTTAAGATATTAGGGTTTATATTCATGCAAAAATAGATGAATTTGGGGACTCAAGGTATGTAGATTTGTTTGAGAGTTATCTCAGAGATGAAAATCACAACCTTAAACCAGAGTATAAGGCACTACTTTCAATAAACATTTTATTTAAATTATGGGGTTTCCAACATTCGATGAAGATGAGGGGGTCCAGTATGTTTTGAGTTGGATGCATGATGAATTCATATGGCTATTAAAATCATTCCAGATTACCAAGGATGTTATTTGAATTGTGACTAGGTTAAACTCAACTGGTGGATTACCCATGTTGAAATCTGTGAAAAACCAAATTGTTACCGACCAGTGCAAAGTTTGACAAGAGGGCAATGACCATAAATGACATTATAGAATTGGATGTGAAGTTTGCTTCCATGGTGATTGGCTACAAGATCTATCACTCTAGCAAAGAGAATTCAGTCTTTGGACCAGCACATCAAATGTTGAAGAAGAATGTAGATTATGACCTATGTGAGCTATTAGAGAACCAACTAATTGAAAACTTGAACAAAATCAAGAAAGATAAGAAAAACACTTTTAAATATGGTACAATGGTTCTATGCTTGTTTTTCTACTATATGAATGAAGTACCTAGAGTAAAGGGTGTTCATTGGACTAATGATGAGCCAGCTGCTATTCAAATAAGAGATCATCTTCATAGCATTGGTGATTATAAAGATCAAAAAACTACAATCTGGGGATACTTCAAGAATTTTTGAACAAAGTATGATGCATTCAAGGGAAAGAATCCCTAAATCAATTGTTGAGAAGTAAAAGAATAAAATATGTTTTATGGTTGACACTGATCAGTGCCTAATGGAAGTAGTGGAACCCAGAACTGTTTGGATCATGCCCATGGGGTATGAAGTAGATGGAAAAATCTTGAATATGTATGCTCAACATCTTCTAAGCAATCCAAAAGACACAATAGTTGAGAGATTTGGAACATATGAGGAGATAAGTTTAAAACTGCATACTAAGCTCAGAGAACTTGAAACCAATAGAAAAGTAAGGAAAGAAGTTAAGTAATTGGTCGAGAACCTAGGTCTCACAAAGGAAGCCGTGAGGCAATTCAGGGAAAGAACTAAAAAGACAGAGAAGGAGAAGCAGGATAAGAAACCAGGAAGTGCTCTGGTAGGATCCTCCTCCACATTCAGGACTACTAGAAGCTTTGTTGTTGCCCCTATTCCCCCAAAACCTGCCAATCCTAAAAAATTAGAAGAAAAATCATCAAGAAAAGAAGGGAAAAGAGTAAAAACAAAGGCCACAAGAACCTATAAGAGTACAAAAGTTGATGTAGAAGAAACATATTCAGATGCTGAGGTAAAGGAGTTGAAAGCCTCTAGAACAAAAGTTGCCAAGGTAACTAAGGAGAAGCCCTTCGGAAGCAAAAGAGCAAGCAAAAGGTAGAAGACAGATACATATGTTGAGAAGCCCACACTTTCTGTGGAAGATGTAATAAATTCAATCACTGCGGATGGAAATTTGAAACCCATGACTGAATTCTATGATGAATACAATGATATAGATAAGAGGGTGTTAGAGGAAGCAACTATTAGATATCTGAATATCTATAATAAGGCCCTGATTGAAATAACTTATGAGATCCCTCCAAGTCTTGAAAACATTTTGGAGTTGAGGAAAGAAAATGCAAAAAGAAAGGATATGGAGCTTAGAGAACATGTATTGATAAAACTATGCCCTTAGATCACTCAAGTTCAAATGAATATGATATTCAAAGAAGTGAAGGATGAATTCAAGAGCAAGAAGAGAAAGAACAAACTAATGCTTGGAGAATTGGACCAAATAGTTAAAGAAACACAGGAAATACTTCTATGTGCATTGAAGAGACACAATCTTCCATTTGTTGAGGAGGAGACTGATGATGGGATTGATTCATCAATCCTGGATATTGAAAAGATGAAAACTGATGAGTAGCAAACCAAGGTTGATGACTCCTACGTTCCAGAAGAGGAACAAATAAACAAAGAAGATATAGAGATGGTGGATCAAACTAATGATGTAGGAGATACTCTAGCTTCTCCTGATCATTCCAAAAAAGAAGATAATGTTGAGAATACTGTTGCTACACAAGATCCTTAGGAACAAATTGTAAATAGTGTGGTCAAAGGAAAGAATCTAGTTGTAGATAACACAGAGAAAGGTGAAGTAGAAGAAGAAGTCAAAGATAATGAAGATAAAATAGAAGAAGATGGTGCAAATGTTGATAGTTCTGATACTAAGAAAACTCAAGGAAAGGAAAGTGGTCTAGAAAATGTGGCAAGAGACACTGTAGATGCAATGAAGAGTTTTCTGAGTAAAGAGATGCTAGAGTTTGATGAATGAGAACTGATTCAAGGACCAATCAACCTGGATACTCTCTCTCCGATCCAAATGATGAAAATAACATCTTTCACACAAGCTAAGGCAAGTGAAAAGATATTGAAATCTCACATTGAGGACAGTGAGCTGCTAGGCCTTGCAATTAGAGTATTAGAGAAGATAATGCCAACCCTCCAAAAGAATCCATTTGACTCTCCCTTTGGACATTTGAAGAATCTTGTAAATTCTGTAATTACACATTTTGAGTCTTTTGAGAAGTCTATAGAGATTAAAGTCAAAAATAAATTTTTGGATAGGAAATTTAGTGAAATAAGGAGCCTAATAAGGAATGATAGGATGATACTTGGTATCAGTATAAAGAATATTCAAAATGCTCTAAGTGATGGAGGTGATATATATAAATTTTTTCTATCCTGACCTAAAGTCAGTAAGGATATTGAGAAGAAGATAAAGGAGAAAGAACAAAAATTGTCAAATCTATCTCAAAATTTTGATCCTCTAATAGTTTCTCCTATAAGTCAGGAATGTCAAGTAATCAACTTGACCGATGAAATAAAGAATCTTGTTAAACAAAAAAGCAATATTGCAAAGAGAATGTGTGAGCTCCGGGGATTGATTGCCCCTAAGTTAGAAACAATGTTTAATGCATTATCAGAAGCTCAAATTGTAGTTCAGACAAGTGATCCTTCAAATTTGACAAAGGCAGAAGCATATGCATTTCTTCTATGTGGACATATCTCAATTTTGGATGGCATGAAAAGAAGTTGGGCCTCTAAACTTGAGCAATTGAAAAGTAGTTTTGCAGTTATTCTCAAGTTCATGTAAATATAACTTAATGATTGGGTGTACATATGCGACACTATATACAAAATTTTTAAGATTTTTGGCTTGCGGACCCCATCCTTTGCCATTGATGTCAAAGGGGGAGTGAAGAATAGTGAAAAATGAGGAATCTAACAAAGGCGGAGCTCTGGAATCAATGGAGAGCATAAGAGTATAGAGTAAGGGGGAGTAACACTTAGTCATTTTTCACTAAGTGTTGCCATCAATGCCAAAGGGGGAGATTGTTGGCAAGAGACACTGCTTCGCATGACAGGTGTTGTCATTGATGGAAACTAAGACTATTCCACTCATCCACATAACATAGTTTGTTCATACTAGAAGTTGGAATCAGAATTTATCTAAGTCCGGGTAGCCAGACATAGAGCATGTGACAGGGTCCGGTATCTTGGTCTGGATCTCTCTGGTGGTAAATCAAAGTATGCTGCAGATTTGAAGGAGTCATAAGGATTGTTAGGGCAATCTAAATCCATAATTTTAACCTCTGGTGATGAAGGATTCAAAAGTTATTTGCATATGAGTATGGGGTTACAGTTTGACAGTGCAGACAACACAAGAACAGGCCGACCTTGTAATTGATCTTGGTTCCGGATGAATGGAAGTTGTCAGTTGGACAGTTTGTGATGATCAGTGATAGTGGCTGACATGATTGATGATTTGTGAATGATAGTTTTGGTCCGCATTACAAGTTATGCATGGATTTAGCTGACAGAGCAGAGTCTTCAACAAAGTTCTAAGTGTTCTTGAAGCTAAATGAAAAGTGATTGAATATCATGATGCTGATATATATAGCCAATGGATTTAAGTGATTTGTGTGTGTGTGTTGTGACTATGGAATAAGCACAAAAAGGGCAAAGATCTAAGGTTCAGATGTTAGCAAAATAGTAAACAGGGCAAAGTGAGGATGAAGTGTATCAAGTCAGTATTTTGTGCTTAACCGGAAATGAATCCTTGCATTGGTAGATGCTAATTATTAGTTCAACCTCATTGTAATCTTCTTTCTATAGGTAGTGAGCCTTCTTTTGAGCAGTGAGCTCTGGGTAGTGACTCCAAATGCATGTGCATTCCCAATTGTAATACTTTTAACAGAGTATAATCTTTGTGGGTTAACCCCCATCGTGGTTTTTCCCTTAACCAGGTTTCCACGTCAAAATCTTGGTGTCAAGTGTGTTCCTTATGTTTATGCTCATGTGTTATTTATTCTTGCTTTAATGTTTACATCATTAATCTGATAGTAAGTTGATAATGAAGGTTAAAAGCAAAAAAAGTTTAATACTGTGTGACAACTGATTCACCCCCCCTCTCAGTTGTCTAGTCTAATTCCAACACTGCATACATTCTTACATCTTTTCCTTAGCTAAATTTGTATTAGGTCCAGACCTATTTTATGTATGTATGTAATGCCGACCTTGGAGATTGATCCAACGGTTGATGAATGTAATGCTGACCTTGATGTACATTTCAAGGTTGATGAATTGTATAAAAGTATGTAACAAAGTTGCAAAAAAGAGAGCGTGTTGTGAATATGAAGAGATAAGTGCAAAAATGTGAAGGAGCAGAGTAGAGGAGTCATATTGTGCTTTAATGGAACTGAACCCTAGCATGAAGTAGATGCTATTCAATCAGTTTACCATCTTGGCAGTGAGCCATCCTTCGGTAGTGAGCCATCTTTAGGTAGTGAGCCATTCTTTGCAGTGAGCATTTTGGGCAGTGAGCCTCTATTTTTTGGTATTGCTATAACTCATATTTTTGTGGGCTAACACCCACCGTGGTTTTTCCCTTTTAGGGTTTTCCACGTAAAAATCTGGTGTCTACTGTGTTGAATGTGTGATTTTGATTAAGTTAATGGTTTCATGCTTTCATGGTTAAATCTGATTATGAATAATTAAGTTGTTGATGGTTTGATATGCATGTCAAGCTAAGTTTTTGTGACAACTAATTCAGCCCCCCTCTCAGTTGTCTGGTGTATTTCAACAATTGGTATTAGAGAAAGGTTCCTCTGAAGAAAGCCTAACAACTTGAGGAAGATCTAGGATTTCTTATAAGAAGGAAGCTCCATAGTTTGATGGGACAAATTATGCTCTTTGGAAGGTATGAATGAAAATCCATCTTCTTTGTCTTGGTTATAAAGTATGGAAGGTTGTAGAAACAAAATATACCATGCCTCAAAATGGTTTGATGACTAAAGATGAAATCAAAGAATATGAGTTGAACATAAGAGCCATAGATGCCTTGTTAAGTGCCTTGACTGACACTGAGTTGATTAAAGTCATGGACCTAGAAACTGTAAATGAGGTTTGGGAGAAGTTGAATAAGCTATATGAAGGAGATTATTCTATAAAAGAAGCTAAACTTTAGGGCCTAAAAGCTAAATATGAGAGCTTGAAGATGACTGAAGATGAAAATATTACAGCCTTCATGTAAAGGGTTGATGAACTTGTCAATGGAATAAAAGGAATGGGAGGAACCATTGGTGATAAGGAAGTTGTACTAAAAATTCTTAGATCACTACCAAAGTCCTATAGCCACAAAGTAGTTACTATTGAAGAATTTATGACTGTGAAAACTATTGTCAAAGATCAATTACTTGGAAAGATTACAGCCTTTGAGATGAGAGAATTTGGTGATGCCTTGCCAAAAGTTGAATTAGCTTTTAAAGCCAGCACTTCATAGAAGATTTCCAGAGCTGAGAAATACAAAGTGGTTGATGACTTTGATGAAATTGAAGTTAACTTTTTTGACAGGCTGCAAAGAGGCTCCTATAAGTTCAAAGGTAAATTACCTTTCAAATGTTTCTCTTGTGGTAAAGTAGGTCATTATGCTTCCAGATGTCCTAAAAGAATTGAAAGAAATAACAAAAGATATGAGAGCAGGCCTAGAGTTCCAAATAAATGCTACTATATCAAAGATTTTGATGATGAAGGCGTGACTGATGATGAATCCGATGATGCTAGTACTAGTGCAAATGAATGCCTGTTTATTGCTATTAAAGAAGATCTCATGTCTACTAATTCTGCTAGCTATGTGAAGGAAGAAAAACCAACAGAAGAAAGTGCTTTAGCTATTTAGGTTGAGAAAGATAAGGATGAATGGATTATTGATACTGGATGCTCAGATCACATGACTGGTGACAAAAGTAAGTTTGTAAGTTTCGAAAAGTATGATGGAGGATTGGTTAGGTTTGGAGATAATGCAACTGGTAAGATTTGTGGAAAAGAATCTATTTCATTTGATGGAAAGCATACTGACAATGTTCTATATGTGAAGGGTTTAAACATAATATTTTGAGTGTTGGTCAGATGTGTGATAAAGGATATGATCTAAGATTCAAAGACAATGGGTACAAGATCATGGAAAGCTCCGAAACTGTGATTGCTACCGGTAAGAAGACAAAAGGTAACATCTATCAATTAAGAGGAACTAATGATTACTGTTTACTAGCCCAGACTGATGAAAGTTGGCTATAGCATAGAAGGATGTGTCATATAAACTTTGATAATCTGGTAAAGATAAGTTCAGGTCAGACTGTGAGAGATTTACCAAAACTTGTGAAACCCTCCAATGCAATTTGTAAGGAATGTCAATTGGGAAAGTAGACAAGGACAAGTTTCAAGAGCAAAGAATAATTTTCTACCGATTTGCTGGATCTAGTGCATACAGATCTCTGTGGTCCTACAAGGGTGAGAAGTCTACAAGGTGACAGGTACTTTATGTTGTTTATTGATGATTATTCTAGAATGACTTGGGTTACTTTTCTAAGACAAATCAAAAGCCCTAGAGAAATTCAAATCTTTCAATGGAATGGTTGAGAATGAAATAGAGTTGAAGATCAAATGCTTGAGGTCTGATAGAGGAGGTGAGTTCACATCAAATCAATTCAACATTTTCTGTGAAGAGCATGGGATAAAAAGATAGTTGTTTGCACCCAGGACTCCTTAGTAGAATGGAGTTGTGGAAAGGAAAAATAGAACAGTTCAAGAAGCTGCTAGGACAATGATGAAGGAAGTAGATTTGTCGAAAGTTTTTGGGAAAGAGGTTATTCATACTGTTGTCTACATTCAAAATAGAGTTCAAGTGAAAGGTAATGGTACTCAAACTCCCTATGAATTGTGGTATGGAAGAATTGCTATAGTAAAATATTTCAAAATATTTGGAAGCAAATGCTATATCAAGAGAGATGAAGATCTAGGAAAGTTTGAGGCAAAGTGTGATGAAGGAATCTTCCTTGGATACTCTACCAAGAGTAAGGCTTACCGGTGCTACACCAAAAGGATCAAAAAGATTGTTGAGAGTGCAAATGTGAAGGTGAATGAAGGAAAGGAAAGAATATCAGACTTGAATTGCTATGAACCAGATGAACCTGTGACTATAGTAAATGAAGAGAAAGATGAGCAAGAAGACAACCAAGATGAAGAAGAGGCTCTGGAAAGTGTTGTCAAGACTCGCAGGTATGTAAGGATCAATCATTCTGAAGATCAGATTATAGGTGACAAGAACAAAGGTGTACTGACAAGGAAAAAATGTCGTAGAAGAACAAGTGAATTACTATTTGCTTTCAAAGGTTGAACCAAAGAATGTGAATGAAGCATGTAATGATGAAAGCTGGGTAAAATCCATGGAGGAAGAGCTAATGCAGATAGAAAAGAATGATACTTGGGAATTAGTTCCCAAACCTGCTGACAAAAATGTTATTGGAACCAAATGGGTTTTTAGGAATAAGCTGAATGAGAATGGAGAAGTTGTAAGGAATAAGGCATGGCTTGTATGCAAGGGATATTCTTAGATTGAAGGAATAGATTTTGAAGAGACTTTTGCTCTAGTAGCTCGTATTGAAAGAATCAAAATATTTCTAGCATTTGTAGCCCACAAAGATTTTAAAGTGTATCATATGGATGTAAGGTCTGCATCCCTGAATGGTGAGTTGGAAGAGGAAGTCTACATTGAGCAACCAAAAGGATTTAAGTTACCAAACCAAGGAGATTTTGTGTGAAGGTTGAAGAAAGATTAGTATGGACTCAATCAAGCTCCTAGAGCCTGGTATGCAAGGTTGGATAAGTACTTACTGCAGTTAGGGTTTAATAAGGGTACTACTGATAGTAACCTTTATTTCAAGATTAATAGTGATCAAATATTGATTGTTGAAGTATTTGTTAATGATATCATCTTTGGAGGCAATGAAGGTATGTGTATGAAATTTGCTGGTGAAATGCAAAAAGAGTTTGAGATGTCCATGTTTGGTAAGATGAATTTCTTTCTAGGTTTGCAAATAAATCAATCAGATAAAGGAATCTTCATATCTTAGTCTAAGTATGTGAAAGAGTTGTTGAAGAACTTTGGGATGGAAGACTCTAAACCGGTATGTACTCCCATGGTGACTGGTTGCAAGTTGAGCAAAACTGATGAATCACCTAAGGCTTATTAGAAAAAATACAGATCCATGATTAGAGGATTGCTTTATCTAACTCAAAATAGACCTAATATCATGCATGCAGTTTGTCTTGTTGCAAAATTTCAAGCTGATCCAAGCGAATCACATGTGATGGTAGTCAAGAGAATCCTGAGGTATTTAAAAGGTACTCTGGATCATGGCTTATGGTATCCAAGGGACAATGATTTCACTCTCAGTACTTATACAGATGTAGATTAGGCCAAAGATGATGATGATAGGAAGAGTACAAGTGGAGGTACTTTCTTCTTGGGTAATAGATTGGTCTCATGGTTGAGCAAGAAATAAGATTCAATCTCTTTGTCAACTGCAGAAGCAGAGTATATTGTAGTAGCATGTTGTTGCACTCAAGTGTTATGGATGAAGTAGACTTTGATGGATATAAGAGTTGTGTATGAAGATCCAATTGCAATATTTTGTGACAATACAATTACCATAAACATTTCAAAGAATCTAGTGATGCATTCAAGAACAAAGCACATATCAATAAGGTACCACTTTTTGAGAGAGAAGGTAACAAAGAATGAAGTAAAGTTGGAATATGTGTCCACAAAGGATCAGATTGCAGACATCTTCACTAAGCCTCTGCTTAAAGATACCTTTGAGTATCTCAGAGAAAAGTTAGGGGTCATTATCCCTCCTGCCATGAACTAAGATGCATAGGAATGCATAAATCCAGTGGACCTCAAAGTGTCATTCTTTGATCTGAATTGATGTTTTGAAGGCTACCTCTCAGGGGGAGTAGCTAGATGTTTCTGATAAAGCAAGTGGATCAAAGCAACAACATGCAAGTATGTGCCCTTTGCCATTGATGTCAAAGGGGGAGAGAAATCGTGTGAAAACTCAAGGGCAGAAAGAATGCAGATGTGTAAAGAGAAAGGGGGAGAATCTTGTCTTGATGGTCCTTCCAGTTTTTCACATCATATGTTGCCATCAATGACAAAGAGGAAGATTGTTGCAAGTATGTGCCTAATCGGTGTTTCCATTGATGTCAACATATCTATGTTGTCATTGGTGCCAACTGTACCCTTATTTTTTTACTTTCTTGTAGATGTTGAGGATATTGAGAAAATTAGCTCATCTGGTAAAAACAATGAATTGTAGTAGAAACAATGCATTACATGTAGAAGAACAATCCAGAAGAATGCTCCACACTTCCTATAGAATGAATAGCTTTGCTTGTAGATTGGAAGTTATTTAGAAGCTTGTTTGAAGATGTTATATTCCAAGGTTGAGCCCTCGGAATGAAGATTTGAGTAAGTTGTGTTCACCAATGTGAAAACTACTTTTTCTATATGTTTGGTGGTGACAGGGAGAAAGTGTTTTGCTCCGCATTAAAGTATTTTGGTTTGTGGTTCTAGAATCAAGTCTGTGATGATGTTAAGTGCCTTCAATTGCAATGGTTTGTGATTTGGTGGTCTGCAAGCTATCTTTTACTTATGATAGTGGCTGATAGTGTTGTTCTTGTGCTCCAGTTTGAAGAATCTTCTTGACAGAGTTGTTAGAGATTGTGTGGTTGTTCCTGGTGATTACAATGTGCTTGTGGATGTCTCCTGATCATGTTCCTACCTTTGGATTGGTCCATAAAGATAAAATTGGATCATGAATGAAGAATGTTCTTGGCAGACCTAGTGCTCTCATTAGTCCTAGCCGACCTAGTTGAATTCATTATTTGCGGAGATGCATTGAAGATTGTAGAAGCATATCATGGCATGGAGGATTGTGTTTGAGTCCGAGCTAAGGCGTGGCATGATCCACATACATTTTTACATCTTTTCCTTAGTTAAATTTGTATTAGGTCCAGACCTATTTTATGTATGTATGTAATGCTGACCTTGGAGATTGATCCAACAGTTGATGAATGTAATGCCGACCTTGATGTACATTCCAAGGTTGATGAATTGTATAAAAATATGTAATGAAGTTGCAAAAAAGAGAGTATGTTGTGAATATGAAGAGATAAGTGCAAAAATGTGAAGGAGCAGAGCAGAGGAGTCATATTGTGCTTCAATGGAACTAAACCCTGGCATGAAGTAGATGCTATTCAATTAGTTCACCATCTTGGTAGTGAGCCACCCTTTGGTAGTGAGCCATCTTTAGGCAGTGAGCCATTCTTTGCACTGAGCATTTTGGGTAGTGAGCCTCTATTTTTTGGTATTGCTATAACTCATATATTTTTGTGGGCTAACACCCATTGTGGTTTTTCCCTTTTAGGGTTTTCCAAGTAAAAATCCGGTTTCTACTGTGTTGAATGTGTGATTGTTATTAAGTTAATGGTTTCAGGCTTTGATGGTTAAATTTGATTATGAATAATTAAGTTATTGATGGTTTGATATGCATGTGAAGCTAAGTTTTTGTGACAACTGATTCACCCCCTTCTCAATTGTCTGGTGTATTTCAACAGCAACTATAGTCATTTTCAGGAAAACATGTCTCATTTTTATTTAGGCACTTTAGAGAAACCTTGTACAATTGCTATAAAATTATAGGGAGCTTAGGGTTAGTGTGTTTAATTTCCCATGCAAAATTTACTAAATTTTTGTGGGGTAGACCTAAGACAGATAAAAACTTAGTGCGAATATGGATTCATATTTAAGAAAAAAAATTGGCATTCACCCATTTCAAGTACATTATGAATTTGTAATTTCTAGTCCTCTAGATTAACATTTGATCAATCTACAATGAGCTGTCAACTATGAGATAGGAGCATACTTTCTCAAAAGTTGTCAAATAGAGACATAATTATCAATTGGCATTACAATTTTATTGTATATTGTATGATTAAATTATATAACATTAGTTCTCATGTAGACCCATATATTTCTCATGTGTTAATAGTGATTTAATTTTTATCATTACAACTCTACTTTGGCCTACCATTCCTAGTGAGTTATAGAGAAATAATTATCTTGATTTCCATTACAATTTTATTTTATATTGTATGATTAACTTATATAACATTAGTTCTCATGTAGACCTACATATTTCTCATGTGTCAGCATCTTTTTTTATTGTTTACTTCTCATGTGTTTATATTGATAGAAAACACTATAATTGATTAATTGCATATACATGTGTAGTTATCATTGTTCTATATTTTTTTATGTAGACTGTCAATGGTTGTGGGCTATGGGTTGAGTAAAGTCCCTATTGTATTTGCTTCCAATTTTTTAATTACTTTCCCCCATTGGCACATGTTTTATTCATCACATATTATCAAATCAAACTCCATGGATGGCTCTTGGAGCTCCAACGAGAAAAGGAGGATGGTTCCTGAAATAGACATAAGCATTACAGTGGCCCCCACTAGTTAACTTCTAAGTGGAAGCACTAATATAACCACAAGACACATCACAACACCATGCTTCCCCAAAGTGTTACCAATCTGATAGATCTGTTTCATTGCATTATTGATTAGGATCAAACCAACATGAAAATGATTTGGGTCTTCTTTCTTGTTAACAAATGATCTTGTAGAGAAATAAAGATGTGCCAAGTAAATGAAATATAAGCCCACAATTAACAACAAAATGAGGATCATTCTTAAAGTGTTGGTGTACCCAAAAGACAAAGTGAAAGGATTTCATAGATTTGGCCTTGGCTAAGGCATTCCTAAGATCATAGGGCTGAAATGGAAAAGTGAAGGTACTAGGGTGTGAAATAATGATTTTAAAAGGCCTAGCACCTATCCTAATTAACCCTGTTGCAAGTATGTGCCTAATCGGTGTTGTCTTTGATGTCAACATATCTGTGTTGTCATTGGTGTCAACTGTGCCCTCATTTTGTTACTTGCTTGTAGATGTTGAGGATATTGAGAAAATTAACTCATCTGATAAAAATAGTGCATTACATGCAGAAGAACAGTCCATAAGAATGCTCTACATTTCTTGTAGACTAAATATCTTTGCCTGCAGATTGGAAGTTATTTAGAAGCCTATTTGAATATGTTGTATTCCAAGGTTGAGCCTCCAGAATGAAGATTTGAGTAAGTTGTGTTCACCAGTGAGAAAACTACTTTTTCTGTATGTTTGGTGGTGACAGGGAGAAAGTGTTTTGCTCCACATTCCTCTGCATTAAAGTAGTTTGGTTTGCGGTTCTGGAATCAAGTCTGTGATGATATTAAGTGCCTTCAACTGCAATGGTTCATGATTTGGTGGTCCGCAAGCTATCTTTTACTTATGATAGTGGTTGATAGTGTTGTTCTTGTGCTCCAGTTTGAAGAATCTTCTTGACAGAGTGATCAGAGATTGTGTGATTGTTCCTGGTGATTACAATGTGCTTGTGGATGTCTCTTGATCATGTTCCTACCTTTGGATTGGTTCACAAAGAGAAAATTGGATCGTGAATCAAGAATGTTCTTACAAACCCAGTGCTATCATCAGTCTTGGCAGACCTGGTTAAATTCATTATTTGCGGAGATGCCTTGAAGATTGTAGAAGGGTGTTGTGGCATGGAGGATTATGTTTGAGTCCCATCTAAGGCATGGCATGATCTGCATACATCTTTACATTATTTTCTTAGCTTAATTTGTATTAGGTCTAGACCTATTTTATGTATGTATGTAATGCCAACCTTGGAGATTGATCCAATGGTTGATGAATGTAATGCTGACCTTGATGTACATTCCAAGGTTGATGAATTGTATAAAAGTATGTAATGAAGTTGCAAAAAGAACTGTGTTGCAAATATGAAGAGATAAGTATGAAAGTGTGAAAGAACAGAGAAAAGGAGTCATATTGTGCTTCAATTGAACTAAACCCTAGCATGGAGTAGATGTTGTTCAATTAGTTCACCATCTTGGCAGTGAGCCACCCTTTGGTAGTGAGCCATCCTTAGGCAGTGAGCCATTTTTTCCAGTGAGCATTTTGGGTAGTAAGCCCTGTAGGTAGTGAGCCTTTATTTTTTGGTATTGCTATAACTTATACATTTTTGTGGGCTAACACCCATCATGGTTTTTCCTTTTTAGGGTTTTCCAAGTAAAAATATGGTGTCTACTATGTTGAATGTGTGATTGTGATTAAGTTAATGGTTACATGCTTTCATGGTTAAATCTGATTATGAATAATTAAGTTGTTGATGGTTTGATATGAATGTGAAGCTAAGTTTTTGTGACAACTGATTCACCCCACCCTCTCAGTTGCCTGGTATATTTCAATAATTGGTATCAGAGCCGGTTCCTCTGAAGAAAGCCTAACAACTTGAGGAAGATCTAGGATGTCTTATAAGAAGGAAGCTCCACATTTTGATGGGACAAATTATGCTTTTTGGAAGGTATGAATGAAAAGCCATCTCCTATGTCTTGGTTATAAAGTATGGCTAGCTACATAGTCACAATTTGTCATGCCTAAAGGTGGTTTGACAACTGAAGATGATATCAAAGAATATGAGTTGGATGTCAAAGCAAAGGATGCTATGTTCAGTTCCTTAAGTGACTCAATGCTGACAAAAGTTGTGGACCTTGAATCTGTAAATGAGGTATGGGAGAAGCTAAAAAATCTGTATGAAGGGGATGATTCTATAAGAGAAGCCAAGCTACAAAGCCTGAAAGTGAAATATGAGGGTTTGAAGATGAATGAAGATGAAAACATAATAGCCTTTATGCAAGAGTTCATGAACTTGTCACTGGAATAAAAGGTATGGGAGGAACTCTCAGTGATAAGGAAATTGTGATGAAAATTCTCAGATCACTACCAAAGTCCTATAGTCACAAGGTAGTGGCTATTGAAGAATTTATGACTATGAAAGCCATTGACAAAGATTAGTTACTTGGAAATCTTACAACCTTTGAGATGAGAGAATTTGGTGATGCCTTGTCGAAAGTTAAATCAGCTTTTAAATCCAGTACTTCAAAAAAGATTTCCAGAGCTGAGAAATACAAGGTGGATGATGACTTTGATGAAATTGAAGCTAACTTTGTTGACAAGCTACAAAGAGGCTCCAGTAAGTTCAAAGGTAAATTAGCTTTCAAATATTTCTTTTTGGTAAAGTAGGTCATTATGCTTCCAGATGTCCTAAAAGAATTGAAAGAAATAAGAAAAATATGAGAGCAGGCCTAGAGTTCCAAATAAATACTACTATGTCATAGATTTTGATGATGAAGGTGTGACTGATGATGAATCTGATGATGCTAGTACTAGTGCAAATGAATGCCTATTTATTGCCATTAAAGAAGTGTCATTAAAGATCTTGTGTCTACTAATTCTGCTAGCTGTGTGAAGGAAGAAAAACTAGTGGAAGAAAGTGCTTTGGCTGTTCAGGTTGAGAAAGATAAGGATGAATAGATTATTGATAGTGGATTTTCACATCACATGACCGATGACAAAAGTAAGTTTGTAAGTTTGGAAAAGTATGATGGAGGGATGGTTAGGTTTGGAGATAATGCAGTTGGTAAGATTTGTGGAAAAGGATCTATTTCATTTGATGGAAAGCATAATACTGACAATGTTCTATATGTGAAGGGTTTGAAGCATAATCTTTTGAGTGTTGGTAAGATGTGTGACAAAGGATATGATTTGAGATTCAAAGACAATGGGTGAAAGATCATGGAAAGCTCTAGAATTGTGATTGCTACTGGTAAGGACAAAAGGTAACATCTATCAATTAAGAGGAACTAATGATTACTATTTATTAGCCTAAGCAGATGAAAGTTGGTTGTGACATAGAAGGATGTGTCATATAAACTTTGATTATTATCTGGTAAAGATAAGTTCAGGTTAGATTGTGAGAGATTTACCAAAACTTGTGAAACCATCCAATACAATTTGCAAGGAATGTCAGTTAGGGAAGCAGAGAAGAACAAGCTTCAAGAGCAAAGAGCAATTTTCTGTTGGTTTGCTAGATCTAGTGTATACATATCTCTGTGGTCCTACAAGGGTGAGAAGCCTACAAGGTGACTGCTTATTGATTATTATTCTAGAATGACTTGGGTTACTTTTCTAAAAGACAAATCAGAAGCCCTAGAGAAGTTCAAATCTTTCAAGGCAATGGTTGAAAATGAAACAGAGTTGAAAATTAAATGCTTGAGGTCTGATAGAGGAGGTGAACTCACATCAAATGAATTCAACATCTTCTATGAGGAGCATGGGATAAAAAGATAGTTGTTTGCACCTAGGACTCCTTAGCAGAATAGAGTTGTGGAAAGGAAAAATAGGACAGTTCAAGAGGCTGCAAGGACAATGATGAAGGAAGCAGATCTACCTGAAGTCTTTTGGAAAGAGGCTATTCATACTATTGTTTACATCGAAAATAAAGTTCAAGTGAAAGGTAATGGTACTCAAACTCCTTGTGAATTGTGGTATGGAAGAATTCCTACAGTAAAATATTCCAAAATCTTTGGAAGCAAATGTTATATCAGAAGTGATGAAGATCTAGGAAAGTTTGATGCAAGGTGTGATGAAGGAATCTTCCTTGGATACTCTACCAAGAGTAAGGCCTGCCGGTAATATACAAAAGGCTCAAAAGGATTGTTGAGAGTGTAAATGTGAGAGTGGATGAAGGCAAGGAAAGAATATCATACCTAAATTGCTATGAACTAGATGAACCCGTGACTATAATGAATGAAGAAAAATATAAGCAAGTAGACAGTCAAGATGAAGAAGAGACTCCAAAAAGTGTTGTCAAGACTTCTAGGTATCTAAGGATCAATCATTCTAAAGATCAGATAATAGGTGACAAAAACAAAGGTGTGCTAACAAGGAGAAGAGATGCAAAAGAACAAGTGAATTATTGTTTGATTTCAAAGCTTGAACCAAAGACTGTGAATGAAGCATGCAATAATGAAAGTTGGGTAAAAGCCATGGAGGAAGAACTAATGCAAATAGAAAAGAATGATACTTTGGAATTGGTTCCCAGACCTACTGACAAAATATTATTGGAACCAAATGGGTTTTCAAGGATAAGTTGAATGAGTATGGAGAAGTTGTAAGGAATAAGGCAAGGCTTGTATGCGAAGGATACTCTCAGATTGAAGGAATAGATATTGAAGAGACTTTTGCTCTTGTAGCTCGGATTGAGGCAATTAGAATATTTCTGGCATTTGTAGCCCACAAATATTTCAAAGTGTATCAAATGGATGTGAAGTCTGCATTTCTAATGGTGAGTTGGAAGAGGAAGTTTACATTGAGAAACTGGAAGGATTTAAGCTATCAAACCAAAGTGATTTTGTGTGCAGATTGAAGAAAGCTTTGTATGGACTCAAGCAAGCTCCTAGAGCCTGGTATGCAAGGTTGGATAAGTACTTATTACAGTTAGGGTTCAATAAAGGTACTGCTGACAATAATCTTTACTTCAAAATTAATGGTAATCAAATTTTGATTATCGAAGTCTTTGTTGATGATATCATCTTTGGAGGCAATGAAAGTATGTGTATGAAATTTGCTGGTGAAATACAAAAAGAGTTTGAGATGTCCATGTTTGGTGAGATGAATTTTTTTCTAGGTCTGCAAATAAATCAATCAGATAAAGGAATCTTCATATCTCAGTCTAAGTATTTGAAAGAGTTGTTGAAGAAGTTTGGGATGGAAGACTCTAAACTAGTTTGTACTCTCATAGTGATTGGCTACAAGTTGAGCAAAATTGATGAATCACCTAAGGCTAATAAAAAAAATGCAGATCCATGATTTGAGGATTAATTTATCTAACTCAAACCAGACCTAATATTATGCATGCAGTTTGTCTTGCTGCAAGGTTTCAAGCTGATCCAAGAGAATCACATGTGATGGAAGTCAAGAGAATCTTGAGGTATTTAAAAGGTACTTTAGATCATGGCTTATGGTATCCAAAGGACAATGATTTCACTCTCAGTGCTTATATAGATGCAGATTGGGCCAGAGATGTTGATGACATGAAGAGTACAAGTGGAGGTGCTTTCTTCCTGGGTAATAGATTGGTCTCATGGCTAAGAAAGAAACAAGATTCAATCTCTTTGTCAACTACAAAAGTAGAGTATATTGCAGCAGCATGTTGTTGTACTCAAGTGTTATGGATGAAGCAGACTTTGAAGGATATAAGAGTTGTGTATGAAGATCCAATTGCAATCTTTTGTGACAATAGAAGTGCCATAAACATTTCAAAGAATCAAGTGATGCATTCAAGAACAAAGCACATATCAATAAGGTATCACTTTTCGAGAGAAAAGGTGATAGAGAATGAAGTAAAGTTAGAATATGTGTCCACTAAGGACCAGATTGCAGACATTTTCACTAAGCCTCTGCCTAAAGATACCTTTGAGTATCTCAGAGAAAAGTAAGGGGTCATTACCCCTCCTACCTTGAACTAAGATGCATAGGAATGCATCAATCCAGTGAAGCTCAAAGTGTCATTCCTTGATTTGGATTGATGTTTTAAAGGGCTACCTCTCAAGGGGAGTAGCTACATGTTTCTGACATAGTAAGTGTTGATAACAAAGAAAGTTCAGAGGATTAGAGTAGTAACATGCAATTATGTTCCCTTTGCCATTGATGTCAAAGGGGGAGAGAAATCATGTGAAAAACTTAGGGGGGGAAAGAATGCAGATGTGTAATGAGAAAGGGGGAGAATCTTGTCTTGATGTTCTTTTCAGTTTTTCACATCATATGTTGCCATTAATGACAAAGGGGGAGATTGTTGCAAGTATGTACCTAATCAGTGTTGTCATTACTATCAACATTACCCTCATTTTGTTACTTTCTTGTAGATGTTGAGGATATTGAGCAAATTAACTCATCCATTAAAAACAGTGCATTACATGCAGAAGAATGCTCTGCATTTCTTGCAGACTAAATATCTTTGCCTGTAGATTGGAAGTTGTTTAGAATCCTATCTAAAGATGTTATATTCAAAGGTTTAGCCTCTAGAATGAAGATTTGAGTAAGTTGTGTTCACCAGTGTGAAAATTGATTTTTTTGTATGTTTGGTGGTGACAAGGAGAAAGTGTTTTGCTTCGTATTCCTCCACATTGAAGTATTTTGGTCTACGATTTTGGAATTAAGTCTATGATGATGTTAAGTGCCTTTAAATGTAACAGTTCATGATTTGGTGGTCTGCAAGCTATCCTTTACTCATGACAGTGGCTGACAGTGTTGTTCTTGTGCTCCAGTTTGAATAATCTTACTGACAGAGTGATTAGAGATTGTGCGGTTGTCCTTGGTGATTACAATGTGCTTGTGGATGTCTCCTAATCATGTTCCTACCTTTGGATTGGTTCCCAGAGAGAAAATTGGATTGTGAATGAAGAATGTTCTTGCAGACCCAGTGCTATCATTAGTCTTGGCCGACCTGGTTGAATTCATTATTTATGGAGATGCCTTGAAGATTGTAGAAGGGTTTTGTGGCATGGAGGATTATGTTTGAGTCCTAGCTAAGGTGTGGTGTGATCCATATACATCTTTATATCTTTTTCTTAGCTTGATTTGTATTAGGTCCAGACCTATTTTATGTATGTATGTAATGCTGACCTTGGAGATTGATCCAACGATAGATAAATGTAATGCCAACCTTGATGTACATTCCAAGGTTGATGAATTGTATAAAAGTATGTAATGAAGTTACGAAAAGGAGTGTGTGTTGTGAATATGAAGAGATAAGTGTGAAAGTGTGAAAGATCAAAGCAAAGGAGTCATATTGTGTTTTAATGGAACTAAACCCTAGCATGGAGTAGATGCTATTCAATCAGTTCACCATCTTGGCAGTGAGCCACACTTTGGCAGTGAGCCAGCCTTAGATAGTGAGCCATTCTTTGTTGTGAGCATTTTGGGCAATGAGCCCTATAGGTAGTGAACCTCTATTTTTTGGTATTGCTATAACTTATACATTTTTGTGGGTTAACACCCATCGTGGTTTTTCCTTTTTAGGGTTTTCCACGTAAGAATATGGTGTCTACTATGTTGAATGTGTGATTGTGATTAAGTTAATGGTTACATGCTTTCATGGCTAAATCTGATTATGAATAATTAAGTTGTTGATGGTTTGATATGCATGTGAAACTACATTTTTGTGACAACTGATTCACCCCCCCTCTCAGTTGTCTGGTATATTTCAACAAAACCTTTGCTACAGAAGAAGAAATTTTTTCCTATTTCTATGATTTGACAAACTGATGGTGCTCTAGCCTCAAAAATAGGAATGGACATGACTATACTTAGATAATAAGTACACTACTATTATGTATAAGATTAAAAAAAATTTAGGGGTAGCTTGACATGGGAATGAGATATTCAATGCATGAATATAGAAAAGTTCTAAAAGGGGTGTTGGTATTGTATTTATGTCTCATAATTTCCCAATATCTCATCCACAAGGAAGATTTTTGTTGGCATCTTATGGATATGTAAGGATAGTCAAAGGAATAGTAAGAGTTGACTGACAAGAGCACATAAAAGGAAACAATCACATTATAAAGTTGCCAAGGCCACCATTATAGAGATGTAAGATTGCTTGAATAAATGCTATGATTCAAGTGATATGATTGGTGTAGATCAAGAATGAAGTTTGATACTTAAATAATGAAATGCCATTATGTGGCAAGAGGATAAGATTGTTTCACAAATTATTAAGGGTGTCAAAAGTGTTTAGTAGCTAATTAGATTATTATTAAGTTGGCAATGGAGATGCTTGTGCTATATAAGGAATGGGGAATTGATCAAACAACATGAATTTACATCTCATTCAATGAGTAGTCTTAAGATAATTACATTTGGAAAATGAATGGAGAGGTCTAGGAATTACTATTTCTTATACTTGGTAATCCTAGATTCTCCAAGGGATGCATATAGTGAAAGTATGCAATATTCTTTTTCTTGGTGATATGAGTGGCTTGATCCTTTCCCTTATATTTAGTTCTATGTTTAGTGGTAAGTGGTCATGATCAAGGTTGAGAGCTATGAAGTATTCAAACCCCACCTCATGGCATCACAAAGTCATTTTATATCTTATGGATGGTGGACCTAGGCCTAGTTAAAGGCTTCAAAATCTTCTCAGTTGTGGTATGGGAGGAGTGGACACAATAAAACGTCCCACCTATTCATGTTATAAGTCTTAGACCTAAATAGAAATTTAAAAAAAGTGCTAACCACTAAATTATTTTAGATTGTAACAAGCGCTGACAAGTGTCAATGATCCATTTGAGATGAGCATTGCCACTCTTCTATAAATAAAAGATGCATACATTGTGTTATGTATGAAAAGTGCGAAGTTGGGAAAAGATGTTTAAGTGTACCAAATCAAACCCTCTCACAATAACTTTCGAGGACAAAAACTGGGCCAAGTCACTACAGATGAATGAGGACTCAACTGTAGGTTTGTGTACTCAAGAATGATATGGAAAGATAGATTAGATTGAGATATTTGTCACACCTTAGATTGAACAAGCCTTAAACCCTAATTATAATGCAATCAAGTACAAACAGATAGAATGTTATAGAAAAATGTACAAGAAGATACTTAGGGATGATCAAAACATACCAGAAGCTGAGTTTTTAAAAATAAAAACTTTGCAAACTACAAGACGGGCACCCAAGTCCAATAGGGTAGTTTTTTTGTAGACCCGGAGCAGAGAGATGTGTAAACTATATCCATCTCCTAAGTTTAGGGTCAATTTTATCAGGAGGACTATGGGACATGCACCCTAGTCCAAGAGGGAGGAATATCAACAAATTTATTCCAGATCCTGAATCCTTATCCTTCAAACTGCTTCTTTGCACCTGCGCTTTTCCAACTCCCGCACCTGTAACCTGCAATCACAAAGAAGGGGGTTGGGGGTTGTGGTGTTTACGAGTTTGCCTTGGTCAAGCCCTGGAAGGACATTCAAGTCTTCCAACACCATTGTTAGATAAAACATAAAATGACCATCATCATGTAAAATCAACACCACCATGTAAAATAAGCATACGTAGAACAAACTGAGTGAAGAGATAAAACTTAGGAATCCAACAAGGCACTACAATACCCTTAACCAATTGGTCCAAACTTTCCTACCCATCACTAAAAGGGAAAATTTTCATTTGGTATATGTTCTTTTGTTAAACACCTACTTTCATACATATGACTTGGGATCAACCTAATAAATTACTTAAAAAAAATAACGCATTTAATAAAGGAAGATTAACTCGGCTTATGAAGGCCCAATAGTTACACATCCTAACTATATCCCTCATGCGAGTTTATAAAGACAATATTAAATCACCTATTGACTAAAATAATACATTTAAATGCTTGAGGGGTTGTGTAAAAAGGTACAAACTACTCTAACATTGGAATTTCATACAAACCAAGAACATTGCATAAGGGGACGTTTTCCTTTGTAATATAGAGGTTTAAAGGTTACACAAAAAAAATAGAGGCATTATCCAATAGGGAACACGGCCTATTAAAGAAAGCGCGCCTCTAAAATAAAACATCCACTCAACAGAAGTCAAAAATTACTGAGCATCATTCTTGTGTTTATCTTCTAGTTTTGTTTATGACAGGAAAAAGTCTGTTTGAAATTTGCATCATAAAATCACAAATCTTCACCTATAATCATTATTATAAGATATTGCAATATTCTTCATATAGAATAAACAAGGTTTTATTTAAATTTATGAGATAAATGGCACAAGTTCTCATTAAATAATTATATGGAAACAACTATGTTTTATCCACTTTTTGTTGCCTAAGTATTGATCTATTGGATCTAACTAACTAATCAGCAAGTTATGATTGAACATGCAATGGAAGACGAAAAAAATATGGAAGCACCAATACACATTCAATGAAACAAGAGATAGAAAACATTAACTCTTCTATTTGTCACTAACAAGGAAAAATAGATGGGTACAATGCTGGACTGAGAAACAAAACTGTGTATCCCTGTGATCCAAGTTCAAAGATGAAATGTGTGGCATAATATTGTAACTACATAATTAGTGGTTTTTTTTAAACAGAAGAATACGTTGCGAAAATCTTCAGCATGTGTCTAAGGAACTTGGGTCTTTAACTAGTCCATTAGGTGTCCATATGAAGCACCTGGTGAAGAGTTTGGCGAAGGGGATGAAAATGGATCCATCTCTATCACTTTGCTTTTCACTCAGCTCCTCCGCTCCCTTTTTGCCCCTCCTATTTCTTACCAGTTAAAACTCCCCCAAGCTTTGAAAACCCCCCGACCCCTTGCCTTCTTCCCGCGAAAACCTAAATCCCTTCCCTTCTTTTTTTTTTCAAAAGGAAAACAAAACTCTCTCTAAATGTTTTAGCAATCCCTGATTTTCTCTATGTCCCCCCCTTTAATCTGACATGTCATTCTTCCTTAATAAGCCCCCCTGTTATCTAATCAAAGGTGCCCCTCAAAAACTATGACACACCAACCTATATGCAACACACACACATATATGTGTGTGTGTGTGTGTGTGTGTGTGTGTGTGTGTGTGTGTGTGTGTGTGTGTGTGTGTGTGTGTGTGTGTGTGATCATAATTTTGTACACGTTTTGATAGCTGCCCAAAAACTTTCCTTAAAAAATAAACCAACGAAATCCTGCTTCCCAACTCCAAACACATTAATATCTTATTCAAAAAGAAGAAGAAGAACAATAACTAACTTAAGTTAGAATTTATGTGGCAAAGGAATTTTCAAAAGGAAGAAAACTAAATAAATAAAACTTTAAGAAAGAAAAATTTAGTTAGAATATTAAATCAAAAGTCAAAAGAAAGAGAAGTAAATAAATAAAACTTTAAGAAAGAATAATTTAGTTAGAATATTATCAAAAGTCAAGAGAAAGAGAAGTAAATAAATAAAACTTTAAGAAAGAATAATTTAGTTAGAATATTATCAAAAGTCAAAAGAAAGAAAAATAAATAAATAAAACTTTAAGAAAGAATGATATAGTTAGAATATTATCAAAATTCCCTTAAACAAATTATTAAATGAAGAAATGTATTTAGCCATAGAATAAAATAGATATATTATAAGACTCTATATATAGAAGAAAAACTTTCAAAGTTAAAAAATAAGATTAAGATGAAATAAATATAGTTGGCTTGGTATAAGAAATTTGCTTATACTAAGATATAACATAGTATTTTAACACTACTTAAATATCATCCACCTCATTCACAATAAAAAGTGGTAACTGTTTGCTTTATTTTTTTTATTGGCCAAAATTAACTTTTGACTATTGAAATGGATGATATTTAGGAACAACCGTATTTTAAGGGCACCCTTTTGAAAAGATAACTGTCATAAAAAAAGGATCTATTTGACAAGCAAGCTCGACTATCAAATTTTGAGTAGGGGATGCATTTCCAAATTATGAAAACAAGAATCTCTTAACTAATCTAAATTGACATTAAGATAACTAATTTAACTATTTTATTTATTTCCAATTAACTTTTACTCGTAAAAAGTAATTCAAGAGGACATCCATTGAAATGCAAGGAATCCCACTACAGAAGTAGATGCAGTATTTCGACTACTCATAAAAAGCACAAAGAATAATGCGACACACTATATCAAGCATTACGAGAAGTCACGACAAAACATTTAAAATGCAAAGCACTGACCCATGATAGCTGTCAAGCTAAATCGACTTCGCATTGAAAGAAAGAAGGTTATATGCAAGCACACCACAACCAACTCAAAGGAAAACAATAAGGTGAACAAAATTTTTAGTCCACTAACAATCACACAAGAACATAGCACTTGGTGGGTTTACACACAAAAATAGGGGTTCACTTTACGCAACGATTGATCTGAGGCAAGAAGGGTAACACTAGAAATAGTCCTTTATCGAAATCGAGTAAACTAGGTTAAGAGACCGACCTACCACATGAACACAAGGGCAAACACTCGACTGAAGGGCTAGGTAGGGTGAGGGGGTCCAGTGGTTCCCTGTCTCCTCCTCCACATCCATCCATTGGTCAATACCTGTAAGTATATCCTACACACTCAAATCAAAACATCAAATCCCACAACATAATCATAGCCGAAGCAACTTTAATAGACTAATGAGGATGCATAACCAAGCTAGGTACATATCCATCATACAATTACATCATATAATAATCAACTCATTTTATCATTTTATCTAGAACTATAAGATGAATGGGTACATACCAGTGAGACAAGGGCAGGCCTTACAGGATGACCTAATCCTTAAAAATTGGTCTCTAATCAAGCCTTATACTCTAGGTTCTTTTTCTGTGCATCCTAAAGTGGATAAGAGCACAATTTCTTGGATTCCTCCTACACCTGATTGGTACAAGATTAATTTTTATGGCATTTCTAAAGGTAATCTGGGTCCTTCAGGTATTGGTTGCATTGTTTGAAATAATTTTGGGTACTTAATCACTACACAGGCTTCAAAAGTTCTAGATGGAACGAATAATGAAGTGGAGGGTCAAGTATTGCTTTTGGGTCTAAACCTAGAAAAAAATTTAGTCATCAACAAAGTTGTTATTGAAGGGGATTCTTTACTAATTATTAATGCTCTTTAAAAAAAGGCTAGTTGTAATTGGAGGGTTTTAAACATGTTAAATGCCGCTTGGGAGAACTTAGCTTGTTTTGATGATTACGTTTTCATCCATAGGTCCTGAGAGAAGAAAACAAAGCAGTTGATTTCTTGGCTAACTTAGCCCTTCAAATGGTTCCTCAAACTATCTCCTTTGACTTTTCAAACTCTCATGAAGTTTCAAAATTGGGAGAAATTCTATCCCTAGATATTTAGGAACTTGCCCCCCTAATTTAGGGAAGTTTTCGCTAACGATATGTTGCATTTGGTAGGTACTATTTTGTGATTCAGCCACTGGTTTGTACCTTGTGTACTTGGTGATGTCATCATGCTGGTGAAAAGACTTCCTCTTTTATGTGTAATCCTTCGCATGAGGTTGCATTGATTTCATATCCTAATTGAGCCTTGTATATCTTTATGGATTGGTACAAGGTTCATAAATTCTCCAACTCAAGCAATTATGCCTGTTTGATCAGATGGGATTTGGCCAACTTGTAATATGTCACTATCTTCTCAAACTACCTATTTATGCAATATTTTCTAGTGTTTTGATCACTTTTGCTTAGTTCCTTCATCTATTGTGGAGTATGGAGAGGCTCTCGATGAATAAGCATTTATTCTTTTCTATTTTGAAATGGGAATCACCATTTCATGGTCCTATTGATAGAATCTTATTGGCATGGGCATTCAAATTTGATACTGAAGATATCGAAGGTGCTATAATGGATGTCTATGGTCATGATCTTTTACAAGAACGCTGGTTATTTTATCCTTCTCAATTGATCTCTTTGTTCTTATCAAATGCAATGGATTTGATTCAAGATGAGGAAATGGTAAGGTGCCTTACTAATCTTTTTGTGCAAGACTTTCTTCTTGGTGAGGACAAATTGAATGAAGCCTTAGCTAATTATGATTTGAATGAGGGTAATGCTTTAATTGGAGGTCTTTTTCTCTTCGAGCCATTCAAAAGAATCCTACTTTTCAATGCTTGTATTATGTTGTGGTTCATGGGTTGCAAGATGATTGCATTGTGCTTGTTGAAAATCTAATCTAGTCCCACTTGAATGAGTTCATCCAGGAGTTTGTTGATCAAGTGCAGGAAATCTTTGATGTCTGGTCTCTTCTACAACAAGTGTAGCCTCCTCAACCACCAGTGCCACCACAACTAGATGCCGCTGATGATGATGCCCCAATTGTTGTTGTTAATTCTGATGGATTTGATTTGAATGTTATGGATGAGAAGATCCCTTAGGAGGGCTTCTATTCTAGTTCTACTTCTTTATATATATGACTAGTCTCTTGTTCTATTTTTTGTTCATCCCTCTCTCTATCTTGAAACTGTTATTTATGACTTGGAGAGGGGTCAATATTCTATAATTTGTAATCCTATATATATATATATATATGTATGTATGTATGTTTAGGTGCTTGCCACCTTTTACCTATTAAAAAAAGTATATTTCTATCAGCTATTCATTTCTTTCCTTTTTTTTGAGAAATTGGTGTAAGACATTATTTTATCTTAAATATTCAAGTTATCTCCATTTCTTTATGATTTGTTTTAGTAAATATATATTAATAGGAACACATTTACTGTGTTGGTGTTAATGTCATGTTAGTTTGCATTCTTATAAATTGTATGCCCCATGTAAGGATTTAAAATGATATTTAAAGGTCCACAAATATAAATTAATAGTTTAATTGCCTATGTATTTTAATATCTCCATGGTTAAATTCAAGTGAAGATATATATAATAAATGTACATCATTAATAGGGTACACTAGTATTTGCATGGCCATGTGAGATGAGCATTGTCCATTTTCTATAAATAGAGGTTATTTTTCTTATGCATGATATGATTAGTAAACTCAAGTTGTAATCTCATTTTTAGTATGCCAATGTCAAGGAACGTATTTTTTATGTTTGTGTTGAAATGTGTTAGTCCTTCATTCAAGTAGTGATTGCAAAACTTTCTATCAGGGCTTGTTTTAAGGTATACCTTTCTACATGAATGTTGTATTCCTTGATTTTCTATATTATCTCATGCATGTCCTATCTTCTTCTCTTCACTATAACTAGTTCAATTTTCTTCATTTGAAATGGTTACTAATTCCCATATGCATAACTTAAATATTTTACTCTTTAACACTACTTTAATACTTTTGTAACATTATCAGATGAAGATGTCATCTCCAAATGTAGAAAATAGAAGAGATGCCCATCAAATAAAAGAAAGGCCTCCATAATGTACTATTTTAATAAATAATGAGGAGATGATGCACCAAGTGAGGGTCCATCAAGAATAAATAACCAAGAAAGTGCACCTAACATTCAAGGATTCCATTTGGACGACTTTGACAATGAGCATGCCTATAACAAAATTTTTGAAGGAGATACACATGATGTGGTTCAATCTAGTAGTGAAAACGTGAACAACATGTTTGTACAGGAAGAAAATATCCATGCTACCATTAATGGAAACCCTATATCTAAAATCTTATCGAAGAAACATAAAGCACATCAGTGGGACATGTCAATAAATTTTCAACTTGAATGGGTTTTTAAGTATCCATTCATAGAACCCATAGAGAATGCAGATAAATTGGGCATGCCAAAACTATGTCAGTACAAGATTTGCAGCTAGAAATATAAGAAAGACAAGATATTATAAATTAATTAGATACAATTGAGAAGTATGTATCTACAAAGTTTATGAAAAGGTAAATGTAAATGGTGAGTTACAGTTAGTGATATGCTAGAAAATGTAAGATGAGTATACTCATGCTTAGAATGTAGCTAAGTATGAATAATACATACAATCATAGGCATGACTAATTATTGTTGGAGATTCCATATCTAATCTATTTGGAAAGGCAATGGAAGAAAGTCAATTATATGAAACTATACAGCTCACATTTATATTCCATATATTAAATAGAGCTTAGCTAGTAACAAAATTTCTAGAATAGAGGAATTTAATGTAATTTCTTGGAGTGCCCAATTTTCTACTTTCACATTGGTTTGTCAACCATGATTGGGAATGGGTTCAATGTCTAGCTATGGTAGAGAAGTAGGATATACAAGAGAAATTGAATCAAATGAATTTCTTTGTATTGTCTCTAGATGAGGTGACGACCATTGACAATACTGCTTAGGTGTGCATCCATGTTTATACTATAGACAAGATTCATATCCACTAGCCAAATCTACCTGTAGTTTCTAAAATGTAAGAAAATTCTACCTTTTCTAACCTCATTGAAATCATTAAAAAGCATTTGATGTATATTGGAGGCCTACATGATCTAGTGATTGTAAGGAAGCTAGTTTGCATATGTATAGATGAGGCATCAACCATGAAAGGTCACAAAATGGGCATATTGTTAATTTGTAGACATCATGTTCACTATCCATGACCGACATTCACTCCATAACCCATAGAATGAATTTGGATTTTAAAATTGTGAGTCAGTTTCCATCTATTTTGAAAGTTGAAGATCTTGGGTGTGAGGTGTACACATATTTTTGTACAAATCCAAAAATATTTGTTTACTGTCAAAGCTTTGTTGAAGGACTTACTTCAAGTAACAAACTACTTAAGGATGTTGATACCAAGTGGATATCACTACATGGATTGGCAAGCTACATAAGGATGTTGATCAATAATCACCTTAGCTACTTTGAATTTTTGCAATAGATAATGAACAATTTAATCAACTAATTTTATGTTTGAAGATAGGAAACATTTTATATGTTTTAGTTTCCCCACACCATTAACAATAGTTTATTTAGCTAGTTTAAATTTTATGGTACATAAGTATGTATGAAGTTAAAGAAGTGTATTTAGGAAGCTATTTGTACGGTGACATCTCTTTTTACAAATGTATTAAGGTTTAAGAATGGAAAGATTTTAGCTTTATTTTTAAAGTGCTTAGATTGATTTTTGACCTTTTATAGATATTAATAGTATGTTATTATATTATTGAATTTTTTTAATATTATTTTTATTATGTGGATTTCAATCCAATTAAATTATATTTAAATATATTAAATATTTATATTACCTCTAAAGTATTTTAATTAAATTGTTATTAAACTATTTGTGAAAGGAACTATTTCAAAATATTTAGGATTAATAAATTAATTTTAAATAAAAAATAGAATATGTAGCTGGGTTTGATAATTGGACTAATGTGTGTTATATAAAATAATAAATGAATATGTTTTAAATTGAAATAAGAGGTGATTAGAGTTGTGTACTTTAAAATGTGAACTTCATCTATGGGGATTCACTACTTAACAGGTACCATACCACATCTATTTATAAAGAGGATTTAAAAATCACTAAAAATCTATGGTGTTAAATGCTTTCTATCAAGGGGTCAAGGGGATAAATTAATTAAGATATAATATTTGATAGTGGGGTGTTCCATGTAGATGGTGAAGGGTAGACTACATTGGTCCATAATAGTTAGGAATTAACATTTTTATCATAAGAAGGGACATGGAGGAATAGTTACCTAGCAATGAATTTAGCATTTCATAGATCTTAACAATTTTAAATATTATTTTAAAATTAAATTCAAAACAAGTATTTTAAATACATGGTAAACAATGGATGTATTTAAATGTCAAATACAAAAGAGTTAGAAATAAAAGGGGTTTAAAATGTCAAAGGGAAATGAGTAGCTTGTTTAATAAAATAAGAAGAATTTAGAACTAGAAAAGTGTATCAGGAGGAGGTGTTATTAATCAAATATTATGAGGTAGAAATACAAATAGAGGTATCATTTAGTACTCTATGAATAAACATAGTAGGGCATAATTTTATATGGTCAACCCCAATTTCAATGCTCACTTGCATGTTTGATTTTGACATTAGATGTTGTATTAAGTGTTTTGACAGTGTATTGTGAGATACATGTGTTATGATCCTTTGTACCAAGCTTTTTAAAGAGGCCTCATATTGCCATTGAGGTGTTCTAGTTGTGTACCCTAAATACTTATGTTGTGAGATTATATGTTTGTCACTATATGTGATTTTTTATATTTCCATCAATGTGTTTCTCAATGAGGTTTTGTATTGGTATTTGGATTTTTGACTATGCATTATGGGATGCATATGTGGTGCCTTTGTGTGTTTAGTTTAGTACAATATTTAGCTTCATTGCTTTTAATATATTTGATATAGGTGTGATTATTTTATCTCATTCAACATTGTGGATTACTATTGATTATGCATCTTATTATTTGGATCATTCTAATTATAGATGATTTATAGTTATATGTAATGTTTTTTTTTAAATTGAAGATCTATTACTAATACCAAAATAGACATGTACATTATGAGTGGCTAAGGAAGCCACTCCATCCCCACCAGTCTATATAAACATCAAAGCTCATATCAATCTTGATGTACTTACAAGATATATAAAATTAATATGTCAATTACAACCAAGGTATATTATCTACAAAATTTATAACTTTGTACTAAAAATCAACAATATGTATCATCCTACCAAATTGGATATGCCCTACATTTACTATCTCATTCTTCAATTCTGGAGTTACCCTGCATATCTTTTTCAATTCTTGCACCCTACAGTCCATCATTTGGTATTGTTATCATTTGGGTTTCTGTCCCCTACTGTCTATCTTCTGGTACTATTATCATTTAAGATCCTCTACCCTACAATTATTCACCTTCATCTGATCTTTCTTCACCAATACAATCCCTGTTATCACTTTCCTTAAAGGAGTACCACCCTTTAAAGGTTCCTAATGGAGGAGAGTTTCTCAAACTATTGCCTTCATTGTCAAAGTTTTGAAATGTTATGTCTAAATTTCTCACAGCTTCATCTCTTTTTAGTTCATATTGGCATTGTTTGGAATAAAGATTTTGAAAATCTATGTATTCTTTTTGGAACTTTTCATCTACTTTCCTAAGATCATGTGGCCAAAACTCCACAAATCTCACATCAGACCTAAAAATTAGAGTTGATCCTTCATCCACTATTTGCATGAATCTTTCAATAGAGATCTCCATTGTCATCATTATCTGTTCAACAATGTTAGATAATGTGAGTCTACAGAGAGACTTAGTAAGGCTTCTCCTTCTACCCTGGTAGTGATCATCATTTCTTTTTTTCCATAACATCCATAGTATTTCAGTAGATAAAGACAACCAAAGCACATACGATTTGTCATTCAAACCATTAACATAACCACACAATATTTCCTTCGAAGACACACCATTCCTAGTATTCCACTCTTTGATATTACCCATGAACTAGGACCAAACAACTTTTGCATAAAGGCAATCAAAGAAGATATATTCACAACTTTCAACAAAATTACATATAGAACACAAACTATTGTTAAAACTCACAAGTTTAAATTTCAAAATTAGCATCCATCTAAAACAACTCTTTTTGGGTTCTATGTACTTAGACCAATAAACCTTGGAATTTTTGATAATACAACATGATCAAAGTTTTCTTTCTAGACAGACAATGTTTACATGCTCATACACCACTTGGGAATCAATCATCAATTTATAGAGGATTTTTAGACTCATTTTCAAAAATTCAGTACCATCTTTCCATTTAAAACTGCTCAAAGATTCTATGTCATATTTCATATTAACCTATGCTTGAAAACCTTTGAGGGTTTTGCACATAACAAAATTTGTTCTCCTTTGGGATTCATGAATCCAAAATTTAGACTTCAACTGCAACCAAATTTTCAAGGAATTATCATCAAATATATCTTGAAAAAATTACTACACCTTTTCTATTCTATCTCCTAGAAGAACAACCTTGAAGCAAAGCCAGTGGTTTCATCTTGTGTAGAAAATTCCACCATATGGATCTGAAACAATGTAATTCATTCTTACTCTTATTTATAGCTTCCTTATTTATCACCAGGCTCCAAACTAATTCCCATGCCCTCCAAATACTATAAAGTACTACAAACCTTGAGGATTTATCTAG
Organism: Cunninghamia lanceolata; assembly: GCA_027924645.1. Taxonomy (NCBI): domain Eukaryota; kingdom Viridiplantae; phylum Streptophyta; class Pinopsida; order Cupressales; family Cupressaceae; genus Cunninghamia; species Cunninghamia lanceolata. Next base: position 1,102,329 of record BSBN01000143.1, on the reverse strand, counting down.
AAAATTGCCAAAGATAATATCATGTGGACACAAGTTTTTCTATTGTTTTGCATTTTTTGGTATAGCTTCTTGTATGTTATTTCTAACTAGAATTTTACAAGGTTCCTCTTCAACAAATGACTGGATGATCCATTATGTAGCTAAAGCTACACCTTGGGTCCTTAAGTCTTTCATCCCCATACCTCTTTTGTCTTTGTTTAAGCAACACCACTCCCATTTTATTGCAAGCCTTTTTTCATTTTCCATCTGACCAAAGGAATTCTCTAATTATCTTTTGTATAGTATCCATTTGATAACAAGAAAATAGCCACACATAAGCATAATAGATTGAGTAGGTAGATAGGATTTTTTGACAAACTTGAATCCTCCCAGCTAGAGATAAGTATTGATTATTCCAATTCCTTAGTTTCTTTTCAATTTTTGCAAACATCCATTCCCACATCTTTTTTAAAGAGGGATTAACAACAAATGGAATTCCAAGGAATCTCAGTTGTTTTTTTGGTCCCCCCCATTGCTAAGGAGTATCTTTGAACTAGTTATGAGGTTCTTCCTTCCAACCCAGAAGGATTGATTTAGAATTTGATATTTTTCTCCTGAGGCCAAACAAAACACCTTCAATCTTTTATCCATATTCTTTAGATTTTCCTTTTATAATATAGGAAATAGGGTTGTATCATTAGCAAACTGAATATTCAACAAAGTGTCTTCATTAGGCAATACAATACCCTTAATTCTTCCTTCAATAATATTAGTTCTAAGAAATTAATATAATGCTTCTTAAGCAATTACAAATAGTGCAAGGGCTAGTGGACACCCTTGCCTGATGGATCTCTCCATGACAAAGGGTTTACTTAAGGAATCATTAACATCAATTTGTGCAGTAGCATCTTGAAACAACATTTTTTACCATTTTGCAATATTGCTCAAGAAAACCAATTGTATTCAGTATGGAGACAACAAATGACAATTCTACCTTATCAGAAGTCTTTCAAGATCTAACAACAGTATTCCAACATCTCAATTAGTACAATTGGCCCATTGCATAGCCTCCCAACTTGTGATCATTGTTATCACCTAGTTTTGCACCCTTGCATACAGTTGTGAAACCTTTGCAAACTGGAATAACATGGGAATGATCTCTAAGTGTGGGACTTTGCTAAATGAGATTAGACCTCTGAAGAAGGCTAGCTTCCTTGTCTAGCTATCACTTGAAACTGCTGAATTTTGGGGGAAAAAGGGAGAGAGAATGCTTATAATGGAAATGAAATAAAAGCTTGAAAACAAGGGTGATGCACCAGACAGATTTAAAGAAATTTCCACAACACTGAGAAGATGCACATTGTAATCAAATACAGCATGTAGGTATACACAGGTTAGATGACTCTAGCAGAGGTGAGAAGCAATATGATTGAGAGGAATGAAACATTCATAGACAAACCATACACAGATTCACACAGAACTAGAAAAATTAGTTAAAGAGGTAAAATTAACTTGCATATATTCAATGGAAAGGCACGGTTACAGTACATGAAAACTCTATTTGGAAACAGAAAAGCCTTAATGCCAAAAAATTTCCAACCCTATTTACAACATTTGAATGCATTTATATAGCATTCCAAAACTATCCTAAGTCAGTTACAAAATTTGCTCCATGAGCTGGAAATGAAAATATCTCCCTCAATGACTGTCTAGCTACAACAACTATGGCATCAAAATCTGGAACTGGGTGGATGGGGAGATATTTTAAGTCTTTATTGCAAGCATCTTACTCATCGATCTGTAGTAGAGAAGATGAAAATATCTAGAAGAGGAAGGTGGGAAGATATTTTTGACCATTAATGCGAGCCGTATCATCTTTGTGCAGCAATGAATGCCCCAAAATATCTTCATCTACTGAAAGTCGTTGCTGAAATGTCCAATCACCCAAAATATGCATCCTCAGATCTGAAAATTGAAAATTGGAAAATTCCCCCAAAAAAACATGCTCAAATGAAAGAGGAGGCAAAAACATGCACTTTTGCCTCTTACAGCATGTCAAAATTTGTTGAAATGGGGAAGATACAGGTAGTCAAAGATTTGGTTAACCACCTTTATATACTACATCTGCATCTATGTGTATATCGCATGCATCTTGGCACCTGAATTAACATTTAAAAATGCATTCTGCAACTCCTTTGCATATGCACGGCACCTTGTATATCGGGCTCTGTCTATGCCTTGTATGTTCGAAATTGTATATACATACAATTTCCCCTTGTACATGCGAGCCCCACCTCTTTAAAAATGCCCAACATATAACTTTGTATCTGCACCTTTGTATGTCTGAATATACAAGCTGCGGACCTCAAAACACCACTGAGCTATGTTTCATTGTTCTACCAGGTCCGGCTTGCATCTCCACTCTTTGTATTTTTTCTTGTATATCGCAATATACAAATGGCCTCATACATACAAAACGGACCCAGAGCCTGAATGAGGTAGAAATGATATCCATTTGAAATCCGGCTTGTACATGCTCTTTTGTATGTTGAGACATACAAACACCTTTTATACAAGGTGGACCCGAGAACAACCTAGAATAGATTGAAACTTCTATTCGGGTCCGGATTGTATATGTTTCCTTATATATTGGCTTGTATGTGCGAACATACAAGTTGATATACATTCCACTGTAGCATTTAAATCTTTGTATGTATATGATATACAAACCTCTTTGTATCTTCACGGGACCCACCATTTGTATCTTAGCCTTGTATAATTCTTTGCATGTTCGATTGTATGTAGAAGACATACAATGCGAAATATACATCTCCTTTTATCCTTGAGCTGATTCATATCTACTGTAGCAAATGTATGTTTCCTTGTACATTGGCCTTGTATGAAAACATACAATCAAATATACAAACCCCTTTATACAACTAGGGAATCTTCGAAGGAATATTCCCGCAATGTATCACTTGTATGTAGGAGACATACAAACCTCTTTGTTGTATCTACGCGGGTCCCACATCAAGCATCTTGGCGATATACAAAAGCTTTTGTATATCCCTTGCAACAATCTCTTGTATATTCCTTGCAGCACTTTAGCAAATGTACATTGGGCTTGTATGACAAATATGCAATGCAATATACAAAACTCCAGACATACAAACAGGGAATCTTTGAGGAATATTCCCGCAATGTATCACTTGTATGTTTCCTCTTGTATATCACTGATATACAAAGCAATATACAAGCCTGCTGACATACAACTGCGGAATATTTTGGGGAATATGCCACGAATGTGCATTTGCCTTTGTACATTTAGCGAATGTATATTTGCTTGTATGTGCAAACATACAAGGCAAATATACAAGCGCTAAACATACAAATGGGGAATCTTCGAGGAATATGCCATGAATGCATATTTATACATTGTATGTTTCTCTTGTATCTTTCCTTGCATATCGCCGATATACAAACGGGGAATATTCCCGAGGACCTGTGGAAGATTCCCTGAATGTATATGCATTTCCCTAGCCTGATATACATTCAAAAATGCATAAAACTTAATTTTTTTCAACATTTCCTAAGGTCGATAGAGATTTTCAAGCCCGCCAAATGCACATTTGAACTGTATGTTTGACCAAACTTTGACCATGAATAAATTCTTCATTAGGCTAAATTTCAGGGTACTGTAAAAAGCAAACCTGCCTATTTTTTCAAGCTCTTTACAATGGTAAGGTTTTCTAGGCAAGGCTCCTTGGGAAATTTGGCACTTTTGCTTTATGGGGCCTTTAAGAGGGATTTTTAAGGAAAATACCAGGTGGACCATTTGGCTCTGAACAGAGGAAAAAATGGGTCAACAATCATATTTTCAAGAATGTACCTTCCCTTGATGAATCCTGTTTGAGTATGGTTAATGATCCTTGGCAAAATATCAGTTAACCTTAGGGCTAAGACTTTAGCTAAAATTTTCTATGAGACATTTAGTAATGTAATCGGTCTCCCGTTCTTCTTGTTACTTTTGTCTCCTTTAGGTAACAACTTGATAATTCCTCTATTAATGTCTTTACCCAAAGAACCTTTATGAACTGCTTCATTATAAAGTTCATACAAATCATCTACAACCCATTCCATGCAAGCCTTATAAAATTCTGCAGGCAGACCATCTACTCCTAGTGATTTTCCATTTTCCAGCAATAAAATTACACTTTTAATCTCTTCTTTTGTAATGCCCTGCTTTAACATGTTTGCAATCTCTTAGCTAATTTTTTTGGAATGATCTTTTGGAATAGCTCTAGGTGAGCTTGCCTGCATTCATTGTTGTTATCCTTAGTGGTGAAAATATATTTATAGAAGGATCTAAAAATTTCTTTAATTTCATCATTATCTTGAAAATTGACATCATTCTCAACTATTTTACCAATTGCTTCCTTACTATTTTTAATTTTCAACATATTAAAGAAGTATTTGGAACACCTATCACCCTCTTGAATCTAGTTTCTCCTAGCCCTTTTTCTAGCCCCTTGAGCCCTTTTTGTTTGAAAGTTTCTAAGTTTATCCTTTATTTCTCCTAATAGTTGAATCAACTCTTGGTTATCTTGATCATTTTGCACTTTATCCTCAGCATTAAGAAATTCTTCTAGGAGAAGACACTCAGTTCTCCTTCTACCCAAAGCATATTTTTACCAATAGTCTAAAATATTTTTTTACAATTTATAACTAGATTACTCTAGTATTGTATTGAAGATATATTGAGGGACATCATCTTTCAGATCCTTCTAAGAGAAGTAACCCCATCTAGGCTATCCTTATCATTAAGTAGATTTGTATTAAGTTTGAATACACTATCCCTTCTAATTCTATAATCTGCATTGTGATACTTAATTAAAAAAGTTATTTCAATGGGGTGATGATCTTACAATGTACAAGGTATCACTTATACATAGTTGGCCTCTTTTCTATTTTGAAAAAGGAAGAAGTTTTCATTTGCATAAAATCTATCAATTCTACTATATATTTTGTTACCTTCTTGTTGGCTATTACACCAAGTGTACCAAATACTTTTACTGCTCTCCTTTTTTCCTTCTAGAGATTTAAACAGCTTTAATAATTTTTCATCCTTGTCCAAAAAAGAATGTTCATTTCCTTTCCATTTCCAAGGAGTACCCCTATTTTATCTTCTTTTTGTTCCACCATATTAAAATCCCCCCCTAGTATCCATGGAATTTTAGGTAATTCTGATGTTAACCATTTCCATACTTTAATCCTTTCTATATATTCATTGGGTGCATATATTGAATAGATTCCAAACTTAAAATTATTTTTTTCTAATACAATCCAGAGGCATCTATTACATGGAGAGCATTAATTTTGTCTAATATTTTTTCCCATCTTTGATTAATCAAAATTGCATTTCTAGCCCTCCCTTTGTTATGATTGGAGAAGAAGTAGATAGCATCCCTCCATATAAATTTCAAATTATTTTCCATTTGAAACCTTAAAGCCTTAACCTCCTACAATAACAAGCAATCTATTTCTCTTTTCTTATTGCATAAGTCCCTGATAATGCATTTCCTATCAGGGGATTCCAATGTCCTTATGTTCCAACTTATACAATTCAACCTCATTATAGTTGGGTGGTATTAGGATTTTGATTTTTTTAAAGCCTATCAAAACATTTGGGAAGTTTTTTACCCTATCATTTTCTACCTAGTGTTTGGGAGCTATCACTCCTACATACTTGCTTTCTTTTTATGTTATCATCTTCCTTGCACTATTTGTCAATTTCAACATCCCTTTCCATGGTCTCCTCTACATTGTATGGGACCAAACTCACTTTTACATTGGCTTTTCCACTTTATTTACTTTAAGAGAATCATCCTATAAACCCTCAAGGTCTATTTTATTCTCCCTATCTAGAGGTCTCTTTGTATTAAGAACATGGTTATCTCTTTTAGCCCTTATTTTTTCTTTCAATTTGTCTAAGACAATTTCTTGAGCATTTTTTTTTGTCCTATTTGTTTTGTTGATTCTGTGTTCAGCCTCTTTGTAAACTTTATTGGACTCGCATTTGTAAAGAGCCTCAATTAGAGGGCCTTTACAAATAGGGGTAACCACATCTGTTGTTTCAATTTCCTCATCACATCCAATGATCTCATTGATTGTGTTGTCTATGATTTCTTCTTTGTTTTCCACTATTTTATTATTACCAATATTCACCTCTTCATAAGAAGCCACATATTTAGGCTTCTCACAGACAGGAATATTATTATTTACCTCTTCCATATTCACATCACACTCCTTGAGTGCATTGAATGTGACATCCATATTTTCTTTCATTTTCTCCATATTTTTGTTTAGGACATCACATACCTCCTCTATTTTCCCTTTAGGATTTTTGGTTTCTTTTCTTATGTTTACTTCTGCTAGTGATATATTATTCTTCCTACTATTATTGTTTCTATTTATAATAGGGCAGATGTTCATCAGTTTTACACAAAAAATTGGCATTAAGGCCACCTAGACCCATCATTTCACATTTATAAACTTTTTCTCACTTTTGATTTCAAGAACCTCTAGAATTTGAACTCTTGTGTTAAGGGATAGTAAAACCCTCACATCCATATGTAATAGGGTATTTCTAGTTTCCTCATTTTTTAATATATTTCCTATCGGTTTAAGAAGTTGTGTTAGAAAAGCCCAAAATTGAGCCAGCACATTTTTAATTACCATCCATCTTGGTATGGAACAAACCATAATCTCATTATGCAAGGTATCAAGTTCCCAAGGGATTTCTTTAAACATTGTTTGCCCCATATTCCAATATTCTTTTTCTAAATTCCTCTTTTGCATATTATGATTTCTTAAGAAAATCACAAAAAAACCCTATGAATCATTCGACAAAAGGAGACATAGATTCCTAGTTTTTTCCCTAGACAGTTAGAAGCCAATTATCAAAAAACCTTCTCAGAGGCATTTTTTGAACATTCATACATGCAAAAAACACAACAATATTTTTTAGTATACATTCTTCATTTCTCACTAGTTTTATCATTTCTTTGTTAGGACTAACACACAAAGTCTTGGGCATAGGGAGATCCTTACCTTTCTCCTTTTCTCTTCCTTCCTCTTCCTTTCCTCACTTACTAGCATCTCCATTGTCGGCTCCGAGTCTATCCTGAACCTCGAAGATACCTCTTCTAGTGGAGTTTCGGCATCTTCAATGTCCAACGTTGCCCTATAACTTTTCTTCTTCTCATTTCCTTCATCTCATTTTCCTTTAAGGCTTGCCATAAATTCTCATGGTCAAGTAGTAAATGCATTGGCTAGATTGTCCCCAAATCCCCAAGTGGTGTACTTGCAGACTCTTTATCATTTAAAAAAAATTAATAATTATTACAAATAAAAAAATGCGGGATAAACTTCAATTTCAAACTTAAGACCTTAAACAAAGACCTAACCATGCAACCATAACATGAACCACAAATCAAATCTAGAGAATAAATATAGAACAAGAAAATTTTATCTAAATAGCACCAAGACAATAAAGAATTCTAATTGAAATCAATATCACCATGGAAGAGGTCTCAACCAAGTTAATCATGGAGGGCCAATTTTCATTTCCCTCAACCAACCTTAGAGCCTCTTCCCTTCATTGTCACTTAGGTGTATTGTTTGGCCAATGAGTAATAATTAATTTTTGCCTCTTTAGATGTAATGTTTTGATATCATGTTATGAGTTATATCACATTGGGTGGTTTATGTTGCTTCAACTATCATTATATGGTGTAGGTAAGCCTAATGTTTCAATTGAGTGTACAAGTATAATTTTTCCCCAGTGGTGGTTGATGGGGGCTACAATTTCTTCATTTTATTTCATAAAGTAACCACTTTTTCCCTCTTCTTTCCATATCTTTCCATGTGGATTTAAGAGTAGTATAAAATTATTATTTATTTAAGATAGATATAAGATGTTTATTACAAACTAATTTTAGTTGTTTATAGGGAGTTAATTATTGATGATACTAACAAGTATGTTGGAACAAAAGCTAGCATTTTGATTTTAAAAAGAGTAATTTTGACATTACACAAAACAAGCATCAAAAGGCAACTTCTTAAGTACCCTGAAACTTCCTTGAGGGCAAGAGATCAACTAGCTCTAGAACTTCAACTCCAAAAATGTGGCCTTAATTATTAATCAACTTTGAAGGACATGGCCCAATTAGGAACAAAGAGAAGGCCCCTATTTTCTCCCAAATTGTAGTGGCCTGTTCCATTTTCTAGTTCATTAATTGAAAGGAAGCAATCACCAACATGTAACTACAACAATTGGAAGGGTGTCAATGGAAACAACCACTTATAAAGGCCATTCTTCACTTTCTAGGGCACAATAGTAACTTATTGATTAAGGAGACTACTTCTTTATTACAGTTCTATTATAGCCATAGTTTTAGAGTCCTAATAGAATAAATACAACAAAATGTGCATAGACATGATGTTGAGAGATAGGAGTGATCCTAGGAATTTCTTAGGAAATTTAGAAAATTTCTACGTATATGAATCTACCAAATAGTTAGCGGATGAGTGTGAGATAATCATGGGCCAAACAATACACCTAAGTGACAATGAAAATGCTAAAAATAGGCTTAAGCAACTTCACATGAAAATTTGAATGGCTTATCTACACAATATAAAAGATATGTAAGATTAAAATTAGTAGATAATTTAATGTTGTTTATGGCCTACTATTTTTAAAAATTTTAATTAATTTTAGAAAAATTGGATATTTCAATGAGGCACTACTAAAATTTTCAAAAAAAAGTAGGAGTCATTCTAGTCAACCTAAGGATGAGAAATTTTTTTTTGAATCTTTAAATATAAACAAAGGACACGTGAGTGGATGTGATTTATATTTTGTGAAATTTTTTGTAAGTAAAAATTAGTTATGAGTTTTCTACTGGCTTTTTAAAAATATTAAAAAATAATTTTCTAGCCAACCTAACTTGGTAAAAAAATATAAAATTGTTTTTTTAAAGAAATGTAGCTAACGAAGTGTACTATAATGTGACACATCTTTGAAATTTGAAAAAGGACATATGGTTTGAAATTTCTGGATGTTTTTCAATTAGTATGTCTATCATGAATTTAGACATAGTGTATTGAAAAAATAATTATTATTTTGTATTAAATTATAATCAAGCATATATTATATTTTTAGAATCATGAGAGTGTTTTTGATATACCCTTTTTGTTTTATCAAATTCAAATTAGAAAAAGTCTGTCAACATCAAGGATGAAGTTGTAAAAAGAGTATGAAACCTCTAAACTCATTAGAAGGATGGAAAATGCAAGTTTGACACTCTGACGCCTAAATCCAATGCATTCCTGAGCCAAAAATAGAGTGAATAGGTTTTAGACAGGAAAAATGGATATCTACTCCTAACATAAATCATTTCCATAACAAATATTTGTTATAAAGCATTTAATGGGGGGCATTGTCATGCCCAATGATGGTTTTTGGGCATGTAGATATGGATATACATTTTACCACAATGGATATCTGTTATGGTAAAACAAATATTTGTTATGGTAAAATGGATATCCATTATTTTCAATCCCAAACAAGTCTTGTTGGGCTCAAAAATTGGCCCCACAAACACTCTGCTCTCATGAAAAATGTGATTTATGCACATTATAGAGAAAAATCTTCTTTTCTACAATCATTGATACAAAATTTTATTCTATTAATCATCAAAGAATTAGTTTCTTTTTTTAATGGGTGGCAGTAGTCATTGTAAAGTAAAAAGGAGGAGGAAATTGTTGGTGGAGGAAACTGAAGTAATTAGAGAAAAAAGATAGAGAATGTCTTGAAGAGGATAGAAAGAGAAGGTTTGGTGGATAATTTTGAAGGAAAAGGATCTTCTTGACCCCCAAATGACATGCAAAATGAATATTTTAATGTTCACTCACCAAATGAATTTTTCAAATTTAATGAAATGTTTGATAAACATAAAATTGACCATGATATTTAAAATGAAAAGGTTGAAATTTTTAATGAATATGAATATATAAATGAAAATGAACATCAAAATTTAAATCAAAATCAAAATGAACATGAAAGTGGGTGAACCCACAATAGTGAGTCCCACTTGTGGGACACTAGAATTTGGCATAGGTTGGGAGAAAAAAATAAGAGACACCTTCGTTTAAAGGTGCTTCTTCGAATGAAGCTACCTTTGTTCGAAGGTAAGTTAAAAATCACCTTCAAATGAAGGTGAACCTCTGTTCAAATTTTTTTATGCGAAGGACCTTTGAACAAAGGTCATTTCCAAAAAAGGAATAAAAGGAACCTTCATTCAAAAGTCCTTTTTTAATTCCTTTTATAGAAAATTTTGTAAAATGAATAAAAAGGGACCTTCATTCTAAGGTCCCTTTTATTTCTTTTATAGAAATTTGTGAAAAAGGAATAAAAGGGACCTTCGAATGAAATTTCCAAAAAAGGAATAAAAGGGGACTTTTGAACAAAATTTACATAAAAGGAATAAAAAGGGACTTTAGAACCAAGGTCCCTTTGTTGAAATAAGGGCTGACAACTGAGAGGGGGGCTGAATAAGTTGTCACAAAAACTTTAATACTTGCTGCAATTAATTCTTCTTTAAAAGATTAAAGATGTAACCATGAAAGCATGAATCACAGACACATAAGCAGAAGCACAATTAACACACTTGACACCAAGATTTTTGACGTGGAAATCCAGTTAAGGGAAAAACCACGATGGGGGTTAGCCCACAAGAAATTATACCCTATTAAAAGTATTACAAATGGGGAAAGCACATGCCTTCAGGGCTCACTGCCCAGAGCTCATTGCTCCAAGAGGCTCACTGCCTATAGAAATGATTAGAAGAAGATAACAAAATGTTTAAACTAATGAGTAGCATCTACTAATGCAAAAATTCAATTACGATTAAGCACAGAATACTGATCTTACACACTTCATCTTTATTCTACCCTATTTTACTCTTCTGCCATAATCTGGGCTTAGATCTTTTCTTTCACACTTCTTCTACTCTTTTTCGCAGTTACTCCATCACCACAAGACTCGAATCCATCATATATATATATCCGCATCAAGAAATTTTATCAACAATAGTTAGCTCAAAGAAAACTTATAACATTTATGAAGACCTCTGCTCTGTCGGCTGAATCCATGCATAATCATCAATGCAGACCAAAAACTTGTGTTCTCAAATCATCAACCATGTCAACCAATACCACTAGTTATCATGAATTACTTAACCAATAACTTTTCTTCATCCAGACCAATATCAAATACTAGGTTGGCCCGTTCTTCTTCTGACTGTACTGACTACCTAGAGCCTGATACTCAGATGCTTATAACTTTTGAATCCTTCATCACCAGAGTCTAAATTCTTGGATTTAGATAGTCCTGACAATCCTTATTACTCCCTCAGATCTGCTACACATTGTGATTTACTACTGGAGAGATCCGGACCAAGATACTGGACCCTATCACATGCTTTGTTTCTAACTCTCAGACTTAGACAAATCCTCACTTTGACTTCCGGTATGAACAAATCATGTAATGTGGATGTGTAGGATAGACTTAGTTGCCATCAATGACAACACCTGTCATACGAAGAAGTGTATTTTACCAACAATCTCCCCCTTTGGCATTGATGGCAACACTTAGTGAAAAATGACTAGGTGTCAGAACAACTCCCCCTTTCTATGTGCACTTATGCTTTTCACTATTCTCTAATGCTCCCCCTTTGCTAGATTCCCCATTTTTCACTACTCTTCACTCCCCCTTTGACATCAATGGTAAAGAGCGGGATCCACAACCAAAATTCACACAAAAATTTTATACACCAGGCTACATATGTACAAACAATCCTTAAGTCTTATTTACATAAACTTAAGCACATCACCAAAACTGTTCTTCAATTGTGCTAGCTCACTATCCCAGTTTTTCTTCATAGTGTTCAAAATTGATATGTGGCCACTTAATAGAAATGCTTGTGACTCTGCCATCCGCAGATCAATGGGGTCACTTGCCTAAGCTGTAGTTTGTGCTTCAGTCAGAGCATTAAACATTGTTTCCATTTTGGGGGAAATTAGTCCTCGGAGCTCACACATCCTTGTCTCAATATTGTCCTTTTCTTTTATCAGTTTCTTTATTTCTTCAATCAGGTTGATTGTTTGACATTCTTGGCTCATTATTGATACTATCAGAGGATCAAAAGATTGGGATACACTTGACAGTTTTTCTTTAAACTCCTTTATTTTTATTTCAATTTCCTCTATAGCTTTAGGATAGGATAAACATAATTTATATACCTTCCCTCCTTCTATAAGAGCATTTTGAATACTCTTTATACTAGTATCCAGCACAATTCTATCAAGTTCTATCATCCCTTTCAGTGCATCAAATCTTTTATCATTGAATTCATTTTTAACCTTGACCTCTGCAGATTTTTTAAGAGATTCAAAATGAGAACTTACAGAGTTTATGAAGTTCTTTGAATGTCTGGAAGGGGATGCTGAACAATCTTGAAAAGTGGCTATGATCTTCTCCAAGATCCCTTATGCCAGTCCAAGTAGCTTGATGTCTTCTATGTGAGACTTCAATATATCTTCTCTTGCTTTGGCTTGAGCTATAGAAGCCAACTTTATTTTTTGCATCAGAGATAACATATCAAAATTTATTGGACCTTGTATAATGTCCTGATCTTCTTCAATTTATTTGTCTCGTTCCAAAATTTCCTTCATTGCCCCTGTAGTGTCTCTTGCCCAAAATGATGATGTGTCTATCTGATTCTTACCAATACTATCAACTATATTGTCTTGCTTGGGCTCTTTACCATCCTTTGCAATCTCTTCATCTTTATCATTTTTCTTCTTGACTTCTTCTGCTTCTTGGTTCTTAGCCTTCTCTATTCCATGCTCTTCAATCTTCAATGAGTCATCTTCAATTTGATCATCTATTTTTATATTCATCTCTGTATCTTCTTTGTCAGAATGATCCAGAGGGGTTAGAATACATCCTGCATCAGCAGTTTCATCTGTTGTCTTTTCATCTTCCTTATTTATTGTTTTCTCTTCTGGCATAGAAGAGTCATCCATTCCAAATTTTTGCTCATCCTTTTGATGCTCTTCTTCATCCAGAACTAATGTGTCATCAGTGGGTTCATCTGAAACCACAAAGAACTTGTTTTTGTCTAATGCTTTTCTTAGAATTCGTTCAGTTTCTTGGACTACTTCTTCTATCTCTCTAATCATCAATTTGTTCATTCTTGTCTTGCTCCTAAACTCATTTTTGACCTCGTTAAAAATTGTATCTACTTCTCTGCTGGAGATTACTAGACATAGAGTGGTTAACACATGTTCTCTTAGCTCCATATCTTTTGACTTGACAGCTTCTTTTCTTATTTCCAAGATGTCTTTTAAGCCTTTTGGAACTTCTATAAAAAATTCTACCAATGCTCGATTGAATACATTCAAGTACTTGATAGTGGCTTCTTCCAAAAGTCTTTTGTCAATGTCATTGTAAAGATTATAGAATTTAGTCAATGGTTTTAAGTTCCCATCAACAGTGATTGTCTTGACAATGTTTTTCACAGAGGGAATTGGATTTTCAACATCAGCTTCTAATTTTTGCTTCTTATTTGTCATCCTGCTTTGCTTCTCCTTAGACACTTTGACTGCTTTAGTGTTTGTTACCTTTAGCTCTCTAAGCCCATCATCAGAATCTATCTTTTCTTTAGTGCCTGTTGAAATAAGGGCTGACAACTGAGAGGGGGGTGAATTAGTTGTCACAAAAACTTTAATACTTGCTGCAATTAATTCTTCTTTAAAAGATTAAAGATGTAACCATGAAAGCATGAATCAAAGACACATAAGAAGAAGCACAATTAACACACTTGACACCAAGATTTTTGATGTTGAAACCCAGTTAAGGGAAAAACCACAGTGGGGGTTAGCCCACAAGAAATTATACTCTATTAAAAGTATTACAAATGGGGAAGGCACATGCCTTCAGGGCTCATTGCCCAGAGCTCACTGCTCCAAGAGGCTCACTACCTATAGAAATGATTAAAAGAAGATAACAGAATGTTTGAACTGATGAGTAGCATCTACTAATGCAAAAATTTAGTTCTATTTAAGTACAAAATACTGATCTTACACACTTCGTCTTTATTCTGCCTTGTTTTACTCTTCTGCCATAATCCAGGCTTAGATCTTTTCCTTCGCACTTCTTCTACTCTTTTCGCACTTACTCCATCACCACATCACTTCCTTACTCCACAAGACTTGAATCCATCATATATATATATATATATATATATATATATATATATATATATATATATATATATATATATATATATATATATATATCCACATCAAGAAATTTTATCAACTGTAGTCAGCTCAGAGAAAACTTAGAACATTTATGAAGACCTTTGCTCTATCAGCTGAATCCATGCATAATCAACAACGTGGACCAAAAACTTGTGTTCTCAAATCATCAACCATGTCATCCAATACCATTAGTTATCACGAATTACTTAACCAACAATTTTCTTCATCCAGACCAAGATCAAATACTAGGCTAGCCTTTTCTTCTTTTAACTGTACTAACTACCTAGAGCTCGATACTCAGATGCTTATAGCTTTTGAATCCTTCATCACCAGAGTCTAAATTCCTAGATTTAGATAGTCCTGACAATCCTTATTACTCCCTCAAATTCGTTGTACATTGTGATTTACTACCGGAGAGATCTAGACCAAGATACTAGACCCTATCACATGCTTTGTTTCTGACTGCTGGACTTAGACAAATCCTCACTCTGACTTCTGGTATGAACAAATCATGTAATACAGATGTGTAGGATAGACTTAGTTGCCATCAATGACAACACCTGTCATGCGAAGCAGTGTCTCTTGCCAACACCCTTTTATTCAGACTTTATTAGATAAAAAAAAGTTCTCATGGACCTTCATTCAAAGGTCCTTGGATACCTTCAAACAAAGGTACTTTCATTTGAATGTCCTTCGAATGAAGGTCCTATAAATGACCTTTCCACCTTAGTACTTAAATTTTTATGTTTCAAACCTTAGGTTGGACCAGCAAATGGAATCAACATGATAGGATAATTTGTAGCCTTGCAGCCCTCAAAGTAAGCTTTCCAAAAAGTATAATTTTGAATATATTTAATTTAATTATTATATTTTGTTTCTATTTTATAGTGAACATAGTTTTTTCACTGAACATCAAGGTCTCTATTCTACAAATGTGAAAAAATAGTAAAATAGAGAAATTTTTTTCAAAATATCTACACATTAGGTATTGATGTCCTTGTTTCAAAAAAAAGAAGTTAATTTGGATATATACAAAAAAAGTTATGCTATATGGTATAAACCTATGTTTAAATTATAATTAATCTCACTTCAATAATTAATAAAAAATAAAATATGCACCAAAAATTACAAAAAAATATCAGTGCACTAGATACTAGTGTGACAAATCGATATTTAAAAATTTATAATTTTATCCTTTCTGGAAAAAAGTTATGCTATATGGTATAAACGTCACTTTTTAAAAACTGTTGTTAACTATAAAAACAAGTTATTAAAAGTTCCGTAAAAAATTTCACAAATTATTTTTTAATATTTTAAAAAATTACATATTTAGAATCTACACACAAAATGTCAAAATCACTAGTTCACATCATCTTCAAATTCTTAACGGTGTAATCATTATAGGTGGAACAAAGTGAAATTTTGGTTTAAAATGTTGATTTCAATGTCCCATTTTGGCTAAAAAGTGGGACACACTATTATGGTTTCACCCAAGTGAGAATGAATATGAAAAGGTTGTAAATTTTCATGAAACACCTATTTATAAGAGTATTATTGTATACAAATAAGAAGAAGAAGAATGTAGACATCTACTTAGAGATTACGAATATGAATTGCATGATATTGAAAATGTGCTTAGTCCAATTTCCAATAGCATTAATGAAATTGATAACACATGTGAAATAATTAAAATGAATGTATCTCAAAATTACATAAGAAGAGAGTACTTTTGTCAAAAAGAAAATGAAATCCCACATCCATCATATTTTAATGAGCCCAATAAATAGTAGACATGATATTTCCATAGTCCATAGTATGAGATAAAAGTGTTTCTAGAAAAACTGTGTTATACTTTTTAATGAGCCCAATAAAATTATAAAACACCCAAGAACTGCTAAATGGTTACTTGAAATTGATGAGAACATAATAGAAAGTATTGAAGGTAAGAGGTCATCATGAACTATTTCATTGTGGGCTTCAAAAAATTTCAATACTTTGCAAATAAAACATTTACTGAACAATGTCAATTTTTTGTACAATTCCTAAAAATGTACAAAACAAGACCTTTACTAAAGAAATTAAAGATCTAGGTAAACAAAGTGTCCAATCATAATAAAATTATTGTTAATGGTGTTTTTAATGGACTCAATTATGTTGGAAAGACTAGTAAAGGACACATAAAAGAGTCATTCATAGAGTAATAACAACCTCAATAGTGACATATAATATATATGACTTACAACTTAGCTCGAGCTCTACAACTGTCCTACGCTTGTTTTGAATTTGGTACTAGGTGGGAATGGATGGTGATAGTCCAGGGGGGTGTGACCTAGTCCCCTCCCCTGACTCTAGAGGAATTTGTTGTTGGCATGAGTTGTTGGAGGGATCACGTGATTTCACCTTCAAAACAGGATCCGAAGAAGTGGAAGGAGGCTCTTGTGGGAGCCGCTAATGGCAAGGTTGATTGCTCGGTCAACCTACCAGTTATCTCTGACATTAAAGGAGCCAAGGCACTCAAGCTTCTTGATCAGATGATTTTGAGAGTGGTGGCATCTATGGATAACACCCTTGTCGGTAAATTCTTCGCCTTCAAGCCCAATATTGACCTGGTCCATCATTGGATGGTGACCAAATGGTCTCTCAAGGGGAGTGCCTCCGCTAGTGCTATGGCAAGGGGTTTATTTCTGTTTAAGTTTACCTCTCAAGAAGACATGCTGTCAATCCTAGTGGGTGGTCCATGGATGTATGGGAAGCACTCGCTCTCGCTATGCAAATGGAAACATGGCTTTGACCCCAAGGCAGATCTTAACTAGTCAGCTCCTATTTGGGTGCGCTTGTTGGGTCTTCCCTTAGAGTTCCAAGATGAGGAAATTTTTGCATGGATAGGAAATACCTTTGGAGATTACGTGATGGTGGATCAAGTGACTAAGGCCAAGGTGAGGCTTGTATATGCTCGGTTCTGCATCAATGTGGATGTCCTTAAAGTCCTTCCTACCTCTATTATTTCATAATCCAAATATGGTAAATGGACTCAGAGTATTCAGTATGAGAACTCTAGAGTCTTTTGTCAGAATTGCATGAAATTTGGTCATGTCTTCACCCAGTATAGGACCCCTAAGCACCCCCCACCCCTGAAGGAGGTGCTGGGGGTTTCAAAGGAGACCCAGAAGACTACCCCTTCAAAGATGACATATTGAAAATTGTGGACTCACCCACAACATCCTCGGGGAAATCTGAGGGGGTCTCAAAGGTGGTCACATAGCAGGACCCCCTGCGGAGTAGGCCTAGTTCTTGGCAGTCAGGGTCCTAGAGGAGGTCACACAACAAGATCCCCCTGTGGAGCAGGCTCAATCTTTAGCAGTCGCTCCCCCAGAGGTAGTTGAACACTTGATGGTTATCAATGAGGAGACCCAGAAGGCTGATGGAAAAGAGTCAGCAGAAACCCCTAAAAAGCTAGAGGTCATTGCGATTGATAGGTGACATGAGGATTTGGAAGAAGGAGAACTTGGATTGGATTCCAGTTCTCGGATGGTCATCTTCTCACAGTAGAACAAGGTAAATGGGGTGAACAACCCAGGTGAGAAGACGGGCTTTGCCAAAATTGGAATGAGCTCTTTGGAGAAGAACTTCTCCCCTTCCCCGGGTGCAGGCCCAAGTAGGGAGGTAGAGGACCAGGAGGGTTGGTCTATTGCAAAGAAGAAGGGAAAGGGAAGTAGTAGGAAAATAGCTGATGTGGGGGGAGATAGCAATAGAGACAGACCTTCTCATTAGAGGATGATAACTGCTCTTTGACTAAATGCATCTTGGTGAAGGAGGTTAGAACTACTATTTTTTCAATGGGTGCCTTCAAAGCCCCAGGCCCAGATGGTTTCCCCTTGGCTTTCTTCCAAACCTTTTGGGAGATAGTTGGGAATGATGTCTTCAATGCTACCAAGGACTTCTTTAGGACAGGAAGACTCTTGCGATAGTTGAACATCACCTTTATTGCCTTAATTCTGAAGAAGATTGATGCCAATCTTATGACAGACTTCAAGCCTATTAGTCTCTACAATACTGTGTACAAAGTCTTCACCAAAATCCTGGTCTTCAGGCTATAACCCATCCTAGATAAACTCATTGGTCTGAACCAAAAGGGCTTTGTGCTGAGGAGACAGATTCTGGATGTGGCTATCACCACCCATGAAATTATTCATTCTATCTACAAGAGCAACAAATTAGGTATGATATTCAAATTGGATATCTCCAAAGCTTATGATAGGGTGAACTGGGATTTTTTGTTGAAAGTCCTTAGGAAATTTGGCTTCAATGAGAGGGTTGTTAATATTATTAAAGAATGTATTTCCATGGTCCACTTCTCGGTGCTAGTTAATGGTTCTCCTAGAGGATTCTTTCCCTCTAGGAGAGGCCTTAGGCAAGGTGACCCTCTTTTGCCCTATCTTTTTATATTTCTTGCAGAAATGCTGGGTAGGAATACGTGTAATTTGTTGATGTAGGGGACTATCCAAGGTATCAAACCAACCTCTACCGCTCAGACTGCAGTCATACAACAATTTGTGGATGACACTATTCTATTTGGGAAAGCCTTTGTGGTGGAAGCCAGAAGATGGAAGGAGCTCCTCAACACCTATGAGTGTGTCTCGGGTCAGAGTATCAACTTTGAGAAAAGTCATATTTATTTTTTGAATAGCCTAGAGGATTTGCAATAAAAGATCACTAGATTCCTAGGTTGCTCAAGTGATAGGCTCCCAACCACCTACTTGGGCCTCCCCTATTGGTATGTGGCAACTAATCATGCAAGTACTATACACTAGTTATGTATCCTCGTCGGGGTTCAGGGTTATAAATTTTCTCCCTCTTTTTTGCATGATCAGAGTCAGTTGTTAATTTTTGTTAATCGACAAAAGAAAAATAACATTGCAAAACCCTAATTCTAGAAGCTTCCAAAAAGCTTGTTATAAGCAGCTGGGATGTATGTTATGGCTATGTATTCATGAGATTGTAATTTGTTTTGCACTAGATAATAAAATCATTGGATGGCTAAGTTTCTGTGGATGTATCCCATATTGGGTGAACCACGTTAAATTTCTATGTTGATCTCTTTTATGTTATTCCTCATTGTTATATTTGGGTTATTTAATCTACATATAATTGTTAGTGTTTATTGCCTTGATCTTCCTGAACACTAACAACTAGTATCAGAGTCAGGTTGTGTTTGATTATCATCTGTAGGAAGGTCTCATAGTTGAGTGGGAGTCTCATGGTTGAGGGGGAGCAATGGCAGACGAGGGTAAATTGAAGGTAGATAAATTCAATGGGTAAAGCTATCAATTATGGAAGATGCAAATGGAGGATTATCTCTATTAGAAGGATTTATGGAGGCCGTTGGAAGGAATAGCCAAGAAACTGATAGTAATGACTGATGAGGATTGAGAATTTCTCGACAGAAATGCACTGGGAACCATTCAGTTGTGCCTAGCACCATTTGTGGCATTCAATATAACAGAAGCAAAGACAACAAGTGAACTGATGAAAGATTTGGCCAAATTGTATGAAAAACCCTCAGCCTCTAATAAGGTATTTCTCATGAAGCATTTGTTTAATCTAAAAATGATTGAAGGTGGATCTGTGTCAAATCATTTAAATGAGTTTAATATGATTACCAATTAGTTAACTTCTATAAAAGTGAAATTTGATGAAGAGGTGAGGGCTCTCTTGGTTTTATGTTCTTTGCCAGAAAGTTGAGATAACTTGGTAATGGTTGTAACTCTGTCTCTGGTTCAAATACTTTGAAATTTGTTGATGTTGTTGGTGTTATCCTTAGCGAAGGAATGCGACGCAAAAGCACATGTGAGAGTTCAACATCGGGTAATGCTTTGACTGTAGAGAATAGGGGAAAAATAAAGGAGAGAGGAAAAAGCCCAACAAATTGCGAGAAGCCACAAGGGAATTCAAAGAAAGGTAGATCTAAATCCAGAGAAAGAATGGATTGCTAGCACTATGGAAAGCTAGGACACTTGAAGAAGGATTGCTATTCTTGAAAGGACAAACAAGGAGATGGACAACATGATGATAGTAAGGAAGCTAATGTTGCAAGTAATAAATTACAAGATGCTTTAATTCTATGTTTAGATAATGCTAATGATTCCTGGGTAATAGATTCAGGGGCTTTATTTCATGCCACACCCCATAGGAAATATTTTGTAGATTATGTTCAAGGTGATTTTGGATAGGTATATTTGGGTGATGATGAACCCTGTTAGATTGTTGGAAAAGGAAAGATAAAAATCAAGTTGTAGAATGGAAATGAATGGTTGCTACAGGAGGTAAGGCATGTTCCAAATTTGAGAAGGAATTTAATCTCTCCAGGACAACTGGGTAGAGAAGGATGTATAGTTACCTTTTCAGACAAAGTCTAGAAGGTCAATAAAGGTGCATTAGTAGTAGCTAAAGGTGAAAAGGTAGGTGCATTGTATTTGTGAACTGGTAATACTTATTCTACCTTAGCTGCTACAGAAACAATTGCTACTAAGACAGTTATAACACTTGCTGTAGGGATAGAAATAGAATTGTGGCACCATAGACTCGGGCACATGAGTGAGAAAGGGATGAAGATCCTTCACTCTAGAAAGTTGCTACCAGGTCTAAAGTAGATTGACTTAGAGTTCTCCAAAAATTGTGTTTATGGAAAATAAAAGAGTCTGATTTCTCAAAGTTGGAAAAGAGAAGAAGAGTGAGAAATTAGAGCTTGTGCATTCAGATATATGGGGACCAGCTCAGGTATCTTCTCTTGATGGCTCTTGCTATTATGTTACTTTTATTGATGATGCAACTAGGAAAACATGGGCATATTTCCTAAAACAAAAATTAGAAGTATTTGAAACTTTAAAAAAATGGAAAGCTTTAGTTGAGAATGAGATGGGAAAAAATTTGAAGTGTCTTAGATTTGATAATGGAGGTGAGTATTGCCGTAGAGAATTTGAGAATTACTGTTCATATAATGGAATTCGTAGGCAGAAAATGGTTCCTGGAACCCCACAAGAAAATGGTGTGTTTGAGAGGATGAATAGGACCATTATGGAGCGTGCATGGAGCATGAGATTGCATGTTGGACTACCCTTACACTTTTGGGCAGATGTTGTACATACCGTTGTTTATTTAATCAATAGGGGATCTTCAAATACTTTGGATGGTGGCATTCTAGAGGAGGCATGGATGGGTAAAAAGGTAAACTATTCATTTCTAAAAACCTTTGGTTGTGAAGCTTTTGTCCATGTTGATATTGAAAATAGAACCAAGCTTGAGGCTAAGTGTAAAAAATGTACCTTCATTGGATATGGAGTAGATGAATTTGGTTATCGGTTATGGGATTACGAAAATCATAAAATCATTAGGAGCAAAGATGTTATATTCAATGAGAAGTTCATGTATAAGGATCAGCTGTAGGAAAAGAAGCATGAATAGGCCAAAAACGAATATGTGGTGCTGGATGAGATTCCAGAAAATAAAATACCAGTGGTACCTGATGCTCAGCAACAACAAGTTATCCCACAGACCCCTGCAAGTGTTAGACATTTTACAAGGATAACTAGACCTCCAAAAAGATTTTCTCCATTATTATATTCTATATTATTAACTGATTCTGGTGAACCTAAAGGTTATGAAGAAGCAATGTAAGTAGATACCAAAAAGCAGTGGGAGCTAGGCATGAAAGAGGAAATGGATTCCTTGCTATAGAATCAGACTTGGGACTTAGTCAAATTGCCTGCAAGAAAAAGAGCATTGCCAAATAAATGGGTTTATAGGTTGAAGGAAGAAGATGGAGGCAAGAAGAGATATAAGGCTAGACTTGTGGTAAAAGGTTTTGCATAGAAAAAAGGTATAGATTTTGATGAAATATTTTCTCCAATTGTAAAGATGACTTCTATTAGAACTATTCTAAGTCTTGTGGCTGCAGAAGACTTGCATCTTGAACAACTAGATGTGAAAACAACTTTTTTCCATGGGAATTTGGAAGAGGAAATATACATGCAGTAACCACCAGGATATGAGGTCAAGGGTAAGGAGGATTTTGTGTGTAGGTTAAAGAAGAGTTTGTATGGCCTGAAGCAAGCACCTCAGCAATGGTATTTGAAATTTGATAGTTTTATGGCTGAACAAGGTTACAAAAGATGTCATTCTAATTATTGTGTTTATTTCAAGAAATTGGGTAATGGCAACTATATTATCCTGTTGCTTTATGTTGATGGCAGGCTTGTTGCCAGGTCTAACATGTAGCATATTAATGAACCTAAGAAGAAATTAGCAAATTCATTTGCTATGAAGGATTTGGGTGCAACAAAACAAATCCTTGGTATGAAGATCACACGGGACAGGACAAACAGAAAATTATTTTTTTCCCAAAGTGAGTATATAGAGAAGGTGTTGAAAAGGTTTAACATGCAGAATGCAAAAGTAGTTAGTACACCTTTGCCTAGTCATTTTAAGTTGACTAAGGAGATGTGTCCAAAGACACAAGAGGAGGAAGACAAAATGTCTAAGATACCATATGCATCAACAGTTGGCAGCTTGATGTATGCAATGGTATGTACAAGGCTAGATATTGCACATGTAGTGGGAGTTGTGAGTAGTTATATGAGCAATCCAGGAATGGAACATTGGAATGCTATAAAATGGATTCTTTGATATTTGAGAGGTACTACTTCAAAGAAACTATGTTTTGGAGGAACAAATTCTTCTCTAAAAGGATATGTTGACTCTAATATGGAGGGTGATATTGACAGCAGGAGGAGTACTATAGGGTATGTTTTTACTGTAGGAGGTACTGCAGTCAGTTGGATTTCAAGACTGCAAAAGGTTGTTATGCTTTCAACCACTGAAGCTGAGTATGTTGTTGCTACAGAAGCTAGCAAGGAGATGATTTGGTTACAACGTTTTCAAGAGGAATTGGGGCAATGACAAGAAGATAGCCCTTTGTACACTAATAGCTAGAGTGTCATTCATCTTTCTAAGAATTCATCTTTGCATTCAAAAACTAAACACATATAGCTCAGATACTGCTTCATCCAGCCAGTTTTGGAAGATGGGCAGTTGAAGCTAGAGAAAATTCAGACAAGTCATACTCCTGCAAATATGTTCACAAAGGCAGTTACACAGGAGAAACTAATTTCCTCATTAGTTTCTGTTGGCCTTCATGACTGATAATGATGGCTATAAGAAACCATCTAGGCCTGTAATCAAGTGGGAGTTACAAGTACAACGGTGTCATCCAGGATCAGTCTCCAAGTGGGAGATTGTTGGTATGTGGTGACTAATCATGCAAGTACTGTACACTAGTTATGTATCCTCGCTAGGGTTCAGGGTTATAAATTTTTTCCTTCTTTTTTGCATGATCAGAGTCGGTTGTTAATTTTTGTTAACCGACAAAAGAAAAATGACATTGCAAAACCCTAATTCTAGAAGCTTCCAAAAATCTTGTTATAAGCGGCTGGGATGTATGTTACAGCTATGTATTCATGAGCTTGTAATTTGTTTTGCACTAGATAATAAAATTATTGGATGGCTGAGTTTCTGTGGATGTAGCCCATATTGGGTGAACCACGTTAAATTTCTATGTTGATCTCTTTTGTGTTATTCCTCATTGTTATATTTGGGTTATTTAATCTGCATATAATTGTTAGTGTTTATTGCCTTGATCTACCTGAACCCTAACAACCCCCTCACCACTACTAAAGTCTCTGCTGACTTCTAGAAAGGGTTGTTGGAGAGAATGCAAAGGAAATTGGCTGGATGGAAAGGGGATCTTCTAAGCTAGGCACGGAAGTTCCAACTCCTCAAAGCCTCCCTCTAGGGGATACCCATTTACTCTCTAAGTCTCTTCAAGATTCCTAAGTTTGTGGTGGAGAAGATTGAATAGATACAGAAGAAGTTCCTCTAGTCGGGTGTGGAAGAGAAATGGAGAATTGCTCTAGTTGGATGGGAAAAGGTTTGCACTCACAAATATCAAGGAGGTCTTGGGCTAAGAAGAATTCATATTATGAATCATGCCCTCTTGTCCAAGGTGGGGTGGAGCCTTATTCAAGGTAATATTGACTGAGGGGACATCATGGTGGCCAAGTATCTCAATGGGGATAAGGGCAAGAGATTACTCTTAGAGGCTGGTCTCCCCAAAGGCCCGGTCATTTGGAATGGGATCCTTAAGACCCGTGTCCTTCTTCGACAAGGTATTGGGTGGAAAATTGGAGATGGCAGGGATGTTCACTTCTGGAAGGATAGGTTGCTAAAGGACAAACCCCTGATCGAGTTGGAGTATGACAGAATTGCAGATAGGGCCTGCAGGGTCTTTGGCACTTAGGTGGTTGATTACATAAGAACTAATGAGGGACTCAGGAGCTGGATGATCTTGTCTATTGGTGGCTCTAAGGGGGATGAGGATAGGGTGCTAGCCCTTTGGCTCCAAAGGGAATTGGATGATTATAGACTCTCTCTCTCTTCCCCAAGAGAGAGAGAATGATCTGGGATAAGGACAACAGAGGTTTGTTTATAGTCAAAACTTCCTATGGTCTAATGTTAGACCCAGATGTGAACCAATTATGGGGGAAAGTCTGGATGCCCAAACTACTAAGAAAGTCAATTTCTTCTGGTGGATCCTGATGCACAACAAAATTCTAACTATTGACAATTTGAGAAAGAGAGGGTTCCAAATGCTGAATAGATGCATTCTTTGTAGTTCTAAAGAAGAGGCGATTGACCATCTCTTTCTTCACTATAGCTTTGCCTGGGAGGTGTGGGGTTTAATCTTTGAAAAACCTAATAGGAGCTAGTCCTTGAACAACAATTTAGAAGCCTTGGTCTAGGATTCGAGGCCCCCCTTCAGACTTGTTCTCCTAGCTTCCAAGGATATTTGGTCCCAAATCCCTCCCCATTTAGCTTGAAGTCTATGGAAAGAACACAACAATAGAATTTTTAGGGAAAAGTGCGGAACACCTATGGATGTTTTCCTATGCTTCTCCAAACTGATTGCAGAGAACATCAACTCTTGCAAGTTTAAAATTGCGGATTGCTCTCCAGGGGGAGAAGAACAGAGGTTCTTAAAATAATGGAACATCAGCCCGGTTGACAATTCTAAAAGGATTGCTAGGGCCAAGACCAAATGGGCCTTACCTCAGCAACGGTGGTTCAAACTCAACATTGATGGAGTTGCTAAGGGGAACCCGGGGGTTGCCAATGGAGGAGGAATTATTAGGAATGACATGGGAACCTTTGTGGCTACCTTTTTAGGTGGCATTGCTATAAAGAGAAACAATGAGGAGGAAGTGTTTGCTATGCTATGGGGGACCTAGCTGGCCATTTCCTTGAATATTAGGCTTCTTCATGTGGAAGGAGATTCCCAGCTTGTGGTTAATGCCACCCTAGGTTCGACCCAGATTGGGTGGAACTTAGCGGACGTCATGGGAGCTATAAAATTGCTCCTCAATGGTATGGAGGATTTCAATATTTTGCATATATACAGAGAAAGCAATGTTTTCACTGATGCCTTGGCCATTGTGAGTAGTGGTAGAGAAGGATGGCATTACTAGAAGAGTATGTCCAGCTTGCTTAAAGAGATTCATACTCTCATTCTGAAGGATGGTGATAGCTATAGGGTTTAGGTGGCTTGGGATTGGTGTCATTCTCTAGTGTTGGCGGGAATGGGGCTTCTGTTTGCGGCCAGTCCAACCTTTTGAATTTTTAAAATTGCGTGAGCAGGATTAGAAGTGACTTGGAAGGACTGAGGTCCAATCAGTGAACTAAATTTCCTAAGTACTTCAGGGTTGAGGCTTATGTGGAATGCTGAAGTGCCATCTCCCCTCTTGTCGATAAGTGGATGGCCGAAAGGATAGGTTGGCAAATCATTAACTATACAGACATCGGGACTAGGGTTTATCCAACGGTTAGGCATAGCTTGATAAAAAGACGTCACGTGGTCCGATGGTAGGTTTATGGAGGATGGATTGGACAGTTTTGCAGATGGGTAATTATATTTGGTTAATGGCCACGTCTGGTGACGTCTACTATCACACGAGGTGGCAGCCTGTTGGTTAATAGATTTGTCACTTCAAATTTATACTCTCTTGCCCATACAAATGACAAATCCAGCCAATAGTTGAGTCACTTGCAATGATAGTTGCAAGTGCTCTCTGCTTATTTTACAAGGCGCAGCTACCTTTGAACGATTTGCAATTAATTGAAATATTGAGTATGCTTTTGATCGAAAAGCAAGAAAGGTAAACTACCATCTACCCATAGCCATGAAATAGATGTGAAACATTGAAACTGAAGTGAAAAGGATGTAGGTTAAATGACTCACAGTTCACATCCCCCACAGCCCCAATCAATAAACAAGAAAAGGTGAATAGCAGATCATTCCCAAAAGATAATTTAATTTTGAATTCACAGTTTCAGAAAGAAAAAAATCAACACAATCTGAAATAGTAGATACAATATTGAAGAATGACTACTGAGACACAAAGGACATAGCAATCAAAGAAAGTATTAATAAATTCAAAGATTTAGAAATAATCCCCTTATTTCTCCAATATACAAGTTCAAAGACTCCAATCTGATACAACAAAATGTGCTTGAGAAAGAAAATCTACCTCTTGCTTCCCCTGTTTTTGAACTGGAAAAGATAAAAAGATCCCCTTTTTCTTGTCAACACACATATATATATATATATATATATATATATACACATCAAATGAAAATGTTTCTTTCCAAAAATGTTAAATCATGAAAAAGACCGTTATCGAAACTGAACTAAAATAGTTTCGTTACCAGAATTGTCATTACTACTACCAAAAATGAAAGATTTCATACATGCAAGGTAGAGAAAATTTAAATCTCCCTCGGAGGAGGGGCTCTATTCCCTTATATTCAGATCTCAATGAAAAGGTTGTGCAGCTCGGCAAGCTCTTCTTCCTTTTCCAGAACAAAAGTAACTCAATGGTATTCAACATAACTAGTCCTGTCCTTTCATGCCATTGTATGCAACTGAGAGATGATGTCAACTTGCTCTTATTCAGGACAATTCAGACCAGGTTGAGGGACTAGTAATGGTTCATCATCCCAAACTCCATCAATCGCAGGAAGCACCATTTTTTAAATGTTCAAGTAAGTTGAACTCAGCAATGTCATCACCTACTTTATAGCAGAAAATAAAACCTCTTCATGTGGCTACCTCAGCAAATTCAATTAGTTCTACTTGTTATAAATGGTAACACTAATACAATTGTGCATGTATTTCTCAAAGGAAGAGATTCATGATTGAGTTACAAACCTTGAAATCCCTGAAAGGATGTCTCTGACATACGGTACAAACTATTAAATGAACCGGCGACGCCTTGAAAGTTGAGAAATTTACTATAGAATCACAGGGTCGCAGAGAAGTGAAAACATAGAACCATATTTCGCGGGTTTGGAAAAATTAAGAAGCTCCGATGTATGGGCTACTGCTAATGATTTCCATCTTCCATGCAAGGCCAAACTTGAAGTCCCTTGTAAAAGAAGTATACTGGTAGAAGGAGTCAGGAAGTCACGCTTACCGAGAACCTTGGAACCATGGAGTCAGAGGTTCTAAAGTTCTGAAAACCTCTGACTCCCCAACTTAAGAACTTAGTCGAGCATTTTTAGAGTTTTTTGAACCAATAAAACTACTGATGACAAAGCAAAGTTTAAAACCTTTGTACATGATGGGCATTTGAACATGAAAATTTTCTAGATAAAATGTGTTAAAAATTAAAATTTCTCAATTTTGAATTTTAGGGTAACAACGGCCTCTGATTGGGGATGAGGACTGAGAAGGATGAAGTAAGGAACCCAGAACCTCGAGTGTGGACCAATGCAAAATTTGTTGGGCAATAGAGTCAAAGAGCATAGGGGGCAAAGGAGCCAGAACAGACCAAATACAAGCAACACTAGAAAGGAAACTATCTACCAGCACACCAAAAACTCCTAATATGTACATGGTCCTACCTTAGATGGCTCTAGAATGATCATGCAAATCCATTAACTAGCTAAGAGAAATAGTAGCCTATGCAAAATAATGACGGATGAGTTAGAAGCACGTACACCATCAACTGCTAGCTAGCGACCATCATGATCAAATTGATGAGAATGACATCACATAAAGATCCTTCAGATGTGACTTGATGCTCAAAAAGCCACTCTTCATCATATACTCACGTAAATGGATGACTCATATCAACATTGCTCAGCACATGATTACCAGCATCTACCTGTATAACCTCGTCAGAATGCACTTGATTTTGCAAGCACAGATGAACCAGCCCCCGAATTGGACAACCCATACACAAATCATAAGATAGAGATTTTGGATTCTAACTTGCAACATATGCCCCACTTTGTCCTTGCATACAATCACCTTTCTCTGCAACACATGAATTGATATCCCATGCTTGGAAATGACTATTTGAATCATCCGAAGACCAATCATCAACCATCTGCACAACTGGAAGAGAGTTAGACTAAAAATAGGAATTGTAAACAATATTTTCATGAAGTTTAAAATCACCCCCAACTCAAACAATCTCCTCTTTTTCTACAGTACCAAACTCAGCAATTTCATGTCTCACAAAATCACATTCATTCATAATTTGCAAATCATATATGGTAGCCTCTTCTCTACATAAAAACTCATCCTCAAATGCATTAAGACACCAATTCAAAATGTAAACATGGGATTTGCTTTCACCACATCTATCATCTTCCATATTTTGTTTAAAAATTTTAGTATCCAAATTTTTAAAATGGAAAGATTCAAAGTTAAAATTATTCCTGACCTCCTCTTATAGCCATACTCCAATATCATCCTGCTCAAGAAAAGTAAAGGCTTCATATTCAACTGGCATGCTCTTTGGAGAATGAATATTCAACACTTCATCTTTATGCTGTGCTTCCTCTAATTGTTTTTCATCAACAACAAAAGTGAATGATTCTATTACTACATAAGATAAGGATGATGAAACAACACTATTTGCATTATCTTCATTATAATTTGCATTATGAGAGGATGTTTCATTTTCTCCATCACCCAAGGGGTTTGCATATTTATTTTTGTTTTCTTCAAAATGCAAATAATAGGCTTCCACTCTTCTATTAGCATGAGGTTTAACTTCTACCACACTAACTTCATCCCTACCAATGTGTTTGGAATCAAAAATGGAAAGATTGAAACATTCAAGAGAAGGAGGCTGATCATTTTAAAAACACATAGGCTAAAAATTTGGCTTTTGTATAACAAGTTTCCTCATGGATTCACTACTCGAATTATCTACAACCTAATATGTTCTCCACAACCCACTTAATACCATGTTATCTTCAATTTTTATGGCCTCTTGCTGAGTGATTTTAGTATCATTTACTTTACACTGTTTCAATTCTAACTGAACATCTGGATGCAATGCAGAAATAAAAGTACATAGTTGAAGTTGCTTACCTGGTTTACACTTTTTGTGCAATGCAGAAATAACAGATGTGGGGCCAAAAAGTGGCCAAAATAATTTGAAAAAAAATTAAGGCATAACGCGAGCGCGTTATAACGCGCTCACGTTATGGGCTGCTATAAATGAAAAAAAAAAGCAACTCAATTTCATTTCTCCTATTTTCTCCTCTGCCCACGGCCTCCAAACCCTCAAAAATGCGCTCGCGTTCTGCAAAATGCCAATCAACGCAAAAATCTTGTCAATTCATCGCCAAAATGCCCCCGCGACGTCGAGCATGCCAAAGAGGTGAGTTATCTTTGTTTTTTTGTTTGAATTTCTTTCTATATAGGTAGGTTTTTGTTGATTTTTAATGTATATTTCGTTAATTGTCAGGAAATGTTAATGCACCTCCTCCTCCTCCTCCTCCTCAAAATCCACAAAATCCTGAGGAGGAAATACCTGCAGAACAACAACCTCCTCCATTCATTCCTCGACATGCCCCTGGAACACAAGATAATATAATAGGGCAAATTGAAAACAACAAAAAACAAATTGAAGATATAATTGCAAGGTTGAAAGATCCTTCCACTTCAACCTTGCATAGGTCCATGCTTGCCGAATCTCTTGAGTCTATGTTAACAAATGTAAATTCAATTAGCAAGCAAATAACTAGTTGGACCGATAAAAAGAGAGAGTTTAGAGATTACTATGCAGATAAATTATCATACCAAGATGTCAAAAAATTACAAATTACAAAAGTAGACTTGTGTTCAATTTTCACAAACCCAGAAACAAATCAACCTCCACCCATTACATGCAAGAGGTTCCCTATCCATTGGTGCAACAACCAAGTGATAAGGGACAATTTCGGGCAGAGGTGGTGGATGGTTTTTGACCATCCTCCATGCAATAACAATGAGGTCCCGCAATACTTTTTGAGGAAACTCTACTCCGAGTTTGTCCTCAATAAAGTGCCAAACTATTTTGATATGCGGGACTTCCAGGGTAGAGGTGGGGGCTCAGCACAGGATAGACCAGGGGCACGTCTTGACCCACAGCGGGTAGTGAGACGAGTAATCAGCAGACCAGCCCACGAGCATGTTTCTATCCCTTCCATTGTGAAGGAGAGAGTTGAGGTCGATACACTGAGGTCGATTAGTGCCTTGACCCAGAGCATCATAGAGCATGCCGATCCTGCAACACAGAGTGGGTTGGGAGATAGTACGAGGAGTAGGGTCCCACCGCATACTTGCCAGGCTTGCGGGTCAGCCTGTGGTTATGACCCCATGGACAGTCAGGACGCAGGTGCACGGGCTACATCTGCAGCTGAGCAGATGGTGATGACAGATACCCTCCTGAGTGAGACTTTCGGCCTTGATACTCAGGTAAATATTAGCAAGTTTATTGAATTTAATTTATTAAATTTTATTTTTGAAATACAAGATTAACTAATTTAAATTGATGATTTTAATGAAATTTCAGGGTCATAGCGTCAATGCAGTTTTCAGTGGTTCTCCACCTACATTTTTCACTAGATCATCTACTGTCGAGGTATGTAACTAGTAAACAATTATAAATATTACATGTGAATAGCATCATTATATGAATGGTATTCTAATTTCTGATTTTGGATGTTGAATAGGTTAACACTGTAGATTTCATGGCAACACCTGCCAGCGGTGGTGGACTTCAAAGCTTTACGGAGGTAATAAAATAAATAGTTTAATGAATGAATTGTACTTACTAAATTTTTGTATGTGATTTGTGTGTTTTATTGTGTGTACTTCCATGTTTAGATGAGCATGTGTGTATGTTAAGAGCCATGATTTGCATCACTATTATAGTTTTCGTAATTGAATAATGTTGTTTTATTTCCAGATGATGCAGGCTGCGGATACACCTCCCCATGTTCATAGGGCAATGGAGCAGGGTGTGGCCTCTGCGATTCATAGCTCTATGGCATTGACAGGGGTATGAGGCAGATTAGTAAATTTCAATTTACATTCATTGTTATAGTTGTCTATTTTTGAAAAATCAAAAGATTATTGATTTGAAGTTTAATTTCTATCTGGATGGTTTCTATAGGACATGACATCACCAGGGCCTTTTCCTGCTACTGAGGCAAGCGAGCAGACAGATTATATGTTAGTGGTAAGTGATTATTTTGTTAAATGTTTCATTTTTTTATAACATGTAATTTCTATATATTAATATCTATACTTTTTTTTGTAACAGGTAAAGGTGCAGGAAGAACTAAATAGGAGTAGCCCTCGGGTTCGTAGTAGACCACCCACATGCATGTCTCCATCCCCTAGAAGATCAAAGGCTGCTCGTGATTTATTCTCTTCACCAGCTAGAGGGGAATGACTTTTTATTGTGTTCCTCTGTTGTATGCCTATATGGCATTTGTGGACATATATTTTGTATTGTACATAGTTGACATTGTATGCCTATATGGCATTCTTGTAAGCCTATATGGCTATTTTGTATATATGTTATACTTATATCGACAGATATTGATGTATGCGTATATGGATATTTGGTTAATACAAATCTTTTTTATTGATGGCATCCATACTTGCATTATAAATCCACTTTTGAATGGATATTTGTAGATGGCTACTTCAAATATTTAAAGTCTGATTGTATTACATAGGATGTTTGCATTTTCTTTGATAGGCTTGATAGGCCATGGATTACATGATGGTGTTTGATGGAAAAGTATGGTACTAGAAGACTCTAGTTCATTCTTAATAGGCTTGTGATTGATAATATCTTTGCATGATTGCACTTGATCTTGGATCATGGGCATGTTGTTAGGATTTTGATTGCATTGTGATGTTTGATGGATAGGCATGGTGTAAGTGTAAGATACCCAACTAGTTCTACGAAAAATTTTCCTTACTTACACTTTTACTTGCTAACAATTCATCAACTACTTCAATAACATAAAGATATACATCAAGATAACTATTTGAATGAAACAACATTAGAGTTGGGTACTTGTCTTGTTACTTGATTCAATCAACTTGCAATGTCTTATTACATGGAAAATGCTTTCAATAGCATGAAGCACAACTCATTCAATGGAAATACAAGGACAGGCCTTGAAGCCTTGATGTTACAATGTCTTCCTTACTTGAGCAACATTTGAAGATTTGGAATGTTCAACTCATCACCTCACAAGGTAGGCGCATATTTGAAGGATTTACAGGTTTTTCTGACTTGGGCGCCAAGTTGAGGTGACCTCCTCCTGAAGTTGCGCCTTGTCAACATTAGGTGCTAATTAGAGTTTATGGATGCTCTGGATTGTTTCCAAGAGTAGGCGCCAAAACATCATCATTATGAAAGTGTTTTAAATGCTAGGCGCCCAAATGAGCCCTCTGGAGTCTAGGCGCTCCTTTCATGCATTCTGTGTTCTAGGCGCCAATT
Organism: Cunninghamia lanceolata; assembly: GCA_027924645.1. Lineage (NCBI taxonomy): Eukaryota > Viridiplantae > Streptophyta > Pinopsida > Cupressales > Cupressaceae > Cunninghamia > Cunninghamia lanceolata. The sequence goes on along the minus strand of BSBN01000143.1, from coordinate 1,069,051 downwards.
GAAAGGAGTGGAGAACAGGGCAAGCGCCTTCCAAACTAGGTGTTTCCTTGAGGTGACAAGGACTTAGAAAGTGCGCCTAAGGTGAGCGCCTTGAGTGAAAAGGTCTAACAAACATATTTGAACCCCCTTTCAAGGTTAGGCGCATTCTGGAGGTGGAAATAAGTAGAAGGTGCGCCTTAGCTTCCTTTGTCAATTCTTGCAAGTCTTTGTTGATTAGGAAGGTGGAATGCTTCATTGTAGAATGAGCGCCTATCTTCTAATGTCCAAACTACTTCTTCTGGCTCACTCTGTGGCTAGGCGCTAGAGCTAAACTGTTCACACAAGGGAGTGCGCCTAGACTCACTTGATGTTTTCTTACTACTTCAACCCCTGGAAGATGTTCCAAGGTGTTCCCTTTTACAAGCACCTGACCTCCCAAGTTCCTTCATGTGCTATTCCTTGAAGGTGCCAAAACTGAGCTCCAGTGCCATGGGATTGTGCCTAACATCTTTGAAGAGTTTCTAAGCCTTTTGCAAGTTGATATCCCAAACTCATCTTCTAGGCGCAACAGGAGCTTTCCAAAGGAGTTTCCAAGTTTTAGACGCCAAGCGAGGTCATGGGTGAATGGAACTGCGCCTTAGGAGATGACTGGATCCTAAGCGTCAGTCTGGAGTTACAGTGGAATTGATATGCGCCTCAACTAGCTTAGGCGCCCATTTGAAGTGATTCCTTTAACACTTCTCTGTCAATCTCAACTGCAAGGATGATCTCCTAATCCAATTTTGATCCTCTGGAGATGCAAATAGCTTTACATTTCACTAGGCTCCATCAATGATGATCATCAACCAAAGCGCATTTCAAAGGTGAGATAGGCAAGTGAGGCGCCAAACTAGTCCTTAAGACTTATCTCCTTCTATCAAGTCAATTTCAACTATGTGAGAGAGTTCTATTCTAGGCGCAAAATGGAAATGTTTCATCAATTGGTGCATCTTACAAAGCTCCCAATTCTAGGCGCCAGAGCCAAAGAGTTTTTCCCAACACATGCACCTGGGCTAGGAATTCACCTAAGAGACATCACTTAGCTTTAAAACTTTCAATCTATAGCCATCTGGGCTAGGCGCTCCAATGGAGGATCCTTGAACTCATGCATTGGCGCCTTCTAGTTCTAGGCACCCATTTTGGATGATTCATCCTGATACTAGTGCCCAAAATGACTAGACTCTCTTCATCATCCAATTCACTTAGAAGACTCAAGTTGGAGACTTAGTTGTCTATCCATGTTCTCCGGAAGATTCATTGTACCTCTATGCACTATCTCCTTCAAGGCGCTCCTTAAAATCATTGGAAGTGCTCAGAACTTACCTTAGTCCAAAGCGCCACAATCCATTCCTTAAAGCACAAAGAATTCTCAAAGGCGCCCCTATTTACCTCTAAGCACTCAAATATCATTTAGATTCAAGGCGCACATTTAGCTCCAAAACGCAAATTTCCATCATCAACCCATCAAGGTGCATCATCTTCCCTTTGTATCCCCTTCAAGGCGCAGACATTCACTTCTTCACACTCAAACTCACTCTCTGGCACCAGAATAGGTGTATAACTTCAAATAAGGCGCTAATCTTAGGTTTCTAAGTACTTAGTTTGATCTTAAGGCTATCCTTCCTCTAAGCACTCTCTTCAACTCCCTCACTGAAGGCCCTCTGTAAGTTTGGGTGCATTTCATCCCAAGGCGCTTCAACATCATCCAAGGCACAAATTCACTCTCCAAGGCAAGGTGCAAAAAACCCTATCCTAAGGCGCTCAAATCTTGCTTCTAGACCTAGGCACACAAACATGAGATTAAGGATCATTCTGGCCACCATCACTTCCCTAAAGGTGCAAAATTGGTGTAGATACATTCCATTTATTAAGGATCATTCTGGCGCCCAAATCTTGTCAAAGCAAAGGATCAATAGGTTCTCTCTAAGGCGCACTCCAGGGTTTGATCTTGCAAGACTTCTCATGTCAAAATTTTGACCAAGACACTCAAGGTACTAGTCTTTATCATCTAACCCTACAGTGCACTTACTCATTATGATATACTCCTCAACTTTGTATTCAACCTTGCCCAAGGCGCATATTCACTATAAGGCATTCTCACGTTGTCAAGGCTCAGAGGGCTTCAACTTGCTAAAGGGTAGAGGTCTAGGCGCATATCTGACTTGAAGCTCAAGGCGCTCCAACCCTCTTGCTCTGGAATTCCTTCTAGGCACTAAGTGACTTCTCTAATTCCTTGAAAACATTTGAAGTGTTTTACCTTCTCAAGGTGCTCCTTCGAACTTGACTCCAAGGTGTTATAATCTCAAAGGTGCTGACATCATCTCAACCAAAGGCGCTCAATGATTCATCCCATATCTAGGTACTAAAACACTTAATCAACCAAGTCATTCAAGGCGCCATTCAGTAAACTCATCTTCCATGATATTCCTATCAAGGCGCATATCACTTCTCTCATGGGCTTTAGGCACTCAGTTGAGTGTTTCAATACTACTTAGGTGCCAAATTCATTTTAATGCACCAAACACAAAGAGCTTTCAAACACTGGGTGCTCACAAAGAGTCTTCCAACCTTGGGCGCTAAATTAGGTCTTTGCAACTATCCAAGGCGCATATCTTCGTTTGAACAACTTATGGTGCCAAGACAACTTCTCATTAGGGCGCTCAAAACACTTGTGTTTACATTTGAAGTGCTTTACCTTCTTAAGGTGCTCCAGACTAACCTGACTCCAAGGCGCTCCATCATCATCCTTAAGGCGCTAAAAACATCATCTCCACTCTAGGCAAAAACATCATCCAACTCCTTAAGGCACTTCACTGTCAAAGTCTGAAGGCGCTCTACCTAGACCTTTCCCCTAGGCGCCAGAACTCCTAAGCACTCACCAGATAACTCTCTTCTTCAAGGCGCAAATCTTCCTATACTATGATTGCCTCTGAAACGCCGATTAACGTGATGTGAGGGTGCAAAGGCTACTCCAATCCTCAGTGAGCACCTAGTTTAAACAAGGAGAAATAAAGTATTCAAAACTATCCAAACGATCATCCCCTTCCTAATGTCTTCACTGCTCCGGAAAACCTTGGCCAAAATGACACATAACAACTCCTATGAGCGCCCTTATGCCCTAGGATCATCTAGTTTGTGCATCTTGTAATGAGGAGTTCATGTAAGTTTGGAATGAGCGCCTTGAATAAGTGTAAACTAGCCTAGAGAAGGGTATGTGCACCTTGAGCATTCCAGAGATAACTATGCGCCTAGAACAATATGAGTGCTCATGATGATGATTAACGCCCTGATGAGACTATGAGCGCCTTGTTCAGGAGATACCTTGTTTGATCATAAAATGCACCTTGAGTCTTGAAGGTTTTGAGCGCCTAGGTGATTTGGATGTTGGGATTTTGGTATGCACCCAAGATTGAGGTAAGTGAGCGCTTGTAATGGAGGAGAGCAATGATATGAGGTTTAGCACCTCCAAGTAAGGTCAGAGGTGAGGATAGAGGTGAAATGCGCCTTTGGACCATTCTGGCGCCTTGGATGAAGAACCTATATCTTGAGCCCAAGAGGTAAAATTTGTGCCTTAGTGGATTTGGAGAGTTACAGAGATTAGAGAAAAGCGCCTTGAAGACAGAGTTGTTCAAGGCGCATGTGTGATTTGGTCAAAAACAGGCGCCTAGAGTGAATAGGCTTTCATCCTGACTTAATACACTGCCTCCTTCTGACGATTTTTGGGGCAGCAGAAAACCTTTCACCATAGGCAAATGCCTCAGAGCTATAAAAAATTGAGAGAGGTTATTGTAGATGCACTCTACGTGATCTCGTTGCCTCAGACGGAATGTTTCTAAATGACACGGTTTTCGAGTAACATCTCGTCAAAGATTGCTGCCTTTTTGCACTTTGGACTCTTCAGGGATATCGTCGGTACAATGTAGCTCCGACTGTTTCGACATGTTTGGGTGAGAAATAGGACCATGCCTAGCATAAATGTACCATTCGGACGCGTTGGAACAGTCAGTTTGGTCGCATCAGGAGCAGGACGAAAGTTACACCCCTTTGCAACTTTACACTGCCTCCTTCTGACGATTTTTGGGGCAACAGAAAACCTTTCACCACAGGCAAATGCCTAAGAGCTATAAAAACTGAGAGAGGTTATTGTAGAGGCACTCTACGTGATCCCGTTGCCTTAGATAGAATGTTTCTAAGTGACACAGTTTTTGAGTAACATCTCGTCAAAGATTGCTGCCTTTTTGCACTTTGGACTCTTCAGGGATATCATCGGTACAATGTAGCTCCGACTATTTCGACATGTTTGAGTGAGAAATAGGACCATGCCTAGCATAAATGTACCCATTCGGATGCGTTGGAATAGTCAGTTTGGTCGCATCAGGAGCAGGATGAAAGTTACACCCCTTTGCAACTTTACACTGCCTCCTTCTGACGATTTTTGGACCTCAACCCTATCCCTTCAACCTCAACCCTATCCCTAAACCCTTGACCCTCGAACCTCAGCCCTCGACGTCAAACCCTAATCCCTTGATGCAGAGCGAAACCAGTTGAACATTAACACAGGTGAAAAAATCCTTGAAAGTCCACAAAATAACCTTTACAGTGTATATCGGCAAGACAATTTAAATGTCACACCGAAATGTACCTATTCTTGCCTATCAGAAAGACAATGGCTATCGGCAACCACCTTTCTCTCATCGGCCGATGAGGTAACTCATGCTGACATATGTTACATCAGCCGCACTTTCCCATCGTCTTCCCGATCGGAGAGAACATAACTTTCAGGGAACTCTTTAAGTCTCCTACCGATGCTATCGGTTACGCCGATAGACTTACCATCGGCAAGACTTCTTGAATCTCACCCCGATCGGTGAGAGATCCTACCATCGGTCCAAACCAACTTTCTTATGCCGATGGCATTACTCACACCGATATACTTCGCTTCTCTTTCGTCGGTCTGACTTAGACTATCGGCATAACTTAATCCTCGTCGTCCAATATCAAACCTTATGCCGATGCACATCCTCCGCTTTACCTTTGTCGATGTGACTAAGACCATCGGTGGGACTCTTCGCCCATCTTCCGACAATACAACTCTTACCGATAACTCAACATAATGCTTCATCTTCGGTAAGACATTACCATTTGTCACCTCGACACAAACACGATCGACAAGATTAATGTTATCGGTTCAATGCACCTTTGTCTACCTGATAGACATAGTCAATCCGATGACTTCTCCATACATTGCTCGACTTATTCTTCCGGTCCTCCTTACTGTTTCCACTGGTCATTTCTTGCATCGTTCAGAATGCTTATTCTAAAAACCTCACATACAACAATTATATTCAAATGGAAGATACAAACTGTCCTCACAAACATTCATTGTATACACATAAAGTGCTAATTCCTTCTCTGCACATTGTAACCGAACAGAACACACAGAAACACTAAAACTACATAACAGAAATAAATCTAACTACATGGAGGTCATTCCACTGATTTCAAAGAAATCCACCAGTGGAATGACTCCAATCGGTATCACTGTAGTTTGACCAGAAAACACAGAATTTCTTTATTCCTTCTGCTTCAGAATAAAATACAATTTCTCTCTCTGTTTGTTCACTCCCCTCTACATGAACAGAGACCAACAATATAAAGACTCTCAATTGACAGTTACACACGGTGGAAGGTGAATCACCTATAACCACCCTGCCAATCGGTTACAAACCTTTCAGACATTCAGTTCGGTTACAAATGGTAATGACACGTACACAAACTACTCAACATTATGCCGTTACTTGGCCATGTATGACTCCATGGGGCACGAGGGCCTTACAACATAACATTTGGACACAACAGAAAATATGAGGGATCCTCTAGATCCTCAATGTCTCGAGGTGCTCCTACACCATCCCTCAACCCTTAACTCTGATCCCTCATCTCTCAACCCTAACCCTAAACCCTCAACCCTCAACATCAAACCCTAATCCCTCAACCCTCAACCCTAATCTATCATCCGTCATCCCTCCACACTCTACTTTAACCCTAATTCCTCAACCCTCAACCCTATCCCTAAACCCTTGACCCTCGAACCTCAACCCTCACCCTCAACATCAAACCCTAATCCCTCAACCCTTAACTCTAATCCCTCGACCTTCAACCCTGATCCTAAACCCTAAACCCTCAACGCCAAATTCTAATCCCTCAACCCTAAACCCTCAACACTATACCTTAAACCCTAATCCCTCAACCCTAACCCTAAACCTTGTCCCTAAACCCTAATCCCTTCAACCTCAACCCTATCCCTAAACCCTTGACCCTCGAACCTCAGCCCTCGACGTCAAACCCTAATCCCTCAACCCTTAACTCTGATCCCTCATCTCTCAACCCTAACCCTAAACCCTCAACCCTCAACATCAAACCCTAATCCCTCAACCCTCAACCCTAATCTATCATCCGTCATCCCTCCACACTCTACTTTAACCCTAATTCCTTGACCCTCAACCCTATTCCTAAACCCTTGACCCTCGAACCTCAACCCTCAACCCTCAACATCAAACCCTAATCCCTCAACCCTTAACTCTAATCCCTCGACCTTCAACCCTGATCCTAAACCCTAAACCCTCAACGCCAAATTCTAATCCCTCAACCCTTCACTCTAATCCCTCAACCCTAACCCTAAACCTTGTCCCTAAACCCTAATCCCTTCAACCTCAACCCTATCCCTAAACCCTTGACCCTCGAACCTCAGCCCTCGACGTCAAACCCTAATCCCTCAACCCTTAACTCTGATCCCTCATCTCTCAACCCTAACCCTAAACCCTCAACCCTCAACATCAAACCCTAATCCCTCAACCCTCAACCCTAATCTATCATCCGTCATCCCTCCACACTCTACTTTAACCCTAATTCCTCGACCCTCAACCCTATCCCTAAACCCTTGACCCTCGAACCTCAACCCTCACCCTCAACATCAAACCCTAATCCCTCAACCCTTAACTCTAATCCCTCGACCTTCAACCCTGATCCGAAACCCTAAACCCTCAACGCCAAATTCTAATCCCTCAACCCTTCACTCTAATCCCTCAACCCTAAACCCTATCCCTAAACCCTCAACACTATACCTTAAACCCTAACCCTAAACCTTGTCCCTAAACCCTAATCCCTCAACCCTCAACCCTAATCTGTCATCCGTCATCCCTCAACTCTAATCCCTCATTCCTAAACCCTAAACGCTATCCCTATTCCTAGACCCTCAACAGGCTCGATACTATACCTTAAACCCTAATCCCTCTACCATCGACACTCTTATTTAACCCTAATCCCTTGACCATTAACCCTATCCCTTAACCTCAACCCTCAACCCTCAACCCTCAACTCTCAACATTAAACCCTAATTCATCAACCCTAAACCCTAATCCCTCAAACCTAAACCCTATCCCTAAACCATCAACCCTCAACACTATACCTTAAACCCTAATCCCTCAACCCTCAACCCTAAACCTTATCCCTCAACCCTCAACCCTAATCCCTCATCCCTCAACTCTAATCCCTCATCCCTAAACCCTAAATGCTATCCCTATTCCTAAACCCTCAACAGACTCGATACTATACCTTAAACTCTAATCCCTTATCCCTAAACCCTCCAACCCTATCCCTAATCCTTATACCCTCCACACTCTACTGTAACCCTAATTCCTCGACCCTCAACCCTATCCCTAAACCCTTGACCCTCGAACCTCAACCCTCAACCCTCAACATCAAACCCTAATCCCTCAACCCTTAACTCTGATCCCTCGACCTTCAACCCTGATCCTAAACCCTAAACCCTCAACGCCAAATTCTAATCCCTCAACCCTTCACTCTAATCCCTCAACCCTAAACCCTAACCCTAAACCTTGTCCCTAAACCCTAATCCCTCAACCCTCAACCCTAATCTGTCATCCATCATCCCTCAACTCTAATCCCTCATTCCTAAACCCTAAACGCTATCCCTATTCCTAGACCCTCAACAGGCTCGATACTGTACCTTAAACCCTAATCCCTCTACCATCGACACTCTTATTTAACCCTAATCCCTTGACCATTAACCCTATCCCTCAACCTCAACCCTCAACCCTCAACCCTCAACTCTCAACATTAAACCCTAATTCATCAACCCTAAACCCTAATCCCTCAAACCTAAACCCTATCCCTAAACCATCAACCCTCAACACTATACCTTAAACCCCAATCCCTCAACCCTCAACCCTAAACCTTATCCCTAAACCCTAATCCCTCAACCCTCAACCCTAATCCCTCATCCCTCAACTCTAATCCCTCATCCCTAAACCCTAAATGCTATCCCTATTCCTAAACCCTCAACAGACTCGATACTATACCTTAAACTCTAATCCCTTATCCCTAAACCCTCCAACCCTATCCCTAATCCTTACACCCTCCACACTCTACTTTAACCCTAATCCCTTCAACCTCAACCCTATCCCTAAACCCTTGACCCTCGAACCTCAACCCTCAACCCTCGACGTTAAACCCTATTCCCTCAACCCTTAACTCTGATCCCTCATCTCTCAACCCTAACCCTAAACCCTAAACCCTCAACCCTCAACGTCAAATCCTAATCCCTCAACCCTAAACCCTATCCCTAAACCCTCAACACTATACCTTAAACCCTAATCCCTCATCCCTCAACCCTAAACCTTATCCCTAAACCCTAATCCCTCAACCCTCAACCCTAATCTGTCATCCCCCAACTCTAATCCTTCATCCCTAAACCCTAAATGCTATCCCTATTCCTACACCCTCAACAGAATCGATACTATACCTTAAACCCTAATCCCTTATCCCTAAACCCTCCAACCCTATCCCTAATCCTTATACCCTCCACACTCTACTTTAACCCTAATTCCTCGACCCTCAACCCTATCCCTAAACCCTTGACCCTCGAACCTCAACCCTCAACCCTCAACGTCAAACCCTAATCCCTCAACCCTTAACTCTGATCCCTCGACCCTCAACACTATACCTTAAACCCTAATCCATATCCCTCAACCCTTAACCCTTAAAACTTAAACCCTATCCCTACACCCTCAACACTTGACACTATATCTTAAGCCTTAAACCCTCATCCCTAAAGCCTCAACCCTCAATCCTTAAACCTTAAACCCTAAACCCTATCCCTAATCCCTCTACCCTCAACACTCTAACCCTAACCTTGACATTAAATGCTAATCCGTCAACCCTAAACCCTAATCCTAAACCCTCAACCCTCAACCCTCAACACTATACCTTAAACCCTAATCCCTCAACCCTCAACCCTAAACCTTATCCCTAAACCCTAATCCCTCAACCCTCAACCCTAATCCATCATCCCTCAACTATAATCCCTCATCCCTAATCCCTAAATGCTATCCCTATTCCTAAACTCTCAACAGACTTGATACTATACCTTAAACCCTAATCCCTTATCCCTAAACCCTCCAACCCTATCCCTAATCCTTACACCCTCCACACTCTACTTTAACCCTAATCCCTCGACCCTAAACCCTATCCCTAAACCCTTGACCCTTGAACCTCAACCCTCAACCCTTAATGTCAAACCCTAATCCCTCAACCCTTAACTTTGATCCCTCGACCCTCAACCGTAATCTGTCATCCCTCATCCCTAAACCTTAAACGCTATCCCTATTCCTAGACCCTCAATGGGCTCGATACTATACCTTAAATGCTAATCCCTTATCTGTAAACCTTCCAACTCTATCCCTTATGCCTTAACCCTCATGATGAATAGCATTGAATGTAAAAAAATTTGAGTGGGACATAACGCGAGCGCGTTATAACGCGCTCGCGTTATGTCAAACATGGCAAAAGACAGACTTGCGGGAAAAAATGTAAGGCAAGAAATAACGCGAGCGCGTTATAACGCGCTCGCGTTATTTCTTGCTTTGGGAATCCCAAGCCTTGGGCTTGGGATTTGCTTTGGATTTCCAACCCAAAGGCTTGGAGTGCCTTATGAACAGTCACAGACGTGTTTTTCTGTATTCTTCAAAATTTCACATAATTTCTTTCGTGCTAACCCTCAGATTTGCACGTGTTTCAAGGTTGAACAAATCGAACACATGGGTAATGTTAGGCTTTCTCTTAGCTATTTGACGATGTGATTTTTTTCACATTTTAACAATGTTAAGCCTTTCATCTTTAATTTCTTTTGTTTGTGTGTCCGTTTTTATGCAAAAACCACTGTTTGGTCTTTTTTTCATTGTAAAATAACTATTCATTCAAATTTCAAAAAAATTACATATTTAGAAACTAGACTCCATTCTACAAATATTAAAAAATTTTAAAAATGATTTTCAATTAGTTTTCAAAATTTATAGGGGTAGCACGGCCAAAATTCTATTTTTTAGGATGTGTCCACTTTAAAAATTAGTAAAAAATCAAATATTCATCAAAAAATTATCAGAAAAATCGGGCATAAACTACATGCTATTAGCTAATTTCTCACTAAAGCGATTTTAAAAATACCCAAAAAAAGTTGACCTTTTGAGGGAGCCACAAAACATGCTATGTTATGTTTTTTTGACAGAAACAACACCAATTTCTGTGGCTCCCTCTTTTGAACCCCTTAATCTATGCCATTTTCAAAACAAAATAGTAGTTTAGAAAGTAGACTCGGAGCACTACGAACATTGTTTTGGTTGCATCTCTAAATTTTGAGTGTAACTATGCTCAATTTCTCATCCAAGGCTAGTATTTCCTGATTTCAGAAAAAAAGTGGCCACTTAAGACCCCTTTTTGGCCCCCCATCTTCTTGCACTTACCCAGGTAGGAATCTTTTTGAACAGCTAATTAAATCTATCCACAAAATCCTTGATGGATTCTTCTTCTTTCTTGTGAATGTGGAAGACTTGATACAACAGGGCAGCTTCATCAACAGGCCCTTTATATCTTGCCAAGAACTTCTTTTTCAATGAATCCCAATCAGTTATGCACTTTTCTTCTAAATAACAAAACCAATCTGCTGCAGATCCAATCAAAGATTCAATAAATAATCTTACAAAGACATCTTCTTCGCTTACGCCTAGAATCCCACATGCAACTGTGAATGCCAAAATGTGTTCTTCAGCATCTTGATGATTCTCTCCACTAAACTTTGGAAAATGTTTTCATGATCCTTCAGGCAATGGTGAATATACAAGGAAAGAAAGGGCCCCAAAGTGATTTCCCCCTGGCTAGGAAGAAATCAAGGCCATAATGCGAATCTAGAAATTAAATAAGCATAGTTCTTCACTGGAATAGAATGTTTCTAAGTACATTCATCTCACAGAGTCACCAACCTCCGTCCTCGGGGAGGCACCTTTAAATTTTTGGGAAAACAATAGCACTGATCTTCAATTTTGATTCCCCAACAGAGTTGCCAAAAATCTGTTGGTTAACAGATTTGTCACTTCAAATTTATACTCTCTCACCCATACAAATGACAAATCTGACCAACAGTTGAGTCACTTGCAATGATAGTTGCAAGTGCTCTCTGCTTATTTTACAAGTCGCAGCTACCTTCAAACGATTTGCAATGAATTGAGATACTGAGTATGCTTTTGACTGGAAAGCAAGAAAGGTAAACTACCATCTACCCATAGCCATGAAATAGATGTGAAAAATTGAAACTGAAGTGAAAAGGATGCAAGTTAAATGACTCACAGTTCACATCCCCGACAGCCCCAATCAGTAAACAAGACAAGGTGAATAGTAGACTGTTCCCAAAAGATAATTTAATTTTGAATTCACAGTTTCAGAAAGAAAAACATCAACACAATCTGAAATAGCAGATACAATATTGAAGAATGATTACTGAGACACAAAGGACATAGAAATCAAAGAGAGTATTAATAAATTCAAAGATTTAGAAATAATCCCCTTATTTCTCCAATAGTTTAAAGACTCCAATCTGATACAACAAAATGTGCTTGAGAAAGAAATTTGCCTCTTGCTTCCCCTATTTCTGAATTGGAAAAGATAAAAAGATCCCTTTTTTCTTGCCAACACATACATATATATATATACATAAAATGAAACTGCTTCTTTCCAAAAATGTTAATTCATGAAAAAGACTGTTATCAGAACCGAACTAAAATAGTTTCATTACCAGAATTGCCACTACTACTACCAAAAATGAAAGATTGCATATATGCAAGGTAGAGAAATTTTAAATCTCCCTCGGAGGAGGGGCTCTAATCCGTTCTATTTGGATCTCAATGAAAAGGTTGTGCAGCTCGGCAAGCTCTTCTTCCTTTTCCAGAACAAAAATAAGTCAGCGGTATTTAGCATAACTAGTCCTCTCCTTTCATGACATTGTATGCAGCTAAGAGATGATGTCAACTTGCTCTTCTTCAAGCCAATTCAGACGAGGTTGAGGGACTGGTAATGTTTCATCATCCCAAACTCCATTGATCATAAGAAGTACCATTTTTTAAATGTTCAAGTAAGCTGAACTCAGCAGTGTCATCACCTACTTTATAGTAGAAAATAAAACCTCTTCATGCGGCCACCTTAGCAAATTCAATTTGTTATGCTTGCTATAAATGGTAACATTAATGCAATTGTACATGTATTTCTCGAAGGAAGAGATTCATGATTGAGTTGCAAACCTTGAAATCCTTGAAAGGATGTCTCTGACATATGGTACAAACTATTAAATGAACCAGCGGTGCCTTGAAAGCTGAGAAATTTACTATAGAATCGCAGGGTCACGGAGAAGTGAAAACATAGAACCATATTTCGTGGGTTCGGAAAAATTAAGAACCTCTGATGTATGGGCTGCCGCCAATGATTTCCATCTTGCATGTAAGGCCAAACTTGAAGTCCCCTATAAAATAAGTATACTAGCAGAAGGAGTCGGGAAGTCACGCTTATCGAGAACCTTGGAACCATGGAGTTAGAGGTTCTGAAGTTCTGAAAACCTCCGTCTCCCTGACTTAAGAACTTAGTCGGGCATTTTTAGAGTTTCTAAACCAATAAAACTACTTACGACAAAGTGAAGTTTAAAACCTTTGTACATGATGGGCATTTGAACATGAAAATTTGCTAGATAAAATGTGTTAAAAATCAAAATTTCTCAAGTTCAAATTTTAGGGTAACACGACCAAGTTCTCTCCCCAAGAAGATATTTTTGAGTGGCAAGGATGTGGCATATCATCTCATTAATTACACTGTTATTATTATTTCCTTGCCGTGGCTTTCCCATTTTAATGGGCTACTTGCTATTCTCAATACTGCCTGTTTCAATCTTAGTTGCCTTAACAATTCCCAACTCAGTTACCCTTGTAAGTCTCAAACTCTCACAATGGGCAGAGACATTGTCAAGATTGATCCCAATTCAGTGGAGGAATTTAAACATGACCCTATAGTGTGGCATATCATTCAAGAACATGAGGTGGTGTTCTTTCTTCGAAGGGATGGTTGGCCACGATGAGAACCTTTCATGCCAATTCGCAGAGAATTAGGACGATGAAACCAGAGAAGTCAAGATTGGTGGCATCGGGTTCTAGGTGTCTGAGGAAGTGATTGGGCGGGCTACGGGGCCTCCTATCAAAGGGAAGAAGCATTCGAGATGCAGCAGGGTGCCTGACCCTAAACATATGGCTCTCTTCTTCAGAGAGGGGGAGACGACCATGAAATTGCATGGTGGGTTTGAGAGAGAAAAGTTGCCAAAGCCATGGGGCCATATCTGCTTAATGATTATGAAGTTTTTCACACTAGAAGGGAGATTCAAGGTTTATTACCACTACCACTTTGCTCTTCTTAATCACTTTAGGAATAAAATGGAAATTAGTTTTCCTTTTTTTCTTCTTTCTTCCCTGGATAACTCTATCAAGTCAGTTAGAGAGCTTAGGGCTAAAAATGCTAGCCACCTGCTTATTCCCATTCATCAAGACCTTATTTTGAGACTTTACCAGTTCCAACTTACCCTGTGCCCCCTGAAGCAAATGAAGGTTAAGATGCTTGAGGACCCCCAGCCGAGCGTGTCTCCTTGTTCTAAAGGCAAGACGAAGACCTATGTTGGGACCCCCAAGATTTCCCTCAAAACCCCTAAGGGTGTTTCTTGCTCTATGGATGATGTCCCTGTTGGCAAGAGACACTGTGTGGATTCATGAGTGTTGTCATTGATGGAAACAAAGTCCATCCCACACATCCGTAGGACATGGTATGTCTATACTGGAAGTCAGATTTAAAAGTATTTTGGTCCGGTGAGCAAGAATAGAGCATGCAGCAAGGTCTAACAATCAAGTCCAGATCTCTCAGAGGAAGTATCTCAGTAAAGTACAGACTTGGAGAAGTCAAGAGGAGTACCATGATTGATACATTCCAGAGATTGAGCCTCCGGTGATGAAAGAGTGGAAAAATATGAGCACCTAAGTGTTGGGTTCTTGTTTGGCAGAGTAGATTGAGGAAGAACTGACCAGCAGAGCATCAAACCTTAATCCGGATGAGAAATTGATGGTGATCAAGTTTCTTGAGGGATCATTCATGGTTGGCTGACATGATTGATGACTTCTATAACTATCTTTTTGATATGCATCACTTAGTAAGCATGGTTTCAGCCGACAAACCAAAGTTTGGAAATATCTTGAGTTTTTTGGATGCCGACTAGAAAGATGTTGAAATCCTTGATGTGGATATATATACCAGATTGATTTCGGTATGAAGGTATGTGTTGTGTGTTGTGAAGTGTGAAGAAAGTAGAGAGTAGTGTGGAAGCAGCAATACAGGTCCGGTATGTGACAGGACAGCAGCACTAAAGAAAAGGAAGAATGAAGTGCAGTAGATCAGTGTATTGAGCCTAACCAAAACTGAACCTCAGCACATGTGGATGCTTCTCATCAGTTCAAAAACCTGGTTACATTCTATATACCTTGTAGATAGTGAGTCTCTTATAGGCAGTGAGCCTCTTGTGAGCAGTGTGCTCGGGCAGTGAGCCCTAATTGGCAAGTGCCACTTTGTACTTCTTATTCTTTTAACAGAGAATACAATCTTGGGTTAGTCACCCCGTGGTTTTTCCCTTAACCAGGTTTTCCACGTAAAAATCCTTGTCTTATGTGTATTTTTTTCTTTTCTGGTCTCATGATTATGTATGGTTATATGTTTTGATGCTACACTAATTGTTAAAGAAGAAAAGAAAGTTAAATATATAAGATAACTGATTCACCCCCCTCTCAGTTATCTGCCTTGTTTCCAACAATTGGTATCAGAGCTAAGTTCCTCCAAACAGAGCCTAACAGCTTGAGGAAGATCTGGGAATCTAAATGGATATGTATGGTATGAGGGAACAACTTTAGTCTGCCCTAGATGATCTTGAGCAATCTCGCTCTGAAGTCAATGAATTAAGGGAAAGACTCAAACAAGCTGATGACTTCATAAATGAACTGAAAGAAAAATTGAGTATCTGTATGAAAAAGAGAAAGGAACTACTTCAGCAATTAGCAAGTCAAGTGAAGCCAATAATACAAGTGAAGATCTGAATGAGAAAAACAAGTTATGTGAGAAGCTATCAAAATAGGTCATTATGGTAAGACATGAAATGGAATCAAGGGTTATGAAATTCACCCAAGAAATTGAAGAGAAAAGAAAAATTGAAGATAATCTAAAACAATCCCTCAAGGAGAAGTCAGAAGACTACCATGAAATGGATAGAATAATCAGGCATCTGCAATCTGATCTTGAAGAAGCTAGAGACAATGAAGAACAACTTGA
Source organism: Cunninghamia lanceolata (assembly GCA_027924645.1). NCBI lineage: Eukaryota > Viridiplantae > Streptophyta > Pinopsida > Cupressales > Cupressaceae > Cunninghamia > Cunninghamia lanceolata. The sequence goes on along the minus strand of BSBN01000143.1, from coordinate 1,053,283 downwards.
GAATCAGATAGACACTCTTAAAAGGGATCTTCAAAATGTAAATTAATACAAAGAGAAATTCAAGATAAGCTCTGCTCAACTTGAAGTTCTTGAAAGCCAAAAGAGGGTAGATGATAAACATGGCTTGGGTTATGAAAAGGGTGAAAGCTCTAGATCTGGTCAGAAGAACTCTAGATCAGGATATCCAAGGAACAGGCCTAGAAGACCTCTGGTAAGGCAACCAAATGCTCAAAGATATCCATCCTTCAGTGGATACTACTACAATTGCAATAATTTTGGTCATAAATCAAATTAATGTAGAAGAAGAATGAATCGGACTAATTCATCCTTCTCCGAACAGTGTTTCAACTGTAAAAGGTATGGTCACAAATCTCATGAATGTAGAAATATGCAAATAAACAAATCATTCAATGATAGATGCTTTGCATGCAATAGAATGGGACATATGGCTAATCAATGCAGATCAAGAGGGTATCAGTCAAATATGCAAAGAAATGTTGTTTGCTACAATTGCAATAGATCCGGTCATATTGCCAAATTCTGTAGAAGTAAGAATCAGGACAAAAAAGGTCCAGTGGATAATAATCAAAGTCAAAACAAAGGAAAAAGAAAAGTGAATGTGGATGAAGTTCAAAAGGAGATGAACAAGATTTGGGTGAAGAGAAGTATAGAAAATGTTGGGGATGAATCCGCACCAGAATCTGGTGCTGATATTCCTTCCGGAATCTAAATAGATAAGCTCTGGCTTAGGGGGAGTAAAAAAGGAAAACAAATTCCCCTAGCCAGTCAATTGGTGCCTGAAATTGGTACATGGAAAGTTGCGGATTAAAGGGTTCTCAGAGAAATATCTAAATAAGCCTTGGTAAAGATATGGAAGATCTGCAAGAAGTTTCCAAGAGGTTAAGCATCCAAGATTGATCCAGTTTAACAGTCATCCGGTAAAAGCAGGATTCCCACAGTTAGATCCGGTATGATTTAAAATTCAAATATCTTGATATGCAGATAAATGGAATGATTGAAAAAGGGAGATAGATTGTCATTTATCACCAAGAACCACTCTAATTACATCTCAGTAATCTGGAAGGATCTCTCTCAGAACAAGGAGAACAAGGCAACTGGAATGACTTAAGTTGTGCATTTATTGCAATGTGGAATTAGGGTTTGCACAGAAATATAAGGGTTCTCTTGTTCATTATTTGCACATTTGCATTCAAGAAGAAGAAAAAGGAGCTCTACAACAAAATTGCCTCAAAACCTCTCGAAGATCAACCGCAAAAGTCGATTCAACCAACAATCTTATCCTACTCATATCGTGAACCCTAGAGGCGTAAAAAGGTATTTTCTCTCTTGAATATCTCTCTGAATCTTTTGAAAGATGGCTACTCTAAATGTTGTCAAAATCACCGATAGGCCACGCCCTAAGTTCAAGAAACACCTTACAAATCTCTAGAATTTGATCCTTTAGGCGCCTTCTCTAGCATTTCGCACGGGGTTTTGCATGTAGATGTTAGGGCATACATTCATGCGAATATTGAGGAATTTGGGGAATCCAAGCTAATGGATATTGATCACAAGCAGTTAATAGATGAATCATTTGAACTCAAACCTCAGTACAAGGCCATCTGAGACAAGCATTTTGGACATTGCATCCATTTCCTTTATTTTGCAGAAGATGAATGGGTCTGGTATGTTTTGAGCAAAGTGCATGACAACTTCATATGGTTGATGAGGCCATTTAAGATCACAAAAGATGCCATTAGGGCAGTAACCAGATTGCACTCATCCAGTGGGTTACCTGCTCTCAAATTGGTCAAAAATCAAACTGTAAGTGAGGCTACCAGATTAAAATTTGACAAGAGAGCAATGACAATAGAAGATATCACTGATGCGGATATCAAGTTTGCCTCTATGATAATTGGCTATAAGATATATCACTCCAGTAGGGAGAATTTTATATCTGAAACTACAATTTATACTACTTATCAGATGCTAAGGGAGAATGCAGATTATGATCTTTGCGAGCTTCTTCTAAGCCAACTGTTGGAAAACTTGCAAAAGATCAAAAAGAATAAGAACTCATTCAAATATGGTGGCCTGATATTATGTCTCTTCTTTTACTACATGAATGAGCTCCCCAGATCCAGTGGTTGGGTATGGCAAAATGACAGACTGGTTGCCATACAAGTCAAAGATTACATGTATGGGCTTGGTGATGCCAAGGCTCAAAGTACAGCACTCTGGGGATACTTCAAGAAATTTCAAAGTATGATGCAGGCTAGAGAAAGAATCCCCCAATCATTGGTTGAGAAATACAAGGATACAGTGTGCTTTATGGTAGACATTGATCAATGCCTAATGGAAGCAGTGGAGCCAAGGATAGTCTGGATTATGCCAATGGGGTATGAGGTTGATGAGAAAATCCTAGAGTTGCATATCCAACACCTGCTGAGTTAGCCCAAGGACCCTGAGGCAGAAAGGTTTGGAACCTTTCAAGAGTTGAGTGTGAAGATTCATGTTGAGCTAAGACAACCAGAGATGAAAAGAAAAGTGAGAAGAGAAGTAGAGGAAGTTGCCAAAAGATTTGACATTTCTAAAGAAGCAGTCGATGCAAATAGAGAGAAACTAGAAAGAGCAGAGAAAGAGAAACAAGAAGAAGAAAAAGAAAGTGATCTGGTGCAAGCTCCCTCCCAGACCAGATCCTCCAAAAGCTCTGCACCTGCCACCTCTAAGAGGCAAAAAGCCTCAAAACCAGAAGCCAAGACATCCGGTAAGAGAGAAAAGAGAACAAAAACTAAGGCCACAAGGTCCTATACAAGTCAAAAAGATGATGAAGAGACAGAATCAGATGAGGAGGTTAAGAAAATGAAGAAGAAAAAGAAAACCTCTATGGAATCATCTGCCAGCAAAAACAAAGAAGAAGCAGAAGAATTTGTTGAAAGGACTACTCTCTACATTGATGATATCATCAAATCAGTCACTGTGGATGGGAATCTGCAACCAATGACTGAATTTTATGATGAATATAATGAAGCTGACCAGAAGATCTTACAAGATGCTACAGTCAGGTATGTAAACATCTATAATAAAGCATTCATTGAAATTATATCTTTGATTCCCAAAAGCCTAGAGAAGGAACTTGAAATGAGAAAGGACAATGTCAAGGCAAAAGACCTAGAAATCCAGGAGCAGATTGCTATCCAACTCTATCCTTCCATTACCCCTCAACAAATGAACATGATATTCAAGGACTACAAGGATGAGTTCTGGAGCAAACCAAGAATGAACCAGCTTATGCTTGGAGAGACTGACCAAGTGGCAAAAGAAATAGAAGATATCCTCCAGAATGCATTTAAAAGATTCAATCTTCCTGTTATAGAGGACTTAGGTGATGAACCTTCTGCCATGGATGACGAAGGACTAAGTACATCAAAAGAAGAATCTACTGTGAAAAATGTAGAAGAGCCAAAGGACATAGGTGAGGAGAGGACTCAGGACTTGGATTCCTCTACTCCGGAAGATGAAGTCCTTGAAGAAGTAAACATCTCTCTTTCGGATCCCCCTGCTGACTCTGGAACTAAAGGAGAAGAAAGAAAAGATGAGAAAATTAGTCAAGAAGAAGAGGTCAAGGGAAGAGAAAAAGATCAAACAGAGAAAACCCCAGATGACAGTTCTGAGGCCACAGAAGGAAAGAAAACTCTGTCTCCAGTAAGAGACACTACAGAAGTAGTTAAAGACTTCCTGACAAAAGAAATGATAGAATTAGGTGAACTAGAGCTATTCCAAGGACCACTCAATTTTGACTCCCTCTCTCCGGTCCAGACAATGAAGGTAGCATCTTTTGCTCAAGCCAAAGCAAAAGAAAAGATTCTGAAGTCACACATCGAAGACTGTGAGCTGATAGAGATTACATCCGATGTGTTGGAGAAGATCATGCTATCCTTCCAGAAGGATCTTTCGGCCTCCTCATCCGGTAATCTGAAATCTCTTGTTAATTCTGTTAACACACATTTTGATTCTTTGGAGAAAGTAGCAGAAGAGAAAGTACGGAAAGAGTTTTTGGGTAAGAGATTCTCTGAGATACAAGGACTTATAACAAATGATAGGAGAAATTTGGATATTGGGATAAAGAGCTTAGAAAATGATCTTAAAGATGGTGGAGATCTCTACAAATTTTGTCTATCTTGGTCCACTGTGACTGCAGATATCACCAAGAAGGTGGAAGAACAAGAGAGCAAACTATCAAATTTATCTCAAAATTTTGATCCTCTCACCTCTTCCATAATGAATCAAGAATGTCAGACTATTGCAGCTATAAATGAAATAAAGAAGCTTGAGAAGGAGAAGAAAAATAGAATAAGTAGGCTAAGTGAGCTAAGAGGAATAATTATCCCTATGTTAGAGGCAATGCATGAGGCCCTAACTGATGTCCAAACCACAACCCGGACCAGTGATCCAATAGACTTAAAAGGGTAGAAGCTTTTGCATTTTTGTTAAGTGGTCACATTTTAATCTTGGACAAGATGAAGCAGAGTTGGGCAATAGAATTTGTCTAGTTGAAAACAACTTTTGTGGATATACTTAAGTATATGTAAGTATGACTTGTATATATACTTATGCAACTATGTATAGGTTAAATTTTGCAAATTTTGGTGTGTGGATTCTACCCTTTGCCATTGATGTCAAAGGGGGAGTGAGGAGCAGTGAAAAATGTGGAATTTAGCTAAGGGGGAGCTCTGGAAAAGTGTACATAAGAATAGAGCATCAGCCAAGGGGGAGTGTGTTATAACACTTAGTCATTTTTCACTAAGTGTTGCCATCAATGCCAAAGTAGGAGATTGTTGGCAAGAGACACTGTGTGGATTCATGAGTGTTGTCATTGATGGAAACAAAGTCCATCCCACACATCTCTATACCAGAAGTTAGATTGAAGAGTATTTTGGTCCAGTGAGCAAGAACAGAGCATGCAGCAAAGTATGACAATCAGGTCCGGATCTCTCAGAGCAAGTATCTCAGCAAAGTGCGAAATTGGGGAAGTCAAGAGGAGTACCATGACTGATACATTCCAGAGATTGAGCCTCTGATGATGAAAGAGTGGAAAGATATGAGCACCTAAGTGTTGGGTTCCTGTTTGGCAGAGTAGACCAAGGAAGAACTGACCAGTAGAGCATCAGACCTTAATCCGGAAGAGAAATTGATGGTGATCAAGTTTATTGAGGGATCATTCATGGTTGGCCAACATGATTGATGACTTCTATAACTATCTTTTTGATACGCATCACTTAGTAAGCATGGATTCAGCCAACAGACCAGAGTTTGGAAATATCTTGAGTTTTCTGGATGCCGACTAGAACGATGTTGAAATCCTTGATGCAGATATATAAACCAGATTGATTTTGGTATGAAGGTTTGTGTTGTGTTGTGAAGTGTGAAGAAAGCAGAGAGTAGTGTGGAAGCAGCAATACAGGTCCGGTATGTGACAAGACAATAGTACTAAAGAAAAGGAAGAATGAAGTGCAGTAGATCGGTGTATTGAGCCTACTAAACCTTAGCACATGTGGATGCTTCTCATCAGTTCAAACACCTGGTTACATTTTATATACCTTGTAGACAGTGAGTCTCTTGTAGGCAGTGAGCCTCTTGTGAGCAGTGTGCTCGGTCAGTGAGCCCTAATTGGCAAGTGCCATTTTGTACTTCTTATTCTTTTAACAGAGAATACAATCTTGGGTTAGTCACCCCGTGGTTTTTCCCTTAACCAGGTTTTCCACGTAAAAATCCTTGTGTTATGTGTATTGATTTATTTTCTGGTCTCATGATTATGTATGATTATATGTTTTGATGCTACACTAATTTTTAAAGAAGAAAAGAAAGTTAAATATTTAAGATAACTGATTCACCCCCCCTCTCAGTTATCTACCTTGTTTCCAATAGTCCCTACCAGAACTCCTGCTACTTCTAAGAAGAAACCCCAGCATTATGCCACCCCAAGGCCAGCAAAAAAGTTAGCCAAAAGAGATAGACTGGATTCAGAGCATGAAGGGGCAGCTATTGAGAAAAAATCTAAAAAGGGTAAGGAGGCTATGACTGCGGTTGAGCCTATGAAAATTATGGGGCTAGACACTGAGCATAATGTTGTTGGTAGTGGGGAAGATGTGGAGGCAGCTAACCCGAGGGTTCGTCGGTCTACCCACATTGCTCGCAAACCTTTTACGAACCCCCAGGGGGTGGAGAGCTCTAATGAATTAGAGTTTGTTGAGGAAATGATGGAGGAAGAAGGTAAGGAAACCCCCATTGATTATGTGCATGAAGTCAAAGGAGCGAGTCATTTTGTCTCCATGAACAAGTCTAGTTATGAGGACTTGGGTGATGCTGTTAGGGTTTATAAGGGACAAGACAACAAGGGGAATTGCTCCCTATGTGTTAATACTACTAAGGACCTGAGGCACCTCCAGTGGAAGATTATGGCCGAGTTTGTTGCTAAGGCCCTGCATCATACAATGTCAATCTTTGAGGCTGTGAAGGACTTGGACAATAAGGTCAAGTAGGTGGGGTTCAATAGCCTTGGAGATTAGAAAGACTTGGTTGAATCCTTGGCCAAGTTTAGGATGAATGACAGTCCCTAGTTTCTAGTTGCTTTTGTTGTTTCTGTCGTTAATGCGATGTTAATGTGTTGTCTCTGGCTTGCTAATAGTCTGTAGCCCAGGGGGCTATTTTGTAAAGGGTTCTGGACCCTCTTCTCCAGCTGAACTAATCAAAAACAACCTCAATAGTAAGTAAGCAATTAAGAAAGTCTCAATTAATGAGCCAAACTTGTCTTGACTTAAACCTAAATCATAAAACATTATTAATAACACTAGCATTAAGATCAAGACTAGATAGTCATCTTGAGAATGATACTTAGGCCTTTAGTGGTAGGTTTCTATGAGTTGATAAGAAGCTAATTAATAGCACAAAGGATAAAATTGAACAATTTTGGCACTCCAACACTAGAGTATCATGTAATGTAAAAGATGTTTTAAAATTAAAATTAATAATCAAAACTGAGCACCACATCCCAAATATTACCTAGAATGTAATGTTGCATGTTGCATTCTAGGTCTGAAACCCAACCTTATGCAAGTCTTCCCTAAAGTTTGAACTTTGGTAGTTTTGACCTTGTTGCTTGTCGTAGCCATGAGATATCTGAGGGTTGGTCTAGTATGGATGTTGTAAGGGTTTTTAGTAATGTTATATATCCTAACTCTCCTCGTCTCACTTTCTATGCCAACCACATTGGTGTTTTATTCCATGGTGTTTTAAAGTCTTTTGTTTGTATCACCTTTCTTTATGCATTAGTGTGCATGCCAAGTGTGTCATTACATGTTATGAAACCTTGGCCATGTAGGTGCATAGTGTGGCTTGCTTAATGCCACTTTTGTATTGGAAAAAAATTGTTTATTTAGGTTTTGTCCATCAATGTCTTAGGTGAAATCTTAGGGCATTACAATACTCATCATTACAATTAATCCAAAAGTCTTCTAACTTTCTCTTGTATTAGCAGATATTCTTCAATCCAACAATGATTGACTTAGGATTGAAACATGGTTTGGCATCATATAAATTTAAATTCCATTGGGCCATTTCAATTTCAGTTGACTTTTATGCTTGACTTTTTAAATATTGGTGTTGATTTATTACAATAAGGTAATGAGGACCTTGTATCTTCTTCTTATAACACAACTTGTGCACTTCTGACAATTATCGACACAATTCTAATATCGCCAATTTATCACTCACATATCGAGGCAATTTATAAGGAGCCTTATCATATGCTTTAACTCTAATGTAGGAAAATTTTGGGAATTAGATGAACCAACATCCATATTAGTCTATTTTAGCTCTTTCCTCCATTGATAGCCTTTGGCCAAATCCCCTTCTAAAATTTTGATAATGAAGAATACAAATGCATCACTAACATGAGAGAAATTTTAGGATACTACCTATCATCTCCAGTTCTAGATAATACTCATATACATTTTGTTGCCCAAGCAGCATTCCTTTGTAATCCTGAAAACTATTGCATTATAGCTAGGGCATATACTAGGTAAGAAGTCATATGAAACTTCTTTGTTATCACATTTGTTAACTATTCATGGAGAGTGTTGTTGATTGAGGTTTCTTAGTCAACAAACTCTTTTTGTACCAAGATCTTTACTATATATTGATACATCCATGTTTGTAATTCCTTGGCATCCTCTTAACTAGTGACTCTACTCAATAGAGTGATACAGTCATTGACCACCTCTATAAAGTCACTCTTAAATAACATCTTGGCCAACCTAGTTAATGTGGTCTTAGGCTTTAGAAGTCAACTTCCATTGATCTTCTTGACAACTTGACCCAGATTATGATCACAATACTCTTGAGCTAACTCTATAGTTAGGTTACCATGGGAAGCCCTGGAAGGAATGCCAAAAATCTCTTCCGTATTATGGGACTAGATGAGAAGTATTACATTGACCTATGGAGTTTTGATCTCCCTTGAAACTAGGTTGTAGTTCTTTGCATAGTCATTACTATATCTAGAGACTACAAGGTTATGGGGAAACTTATAGCTTGGACTAATCCATTGCTTTTTAAATTATTAACCTTAGTGGGCATCTGAGCCTCAGATTGTGTCATTCTTGTGTGAAATTCTTTAAGGCCTATGTGTCCTAGGTTAGTGTCAATAATATTGATCCACTCATTGACCAATTTAGATGCCATAATAACTCTTGTATACTTGTACTTCATCATTATGAGTGAGGCTGTATCCGGATATAAGTTCTACAAATGATTTCGTTAAGTTAATTATTTGGTTTTTATAATTTTTACCAATATACAATAATTTGATAAATTAATCTAAAATTTATTTTAAAATGTTCAATTATACCTAGTTCAAGATTGTCCATGATCAAATTGATGAGATTTGTAAGTTGTGGGAGTTAAAAACCTTCAAAATGGGTATTATATTATTTTGTGCAGTTTAGACTCTAGGCTCATATTACAAGTTATAATTTGGATTTCAATCCTTGGACACAATTAGCAAAAGGCTGCAAAATATAAATTAGGTGCAATTGTTGGTCAGATGTCAGGTGTGGCTTGTCATTTGTATCTAGTTGCAAACTACAAATAGATTTGGGTTTTTGAACTACAACTGCATTTCAAACTCTGATAGCAATTTTCAAAAAGTTACAAATTGCAATCAAACTACGAATGTTGGTCAAGTTTTGAATGTGAAATTATTTTTGTAAGTTTTTGGAAAATGCAAAAAAGTTTGGGACTTCAATGAGTTCAAGCTCTGAGAATGGTTTGCAACGTTTAAAAATTGCAAACTACGAGATTTTTTGGGTTTCCGAAATTAGGTTTCAAACTTTACATGCATCTTGTAGGAACTAGAAATCAAAACAAAAATGTGAAAACTTGTAAAGTTTTATGTTTTTCTAGAAAAAACTTATAGGATGACTTAAGTATGTTTAATGAATTGCACAAGGTCAATATTTGGGGAAAATGGGTTTTAAAACCTAAGGTTTGAACTTTCTAAGAGTTTAAGATGATTTGAGAATAAAATCATTCAAATCCCAAAATTAGGGTTGGAAAAAACCTAAGGCCAGGAAACCAGGGTTGATGGCCACTGAACCAGTAGAGAAATCAAGGAAAACTTAAACAATTTCACCATTGAAACCAATGACCAATTATTTGAATGCAAAACTAAGGAAAAATGATAGATCTAACACCAATTCTATTGTAAAAATGTGCCTATGATGTGTTGTCATTGATGTCAACATATCTCTTTGTCAGAAATAGGGGAAACAGTGTAGATCAGTGAAGTAGATTGCTCTGCATTTCTAGAGGAATGAAGAGAAAAGTATTCAAACCATATGGTTGTGTAGAGGATTGTCTAAAGTAGCTCCGGTTAAGATTTGAGAGGTCCGCATGAAGATTTGAAGAAGCTATGGCCATATGAGTAGAACCGAGTTTTGTAGTATTCAGAAGTGACATAGTGACAGGAAATTGGTCCGAATTGCTCCGCAATGAAAACTTATGATCTGCAGATCTAGAGGTATGTTTGGGAAGTTAGTGTGTATCCTCAACTCAAGTGGTTCATGGTTTGGAGGTCTGCAAGCAATCTCTCTAGGGTGACAGTCATGACAAATAGTGTTCTTGAGGTACCAAATGAAGATGCAAGTGATTCTGATGATTTGGAGTAGTACGGATGTTATTGTTGAATTCAATGTGCTTGTGGAGGTCTTTGGATCATGTGCCTATTGTGTTGGAGGTCCACATTGCAGATTGAGCTCGTTGTTGAAGATTTCTTCCTTGGTGTTGCTATTCTTCCCAGTCTTGGCCGACCGGATGATTCAAGTGTGTTGCAGATGATCTAAGAGCAATTCTCTAGAGCATAGCGTGTTGATCAAAGAAGATTCAAGTCCCAGAAGATGTTTGGCCAACACTATAAGGATTCCCATGTAATAATTTGTATCAAATCAAGTCTTGTAATTATAATAGTTTGTTAAGTTATCCTTGAAGAACACTTGTAATAAGATGTTTGTAAAGCTGACTTTGATGATCATTCCAAAGTCAATGTCATATATAAATAAGTGAAGTGAGGCCATCAAAGGAGTGAAGGAGAGTGAAGATGTGCTAGAGCAGAGCAGAGTGTGAGAGCAGAGCAAAGGAGTTATGCGCTTCAATGGGACTGAACTAGGCATGAAGAAGATGCTATTTCTCAGTTCATTCTTTCTATGTTAGACATAAAATCCTGTAGGCAGTGAGCCTCTTGTAGGCAGTGAGCCTCCTTGAGCATTGAGCTCTAGGTAGTGTGCCCTAAGGTAAGTGCCTTCCATTTCTTTTAAGTACTTTTAACAGGGTACGAATCTTGTGGGTTAACCCCCACCGTGGTTTTCCCTTAATCGGGTTTCCATTTAAAAATTTTGGTGTTATGTGTGTTCATCTTGTTTTTGCTTGTGTGTTGTGAATTTATGCTTTAATGTTTACATCTTTAATCTGTTTGTAAGTTGATAAAGAAGATTAAAAGCATAAAAGGTTAAAATTGTAGACAATTGATTCACCCCCCCAGTTGTCTGACCTTATTCCAACAAATTCTAGATTTTAAAATGAAAAACAAAATAACAAGAAAAATCCTATCATTTTGAAAACCGAAAAAATGGGAATACAATGCAATAGAGATAGGAACCTAGTTTGATGCATGAATCCACCTTGAAATAGGGTGAAATCTAAAATTACAAGAGCAACTGGGAGTTGAAGAGTTGTTAGAGCTAGAGCATTGAATAATGTGAGAATGTGAAAAGGTAGGGAACATCAGGTAGTTTAGAGTTTTAATTGACCCTGCATACACAACATAAATGCACAACTACTAGGTTGCAGAGACAAGAGGTGGTTTTCAAGTAAACCATCTAGGATTCTAGAGTTTGAAAACAAATTACGCGTCTAGTAACTCTAAGGGTTTGGGAAATTGAAACAACTTGCAAAATTCAAAGGAAAGGGATCTAAAAAGTTGAAGACACTTGTAATATTAAACATAGGACTTTAGGATTTTGGGAAAATTAAACTAAAAATTAAAACCCCTTAATAGTAAAATGACCTCTTAGGATGAAAAAGACTCCTCTGGGATAAATTAGACTTTAAGTATCAATAGGCAAAGGCAAGAATTAAATTTTACTCAACCTAAATGAAAAAGCACCATTTGAAAAGTTTCAAAACAAGGGTACCCAAATTTTAAAATTAGGATTGCATTATAACCCTTAATAATAGGATGGTTGAGGAGTATGAGATCCACTTGCATCAAGTTCTACAACATTTGAGCGAGAACTAGCAAATTTTAGTAACTTGGTGAAGTGTGAGTTTTCTAGACTGAGGTGAGGTGTTTGGGGCATATTATATCTAAAGAGGGTATCTCAATGGATCACTCAAAGATTCAAGCTATTATGGATTGGAATGTGCCTACAAATGTGTTAGAGGTTCATAGTTTCATGGGATTAGCAAGTTACTGCTACCAATTCATCATAGATTTCTCAAGAGTGGCACATCCCATTACTTCTCTTCAATAGAAAGGGAAGAAGTTTGTATGGTTATATTAGTGTGAGAATTCCTTTCAAGTTATCAAGCAATGGCTAACTAGTGCACCAATCTTGGCATTGCCTAATCCTATAAAAATTTGTATGGTTTGCATTGATTCATCATTAGATGGGTTAGGCACAGTTCTTATGAGGAGGACCATGTGATTTCTTATGAATCATGAAAGATCAAAGAACACAAGCTTAATTATCCTACCCATAACCTTGATTTGGCATCAATCCATGCACTTGTCCACTAGAAACATTTTATTTTGGACAATCAATTTGAGTTACATATTGATCATCATAGCCTTTAGTATAGTTTCATAGAGTTGAACTTGAATACATGTCGATGTTGATGGATGGAATTTTTGTGTAAGTATGAATTTTGGTGTTCATTAAATCAAGGGAAAGATAATGTTGTTGTAAATGCCCTGAGCAAGAGGCACCATGAATTCTCAATTTTATCCATGAGCTCACATCTGTGAGGCTACATTCTCAAGCAATTTTTGGAGGATCCATGGTATCAAGAGGATCAAGTAGAGATAGAGTCTCATAGGCCACTAGAGGGAAAGTTTTTTGTCTTTGATTTGGGGTTCAATGGACTATTGCGACACCTTGGTCATTATATGTTCCAATTTTTTATGATCTTTATGTTGTTGTGTTGATTGAGGTGCATAACACACCTTATGCAATGCAGCCTAGTGTGAAGAAGATGCATGATAACCTTGAATAGGTGTTTTAGTGGGTAGTGATGAGGTGTGATATTGTATATTTTTTTATTAGATGCCTTAAGTGCCAAAGGGTAAAGGTAGAGCACCAACATCTTGTAAGTCTTCTACAAGCACACAACATTCCAAAGTGGAAGTGGGACACAATTTCTATGGACTTTATTTTTGGTTTTCCTCTTTCTACTCATCATCATGATTACATCATGATGATAGTGGACTAGTTAACCAAGGTTGTCCATTTTTCACCCATGAGGACATCTTATAGTGCCATCTTAGTGGCATTGGTCTTCACGAAGGAATTTGTTCACTTACATGGAGTACCTCGTAGGAAATTTCAAATCATGATCCTATGTCCACATATTCTTTATGGGTATCCATGTAGTATGCATTAGGAACTCAACTCAACTTTAACTTGGCATATCACCCAAATATGGATGGTCAGATGGAGAGGGTGAATCAAGTGCTTGAGGACATGCTTCACATGTACATCATGGACCAGTAATCTAAGTGTGAGGATTATTTGTACCTTTTTAAGTTTTAATATAATAATGGATATAATAGTTCTTGTGGGATGACACCATATCAGGCTTTGTATGGCCATCCCTATTGAACTTCTTTGAGTTGGGCTAGTGTAATACTGCTTTTCTCCTAGATTTATTTAACTACTTGCAATGGATTTATTATAGTTAACACTAGAGTTGAGATAATTTAGAATATTTAATAATGTTAAAATAGATGTAAATAACAAACGTAAATTACAACATTGATAATTTAATAAGAACTATAAAGTAAATCATTAACAAAACAAATTGAATAACATAATCACATAATTCAACCAAATTAATATAACATCATATTTATATTATTCCAAATATCTTGTAAGCATCAATAGTTTTCAACACTTATCTAAATTAGATTACTTTGATTGGCCATTTCCACCCTGGGAAGATTTCAGTGGTCTTGGCCCTCATAGCTATGGAAGACTCTAGGAGGAACAATTCTTATTCAAAAAACAACATAACATTCTTAACACAAGTTCTCTAGAGGCACATTCAACTGAACAAATACTCAGCACAAGTGCTTAACACAATCCTTGGCCAGGACAATCCTCAATGTACATTGTACCCCAAGTTGGACACACTTTGTGTACCCCTTCTCCAATGCCCATAGTTCACGAAAACCACCTTCTTCTTCCTTGAGGGATCTCCATGCCCCTTTCCAAGTCTCACATAAAATGCCTTATATAACCTTATAAGGGGTGGTTTCTAAACCATCACACCCTTTCACAAAAACTGTCATTTATAATTAGTTAATAAATATAATCCTTCCTCCCTTTTAAAATAGTTTTTATAAATATTCTTTATTTATCTCCATTTTAACCAAAGGATCATAATATCCTTTTATTATTCATCTCTCTTTTATTATAAAAGGGTTAAATAAACTTTATCTTCTTATAATTTTAAATGGTTATTCATAAAATAACATTCTTTTAGATTTTGGGGAAAAAGTTCCATAACATTTCTCCCCTTGTAAATCAGTTGTTGTCCTCAATAGCTCAAGTTGATTCCACAACATATTTCACAAAAATATCATCAGTCAAGTAAGTGCAGATGTAACACTATAAATATTACAATGAATTTATTTCACTTTAACTTCATCTATAATTATATTCCTCAAATTTTAGATATTTTCAACAATCCTTCTAGTTTAACTGAAAACCACAATTAGATCCCATAGAAATACTTTCCTAATCAATAACATGATTAAAATTATAAGTACATTTTTACATGAAATAGATCATGAATTTATACTTGAGGAGCTAATACAAGTGTATATACTAAATATTTAATATAGTTGTTTGAATTGTGTAGGTGTAACTTCAACATAAAAGCTACAAAAGTATTAACATGTGATCACTCAACACTTACCTAGTGAATGGCATGCATATCCCATACTATGCAATCACTCATCATTGAGTACCATATACTCTATATACTCAAAATACATTCCAAAATGATAGTCAAGCATTCAAACTACATGAATATCCTCTTTTCCTATACAAAATACAATTGAATGGAAACAAGTACGCAATTACCCTTAAACAGAGTTCATATCAGTTCTCATAGTCACTCAAAGAAATATTTAGGGCAAATTTTGAATCCAACAAGAATACAATAAATTAGTTTAATAATATAAATAGTTGAAAACTAAAAATTAATGCTTGGATTTGTTTAATATAAGTTGCATTGTTGGCCCATAACCCACAGGTCCTAAGATCATTTTTACATCTTAAAATTTGTCAAATATTATGTTGTGTTAGTTAGAATAAGAAAATATTTTATCACATATAAATCAAATTGGTTCTCTTAGGCTAAGACATGGGAACATGTTGAACCCTTGGTTAGTTAATTATTTCATGATTATTGTTGGATCCTTAATTGTTATAAGATTTTTTATGATGTTGCTTGTATAAGGTTAGCTTAGCTATATTTTTTTTAACTTGCATATAGTATACTAATATTAATCAAAAAGAGGATTACAGTGGGTGGCTAAGAGGGCCACATCAACACAAAATTGTATCATATGTCCTTTTGATAACTGAGAGGGGGGGTGAATCAGTTATCTTAATTAATTTAACTTTCTGTTCTTCTTTAATAACTAGTGCAGCATCAAAACAAACAAGCATCCATAACCATGAAAGCAGAAACAAAATCAATACACATAACACAATGATTTTGAGATGGAAAACCCTGTTAAGGGAAAAACCACGAGGTGACTAACCCAAGATTGTAATCTCTATTAAAAGAATAGAAGTACAAAATGGCACTTGCCAATTAGGGCTCACTACCCGAGCACACTACTCACAAGAGGCTCGCTGCCTACAAGAGACTTACTATCTACAAGGTGTAAAGAAAGTAACAAGATACTTGAATTGATGAGAAGCATCCACATATGCTAAGGTTCAGTTCCGGTTAGGTTTAATACACTGATCTACTGCACTTCATTCTTCCTCTTCTTTGGTGTTGCTGTCCTGTCACATACCAGACCTGTATTACTGCTTCCACTCTACTTTCTACTTTTATTCGCACTTCACAACACACCACACACACCTTCTCATTGAAATCCATTTGGTATATATATCCGTACAAAGGATTTCAACATCTTTCTAGTTGACATCCAGAATACTCAATATTTTCCCAAACTCTGGTCTTGTCGGCTGAATCCTTGCTTACCAAGTGATGCATATCAAAGAGATGCTTATAGAAGTCATCAATCATGTCAGCCAATCATGAATGATCCCTTAAGAAACTTGATTACCATCAATGTCTCATCTGGATTAAGGTCTGAAGCTCTGTCGGTTAGTTCTTCCTCAGTCTACTCTGCCAAACAGGAACCCAACACCTAGGTGTTCATATCTTTTCACTCTTACATCACCGGAGGCTCAATCTCTAGAATATATTAGTCATTGTACTCCTCTTGACTTCCCCAAGTCTATACTTTACTGAGATACTTCCTTTGAGAGATCCGGACCTGATTGTCGGACCTTGTTGCATGCTCTGTTCTTGGTCACCGGACCAAAATACTCTTCAATCTGACTTCCGGTATAGACACACCATGTCCTACGGATGTGTGGGATGGACTTTGTTGCCATCAATGACAACACTCATGAAGCCACACAGTGTCTCTTGCCAACATGTCCATCTAACTACTTGCAAGTTACGTTATTACAAATTACATTGCTATCAATATTTTCAAAGTATACAATAATAGACTAATAATATCATCTGATTCTACTTCCTTTAACTTCCCTTGTTAAAAATTATCTGTTCTTCTTGATTCACCTATGCAGGGTTCATCTCAAATGTTTGTACTGAATCTGCCTCAGGTCCAAACCTACCACTATTGACCAAACTACTTTGATCTGCTTTTATGCTCAACCTGGGGAATTTATTACATAGCTCCTAACTTTCTTCTACCAATTCCTCATCAACTGACACTTGCTCTCTACCAAGTTCTTCATGTCCTCTTCCAAACCTTTGACTAAAACTGATTGGCTCATTAGCATTTTCACTTTGAGACTTATGCTTCTCTTCCTTGTACTCATGTGTCCATAAATCAACCTCCTTGATATCAACTTTGTACACCATACCTGCCCCCTCGTCCCAGATATGCATGAATCTTTCCGTTGGGAGTTTCATCATTGTTGTGGCCTATTCACATATAAATCACTTTGTGAGTCCAATGAAAGACCCAATAAACATTCTTTCCTTTCCCTAGAAAATGTTTTCATTTCTTGCCTTCCACAAGACCCATAAAATCTCAGTTGTAAATAACAGCCAAAATACATTTTCATTTTTGCTCACATTTGTAAAAAAACCACATAATATATCAATTTTGGAAACATATTTGACAGATTCCCTCTAAAGGACCTTAGAAACATAGACCAATTTTTTTTTGCAAACAAACATTCAAAAAAAGTATGATCACTATTTTCCTACCCTTTATAGGACAGCCAAATACTTACTTTACCTATGGCCACTCTATCTAGAATTAATAACCACCTGAATCAACATTTTTTTGGCTCAATAACTTTGGACCAGACATCAGCTAGGGCTTTAGATATTACTTTGGGTTCTAGATTGACCTTCCACACCCAATTGATGTGTGGGTATATCTCAGGCTTGTCAGTAGCTAATTTATAGAGCTTTTTTGGGGTAGTATTGGTGGTTGAATGAGTCAAAATGACAATGGGGAGACTCCTCAATGTTAGTGAGATTCTTAGGTATTCCTTTCTCTGTCAAGCCTTCTTTAAAAGAGATGTGGGATTGGATGTTTGGTAAGATTAGCAAGAAGCTTAGCTTGTGGAATAGACAATACCTTTCCTTGGCTGGAAAATTCTAGGTGTGCCAAAAGATTTTATCCTCCTATTCTATTTATTTTGCCTCTTCTTGGTTTTTTTCTAGTTATCAGGTTAATATAATTCAGAAGAAAATAAGAGAATTTCTATGGTTAGATGGGAAAGGTAATAAGAAGAAGCATAATGTATCATGGGATTGGTGCTGCTTAAGTAGAGAATTGGGGGGGATGAGGCTGAAAGACCTGAAGATTCAGGGCGTAACCTTGGTTGCAAAATGGATTATTAAGGCTTTTGAGGGCTCTGAACCTTGGAAAATATTGATAACAAACAACTTTAAAAATGCAGTGCCTAAGAAGAGTAAGGATTGGTCAGATTTGAGTCTTCAGGATATTGTACTTAGGGAGTTCAATGGCAAACCAGCAAGGTCAGCTGTGTTTGGTTTGATCTAGAAAGCATGGGAATTTATCAAGCCATTCCTTGGAAATAGGGAAGCTTTTAATTTGGAAATGAATGGAATTATTCAAACCAAATCTATATGGTGGAATTTTAAAATAAATGGAAAACCTCTTGCCCTTCTACAAGGATGCTCCTCAAAGAAGTGGCAAAAACAAGGAATTAGATCATTTAAAGGCATCATCTCAGATAATTGCATTAAATAGTGGAATCAATTAAAAGACGAATTCAGACTGCTAGAAACTCAAAGGAGAACATATTCAGTCCTCTCTAAATCTCTATTGAGCGTTCTTAATCAAAAACCCAGATTAGTAGAAGAAAATTGGAGGCAGCTTAAATGGAAAGATGTCTTAGCTATAATTTTTGTTGATAATAAGCATTAACAATGACACCTTAAAATGGAGATATGTGTTGTGAGATAATGAACTAACAAATTGAGGGGCCATTCAAACCTAATAAGGAAAGAGAATAGAAGTTAACAAAGGAATTTATAAATTTCTTAGGGATATATCGATATGAGAATGCATAAAAGATAGAAGTATGAGAAAAACCAAGTGTCTAGAAAGACCATTTGGTTTGAAATTAATCAGTTGAAGTGCAATCTACCTAATCTCTTGTCAAGGCATTATGATTTTCTTCAAGACCTCTATGGTAGATGAGATAAAGAAGTTAAATAATTTCATACGTACAAGGAGAAGTATCATTAAGAAGAAGACAAATGATTAGAGGATTGATGTCATCAAAGGAGTTAATGAACTTACATCCAAATAAAAGGGACAAGTAGTAAAGAATAAATACAATGGATGGAGAAAAGAAAGCAAAATGAATGAGCTATGAGAGGTAACCAATAATCTATCACCAAAGCATCAACCTCAATCCTAAAGTTAGATCTTAAATTGTAGAGAACTTTAGTCAAGACTAGAAAGTAGTTTGTCACACTAGAAAGCAGTTTGTCACCCACTAAAAACAAGTGAGAAATATTATCATACAACTACCCAATCCTAATAAAGAAGATATAGGCTTTTCTCATCAATCTATTTTAAAAAATCATGCAAAGGAATCAAGGATTAATAATAATCCCCTTGATAGAAAGGAAGTCCCCATCATGATATAGAACCTTGCAACTTCATCATGGGCAAGAAACGAGATGCACATATGGATATCATGAGGTGTATTGACTAATCAATGATAAAAAGGAATTTGAGAACATTCAGAGATCAAGTTTCTTGACATTTAAGGAAATTTTAAAGATCAAGACATATTGGAAAGTGCCAAATGAGAATAGGAACTTTCACAACACACACGTAGGGAATAAGAAAGTATAAACAAAATGGCTAATCCTTTGAGTCCTAACTAGAAGAGGTAGAATTTGTCCATGTTTATTAGCAATGAGACAAAATAACCTATTAGACACTATAGAATGTGCATACAAATTTAGACATCCTTTAGACAAAATAATACATATCATTGGTTGTAGTCATTTCTAACAACTCTTTGAAGAATCTCAATTCATTGGTATAAGAACATGTCGATAGATGAATGAAGCGCCTTGGAAGATTACAAAATAATTTTTGAGAAATAATTTAAATTGCTTAGAGACAACATGATTTTCACTAAAATTTACAACACCCAACAAGAGAAGCATGAGTCTATTAAGTTTTTCAATTGAAAATTCAAAAATTTACTAGAATAACACAAGAAAGAACCAAACTTTGGACTCAAGAAATGGTAGGCACCCATTCTAAGGAAGAATTTAAATATGTTTCCACCATCTTACAAGGGCGCATACAATAAATCAATGAATATGAAATGTGAGAAGGCAAAGTGATGACTGTAATGTGTGTAGAAACTTTTGAGAAGATATGATGTGAGCTTATGGATAATACAAAGAATAATTAACATCATGGATAATCCAATTCGTAGATATAAATTGTGTAGGAATTCAAACACTCTGCCCAAGTTCTAAACAACCATAATACTTGATAAGGAAGCAACTTTAAGAAGTTTCTCAAAACTTGAATGATTTAAGTAGTAAAATCATTTTCCTCCTCACATATAACTCGAATGTAATATTTATTTTGTTTGTTTTTATTTAGTTTAGTTTTACCTTCACTAAAGTGAATAATGTCCTTTAAAGATAGGTCAAAACCCTTATAAGATAAAGCTTGGTTGAATATATGATGAAGCTTGGTCGAATTGAAAAAGAATAGATAATAATTTTTCATTGTCAATAGTTAGTGGTTTTCTAATTTTTATTTAGGATATCACTCAATTCTTTTATCACTCTTTGATGAAATATCTTTAACTCTATCTTTAACTTGATGAAATTAGGATCTACATTCTCTATAAAAAATGATATTGACTCTCTTAAAGGATACAATTCTCTATAAAAAAAACTACAACTTTCTTTATATAATGGATGTGAATTTTATTATGTTATAGCTTTAATTTTTTTGAAGATACGGCTTTCCATATAAAATATGCGACATTTTGAAAAGATGGAACTTACCATGTTAGAAATTTTAACCATGCTTGAAGGGTCATGAAAACTATATACACTAATGTAAGAATCATGACCATTACACTAAAGGGATAATATTCCAATAAAACTTAAGGCATTTGAATTAAGGACTCACATGGCTTAAAACATTTAAATTAGTTGACCCCTCTAAAATACATGACCCTAGGCTTTTCTAAAGATGTTGATCTATTAAATGGGCCACAATTTGAAAGTATTTGATGATTGAATCATATAACTTTTAAAAAGACATATGATTAATAAGTTGATTAATAAGATTTATGATTATTTATTGGTAATTTTAAATAATTTGATATATAATGAACCAAAATAGGATGCACTCCAACTAAATTTGATGATATAATTCCTTATTTCTTGAAAGGAGAATCATAATCTATAACACTAATAAAAAAGAAAATATATCAATAGACATAGTCAAGGATAAGGGCAAAAATGATTAGTGTTTCCTAACTTGCTTTAGATGAATTGACTTTAAAACAATGAAAAAGGCACAAGATTATTTAGGGCTCATATAGCCTTCTCAAAAAAATAATTGAAAACATCTTACAATTCATATCATATATCTTGAAAACTTCTAGAAATATTGATGTATTTGATATTGCTATAGGTACAATATGTCTTGGATATGTATCTTGTCATATTTCAATCCAATTTAGACATTGTATGTTGATTGTGATTTTATAAAGTAAATGGGTCATTACTAATAGGGAAGTCCTTAGAAGTTGGGTCTGATACCAAAATGTAATACTACTTTTCTCCCAGAGTTATTTAACTACTTGCAGGGTATTTATTATCAATAATACTAGAGTTAAGATAATTTAGAATATTTAATGATGTTAAAATAGATGTAAATAACAAATGTAAATTACAACATGTAATGATTTAATAAGAACTCTAAATTAAATCATTAACAAATAAAATTAGATAACATAATCACGTAATTCAACTAAATTAATATTAACATCATATTTATATATTATGGCCCCACCCTGGGGATGTTTAAAGATAAATTTCAATGGGGCCTCTCAATGCAATTTTGAAATCATAGGAGTTGGATGGACATAATAAGAAATGATCAAAGAATCCTCATTTGGGCTTCTTCAAAGCATATTCTACATGGGACCAATAATGAAGCAGAGCTCGAAGCTCTCCATGAAGGACTAAATATATGCCTTTTGAAGAAGCTTGATCACATTGAATTCTAAGGAGATTCGACGATGTGCCTAAATGCCATCAAATCCAAGAGAGTATAGAATTAGAAATTACAAACTAAAGTGGATTCCATTTGTGAAAATCTTAGTTTACTTCACGGTTATACTTGCAAGCATGTGTATCATGAGGCAAACATGGTGGTGGATCTCTTAGCCAAAGGTATCGTAATAATAGATAATCAAGCAGAGAGGTGGGAAGGATTGTAGCAACTACTAATTAAAGGAGTACTTGGTGAGGACAGAATGTGACATTGTAGATAACCAAATTTTTTGAGGTAGACTGGCTATATGTGCTAGGATAAGACATCCTTTTTTGATTTAGGAAATCAATAATGAAATCTAGGGATATACGATTGATAATGTGACTGACGACACCAAGAATATAAATTTATATATTTTAAATCTATGGAAGGGGATGTATGCAAGCAATGGAGAACCAAATTGATCTAGAATGGGAATGCAAGTGCAACCTAGGAGGAATACTTCAAAACCTAAATCCAAAGATGCTTCAAAGCTGAGTAGACATGGGTGGTTGAAGCCATCATGAACGTGATTGATAAAGAGTTTTTCAATGACCAACACATCCATGACGATGCTCTCTATGAGGAATTTCTAACCACATCAATCTTGGTAATGGAGAAGAAAAGTTGGGGAAAGATGTTGGCCAAGGCCTTCATACCAACTATCCCTAAGGAGTACGTAAAATGAGAAACTTCAGTGTTCATCAAGTGCCTGAAGGAAGGTTACTTGGGTGGTGTATTTGACACCAGTGCAGTCTGTAAGAACAAGACAACAACCCAAGCTCTCACTCTGTTCAGGGAAGGTTTACAATGTAATAATTTAGAGACATTTTAGTTTCATATTAGCAACAATGATGACCTTCTCTCTCCTAAACAATTAGAGAGAGCTTGTGATTTGGATAAAAGCCTTAGAGTGTTGTTGCACACCCCGAGGCCTAGAAACTAATTCACTGCAGAAAAAAAAAATCTGGCATGCTCCATTTGGAGCCATGTAATGAAATTTCTGGTCTTTTTGCTTTAAATTATAAGGAAGCTACCCCCTAGGTAGCACTTGTCTATCAAAAAAATATTTATATATTATTCCAATATCTTTTAAACATCAATAGTTTTGAATACTTATCTAAACTAGAGTACTTGGATTGGCCATTTTCACCCTAGGAAGATTTCAATGGCCTTGGCCCTCATAGCTATGGATAACTCCATGAGGATTAGTTATTATTTAGAACATAGCATAGCATTCTCAACACAAGTGCTCCAGAGCCATGCTCAATAGAGAAAATTCTTAGCACAAGTGCTTAAAAGAGAAAACATTCAACACAAGTGTTGTAGAGCCACATTCAACTAAACAAATGCTCAACACAAGTGCTTAACACAAGCCTTGGCTAGGACAATCCTCAATGTACATTGTACCCCGATTTGGACACACTTTGTTTGCCCCTTCACCAATGCTCATAGCCCACCAAAACCACCTTATTCTTCCTTGAGTGATGTCCATGCCCCTTTCCAAGTCTCACATAAAATTCTATATATAACCTTTTAAGGGGTGGTTTCTAAACCATCACACCCTTTCACAAAGGTTGTAATTAATAATTAGTTAATAAATATAATAATTCCTCCGTTTTAAAAAAGGTTTTTATAAAGATTATTTATTTATCTCCATTTTCACCAAAGGATCATAATATCCTTTTATCTCATCTCTCTTTTAATTATAAAAGGGTTAAATAAACTATATCCTCTTATAATTTTAAAGGGTTATTCATAAAACAACTCTCTTTTCCATTTTGGGGAAAAAGTTCCATAATAGATAGGCTCTATTATGTTGTCCTTGGTCTTAAGATACTTTAGGATATAGAGAAGAAGGTTGTTTAGATTATAAAGTAGTTGTTGATTGCCTAAGATAAACAAAATAAGTATGTTGATGCTAAGAGATTGGATTGAAATTTTTTGGTTGGAGATTGAGTGTTTCTAAGAGTGCAACTATGTAAGAGCTTGATCCATTATGAAAAATGTTCTAAGCTCACACCATGCATTGCTGGTCCTTTTGAGATCCTAGAGAGGATTGGTTCTCTCAAGTATAACCTTGTCTTGCTATCTAGACTTTCATGCATCTATGATGTGTTTCATGTTTTTATTTTGAGATAGTATATTCCCAATGTGACACATGTTCTTGATTGGAATGCTTTGTAGGTTAAGGAGGGCAAGACACTTTCTTTGGAGCCCATCCATATAGTATAGAATAAGAGGCTAGACCATCAAGGTTGAGAGTTGGATTAAGTAAGGGTCCAATAGGATCAACATGATGAGATAGCAACTACTTGGAAAGATGCTAGCCAATTGAGGGTTCTCTATCCTCACCCTTTTCTAGGCTTTTAGGAATAATCCTAGCTCTAAGGAAGGGGGATGTAAGACCCCCAAGAAAATGTGCCTTATTCTATTATTGGTACTATTTTGATTTTGATATTATGATTACCAATGATGTTTTTTATTGTCATCAAGACTATATATTATGGATACATATGATCTTATGTTTTAACCTATGGTTGTGTAAATCAACTTTACTATTTTCACCATATATGTATATATGTTATTATAGTACCTAGTTTGATATTATGAATCTTATGTGATGTTTTATATTTTAATGTGATATAATTTCTCTTGCATTATGATATTATATTGTTTTATTTGATTATATCATGTTGGATGGGTTGTGCCTTGCACACACACCCCATCTTGCCAAATGGAGACCCCCTTTTTTGCTTTTGGCTTGGTCTCATTTTTTATGTTCTTGCTTGAGAGAAGGTGAAATTCAGATGATTTGGTGATTTTCTTGTACTTGGGAACTTTGGTTTGATTGAATGTCTTTTTGACCGTTCAAATTGAAGTAATTGAAATGATTTGATGGAATTTGGTTCTAAGAACTAGCCTCCTTAAGTGATTTGCACTAAAAACTACCTCTGCTATAGTTTGCACTGATATTGAGTGGTACTGGACTTAGCACTAAAAAGTAGTGTTGCTTGACATATTCGATAGTTGCCAAAAGTTCTGTTGAAGGTTTAGTCTCTAAACACTAAAGGTTAGTGAACATTTTGCACCCTATTGAACAAAGCGCTAAAAGTTGCGCTTACCGAACATGTCTGGTAGAGGTGAAATTCCCCGCTTTTCTCACTTATAATGTACTGTAGTCTATCTATTGAAAGACATTTATGGCATGTACTATGGGGGCTTTTAAGGGAAAAATATGTCGAATAAACCACCATTTGCATTCATATCCTCAGTGATTCAACCTCTATAGCTCCTTGGTGAATGTGACAATTTCTTGAGCAATTAATTCCTTTGTACCCAAGTAAATTTGTGTGCATTCTATCTTCGGCCAACTAGGTTCTACAGGTTTTTCTACTTTTAGGTTGGTTTCTTTTCATTTCACCAAAATTCATTTTGAAATTCCCTATTTTTCCTCTGTATTTGGTTGATTTTGTTTCAAAAGGGGTTTATTAATTGTATTTACCTTGTCTTTGATGAAAACAGGGAGTCAAGTCATATTTGTGTTTAAATTAGGATTTTAAGTTGTATTGCTTGCCAGAGTCAGTTCAGTCAAATGAGTGAAATTTTAAGGTTAGGGCATGATTGAATAAGGTAAACCTTTAAAATATCCCATAACTAGAATACCCTAGGTCTAAATCTAAAAATCTAGGGCTTTTGTATGAGGGATTGATCCTATACTTTGAAATTTTTTTATTTTGAGCCTTTGCGTTGATTTCCTCGGCTACTGGACATGTCTGACACCTTCAAAATATCTCACCGATCCCCTAAAGGTCATTTTCCCTGCCCAAGTAATATACCTTTTGCGCTAAAATGACTCATGACTGGATATGTCTAGTAGGACCTAAAATCCCTGCCATCTAGTATCCCTTAAAAAACCCGCTAAGGAGGTTTATTTGCTTTGTTGGGAACTCAGCGCTAAAACATGCCCTTACGAGACATGTCCGATAGGCTTCAAATACCCCGCTATCCAGAACCACCTAATTTCCCTGCAACTTCCACAGCTTCTTAGTACCTGACATTGCACTAAAATGAGGACTTATTACATATATCCTACAGGAGTGGAATTCCCCGCAAATCTGGTAAGGGCTTGAAAGCCTACTTGTCTAGTAGGCCTTAGAAGTCTTGCTTTTTCACATTTTGAGCCTTAGGACTTGTTTCAAAGGTAAATCTAGTTTGAATGATGAACTTAATTTGAATTGTATCTATTGCATCATGATCATTTGTTAATTATGCATGAAAGAGCTTAGAATTTCAATTTGGGTATCCATTGTTACATTTTTTGGTCATATCCTATAGTAGGGCAAAAGCTTGCTTTTTACTATAGATGTTATAATTCGTGGTTTAGATCAGAAATATCTAAGGGATGTAATTAGAATGAGTATTTTATGGCTCCTTGGGTGGAATTAAGGGATTATAAATGATGAATCATGAATATTTGTCAAGCAATTGATCAATATGTTAGTATATCCTGTAAGGGGCTAAAACCCCGCTTTTGGGTCTAGGACCCTGCACTTAGAAATATAATGAAGGAAAACAGTTAGTACATGCTTCTTGATAGCTTCTTAAACTATTTAACATCTTCAAACTTAGGTATAGGGAAATTAGTCAGTATTTTGAAGAGGTTATTCATTAGAGTTTTGTCCTGCAGGATAGATGTCTATCAAAACTACCAACATGAAGTATGAATTCAAGGGGATTCCTCCTATGAGAAAGATCACCTCGACTTGGAACAACATAGGAGATAGTGATCTAGGAAACATTGACCTAGATGACTTTAGAGTGAGGGTCTTCAGACCTAATCCAACAGAGTGGGCTAGGATGATTAGAGACAATGGAGTTGCCCAAGCTGCAGCCTTCCCTACTCTAGTACAATGCCCAGAGCTAATCATAGCTTGTGGAGAGAGGTACCACCCACAGATAAGGACAGTGGTGACCTAAGATGGTAGAGTAGTGGCAAATTTCATTGTACTAGCTCTTGTTGAGGCATTTGATAATCCCCCTACCCCAACTTTGACAGTGTTAAGAGAGGAGATTACCAAGAAATTGTATGAACAAGGCCCTGATGCCTGTAGGAGGATAATCAATGATAAATGGATGAAACAAAAGAGAACAACATTGTCTAATCTTCCTCATGTGCTATACAGGAGTGACTTTAAGGAGGAAATAGGTGATATGGTTACTCTTTTGACTAGGATAATGGGATTGCCTTCTGCTTCAACTTTTGAAGGCTAAATGTTTACATATATTGAAGAGGTTTTCAAAGGAGACATGAAGATACACTGGGCCCAACTCCTGAGTAATAACATTCATGAGGCCTTTGTGGCCTTAAATCAAGACAAAGTGTTCCAATAGACATCTTATGTTGTGTGTATGTTGGCAAGGAACTTTGTCTATCCTAACCTATCCAAATTGGGAGAAGTAGGCAAGGACGGGTCAAGGTATATGAGTGCTATATCCAATTAGAGGTCTCCCAATCACTTTTGCACTACAAAAGAGTTACTGATGCATTCACAATGCACATTACAAGAATGTTTCAAGGGGACATGTCAAGAAGGTTATCTTTGGAAGCCAACAATGTAGTGCAAACATATGGTAGGTGGTACATCCAATTCCCCAAGTTTACCTACCTTAGGATTCAAGGTTTTACTGGAGCACCATATAAGTTACCCAAGTATCCAACTGATGATGTAGTGCTCCTGGAATTGACAAGGCAGTTGTGTACTTGTGCTGAGAAGTTGAAACATTTGCACAAAGCATCCATCAAGTTTCCCATACTCTTGGGTATAGGTCTCTTTTCCTGTGTGACCATAGGGTTAGCTGAGTATTTAGATACTAAACTCCAAATGCTAAATCTAAACCTCTATAAGCCTAGAACCCATTTTGATCCTTTTAGTACAATTGAAAGGCATGTAAACAAGAGGTTGTTCCATAAGGATCATTTGGAGGAATTTTGGGCCAATTGTCTAGATGAACATGAGGTGATAAGGAAAAAATGTTCAAGGATGTCCCTGGACTATGTAAGAATGTTCAATATCATGGTAGTACCTTATTAGTTAACTAATGATGACAATGTGGTGCAACAAGAAGAATGGAGGTTAGTCTTTGGACAAACTATTCCACCTCCTAATTGGGTAGAAGAAGAAAAGAGTTCTTTAGAGGAGGCAATGAGACAACTCATCAGATATAGTAGATTTTGGGTCAGAGACCAAGTTACTAGATTGACAAAGGTAGGGATAGCCTTGGCCTAAACACAGAAAATACAGAATAGGCTTAGTGATGATGAACAAGATGAGCCAATAGAAATAGAGACAAAGGCAATATAAGGTGCAACAGGAGGAGAAGTTTAGGATATAGACAGTGAAGCAATAGAAGGTAATCTCCCTCCTCAGGATAAAGAAAAATCTAAGGTAGATAAGGAGCCTCCAAAGAAACAAAAGAAGGGCATTTAATCTCCAGTCAGGACAAGGAGCTCTAAGAGAAAGAATATGCCTTGTGGGTAAGGGGAGTCTTTCAAATCTAAGAAAATGAGAGGGAAACATAATGTATCATTGTCCAATCCTACCTCTACAGTTGCAACACCTTCTGCTACTTCCACTGCTCTTGCTCAAACCGTCAATGCTTCCTTTGCTCCCTCTACTACAACAAGTGTTATACCTCTTGTTTCTTCTAGTATCTCAATTGTACTTGTATCTCCTAAATCACTAGGAATTGTGTCTTCCTCTCTCTCACCACCCATTCCTTTCATACCTTCTACCAGTCGATCCATCTCTTCCTCAGCTTCTATGTCTTCCATCTCCATTCCATCTATCTCATCCACATCATCATCTTCCCCTTCCTTATCATCCATTAGTCTTCCTCTTTCCCCTTCACCCTTACCTTCCATTTCACCTTCTTCTTCACATACCTTTCTACCTCTTGTCGCATCTTCCATACCTCCCATCTCCACTATTCTTTCACCATCTTCCTTCTCATTGCTAGCTCTCAACCTAACCACTCCTCTTGTTATTTCCTTTATG
Source organism: Cunninghamia lanceolata (assembly GCA_027924645.1). Lineage (NCBI taxonomy): Eukaryota > Viridiplantae > Streptophyta > Pinopsida > Cupressales > Cupressaceae > Cunninghamia > Cunninghamia lanceolata. The sequence continues at coordinate 1,024,321 of BSBN01000143.1, read as the reverse complement.
CATTCATCCTCATCCATTCCTCCTTCCTTAGGTTTTGCAGCATTTGTAAACCTATCATAGGTACAATTGCCTACATCTGCTACTAATTCTTTTGCTACTATCAATAACTCTTTGGCTTGACCATTCCATGATCCAAAGGAGGTACCAAGGCTTTCCTCACTTCAAGTGCCCTTATTTCCTATAATTGAGAAAGTATGTACTGAATTGAAGATCATATCAGAAAAGGAGGTTGTAATTGAGGACCTAACAAACAACCCTCCAACAGAATCTAGCATAATTTAGGTGGTAAACTCAGAGGATGACCCATTGAAGAGAACTACAGATGACAATATGCTTGATACTGCGGGACAAGAGATGATAGAGGGGCTGCAACAACTGAACCAACTAGAATCTCCCCCAAAGGTAAATGTAGTAAACATTGAGGATCCTTAGGATTATAAGGGCAAGGACACAAATCCAGAGGATACAATTCATTTAGATTCTTTGAATAAGAAGGACAACCACATTGTCTCCCTAGGAAATTCTTTGGTTGCTTTAGAATGGCTCCAATAGAGACTTAATAATCATTCCTGTACAGTGGAAGTAGTAGAGCTAGATTTGGACAATTTTCTGGCTAGAATTGAGAAACCAAAGAAGCAGAAGAAATCAAAGGTTCAATCAAGAATATATAAAGATGCTTCTAGTTCTTGCATTGCAGAAGTTGTTGTTCCACCAACACAGGCCAATAAAGAGGATGTGAGACCTAAAGATTACTCTATTACAACTCTTAACTTAGGCCCAGCATCAAAAGCCCAAGTTGTAGAGGAATTCAAAGACTCAGTGTCTAGCATTTTAGATAGAATAAAAAAAGATGAAATGATGAAGTAGCAGCTTAGGTAGCAGAATGAAGAGCTTCATGCCTGTATTAGATATTTAATAAAGCCTTCACATTCTGATGATGGAACAACATTGGCACCTTCAATCCTCTCCAAGGAAGAGTTGGAAGATTTTGATAATATTAGAACTACTGCTGCAGCAACAGAGAAATGGTACCACAAGGTATATGATGAAAGATGTGAAATCATTGATGAAGTTGTTGATCTTCATAGAGATTTTTGTACTTTGAAAGATGAATGGGATGAGATTACAGATGATTGCAACAACTATGATGAATATTACTCTAACATTCATCCCTAGGTTCTAGCAATGAGTAAACTTTCTGAAGAAGTTTTGATAGAAGAAAGGATTTTAACCAAAGAAAGATTGCATATGCCTGAGCATTGGCTCAAAATGATAAGGTTGAGGAGAGAAATGTTGATAAATTTAGAAATATGTTAGAGCTAGCTAAAGCTCATTTGTTGGAGGTAATTTACAATCTAAATGATATGCTCTGAGCTGCAACAAAGATGTACCTTGAAGATACCACTCCAATCAACACTTAGGAATGTAAAGAGAAATTGAACTTTCTTATGCAAGGAGATTCACCATCATGTAGAGTGGAGGATTTCGACCAAGTCAGCAATCTGAGGATGCAATTTAAGGAATTTAAAAAAACAAAAGGCAAGGTTAGCTATGTACAACAAGTTTTCCCATGAGGTTGATACTGTGAAGTTCAGAATTGATTTTGTAAAAGATCCTCAACTAGCTGATATAAATCTAGCACTGGAGGCATTTTTGCCCTATCAGAACAAAGAAGTAGAAAGGAACAAGGTTGATGTGGACAAAGATGCCAATCAACAAGCTAACTCAGCGAGCACATGACTTTACTAGCATTTCCTAGAAATTGGCGCCCATTCCTCTATGATTTTGTTGTCTCAGAAAATGTACTTGCTAATTGTTAATGACTCCACAGGTGTTATTTTGTTTCATCCAATGTATTATAAAGTTGGATTTTGTCTTTTTCTTATAAGACACAGTTGTGCCCAAGAATTTAACAAACTGCCGACCAAAATTAAATGCAATGTAATCTCAGCCCTTGGTGTTGAGTAAATCTCCACCGTCTATTGAAAAACTTAGTATGCTCATCCCTGTATAAAAGGGTGACCATTTTCTCTCTTTGTAAGTAAGATTTGATGATGAATTGTTGAGATTGTGCTAAAATTTTGATCAATACAAAATAGGTTTTACAGGTTGCTGAAAAATTGTGTTTTTGTGGTGTCCTATTTTGGATTTCATGGTTCATTTTGATCTAAAATTAGATGAAGTGCAATTGCAATGATGGATAGATTCTTAGATATGTGATGAATGCCTTGGTTCATACCATTTGTGTTTGTTAGTTGTAAGTTGCTTTGTATGGTTAGTCTAAACCCTGTTAATGAATTTAGTTCAATTACATAACAATAGTTAAACTACACCAGCAAATTAGGTGTTTAATGAATGTATGTGATTTGAAAATCATGAATTACCTCTGAAGATTGCATCATTTTTTGCATCAATGTGGTTTCTTATCCTAGTTAAATAGAAAGCGGTTTATTGATGTTAGATTTTGTGAGAAGTGAGAATTGAGCTAGGATTTGATGTCGGTCATAGATCACATACACTCCAGTCAATAGATGATCAAAGATCAAAATAGCAGAATGGAGATAGAATTTGAAAAGAGAGAAAAATAGAGACAAAGCAAGAGAATTTGAGAATACTCTTAATACTCTCATAGAGCTTTCAGCTAACTGGTATTCAAATTTGTGAAAGTGAGAGTAGAGAGCTATATATATAGAAAAAATAGGGCATATACATCCAAGAGGTGCATTAATTCTTGAAATTAGGGCAGACAACTGAGAGGGGGGTGAATCAGTTGTCACAGAAACTTTTATCCTTTTCTGTAATTAAACTTCTTTACCACTTATTAACAGATGAATGATATAACCATGAAAGAATATCACATGAGCAGAAACAAAATCAACAAACATAACACTAGTATTTTTACATGGAAACCTAGTTAAGGGAAAAACCACATTGGGGGTTAACCCACAAGTTTTATTCTCTATTAAAAGAATAGAAAATGAGAAGGCACTTGCCTTTAGGTGCACTGCCTAGAGCTCACTGCTCAAAGAGGCTCACTGCCTATAGAAACATTCACAAGTTTAACACAGAATGATTGAACTAGAAAATAGCACCTTCTTCATGCCAAGGTCAATTCCATTGAAGCACACAATACTTCTGCTCTACCCCCTAAACACTTCTTCACTATCTCCTCATCCTTTACTGCTCTTCCTCTTCTGCTCTTTCTCTTTTATGCTCTGCCTTTCTTCCTTTCTTATATCTTATCATTTTTGCACAACGATGCATTTCCACAACTCAACAACACATATTTATATGCTTCATCAACCTTGGAATAAACATGAAGGTCAGCACTACAAATATCTGACTTAATACGAATCACTATTCTATCAGCCAAACATAGCTGGGATCCAAATCTTCCTCAAACAACATGCCACGCTTCATAGAACCTTTCTTAGATCATCCGCAACATGTACAAAGTATCTAGTCAACCAAGACTGAAAAGAACAACAACACTCAAGGATAAATCTTCAACCGCAAGTTTAATGCTCAATGCAGACCACCAACACAATAGTCACACAATCCAGAGACCACCACAAGCACAATGAAATCAACAAGAACAACCACACCACCTCAGATCACCAGAAATACTTGTACCTTCATCTAGGAACTCAAGAACACCAACTATCATGACTGTCACACTAGAAATATTACTTGCAGACCTCCAAATCATGAACCACTTGAGCTGAGGATACACACTATCATCCCAAACACACTTGTAGATCCGCAAATCATAATATTTCAATGTGGATCAATTTGGACTAATTTTCTGTCACTCTATCACCTCTGAACAACTGTAAAACCTGGTTCTACTTAGATGGCCATAACTTCACAAATTCTTCATGTGGATCCCTCAATTCTTAACTCGAGCAACTTCAGACAATCCTTTACAACACCCTTTGGTCCGCAGACTCTGATCTCCATCTCACTGGGAGCGCGAAGTAATCTACTTCATTGAACTGTACTGTCTTCACTGTCTCTTATAGAGAGATATGTAACTCACTTGTTTCTTCTGGAGAGGCTAATTTTCTCAATATCCTCAACATATAAATCTTCTAGAATGGGATACAGTTGACACCAATGACAACAAGGATATGTTGACATCAATGACAACACCGATTAGGCACATATTTGCAACAATCTCCCCCTTTGTCATTGATGGCAACATATGATTTGAAAAATTGTTTCAACCCTCAAGACAAGAACTTCTCCCCCTTTCTCTTATCACACCTACAATCACTTTCTTCACTGCTCCCCCTTTCACCAGCAACTACTCACTTCCAAGTTTCTCACATGACTTCTCTCCCCCTTTGACATTAATGGCAAAGGAAACATATTTGCAATCATCTTTCCTCCTTTTTGTTTCCAAACTAAACTTCAGAAATAACATATTGACTACTTCCCCTGAGTAGTATCCTATTAACATCAATCTGGATCACAAGATATGACTGTGAGTTCCACTGGACTGATGCACCTTAGTTCTAAATAGGAGGGGTAATAACCCCTAGTATCACTTTGAGATACTCAAAAATATCCTTAGGTAGAGGCTTAGTGAAGATATATGTAATCTGATCTTTTGATGAAACAAACTCCAATCTAACTTCATTCTCATTTACCTTCTCTCTCAAAAAATGAAACTTGATGGATATGTGCTTTGTCTTTGAATGCAACACCTGATTCTTTGAAATTGCACTTGAATTATCACAGAAGATTGTGACAGGTTCTTCAAACACAACTCTGATATCCTTCAACATTTGCTTCATCCACAAAACTTGAGTACAATTACTTGTTGTTGCTATGTACTCTACCTCCGCAATAGATAGAGATATTGCCTCCTACTTTTTTCTCAACAAAGAAACCAATCTCTTTCCCAAGAAAAATGTACCTCCACTAGTACTCTTCCTATCATCCATATCTCCTACCCAATCAGCATCTATATATGCATGAAGAGTGAAATCATCACCCTTAGGTTACCATAAGCCATAATCAGATGTTCCCTTCAGATATCTGAAAATTCTTTTGACTGCTACAAAATGAGATTCTCTAGGATTAGGTTGAAATCTAGCAACAAGGCCAACTGCATTCATAATATCAGGTCTGGTATTAGTCAGATAAAGCAGTCCTCCAATCATTGGTCTATACCTTTTCTGATCTACCTTAAGGGAATCATCATCTTTACTCAACTTGCATCCGATCACCATAGGAGTACTCAATAATTTTGAATCCTCCATTCCAAACTTTTTTAGCAACTCTTTCACATACTTAGACTGAGATATGAAGATGCCTTTTTCTGACTAAATAATTTGTAGACCTAAGAAGAAATTCCTTTCACCCAGCATGGACATCTCAAATTCACTTTGCATTTGATCAACAAATTTTTTACACATACTCTCATTTCCACCAAAGATGATATCATCAACAAATACCTCAACAATCAAGATGTGTTCATGATTAATTTTGAAATAAAGATTACTGTCGGCAGTGCCTTTGCTAAAGCCTAACTTTAGTAGATACTTATCTAATCTTGCATACCAAGCTCTTGGGGCTTGTTTTAGTCCATACAATGCTTTCTTCAATCTGCAGACCTTATCTCCTTGATCAGACAACTGGAATCCTTCTAGTTGCTCAATGTAGACTTCTTCCAACTCTCCATTCAAGAATGCTGACTTGGCATCCATCTGGTAAACTTTGAAATCTTTGTAAGTAGCAAAGGCAAGAAATAATCTGACTGCTTCAATTCTTGCCATCAGAGAAAAAGTTTCTTCAAAATCAATTCCCTCTACCTGAGAATATCCTTTGCACACCAATTTTTCTTTATTTTTCACAACTTCACCATCTTCATTTAATTTATTCTGGAAGACCCATTTAGTTCCAATTACATTTTTGTCTTTAGGTCTAGGAACAAGATCCCAAGTATGATTCTTTTCAATTTGCATTAATTCTTCTTCCATTTCTTTTACCCAACTTTCATCATTACAAGCTTAATTCAATAATTTTGGTTCAATCTTTGAAATCAGACAATAATCCTCTTGTTCTTCAGCAATTCTTCTTCTAGTTTGAACACCTTTATTTTTATCTCCTATGATCTGATTTTCAGAATGATTCAATCTTACATACCTGGGAGTTTTTAGATTTTCTTCAACTTTTGATTCTTGAACTTGTTCCTCAACATCTGCATTAACTTCTTAAGTCACTGGATTCTTTAGGGTAAACTAAACTTGCTTTCCTTCATTTGGACTTTCATTTTGATCATCTGATTCATATCCACAAAACCTTTAAGATCTCTCCTTGGTTTCATCAACCTTGACATTAGAACTTTCAACAATCTTTTTCAATCTCTTGTTAAAGCACCGGTATGCCTTGCTTTGATTAGAATAACCCAGAAATATTCCTTCATCACATCTTGCATCAAACTTGCCTAGATCTTCATCTCTTTTGATATAGCATTTACTACCAGAAACTATGAAATATTTCACAGAAGGAGCATTACCAAATGATGCAGGAGCATCCCTGGTTCAAGAGAAATCTTGCATTAACCAAAAACATTTGCATTTCAATTTGTTTGCAGTTTGTTTCTTTTCATTTTCTAGTTTAGTTCAAGCAGTTTAGTCAAAAGCAGTTTCAACTTTTGGTTTGGTTTTGGCATTTCACATCTCACGGATCTAGACTTAGCATCTACATTTATTCATCTACATCATATCAAGAATTCAAAGCATTTGGATCTATTACTAGAAAGTTATCGCTATCAGAAGATTGACTATTTCTTAGAGCAGAGCATTCTAATAGTTCCTGATAATTAGCTGAAGGAGAAACTTGTGAAAGAATTTCCTGATCTTTAGAGCCTAATGACACATCATTCAATGATCTTCAGTTTGTGGTCAACCTTCCCCAAGGATCCACAAGTTGTTCTACTCATTTGAGGAAGTGTTCTATGCATTTAGGCCTGACCTATCTGTGTACACGTTACAGATCTTCATTGGAGTTTGTGACCTTCCTTGGCTGACGCAGAGGAATCTTGTGGTCTGGAGATGATATATATTGATGTAATAGATCCTTAGGAAAGCAGTTAGCAATTGAATCATAATCCTTAGTTTAGATTTTGTGTGAATGAGCTTTAAAGATTTATCTTGTGCATGTATGTAACTAGGCCTGTGAACCCTAATTATAAGCCTGCATGTTGCCAGCCAGATTGTATTTAAATTCTATGATATACTAAATGACTAAATCTACACTTGATTCATTTCTTTGAGTTGTTTCCGTTGTGTTTACTCTTGTTGCATGGTTTGGACAGTTCATTCTGTGAACCCTCCTACCGTGACTACACCACCAAACCATAGTTCATAAGGTGTTTTACTAGAATTACCTTTGATCTGCACCTGGTTAAGAGTGTAGACAATAGTACTTACAACCTCTCTCCAATAGACATGTGGAACATTTGCTTCCATCATCATGGTTCTAGAAGCCTCTTGAATAGTCCAGTTCTTCCTTTCCACAACTCCATTTTGCTGAGGAGTCCTAGGAGCAGACAATTGTCTTCTTATTCCATGCTTTTCACAAAATGCATTAAACCCACCGGAGGTAAATTCTCCACCTCTATCATATCTCAGACACTTTATCTTCACACCAATCTCATTCTCCACCCTAGCCTTAAACACCTTGAATTTGTCAAGAGCCTTTGATTTCTCTCTCAAGAAAGTGACCCACATCATCCAAGAGTGATCATCAATTAGCTACAACATAAAGTATCTGTCTCCTTGAAAACTCCTAACCCTGGTAGGACCACACAAATCAGTGTGCACAAGTTCCAAAAATCCACTTGAAGATTGTTCTTTACTTTTGAATGCAGTTCTTCTCTATTTTCCCAATTGACATTCCCTGCACATGCTATTGATAGGTTTCACAAGCTTTGGAAGATCTCTTACAGCCTGAATAGCACTTATCTTGATAATGTTGTCAAAGTTTACATGACACATTCTCATATGCCATAGCCAACTCTAATCAATCTAAGCAATCAAACAACTTTTACTAGTACCACTTAAATGAAAAATGTTACCTCTAGTCTATGTACCAGATGCAATCTCAGTTCTATAGCTTTCAAAAATTCTGCATTTACCATCCTTGAATCAGAGATCATATCCCTTGTCAACCAACTATCCAACACTGAGAAGATTATGCTTCAATCCTTCTACATACAAGACATCATTAGTGTTATTCGTACCATTAAGAGAGATGGATCCCCTGCCATGGATTCTACCAGCTGAATTGTCTTTAAACTTTACAATTCCACCTTCATACCTTTCCATACTTACAAACTTACTCTTATCACTTGTCATATGATGAGAGCATCCACTGTCAATTACCCATTCATCCTTTTCTTCAACCTGAGCAGCCAAGGCTCTTTCCACATTCACACAGCTAGCAAATTCAATAGGCACCGGATCTTCTTCTTTGATGGAAATGAAAACCCATTCATTTCCTGAGGTACTTCCCTTATCAGATTCATCATCAATGACTCCTTCTTCAGTAGCTTCTTGGACATAGTAGCATTTCTTCTAAACCCTAGGTCTATTACAGTTTGGCTTTAAAGCCCTCTCTAGACATCTTGAAGCAAAATGACCAATCTTATTACAAGTAAAATATTTGAAAGGCAATTTTCCTTCATACATACTGGATCCTATTGGTAATCTTTTGGTAAATAGGGCTTCAAGTTCTTCAAACTCTGATTCATCTTCTTCAAGTTCCTTCCTTGCCTTCTCATATCTGGTTAGTCTTCTTGAAGAGCTTTCACTGGGATCAAATCTTTGCTTTCCAAAAATACTGGCCTTAAAAGTAGATTATGATTTAGGAAGTGAATCACCAAGCTCACTCATTTCAAATGTTGAAAGCTTGCCAACCAACTGATCCCTTGTAATAGTTGTCATAGTTCTGATCTCCTCAATAGTAGCAACTCTATGTTTGTATGAAGCAGGTAAGGATCTGAGCACTATGCCAACAATCTCTGATTCTTCCAGTTTTCCATTAGGACACCTGATACTACACACAAGTTTATTCACCTTCTGCATGTAGGAAGTGATGTTTTCATCTTTTCTCATCCTCAAATTTTCATATCTACCCTTCAGACTCTGCAACTTAGCACATTTGACATATTCATCACCTTCATAAAGAGTTTCCAACTTCTTCTAGATTTCATGAGTAGTTTTCAATTCTAGAACATTTATCAATTATGTATCAGTCAGGGCACTGAACAAGGCTTCTTTAGCTAGAATGTTATTTTCAACATCTTTGAGTTCATCTGTAGTTGAAGGACCTTTCTCTGGAGGCTTATACTCATCCTTAGTTATCAACCAATAAGCATCACCAATGCATTACAAATGGCACTCCATGCGACTCTTCCAAAGAGAGTAATTTGTTCCATCAAATCTCAGACTATCCTTCTTGTAAGTCGACATCCTAGATCTCCTCAAGTTGTCAAGCTTCTTTTAGAGGAACCGGCTCTGATACTAATTGTTGAAATTAGGGCAGACAACTGAGAGGGGGGGTGAATCAATTGTCACAAAAACTTTTATCCTTTGTTGTAATTAAACTTCTTTACCACTTATTAATAGATGAATGATATAACCATGAAAGCATATTAGATGAGCAGAAACAAAATCAACACACATAACACCAAGATTTTTACGTGGAAACCTAGTTAAGGGAAAAACTACGGTGGGGGTTAACCCACAAGATTTATTCTCTATTAAAAGAATAGAAAATGGGAAGGCACTTGCCTTTAGGTGCACTGCCCAGAGCTCACTGCTCAAAGAGGCTCACTACCTATAGAAACATTCACAATTTTAACACTGAAAGATTGAACTGGAAAACAACATCTTCTTGTTGATAATTGAGAGGGGGGTGAATCAGTTATCTTAATTAATTTAACTTTATGTTCTTCTTTAATAACTAGTGCAGCATCAAAACAAATAAGCATCCATAACCATGAAAGCAGAAATAAAATCAATACACATAACACAATGATTTTGATGTGGAAAACCCTGTTAAGGGAAAAACCACTAGGTGACTAACCCAAGATTGTATTCTCTATTAAAAGAATAGAAGTACAAAATGGCATTGCCAATTAGGACTCACTGCCCGAGCACACTGCTCACAAGAGGCTCACTACCTACAAGAGACTCACTGTCTACAAGGTATAAAGGAAGTAACAAGATACTTGAACTGATGAGAAGCATCAAATATGCTGAGGTTTAGTTCTGGTTAGGCTCAATACACTGATCTACTACACTTCATTCTTCCTCTTCTTTGGTGTTGCTGTCCCATTACATATCGGACCTGTATTACTGCTTCCACACTACTCTCTTCTTTTCTTCACACTTTACAACACACCAGACACCTTCTCATCGAAATCTATCTGGTATATATATCCGTACAAATGATTTCAACATCTTTCTAGTCGGCATCCGGAATACTCAATATTTTCCCAAACTCTAGTTTGTTGGCTGAATCCTTGCTTACCAAGTGATACGTATCAAAGAGATTCTTATAAAAGTCATCAATCATGTCAGCCAATCATGAATGATCCCTTAAGAAACTTGATTACCATCAATATTTTATCTGGATTAAGGTCTGAAGCTCTGTCGGTCAGTTCTTCCTCAGTCTACTCTGCCAAACAGGAACCCAACACTTAGGTGTTCATAGCTTTTCACTCTTACATCATCGGAGGCTCAATCTCTAGAATATATTAGTCATGGTACTCCTCTTGACTTCTCCAAGTCTGCACTTTACTGAGATAATTCCTCTGAGAGATCTGGACCTGATTGTCAGACCTTACTGCATGCTCTGTTCTTGGTCACCAAACCAAAATACTCTTCAATCTGACTTCTGGTATAGACACACCATGTCCTACGAATGTGTGGGATGGACTTTGTTGCCATTAATGAAAACACTCATGAAGCCACACAATGTCTCTTGCCAACAATCTCGCCCTTTGGCATTGATGGCAACACTTAGTGAAAAATGACTAAGTGTCACACTACACTCCCCCTTGGCTGATGCTCTGTTCTAATGTACACTTTACCGGAGCTCCTCCTTAGCTAGATTCCACATTTTTCACTTCTCCTCACTCCCCCTTTGACATCAATGGCAAAGGGTAGAATCCGCACACCAAAATTCCCAAAAATCCAACTATACTTAGCCGCATAAGTATATATACATGTTATACTTTACATATACTGAAGTATATCTGCAAAAGTTATCTTCAACTGGACAAATTATGTTGCCCAACTCTGCTTCATCCTATCCAAAATTGAGATGTGACCACTCAACAGGAATGTAAAAGCTTCTGCTCTCTTCAGATCTGTTGGATCACTAGTATGGGCTATGGTCTGAGCATTAATTAGGGCCTCATGCATGGCCTCTAATTTAGGGATACTTATCCCTCTAAGTTCACCCATCCTACTTATTATATTCTTCCTTTCCTTTTCAAGTTTCTTTAGTTCATTTAGAATGGCAATAGTCTGACATTCCTAGTTTATTATGGATGTGGTGAGAGGATCAAAATTTTGAGATACACTTGACAATTTATCCTCTTGCTCTTTCACTTTCTTCTCAATATCCTTTGTCACTTTAGACCAGGATAAACAAAATTTATATATTTCTCTGCCATATTTAAGAGCATTTTCTAAGCTCTTTATCCCAATATCCATAGTTCTCCTATCATTTGTTATTAGCCCTTGCACTTCAAAGAATCTTTTACCCAAAAATTCTTTCCAGACTTTCTCTTCTGTTGCTTTCTCTAAAGAGTCAAAATGTGTATTAACAGAATTTACAAGAGACTTTAGATTACCGGATGTGGAAGCCGAAGGATCCTTTTGGAAGGATGGCATGATTTTCTCTATCACACTGGATGCAATCTCTATTAGCTCACAGTCTTCTATGTGAGACTTTAGAAGCTTTTCTTTTGCTTTGGCTTGAGAAAAAGATGCTACCTTCATTGTTTGGACCGGAGAGAGGGAATCAAAATTGAATGGCCCTTGAAGTAGCTCCGGTTCATCTAATTCCATCATTTCTTTTGTCAAGAAGTCTTTGACTACTTCTGCAGTGTCTCTTGCCAGAGACAGAGTTTTCTTCCCTTCTGCAGCCTTAGCACTATCACTTGCGGTCTTTTTTGTTTGACCTTCTTCTCTTCCCTTCACTTCTTCTCCTTGATTGATGCTCTCTTCTTTTCTTTCTTTTCCTTCAATTCCAGAGTCTGTAGGGGGATCCGGAAGAGAGGTGTCTACTTCTCCATGAACTTCCTCTTCCAAAATAGAGGAATCTAAGTCCTTAGCTTTCTCTTTACTTGTCTCCTTTGTCTCTTCTGCAACTGTCTCAATAGATTCTCCTTTGTCATCCATGGAAGAGGGTTCATCACCTAAGTCCTCTATAATAGGAATATTGAATCTTTTATAGGCATTCTGGAGGATGTCTTCAGTCTCTTTAGCCACCTGATCAGTCTCTCTGAGCATAAGCTTATTCATTCTGGCTTTGCTCTGGAACTCATCCTTGTAATCTTTGAAGATCATGCTCATTTGCTTTGGAGTAATGGAGGGATAGAGTTGGATAGCAATATGTTCTCTGAACTCTAAGTCCTTTGCATTGGCATTCTCCTTTCTCATTTCAAGTTCCTTCTCTAAACTTTTGGGAATTAGAGAGATGATTTCAATAAATACCTTATTGTATATGTTTAAGTACTTAACTGTGGCTTCTTCCAAGATCTTTTTATCTGCTTCATTATACTCATCATAGAATTCTGTCATTGGTTGTAGATTCCCATCCACAGTAACTACCTTGACTACATCATCAATGGACAGAGTAGGCCTTTCAACAAACTCTTCTACTTCTTCTTCCTTGCTATGACCGGTAGAGGGTTCACCAGATGTTTTCTTCTTCTTCTTCATTTTCTTGATTTCTTCATCGGTCTTAGTTTCTTCATCATCATTCTGACTCGTATAGGACCTTGTGGCCTTTTTCTTTGTTCTCTTCTCTCCCTTTCTGGATGTCTAGGCTTCCAGTTTTGATGCTTTTTAGCTCTTAGAGGTGGCAGGTGCAAAGCTTTTGGAGGATTTGGTCTGGGAGGGGGCTTGCACCGGAGCACTTTCTTTTTCTATTTCTTACCTTTCTTTCTCTGCCCTTTCCATCTTCTCTTGGTTGACATCAACTACCTCCTTTGATATTCCATGCCTCTTGGCAAATTCTTCTACTTCCCTTCTTACTTTTCTGTTGATCTCAGGCTGTCTAAGTTCAACATGAACTTTTACACTCAATTCTTCGAAGGTTCCAAACCTTTTTGCCTTAGGGTCCTTAGGCTAACTTAGTAGGTGTTGAATATGCAACTCTAGAATTTTCTCATCAACTTCATACCCCATTGGCATGATCTAGACTATCCTTGGCTCCACTGCCTCCATTAGGCATTGATCAATTTCTACCATAAAGCATACTATATCCTTATACTTTTCAACTAGAGATTGGGGGATTCTCTCTGGCTTGCATCATACTCTGAAATTTCTTGAAGTAGCCATAGAGTGTTGTATTATGTGCCTTGGCATCACCAATTCCATGCAAATAATCTCTGATTTGTATGGCTACTGGTCTATCATTTTGCCATATCCAACCACTAGATCCAGGAAGCTCATTCATAAAGTAAAAGAACAAACACAGTATTAGCCCACCATACTTGAATGAGTTCTTCTTCTCCTTCTTGATCTTTTGTAGGTTTTCCAACAGTTGGCTTAGAAGAAGCTCATAAAGATCATAATCTGCATTCTCCCTTAACATCTGATAAGCAGCATAGATTGCAGTTCCAGATATAGAATTCTCCCTGCTGGAGTGATATATCTTATAGCCAATTATCATGGATGCAAACTTGATATCCGGATCAGTGATATCTTCAATTTTCATTGCTCTCTTGTTAAATTTTGATCCTGTTGCCTCACTCACTGTCTGATTCTTGACAGATTTGAGAGCAGGTAACCCACTGGATGAGTGCAATCTGGTAACTACCCTAATGGCATCCTTGGTTATCTTGAATGGCCTCATCAACCACATAAAGTTGTCATGCATTCTACTCAGAACATACCGGACCCATTCATCTTCTGCAAAATAGGGGAAATGGATGCAATGTCCAAAATGCTTGTCCCGAATAGCCTTGTACTGAGGTTTGAGTTCAAAAGAATCATCTATTAACTGATTGTGATAGATATCCATTAGCCTGGATTCCCCAAATTCCTCAATGTTTGCATGAATATATGCCCTAACATCTTCTACATGCAAAACCCCATGCGAAATGCTAGAGAATGCGCCCAAGGGATCAACTTCCAGAGATTTGTAGGGGTGTTTTTTGAATTTAGGGCATGGCCTATCAGTGATTTTGACAACATTTAGAGTAGCCATCTTTCAAAAGATTTAGAGAGAGTTTTTCAAGAGCGAAAAATGCCTTTTACACTTCTAGGGTTCCCGATATGAGCCAGATCAGATTGCAGGATGAATCAACTTATGTGGTTGATCTTTGAGAGGTTTGAGACAATTTAGTTGTAGAGCTCCTTCTCTCTTCTTCTTGAATGAAAATGTGCAAATGATGAACAAAAGAACCCTTATATTTATGTGCAAACCCTAATTTCACATTGTAATAAATGCACAACTTAAGCTATTCTAGTTGCTTTGTTCTCCTTGTCTTGAGAGATCTTTCCAGATCACTGAGATGCACTTAGAGTTATTCTCGGTGAATATTGGCAATCTATCTACCTTTCTCCAATCATTCCATTTATCCACAGATCAAGATACCTCAAATTTGAATCATACTGGATCTAACTGTGAAAATCATATTCTTACCAGATGACTGTTAAACCGGATCATTCTTGGAAGATTAACCTCTTCTAAGTTTCTTACGGATCTTCCATATCTTTACCAAGGCTTATTTAGATGTTTCTTTGAGAACCCTTTAATCCGTAACTTTCCATGTGCCAATTTCAGGCACCAATTGATTGGCTGGGAGAACTTTTTTTTTTGTGACTCCCCCTAAGCCAGAGCTCATCTATTTAGTTTCCGGAAGGAATATTAGCACCAGATTCTAGTGCAGATCCATCCTCAACATTTTCTGTACTTCTCTTCACCCAAATCTTGTTTATCTCCCTTGGAATTTCATCTGCATTCACTTTTCCTTTTCCTTTGTCTTGGTTTTGATTATGAAGCACCGGACCCTTTTTGTCCTGATTCTTATTTCTGTAGAATTTGGCAATATGACTAGATCTATTGCAATTGTAGCAAACAACATTTCTTTGCATATTTGACTGATATCCTCTTGATCTACATTGATTATCCATATGTCCCATTCTATTGCATGCAAAGCATCTACCATTGAATGAATTGTTCATTTGCATATTTCTACACTCATGAGATTTGTGACCATACCTTTTGCAATTAAAACATTGTTTGGAGAAGGATGAATTAGTCTGATTCATTCTTCTTCTACACTGATTTGCTTTATGACCAAAGTTATTGCAATTATGTCAATATCCATTGAAGGATGGATATCTTTGAGCATTTGGTTGCCTTACCAGAGGTCTTCTAGGCTTGTTCCTTGGATTTCCTGATCCAGAGTTCTTCTGACCAGATCTGGAGCTTTCACCTTTCTCATACCCCAAGCCTTGCTTGTCATCTACCCTCTTTTGGCTTTCAAGAAGAACTTCAAGCTGAGCAAAGCTTATCTTGAATTTCTCTTTGTATTCATTTGTTGTTTGAAGATCCCTTTTTAGAGTGTCAATCTGATTCTCAAGTTGTTCTTCATTATCTCTAGCTTCTTCAAGATTAGATTCCAAATGCCTGATTAATCTATCCATTTTGTGGCAGTCTTATGACTTCTCCTTGAGAGATTGTTTTAGATTATCTTCAGTCTTTCTTTTCTCTTCAATTTCTTGGGGGAATTTCATAACCCCTGATTCCATTTCATGTCTAACCATAATGACCTCTTTTGATAGCTTCTCACATAATTTGTTCTTCTCATTTAGATCTTCATTAGTATCATTGGCTTCACTTTGACTTGCTAATTGTTGAAGAAGTTCCTTTCTCTTTTTCATAGAGATACTTAGTTTCTCCTTTAGTTCAATTAATGTAACTATTTGTTCTTCTTTAATAACTAATGCAGCATCAAAACAAATAAGCATCCATAACCATGAAAGCAGAAACAAAATCAATACACATAACACAATGATTTTGACGTGGAAAACATTGTTAAGGGAAAAACCACGGGGTGACTAACCCAAGATTGTATTCTCTGTTAAAAGAATAGAATTACAAAATGGCACTTGCCAATTAGGGCTCACTACCTGAGCACACTACTCACAAGAGGCTCACTGCCTACAAGAGACTCACTGTCTACAAGGTATAGAGAAAGTAACAAGGTACTTGAACTGATGAGAAGCATCCATATATGCTGAGGTTCAGTTTTGGTTAGGCTCAATACACTGATCTACTACACTTCATTCTTCCTTTTCTTTGGTGTTGCTGTCCTATTACATATCAGACCTGTATTTCTGCTTCCACACTGCTCTCTGCTTTTCTTCACATTTTACAACACACCACACACACCTTCTCATTGAAATCCATCTGGTATATATATCCGCACAAAGGATTTCAACATCTTTCTAGTCAGCATCTGGAATACTCAATATTTTCCCAAACTCTAGTTTGTCGGCTAAATCCTTGCTTACCAAGTGATGTGTATCAAAGAGATGCTTATAGAAGTCATCAATCGTGTCGGCTAATCATGAATGATCCCTTAAGAAACTTGATTACCATCAATATCTCATCTAGATTAAGGTCTGAAGCTCTGTCGGTCAGTTCTTCCTCAGTCTACTCTGCCAAACAAGAACCCAACACTTAGGTGTTCATATCTTTTCACTCTTACATCACCAGAGGCTCAATCTTTGGAATATATTAGTCATGGTACTCCTCTTGACTTCCCCAAGTCCACACTTTACTGAGATACTTCCTCTGAGAGATCCTAACTTGATTGTTAGACCTTGCTGCATGCTCTGTTCTTGGTCACCGGACCAAAATAATCTTCAATCTGACTTCCAGTATAGACACACCATGTCCTGCGGATGTGTGGGATGGACTTTGTTGCCATCAATGACAACACTCATGAAGCCACACAGTGTCTCTTGCCAACACTTCTTCATGCCAAGGTCAGTTCCATTGAAGAGTATAATACTTCTACTCTGCCCCCTAAACACTTCTTCACTATCTCCTCATCCTTTACTATTCTTCCTCTTCTGCTCTTTCTCTTTTTTGCTCTACCTTTCTTCCTTTCTTATGATCTTATCATTTTCACACAAGGATGCATTTCCACAACTCAACCACACATATTTATATGCTTCATCAACCTTGGAATAAACATCAAGGTCAGCACTACAAATATCTGACTTAATGCGAATCACTATACTATCAGCCAAACATAGCTGGGATCCAAATCTTCCTCAAACAACATGCCACATTTCATAGAACATCTCTTAGATTATTCACAACATGCACAAAGTATCCGGTCAGCCAAGATTGGAAAGAACAACAACACCCAAGGAAAAATCTTCAACCACGAGCTCAATCCTTAATGCGGACCACCAACACAGTAGGAAAATGATCCAGAGACCACCACAAGCACAATGAAATTGTTACTCAATTTTTGTTCACACTAAATTTAGTTTGACCTAAGTGCAGTTGTTCAGAAGGAATAAAAGAAAACTTTGAAGTTATGCATTCAATGAACAGTTGATATGTTAACAGAATAGAAATGGACTTCAGTTGACAAGATAACCTATCAGTCTAATCAAAACTGATGAATCATCATGACAAGAGAATCAGGTGGTCAATGTATCAGTCATTCAAGAAATACAGTTGTTTTAACATGGTGTTATCTTTCAGGAGTTATAAGATAGATTGATTATTCAGTTGATCAAATTTGAAATAAAGAAAGAAAGGTATTTATTTGAACTATTATTTCATGTCACATTTGGAACATACAATTCAATATCTATTACTTTATCCTATGCATTGATTGAAAAAGAAATACACATACATCAAGTGCATAAGATAAATTAACTAATCATGTTTAAAAGAAGTGTTTGAATGTGTCCCACACAAGCCGTGGGAGTAACTAGATTGAACAATTATAGACATGCAAGCAATACATCTGATTGATAAAAGAAATAAAATAAACACGTGATAAAAATAAACATCCATCATTGCTTGAGCAAGAAGGTTGTTTTGTTGATGTCGATCTTCAGTCTTCATCTTCAACTCCTATCATCAGTTAAACCTACAAAAAAATGTGGACAATCCTGTTAGACCTCTAGATGTTTAAAGTTATCATATGCTTTTATCAAGAAGATATATCAACTTATCACATCATGCATTTCATATCAAGGATCAAATCAGACATGTGCCATAAATCAGAATATCACGAAGAGGATCAATCAATATCATCATGTATATATTTTATGCTAACTTGTTTGTTCACTGTGTAGGTATAAGAAAAGTAAATGTTACTGATTCAAAGACAAAGCATGTGGAGAAAATGTGGCTCCCATAAGGGTCGAGCCCAGCATGCTCAAGTGATAGATACCATTACATGTTATGATATATCCAATAGCTCATCAGTGATTAAATTCCAAATGATATGCAAGAAAAACAAGGTATTGTTCTACTTTCTTTATCATTAATGAAGTGTGATCTTTCATAACAATCCTATGCCATCAAGGTACACAAGGTACAGTCATAAATGATGACAATGAGCAGCTATACCACATAACTAAGTAATCAGGTCTAAGGAGCAAGGTACATCCTATGAAGTTGCCATCATGAAGGATAGAAGGTAAAAAGTGTAGAGGTAAAAGGTACTTTCCATCTTTTGATATGAATGAAACATCTTTTTGTTATTCATAAATACATCATACAAGTATGCAATAGTACAAGGAGTTGGAACAAAAATGTCAGGTACAATCTACAAAAAATAGATAAATAAATGCAGTGTGATCAAATTAATATGGAACAACAATCACATTGTACAATGAAGGATCAAAAGAGTATCAGGAGTATAGATGCTTTAAATTCCCAGATGCCAAGCAATAATGTAGTTCCCAGTTACAAGAAATAGGTAAATCAATATCTGTTTCATCTTCCAATAAAGCCAAGTACAGTTAAGGAAGGAGATCATCACAAGTGCTATGACAGAGATCAAGAAGCAGTGGGACAGTCTGCCAAGAGGTATGAAATCATTACACTTACCCTTGTCACAGTGACCAAGAACAGTGATCCATAAATTACACAAAGCATGACATAGACATACATCAAGGTAAAATGCAACTACAATCTGCAAAGAGGACAGTCATTCAATAGAGAGAAATCATGATGGAGAAGTCACCATAACAACAGAGAACAGTCCTAACAGACTATAATAAATCAAATATTTACCACTTTTTGTTGTGAATGAAGTGTAAAATTGCTATGGAATGATTAGTTATCATAGAACATATATCTTGGAGAATAGTAAAGGAGCAAATAGATTCATAATGACTACCCAAATTTAACATATGATGAAATAGTCATGCCAGAACATCAACTCATAGTCAACAATAGAAGAACATGTATTTTTGCCATCACTGATCGAATAATGTCGCAATCATCTCATATGAATAGATAGACAGTCATGTAAAGAGTAAGAAGCCATACCACTTGACACTTCATCATACACATGCTTTAAACTGAGCAATCTCTCCATCCAAGAGATGCTGATGTGCAAGTACAATAAGTAAAGCAATCAATAGAAGGTACTTTTCTAGCTTTTAGTGGTGATTGAAGTGTGATTTTGCTATCCAGATGTACCTTACAAATAGAGCAACTATACAATGGAATAGCATAAGGGACAACTATCATTAAATATCATAAAGATACAACCATGGACTGCAATGTTCAAATCAAATGAAGTCATGCACAAAGGAGTACCTATGTGTTTGTAATCAAGAGACGGCTATCTCAAACAAGTTAGACATTCCTTCAAGGAGTAGCAAATACATTAGGAGCAGTCCATGGGATAAGTTCATGCTCTGAAAAACACCAAGAAGTCATCTTATGGGATACTAAAGAAGGAGTAAACAGTCATCATATCTGAGAACAATGGTCTATAATGACTGTCACAAAACAATGCTAACTATTTTTTAGAAAGACCTTAATTTTGATAAGAGCCATAAAGCTTAGATCTTGCCAGCATCATCAACTATCAAAGAAGGAATCCAATTACATCAATGAGTACAATTAAAGCACTTAAGATAGATTATGGATGATTTAGAGCTTGTAAGATATGCAAAGACCTCATTTGTAAGTGTTCACAGTGTATCAAGAGCATTTACTCATGACTATATTCAAGAATTATTGAGTGAGAATGAAAACAAGGGATCTAAGCTTCAGCCATTGTGCATAAATACAATGATTGCTAGTAGAGTGATTACTAATAGTTTTACAAAGGTAAGGGTTATGATACTGAATTTGTTTTAGCTCATGCTAGTAGATATGTACTTGTGGCACAATTAATGGACAAGGAAGGAAAGCTTCTATCTCTTCATGTCAACAGCCATGCATGTTTCATGTGATGCCATAGTGGGGAAGAATATTAATAGTGTTTACAGATATTCTACATTTTACTCCAGCTGTGAAAAAACTTGTGCTTTTAATTGTGGGGAGAATTCTAGGAGTTCCAAACAACCAAACCATCTTGATGAAGGGTCACTAGACTTGTCAGACAGTAGCCTCTTGATGACTAAATTAGAAAAAGATAAAGACATCAGCAATCAGAGTTACTATATAGAGGACTCTGTAATGAATGATAGGAGGCCGTGACAGCAAAAAGGCCACTTTGTGTAGAAATAACAAAAACTCATCACTATTTTTTTAAACCCTTGTTTCATTTTCCTTATTGCAGTCAAAAGTGGAAGATACAGAGGAGTCAAGGAACATCAAAAAGAAAAGATCACTAGTTTTAGTGTTTTCTTCACATGATAAGAAGATATCTATAGTCTCAAAGAATTCTCTTGAAGGATAAGAAGCCACATCCCATGCACAGAAAGGAGTACATTCTCAAGAAAATAAAAAAATCCTTCTATATTTTTTGTTCAAAACCTTTGTATTTTCAAATACCATAAAGAGATAAGTGAAAAGAATAGACACATCATCATGGCCATAGCCAGCAGAGAAGGTTTTTCTTTCAAACAAGCTCTTCCATACAAGAATGTAAGCTACAGCATAAAAGGAGTAGCAGATGACAAGAAATTAATGAATATTGAAAGCAAGATACAGTTATGTAGGCCGTAGCTAGTAAAGGCCATTCTGTGCAAGAATGAACAAAGAAACCCATATAAATTTTTGAAACCCTCAAAAATTTTGCAGTTATAGTTCAGATGAATGAAAATACATCATAGATAAAGTGCAGTCGCGGCCATAAGAGATGGTTTTGTTTCATAAATAAAAGAGTATGGTCAAATATGTGACAAAAGGAGCACTTACCTTGTCTTTTCATGTTGAAGCCTTCATAAAATCCCTCATAAATTATAGAAAACCATGAATTCTTGCTTCAAACCCTACCCTTCATGTCAGCAGTGTAGCAAAGTCTCTCAATACAATGAGAAAGAATGCTGAAGTGAATCTTTTAGGGTTCAAGAGATTTTTTACCTAACTTGAGTGACTTTTTAGTCTTTTAAGACTTTTGAGGAAAAGATCACCATAGATAAAGAAAATCATTGCAACTAAAGCCCCTGAGGGTCAACACTTCTCTAAGTGCTAATGATCAGTGACTAGGAAGCATCAAGGAGGTCGTAAGAGCATTTTAATTATTACCTTTTGTTTTTCTTACAAGGGTCAAAAATAAATAATGAATTGATAAGGCCAACTGCCTTGTTTTGTTTTCCAAAGGCATGAAATAGGTTGAAAGTCAAACAATGGGTGTTTTGAAGATGATAAATGAGGTAAAGTCAACAAGGTAAAGTGACTTTGAAGTTTGGACTAATAAGGTAAAGTTACATGGATAATACATTATCAAAGGTAAGGTGAATGAATAGGAGAGTTTCATCATGAGTCATGGAGTAATAAGGGATATCTTTTGTGCCTTGATATGTGTTGAAATCTTTTCTCATTGACAATGTAATGGAGTGATAAGGGTATAATTTTTCCTTAAGGCACATTGACATTAAATTAGATGTATTTTTTCAAACAAAGAGCTATAAGGAGATTGTATTTTTCTCTAAGTCCTATTTTTTGCTCAAATCATGCAAATTAGGTATGTGTATTTGGAGTGATAAGGAGTTTATATTTTTCATGCACAATTTTACAAATAAATCAATTGTAAATAAATAATAAAGTAATATTTTATAAATTACTTTATTATTTTTCACAAATTGTAAAATCAAATAAGTACAAGTTGTAACCAATAATAGAGTATTTATTCTAATTACTTTATTATTTACTCACAGTCAATTTTGCAAAAGCAAAATCATGTGAATTGATGCATTGAGTTAACTAGGCCACCTAGGAGGTTTTTTTGCATGATTTGGGGAGTATTTTTAGAGTTCTTGGTCAACTTTTTGGTCAAGCATATGGAGAGGTCCAAATTGGAGCTATTTTTTCTCAATTTGTGACAGTTTGAGCCCCTATTTTTGAGGATTTTTGAGGTTGCTCGTGGATCACCTTGGAGAGATTAGTTTTAGAGGCAGTTAGCTATAGTTCATAGTTTGCATGTCTCTTAGTGAGAGAAAATCTATATATTGTAAAGCAAAACTTGTTTTTGCTAGTTCTTGCCTTTTTGCTCTTATACACTTTGAGAGAAGAAGGTTTTGTAGCTCAATTTTTACAGTTTTATAGAGATTAGTAGGTTACAGGTTCTATTTTTGTCTCTCTTGCAATATTTCCTTTATTCTTTGGAATCAAGCATTTACCTTTCCATTTAATGCTAATTGTTTGAAGTGATTTGATGAAGTTTTACTGTGTTTAATTATTAAACCTTTCAAATTATTATCTCACTTTTGCTTGCAGTATTAAGCATAATGTTATTGTAGGTCTTAGGTTGTGTTAATGAAAATAATCCTTTTTGTGTTGTGAGAAATCTTTTTCCTTCATAGAAAGCCTATTTTCAAGCCTTCCTTAGAAATACTTTTGTGATATTTGTGCCAAAATTAGATTGTGTGAGTTAGATTTCTGAGTTATATTGTGAACCACATTGTATATTTTTACCCATATTAGGTGCATCACCAAATTTCACGGTTTTCATTTTCTTATAGTTTCATTCTTACCCTTTTCCAAAACAGAAAATCATACATTCCAATAGAATATTTTAAGGGAACCAACCCACAATCTGGAGGTCTAATTTCATTATAGGGCACCCACAACCTGAAATTAGTCCCATGTTACACGGAATTACAGAGCTTTTCCAGCCTTGCATATAGGTGCAATTCCCAGTGATAACAGTTTTTGGAATGCTCGGTGGGACTTTGAACTGATTTTCAATTCAAAAAAGAACTTCTAAGTTTGTTGTTTTGGTATGACCAGCAGATTTATTAGCCTTTTTTAGAGGTTTATTTCAAGTACCTGGCAACTCTAATCTTTTGGTTTTATAGATCAGATTTTGCAGCCTATGAGAGGTATTATAAGATCATGTTTCATTTATTTTCCATCTTTTAAATGAGTAAACATGTCTTTCCTTCATGGAAATATTCCATATCATCCAGCATATCATGAAAATACTACCAATCCTCCATCTTATCAGCCATGTCAGATCATCTATACTGCTAGTTTCATTCCTAATTCCTTTGATTTACAAAGAAATCAACATGCTCAACATGTTTCCCTCCCACCCACACCTACTCATCCTTCATATCAGCATTTACATGTCCAAAATCAATCCCAAGAGGTTAATGATATAAAGAACAACATGAATGACATGAAAAACACTTTGCTAGAAATCACAAAGTAGATTGAGGAGTTCAAGAGGCAGCAAGAGTATGAGCAGTAGCGGGAGGAACTAGATTATCAGGCCTATCTTTCATGAACAGGAATTAGAGGTGCAAAGGATACAATTCCAACAAGATATTGCAAGATAGATTGCAACCAAATAGGTACAGATGAAGTATTTGCTTGCACAAATACAAAAGCAGAACATCTGGACAGTTGCATTCATTCCGGATCAGTATTCTCAAAATGAGGTTAGTATATATCAAGTTTCAAGTTTTAGGAATTCTGATTGTAATCAGGAACCTATTTACATTCAAAATTAGTCTATTAGTTCTCAGTATCTATCGTATCAAGTACCTAAATCAAATCATCGGGCTTTTGAACAAGTATGGCAGCCTTCTTTTACCAAGTACCCTGATTATAAAATACCAAGTTTTATCAAAACTACCTCTTCTATACCAATCTAAAATCAGGAAAGGGAAGAAGTATCGATAAAGCTTGAACCAATCAAAATTTTGGGTTTTAATCAAGAAAAATCAGCAGTGGTACAAGATATTTATGTTGTTTTTACTGTATCTCCAACTGAAAATAAGCTTAATGCATATGAAAAGGATGATAGTTCAAGTTTGACACCAAATCCTTTGCATTTTGATTCATTTGAGAACTTTTCCAATGTGATTTACAAGATAAATGAACTCAGGTCATAGATATTGGAAGGGCAAAATTCCCAATTGCAGAAAGAAACTGTCCAAGTTCCAAGTAAGAATAAACCTGACAAAAAAGAGGAGCTGATTTCTTTATTTGCTCAGCTACCTAGTTTTGTTGAGCCAAATGAAGAGCTCATACCAATAGCTGTTATAGAATAATAGGAAGACATCAAACAGTATGAAGAGTTGCTGATTGAAGCTAAACAGTCTGAAAATCTGATATTGGATCAAGTAGAAGGAGAATGTAAACCTATCATTCAACTTGCAAAGCTCGTTGAGAGCTATTATGAGGTAATAAACAATCCCCTTTAACCCAAAAATCAAGAATGTGATGAAATTTCATTTTGGGATGATCTTGAGTCCTTTGTGTCAAATTTAGATGGAAAACAAGATCAGGTTGAACATGTTTTTGTGAAAGAAACAGTAGTTGAGTCTCATGAGCTAGCTGACTTATTTGATGAACCTCTTGAATCTATGCCTAGTATCGAACAACTGGATGATATAACTCATTTGGAATCAATGCAAGATTATGAGTTAGATGAGAACATGTTGTTAGGCATTATAGAAGTCTTTTGTTCTAACATTAATGATCAGCTAATGTCAGATGAGCCAGCAATATATGATCAACAGGATCAGGTTAGAGAGTCAAGCTTTTCTTCATTTCATTCATATGAGCTAACTATTGCAAATCAGGTTGAAATTTTAAGTGAAAGTAGGACAACAAACCTCAGTAAGGAAACCAGGAGCATGAGCAGAAAATTCATCATTACAAGAGGTTAACCAATTAGGGATTTGGTTGAGAAAGAGATAAATAAAGAGGTACAGATTGTTGTTGTGCCAACATAGTAGTTTTCATCCTCAGAACAGAAAAATTAGATCATCTTTTTGCCCCATGACAGAGGTTTACATGATCAGGTTCAGTTAGTGAGTGAACTTATCTACATTTTTTATGAATCATTGCAAAAATTTGTGGAATACTTTCTTGTACTTTATCAAAATTCAATTGCTCACAAGCATGTGAATCACTATCCCCTATTAAGGAAGGGGAGTTATTTTAACCAAACAGTTAATGGATTTATTTGACCAGCACCTTTGGCTGGTTAGAGTAGGGTAGATTAGAATTTTAGTTTAGTATTTCATTTCCAAGAAGTGTTTTTGCACATGTTACTGGCTTTGTTTTAAGAAAGTCAGTTTAGTTTCTGTTTTAGTTTTGTTACTGATGTGTTTCAGTCAATTTGAGTTGCAGAATTTTTAAAGTTCAGGGCAGAAAAGACTCTATGCCCAATGGAGTGGCAAAGGCTACTAGTTCTAAGTTGTTTAGCAGGCAAACACCCTTAAGAGGTCACCAGAAATGTTACTAATTTTTTGTTCACAATAAATTTAGTTTGATCTAACTGCAGTTGTTCATAAGGAATAAAATAAAACTTTGAAGTTATGCATTTAATGAATAGTTGATATCTTGACAAAACAGAAATGGACTTCAGTTGATGGGATAACCCATCAGTCTAATCAAGACTGATGAATCATCATGACAAGAGAATCAGGTGGTCAAGGTATCAGTCATTCAAGAAATACAGTTGTTTTAACATGGTGTTATCTTTCAGGATTTATAAGATAGATTGATTATTCAGTTGATCAAATTTGAAATAAAGAAAGAAAGGTATTTATTTGAACTGTTATTTCATGTCATTTTTGGAACATACAATTCAATATCTGTTACTATATCCTATGCATTGATTGAAAAAAAATACACATACGTCAAGTGCATAAGATAAATTAATAGATCATGTTTAAAAGAAGTGTTTGAATGTGTCCCACACAAGTCGTGGGAGTAACCAGACTGAGCAATTGCAAACATGCAAGCTATACATTTGATTGATAAAAGAAATAAAATAAACACATGATAAAAATAAACATCCATCATTGCTTGAGCAAGAAGGTTGTTTTGTTGATGTTGGTCTTCAGTCTTCATCTTCAGCTCCTATCATCAGTTAAACCTACAAAAAATTAGGGAAAGTCTTGTTAGAGCTCCGAATGTTTAAAGTTATCATATGCTTTTACCAAGCAGATATATCAACTTATCACATCATGCATTTCATATGAAGAATCAAATCAGACATATGCCATAAATTAGAATATCATGAAGAGGATCAATCAATATCATCACGTATATCTTTTATGTTAACTTGTTTGTTCACTGTGTAGGTATAGGAAAAGTAAATGTTGCTAATTCAAATACAAATCATGTGGAGAAAATGTGGCTCCCACAAGGGTCGAGCCCAACATGCTCAAGTGATAGATACCATTACATGTTATGCTATATCCAATAGTTCATCAGTGATCAAATTCCAAATGATATGCAAGAAAAACAAAGTACTGTTCTACTTTCTTTATCATTAATGAAGTGTGATCTTTCATAACAGTGCTATGCCATCAAGGTACACAAGGTACAGTCATAAATGATGACAATGAGCAGCTATACCACAAAACTAAGTGATCAGGTCTAAGGATCAAGGAACATCCTATAAAGCTACCATCATGAAGGACAAAAGGTACAAAGTGTAGAGGTAAAAGGTACTTTCCATCTTTTGATATGACCAAAACATCTTTTTGCTATTCATATATGCATCATACAAGTATGCAATAGTACAAGGAGTTGGAATAGAAATGTAAGGTACAATGTACAAAAATAGATAAATAAATGCAGTGTGATCAAATTAATATGGAACAGCAATCACATTGTATAATGAAGGATCAAAAGAGTATCAAGAGCATAGATGCTTTAAAGTCCCAGATGCCAAGGAATAATGTAGTCCCCAATTACAAGCAATAGGTAAATCAATATCTATTTTATCTTCCAATAAAGCCAAGTATAGTCAAGGAAGGAGATCATCACAATTGCTATGACAGAGATCAAGAAGTAGTGGGATAGTCTGCCAAGAGGTATGAAATCATTACACTTACCCTTGTCACAGTGACCAAGAATAGTGATGCATAAATTACACAAAGCATGACATAGGCATACATCAAGGTAAAATGTAGTTGCAATCTGCAAAGAAGACAGTCATTCAAATAGAGAGAAATCATGATGGAGAAGTCACCATAACAACAGAGAATAGTCCTAAAAGACTGTAATAAATCAAATATTTACCACTTTTTGTGGTGAATGAAGTGTAAAATTGCTATGGAATGATTAGCTATGGCAGAACATATATCTTGGAGAATAGTAAAGGAGCAAAGGCATTCATAATGACTGCCCAGATTTAACATATGATGAAACAGTCATGCCAGAAGCTCAACTCACAGTCAACAGCAAAAGAACATGTATTTTTTCCATCACTGATCGAATAATGTCTCAATCATCTCATATGAATAGATAGACAATCATGTAAAGAGTAAGCAGCCATGCCATAGGACACTTCATCATACACATGCTTTAAACTAAGCAATCTCTCCATCCAAGAGATGCCAATGTGCAAGTACAATAAGTATAGTGATCAATAGAAGATACTTTTCCATCTTTTAGTGGTGATTGAAGTGTAATTTTGCTATCTAGATGTACCTTACAAATAGAGCAACTATATAATGGAACAACATGAGGGACAGCTATCATTAAATATCATAAAGATACAACCATGGACTACAGTGTTCAAATAAAATGAAGTCATGCACAGAGGAGTAGCCATGTGTTTGTAATCAAGAGACAGTTGTCTCAAACAAGTCAGACATTCCTTCAAGGAGTAGAAAATACACTAGGAGCAGTCCATGGGGTAAGTTCATGCTCTGAACAACACCAAGAAGTCATCTTATGGGATACTAAAGGAGTAAATAATTATCATATCTGAGAACAATGGTCTATAATGACTGTCACAAAACAATGCTAATTATTTTTGAGAAAGACCTTAATTTTGATAAGAGCCATAAAGCTTAGATCTTGCCAACATCATCAACTATCAAAGAAGGAATGCAATTACATCAATGAATATAGTTAAAGCACTTAAGATAGATTATGGATGATTTAGAGCTTTGTAAGATATGTAAAGACCTCATTTGTAAGTGTTCACAGTGTATCAAGAGCATTTACTCATGACCATGTTCAAGAATTATTGAGTGAGAATGAAAACAAGGGATCTAAGCCTTAGCCATTGTGCATAAATACAATGATTGCCAGTAGAGTGATTACTAATAGTTTTACAAAGGTAAGGGTCATGATACTGAATTTGTTTTAGCTCATACTGGTGGATCTATACCTGTGGCACAATTAATGGACAAGGAAGGAAAGCTTCTATCTCTTCATGTCAATAGCCATGCATGTTTCATGTGATGCCATAGTGGGGAAGAATACTAATAGTGTTTACAAATATTCTACATTTTACTCCAGTTGTGAACAAACTTGTGCTTTTAATTGGGGGGGGAATTCTAGGAGTTCCAAACAACCAAACCATCTTGATGAAGGGTCACTAGACTTGTCAGATAGTAGCCTCTTGATGACTAAATCAGAAAAAGATAAAGACATCAGCAATCAGAGTTACTATGCAGAGGACTCTGCAATGAATGATAGAAGGTCATGACAGCACAAAGGCCACTTTGTGCAGAAATGACAAAAACTCATCACTATTTTTTTGAAACCCTTGTTTCATTTTCCTTGTTGTAGTCAAAAGCAGAAGATACAGAGGAGTCAAGGACCATCAAAAAGAAAAGATCACTAGTTTTAGTGTTTTCTTCACATGATAAAAAGATATCTACAGTCTTAAAGAATGCTCTCGAAGGATAAGAAGCCACAACCCATGCACAGAAAGGAGTACATTCTCAAGAAAATAAAAAATCCTTCTATATTTTTTGCTCAAAACCCTTGTATTTTCAAATACCAAAAAGAGATAAGTGAAAAGAACAGACACATCATCATGGCCATAGCCAGCAGAGAAGGTTTTTCTTTCAAACAAGCTCTTCCGTAGAAGAATGTAAGCTACAGCATAAAAGGAGCAATGGATGACAGGAAATTAAGGAATGAAGAAAGCAAGATACAGTTATGTAGGCCATAGCTAGTAAAGGCCATTATGTGCAAGAATGAACAAACAAACTCATATAAATTTTTGAAACCCTAAAAAAATTTACAGTTACAGTTCAGATGAATGAAAATACATCATAGATAAAGTGCAGTCATGGCCATAAGAGATGTTTTTGTTTCATAAATAAAAGAGCATGGTCAAATATGTGACAAAAGGAGCACTTACCTTGTCTTTTCATGTCAAAGCATTCACAAAATCCCTCATAAATTACAGAAAACCATGAAGTCTTGTTTCAAACCCTACCCTTCATGTCGGCGGTGCAGCAAAGTCTCTCAATACAATGAGAAAGAATGCTGAAATGAATCTTTTAGGGTTCAAGAGATTTTTTACCTAACTCGAGTGACTTTTTAGTCTTTTAAGACTTTTGAGGAAAAGATCATCATAGATAAAGAAAATCATTACAACTAAAGTCCCTGAGGATCAACACTTCTCTAAGTGTTAATGATCAGTGACTAGGAAGCATCAAGGAGGTTGTAAGAGCATTTTAATTATTACCTTTTGTTTTTATTACAAAGGTCAAAACTAAATAATGAATTGATAAGGCTGACTGCCTTGTTTTGTTTTCCAAAGGCATGAAATAGGTTGAAAGTCAAACAATGGGTGTTTTGAAGATGATAAATGAGGTAAAGTCAACAAGGTAAATTGACTTTGAAGTTTGGAGTAATAAAGTTACATGGATAATACATTATCAAAGGTAAGGTGAATGAATAGGAGAGTTTCATCATGAGTCATGGAGTAATAAGGGATATCTTTTGTGCCTTGATATGTGTTGAAATCTTTTCTCATTGAGAATGTAATGGAGTGATAAGGGTATAATTTTTCCTTAAGGCACATTGACATGCAATTAGATGTATTTTTTCAAACAAGGAGCTATAAGGAGATTGTATTTTTCTCTAAGTCCTATTTTTTGCTCAGATCATGCAAATTAGGCATGTGTATTTGGAGTGATAAGGAGTTTATATTTTTCATACACGATTTTATAAATAAATCAATTGTAAATAAATAATAAAGTAATATTTTACAAATTACTTTATTATTTTTCACAAATTGTAAAATCAAATAAGTACAAGTTGTAACCAATAATAGAGTAATTATTCTAATTACTTTATTATTTACTCACAATCAATTTTGCAAAAGTAAAATCATGCAAATTGATGATTTGAGTTAACTACACCACCTATGAGGTTTTTTTACATGATTTGGGGAGTATTTTTAGAGTTCTTGGTCAACTTTTTGGTCAAGCATATGGGGAGGTCCAAATTGGAGCTATTTTTGCTCAATTTGTGACAGTTTGAGCCCCTATTTTTGAGGATTTTTGAGGTTGCCCGTGGATCACCTTAGAGAGATTATTTTTAGAGGCAGTTAGCTACATTTCATATTTTGCATGCCTCTTAGTGAGAGAAAATCTATGTATTGTAAAGAAAAACTTGTTTTTGCTAGTTCTTGCCTTTTTTCTCTTATACACTTTGAGAGAAGGAGGTTTTGTAGCTCAATTTTTACAGTTTTATAGAGTTCAGCAGGTTACAGGTTTTATTTTTGTCTCTCTTGCAATATTTCCTTTATTCTTTGGAATCAAGCATTTACCTTTCCATTTAATGCTAATTGTTTGAAGTGATTTGATGAAGTTTTACCATGTTTAATTATTAAACCTTTAAAATTATTGTCTCACTTTTGCTTGCAGTATTAAGCATAGTGTTATTGTAGGTCTTAGGTTGTGTTAATGAAAATAATCCTTTTTGTGTTGTGAGAAATCCTTTTCCTTCATAGAAAGCCTATTTTCAAGCCTTCCATAGAAATACTTTTGTGATATTTGTGCCAAGATTGGATTGTGTGAGTTAGAGTTCTGAGTTATATTGTGAACCAAATTGCATATTTTTACCCATATTAGGTGTATCACCAAATTTCACAGTTTTCATTTCCTTTTAGTTTCATTCTTACCCTTTTCTAAAACAGAAAATCATACATTCCAATAGAATATTTTAAGGGAACCAGCCCGCAATCTGGAGGTCTAATTTCATTATAGGGCACCCACAACCTGAAATTAGTCCCATGTTACACAGAATTGTAGAGCTTATCCAGCCTTGCATATGGGTGCAATTCCCAATGATAACAAAAATCAATAAGAACAACTGCACCACCTCAGATCACTAGAAACACTTGCACCTTCATCTGGGAACTCAAGAACACCAACTGTCATGACTGTCACACTAGAAAGATTACTTGCGGACCTCTCAAACCATGAACCACTTGAGTTGAGGATACACACTGTTATCCCAAACACACCTCTAGATCCACAGATCATAATATTCCAATGCGGATCAATCTGAACCAATTTTTTGTCACTATGTCACCTCTGAACAACTGCAAAACCTGGTTCTACTCAGATGGCCATAACTTCACAAATTCTTCATGTAGATCCCTCAATTCTTAATTGGAGCAACTTTAGACAATCCTTTACAACACCCTTTGGTCCACAAACTCTGATCTTCATCTCACTGGGATTGTGGAGTAATCTACTTCTTTGAACTGCATTGTGTTCACTGTCTCTTATAGAGAGATATGTAACTCACTTGTTTCTTTCGGAGAGGCTAATTTTCTCAATATCCTCAACATATAAGTCTTCTAGAATGGGATACAGTTGACACCAATGACAACAAGGATATGTTGACATCAATGACAACACCGATTAGGCAAATATTTGCAACAAACTCCTACTACCCATAAAAGGTGGGAGGTTTTACCTACTTGGTTAATGACAAAACATGTGGCATAACCTCCTCAAGTGAAGACAGAAAGGAGGTAGCACATAAATCCAAAAGAGTGTGAGAACTCTAACTACCTCGTAACATACTCAGGTAAAGATAGAATAGTGGTTATGAGAGGTGGCACAAAAGCCAAAAGAGGATGTGTAACTCAACTACCCATGTGTGGGAGAGGTTACACATGTAGCTGATGTATTTTGCCACATGTCCTCATATTAACCACATCTAATAAACCTAAGAAAGCTTAATAATGTGGAGGAAAAAGAAATACCACTATGGAAAATAAAAAACCTACACTAACAATTGAGGGTGTTTGTCTATTTGCAGCATTCAATCTAGTTGTAATTTGTCCTTAGGTTTCAATCTCTCTGCCCATTAATCTTTTGAATTTTCTTTTAAAAACATTTGATTAGATGTAGGATTTTAAGCAACATCAAATAACATATTTTATGATACATTTCAGACTTAATAGTCTAAATTATTTAAGGGTTCTTGCACACTTTGTTGTCATAGTTTCATAAACCCTACATTTGCATGTAAGTCCCCTTGATTAGAGTAGACGAATACATATCCACTAAGTTATCCTGCAAGCTAAGACCTAGATATGTAAACCTTGGGGTAGTCCTATTCTAAAGTTTTGGGATAGGATTCCTTTTGAGAGAGTTGAGATATACTATAGCTTCCCTGTGTTGCTGCATGCTAAAATACCATCAACGAGATGCTTTATATTGTGCTTTAGTTATCTTGTTTGGTGTAGCTACACCTAATGTTTTAACTAAGTGTGCACAAATAGATTTTTCCCAACGGTGGTTAATTATCTTAAATGGTTTGACTTAAATAAATGTGTTTATTTGAATCCCCTATCTCATTCAATTTGAGTTGTGATATAAGTCCTTTGTAAAACCCAATGAAACAAAGATCTGAACTAGTGTTGGTTTTGGGTCCTTGTGTTGTGATAAACTTGTAAAGTGTGTGAATTTCCTTATGTGTGTCTAGCCAACCTTTTTGGTACTTGCATTTAATTAGTTTTCAAAATGCTTACTTTGAGTGTTTGTGAAATTCTCCAATATATTAAGTCAAAAGAGTTTATTTAATTGCCTAAGTGGAAAAAGGTTTAATGCTTTGCTTTATTGCATGCTTGAAAAGAGATTTAAAAAGAGAAATTTATTCAAATAGAATGTATTAAATAATTTGAAAGGAAAATATATTATGCATAGGCTATTTAAATAATTTTAGTGAAAAGGTATTGAGATCCAGAAAATCATGCAAATCAATAACATAAAGATAAACAATGCAAATACCTTCAAACCTTGCACAAAATCAGACTTTGGATAGGATGGAATGAAGTGCACCTTGTAGACACCCAAATTTGACTCATTTCATTATTTATTGATTTATTGCATTTTCACCATTTGCATCGACATTTAGGTAACTTTGTCCTAGCACGCTTGTCTTGAAAACATCTAATCACCCATCTTTCTAATTAAATAAATAAATCATATTTATTTAATTAATTTCCCTCTAAATTTTCATCTAATTTCTTTTATTTCTCATAATTAAATATTTTTTACTATTTAATTATTTCTTATATTCTCTTCTAAACAATTAAATAAATTTCTTAATTTATTTAATTGGCTTTCCTCTATAGTAAATGAATAAAATCAATATTTTATTTATTTATCTTATCATCACCTTTGTAATTAAATAAATTTCAATTTATTTAATTTATTTCCTCTCTCATTTAAAATCATCTCTTATCTTATCACTTTCTTCTATGTGTACAAGTGGCCTCATTCATTGGAATGATCTAAATTGAAATTTTAATTGGTTCTAAAAAAATTTATCCTCATTATCAAGCTCTTAAAATAGAATATCTCTCTATTTTAAGTAAACTTATCTTATCATCAATAACAACTCAACTACAATCATTTAAAATAGGTCTTACCTATGGACAGATGGCTTGTGCACATTCATCTATGTCATATTTTAATCTCATCCCGCCATTCTATCTTATCATCTCCACCGTTGATTGATTTTTGGTTGAGGTCAATAGAAACACCCTCTCATTCCATACTTCTTAGTTATTAACAATCTACCATTATCATAGCATCTATATTATCATCTTGAGCATATTGAGCATTTGAGCTTCCATTGCATCCATTGAGCATATTATCATTATCATCTATCTATCATGGCAGCTTTGATCTTCATGATTGTTCATTGTTGAGAAGTAATCCACATCACAAACAAGGAATCATACAATCTAGGTGATCTTGTTCTTGAATTGCATGCATTTGTTTCACTTGGATTCGATTCTTTGATGGTGGTAGGATTAGGTTTTGATTTACATGCTTGATTTTATTGACCTGATTTATACCTATCCACACACCTAAGCTCCATTGATTTGTCCTTTGGATGATTTGTGGGATGCTCACACAACAAGCATAACCTTGATATGAAAATTATATGAGATAAATGAAAATTGATAGATATACGTGCATACGAAATTTGATGAGAGTGTGGGAGGGTTTGAAATTGAAATAGGAGTTTCAATTTATAGATAGAGAGGGAATCAAATGGATGGCCAAGATTAGAAGGGTGAGGGATGAGGTGGATGGCTATGATTGAGAATCAAACTTAGTGCTTATGACGCACCATAAATGGGTATGACAGGTGACTAAAATAAGGATGGGAATGGGAATAAGTGGGATTTTTAAATGTTTTCAGAGAGGAAATGCTTATGACGCACAATGAATGAGGTTAAAAATAGAGATGTGAGTGGGATAAATAATTTAAGTAATAAAATCATTTAAATTATGAGACATGTGGAATTTAAATAAATATTTAATTTATTTAAATTGGATGATGGAGGAAAAAAGGATTAAATAAATAAGATTTATTTAATTTGGTGCAAATGGAGGATAAATGGATAAGAGGAATTAGTTAAATAAATATAATTTATTTAATTAATTGGAGTGATGGAAGGGGTCATGGAAGGGGACCTAGGACAAAACATGTTGCAAGGTAATGTCGTAAGATATAGTCAAATTTAGGTGTCTATAGGTATTAATCCATTTGTTATTTGAAACAAAAAATAACTAGAGAGAATGTGTGTGTGTATGTATTTTTGGAAATAACTAGTGTGGAGTGTGAAAAGGAGAAAAAGCCATAAAAGGGTTCTAGAGATTTTTGAGTGTTAAGGAAAAAAAAAAGTCATTTTGAAAACACTCATTAAATCTTGGATTTTAGCTCTCCTTTTTTTCCTCCATGGATGTGTGAGCCTCTTGCTTTGTGAAAAGATTTCTCATAGAAGTATTTGTGGATTTGGATTGTTTGGCCTTGGATCATGATTTGGTTGGCAAATCTTGTTTAGTGTGTGAGTAAAAAGTAATTGTATTTTCTTGGGATTTGCTTGAATAATATAACCCTCTTCTTGATTTGCATGCTTCCAATTTAGTTGTGATTAATTTTTTCCATGCCAACATTAGGTGGTTCCATATGGAATCTATTCTATAGGGGTTTGTTTGTAGAAAAATCCAACAGATCTTAGTTTGTAGAGTGTTTTATATTTTGTTTACTTTCAAATTCTGGAAAATTTAAAATAGGGAAAAAATGATGGGATATTTTTCTTAAATGTGTATGTGATGTGAAAAGTGTGTCATTATGCATATTGTGCTCAAAAGGGTATTCTCACATTTTTAAAAATTTTACATTTAAAAAAGTGGGATATTTTCAAGCATTGATCAATGATGTGATTTTCACATTTTTCTTGAACGTTTGAAAATTAAAAATTGAAATTTAGCCCATTTTTTATGTTTATATTTTTTTGGAAGTTAAGTCTCCCTTAGGAAATGTATTGGTCACTCTTGTGGATATTTGTGTCCTAGTTCTTGACTTCATTTTCTATGCCACGATCTTTGGAGTCATTTTGGCCTTTTTATGTGTAGGATGAGCTCTAGAGTAGATGTAGAGTGGACCTTCATTATGATATGCTTTGAAATGAAAAGTAAAGATGCACAGAAAAGAAATAAATGTAAAGAGATAAAATGAATGGGGTTATACACATATAAACACAATAAATATTGACTAAGAATGGCTCTATCACAATCCATGTGTGAGGACTAGTTGGCCCTACTATCAAGACTACTTTGTAGATACTTTGTTTATAATTTGTGTTATTGAGTATTGTGTGTATATGGTTTATACTGTCTTCATAGGTTCATGGACATTGATGTTTAGATATGCACATTTTTCTATGTGTGTGTGTGTGGACATTATTTTGGATTATAGTTAGTATTAGATAATTTTAATTACGTGATTTATATGATTGTGTATTTAGGTGTTAAATTCACAAAAATGAATGTTGTCTTTATTACTTATGAAATTTAATGAATTTCTTTTATTCGTAGAAATTCTAGAAATTTAATATTTCTTTATACATTGCTTCAGCTATCTATTCCATGATATATTGATGTTTAAAATTGATTTTTGTAGGTGGGTAGCTCAAATCCATTTTTAGTTTGAAGACATTCTCAAGATACCTATTTTTATTTGATTTTTGTTAGACATGCCCAACCTATAATGGGATATAAAGGCATTTCACTATCTGGTGGGAGTTATTTGGGTTAATTATCTTGTATTTTTTATTTAATTAATTATTTTTGTGGATTATTGTTATTTCTAATTGTGATGGTGTTGGGGGGGTTAAATGAGTTTTATTCATTTATATTTATTATTTTATGTTGTGGTTGGTTTTTGAGTTTGAGGAAGTTAAAAAAGAATTTTTTTTTTTGTTTCTTTTAAACTTCCATTTGGGAAGTTGGAGGTGAAGAGTTGGGAATATTTACTTTTATTTAGAATTTCATTCTTTTTGGATATGTGTGTGTGGATGGTTCTCTCTCTTTTTGGGCTAAGAAGAAGAAATGGAATTTGGCTTGTTGTAGAAGAAATTTTGATGAAGAGTATAAAGGAGCAGAAATTTATGCTAGAAAGGATTTGTTGTTGATTTGGATCCCATCATTTGGTTTGCTCCTAACTTGGACAGCCAAGGTAAGGTTTTACATTTTTATTTTTCCTTTGTTTTGTATGTAATCTGTGGGCATGGAAGAATTTATTAAAATCTAAAATTTGTTAGGAATTTTGGGTTTTTGGTTGTTGGGGTTTGGGTAGTATAGGGAGCGGATCTCCCCTAAGGGGTGAGAGCCTCGCTTGTGTGGGGTTGAGAGAGGCGTGGAGCCTCTCTTGGGGAAATTTGATGGATATTGTGCATAATGGTGGATGGAATGGTTGTGGTGTTTGGTTGTGCGATGGCATGGATGGAAGGGTTGTGGTGTTGTGGGTGTGTTGTGGTATGTATGGAAGGGTTGTGGTGTTGTGGGTATGTTGTGTGTGGATTTGGAGGAATAAGGAGATGGTGGCTATGGTTGTGATTTATGTAGGAGAAATTGTATATTTTGTTACTGTAATATGTTGGTATTCCCCAAGAGGGATGATTATCCCCTCTCTCCCCCTTTGAAGAATCTTGAATGGATTCTTTGTGAGTGAGTCAGCCAATTGGGAATTTTGTGTTTGTTGTATGTTTTAGTCTGCACCTTGTTTGATTTGGATTGCAATGTCTATTTGTTGGTTCTTGAGAATGTCTCTCTCTTAGGGGAAAGGATTTTTTTAGTGATGAATGTTCACCAATTCACGAATAGTTCAAATCCACAAATTGGGAATTGGCAAATACATTGCCACCGGTAGGGGGCCAATTTACTTAGATTTTTTGATTTTCAATCAAATGCATTTCAATCCTCCACCCTATTAATTTTTGAGTCATTTATAGTTAGTATTTTCACCACGGTATACTACGCGGTTCTAATGGTGATTCGCCTGGAATTTTGGAGGCATGTTTTAATTCACCCACATATTCACCAATATCATTAAATGGTTGACATGCATGAGGACCAATTTTGCCAATATCATTAAATGGTTCATGTGTATGAGGGCTAATTTCTCCAATACCATTATAACTCCATGCTAATACAAGGGCCATATTCGCCTAGAAAATTACAACATATGTGTTTGATGGAGGTCCATTTTGCCTAACATTTATAAGTGTCCTATTAATAGTACGTAGGATTCACCAAATTATTATCCTACCATTTGAAAATTTTATGGTATTCACCAAATATGCATTGATATAAATGCATTTGAAACTCTAACTAATCCTTTACACATTTTGTTTAGCTCTGAGTTCTCAAATCCTTGATTCATTTAGGATCGTAGAGAAGTTAGAGCTATAGGCATTGGCGAGTCACTGAAAAGGTAAGTGATCATTCCTTTACTATGTAATAATATAAGATTCATGTTGATTATTTATGTCTTTCTTTGGTTTCATTGTTACAGAATCTAGATAATATTGATTGAGTAGGAGTTAGCCAGAGTCTAGGACTAGGGAGATATCTTAATCTAGGACCCAGGGATCTATATTCTATCATCTATGATTCCTTCTTGAACAAAATGACATTTTTTCTGTAGCCTTTAATTCATGAGAGATGTCGAGAAAGAAGAAGTTGTCTGAGGTTAGTGAAGGGAGGTCAAGGTCATCAAAACAGAGAAACATAAAGTTGTACTTTGGCAATGTTGGCAGTCCATCTGATGGAGCTACAACATCAAAAGTTGTACCATCTATTGACTTGGATCACAATGCTACATATGATATTCCAGGGTATACCCAACATATCAGGAATGATGACAATGCCATAGATGATGTTCTAGAGAATACCCAATGTATCGAGAATGATGAGAATGCCACAAATGATGTTTGAGGGAATACCCAAGGTAGCAGGAATGGTGACAATGCCACAAATGATGTTCTAGGGAATACCCAAGGTAGCATGAATGATAATATGAATAAATCAAACTCAACAAATGCTAATGAAGTTAATGAAGTTATAGAAATAAATGAAGATGATGATCCTACAAGTGCACGTAAGGGTAAAAGAAAAACAAAATCAAGAAAGGGGCATAAGTGGAAAATGCCAAGGAGTTTTCAGATTGATCGGGTGTCAAAATTTCCATTCATTGAACCAGTGGAGAATGCAAACAAAGATGAACCTCCCACAGAATGCAAGTGTAAGATTTGCAGTTGGAAATATCGTAGGGACAAGAGGTTGCAGCTAAAACTTAACACTATAGAAAAACATATTGGCAAAGTTTATGAAAAAGAAATCACATATGGACAAGAAAAATTAGTGATAAGATGGAAAATGAATGAAGAATGTCTTCAAGTAAAGAATGCCCTTGAATATCATGCGTATATGCAAAGAAAGGTGAAGATTCATGCAGGTGGAGGTCCAATTGAAGCTCAATTTGGAAAGATGATGGGAGAATCACAAATGGCAAAAACTATTCAGTTGTGTGTTGTTTTTCATATTTTGACCAGAGGGGGCGTCTTATGATAGACTACCTAGAATATAATAGTTGATTATCTTTTATGGGTGTTCCTAATTTTCCTAACACACATTGGTCAATAAACAGTGGATGGGAATGCACAAGTTGTCTTGATTATGTGGAAAATTATGATTTATAGGAAAAAATAAAAGAGTCAACTTTTATTGCCTTATCTCTAGATGAAGTTACAATAATAGATAATACTTCTTGGGCATGTATGCATGTGTATACTGTGGTAAATCATGTCCGCCAACCTCATCTACTCTCTGTTTATAAAATGAAGGAGAATGCAACATCACAAAATCTATTTGAGATAATTAATAAATCTTTGAATGAAATTAGAGGTATGGAGACTACATAATTGCTAGAAAGTTGGTGTGTGTAGAGGTGGATGGAGCTTCAGTAATGCAAGGTCATAGGAACAGTCTGTGTGTAAAGCTACAAACTTCTATTTCACCATACATGATTGGCATTCACTACATGGCCCACAAAATGAATTTAGCATTTAAAATGGTGAGGAAGTTTCCTGCAATATCAAAAGTTAAAATCTAGTTCGTGAGCTCTAATCATACTTCTGCCAAAGTCCCACACATTTTTTGGAATTTCAACATTGTGTTGAGGGAATAATTGCAGGAAACAAGCTTCTTAAGGATGTTGATACCAGATAGATCTCCTTGCATGAACCAATGAAAAGAGTTTTAGTATAATATCAATCCTTGATTGGTGTAATAGACAACCATTGCTTCACAGTTGATAGGGCTTGTGACCTCTTACATAGGTTAAGTGACATAGAGACACTCCTTGTTTTAGCTGGTATTCTTCCCATGCTAGAGGAAATGAACGTGCTTGTGAAAAAAGGCCAAGAAAGGACTATTTATTTCTGAATATAATAGACTACATTGAATGATAAGCATGACCCTCAATAATCTATAACTATCAGACTAGTCCTTCATAAGTCCAAAATTTAGTAGCTGGCACTTGATAACAAATGTAACCAATCCTGCTAATTTTTTACAGTTTAATGATAGCAGGGAGTTATGTGTCTCTGTAAAGGGATTTGAGATACCAATGCACTATTTTAACAAGGTCAAGCACACTATCAGAGAAGAACCTATTTTAGGGGAATCTTTTGACAAGATTGTTAATTCTGTAAGTACTACTTTAAAGAATATTGTGAAATATCTTTCCTCAAAGATTAGAGATTGATTCCCTCATGATGAACTACTTGAAGCCATGTCTGTAGTGTATCCTCAATATTGGATCAACTGTGATCAGCCAAGTGATTATCACATCAAGATAAAGACTTTAAATAATCATTTTTGTAAAAGTATAGAATTCGATGGACAACAAATACAAGGAATTTTAAATCAAACTAAGATTAGAGAGCAATCAGGTTGATTTGCAACTTTAATGAAGGAATAGTTTAAATTCATGGAGGCTCCCCACCAAGATGGGTCGATAACAAAGCTTTGGGCAACCTTAAGTCAAAGTGAAATATTGCGCGATGCATTATCAAAAAATTTCAAACTTGTTGATTTATGTCAAACCATGATATTGGGGTCGGTGGAGGATGAGAGAGTTTTCAGTGCATTGGGGTTCTTGAAATCAAATATAAGAAATAACCTTGACAAGAATTTAGAAAATTGCTTGAGAATGTATACAACTAGACATAATATTTAGAGTTTTCCTTTTGATAAGGAACTCGCAATCTGGAGGTCCTTATGTGAAATAAGAGGGTTGTGCAACACTTCAAACAATAATAGCACACATGATAGTGACACAATGAATATCAGAACCACATGTAGTGGTAGTGGTGTTGATGAGATGCTCTTAAGTGGAGATATGGAGATAGAAGAAAATGAAGAACATGATCAGGATGACATTGGATATCATGGTCAGAGGGAGGAGAATCAGGAAGATGAGATGATTTGGCAATTTGAAGGGATTTAGCAATTACTAGGTATTTATACTATATTTCATGTTCCAAACTCCAAAATGTTGTTGATGACATTTTATTTGTCTATCAGTGATGTACATTCTTCATTTTCGATATAAAAAATTAATATTTTCATATTATTATTGTGTGATACTGATAAGTTTTACAAGCATTCAACTAAATGCAAAGTAATTTTTCTTCTCTATAACCACAATAGTGTTTCATTTGTTTTCCTTTATTGCATTGCATAGTAATAAGAAATAGTAGCATATTATTATATAGCATTAGCAAATTTTTAATGTGTATGTAGAAACTAGAGTTTTCCTAAAGTAGGTAATTAAATAATACAGATAATTTGAACACATAAATGGATTTTAGTGTTATATTGATTTTCAAATGAAGGTCTAAAGGAATACATTGAAGTATTACATTTACAATGTATAATAACTTTGCTCAAAACCAACTCTATATAATGCTCTGTGCGAAACACATATTACTAAATCATTTTATCAACTTTCGTAGAGTGCTCCACTCTTCATTTGATGGAAGTGTACTTTTTCTTAACCCATGGTGACAAATTTGTAAGTGTGATATCATTTTATAATTGATATATTTACTTGACTTGAATGTATCACTCAAAGTTCCATTCAAGGTTATTAGTGGTGCGATAGAATCCAAAACGTTTGTGTCATCAAGATTTTGAGGAAATTGGTCCTTATCCAACTTCATTTTATCCTCCATATTCTTTTTGAAAGCATCCTTTCCAATGTATCGACATGATGGGTCAAAAGCCACTGACAAACCAAGCTTTCTGAAGTATTCTTCCTTTGTTTGCATCCTCTTTGTCAATATTACAGCTTGTTTGAAAAGATCATGTGCTTGTTCCAGCTTTGTACATTATCAATGATAGATGAGGCTTTTATTGTGGCATCAATATGGTTCTAAATTCCTTTTGATTCCAATTCTTCACCACTAGCTATGTAGATTGGTTGCAAAATTTTGTTTGCATCTAACTGTTTTGAAGTTGCCGTGTCTCCATTTTCAGTAATGTATTGTTTGAGTGTATTACTACATAATAGTAGATCATCATTGAATTCAAACATTTTAGACAAATCATCAATCCTCTTCATCATTTTCTCCCAAATGTTATGTTTTATATAAATCATTGTGTTTCTATAAAATTTAGAAACTTTGTTTTGGGAGGATTTTATTTCATTTTTTGCATTCTTTAGTTTTATCTACAAATTTTTAGAGTTTTTTCTCTCTCTATCCACATTTTCTTCCCACAACTGTCCTGCTTTTTCTGCTGCCTGCACTTTGACATTGGCTTCATTCAAGGAGTGTTCTAATTTTTCTGAATTGACTTTTTCAATATCATAATTATTTTTACTTTCACTTAACATTTTCTTCAGTTTATTCACTTCCACCTCCGTCTATTTATTCACTTCACTTGTAGATGTAGAGTCAAAGTTTTTTATCATTTTCTCTAATTCTTTGGTCTTGCTCTCTGCTTCTTTCCTCTTGGCTTTTTCATTTGCTATGTCTCCATGTAACTTTTCTATTTGAGTCTACAACTTGTTACGTAAATCACAAATTCAACTGAAAATGAGTAATATGAATGGAATTAACATCACTGAATATATATATATATATATATATATATTTTACTGAGTTAGGCAAGTAGTTTTTGGCTCTGCAACTTTCCCACTTCCTATTTTGAATTTGGCACTGGGTGGGAATGGATGGTGATAGTTCGGGGGGGCGGCGCATGACACAACCCCCTCCCCTAACTCCAGGGGATCTGATGCTGGCACAAGTGGTCAGAGGGATCATGTGCTTTCATCTACGAAGTAGGATCCCAAGAAGTGGAAGGAGGCACTAGTGGGTGCTGCTTATGGCAAGGTCAATTACTCGGTTAGCCTGTCGATTATCTCTGAGATAGAAGGAGCTAAGGTGCTCAAGCTTCCTGACTAGATGATTCTGAGAATGGTGGCATCTATGGATTACACCCTTGTAGGTAAATATTTCACCTTCAGGCCTAACATTGATCTGGTCTGTCGTTGGATGGAGGTCAAATGGTCTCTTAAGGGGAGCGCATCCACTAATGCTATGCCGGGGGGTTTGTTCTTGTTTAAATTTACCTCTCAAGAAGACATACTATCAATTCTGGCAGGTGGCCCTTGGCTGTACAGGAAGCACTCACTCTCGTTATGCAAATGGAAACCTGGCTTCAACCCCAAAGTGGACCTCAACCAGTCAACTCCTATTTGGGTGAACCTACCAAGTCTACCCTTGGAGTTTTGGGACGAGGAAATTTTTGCCTAGATAGGAAATACCTTTGGCAACTATGTGATGGTGGATAAAGTCACTAAGGCTAAGGCAAGGCTTGTCTATGCTAGGTTTTGTGTCAATGTGGATGTCCTTAAAGTCCTCCCTACCTCCATTATTTTGGAATCCAAGTACGGGAAATGGACTCAGGGTATTCAGTATGAGAACTCTCAAGTCTTTTGTCATAACTGTATGAAACCTGGCCATGTCTTCACCCAGTGTAGGGCCCCCAAGTGCCCTCCACCTCTAAAGGAGTTGCTTGTGGCTTCAGATGAAGCCTCGGAGGATTACCCCTTCAAGGAAGACATTTTGAAAATAGTGGACTGGCCCCATGCCTTCCCGGGGAAGGTTGTGGAGGCTTCAATGGATACCACTAAGTATGTCCCGTCTGAGGAGCAAGTTCAGTCTTTTGCTATTGTTCCCACATAGGTAGATGAACACTTGACGGGTGTCAATGAGGAGAACCAGAAGGTCGATGGACATGATGCAGAGGATACCCCTAATTAGATAGAGGTTGAGACCATTGTGGTTGGTGGGGGACAAGTGGACTTGGAAGAAGGAGAACTTGAGCTGGATTCC
Source organism: Cunninghamia lanceolata (assembly GCA_027924645.1). Taxonomy (NCBI): domain Eukaryota; kingdom Viridiplantae; phylum Streptophyta; class Pinopsida; order Cupressales; family Cupressaceae; genus Cunninghamia; species Cunninghamia lanceolata. The sequence continues at coordinate 979,449 of BSBN01000143.1, read as the reverse complement.
AACCCTAAGAAGGGTGGTATTTCTGAGCAGTTCATGGTTAATGAAGTGAGCAACCCTGGTGAGAAAACGGGCTTCTCCAAACTCGGGATGAGCTCGTTAGAGAAGAACTTCTCACCATCCCCAGGAGCAGGTCCTAGCAAGGATGCAGAGGACCAGGAGTGGTGGTCTATCACGAAGAAGGGAAAAGAAAGCAGTAGGAAAATAGTTGACGTGGGGGGAGATAGCACTAGAGGCAAACCATCGCATATGAAGACCAGACAAAGAGAGATGGAACAAGAAATTGCTAGGGGGAAGCAGTCCAACCTGTTGGCCCCTCCTAGAAAGATCAAGAAATGAAGATTATCTCATGGAATATAAGGGGGCTTAACAGCCCTCAAAAGTAGTTACTAGTTAGAAACTACATTTTTTATAATAAAGTTGATATCCTTCTATTGTAGGAAATTAAGATGATGGAGGAAAACTTCAAACTTGCTCTGAGGAACATCTAGCCCAATGTGAACTATGCCATTAGTGGGGCTCATGGCACTTCAGGTGGTATTATGACTCTATGGAGCCATAATATTATTGGGAATGTGAGGTCCTATGATAGGTATTGCATTGAAGTCTCATTTCAGTGTCACTCAAATAGGTGGAACATTACTAATGCTTATGCCCCTAATACCTGTAGCTATAGGAAGGAGGTCTGGAATAGCATGGCAGACAAAATTAAGAATAATAGAGGTACAAACTGGATGGTTGTGGGGGACCTCAACTCCCCCCTTTATCCTTCAGAAAAACTGGGGCGACTTACAAACTACTCTAATAGCATCGCTGACCTTGATGACTTAGGAAATGCGGGTCTCATGGATATTGATCTGATGGGGAAAGCTTTTACCTAGTCCAACATGAGGCAAGGGAATAGTCTTATCTAGGTAAAGCTTGATAGATTCCTTATTTCCTCTTATTGGGCCATTACTAATCTAGTGCATCTGTCAGCCCTTCCCTGGGTGGGCTCTGACCATAATCCTCTGTTGTTCAACTGGTCAGAAAGGTGTAGAAGATGTCCCTTCCCATTCAGATTTGAAATGATGTGGACTCTTCATCCAAATTTTAGAGACTATCTTGTAGAGTGGTGAAATATCCCTGTCCAAGGACCGGTGATGTTCAGATTGGCCCAGAAATTAGCTAATGTGAGGAACAAGGTGAAAGGATAGAATAAGTACACTTTTGGCAATATCTTGAATAGGAAGAAAAACATCATGGAGCAACTTAGGGAGATGCAAAGTAGAATTGAATAGGAGACAGGTCAGAGGAGTTGCAACCCCTTGAGATGAACCTCTCCAAGGAATGGGCTCAAACTCTTAAGGAAGAAGAGATCTACTGGAAGCAGAAGTCCGGGGTCTAATGACTGAGGGAAGGGTATAGGTACACCTCTTTCTTCCATCAGTCCACCTTAAGGCACAGGAAAATAAATACCATTGGGATGCTGAGAGATGAGCAAGGGAGGGAGCTTGAAGATGATGGGGATATAGGGGGCCTTGCCTCTAATCATTTTGAAATTCTACTTGCTGACCAACATACTGTGCCCTTGTTGAGGACATTGATTCCCTATTCAGGGTCATTCCTCCCATACTTTCAGAGGATGATAATTTCTCCCTGACTAAACCTATCTCAGAAAAGGAGGTCAAGTTTTTTGTTTTTTCCATGGGCGCATTCAAAGCCCTGGGCCCAGATGGGTTCCTCTGGCCTTCTTCCAAACCTTCTAGGAGATAGTTGGGAATGATGTCTTCATGGCGACTAAGAACTTCTTTAGGATGGGAAAACTTCTGTGGTAGTTGAACAACACTTTTATTGCCTTAATTTTGAAGAAACTTGATGCGAAGCTTATGATAGACTACATACCTATTAGCCTTTGCAATACAGTGTACAAAGTCTTCACCAAAATCTTGGTCTTCAGGTTGCAACCCCTCCTAGATAAACTCATTGCTCCTAACCAAAAGGGTTTTGTCTCGGGGAGATAGATTTTGGATGTGGCCATCACCACCTATGAAATCATCCATTCCATTCATAGGAGCAATAATCTAGGTATGATCTTCAAATTGGACATCTCCAAAGCCTATGATAGGGTAAGTTGGGATTTTCTGTTTAAGGTTCTCAGGAAATTTGGCTTCAATGAGAGAATTGTCAATATTATTATTGACCTATTTTTCCTCTAGCCGGAGTCAAATAATTCAAGTAGCATCAGTCAGTGTGCATATCCCCAATGTAAGCTATATTTGTGAGCTTGAAGTCTAAAACCAAATCTCAGGTTCTGAAGCTTGCCTGAAGAAGCTTACCATGTTATAGAGCTTGAAAAAATAGGCAAGTTTGCTTTTTACATCACCCTAAGATTTGCTAAAATAAGGGAGTTATGTAGGGTCATGATCTGTTCAAGCCTGATCTTACAGGATAGCATCATCATGATTTTCTAAGTATCAAGTGATTTTTCAAAAATGGGGGTCATCTTCCAAGTATCGGGTCATTTTTTCCAAGGGGGGTCATCTTCCAAAATGTTGGGTGATATTCCGAACATTGGGTGATATTTGTAATATCACCTCGATCTCTGGAATATCACCCTATTTCCAAATATCACCCTACCTTCCAAATATCACCCCAATCTCTCTAATATCACCTCGATCTCCAAAATATCACCCTATTTCCAAATATCACCCTACCTTTCGAATATCACCCTGATATTTGTAATATCACCCTGATCTCTGGAATATCACCCTATTTCTGAATATCACCCTACCTTTTGAATATCACCCCAATCTCCGTAATATCACCCTACCTTCCAAATATCACCCTACCTTCCGAATATCACCCTACCTTCCGAATATCACCCCGATCTCTGGAATATCACCCTATTTTCGAATATCACCCTACCTTCCGAATATCACCTCGATCTCTGGAATATCACCCTATTTCCGAATATCATCGTACCTTCCGAATATCACCCTATCTCCAAAATATCACCCTACCTTCCGAATATCACCCTGATATTCATAATATTGCCCTTCATCCAAATATCACCCTGATATGATGATGACGCCATCCTGTCACGTTTCAATAAGGCCCGTCCATAATGGTGACGTCACCATTATATCCCTCATATGGAGAAGCATACAAAGATGGATTCATATGCATATTCTATAGGGGATCTTCAAAAGAACATTTAGGCGCCAAAAGCAGAGCATATACAAAGGAAATTTTGGCATGAATTCATACATTGGCGGCTCGACTAAAGGTTATTCTGACAACCCGATACAAGGCGCTTTGTACATACAAATGCAATTTTTAGATAGCGATATACACACAGATGCAAAGCGATATATACAGGTAGTTGACCAAGCTTTGACCACTTGTATCTCCTCCATCCTAGAGAATTTTCACATGTTGCAGGAGGCAAAAGTGCTTATTTTTGCCTCTTCTTTCATTTGGCAAGATTTTCAGGAGGTTTTTTCTCACTTTTAGTTTTGGACCTGGATCCGCATGTTGGTCGAGTTGACTTTTCAGTGACCATTTTTGGGGCAGATGCAGATATTTTTTGCATTCATTGCTACACAGGATAAAGTAGCTCACATTCATGATCAGAAATATCTTTCCACCACCTTGTTTCAGATATTTTCATATATGCATTGCTGAGGATCGATGAGTAAGTTGCTTGCATTAAAGACTCTGAATATCTCCCAACTTGCCCCTATTCTGGATCTTTTGCGCCATTACTCCTGGCAGCTGGGACGTCCTTTCAGAGATATTTTTGGTGGCAGCTCTCTGAGTGAATTTTGTAACCGACTTAGGTTAGATTGAATGCTATATAAGCTGAGGCTTATGATGTAAACAAGGTTGGAAAATTTTTAGCTTTGAGGCTTTTCTGTTTTCCAAACAGAGTTTTTCTGTTACTGTAACCTTGCCTTCTTACTGAATATATGCAAGTTATCATACCTCTTTTACTGATTTTCTAGTTCTGTGTAAATCTACATATGGTTGTCTGTGAATTTCTTTTGTTCCTCTCAATCATATTGCTTCTTGCCTCTACTAGAATCATCTAATCTGTGTATACATACTTGCTATATCTAGTTGTGTTGTGCATTTTTTAGTTCTGTGAGAGTTTCTTTAAATCTGTCTGGTGCATCACCCTTTTGTGTTTTAAGTTTTGTTGTTTCATCTTTCACTTTAGAGCATTCCTTCTCCCTTTTCCCCTCAAAATTTAGTAGTTTTAGGTGATAATCAGGAAAGGAAGCCAGCCTTCTTCGGAGGTCTGATCTCTTTGAGCAAGGTCCCACACTTTGAGATCATTCCCATTGTGTCATTGGAATGCTTGGAATCCTTCCAAGCAGGGTGCAATTTCATGTGACAACAATTATTAAAGAATGTATTTCTACGGTACAGTTCTTGATGCTCATCAATGGTTCTCCCAGAGGATTATTTCCCTCTGGGAGAGTTCTTAGACAAGGCAACCCTCTCTCGCCCTATCTTTTCATATTGCTTGCTGAAGTGTTGGGTAGGAATGCTTGTAATTTGTTACTGCAAGGGACTCTTCAGGGCATCAAACCTACCTCTACTACTTAGACTGCAGTTATACAGTAGTTCGTGGATGACACCATTATGTTCAGGAAAGCCTCTATTGTGGAACCTAGAAGATGGAAAGAGCTCCTCAATACTTATGAGAGGGTCTTGGCCTAGAGCATTAACTTTGAGAAAAGCCATATTTATTTCTTGAACACCCCAGAGGACTTGCAGCAAAAGATCACTAGAGCTCTGGGCTACTCTAGCAAAAGGCTCCCAACCACCTATTTGGGCCTCCCTCTTACTACTTCTAAAGTTTCTATCGAATTCTAGAAAGGGTTGTTGGAGAGATTGCAAAGGAAATTGGTAGGATGGAAAGGGGCTCTCCTGAGTCAGGTAGGGAAATTCCAGCTTCTTAAAGCCTCCCTCCAAGGGATGCCTAACTATTCTCTAATCCTCTTCAAGATTCTTAAGTTTGTGGTGGATAAGATAGAATAGATCCAAAAGAAATTCCTTTGATCTGGGGTTGAAGAGAAACAAAGAATTGCCCTTGTTGGGTGGGAAAAGGTTTGCACCCCTAGGTATCAAGGAGCTCTTGGACTAAGAAGAATACATCTTTTGAATCATGCCCTCTTATCCAAGGTGGGATGGAACCTTATTTAGGGTAATACAGACTTGGGGGAAATCATGGTTGCTAAGTATCTCAATGGGGATGAGGGCAGAGGAATACTCTCAGAGAAAGGACTCCCCAAAGGCTCGGTCATTTGGAATGGGGTCTTCTTCACCATGGCATCAGGTGGAAGATTGGAGACGGTAGGGAAGTTCACTTTTGGAAGGACAGATGGCTGAAGGACAATCCTCTGATTAATCTGGAGTATGGAAGAATTACAGACAGGGCTGGCAGGGTCTTTGGCTCTAGGGTGGCTGATTATATAAGGACTAACGGGGGTCTCAGGAGTTGGATGGCTCTGTCTATTGGGGGTCTTGAAAGTGGGGAGGATAGGATGTTAGCTCTATGGGTCCAAAAGAAATTAAATGACTATAGACTCTCCCTTTTCCCCAAAAGAGATAGGATGATTTGGGATAAAGATAATAAAGGCTTGTTTACTGTCAAAAGTACCTATGGTATGCTGCTAGACCCAGGTGAGAATCCTTTATGGGGGAAAGTTTGGATGCCCAGACTTTTACCAAAAGTTAATTTCTTCTGGTGGATCCTGATGCATAATAGAATTCTGACTATAGACAACCTGAGAAAGAGGGGATTATAAATGCCAAGTAGATGCTCTCTTTGTGGTTTGGAGGAAGAGACGACTGTCCATCTTTTTCTTCACTATAGTTTCACCTGGGAGCTGTGGGGTTTAGTCCTTGAAAAAGTAAGTATGAACTGGTCCTTCAACAACAATTAGAAGCTTTGGTCTGGGATTGGAGGCCCCCCTTTAGACTAGTCCTCCTAGTGTCTAGGGAGCTTTGGTCACAAATCCCTCCCCATTTAGCCTAGACCCTATGGAAAGAATGCAATAATAAAATTTTTAGGGAGAAGTGCAGAACCCCTAAGGATGTCTTCCTGGACTTCTCCAAATTGCTTATGGAGAACATCAATCTGTGTAAGTTTAAAGTTGTGGAGAGCACTCTAGGAGGGCATGAGCAAAGGTTATTAAAACAATGGAACATTAGATCTGACTATTGTCAGGTCAACAACTCTAAAAAGATTGCTAGGGCCAAAACCAAATGGGCCTTACCTCAGAAAGGGTGGTTCAAGCTCAATTTCGATGGAGCTGTTAAGGGGAATCCAGGGGTGGCTAGTGGAGGAGGAATTATTAGGTCAGACACGGGGACCTTTGTGGCTACCTTTGCGAGTGGAATTCATCTAAAGAGCAACAATGAGTCAGAAGCACTTGCTATGATGTGGGGGATAAAGCTGGCCATCTCTCTAAGCATCAGGCTTCTTCATGTGGAAGGAGATTCTCATCTTATAGTTAATGTGGCCCTGGGTTCAACTCAAATTAGGTGGAACCTAATGGACATCATGGGAGATATAAAACTACTTCTAAATAGAATGGAGGACTTCAAGATCTCACATATATATAGAGAAGGAAATACTGTCGCAGATGCCTTGGCCAATGTGGGCAGTGGCAGAGAAGGATGGTGTTGCTAGAGGAGCATGTCTATCCTACCTAAAGAAGTTCATACCCTTATGCTGAAGGATGGTGATAGCCATAGGAACTAGGGAAGTTGGGTTTGTTGTCATTCTCTAGTGTTGGTTGGAGAGTGGCAAGACTGGTGTTTCTGTCTACGGCTGGTTTAAGGAAGGTTGCAATCTGATTTGTAGAAGTGGCAGGTCTAACATTTTGAATTTTTAAAATTGTATGCACGGGACTTTTCAAAACTATAGAGGTGGGAATGGTGATGTCTTGGATAGGCTGCAGTCTAGTCAGTGGAGTTGTAGTCCTAAGTGTGGGTATGAGGATTACATGGAACACTAGAGTACCCCATCACCTCTTGTCAGATGAATGGCCGGGATGACAGGTTGGTACATCATTAGATTTACTAGCATCGGGACTAGGAGCTATCTGGAGATTGGGTATAGCTGGCTAAAAAGGGCATCACACGGTCAGTTGGTTGGATTACAGAGGACTGATTGGATGGATTTTTAGATGGGCAATTATATTTGGTTAATGTCCATGACTAGTGACTTCTGTTTGCACATGAGGTGGCGGCCGAATTCTCTCCCCAAGGAGATCTTTTTAAGTGGAAAGGATGTGATGTATCTCCTCAATAATTACACCATAATTATTATCTTTTTTTCATGGCTTGCTCATTTTAATGGGCTTTCTCATTTTAACAGGCCACTTGCTAATAATTTAAGCTTCCTTAACAACTATAAGCTTTGCAACCTCTGTAACTTTCAAGCTATCATGATGGGCGGAGATATTGTCAAGATTGAACCTAATTCTACAAAGGAATTCAAACAAGACCATATAGTGTGGCATATCATCCATGAGGGGTAGGTGGTTCCTTTTCTGGAAGGGATGATTGGCCATGATGAGAATCTCTCACACCAGTTTGTGGAGTCTTGGGACGATGAAACCAAAGAAGTCAAGATTCATGGCATTGGCTTTCAAGTGTCTGAAGAAGTGATCATGTAGGCTATTGGGTTGCCATTTAGAGGGAAAAAGCACTCGATACATAGCAAGGTGGTTGACCCTGAACATATGGCCCTTTTCTTCAAAGAGGGGGAGGCACCTATGAAGTTGCACAGATGGTTTGAAAGAGATAAACTACTAGAGCCATGGGGGTAAATCTGCCTCATAATTATGAAATTCTTCATGCTGGAGGGAAGAATCAAGGTTTTTTACCACTACCACTTTGCTCTCCTTAACCATTTTAGGAATAAGCTAGAAATCAGTTTTCCTTTCTTTCTTTTTTCTTCTCTGGATAACTCTATCAATTCGGTTCGAGATATTAGAGCTATAAATGTTGGCCACCTGCTTGTTCCCATTCATCAAGGCCTCATCCTACGTCTTTACCATTTTCACCTCGCACTGTGTCCCCTGAAATAAATCAAACTCAAGCTGCTTGAGGACCCACAACTGAGTGTTTCTCCTAATTCTATAGGAAAGGTGAAGACCTGTGTGGGGACTCCTAAGATTTCCCTTAAAATCCCTAAGGGTGTAGGAGTGGGTGAATCAGTGTTGTATTATTTTTACAATTTTCCAAAATTGACAAAGTCGATTATCAAAATCAAATTATTTACTTGAACAATTAATCAACAAATGATTAATCACATAAATCATATTTGGTAAATGAAGCTATGGAAGACATCAAGACATGAGATTATGACATAAGAAAATTTTAGAGTGGAAAACCCTCTAGTGGTAGAAAAACCACTCAAAATACCTCACTGGCTTAAGTAAAAACCTCACTGGTTACAATGTTTAGAAGCACCAACTTCAAGGAGCACCAACCCCTAATTCACACTCAAATTAAAATCAAGAATTCAAAGGGTTTCTCTGTTTCAATACAAATCACTTCTTCTTTCACATGTGTCTCTCATATAACCATACTTCTCATCAACTCAAATCAATATGCATATTAGTCTCATTATCTTTGTTTGATCAATTCTCACCTAATTATTTCTGCATAACTATTCACATGATACACCGTGATTGTCTTCAAGGTTCAATCTGAAAATATGTTGCAACAAGGAGATTATCATTATGGTCCTAATAGCTCAATTTTCACTCTTTCAATAAACATTTGATAACCTTGTCATTCTCTGTATTTACCCCTGCAGAACATGATCTCAAAAATCATCTATATCTTTTCAAAGATATCTTTAATTCACACACACACTGTCAATGTACCTGTAACTTCATTATATACAAATTTGATGACCTTTCACATTCTCTAAAAACAAAATCATCTTCTACAATTTTGTCTGTATAAAAACATCATATATTTCTTCACTGCATCTATGAAGAATCTGCAAAGAAAAATAAAATCAATTTTCTCTTCATTCCCATGACCATTCATTTTCTTCTTCTCCATCCTGCAAGAAAAAATAAAATCAATATTTTTTCAAGGTCATTCTCTTTCCTCTATTTTTATGAATCATCTGCATAAGTCTTTTCACATTTGGAGCCTTCAATTTGCTTTCACAATAAAATCTTCCTTTTGCAAAAAAATCTTCAATAAATCCCATTCTCTCTATAATTTTATTTACTCATCTTTATGAGCATTAAAAAAAATCAATCCCACTCATATAATACTAAACCCCATTCAAAACTCTTCATATTCTTGTTCATATCTTCAATCTCTTCAAGAACCCTTCTCTGCAAATATCTTCAAAAATCAATCTCATCACCTTCCCAAAAAATATAATCTTCAATTGATTTAATCTGCAAAATATCTCTTAGACTTCTCAAGAAAAAATATATCTCTCAAAAAAAACTTCTTTTTAAAGCCTTCAAATAGTGGAATATAAAAATAGAAATAAATCTCTTAGAAATCAAGTCACCATAAATCATTCCTAAAAAAAACTCCACCATATAAAAACCAATAAAATCTTTATTTAAGTTTTTTTTTAAACTCCTCAAATATCTCTTCAAAATCCACAAGAAATAGTTTAAATAGAAAAATGATCTCCTTTTTTAAAAAAGGCTAAAAATAGTCTTAGAAATCTTTTATTGATTTCTCCCAAATTCGTGCCCAAATGTCCTTTTTGACTTTCAACACTTAAAGAATATAAAACTCACTTTTTAAAAAAATCATGGGCCGATAAAAAAGTTTAATGAATGTCATTTAAATTTGGCTTTTAGAGCACATAGAGTATAAAGAATGAAATTTCTAACTTCAAACACAAAGCTATTAAAAATAGCTTATTTGAACTCCACTTATTACGTCCTCCTCATTGAATATGATATTCGATGCCTTTTCAATAAAAAAACAAAGTCCCTCCTTAATTAAGACTCAAGCTCCATAGTTTAATGCAGATTTTTTTATGGGCTTAAATATATTTGATGTCTCTTTCATTCAAAGCCTTTTTGTAGTCGTGCTCCCTTAAACAAGCTCCACATACATTTGAAGACTTTTTCATATTTAACCTGTGTTAAGCTCCACATACATTTGAAGACTTTTTCATATTTAACCCGTGTTCTACAACTTAAGCATATTTGATGCTTTATTAAATGCTTATGACATCCGATGTCTTTCTCAAATCTTTTGATGCCACATGTAGATCAAGTAAAGTCCATGAGTAAATTATGTGTAGATTTCTGTCTATCTCTATAGATGTAAATTCACTGTATGCCTTCAAGCCACTGTCATTTAGAAGACCAAGCGACTATATACTATTTGCAACTATCTAAAACCATGATGCCACTAAATACATATGTCAAAACTGCAAAAGATCACTGTATGATTGAAATGAACACCAGAGCCAAACTATGAGCATCATCTAGAAACTTGAACTCATGTATGATCAACACAAACAAGTTAGCATCAATCATCACTTAACCAACTACTTTTTGACATCAATGACAATCTACTTTCATCAAAGGGTGACCCTCGTACTGAGGATACCCCTGTTCGAACCCCCGCCACCTGTAAGAAGAAACCCTAGCAAGGCGCCACTCAGGTGACTGGGAAAAGGCCGACTAAAAGAGATAGAATGGAGACTGAGGATAAAGGGACAGCTACTAAGAAAAAATCTTAGAAGGGTAAGGAGACTGTGACTACAATAAAGCCTGAGGATGAAGGGGCTGCTACTAAGAAAAAAGCTAAAAAGGGTAAGGAGGCTATGACTGTGGTGAAGCCTGTGAAAATCGTTGAGCTGGATTCTGGGATTAAGATTGTTGGTAGCGGGGAAGGTACAGAGGCTATTAACGTAAGGGTTCATCAGACTAGATGCATTGCTGGTAAACCTTCTATGTCTCCTCAAGGGGTGGAGATATCTGATGAGTTAGAGTTTGTAGAAGAAACTGTGGAGGAGGGAGGGGAAGAAACCCCCACTAAGATGGTGCATGAAGTTGAGGGGACTAGCCACTTCACCTCCATAAAACAATCCAGTTCTAAGGATGTGGGTGAAGCTGCTAGGGTGTCTGGGGGACATGACAACAAGGGAAGTTGCTCTCTATGTGTTAAGACTGCCGAGGACCTGAGACACCTCCAGGAGAAGATGGCAAGTATGCAGAAGAAGTGGAAGGTTATGGCTAAGTTTGTTGCTAAGGCCCTTCACAGGGCAGCATTGATCTTCATGGTTGTCAAGTATTTGGATGACAAGGTCAAGAAGGTGGGGCTTGATAGCCTGGGGGATTACAAAGATATGGTGGAATTCCTGGCTAAGTATGAGACGACTGACAGTCCCTAGTTTCTTGTTGTTTTTGATTAGGCGTTGTTGTCTATTGTTCATGAGTTGTTAATGTGTTGTTTCTGGCTTATTAATTATCTGTAGCCCATGGGGCCATTTTGTATAGGTTTCTAGATCCTCTTTTCCAATTGAACTAATAAAAAAAAACATCACTGAATATATTTTCCTTCTATTGTAACTCAATTACTGGAGCCTATGACCTGTCTATATTACAACTCTAATTTTTAGACAATATATTCAACAAGGTTGCCAGAAATTTAAAAACAACCATACCTTTTTTTCTCTCTTGCTTTAGCAATGATGTGTACAACACTTCGTTGTTCCTTTTTGATACATTAATTTTGTTAGGATTTTTCATTCCAGAAAAATCCACTTGGATGGTGCTCACCTCATAGTTAGAGTGTTGCATCCAATCCTCTGGTTTATCTTGAACTTTGGTCACAATAATCATGTAATCCATTTTTTTAGCTTCTGGGTCAAATGTAGTCAATGCCCTAGTTGTTGCAGGCTTTGAAGTTGCAGTAGTCTCTATCTCTAACTCTAGCATTTGCTTCTTGTGTCTTTTAGATATTTTTACTTTCTTTTCAAACTCAACTTTGTAATCAGAATTTGTGACACTTGATATAACTTTGAATGGCGAAGGAGTAGTTGTAGTGTTGGCAGCATCTCTAATTAATTGAGGTTGAAGATTAGCCATTCATTTCCTAGTCACACTAACGATATGAGGGGGGTACCTTCTGGAAACAATTGCTTTGATGTGGATGTGGAATCAAAACCTATCATAATATTTTGCTTCTTAGTCTTCACAAGGCCTTGTTCTTTAAGTTTTTCTATAGTATCATCTAATGTTATTGTTGGCCTCTTCTGAGTTTTTTGTTGTGGCTCTTGCTGACTACTACTACTATTACCTGTACCATCACCAGATTTGCCACCAATAGAACTATAATGTCCACCATCTCCTGTAGGAAAAGAATGAGAAATATGCAAATCAAAAGACCCTTGTGGTATTGTTAGTGATTGAATCTCACTTTGAGGATTTAAAACTGGAATAAAACTAATCTCCTGATTTGTATGTGTATGCCCTTTGGCTTGTTCATCACCTCCAATGCCAAGTCAAAGATCATTATGTTTTCTAGGGTATACCTCTGGTACCATCCAAATGCCTTGTCCTATGGGCACCAAACCACCACCTTCATAACCCAATTTTTGGGCAATTGATGCCCCTGTAGTATATGTTTCTCTTGTGGTCTCACTCATAAGAGGTTTGAATGCATAGGCACTAAGATCTGTGGGTTGGTCTTCATCATCATCATCAAATTTAGCATTAGTTTCTTCAGTGACAGTGGGATGCTCTATATCCCACAATTTGTTGAACCCTTCATCTTCTGAGATTTCTTCAAATTCTGCAGAAGCTTTTGGATCATGTAGACCCTTCATCATAGACCAAAAGGTACTAATTTTTTAGTGTGACCATTGTTCCTGTGTACAAGCATCTCTTAGAGTCTGTGGAATTTTTGTATACGTAGATTTTTTAGCAACTCTTCTATAGAAATTGTTGTATCTCTTGTTTGCCAATGCCACCTCTGCATCTCTCTATGTTTGTGGAATTGGATGTAATCCCATTATTTCTGATGACAATATTTCAAAATAAATACCTCTTTGAGTAACAGTTTCTTCCATGACTTTTCTAACCTCACCCCAAGAATTCTTGTTTCTCAACATTTCTAGCAGGGGTTTACTTTCATGTTGAATTCTAGTTGGAGCATTCTTATTGGCCACAAGTCTTGTTTTAATCATGTCACATGGGTCATACTTCCAGTGAGAGTCAACATCAAATTTAAAAAGTTGTAAAATTTCATGTGCCACAGTGAATTCTATTCTCTTGAATGTGAACCCTCCACATGAAAAAGGTAAGGAAGGAAATATGCTCTTCTTTTGTTGACTAACAAAGTACAGTTGATCTATACTCTCCATCTGCCATATGTATTCCAATGCAAAAACCCTCTCTATCACGTGTATTGTAAGTTTGTGGGGCTCTGCTCCTGATCCATAAAATCTTAGGACAATATAGTCCCCCATGAAGTACCAATCATCCAATTGTATTTCTTTTCCTAGTTGAATGCAATTTCTACAAGACTCGGGCAATCTAGGCGTTGGAGTATTTGTAATGGCTTGATACAATGGAGCCAAAAAGTAGTCCACAAAATGATTGTAGTTATTTTGATTATGATACATCTTTATCTTATGGGTCCAATCAAGTAGTCCATTTTTATCTTGCTGAATTTGAAGCTTGTTGTCCCGAAACATCCTAGCAAACTGCACTAGAAATAAATAGCACAAGTAGGTTGTGAACCTAAATGTCTTTCTATTGGAACTGGGAGTGGGAGCTTCACTTTGACTTCATTTAATCATTAAAAACTGATCATGCATGGATTCTGCAATGTGCTCAAGAAATATGTATTTAGCATGTGGATTGCATTGATGGATATTGTATACCATTTCAAGGAGGCTTGCATCCACTTGACTATTATTATCCAATCCAAGGCAAAACACTAGCATGGAAATAGTATCCTGAACCCATGATTTAAAAATATCAATTTTATAAGGAGGCTTAAGATTCTGATTGAGTAGGGCACCATCTAATGTTAGAGATTTGAGAATTTTTTTTTCATTTTCACTAACTGCTTCATAAGTACTAGCAAGTTTTTCTAGGTTTATGTGGACTTTTTCACATTCTTCAGTGGTAAAATCCAACAATTTTCCAAAATATTCTCCATTAATGGGAAACATTACTTCCTGGCTTTCTTTTATAACTATTGCTTTTCTATTTTCATCATAATTCTGGGCACATACCATGATAAATTCAGGGCAAGGGAAACATTAGGGAACATCAGACGTCCCAATCCAACCACCCATGGTGCAGTCAACCCATTAATTGGTATTGGGTTTTTGAGTCAAGTTGCACTTGAGATATCTTATTCTCCAATAAAAATCTAAATGCTCAGGTAAACCTTCCAAAGATTATAGGGTCATAAATATCATAGTATTCATCTTTAAAACCTAGTGTTTTAAGCAGTCTGGCGTAGTCTATTTTATCTCTTTCTTTGGTTTTCCTAATTTTTGGTCTGGTAGTGTTGGTAGACATGCTTGTAAACACTCAACCCTAAACCTCAGTCCCCAAGATTGAAAAAACTAAAGTCTCAAGGACAATAGTAAGAGCAATAGTAATAGGCTGGAAGTATTTTTGTATTTCACTTACCTAGAAAAGATGAATACAAAGACTGGCACTAAGTGACTCCATGGCATCACACAATCGATATTAATTTTTTTGGTGCACTACAATCTCCTTGAGTCCTTGACACTATTGATTCCAAATAGTATCAATTAAAATTGCTAAATGCTAAGTGCCAACTGTGAAGGAAAGTGAGTGAAATGTGTTACATTCTTTTATTAAAGTTATATATTTTATTTTATTCTCAAGGAAGTTAATTTTTTTAAAGTTATTATATTCTATTCTATTCTTCACTTTTAGTACAAGTTTGTAGTTGTAGTTGTACTAAGTACTCCCACTTCAAACAAAATTTAAGGATGGCCTACAAGTTTGCATCCTGAACTAATAATTTAATACAGCGCGTATGCCGAGCGGTGGAATTGAAAACTATTGTATAATCTCAATTGTTGATCTTTGTAAATCTAACAGCTCTTGATTGATTTCGGAGGTTTGAGTTTGTAAGTTTAGCACTTCATACTAGTCATACAAATACAAGGCATAGAGTATGCAGTCACAAGTCATAGAGTACACAATCACTAGTCATACAGATACAAGTCCTAGAATACACAATCACTAGTCATAAATACAAGTCATAGAGTATACACTTAAATACAAATAAAATCATAGAGTATACACTCAAATACAATCATAGAGTATACACTTAAATTACAAGGCATAGAGTTATACACTCAAATACAATCATAGAGTATACACTCAAATTACAAGGCATAGAGTTATACACTTGAATACAATTGCAAATTCATAGAGCATACAAAGTCAGAGTATACAAATATAAAGTCATAGAGTATACATTTGCATACAAATACACTCAATGAAGTATACATATAAGACATACATATGAATGTCTAAGTAGCATGCGTACGAACACATATGGAGCTTGAAGTATACATGCTGAGAATATATATTAGATATGAGAAACACACATTCATCAACATGAGCAAGCATATCAATAGGAAGCATACTAGTATGAAGCAATACACAAAAATACATGAGATTACACAGATAAGAAGCGTAAATACACACAAGAATACGCATAAACACACACAGATAGGAAGAATGAAGTAAAATACATGAACACACACAAGAATATACGTAAATACACATACAGGAAGCATACAAGTAAGGTTAAAGCATGAAGTAATACCCATAGAAGCATGATACATATAAATAGGTGTAAAGCATGGAGTATACAGATGAAGCATAAATACATGGAGCATACCCACGCATGCAGATACGAGTTATAGAGTATATACTCAAATACATAAGTCACAAGGTAATGAATACACATAATTTGCATTAATACATATAAGTATACTATCGAACAATTGGAAAGGGGATTTGGTGCATCCCATACTACACTATGGACTCATCCACCATTCCAAGGTCACCAAGTTTACTCATGAACACATGTAATACTACAGTATACACAATATGTAAACTACATCATATCCATAATGCATAGTGGAGGTTTAATCATACTAGGACTTGGATGAGAAACATGATAGGTCTGCCCAAATCTATCCATGCTAAGCCCAAGAGCAGATATACCATCCCTCTTGGCCCCAAGTCGTAGACACGCGGCTATCCTTCATGGGGTGGCATACTTAGTGGATAAACTTGTACCTGCTTTCCCCATCCATGTTGCTTAATCCATACCTCTTATGATTGAAACTCCTTCAACAACCAATCCATGTGGGGATTGGAGAAATGCTACAATAGGAGGCCCAAAGATTTTATTTTCTAAGCCCAAGGGAAGTCACTCACCCCCTTGGCTCCAAGTGGCCAGCTTGGAGTGGCGTACTTAGAAATAAATCTAGTATCTGCTCACCCTACTAGTATTTCTCCCACTCTTCCTCATGATTGCTTGATGAGAATTACAAATCCTAAATATATCCAAATTCATAGAGATTATACATTAATAGAATAATTAATAATGGGTTCAATACATGTATTAACAGTCACGAAGAATACACGTCATATACACAAAATATTCACATGGTCGCATAAGTTACAAATATACACACAGGATGGCAGGATGACTACTCTGATACCACTTGTAATGTCCCCTTCTAACAAGCCAAAAAATTTGCAACCTTGCAAACAATTTCAACTTGTAAAAGAGCACATTAGTATTCAATTCCCTTTAATACTTGACCATAACCATATGTAACTACTTCAACTAATCATAATTATATGCATTTCATCTTTTCACAAGTCCATTTTCCATATTTCATGATCTACCTTGGGAGAGATAATCTTAGGCCTACTATTAATCAAACCTTCCACCCTATGAGAGAAGATTTGTTAGGAGGCAGTGTCATACCAACTATCATGGGTCCCATTTATTTCTTTCCTTTGACTCTTGAATCAAAGGCCCATCATTATTCCTTTGATTCTTAATTTAAAGGCCCATCATTATTCCTTCGATACTTAGATCAAAGGCCCATCATTATTTTCTCCTTTGACTCGGAGGTGATAACTCACCATCTCAAGTCAAAGGCCTATTCATTTGCCTTGGAGGGTGATTTCTCACCACCTCGAGCCATACCCATTATTTGGTCCATTGTTATCCTAACTATCAATCTCACTTCCATAGTGTTGGGTGGATTAACTATGAGGCCTACTTCTCATCCTAACCTTTAGATTTATAGTCATATATCATATCTTGCAAGAGATTATTCTTTATTATCTCATTGATTGCCATTCTTTGGTATTGTACACATTTCATCATTCTAATGAGGATTCTTATAGCACATATTATATACATAAACATTCTTAATATTTCATTCTATGATAGTAATTCATTTTATGATGCCATTTCATTCAATCATAAGTATTCTTATAGGATCATGACAAATGCTATTCTATGTCATCCATGCTTATAGTATTTTCATTCATCTTTCTATATATATATATTCTTGGCATATCTTTGTGTTAGAGATTATATCATCACACAGTCTTATTCATTCTTTTGTTATGACTATGACATATTAACTTTATGATAGATAGCATACCTAATGGATCAATCCTCTATATTTATTCTTACTTCTTTCCAACTTGCATATTTATACTTATATATCTCTTGGTGTCCTGTTCACTGATATGAAATCACTGATGATGTTTTAAAGACTGTATTTAGAAGATGAGATGAGAGATTAGAACCATGTGTCATTCTTCCTTAGACTATGTTGCTCTGTGATGGCTGAGATTGTTGCTGATATTCCTCGGTGATGCTATGGACTGATGATATGATTCCATGATACCATTTAATTGTTGCTGATATTTATATGTATACTACCCACACTAATCTATGTTTGATATCATTCAATGGTGAGATTCCTCCTTTCTTATTTATTGATTATATCTTTCCTTGTTGCAGATTTTAGATACTTTTAACTGTCCATCTATTTTCCACACTATTTAATCTAATTTAATATTTTCTCCTACTTTGGAGAAGGGGTGTAAGTGCATATGGAGAGTTATATTTTTTTGTTAACATTTCTTAATCTCCATATCTACCTTTTGAACCTCAATCGCTTCCTTAATTCATTGCCTTGTATTATCTCCTCTTTTATTAACACAATTCACTTCTTATCCACTAGGCGCTGCCTTATTATTTTTTATCATTAATTGATGCCTTGAAACACTACTTTAATTGTAGGATCACAGTCCTTATATATATTCATTGACTTCTTAATAGTTAATGATTGTTGTCTTATATCCTACGTAAGACTTGTCTTATTAAAATGTTGACTGCCACTTATTATCTCCTAGTTTCTTATACTTAGATTTCTTTAATTAGGAACTTTTGGTATTATAAGGATTGCTACCATTCGTAGCCATAAATGATTAGGAATACTTATATTTACATTATAGTAATATTTAAATTATTAACATTTATATTAATATTTATATTTGTTTATTATATATATATATATATATATATATATTTGTGTATTATAAGAATATCATATATATAATCTCACACACACACACACACACACACACACACACACATATATATATATATTATGAATTATATATTATAATTAATAATACTCAAATTGATAATACAATAAACATATTGTATTTTAATTATATATAATATTATTATGTACATATTAATAATACTAAATATGTTTATTAAATGTATTATCATATACATGATTATCATTCAAATCGACGATGACAAACATCACATTTGATGGAAGTGATTTAAATATTAATTTTAATAATGCTTTAATATGGGGACATGACACAACTACAACCATCCATCGAAGCATTCATCGAATAGTGAAACATGTCGCTAAGTCTGTGTTGACCCCGATCGAGTTATTAAAATTAGTTTTGACCACCAATAAAGCAACTTCCCTATATCGGATGTAAAGCTCACGAAGTGTCATCAGTTCTAGAAATGGTTTTGAAAACCTCTTAAGATGCTGATGAAGAAAAACTTCTATTGACCGGTGATACATATAACTTATGGATCATTACCAACTAGCCAATGAAGTGAAAAGAAAGCTAAAAAAAATATAGTTACAACTTCCCAAGATTTACGACATGTGATTATTAATGCCCAAAGAAAACCATTAAACAAATTGAATAAGTTATGAGGACATTGAAATGCCATGGTAGAAGCATATGCAAAATGTGAGCGCATAGAAATGACTTATGAACATTTAACCAGTTTGCTTCAAAGTAATGTGGTCTCATGAACTACAAATATTGCAAGATATGCACATAAATTTTTATTGAAAAAGTCATAGAAAGCTCCAAGCAAATGTATCTCTATGACCTTTGCCAGCATTTGCCCAGCCCGTGCTAGAATGGAGCCTTCAAACAAAGGTATCGACATCAATAAAACCATATATGAAGGAGATTTTTTGGTGCAGATTCTTTGGTAAACATATATGCAAAATGTGGAACTATAGACAAGGTCCATTAACTGTTTGATAGAATGCCTGAAAGAATATAATACACATGCAATAGAGCTCAATGACTACATGATACGCATAAAGTATGGTTTGTTGAAAAAGTCATAGAAACTTTTGCAGATATAAAGAAGATTCCAAAGTCTTCACCTGCATCCTCCTTCCATGCTCAGAATGTCTCTCAAATACTTGATAGAATAGGAATTGTTTTATCAAATATTATAGTTGCAAGTGCTCTGGTAGATGTCACTACATAATGTAAAACCATAAAACAACATCCTTGAATCATTTTATACAATGTGTCAAAAAGATGTAATCTCTCACATAGCAATCGCTCTAGTAGACTTGTTTGAAGAATGATAAAGCATAGATGAAGTACATGAATTGTTTGACAAATACCGCAAAGGCACGTAGCCTCACAAGCCACAATGATTGCAGGAATTTGTAAAACAGATTTTGTTGAAAAGACTTTAGAAACTTTAAAGCAGTTGAAACTTTCTAGTGTAATTGGGAGCTTTTAAATTGGATATGAACGTCCATCAAATCATAATGGAAGGTTGATTTTTATCAGATATTATAGTTTGAAATGCTCTGGGAGACATACATGCAAAATGTAAATGCACAGACAACCTTCGACAACAGTTTAAAAGAATGCCTCAAATGAATGTCATCTCATAAAATGCAATGACCACGGGTTATGCATAAAATGGTTTTTGTTGAAAAAGGACTTAGAAACTTTCTAGCATTTATGTAATTTGTAGATGCAAAACCAAACTCCATGGTCGCTGCCAGCCAATCTTTTTCTAGCCCATGTCAAAATAGGACCTTTTCAAGCAAGGTATCAATATTCAATAAAGCATAATCAATAGTAGATTCTTGCCAGATATAGTAGTTGTGAATGCTCAGGCAGAAAAGAGTGTCTTTCCAGGTGGCTAGTATTGCCAATCCTAGTCAGTGTCTCGAAGGTTGACAAATCTTGAAAAGACCTAGAAGCAATCTATTCAAACAAGACAAAAAGCTTTATGCAAACACAAGTTGTGGGTATAAAATTGGTCAAGAAGATAATAGGTAGAACTTGTAAAAGCACCATCATGAAATACAAACCTCAAGACTACAAGTATGCTCCCATGATCGACACCATGCTTCAGGAGGTATTCGACACTAAAATGGGCCATATTGATCTGCAGGAAATTAGGAAGTCATTGACAGAAGGAGAATGATCAAAATTGTCCCGAAGGATTGCAGAGAGTGGCCTAGTCAATGCATCCTATTTTCCCACCACTATCCAGTGTCTGGAGCTAGTAATTGAATGTGCAAAGAGGTACAATCTTGAAACCAGAGAGATTAGATCCATTGATGCACACCTAATGGCCAAGTTTGATGGGATTTCTATCACCATCACTCTCTGATTACTATACAAAGAGAAATTCATCTGTCAATAAACAAAAGGCCTACAAATACTTCAGTGATAATAGGAGCAAATGCTTGAACAATTTGGCTAAGGAATGGATGGAAAAACCAAGAGGTGGACAGTCTCAACTTCCTAAGACACTGCACTGTTATCTTTTTATCAAAGAGATCTTCTATCTGATTGCCCTTCTTCACAGGTTGACAGGCCGCCCTGACTCAACCGAGTTTGAAATGTGGATGTATCTCTTCATCATTGTCATATCGGCAAGAAAATAATTTATTGATTGGGGCCGCCTTATCAGTGACTACATACATGACCAGATAATCCACTTCAAGACCATTCAATGATTCCACATGTCATCCTACTTGGTTTATACAATTGCTAATTTGAGATCATGGCCAGGTTTAAGTACCACTGGTGTTCTGAATCAAGAGACACACGTTTATGACTACTACAAGTAACTGCAATTAGAGCAAAGTTTTGTATGTTTTAGACGAGTGAATGATTCTTTCACAATGCTAGCAGTAAGGCTACTTCAAGGGAATACGGCTATCAGGATATCAAAAGAGGTTGCACTATTGATAAAGAAATATGGTAGTTATTTCATTCAATTTCCAAGATTCACCTACCTTCGAGTAGGAGGATTTGATGGCTATCCTTCTAAGTTGCCAAGATATGTGGACGATAAGCTTGTCCTGATCGAGATTTGTAGACAGCTGGTGTTAGTTCAAAAGAAATGCAAAGATAGGAAGAACAAAGGAGTTGCCTTCCCTATTTGCCTCCGTTATTACAGATGCGAGTCTAGCTCAAGGGTAGAAAATATGGAAAAGGCCCTAGTTATGATCAACTTGCATACATATCAGATGAGGTTCCCATTTGATAGCAAAGATTATGTCAAGGACAATTTGAAGCTTGGTCCTGGGTATCTTCATATCCCCAATCTTGAAGATTTTTTGGAAGATTGTGAAGATGAATTTGAAGTAAAAAAAGAGATTGGACGAGATTCACCCTGAATCAAATTTGTGATTTCAAGTTGGAATGGATTATTGAAGGTATTGAAGATGATGAATCAGATCTAGTTGATCCCTTCTATTTTAAAGAAATCCAAGCTCAACCTCTTCCTACTATTAATTAGGTAGATCTAGAGGTTAGAGATGTTAGAGAAAGAACTAGTTTTGTGATCAAGAAGTCAGAAGCTTGGATCAGAAAGAAGATAGCTCAAATGACTGCTACAAAACTAACAAGTAGAAAGGAGACATCAAGAAGAAGAAGTGACCACCAAGATAGTTCTACTTCATCAATTCCTTCTCATACACTAGTTATGGATATTCTTCCTCATCAAAATACTTAAGGAAGCGGTGGAGATGAAGATCCCCCAAGAAGAAATAATCTCCAAAACACATGCGAAGATGAACCCAAACAAAGAAGAAGAAATCAAGATCAAGGGATAAAGAAGTAGGCTCTACTTCAAGAGAAGAGAAAGAACAAGAGTCATTAGAAGTCCTAGATGATTCAAGGTTTGATGACGGCATACCAACTATGTCACCTTCAATTCTCATTGAATCCCCTCATCATGAAGTACAACATCCTACTTCAATTATGGAACCTTCTTCCTCAAAGGATCCAGTATGTCAAACAAAACAAGTTGAAGAGAAGGAAACCTCACCAGTACCTGAACAACAAAGTCTCCAGCAAAGTAATGTACCTGAGCTCTCAGAAAACCTTTCCCTCCCATGGTTGGAACAAAGTTTGTTGAAGAAAAGAAAGGTAGAAGAGTTAGTGGTTCCTGAATTCAACACAGTAACTGATCTTTTCAGGAGATCTGAGAAGCCGAAAAAGTTCAAGGTGGCTTCAAGAATAAAGACCAATTCGAATTCAAGAAATATGTGCCTTGAGATAGCTTGGCCCATCTGTGAGAAAAATGTAAATGAAGCTACTCTTGCAAATTTTGTTATGACAAGGATCAATATGGGTCCATCCACTCATGAGGCTGACATACAAAACTTTAATGTGGTAGCCACAAAGCTACTGGAAAGGACTGAAAAGGAGAAGTAGTCAAAGGATCAGCTGAAGCAACAAGTGCAGAATTTGTTTTCCTACTTGAAGTCCATAGTTGAGATTTCTACCATGCCACTCAATGTTGATCACCAATCAATCATCTTGGGCCAAGAAGGAGAGATTGAAAGAAGTACTATTGATAACCTCCAGAAATATCAAGTTTATGGGAAAACCACTGAGAGTTGGGTGAACAAAGTCAAGTCCATTGCATTTGATTTCTTTGTTAAGGAAAAAGTTGTTCATGATGAGGCCTTAATAAAAAAGGAGGCCATTGAAAAAGACTTGAAAAGTGTCAGGAAAGAAGAAGCAGCTTGGAAGGATATCATGAAGGATTTCACAAGGATGATGGAGATTGATGTCAACATCCTCATAGCAGAGAAGATCCTACCTGGTATAGAGGAAAACTACTAAGAAATTTGGGTGGAAAGCATTTGTTGGAAATTGGTAATCATTGACCAAGTTTCAACAGAGCAAGAAAAACTTATACATGCTTGTGATCAAGTATGTGTAAAACTCTAGGATCGGCTCACCACCATCCTCCCAAGTGCATCATTGATGGAAGATTCACAAGTAATTCAAAATAATTTTCAAAACATGGTTGATCAACAACTTTTCAACAGAGAAGTCTTCGATGATAATGCAATGGACAAATTGATTGATATCTATACTTCTTTGAAGATTTATGTTTCCCAAATACTGAGTATGGTGTCAAAGTTGAGCAACATCTACAAGAACCTAAAGACCTAGAAGATGAGGATAGCTAACATCCTAATTCCTAAGGGAAAATATGTTACTCTAACTATCAAACTTTTCAGAATGTTCAAAGAAAAAGGATCCGATCAATAGAATCAGTCTCCAGAATCAGCAACTCCATCACCAGCACCTTCGACAAGCATGGAATAAATGCATTATTACATATTGTATGGTTCTCATTTTTTATGTAGTCATGATTTTGGCTTGTTTTGTAAATAATTTTCATGATTGAGTTTCTCTTGTTCAAGTCTAGTTTTCTATCTTTAATTGTAAAGTTAGGATCATCCTAACTCTTTCTTACAAAGCAGTTATTTAAAGTGCCTAAGTTAGGTGGTTACTCTAAGTGACTATCTTCACAAAAGAAAGTTAGTTATTCGAAGTTAGTGAACTTATGAAGGTAGTTATACCAAGTAGTTACAAAAAGTGGCTATGGTAGTTACCTTAAGTGGTTACTAACCTCACCTATAAATACAACATTATAATTCAATCAAAAGGGGGTTCCACTTTTTCAAAAGGCATTGTGTAAAGGACTCGAATAGTATTATTCAAGCAAAAAAGCAAGAAAGCAATAAAGAAACATTTTGGATGTGTGTTCAATTTGATTTCACTTGTTGTTGATATTCGTATGTTTAATCAATGATAACCATTTGCTTTCCTTTAAATGTTGCATGTGGAAAAGATTATCATGTTAAGTTTTGGTATCTCAACTTGAATGTGTGGAGCTTGAATCAATAAGATTACTTCTTATTTCTTTATTAGTTTTCGTTATTTAATTTGTTCTTAAAAACTCTAGAAAATACATATACCCCTATCATACGAGGGAGCTGCCCCTCTCAAACACAGAGAGGAATCGACATAGTCCTATGATTCTTCAACTATTGTAAGTAGGTTGTTACTGATCCAAGGGTGAAACAGAGTTATTCATGAAGGTTATTTAAAAGCAACAAATCTTTTTACCAATAGTTTGAAGCTCCCTTTATATGAAGTTGGGCCCACTTTGATGATATAATATAGGTTAGATATATTATATAATAATTATAATTAATATTATATTAAAGATTATAATATAGCTTAGATATATTATTATAATATATTATATAATAATTAGAATTTTTTTGATAAAGTATACCTTGGTTTGGGACTAGGGACCCTTCAAAATAAGGGTTGAACCCACAGAGTTTTGATCAATAGTATCAAAACAAACAAGTACCTTCTATATAGTGGCAAATTACAGCAACCCTGCCCTAAGAACAGTTTCATAACAGATTACTGACACCAAAAAAACTAGACATATAACAATTGACTTAGCTTATTTGCCATCCAGAATCACCACTCCTTCCTCGTCATAGGCACAGGTGTACAAGGCACACTCACGAGCTGGCACAACAACATCTAATTTCCCAGCTATCTCCTTAGCCATCTTCCACATGTGCAAGACTCCCAACAAAATATCATGCAGATGCCCCATCACAGATTCATGAAACTCTATAGATTGACCCACATTCTTATCATATCCTCATGGGTGAGGATTGAAGCTGCTGCAATAGAAAGAAGAGTAGCTACTGCCACAGACTGGGCTACACCAAACACATTCCACTACCCTCTAGAAGTCATGGGATCC
The DNA here is from genome assembly GCA_027924645.1 of Cunninghamia lanceolata. NCBI lineage: Eukaryota > Viridiplantae > Streptophyta > Pinopsida > Cupressales > Cupressaceae > Cunninghamia > Cunninghamia lanceolata. The sequence goes on along the minus strand of BSBN01000143.1, from coordinate 953,988 downwards.
AACAACAGATTGGCCATTACCTCTCTTACATTAACCCCTTCCTTCCTATCAACCTCTTATACAACTTTCAGCAAATGAACTAGCCACTCCTTAAGGATAGGATTCTTAATTTCCTTATCCAAGGCCTTCATGAAGTAGTCAAAAACCTCCTCCGCTAGGAAATTTTTCATCCTCTTCCTAGGAGTATCCTTCTAATTCATCCTTCCACCTAGACTGCAACTCGAACCCGCTCTAGGGATTTGCCTTCTCCAGGGAACACTAAAAGGATGCTTGCCTTTGACATCTTCACCTTCTCCACACTCCATAATACCAACCCTTGAAGACAATTGTAGAGCTTAAAATGGAGAAAGTTAGAGAGAAAAGAGAGGAAAGGCCTCATAAAAGAGGCAAATGTCATCCACTCTACTCATGCCACCTCATTACTGCTATTTACAACTACGACTGACATGAGTCCCTTTAGATACTTGAGCCTTGAAGGCCTTGCAATCTCATCATGACTCTGGGTTAATGTGCCACCCCATTATTGGGGGTATGGGCCTTGATATCCTCTTATAAAATGGCCAACAGTTCTCAGGGCACCACCTCACTCCATTCCCAACCTAAAAGAGATCCTCTAGATGCTAACTCAATGTCATAATTTGCCACCCAATCAGTAGCCTTGTTGCCTCACCTCTTGATATGAGAGATAGAGAAACTGCTGAAAGTGTTTGTCAGCATGAGAATCTTTTTTATAACTTGCTTGAGGTGCCAGTTCCTTGTCTGACCTCCCTTAACCAGGTCCACAACAATCCTAGAGTCCCCTTGACCCAAAGTTATTCCCAACCCATCTACCTTGCCACTTCCAAACCTTTCCAAAGAGCTCTGGCCTCCGCTAAATTATTTGAGTCAATGTCTGCATCCATAGCATAGAAACCCATAGGTTGGCCTCTGTGGTCCCTAAATATCCCCCCTCCTCCTGCCTTACCAGGTTTACCCCTTATAGCTCCATCAAAATTTAATTTCACCCAACCCACCTCACGTGGATCCCACTTAACCTCCTTTATGACCTGAACCGAGCCACCTTGATTTGTGATCCCCAACCATTTGTATCGAGGCCAAGCATCTGCTCACCAAGTCTCCTCAGGCCTAATAGTCCATTCTTCCTTATGAAGTGAAACCCCTATCTTTCCCACTGCAGCCTCAACCCCATCCCAAACTTGATCAAGGGATCTTTCCTTATCAAGAAACAACCTTCTATTTCATTCCAACCAAATATTCCAGACCAAGAGAGCTAGGAGAATCTCCCAAATGAGCTTAAGCTAGGGATTTTGCATTTTCTTCTCCATTCCTCAAGCACCTCTACCACATTCTTAAGCATGACCCAATTATACTCCCATCTAAGGAAGAAATGACTCCATAGCAACCAGGCAAAGTCACAGTGAAGAAATAAATGAGCATTGTTTTCCTGATCCTATTTACACATCACACATCAGGAAGGGCCCTATTTACGAAGCTTTGTTAATCTATCCCAAGTCAATGCCCTCCCCTTACAAGTGATCTAGAGAAAGGCATTGGCTTTTTGAAGGCCTCGGTGATTCCAAATTTTTGCCGCAAAACTACACTGAGCCCCTAAATTTTTATTGAAAACTTGCTCATAGACATCACTAACCGTCGCTCTGCCTTCAGCATTGCCACCTCACACAATCATGTCATCTTCATCCACCAAAGGGATTTTATTCAATCTAACTCTAAGATCCTTCCAAATAGAATCCAAATCATCATCACAATTCACCCGTGAAATCCATTTCCTAACTCCATCCCTCTATTGTAAATAATTTTGAATGTTAGGCCCTATTCTTGCTTCCAACTATACTCCCAAAATTTTGAAACATTCTGAGTCCAACAAGGGTTTATCCAGCAGCCAAGGATCCCTCCAAAACCTTATCTTATCACTTGATCCAATTCTCCACACTAAACCAAGTCTCAACAAATCAATGCAAGAATGTAGAAAATTCTAGACACTAGTACCTTTGGGAAGGGAGATACTTTGCTTGAAAAGGTTGTCAATGTCATTCTGGAGATACTTAGCCTGAATAAACTTTCCCTTTTTCTTCATAAATCCTCTAGACTAACTTTGCCCCAAGAGCTTTGTTAATTGATTTGAGATTTCTGAGCCCCAATCCCCCAAATTTTTTTGGTTGACACACCTCCTCCCACTTAACCAAGTTGTATTTGGAGTCATTTCCCCCCCTCCAAAGGAACGTCCTCTGAGCTTTCTCAAGGGACTGAGCCACCTTTCTTGGGATTTGAAAAACTAACATAGTGTATATTGGAATAGTTGCTAATGAGGCTTTGATCAGGATGATTCTACCAGCCAGAGATAACCACTTCCCTTTCCAAGATGCCAACTTACTTTGCATACTATCGACTACCTTTCTCCATTCCTGATCAGAAGCTCTTTTTTCCACCAAAGGCATACCCAAATAACTGCTTGGCAAGGAGCTAGCCTCGAAACCCAAAATATGTTGAACATCCAAAGCTTCCGAACAAAACTCCTTAAGAAAAAAGATTCTAGATTTGCCTATATTTACCATCTGTCCCGAGGCCAACTCATAGTTAAGAACTTTCTTTATCTCCTTTGCTTCTTGAGTAGTAGCTTCTCCAAATAGTAGAGTATCATCTATGAACTATAGATGCATGATATTGGGGAAACCACCAGAGACCTGCAATCCTTTGATCTTATTCGCCCTCGACGCCACCTTAATTGCATGACCTAATGCCTCCACAACTATCAAGAAAAGAAAGGGGGAAAGGGGGTACCCTTGTCTAAGCCCCCTTTTTGCTAGAAAGAAACCCATTGCCACACCATTGATCAATACTGCATATGATACTAAGGATATGTAGCCAAAGGTCCATTCACACCATTTTTCACAAAAGCCCATCCTTTTCATTACCTCCATTAGAAAGGCCCAAGATACTCAGTCATATGCTTTATTCATATCAAGGTTCAGAATCATCCCTTCCTTAACCCTCTCCTTGATTGAGTGAATCGTTTCATGGGCCAACATGACACCATCTAAAATATACATGTTCTTCAGAAAACAACTATGATCATCCCCTATCACCTCTTCCAGACATCTTTTTAATCTGGTAGCCATGGCTTTGGTTACTATTTTATAAATAGCATTACATAAGGCAATCGGGCGAAATTCATCAAAGTATTTTGGATTTCTTACTTTAGGAATGAGAGTAAGATAAGTCAAGTTCCAAACCTTCATCATAGATCTTCTACTCCTGCACTCCTCTACTGCCAGCCAAACTTCATTGCCCATGACATTCCAAAATTTTTGAAATAAACCTGCCTGGACCCCGTCTAGGTCTAGAGCCTTAAGCGAACCCAAAGAGAAAGTTACTTTCTGAATCTCCTCTTTAGAGAAAGGAGCCATTAAGCTAGTGTTTTTACTATCATCCATCAATTTTGGGAAGCTTCTCAAAAATTATGACTGAGCATCAACATCTCTACCTCCTGACACCCCTAAAAGCTCCCTGAAATATCTAATCCCATCCTCTCTAATGGCCTCAATATCATCCAGAGAAGAACCACCTGGGGGTTGAACATTCGGGATTGTAATAGCATTCCTCCTAATGTTGGTAGATATGTGGAAAATTTTTGTGTTTCTATCCCCTTCTCTTAACCATTTGACTCTAGATTTTTTAAGCCAAAAAATCCCCTGCATCTTGAGAAGGCGATTATGCTCCTCCAACAGTCTCCTCTCCCTTTCCATGAAATCCTCTGACATTCTAAATTCTGCTAATTCTTTTTCAACTAGAGCAATATCCTCTTCCACCTTAGCCTTAGCAGCAAATAAATTGCCCATAACCTGCATGTTCCAGTCTCTTGCAGCTTTCTTGGTTTCTTCCAACTTCTTGAGTAAAGAAAATCTATGATTGCCTTTGACTCCTCTCCCCCACCATCCTGCCAGCTCTTTTAGAAAATATGGTTGTTCATACCAGAAAGCTTCCATTTTGAAAGGCATTCTTCTAGGTTTTTTCCCATAGGACCAATGAAGACTAATTGGCCAATGATCCGAGCCTCCAAAATCACACTTCAGAAACCAATTGAATTGGAGATAGGAGCTAGTATGAGTTTACCAAAAATCTATCTATCCTACATAAAATACTGTCCTCTCCCACACGCCTATTGGACCATGTAAACCACCCCTTTCTTGGGGCCAAATCAACTAGAGAAAGCTCTTCACACAATTTTCTGAACCCCGCCAAACCAAGGCTAGCCAAAGCCCTACCCCCTTTCTTCTCTTCAGGATTTAGGGTAGCATTGAAGTCCCCTCCAGCAATCCATATTTCTTCTGAAAAAGCCTTCCTGAAATCCACTAACTCCTTCCAACATAACAATCTATCTTTTTCCAAATTAGGACTATGAACATTAGAAATTACAAAACTACCCTCACCTTGTGAAGACCTCAACCTGACTGACAACACCGTCTCCAAACTGAGGAGAAGATCTCCTACCAAATTGAGCTTTTTCCAAATAATAGCTAAACCACCAATCATCCTTGTCACCCCCACTGCACAACCTTCTCCAACCCTCCACAACCCGCTGAAGAGTTTGTTCATGGACTCCAAGTCTAATTTGGTTTCTTGCAGTAGACAAATATCAGGGGACTCAACTTCAATAAGTCTCTTCACCAAGTGGCACTTCTCTGGGCTATTAAGGCCTTGAACATTCTAGCTCACGACCTTCATTTACACCCCTTCTCATGGAGGTGCTCGCCTCCCTGATTAACAAACATATGAAGGGTGTCCTAGGTACCTTTGTCGATATCCACCATAGTGTTGTGCTTGGCCTTGCTAGCATCCATCTTCCTTCCCATTACTACTAGACCCCTAGCATCCAGCACCAGAGAAAATTTCCCTTTCTTTCTTCTCCTGGTCATAATTCTCCACTCATCTTCCTTATTTCCCTCCTCTTCGAGGGTCTCCTTTGATTGCTTACTTCTTCTTAAGGGGGATTTTGGAGCCTCCAAGGTTGGGGCCTTTATCTCCTTATGCGAGGAGGAACATTGTTTGACTTCTTTGCCACAAGCTAAGTTGTTTAAAGGGCTGAGAGGCTCCCTTGTGCTATGATCTTCTGATCTCTTAAAGATTTGGCCCAGATTTTCAAGCTACTTAATGACCAACTCCAAATTCTCCTGGGCCCCATCTTGCTGCAATGGCTCTCCTTCCTTGATCTTGGACTTCAGTTTACTTTTGGATGGCTTCTCATCATTAATAGAGTGGGTAGGTCTTCGAACATCTTACTCTTTATCAAATCTCCAGCTGATTTGAGAAGCGCAATTCCTCACTATATGCCCGACCTTCCTACAATTGAAACAACGTATGGGCAGACACTCATAATCTAGTTCTTAAATCCAAACCCCTATTGTAGAGGGCAACCTAATGGCATGATGGAGGGGTTTTCTCAAATCAATTTTGACATAAATTCTAGCGTAACTGGCTAGTCTGCCCTTCTGAGAAGCCTCCAAACTGAAAATGAATTGGCCCAAAGAACCTCCGATGAGCTTGAATATTTCTTCGGTCCAAAGCTCTTGTGGCAATTTGTACATTCTAATCCAGATCAGAGCATCTTTTATCATTTCTTGATGAAGATCAAAACCTAGAGTCCAAGCCCTAATATAAAGCCTCGCATTGCCCATAAACCAAGGGCCTCCCTTCAGAATGTTGTCCCTTTCAAATTCTGAGTCAAAAACCATCTGAATAAAACCTAGCGCTAGAAAACTAATCTCTCGTTTCAACCCTAGCCACTTGTGTTCTATCCATTCCTTAATGCATTTCATAGAAGGCCAAATACTAATGAATTTTTCTATCACCGCTTGTTTCTTGATCTTTTCTACCTTAGAATTGAGAAAATCTTCTGGGATATTGATGTCCGAGATCTCCTCTAAAATCAGAATGTTGACATTGCCAACCGCCAATTGCATTTTCCCTTTGCTCCCTTTTTCCAAATCCTCTATAGCTTTGAGCAATAATCTCTCAACCTTCACACCATCTTCAAGCCAAATCACTTCCTTAGTCAATAACTCCTTCTGCGTATCCTTTCTTTTGCCTCACATGACCTGCTCTACTCCTTCTTTGCTTCCATTCTGCTCTGCTTCTTCCTCTCTTCAATTCTACTCTGCTTCTTCCTCTCTTCACTCCATTTCTCTTATTTTTATGTTATAATAATTAGAATTATATATTATATTATATATATAATAATTATTCATCTGTTGATCTTTGTAAATCTAATGTCTCTAGATTGATTCCGGAGGTATGAGTTTGTAAGTCTAGCGCTCTGGACATTTCATTTTGAAATTCAACTATAGTTGTCCAACAATATATTGGATAATTATTAGATATATAATTATATATATATATATATTATACAATTATATTAGAATATTATTATAATATATTATATAATATATAATATCGACAATGGTGTATTAAGGTGCTCAACTAATAACGATATAACGGTCCAACACACAGCGTGGCTTTAAACTGTTTGTCCTTTGTTCAAGGTTGTGATATGGCCCTAACATGTGATATTCAAAAGATCAAGGTCTGATCTTGATCGAACGGTTGATATTAAAAAGATATGACTGTTCACAATTTGCGGCATGTTGTGTTTAATTGAGAAACTAATGAGGTGACGGCAGGAAATAAATGGATTTCATCCTCCATTTTTATGTCCATTATGCACATTACAATTCTGAGCATACTGAAGGTTGAAGACTTCTACGAGTTGAATCAGGTTTTGACTGAGTAGCTGGTGATTGTGACTTCAAAGTTCGGGTGCGAGGTGAGTCATGACTGCATAAACTGGTATGTCCTACTCCTTTTGCCTGTAATCATGAGTCAGAGGTTTGGCTGTGGGGGTAAAATGAAGAGGGATTTATCCCAATACCTTATAAACCAACTCCCAGGATCTTCTAAAAAATATAAACATGCCCAGGGTACCAGGGAATTGATAGATAGGTTTAATGATTTTCATAAATACATTAAGAATGCAATTCTACCAATAGGAGGGTGGGAGCTATTTGAATTTGGTCACAACTGTCATGCCCAAGAAAAACCCATTTCACACATTTGGGAATTGGATTTAGGGAAATTAGTTGTCCCCAATGTATTTGTAAATGTGGACCTCATTCAAGCAATTAGTCGGAGTTACGATTCAAACACTTAGGTGCTATCAAATTATGAGGGTAAGAAACTTTTCCATCTAAACAGAGAATTGATAATTGAAGTGTTTGGTCTAAACCCCCTAGCCCATGAAAGAATTGATGTTAAGGAGCTAAAGAAGGAATAAAACAAAAATAGGCAAGCTTATAGAACATACAAGTTACCTCTTCACAAGCCAAGAAGCATGGGCAAGCATTTGAAAATATCTAACCATGAAACAGAACCTTTTAGGATTGACATGTTTGAAGACTACTTTGTGAAGACTTACTATGCCCTCTGTCAAGTTTTATGATTGATTATAATCCCCTAATACCAGATCATTTATTGGTCATGATTGTTGATATACAAGATAAATACCAGTATAGAAGGTTTGATTACGCTACATATCTGGTTGAATAAATCCATAAGGAATTGGTAAGATGCAAATGGGGAGATCATGCCCCCACCTTTTCTAGGTATTCCTTTTTATGCCATATTTTATTGCACTATGGGAGAAGATTCTAGGGTAGTGAATTCCAAATCCAACATCAGACAAAGGATAAAGATCCTATGCCAATTCAAGGCAGAGTTCACTTATGGGACTCATTTTACAGCAATGCAAATTACCTAGTGTTTGAGGAGCATTTTGCACAAAGGGTGGTTGGACTATTAGGACAGGAGAGGCCTAGACTCTCCAAGGATATAATGGACTTGCTAAGGCCTTTGGAGAGAAAACTAGATGGTGTGATTGATCACAATTGGGGTGATTGGTTCCTTTACAAGAATGTAACCATAATCAGGGTTTATGGGGCAAATGTTAGACCCCACTTATTGCCCAAGAAAGTGCTAAACAAGGTTGCATTTTTGGAGATTATGTGGCAGCTGAATGAATCTGATAAGTTTTACTTGAGAAATAGTAAAAAGGGGACTTTCCTTACTTCAACAATCAGTTTCCTTGGTTTCTTTATCAGTGCTAAAGAAGGTTTAGAGGCCTACTTGGCAAAATTACAACAATACAAATTGCCCACAACAGACCATAGGAATTATGACCCTAAGCAATTTATTGACAAGGTAAGGAGACAAAAACACAGATCATGGTTTGAGCATTGTTTCAATGAGAATGAGGATTTGCTTAGAAATTATGTTTCAAAGGAAAAGATTAAATTGAGAAGAGAAAATTGGGGTCTCATTCTCCTTGGAGAAATGCAGAGAAAGTTGAAGAACCCTGCATATAATGGTGCCTTCAGTAAAATTGTTGATCCTATTCTTAGGATGCAAGTGATGTTGGAACATGTCAAGGAACTCAAGTTTGTAGCCAAAAGGAAGCTAGTGTTCCCTGAGAACCAACAGCTACCTAAGGAAAATATTGAAGAACCTGCTCAATCTATCATTGAGCCAGAGGAGGTTGCAGGAGAGGCATGGAGTTCACTTCCTCCCCTTGAACCAATTGTTGAAAATCAACCTTTAGTTGATTACTCCTTGACAGAGGAGGTTGAGGAAAACCAAATTGACTTCAATGAGGTACAGCAAGCGTTAAGGTCACCTCCTAGGAATGAAATACATTTGCTAATGCCTCCCCCATCAAGAACTTTATTGAGCCTGCAAGAAAGCAATGTAGCTGTAAAAGATGTCAGGGCATTGGCTTGTAAGGAATTTCTATCTAATGATGAATTCATTAAATCAAAGGAATTCAGAGCTTTACTTATGCAGAGGAAGCCTGAGATGTACCTAAAGAAGTTGAATGAGGAATAGGGTAAAGCTGAAAATGAGGATAAGGTGGCAATTGCTCAGAGGGTTTTGAAGGAAGTTGACATGGATGTTAGTAGAATTACCCTTGAGGAAGGAAGAAGGTTAGTAAAGGAAAGTGGTTTATTTCTCTTGCCAGGATAGGATATCTCATCTGCTATTCCTATGGATACTATTAGAAGGCAAGATGAATTTGATGATGAAGTATTGACACATGAGCAAGCAGAAAATTTATTTGGAGCAGGTTTTAATGCCAATCATGAGACTTTGACAATTTGGGCTATGGCTCCATGTGATAATAAACCACAAGTGGCAAGGGATATAAATGAGCTCATAGGCTAGTTAATTGTGAAAAAATTAACTAACACCACTGCCCCTTAGGCTACATTGTTGGTGGTAGCTACAATAAAATTTGGTGAAGCTGTAGCAAAGAAGCTACAAGAAGAAATAAACAAATAGAGGGAGGATTATGTGAAGCTATTACATGAGTACAACAAGCTCAAATCACGTGTTCCTTCCACTGGAATTGAAGTCTTAGCAACACCTTATGTGTCTAGTTCAAAGAGTTCATCAGGATATGAAGGGGATTCTATTGGTATTACTGAATTACAAGAGAATTTGAGAAGGAGCAACAGTCTGATTGACAAACTCAAAGAAGAGCACAAAAGTAAATAGGTAGCTCTAATTAAAAAATTCTTGGATCATCAAATGAGTAAAGTGTTGAATAAAGTAGATGATGCATGGGTTTGTCTAAGTAATTTGAAAAGGGCAATTGAAAGCCACACTATGAATGAGTCAACCTTAAGGGATATTCTAGGTACTTGGATTCCCCGTATGCATGTGATGAATCATATTTATAATAGTGCCAGCATAGGTTTTGATGTGCCAGATGGAGTGATTGGTACACTTGAATTCATAGGCCTTTTGAATGAAGTCTCTACTTTTCATGACCAACTTAATATAATGTTGAATGACATATTTAATAGCTTTAAGTCTCTTGAAAAGTATTCCCTGCCGCTAGTTTTTACTAAAAATGGCATTGAAAAGTCTCTATCATATTGGAAAGTGCAATTTGGCAGCATAGTTCCTGTCTCCATTAAATCAATCATCACTAGGAGCAATATTTATCATGTGTAATGTAATGCTCAAATGGACAAGCTACTAAATTTAGAATCTGGCTTGAGTAGTTTCATAAAAGAAACTAAAATATTGTTAGACACCAGGTACACAACTTATATGCAAAGAGTTGATAAAATTGTGAAGTACAACTGGCCAGCAAAGGAGGAATATAATGCATGGCTGTAGAAGTATGCGATGTAATCACCATATGTAATTTTATGTCTAGTCTATGTTTAGGAGCAATAAATTATAGGAGATTTTGGTCCGTGCAGTGTGAGTACTTTTGTATGATCTATATTTTCCCCAATTGAATTAAATGACAAAAAATATGCATCTAATCTCCATTTGTGTTTTTTGTAACTGACAATTGAGAATTTGAGAATTAATACAATCAAGGATTTATAAATTATTACTTCTCTCATGATGAATCTTACTAGCAGATCTAATTATTTTTGATAACTTATATCTTTTAGAGTCACTTAAATTAGGTTTAGAATAAGGTTTTAAATTTTAATCTAATCAGGGTTATGGTTATGTTTATACTTTATAAATCTCGTTAGTGTTACATTTAATGTTTTATTTATGTACCAAATTATGATAAAATGCCACATGTCAGGAAAGTACCTTTGGTGGGACAATGGAATTCATTCTACAGCCAAAGGTTTAAGGGACACATGGTGTCTTATCGTACCATTGCAGCTTTAAGTTTTTGGCTTAAAGCAACGCTGTGAAATGTGATGAGGCAAACTATTATTATATATATAATATAATATAATTATTATATTAATATAAAAAGATTTTCAAAAAGATTTACATTAATACAAATAGATTTAATACAAAAACATTTGCATTCGGTTCGAGCCTAGAGGGCTCTTCATAGATTAATACAAGAGCACTCAATTGTGCCAAAAAACAAAATCACTATAAGTATATAGTGCCAAGAAAATTCCCAAAATTAGCCCTCTAATCTACCAACCCAAGCTCCAAAAAACACACAGCACTAGAGAGGCTACCATAGAAATCCCTTGCCCCTTGACTCCTTGAAAACTTGCCACCCTACCACCCCAGCGTGGCAATTACCAAAAAAGTGGCCCAGGAGCCCGACCACTCCTAAGGCCAGTAGAATTCCTCCACATTCACAATGGCTGTGAAGTGCTCAATCCATACCGAAGTCTACTCTCTGGTGATTCCAATTGCCCGCTAAAGAAAGTCTCTCCCACGAGCCGCCCAAACCCTGTGCCTTCCCAGTTGTTGCTCATTCATGTTTAGCAGGAACGACTACCTAGCTATGCCCTCCTCTACCTCCTGTAGTTTCTCCAAGTCTCTCGACCATGGGTTCCTGACCCCCAATTCTACAAAAACTGCCATGTCTACATCGTCCAAAAGAATATCCAGAGTGAATACCTCCCATAGAATCACCAACGCATCCACCTTTGCCTCTCCTAGGTCCAACAAATAAGCCATAAATTGTAAGGAAATGTCTGTATTTACCCTGTATCTTTCCTCCGAGACTAAGAAGTCTTCACCCAGGACCATCTTCACTACCTCAAGGAAGAGTCCATTCTACTACTTACAAATGATCATCAGCCTATAATTTGTGATATGGCCCAGAAATGTGACTTGGTACTTATTGTAGCAAAACCTTATGGGAGTCTCCATCCTATATTTTGAGCAAGCCAGCTGAGTGTTGTTTTGCTAGAGACCTCTAGGATTTAAATGAAGTTCGTTAATGAACACACACCTCAGGTGAAAGATGCATTTATTCGTTGTCTAGCTTTTTGTAGCATCAATCTTTGGCTTGTGTGAGGATCGTCTGACTCTCCCAATTCCTCGTGTTGGCAGGGTTGTCAGAAGCTCTTACAGGAGAGCCATTTAACAATTAATGCCTTGGAAAGTATTGTTGCTTCAATAATTATATAATAATATATAACTATTATTATATATTATATAATACAACGTATAATAATATCATATATTATATAATAGTATAATTATAATTTATTATTATACTATAATATAATAATAGTATATATTATTATATAATTATTATCATATATTATATTATTATCTAATAATAATATAATATATGATGTTAATCATATAATGTAAGTATTATTATTATATATTATATTATATTGATGTAATATATTATAATATATAATAATTATTCAACTGTTGGCATTCATGTTGTCATCAGAATATTCACAGCAAATGATAAAATGACACATGTTGTTAGGGTTAGCCGGTAGAAGATATCAATTAAATGCAAATAAAGATTAAACAGAGGAATGAAAAATACACAGAAATAATAACAGCGAGAGATAAGTTTTAACGTGGTTCACCCAAACTCGAGCTACATCCACCAATAGAGAGTCTAATATTATTATCCAGTAAATCAAACTGATTACAACCAGTAATTCCTGCAACTCAATACCATTGCAAATGCTACAATACAATATATCAAAAAACCCTAACCCTTAGCCACTTTTATCAAGCCTTATGTCGGTTACAAAATAGGTTTTTTTTTGTCAGTCCAAAAAAAAATTTGGGGGCTGCGCCTCCGAACCCCGGCGAGGATACATGGCTAGTGTACAGTACTTTCCTGATCAGTCGTCACCTACCAACAATCTCCCACTTGGAGACTGATCAGGCTCCATACCTAACAATCTCCCACTTGGAGACTGATCCTGGATAACACCAATGCACGTGTAACTCCCACTGGAAATAAGCACCTTAGACTATGTTGTTCTGATTTTATTATTTCAATCTTGAAGACCAACCGAAGCTGAAGAGGAGCTCAGCTTCTCCCTTGTCACTGCCTTTGTAAACATATCCGCTAGATTTTCATCTGTGTGTATCTTTTCTAGCCTTAACTGTCCATTATCCAACACCGACTGAATAAAGTGATACCTCAACTGTATGTGTTTGGTCTTTGAATGCAAGGCAGAATTCTTTGCAAGATGTATGGCACTATGACTATCTGTATACAAAGAACTGTTAGCCTGTGGTTTGCCCAATTCTTCCATGAAAGATTGTAGCCATATCATCTCCTTGCTTGCCTCTATTGCAACTACATACTCTGCATTTGTGGTGGATAAAGCAACCACCTTTTGTAACCATGAGATCCAACTCACTACTGTCCCACCTACAGTAAAGACATAACCTATAGTACTCCGCCTGGTATCAATATCCCCTGCCAAATCTGAGTCTACATAGCCTACTAAATCAGTGTTAGAGCCCCCAAAACACAAATGTGTATTGGATGTACCTCTCAAATATCTGAGAATCTATTTTACCGCATTCCAATGCTCCAATCCGGGATGACTCATATACCTGCTAACGACTCCTACAGCATGTGCAATATCCAGTCTCGTGCATACCATGGCATACATTAAACTTCCTACAGCTGAAGCATATGGTACCTTAGACATTTTTTCTTCCTCCTCTTGTGTCTTTGGACACATCTCCTTAGTCAATTTCAAATGACTAGGCAAAGGTGTGCTGACAGCTTTTGCATTCTCCATATGGAATCTCTACAACACCTTTTCAACATAAGCAGCCTGAGATAGAGTCAATTTTCTGTTCTTCCTATCTTTGCAAATTTTCATACCAAGGATTTGTTTTGCTGCCCCCAAATCCTTCATATCAAATGACTGTGCTAACTATTGTTTTAACTCTCTTATGTGATCCATGTTAGACCCAGCTACAAGCATGTCATCAACATATAAACATAAAATAATGTAGCTGTCATTATCCAACCTCTTAAAATAAACACAATGGTCAAAATTACACCGACTGTAGCCTTGCTCAGCCATAAAACTATCAAATTTTAGATACCATTGCCGAGGTGCTTGTTTCAAGCCATACAAACTCTTCTTCAATCTGCACACCAGCTTCTCCTTACTTTTGACCTCAAATCCTTGGGACGGTTCCATGTATATCTCCTCCTCCAAATCACCATGGAGAAAGTTAGTTTTCACATCTAGCTATTCCAAATGCAAATCTTCAGTAGCCACAATACTTAAGACAGTATGAATAGAAGTCATCTTGACAACCGGAGAAAATATCTCATCAAAATCAATACCCTTTTTCTATGCAAATCCTTTTACAACTAACCTGGCTTTAAATATTTTCTTACCTCCATCTTCCTCTTTAAGCCTATAAACCCACTTGTTTGGTAAAGCCTTTTTACCTGCAGGCAACTTACATAATTCCCAAGTCTGATTTTTAGCAAGGAGTCCATTTCTTCTTTTATTGCAAGCTCCCACTGAACCTGTGTATCCACCTGCATAGCTTCATCATACCCTTCTGGTTCATCAGCATCTGTTAACAAATTAGCCTTGTTGACTGTCTAACATTCACTGGAGTTTGTGGTATTTCTGGTTGCTATTGCGGAGCATGAGGAACCACTGGAACGTCACTATTTGGAGTATCATCTAGCACCACATAATCCTTTTCTTTCTTCTCATGTTGTTGCAACTGATCTTTGTACAACACCTCATTGAATCTAACATCCCTGCTTCTCACAATTTTTTAATTTTCAAAATCCCAAAGCCTATAACCAAATTCATCAATGCCATATCCAACGAAGGTACACTTTTTTATTTTGCATCTAGCTTGGTTCTATTTTCAGAATCTACATGTGCAAATGCTTCACATCCGAAGGTTTTGAGAAATGAATAACTCGCCTTCTTACCTATCCATGCTTCCTCTGGAATACTACAGCCCAAAGGAACTGAAGGACCTCTATTAATTAAATATACAACAATGTTGACATCCTCTGCCCACATGTTTAAAGGTAGCCCAGCATGCAATCTCATGGTCCTTGCATGCTCCATTATTGTCCTATTCATGCGTTCAGCCACTCCATTCTCCTGTGGAGTCCTTGTAACCATTTTCTGCCTACAGATTCCATTAAAGGAACAATAATCTTCAAATTCTTTGCTGCAATACTCACCGTCATTATCAAATCTGAGACATTTTAATCTTTTACCCGTCTCATTCTCAACCAAGCTTCTCCATTTCTTGAATGTTTCAAATACATCAAATTTCTGCCTAAGGAAGTAAATCCATACCTTCCTAGTTGTATCATCTATGAATGTAACATAATACCGAGAGCTACTGAGAGAAGATACCTAAGCTAGTCCCCATACATCTGTATGCACAAGCTCCAACTTTTCATCTTTCTTTTGCTTCCCATCCTTGAGAAAACTGGCTCTCTTTTGCTTGCCATACACACAACTTTCACAGAAATCCATATTAATACATTTTAGACCTGGTAAAACTTTCTTAGAATGAAGTACCTTCATACCTTTTTCACTCATATGCCCAAGTCTGTTATGCCACAATGTTGTCTCAAAACCTGCAACAACTGTTTCAGTCTCTTCCTGCGAACCTGCAGCAACTGTTCCTGAACCTGTTTGTTTTTTCTCTGCAGCAGCGAAAGTAGAAGGAACAGTATGACCTGTACAAAGATATAAGGTGCCTACTTTCACACCTTTTTCTACTATTAAGGCACCTTTTGAAACCTTCCAATTTTTATCAGTAAATATAACGATGCAACCTTCTTCAGCTAGCTGCCCTACTGAAATTAAATTCCTACTGAGCCTTGGAATGTGTCTTACCTCTTATAGTAGCCAATGATTCCCATTCTGCAACTTAATCTTGATTCTTCCCTTTCCAACAATCTAACAGGGTTTATTATCTCCCAAATAAACCAGCCCAAAATCCCCTTGGACATAATCAAGAAAATAACTTTTATGGGGCGTAGCATGAAATGAGGCCCCTAAATCTAAAACCCATGAATCATCAGCATTATCTAGGGAAAGAATCAAAGCATCATCTTCAGATTTATTACTTACCACATTTGCCTCCTTATTGCCTTCTTGTTTGTCTCCTTTATTTTTCTGAGACCAGCAATCTTTCTTCAAATGACCTAGTTTCCCACAGTACCAGCAATCCTTCTGTCCTCTAGTTTGGGATCTCTTATCCTTGGATTTTCCTCATGACTTCCCATGACCTCCAGAACCTTTTCCTCTCTCCTTTGATCTTCCCCTGCTTTCTGCATTCAAAACACTGCCTAATGTGGACCCACCTGAGCTTTTCCTACGAATTTCCTCACTCAGAATAACACCAACAACATCATCAAATTTCAGGGTATTTGAACCAGAAACAGAGTTACTAACCGCCATTACCAAACTATTCTAGGTTTTAGGCAAAGAACATAATATCAAGAGAGCTCTAACTTCTTCATCAAATTTTACATTTACAGAAGTCAATTGACTAACAATCGTATTAAATTCATTTAAATGATCTGTCACAGATCCACCTTCAACCATTTTCAGATTAAACAAACGCTTCATGAGAAATACATTATTTGAGGCTGAGGGTTTTTCATATAATTTAGCCAAAACTTTCATTAGACCATCTGTTGTCTTCACTTCTGTTATATTGAATGCCACCGATGGTGCCAGGCACAACCGAATGGTTCCCAATGCCTTTTTGTCAAAAAAATTCTAATCCTTATCACTCATTGTTGCTGGTTTCTTGGCTACTCCTTCCAATGGCATCCATAAATCCTTTTGATAGAGGTAATCCTCCATCTGCATATTCCATAAATGATAGTTCTGCCCATTGAATTTATCAACTTTCAATTTACCCTCGTCTACCATTGCTCCCACTCAACCCCTGAGATCTTCCTGCAGATGATAATTAAACACAACCTGCTTTGATACCACTTGTTAGGGTTAGCCGGAAGAAGATATCAATTAAATGCAAATAAAGATTAAACAAAGGAATGAAAAATACACAGAAATAATAATAGCGAGAGACAAGTTTTAACGTGGTTCACCCAAACTCGGGCTACATCCACTGACAGAGAGTCCAATAAATTATTATCCAGTAAATCAAACCAATTACAACCAGCAATTCCTGCAACTCAATATTGTTGTAAATGCTACAATACAATATATCAAAAAACTCTAACCCTTAGCCGCTTTTATCAAGCCTTATGTCAGTTACAAAATAGGTTTTTTTATGTCGGTCCAAAAAAGAATTTCGGGGGCTGCGCCCCCGAACCCCGGCGAGGATACATGGCTAGTGTACAGTACTTTCTTGATCAGTCACCACCTACCAACAATCTTCCACTTGGAGACTAATTAGGCTCCACACCAAACACATGTAAGGATTCAATAAAGTACCTTTGGCGGGACCATGGAATTCGCACTACAGCAAAAATGATACATGGTGCCTTATCGTACCGTCGTAGCTTTAAGGTTTCATCTTAAAGCAAGGCTACGATGAGGCAAATCCTTGTGACAAGACAATAGAGACTGCCACATGTCAAAGGCTCGGAGGGGATACGCTCAATAAATATTTTAAATATATAAAAATAATATTAAAATAGATCAGGTTGATTAAAAACAAGGACCCACAGGGAATACGTGGTGTCTTCATGCACCGTCACAGCTTCATAAATATAGGCTTAAATGGAAGCTGCGGTGCCCACGATGAAATCAGACTTAGAATAAAATAAAGGGGCTCGGGGGTGGTAACTTAGAACAAAGGGGCTAGTAACTCGATGACCACCAAGGGGATAAAAGAACAACTTAAGTTGGGGAAATTGGCTACACAGGTCAATGATCAATTAGAAGGATAAACCCTATACACCTTAGACAACATCAACCATAGTGTTTTTACTTGGGGATTTTGTAGAGTGAATTGTGATAACATAAAAACCCTAAAAATATGAATTGACATAACACATCCATTTATCTTTATCCTTTTTATACATCGTTATACATTACCATTGAACTCATTTATTTTTTCCATGTGAAGAATGTTATTTAATATTAAAAATTCAAACCATCTGTGATCTGTATACATTGCAATTTGCCATTGAACTCATGTCAATTTCAAACTGTAATTACTTCTATATTTTTAATTAAAATTTAACATCACCCCTCAAAAAGATTGGGGAATGACATCGTACATGAACATCTAACCAACCTCAAAGTTCCAAACAAAACTCCTATCCTTCAACCTTGAAACCTTGCTTTGGTCCTCCAAAATATTTTTTATTCCTCTTTTTGATGATGCTTAATGAATATTTCACTGTAGTCCATAATTATCCTATTAATAGGTAATGGCTCCATTACAAATTTAATTATGTACTCATTCACAATGTCAGTAAATGATTTTCTATGGAACCTTGCTTTTTATGTACAAGAAACCACTAGGTATGGGTAACAATAAGGCCAGTAAAGGAGAATTAAATTGATTTTCTCGAGGTCACTGGCAATTGAGTTACAATACCAATTCCATGCATCAATTTGAATTTCTAGTTTCTCATACATGCATACATGTGTGGAAGATTGAACCCACCACCCATAATAGAATGCATCATTTGCAAATGTTAAAAGTGTCAGTTCTTAACACAATTTATTCCACTTGACAAATGCTCATACTTCTTCATTCTGAGAAATGCAATGCAATAACATCTTGCATAGCCACATACAAATAAAATTTTCCATCATACTTATTACTATTCTACATATGTGAACTGAGAACACTATCACACAATTAAATTCAAAATCATGAATGAACACAAAATAAGTACTTGATAACTTACTTTCTTCGCATAGCTGCTGTAATGAAAGCCATTACTTTGAACTTTTATAGTTTATTGATTCTTCTAATATCTGAAACTTAGTAATGCAATATAAGGTTGAAACAATAAACACTATCATATATACATGACATGTACTGTTGTGACAAATGGGTAATAAATAATAAGCAACTCCATTTAATTAACTCCGTCATACCCTAGAAATTTGCATTAACTCCGTCATACCCTAGAAATTTGCATTGGCTAATCTATGTGGCTTGTCACTTGCCATTAATGAACTCAATTGGCATTGGCTAATCTAGCTGGTTAAGTGCTTTCAATCAAATCAATCGTACGACTCTAATTAATGATAGAGAAAATAGTTCCACTTGTAAATTGTTCCACCATTTGATGAACAAATGATGAATGGTTGTAGTTCAATTCTAGAAGGTAGATCTCCAACACTACACATTGCCAACAAAGTCCTCTGAAATCAACTAGGAGTCGTTAAATATTATTAGATCAACAGTTGAGATATATATAAAATATATAACATATTTATATTGATTATTGTATAAAGGTCAAGGTGGCGGTAGAGAGCAAGCCCTCAACTGTAGAAATTTGGGTATGACAATACTTTGGCCTAAAATAGAACTTATGTCTTTGATCTGGGATCATATAACAATAAAAAACTATTAGAATATTTTTCATTTATTGAATGCACGGCGGAAGTGACATATGTCCTTTCATAATAAATAAGGAATGTCGTGAGAAGCGCAATTGCACATTTTTTGGAAGGGAATTTATGTAGCTCATTTATGAATTGTATAGTAGTACACATCGCCGTAATCAATGAAATTTATGGAAACATTTTATTAGGTTTGCAATCTATTTTGAATTTTCCCTTTTCTATGTATGCTTTTATCGAAGGTCCATGTTAGGGCACCTTGGGCTTGGATTAGGACTGTGTAAATACTAAAAACTCCTCTGGAGACTGTAAACTGAAACTCTTTTGTTGAATATAATATATAAATATGGGTTATCGATATTGATTACAATTGTTGTCAACATTTTAATTCTTTTGTCTTATTATCTATTATTTTTTAATAATAACATAATTCTGGAACTTTTATTATTTTATGGTTAGATCGATTGGTTGATTCTGGAAATATTATAATTTAGAATATATGTAAAAAATAAGTTTAATCAAAATCTTTCCTTGAATCCTTCAGAAAAGAAATTAATAATGTGTGTAATTAATAAAATTAACAAATTAGAATTAGAATCATCTCTCATTTTATTAAGTCAAAAAACTTAAACAACTGTTACAGAAAGATGACAACACAAAGATGACATCCCTTTATACTAAAGGTTACATGGCAAAAGAAGAAGCCATCAGCCCCTCGCTAGATAAATATGTCCAGTTGACAGAGAATTGAACACTGTGTATTTCCCTTGTATTTTCCTTACACCACAATGAAGAAGAAACCTTCGCTTGAGCCTTGGCCGCTAGAGTGGGAAGACTGTGTGAATGAAATTGGGAATAAAGCTGGGGATTTCTTCCAAATTTAAGAAGAAAGGCTAACATGGTGAAAGAAGAAGCCTTCTACAGTCTAGACTGTCTAGAAGGAAACCAAAAGAATCATCATACCAAGCTGGCTACTAGACAAACGAACCAATGGATTGGGAGAGACCACTGTCCACAATCCATCACTAGGCTGCCAGAAAGATGCATCAGTGGATTGGGAGAGAACACTAACCAAAACCCATCAGATAGATGTAAGACCATCTAGCATACAACGTTACTAGATGCATTTGCCTAAGAAGCTGAGGTACTTTCCAACTGCACTGAAAGAAGATTGATGCCAGAAGGCACCATTCTCCTTCCTCTTTATTTCCCAAGTAACTAGTTGTTATCTTTCCAGATCCTCCCATGTCATACATGGAGTTCCCATGACTCATTTTTTTCATCTTACAAGAACTAGGTCCTTCAAGGTAAGGATAACAACCCAACCATGTAACCATTCTAACCCCTTCCTCTGCGAAAAAAGACTACATTCTAATTGAATAATTCCCAAAATTAGCTAACAAGGAACAACCAAAAGTTAAAATTGATTGTCGAAAGCAACTTGCTCCATCCCTTTATAGCCATGACTGCTAGGAAATTGGGAATTCAAAAAATCATTACCTATTCGTCGTTCTATCTTACTAACCCTACAAATAAATCTCTAGATACCAAAATGTCACTTCATATCATGCTCTGAAAGCATTTGGGCATGATCCAATTCAAGAAATCCCTGTATGGACTTGTCATCTTACTCCTATGGACTTGACATCTTGCATCGAAAAGTACCTTGGCTTCCTTTACAAAGCTTGAATTTTGCATCCACTTGATTCCCTTGGGTGACTGATGTGACCACTGAAATGTCAACCATCAGAGAAATTAGTTCCACTTGTAAATTGTTCCACTGTTTTCAATGAACAAATAATGAATGGTTGTAGTTCAATTCTGGAAGGTAGATCTCCAATGCTACACATTGCCAACAAAATCCTTCGGAATCAACCAGGAGTCATTAGATATTATTACATTAATGGTTGAGATATATATAAAATATATAGTATATTTATATTGATTATTGTATGAAGGTCAAGGTAGTGACAGAGCGCAAGCCCTCAACTGTGAAGATGGGCCTACCTCTTAATTTTGTGATGTACATGAAACATCACGATGCAATCATGATGAGCCACATGGCATACAACACAGTCCACTTGTCTCTATTCTGGAGACTTTATGTAGAAATTTGGGTGTGTTAGTAATTTGGCCTAAAATAGAACTTATGCCATCGATCTACGATGATCTGATGATAAAAAACTATTAGAATATTTTCCATTTATTGACATGCACAGCGGAAATGACATCTGTCCTTTCATAATAAATAAGGAATGTTGTGAGAAGCATAATTACGCATTTTTCGGAAGGTAATTTACGCAGCTCATTTATGAATCGTACAGTAGTACACGCCACCGTAATCAATGAAATTTATGGAAATATTTTATTAGGTTTGTAACCCTCACAGATATCTTATTCTACATTTTCATGGGTGTACTTCAGAGGAGCTTTGGACTATGTCTTCTACAGGTGTTGAACACGGGCTTTCGCAACCAGGTTAGCTTATTGGTGCTCTTTCTTGCCCATTTCTTATAGTGATAAATTTGAATTCTTTAAGTCAGCTAGGTGGGAAGAAAAAATATTTTTCATGAGTCCAGACTGTTTGTTTACCCCAAATGTTCTGGAGATTTATTTGGCACCCTTAGCAGTTACAAAAACTTTTGTTTACTAGTTTCTCAAACAAGTAAAGATGAAACTTTTGTTTATTGAGAATGGTTTAGCTAAGGTGAAGGATACCAAGCTAAGACATATAGATTTGGACTTGGAGGATTTTTGGGCTCAATTAGAGCAAAACCCCAAGTCGCCTATAGCCAAGAAAATCCTAACAAGTGGGTTAACTCGTGTTGGAGGTTTCCCACATGTTGTGCCATGTCTAGACCTTGTTGTTGCATGTGCAAAGCACTATTATCTTGGTATTAAGGTCTGGTCATCCTTTGTTTTGGAGAAGACTAAGAGGTGGCCTAAGGGGAAATTTTGAGAGCACGTTGGTTCTTCTTCTGTGCATAGAGAATCAGGAACAAGAGAGAAAGGAACCTCCCAGGCCTCTGGAATTCAAAAAACTTCAATAGGTCTAGAGACAACTCATCACAGAGTTGGTGGAACACAATCTGGTAGTGGCAGGGATGGAGAGCAGCCTGAAGCTAATAGGAAACTAAAAGGTCTATGTGAACAGGATGGTTAGCCTGCATTCGTGAAACCATGAGTAAAGAAGAAGTTGGATGCTTTACAATAATTGCAGGTAGATCACATGACTTATATTGTGTCTCCTTCACCTAGCACCTAATGATTCTTCCATTTTTCAACAGATTGCTGATGATAGTACTTTTCATTCCTTGTTTGAGATTCCATCCTCCCTCGTATCAAATGAAATTCTTGTGCAAGATACTCCTAATCAACCAAACAAAGTTGTCCTAGGTGCAAGTGAGAGTGGTACAGTTTTGTCTTACCCTTCTTGGCTAAAGAAAGTTGTTGAGAAAAAGAGGAGACATGACCCAACGACAGACATAAATGTTGACACTATAGCTAAATTGTTGCAAACTACACCTAAGCCTAAGAAGGCTAAGAGGATGTCTCGGATGGTAACAGATTCTTCCTTAGGGCATAGAATTTTGGAGATTACAGACCCCATTGGGGATAAAAATAAAAATAAAGTCACAGAAGTGGATTTTAATATGACCAAGATTGACATGGGTCCTCCTACCATGGAAGGTGATACATATCATGTAAAATTCTTTGTAGGCATGCTATCAAAGAGACTTAAAGCTGAGCAACAGGGGAACGCAAAGATACAAGCCTAGGTGAATTCTATGACATCTTTCATTCAATCTATTTTGAATATTACTTCTCAATCCTCTGATGCAACTCTGAGTGTTTTTGTTGATGGAATGGATCCTAGCATGTTGCAACAAATAATGAGATGTCAAACTCTAGCTAAGGCCACTAAGAAATGGGTAGAGCAGTTACCATTGATGGTTTGATATACATCAAGGAGGTCATGAAACTATATACCCTCACTTCTGATAAAAGGAAAGGGTTAGTTGTAGAGTTACGAAATGTAAAGAAGGAAGATAGTAATCTACTTGCGGTGTCTACAGAGATAAAAGATATGATGGAAATTGATACAAATATTCGTGTAGCTAAGACAATTTTTAATGATCCAAATGAGAATGATTATGTGTCTTGGCTAGATGCACTAGAGTGGAAGAGGTATGTGCTAGGGGATTTTAGTGGAGAAATAAGAAGAATTTTGACTCAATATTACACTGATATGGTTGATCTTAAAAACAATTGTACCATCTTAGATGTAGAGATTTCAGATGAAAGCAGAGAGAACTTGCTTGATGTCAAGGAAGTAAAGCAAAATTTTAAGAAGATGCTTACTAAAGAGCTTTTTGGTGCTGACATAGTTAATGGTGAATCACTAGGGAAGCTTAGACATATAGCAATGTATCTCAGAACTTTCAGGCGTAAAATTGATGATGTCTTTAGGAGACTAACGGATGCAGACAGAATGATAAATAAGTGGAAACTTCAGGCAAACATTACCTGTAGACCAAGTGTTAAGATTTTAACTTACTAGTTACAGAAGTTACAAGGTGAAACTAAGAGCATAGGTGGACTCGACTGCTTCTAGTGAACATGACAAGGAAAGCGAAGTGACTTAGGACGAAGACCACACTGTTGCCACGTGATGGCATTTCTTATTTTTATGTTGTTTCTTTAAACATGCTCTGGATACTCTTGTGGCAAAAGACCTTATTATTTTATGTTTTAAATCGGTTGTCCCCAAGAAGCTATTATTATTTCAAAGACAACTATTTTATGACAAGGCTATATATACTAAGCTTGTCGATGAATTTAGGATCTTTTGACAAACTTTGTGTTGTTGATAGGTCAATTTTGTGTTACTCTATATTTCAGTTATTTTCAATATATGAATGGAAGCTTGAGGAGTTGATTTCTGAAGTCGTAAACTTTCTGTTATGGTGGATGAATCTATATTCTTCTTATGTATCCTTTTGAATTTTCTTTTATTAAATTATTATCTATTAATTTTCGTTAATCTAAATCATTCCTTCGTTGACACTTGTCTCTATTTCGGAGACTTTATGGAGAAAGATGGGTGTGTCAGAACTATAGCCCAGAATAGAACTAATGTCGTTGATCTCTGATAGTGAATATCCATCGATCTAAATGTAAATATTTTTTTAAGCTATAAATTCACCAAGTAAATTAGTCATTATAATTTAGCATTTGCTATTTTCGTCTACCACATTATGATTTTTCAAAAAATTGCCAGCACATTCGCCAAATAATTTATTTTATATTTTTGAATATCTATATAATTTGCCACCTAATTTATTTTATTTTTTGGAATACAACTATAATTCGCCAAGGAAATTAATTTTTTTTTGCAAATCTATATAAATTCACTAGCAAAAAAACTAATGTCGACAAATTTGAAAAAATTCACCAATGAAATTGTTTTTTTTTTAAATAGGCATAGATTCACTAACATTTTTTTGGCCTTGGGCTAGGATTCACCAGGATTTTATAGGGTTTTTTTTTTTTTTTTTTGGGAGGGTGGGGGGTGGGGGGGTGTTCCTTAAAATTATCCCTACTTGAGGGAGGGTTTGTAAAACAAGCCATATGGTTGGGTGGAGAGTAGGATTCGCTGTTCATTTGGTTGTAGGTATTTGTTTCTAGCCAAGAAAAGGAATTGGTTGAGCTTGTATGCTCTGTATAAATGGAAAATTTTATCCATTATGTATCTATTTCATTGACAATTTTATTGTAAGGGAATACTCTCTATAAATCTGATTGTTCAAGAGAGAATTTGATATGTATATCTCTGTTTATCTTTGTGTGTAGAGGCTGGAAAATACCTCTGTGTTTAGTAGAATTCTCCTTGTTTTGGGCATACAAGATGTGTTTCAATTGTGAACAATTATTGTAATTTTGCAATGTATTAAATCTGGTTATTATTTTTGTGTAATTTTGATACCTCTGTATCAATTTAATTGTTGTTAAGAAAATGTTGTTCTGCACAGAAGTATATTTGTTATTATGAATAGTTATTATAATGGTTATTGTTTTATTTTATAAAATAGAACATTAGAGAATAGTGTCAGTTTTATTTGTTTAGCCCTAAGGCTTCATGGAAGCCATGGAGCTTCCACTGCTACCATGACTCCCTTAGGAGTCATGGAGCCATGGGAGCCATGGCTCCCATGGTCGGCGGCCTATGGCAAGGTGTCGGCTAAGCCAAGCCTACCAAGGCTCAGTCGAGCCCCTTCCTTACACAATAAAACTGCTAATATGTATTGTTTCGATTTATCATATGGTTGTTGTTATTTGATTATTGTTAGATGTAAATAATTGATATCGTGTGTGTATATATATATAATACATATAGATATATATACTATTATGTCATTAAATGCAATCCTCTTTCAAGAGTGAATATATATATATATATATATATATACACATTATATATATATATATGTGTGTGTGTGTGTGTGTGTGTGCGTGTATATATATATATATTGCCATCTTTTCATGTATTGTTTTTAAGAAAGAAGACTACTTGTATACTTTCATATTTATATGTGTATACTTCATATATATGTATGTATGTATGTATGTATGTATGTATACACACTCGGTAGGTATACACATGCCAATTTCTCTACTTAGCATATTTTAATGTCATGAAAATGGTAATTTAGTAGATTTAGTAAATCTCTGAGTTTGTTAGTTAAGCAACTTAGTTTAGTATGTTATAATGAAATTAGAAATAGATTCCTTGTGATTATTCATTGTCATTGTGTTTAAATGATTATGTTTATGTTTCAAATTCAATGAGCTAAAATTGAGTGTTTGTAACTCTAATTCAGATTGATGTATTCATTTTAGTTAGTTCAATGTAGTAAATCATCTTGATAATGTTATGATTAACTTAAGCTCTTTCTTTCTCTAGTTGTGCAAATAAGAAGTAAACCCTGAGGAACTTCATTACCATTTAGGAGTTTCATAAAACAATTAGGTAAATTGATCTTTTAGAAATTGTTTGTTGAGTTATTTTCCACAAGTAGTTAGTCTTAGAAAACAAAAATTTTAGTCTTTTGTGTGTTCACATCCATTCTTATAGTAAGCATAAGGGTGGGCGTGACACCATGTGTGGTTGTTGAAAGTCACTGAGAAGATTATTGTTTGAAATGAAAACATGATTCTCTTCCCTATGTGGTTATTAGAACCCATGTGGTGACACTCTACATCCTATTTCTAGTATTCTCCTCCTTGATTGTTTGATCATGTGTGTTTGATGTGTGAGGTTGTATCTCTTGGATGCCATTATTGGTTGTCCCTTTTGCATTGTATATGTTATTAAATGTGTTGTAATTTGGTTTATACTTGTGTCATACTTGTATTATATTGTGTGAGTTTCTATGACTACCTAGTTAGATGGCCTCCTAGTATAGAGGGGTGGGCCTTAAGGTCACACATGGTTGGGTGGTGTTGACAAGCATGGATTTTTTTTACTCACATTCAAACAAAAACATGAATAAAACCTAAAAGTAAAAAACTCAGGATGGGATTGTAGTAAGCATCCAAACAACATTTGATAAAATCATAAGAATGAGGAGAGCATGTTTTCTCCTCGAGAACAATCAGGATCCTATCATGGAATGTAGTCACTCCCTTGACTCCTCAAGAACATTTGAGTTTTTCCATTATTGCTTTTCCTCTTTCTATAGCAATAATATTTTCTTTCTTGTTTATTTTATACAAAAGCACAATACTCACTTGCCTTGAGCTCCCCTCTTCAGCTTGGCCTCTCTTTCTTTACTCTAAAAATTCCAAGAAGATTTGTACTTTCCTCTCTTAACAACAATCAGGGTTTTTCCTCTCAATTGTTCTCCTTTTCTTCTAGGGGGCAACAACCCTTTGTTTCTTTATTTTAAGCAGTATCACACACACACACACACACACACACATCTGTGTGTGTGTGTGTGTGTGTGTGTGTGTGTGTGTGTGTGTGAGAGAGAGAGAGAGAGAGAGAGAGAGAGAGAGAGATAAAAGTGTTTAAAGGTTTTTGACAAGAAACTAAAATGAAAAGATGGTTTATATGGGTTCCATCTTTTCATTTTAGTTTCTTGTCAAATACCTAACACTTTTGTCATTCATATATTTCGTTGTCCTTAAAACTAAACACATCAATTAGCATAAACCTAGTTCCTATTTTGTTATCATTTCGTAGTTGAGTTCTATTTCAATCAGAGACCTAATTTAAATAAAAATACTTTTAGCAATCTTCCTCTTTGAAAATAGGTTACATATCTTTCTATGTAGTTTTTAGACTTTATTTAATAAATATATATTTTTTTAATTTTTAATTAAAAATCTATAGAAAGGAAATGTCATCGATAAATAATCTGATTGTCTCCCTTAGAACTTTCTTGTCTATTCGGGAACTAAAAAAGTCATATTACGATGGCAATTTTCTAAATTGTTTTGATGAGTGTGAAAGCCATGTAGGGTTGTTGAAACACATTTTCATTGCAAGGCTGCAGTGTCATATTAGATACGTGTGAATGGGCTTCACATTTTTTATTATTGTTAAATCATCATAGCAATTTATATGTGAAAATTAGTTGGCGACAAGTTGACATTTATGAAATGATAATGATAATGATAATGGACCCACAAATAAAATCAGTCCATATGCATGTACAAGACAAAGAAAAACAAGAGATCCGTGAAACCAACCGCACTCTTTGACTTAATTGTACACAATCACAACTTCTCAAACTCTTCTCGTGAATATTTATTGGTTTGGACTCTCGGTAAGTCTTTAAAAGAGATAATGTGACCAAGCGTATATTTATTTAAAGATATGTCACCAAAAAGGAGAGAAATAATAGTGTTTTTGAAAAATATAAACTAAAGAAATCTTTCACATGGGAAATGGATTTTTAACGGCTACAATCTAATTCTACACTAAACTAGGCTATTGTCTTCAAGTTAATAGGTTTGTAAGAACTTAGAATCTATACATAATAGAAATTAGGCAAGTAATTGTATATATTAATATTTTGCATTATTATGTGACATTACAAAGGAGGAAGGTTTTTGGACAATGTCGTGACTTGAGGTTTAAGTAATATATTACTAGCACTTGCACCTATAGGAGGTTCAAGGAATACGCTGATAGGAACAACCGACGAGTTTAGAAAATTTTCCGACGTGAATTTTTTAGGCGTGAGACAATTCCAAGCACTATAATGCTCACATATAAAAGCCTATCAGCTAGTTACATATTTATTATATATTTCACTTTCTCATACATATATTAAGATTAAGCATATAAATTGTAGTATTAAGAAGAGATGGTTAAAGGTGTAATCGAATTACATTTAGTAATAGTTTTATTTAGTAAATGGTGATGTTGGCATTTACCAAAGTCAATTAACTTGTTATAACATATTTTTTTTATAGTGAGTGCCTAATGTTGTTGGTATCATAACTCATAGGTATCTATTACTCACCATGTATATTAGGTAGCACTTACACTCATCAACCAAGTCCATTGAACCATCTATTATCTTACATATATATTATATATTTCACTTTCTCACACATATATTAATATTAAGTATATAAATTGTAGTATCAAGAAGAGATGGTTAAAGGTGTAGTCAAATTACATTTAGTAATAGTTTTATTTAGTGACTGGTGATGTTGGCATTTGCCAAAGTCAATTGACTTGTCATAACATGCTTTTTTTTTTAGTGAGTGTTTAATGTTGTTGATATCATAACTCATAGTTATCTATTACTCATCATGTATATTAGGTAGCACTTACACTCATCAACCAAGTCCATTGAACCATCTATTATCAGTGTCCACCTCTCTTATCAAATACTTTCCAACCACACTATTTTCTACTAATTTTGTGGACAAATTTCTCAACTCATGCCACAATGTCATTACCAGTTGTTCTTAATAGTGGCTCCATTTATTGTTAACCCCTCTAAAATATGAAGTTGTCACTTTAAAAAAAATGGAGGGCTTGGAATAATAACGTGTAGAGCCTCTATGTCATTATAATTTAAAATTAAATGTTTACTATTAAGGTATGCATTTATTCATATAGCCATAATATTAAAACATTAATTCTTTGGTACATCTCTATCAACCCTAATGGTGAAGACATGTATACTCTATAAAGAGGATCACATGTTTGAAATGAAAGGTTCAGTAAGATTTGTAAACCTTATTGGACAATGTGTAATATAAATGAAAAAATAATCCTTTTGTAAGATTTTTTAAAAATATATATCATCACATTAGTGTTACATTTGGTGATGACCTAAAAATGGCCTTTACGTTCATAGAGTTGTTATGCATCTCTTAATTCACATGTTGATAGCCTTACTTTATAAATATTGTAACTTTTTAAATTTTGTTTCTATCTCACCTTTGTAACACTCATGCTTGTTAAGGAGACCCAAATGGGTTTTGATGGAGTTGAGAAGGTTCAAATGAAACTTGATCAAGTTGAGGAGATCCATTTGGGATATGACAGAGTTGAGGGGACCCAGATGGGATATGACAGAGTTGAGGAGACTTAGTTGGGTTTTGAAATAATTGAGGAAACCCAAATAGGAGATGACAAAGTTAAGGAAACCCAGATGAGATTTGAGAAAGAGATAGAGTCACAAATGGGATTTGTCAAAACTAAGGAGACCCAGATGGGATTTGACAGAGTGGTGGAGACTCAGGATGATGAGATAAACTTTGTGTCTATATAGTCTTCAGCCCAAAAAAATTCTCACCCTTCTCCAGGGAAACTCACTTCGAGTTTTCTCAAAGGAGGGTTATTTCCTCCTCCAAAGAAGCATTATAATCAGACTATAGCTTCTCCGGGTGTAGCTACTGCTTCATTGAGTGACCATGAAGAGTGGACATCTCAAAAGAAAAAGAGTCGCAAACCAAAAAAGACTGCTAATGTTGGTTTAGATACTTTGAAGGGTAGACCTTCATTGAGAGAAACCAGATAAAGAGAAGCAGCTAGGGAGATTGCCAGTGGAAAGCAGAAGACACTGGAGAATCACTCCAAAAAGTTATTTAAATGAAAATTCTTTCATGGAATATGAGGAGACTTAATAACCCCTCAAAATAATTTGAGGTCAAAAATTGTATTTTTTTATCACAAAGTGGATATCCTTTTACTTTAGGAAGTTAAAATGTCTAAAGAAGGCTTCAAACTGATTGCTGATAGGATTTGGCCTAATGCTTCCTTCTGCATAAGCCCTGTTGTTGGTGCCTCTGGGGGAATTGTGACTATGTGGAATGCTTCAAGATTTCATGGTAAACTTTCTTTCTTCAACATAAATTGCTTGGTGATTGAATTCTCTTTGCCTTCCTTTAGATGGAGTCTGGTTAATGTTTATGCCCCTAACACTAGGGTCTTAAGGAAAAATCTTTGGGAGGATTTGGCTAATCAACTCTCTTCTTATCCTGATTCATATTGGATGCTGGTGGGTGATTTTAATACCCCTCTTTATCCCTCTGAAATGACTGGGGGAATTTTGGACTACTCTAATAGTATGTTGGACTTTTCTGATTTGATAAATACTTTTGGGCTTATTGATATTGATTTTATGAACCAAAATTTCACTTGGACAAATAGGAGGAAAGGGGACCAAATGATTCAAGTGAAGCTTGATAGATTTCTTATTTCCAATAATTGGATAAACATTGCCTCTCTTAAATTGGCTGCTCTACCTAGGACTATTTCTGATCACAATCCTCTCATTCTGGAATGGGCTAATCAGAGAAGGAGAGGTCCTTTTCCTTTTAGATTTGAGGCTATGTGGATTAAACATCATGATTTCAGGTATCTTCTTTCCAGATGGTGGCAACTTCAGGTTGTGGGCACTCCTATGTTCAGACTTTTTAAAAAGTTGATGTATGTCAAGAGAGAAGTTTATGGTTGGAACAAATATAGCTTTGGAAACATTTTTTCTCAGAAGAAGATTCTATCCAATAAGCTGGCAGATATCCAATATAAGATTGCCCAAGGAGATACTTCTAATATTTCTTTCCAATTAGAAAAAGACTTAGTTAGAGATTGGAAGAATTTAATGAATAGAGAAGAGCTATTCTAGAAGCAAAAATCTAGAGTTTAATGGCTTAAAGAAGGTGACCATAATACTTCTTTCTTTCATGTTTTTGCTTTAAAGCATAGAAAACCTAACTCTATTTCTAGAATAAGATTGGAAGATGGTAGTATGATTGCTGATGATGAGGAGATTGGAGATCATGCTGTCATCTTCTTTCATAATTTGTTGTCTGAACAGGGATCAAGTGCTGATAACTCACAGGTTGTGAATCAGCTTCTGAACAATATCCCTTCTCTAATTTCTGAGGAAGATAATGCTGATATTTTAAAGCCTATTTCTGAGGAAGAGGTTCGTACTATGGTCTTTTCTATGGGCCCTTTCAAAGCTCTGGGGCCGGATGGTTTTCCCCCCATTTTCTTCCAAGAATTTTGGGACATTATAGGATATGATGTCACTGCTGCTATCAAAGATTTTTCCAGAATTGGTTAACTTCTGAAACAACTCAATAATATTGTTATTGCCCTTTTTCCTAAGAAGCCCAACCCAAAGATGTTGGCTGACTTCAGGCCTATTAGCCTTTGCAATACCATTTACAAAATTTGTACCAAGCTTCTGGTGGTCAGAATCCAACCTCTTCTTGATAAAATTATATCTCCCTCACAAAAGGGTTTTGTTCTAGGGAGATGGATCTTAGATGATGTGATTACTACTCATGAAACTATTCACTTAATGGATAAGAGTCGTATCCCACGTATGGTTTTCAAACTTGATATCTCTAAAGCTTATGATAGGGTGTCATGGCAATTTTTATTTAAAATCATTCAGAAGCTTGGGTTCAATGATAAGGTTTCTCTTCTCATTAAGGAAGCTGTTACTACTACTAAATACTCAATCCTTGTTAATGGAGTTCCAAGGGGTTTCTTTTCTCCTTCTAGGGGAATAAGATAGGGAGATCCTTTGTCCTCCTATCTTTTTATTATGATAGTTGAAGCTCTTGGTAAATCTGTTTACAGCAAGATTAAATCTAAAGATTTAACTGGGATTAAACCTGCCTCTTCTCTGTCTCCTATGCCTATCCAGCAGTTTGTTGATGATACCATTCTTTTTGGCATCTCCTCTGTTTTAGAAGCCTCCAGATGGAAATCTTTATTGAATTATTATGCTATGGCTTCTAGTCAGCATATTAATTTTCAAAAAAGCAATGTGTTCTTTTTCAATACCCCAGGGGATCTCCAAAGAAAAATTATCAATATCCTTGGTTGTGCGGCTACTAACCTTCCTTCAGTCCATCTTGGTCTCCCTTTGACTACTAAGGAAGTTTCTCCAGGTTTTTGGCATAATATTCTGGAAAGAACTCAAAAGAAATTGTTGGGATGGAAAGGAAAACTTTTAAGCAGTGCAGGAAAATTACAGCTTCTGAGGGCTTCTCTTCAAGGTATACCTACCTACTTTTTATCCTTATTTAAAATACCCAAATATTTGGTTGATAAACTGGAGCAAATTCAAAGAACTTTCTTGTGGACTGGTACTGAAGAAAAAAAGAGAATTTCTTTGGTCAAATGGGATAAAGTCTGCCTTCCTAAGTCTCATGGTGGGCTTAACATTAGAACCATTCGAAATATGAATAAGGCTCTGTTGTCCAAGATTATTTGGAACTTCTTAAATAGGGATACTGATTGGGGTCTTATTATAAAGGCTAAATATTTAAGGGACATTGATAAATATTCTTTCCTTAATCAGGAGGGCCTTTCGCAAGGATCTGTTATTTGGAATAAAATTATTAAATCCAGAAGTCTTATCAACAAGGGTATCAAATGGAAACTTGGTGATGGATCTCTTATAAATTTTTGGGAAGATCCTTGGTTAGGTGATGGTCCTCTTTCTAAACAAACGGGCAATGAAGTTATTAGTGTTCTTGCCAAACAATTTTTTGGCAACAAAGTTAGTCATTATATTCATCAAGATCAAGGGGTTAAAAGTTGGAAAAATTTGCTGGAATGTTGCACCAATATTCTGAATCTCCTTCACAGGGCTAATAAAATACAACAAATTCTTCTTAATACCAGGATTCCTCTTTTCTCCAGAAATGGTCAACTTTTTTGGTTTGCTGACAAAAAAGGGTTTTTTTCAGTCAAATCTGCTTACCATCTGTTGATTGAGGAGGAATGTAAAGATGCTGTCTGGAGGAAGGTCTAGAATTGTAAACTCCTTCCAAAGGTAAACTTTTTATGGTGGACTATTGTTCATAATAAGATTTTGATGCAGGACAATCTTCAATGAAGGGGTATGCCACTGGTTAATAGATGTGTTATGTGCTTGAAAGAAGAAGAATCTGTCTCACATCTTATATTGCATTGTGAATTTGCAACTGAGCTATGGAGTAAAGTCTTTTTGAATTTTGGTTTACAATGGGTCTGTAATAAGGAAATAAAAGATCTCATTCTTAATTGGATCCCTCCTTTATCCCATCCTTGGCTTGTTGAATTATGGACTCAAGCTCTTCCTTTGCTGCTTGGTTCCTCTGGAAAGAAAGAAATAATAGAATTTTTAGAGAAACTGCTGGAAATTCTTCACAAGTTTTCTATTCTTTTTCTAAAGCTCTCCTAGAGAATGTTTCTAATTCCAGCATCAAAATTGCTAACAAACCTCTTACTCAACACGAAGCCCTTGTGGCTTCCAACTGGGGGATTACGAATCAAATTCCAGCTTTTGATGATTCTAAATGCATTAAAAGATTAAACACTATTTGGACTCCCCCTAACCCAGGTTGGTTCAAATTGGATTTTGATGGAGCTGCTATGTCAAATGGAAAGGCTAGTGGTGGAGGAATTATAAGGAATGACAAAGGAGCTCTAATTGCTACTTATGCTAGAGGAATTGGTAACCAGACTAATAATTTTGCTGAAGCCTCTGCTCTTTTATGGGGTCTCAAGTTGGCTATATCACTTGGTATCTGTCAGCTTCATGTTTAGGGTGATTCCAAAATTATTATTGAGGTTGTGTTTAAAGCCTCGAAGTGTGGTTGGCAACTTAAGGATATAGTGTTTAATATTCAAACTCTTTCACAGGCTATTCCTGTCATTTCCTTCTCTCATATTTATAGAGAGAGCAATACTGTTGCTGACAGCCTGGCAAATTTTGGTCAGCAATTTCAAAACTGGTGTTGTTGGCACCAACTACATAATATCCCACAACAGATTAGGGATATCATTAAAAAAGAGCAAGTTACTATATGATGATTACTCATCATTTCACTTGGCTTATATCTACGTGGCCAGTTCTTTAATTCAGGGCATGCTGATTAGACATTTTATAAATGATGAGAATGAGATTGGACAACTTTGCATGTGTGTGAAGGATAGTCGATTAATAAGGAAAGATTATGTAAGGACTTTGGGTTATTGTCATAATGATAGCCCTAATCCTGATCGTGTCCTCTTTGCCTTTCATACTCATTGCACTGTGATCAAAGTCTCTTAATTTTCCCACGGCATTGATAGAAGTTTTCTGGATAATAACTCTGCCTATCCCTTCTCCAAGTTCATTCAATTTCACTTGTTTTTCATCATGGGTGGCAATAGGATTAGAACTGAACCTAATAATTGTGAAGAATTCAAAGAGAATGCCTTGGTCTGGCATTACTATAAAGAAGGAGGAGTCACCCCATTCCTTGAATGTTTGAATGGACATGACAAAAACCTATCTATTCAATTTTCTCAGTCATGGGATAATCGCAAGGTGCAAATTGGGAATGTCAGTTTCATGGTTTCTGAGAATGAAATTGCTATGGCTACATGTCTTTCTTCAAAAGGTATGAAGATACAAAAAAAGTCTAGGGTTTCGGATGCTCAGAATCAGAAACCATTTCTTGGTGAAGATGAGGAGTTGGTGCCTTACCAAGGTGGTTTTGAGAGAGCCCATCTTCCTAAACCATGGGTTGACATGTGCTATATGGTGATGAAGTATTTCACCCTTGAGGGTCATTTTACCAGGTTTTATCACTATCATCTCCTATTGTTGAATCATTTTAGAAGGAATGCCACCATTAGTTTTCATTTTTATTTGCTTTCTTCTCTTGAGCACTCTGTTCAACATGTTAAGAAGACTCCGTTGAAGAAGTCTGGTGAGAAGCCTATTCCCTTACATCAAGGGCTCATTCACAGACTTTACTAGTTTCATTTAGCTCTATCTCCTCCTTCCTATCTTCAGCCCTCTGGTCAGGATACCCCTACTGACTCGATGAAAACCGGTCTTGCTACTCCTAAATGGCTTCCTGAAGGTGATCCTTGTTCTGGGACTTCTAAGTCTTTTACCAAAAATGTTCAAAATCCTCCCTCCAAATTCAAATTAAAATCTAAGAGACGTCTGTCAGATGTTGACACATAATCTAACCTTTTGAAAGAAGATTTTGGGGTTTCTAGGACCCAGAGTGAGCACAATCAGGGTAGGGAGGGACCCTCACAGAATTTCAAAAAAGTTAAACTGGAAGGTAAATTTGTTGTTGTTAGGTGGTCTGGTCGCATTACTGGCAAACAGGCTCCCAAGCTGAAGCTTATTGACTATTCTGAAAGCAATTATGAAACCTCTACCCATGAGGAGGAAGATCCTAAAGAATCTAGTGATGTTCAAAAGATTGCTATTGAAGATTTTGGTGGTGAAGAAGAAATTGATGGGCAGGACATTCCTATGGAAACCTTTGATACATAAGATAATATTAGGGTCCATAATTCTATCCCCACTAGGGACTATGTGGATGTGGGTGATATTTCTACTCAGGTGGAGGTGACTGATACTGTTGATAACACTGGGAAGGATGCCCACTCTGTTCCCTCTGTTGTTTATGTTGATCCTAATCTGTTTCAAGAGGAAGGTAATAATGCTCAAGATGGTAGGGAGGAAGACAATATTGAGGAATTAAATGGTGTTGATGATTTGTCTCAGCTGAAGGAGCAGATGGAGTTCCTGGAAAAAAGAGTCTTGTCTCTTGGTAACTTCATTACTAGCATGTTATGCAGGACTGCTATGGCCAATCTCTCCCTACTGAGGGAACATGAAGTTCTTATTCATGGTGCTGATAATGACAGGGTTAAAGAATTTGACAAAATGCTGGAGTTTCTTTCTAAGGGAGAGGAGGACATCCCTTCCTAGTTTTCTATGCTCTCTGTTAGCTGGCTTTTTGCTGTTAGTATCTTTTTACAGTATTTTGGCTGTATGTAGGTTGTCGGTGGTGTTTCTAGCTCGTTTTGTTTTCTGAGCCTTTTTTGCCCTTTTTGGGTTCTATTCTGTAAGGGATCGGCCCCTAGTTTGCTGCCTTATAATATCAAAAACACTCATGCTTGTTAGAAAAAATCACAATTATGTAAGGAGTTTATAAAAAATCGAAAGTGTTTATTTACCTATCAATTAGTAAATCCTATTTATTTTCCTCATAATCATTATATGCATTTGCATGTTCGTAGTCAACACCCACAAATTCACCCATCTACTCACATTGTCATCACTAATGTCTTGACTTTCACCACCATCCTCTTCAACCACCCAATAATTTCCTATGTGCACTCTAGAGGGGTATACTATATAAATTAATATTAACTTAATTTTCAAGATTGATTAAATGTGCATTGCCATAACTCTACTCACACTCTACTACCCCCATAGGTTGTATGTGTATTATACCATTGATTAAATTTCCCATCAATTTGACTCTTGTAAATAAAAATTGACGAAACAAAAATGTCATATCATGAATTAAAGAGCATCTTTTTGTTTGTAAATTCAATTTTGACAATTCTAACAAGAAAGGAAACTAAAAATATAACTAATATTATCACCATTAAAATGCATTTAAATTTTAAAATGTGAAATAAATAATATTTAATATAAAACACATCATTATACATTCCATAAATATAATTATTTCAAACAACTTCCTAACTATTATCAAAGACATGTTTATTACTAACATGACACGAGTCCATAAACATGACTTCATGCTTGCTCTCTTATATTTGTTATATTTACATTGTTGTCATGTTGTTTTTTTGTGTTTACATTTATTCATCCTAAGTATGAACAAAATTTATAGTGATCCAAAACTTTGATACTAAAAACTACTATATATTTAAATCCAAAAACGCTCTCTATCACTCTCGTAGAGAATTAAAACAATATATCTCTTATAGCAATATATAAAGACAAATTCCTCGTTTTGACAATAGATCACGAATGGTGATCCAAAACTTTGATACTAAAAACTACTATATAATTAAATCGAAAATTGCTCTCAATCACTCCCGTAGAGAATTAAAACACTATATCTCTTATAGCATTATGTAAAGACAAATTCCTCATTTTGACAATAGATCATGGATGGCGATCCAAAACATTGATACTAAAAACTGCTATATAATTCAATCGAAAAACACTCTCAATCACTCCCATAGAGAATTAAAACACTATATCTTTTAAAGCATTATGTAAAGACAAATTCCTCATTTTGACAATAGATCAGGGATGGTGATCCAAAACTTTCATACTAAAAACTGTTATATAATTAAATCCAAAAACGCTCTCAATCATTCCCGTAGAGAATTAAAACACATCCATTATGTAAAGACAAATAAATATATTTTTGAGTGTATGGGTAAAAATAAGTCTAAAACTAGGAAAAAACCTCCGAGGAGGAAGTCAGGTGCAACGAAAGCTTATTGAAAATGGGAGTCATGGTGAAGACTAACGCGCCTAGACAACTACTTTTATAGAGCCTGCTCAGACGTAATTTGACAAACTGTTAAAATGTTTGCTAAGAATAATAGTTTATTTGAACAAGTAGTCTTGGAGATGTACATCTATAACTAACTTGTTGACCAGAAAAACAAGTGGAGAAATTTTCTATAAACAATGTCAGACCCTGTTTTTCCAAGTAATTTCTTATGACTTAATAACGTCAATAAAAATGAGCCTTCAACAACCTCCAAAATTTTCAAAGTTCTATATTATTATGTAGTTTGCTTCATCTCCTTACCTTTTCATAAAACAACAAAGCAGACACATCTGCCAGCTAACGCCTACTAAATAAATCTTCATACAATAAAGAAATTGAGGAAATGTCTACACAGACAAAAGCGTGACGAAACTGAATGCTTTTACAGTCAAATTCCAAAAACTCCCAACGAGTTTGTAGGTGAAGAACTTTGAATAAACAATCCAAGCTTTTAAGAGTGTTTAACTTAATTAATACGGATTGTTTGACCTCCTAGTTTATTTTGATCATCCTCGAAATTATCTAAAAAGAGTATTAAGATGGTTGGTTTTTCCACTTGTTAATTGCTTTGTCATTAAGGACTCTAGGGTTTGTTATTGGAATTGGATCTAAGGATTAATCAAGCAGTCAGAGCTTCAACTCGGTCTATTGGGTTCCTGATGAAATTGGGTCGGCTCCAATTGTTCCAAAGTCAGAGCATCTATTATTATATTACTTGATTGCATCAACATCTAGGGCATCTCTTGTGTGTTTGCCTAACGTAGATTTGATTATTCCAAGATGCCCTTGACTCGGTATCCTAGAGGTTTGACTAAAGGGACATGTATTTCCAACCATTGACAAAAGTCTTAACCACACAACTAAGTATGTTAGGATAGATGCAAACATTCAAGACTAGATAAAGGTGAACATTTAAACATTTACAAAGATTAGATATGAGCATCTAAATCATGTTTGCATTTGTGTAGTTCAGTTCTACAAGTGCATGATTGATCCCACAGTCGCAGAAGTGACTCACAACAATAGATAGTATGTTTATAGATTCCAAAGCATTTGTCCAAGCATCATTGAATTTCTTATAAATTGGCGAATCACTTCTAGTCATTTGCCACAACACATCTACATTAGATTTCTAGCTAAGTATCATTATTTTATTCATTTAATTTCTATATTTATTTCAACGAATTACTCTAGGTAGTTTCTTCCCCAACTAATCGATCTTAACAAAATTATCTAAGT
Organism: Cunninghamia lanceolata; assembly: GCA_027924645.1. Lineage (NCBI taxonomy): Eukaryota > Viridiplantae > Streptophyta > Pinopsida > Cupressales > Cupressaceae > Cunninghamia > Cunninghamia lanceolata. The sequence goes on along the minus strand of BSBN01000143.1, from coordinate 914,518 downwards.
ATTGTTATTTAATTACTTTACCCAAAAAAATTGTGTAAAAGGGATTTATTCTTTCCTTTTCAAAACTACGTTCCTCATTTCAAATGTTAAAAAACAATACAACAGTCTTTTCTTGTTGGTTAGGGTGCATATATTGTATTAGCATTTTATAATTGATAATTTAACAATTCATTCAAACTTTTTATTATTTTATCTCGTCAAATTAACTTTCATTGTGAAAATTCTTTGATAATAATGATTCATTCATGACTTTTAATTTTTTTTTGACTAATTGATTTGTAAGACCTTTTAAATTTATCATTAAGTGATACAATTTAATGTGTATCTTGACTCTACTATAATATTCTTATTGTTATTTTTATCCTTCAATTATTCATGTCTTAAAACTCTTTTTAGGTGGGAGTGTTAGTGATTGGCCTTCATAATGTAATCTTTATCTTTATATGTGTTCTTGTGTTCCTTTGTGTTGTCATGTGTCTCTAAAATTTTTAAAAAATAACTTTGTTAGTATCACAAATTCAACAAATTGACTCACCTCCCCCCAAAAAAGGTCATTTTATAAACCATTTTCAATATATAGATTATGAAAAAATAATCCTTATTTTAATAACATTCATTTTATTTTTCAAATGTGTAATATTAAAAAAAATAATCAATCAAACTAAAACTAATAAACCTTGCAATATCTCAACTTCCTCTTATTAACAATTTTTGGTGTCATTTTATATAAAATTTGATTTTATCAACATTTTTCATAGAATTATCTTTAATGTTATAATACTTAATCAAGCATTCATGTCTTCAATATACCTTCTTTGTAGTTTTAGTAATTATCACTCCTATTAGAACCCAATTTTCTTTAAGCACGTAAGACTCTTAATACTAGTGAGCTCCCTTACATGTTATAAAGAGGATTATTGAAGACCTGGGAGTTATTTTTGTGTAGCAGATGAGCTTAAAGATAATTCAAGGCAAAGGTTCATAAAGCATCAACAATTTTGTTCACAATTATGCAAGCAATCTTAATTACTCAAAACTCAAAACACAATTCAAGATTGTCTCTTTCACCTAGGAGCTCCCAAATCTAAAATAGCATAATGAAGATGCATTCATTCTTATTTCAAGATATAGCTTGGTGTATTGGAGATTGTAGAGAAGCTCTATTTTGGGGAGACCCATGGTAAGGTCACCCTCCTTTTAATCAAACTACATGGTTTACAGTATTAGATACAATATATTGTATGCATTGGTTTTGAAAAGAAAATAATGCTTCCTTAATGTTTAGCTTAAGTTAATTAAGTAATATAGTCAAACTCGTATAATCGTAGATTAAGTTAATTAAATATAGTTGGTAGTTGAGAATGGTAAATTTTGGATAATGTGTTTTCGAAAATTGAATGAAAGTAATGGTAATATTTAGTTTAGTAACTAAAGAATGAAGATTAAATGGATGAGATTTTGGAATTTGTTTAATGTTCGACATGGAAATAGTGCTACTTTATTAGTGAAATATTTAGAAGTTTACATTGGATCTCTGCATTGTTAGAGGACAAGTTTGCAAGTTCAGGACAAATTCTTGGCCATAGATCTATAATTGAGCTCTAGATTCATCCTATTACTTAGTGGTGCTCTACTTGGCAACTTTGATTGATATGTGATCTTTTACTCTACTTTCTTCTTGAATGTCTAGGGACTTGGCAGTATTTGAAAATACCTTAAGGGTTATCAATTAGTCATAGGGAGGCAAGTTCTCCTAAATCAATCCCAAAAATTAAACAAGATCAAAAATGTTAAGCAAGTGGCTAAGTATGTAGATTCTTTACTCCTTTTACTACACTAAATCAAAATGTGTTGCTATTAATTGCTCCAATGCTCTAAAATGATGTACTTTTAAATTGATTGAGTGAATTAGGAGATGATTAGAATGAATGCACTGAATTCCTTTAAATACTAGCACATAACATCAAATTGTGTCAAAACATGTGTTTAGTCAACTCAAGGTAGAAGGTTGAAGGGGGTAGTCAACCAAATTTGAATTTTAAATTTAAATTGGAAGGGTACAAGTTTGTGACTATGGACTTGTCTCAAAATGGGATAATAGTCAAATCTAGGTGGAAAACAACTAAATAGAGGTAGTTGTATAGATAGGTGTGATATGTAGGTAGAAAAGGTGAATATATAAGAATGAGTACATGTAAATAGATAGGGTGGGGCTAGGTGTATAGGGATATGTGTGTATGTAAATGGATAAAAAGGCTAGGAAAATGAGCCCAACTTCACATAAGATTGTGTCATTTGTCATAACGTACACATGTACCAAGATATTACCTCAAAATAGGCACAAAACTAAATGGGAAATGGCATGGGTATGTAAATTTCACCATTACAATTGCTTAAAATTGGATCTTCAAAAATTTATGATTATGGGGATATGGGACCTAAAATACCAAACTTGTCACCTCTTTTTAGCCATTTGAATCCATTTGAATGTAGCCTTGTCTTAGTATTAGCAAACCTAAGCTAAGTTTGGTGGCAAATCAACAATCAGAAAGACAGCTTGTAATGAGGATTCAAACAAACTCATATGTCACTCCACAACATATTTCATGTAAAAATTAAAGTTAGTTATGTGAAAAGAAAAATATATTTTCATGTAAGGGTGTGACCTAGGACAATTCAATAAAATGCATATACACAAGCACAAATCATCCTAGGTACATAAATGTGTTTTAGTTGACTTGAACATTGAGCTAGTAATTGAGATGTGGAAAATGTAAATAGAAGATAAATGTACTTAACTTGGTAATCAAATATGACTCTAAAACTAATATGGATTTAAATTTGATGTGCCTTGAAATCTAGAATAGCAATCGATAGACTACTAATTTGCTTAGGAAACAAAATATTCAATTGTGATTATGTAGGGTCGGGTCCAACTATCAAGGATGAATATATGGTTGTGAACTTGTCCTATGCTTATAAATTTGACATGTGTGATCTATAGACTATTCCTCTTTACTTCACTTGAGATGTCTTGATTTCTTTTGTGCTTCTTGATATCTATAGGGACTGCCAATTTTGATAATACCTTATTAGGTTGTCTTATGACCAATCCATGAGGACACTACACCTTGATCAACACCTTGAAATTGAATATTATCAAAAATGACATTCTTTAGTCATGAAAATGCATCTAGAAGGATTGTGCAAGGCTAGATTTTTTTTAGAGCACCATTAAAGTGTGCATATGTGTTTGCACATCTAGATGTTTAGAATTGTTTAGGGTAAAATATGAAGAGGATTAGATGTTTAAGAGGGTTTAGGTTTTTGTCTTGATCCTCCTTTCACCACTAAACATTCAAGGACTTTCAGCTGAGTAGAGGAACCTACTACAGGCCTTCTGTCACTTGGAACATAGGGGAAGATTGGAGGGTAAGTGCAGAAAGATGGGGGGCCAAAAAGGGGTCTTAAGTGGCCACTATTTTTTTGAAATCAGGAAATACTGGCCTTGGATGAGAAATTGAGCATAGTTACACTCAAAATTTGGAGATGCAACCAAAACAATGTTCGTAGTGCTCCGAGTCTACTTTCTAAACTACTATTTTTTTTTTTAAATGGCATAGATTAAGGGGTTCAAAAGAGGGAGCCACAGAAATTGGTGTTGTTTCTATCAAAAAAACATAACATAGCATGTTTTGTGGCTCCCTCAAAAGGTCAACTTTTTTTTGGTATTTTTAAAATCGCTTCAGTGAGAAATTAGCTAATAGCATGTAGTTTATGTCCAATTTTTCTAATAATTGTTTGATGAATATTTGATTTTTTACTAATTTTCAAAGTGGACACATCCTAAAAAATAGAATTTTGGCCGTGCTACCCCTATAAATTTTGAAAACTAATCGAAAATCATTTTTTTCTTTTTTTAATATTTGTAGAATGGAGTCTAGTTTCTAAATATGTAATTTTTTTAAAATTTCAATGAATAGTTAATTTACAATGAAAAAAAGACCAAACAGTGGTTTTTGCCCAAAAACGGACACACAAACAAAAAAATTAAAGATGAAAGGATTAACATTGTTAAAATGTGAAAAAAATTACATCATCAGATAGCTGAGAGAAAGCCTAACATTACCCAGGTGTTCGATTTGTTTGACCTTGAAACACGTGCAAATCTGAGGGTTAGCACGAACGAAATTATCTAAAATCTTGAAGAATATGGAAAAACACGTCTGTTACTGTTCAAAAGGCACTCCAAGCCTTTGGGTTGGAAATCCAAAGCAAATCCCAAGCCCAAGGCTTGGGATTCCCAAAGCAAGACATAACACGAGCGCATTATAACGTGCTCGCGTTATTCTTTTCTTTGCATTTTTCCTTTTCCACAAAAGTTTGTGCTATTTTTCATGTTTTAAATAACGCGAGCGCATTATGTTCAACTTAAATTTTTTTTATGTTTAAGGCTATTAATCATGTATGTATGTATGCCTATATGTATGTATGTATGTATGTATGTATGCCTATATGTATGTATGTATCTATGTATGCCTATATGTATGTATGTATAGTGTTGACGATAGAGGAGGGTAGAGATGGGAGTGAGCCAGATAGGGGAGGAGAGGGGTGGATAAGGATTGAGTGATTAAGGTTTAAGGTTAAGGGTTGAGCATTTAGGGATAGGATTTAGAGCTTAGGGATAAGTGATTAGAGTTTAGGACCTTGAGGGATTAGGGTTTAGGGTTGAGGCTTTAGGGATAGCGTTTAGGGTTAAGGGTCGAGGGATTAGGGTTAAGGTAGAGTGTTGAGGGTAGAGGGATTAGGGATAGGGTTTAGGGTTGAAAGTTTAGGGTTGAGGGATTAGGGTTTAAGGTATAGTTTAGTAGTTCTTGTGGATAGAGCCAGTAAACAATGGGAGATTATTTTCTTGTTTCATAACAATATACCTCCCCTAAGTGCAGGGTGGACAGCAAGAAACATAGATGTACCCCAATGCAAAGCTTTTCTCATAATGATTATCCTTCTAATTTCAACTGTTAATTACTCATTGTGGATGTACCATACACAAAGCTTTTCTCATAGTGTGTACACCTATTGGCATAATGAACCCCAGATGGGCCAGAAAAACATGCCATATAACATTACTAACATTAAAAAAGTTCATAGCCATTTTCTGACATATTCTTGCAACTCAAATATCTTTAAGAGAAGAGTGTCAAAAATGATGGGTTTAACAACCTAACATAAGGCAAAGTAGTTTTGTTGGGTTTAGGGATAGGGTTTAGGGTTGAGGGATTAGGGTTTAGGGTTGAGGGATTATGGTTTAAGGTATAGTGTTGAGGGTTGAGGGTTTAGGGATAGGGTTTAGGGTTGACGGATTAGGGTTTAGGGTTGACGGATTAGGGTTTAATGTTGAGAGTTGAGGGTTGAGGGTTTAGGGTTTAGGGATAGGGTTGATGGTCAAGGGATTAGGGTTAAAGTAGAGTGTTGAGGGTAGAGGGATTAGGGATAGGGTTTAGGGTTGAAGGTTTAACAATTAAGGGTTGAGGCTTTACGGCTGAGGGTTAAGGGATTGGGGTTTAAAATATAGTGTTGAGCGTCGAGGGTTTATGGATAGGTTTTAGGGTTTAATTTTTAAGGGTTAAGGGTTGAGGGATAGTGTTTAGGGTTTAGGGATAAGGGATTAGGGTTTAAGGTATAGTGTCGAGGGTTGAGGGTTTAGGAATAGGGATAGAGTTTAGGGTTTAGGGATGAGGGATTAGGGTTGAGGGTTGAGGTATTAGGGTTGAGGGTTGAGGGATTAGGGTTTAAGGTATAGTGTCAAGGGTTGAGGGTTTATTAATAGTGTTTAGGGTTGAGGGTTGATGGATTAGGTTTTAGGGTTGATGGATTAGGGTTTAAGGTATAGTGTTGAGGGTTGAGGGTTTAGGGTTGACAGATTAGGGTTTAGGGTTGACGGATTAGTGTTTAATGTCAAGGTTAGGGTTAGAGTGTCGAGGGTAGAGGGATTAGGGATAGGGTTTAGGGTTGAAGGTTTAAGAATTAAGGGTTGAGGCTTTAGGGATGAGGGTTTAAGGCTTAAGATATAGTGTCAAGTGTTGAGGGTATAGGGATAGGGTTTAAGTTTTAAGGGTTAAGGGATAGGGATTAGGGTTTAAGGTATAGTGTTGAGGGTTGATGGTTTAGGGATAGGGTTTAGGTTTGAGGGATTAGGGTTTACGGTTGATGAATTAGTGTTTAATGTTTAGAGTTGAGGGTTGAGGGTTGATGGTTGAGGGTTGAGGTTGAGGGATAGGGTTAATGGTCAAGGGATTAGGGTTAAATAAGAGTGTCGAGGGTAAAGGGATTAGGGTTTAAGGTATAGTATCGAGCCTGTTGAGGGTCTAGGAATAGGGATAGCATTTAGGGTTTAGGGATGAGGGATTAGAGTTGAGGGATGATAGATGACGGATTAGGATTGAGGGTTGAGGGATTAGCGTTTAGGGACAAGGTTTAGGGTTAGGGTTGAGGGATTAGGGTTTAAGGTATAGTGTTGAGAGTTTAGGGATAGAGTTTAGGGTTGAGGGTTTAGGTTTGAGGGTTTAGGGTTTAGGGTTGAGGGATTATGGTTTAAGGTATAGTGTTGAGGGTTGAGGGTTTAGGGATAGGATTTAGGGTTGAGGGATTAGGGTTTAGGGTTGATGGATTAGGGTTTAGGGTTGAGAGTTGAGGGTTGAGGGTTGAGGGTTTAGGGATAGGGTTGATGGTCAAGGGATTAGGGTTAAAGTAGAGTGTTGAGGGTAGAGGGATTAGGGATAGGGTTTAGGGTTGAAGGTTTAATGATTAAGGGTTGAGGCTTTACGACTGAGCGTTAAGGGATTGGGGTTTAAAATATAGTGTTAAGCGTCGAGGGTTTATGGATAGGTTTTAGGGTTTAATTTTTAAGGGTTAAGGGTTGAGGGATAGTGTTTAGGGTTTAGGGATAAGGGATTAGGGTTTAAGGTATAGTGTCAAGGGTTGAGGGTTTAGGAATAGGGATAGAGTTTAGGGTTTAGGGATGAGGGATTAGGGTTGAGGGTTGAGGTATTAGGGTTGAGGGTTGAGGGATTAGGGTTTAAGGTATAGTGTCAAGAGTTGAGGGTTTATTAATAGTGTTTAGGGTTGAGGGTTGATGGATTAGGTTTTAGGGTTGATGGATTAGGGTTTAAGGTATAGTGTTGAGGGTTGAGGGTTTAGGGTTGACAGATTAGGGTTTAGGGTTGACGGATTAGTGTTTAATGTCAAGGTTAGGGTTAGAGTGTCGAGGGTAGAGGGATTAGGGATAGGGTTTAGGGTTGAAGGTTTAAGAATTGAGGGTTGAGGCTTTGGGGATGAGGGTTTAAGGCTTAAGATATAGTGTCAAGTGTTGAGGGTATAGGGATAGGGTTTAAGTTTTAAGGGTTAAGGGATAGGGATTAGGGTTTAAGGTATAGTGTTGAGGGTTGATGGTTTAGGGATAGGGTTTAGGTTTGAGGGATTAGGGTTTACGGTTGATGAATTAGGGTTTAATGTTTAGAGTTGAGGGTTGAGGGTTGACGATTGAGGGTTGAGGTTGAGGGATAGGGTTAATGGTCAAGAGATTAGGGTTAAATAAGAGTGTCGAGGGTAGAGGGATTAGGGTTTAAGGTATAGTATCGAGCCTGTTGAGGGTCTAGGAATAGGGATAGCATTTAGGGTTTAGGGATGAGGGATTAGAGTTGAGGGATGACGGATGATGGATTAGGGTTGAGGGTTGAGGGATTAGGGTTTAGGGACAAGGTTTAGGGTTCAGGTTGAGGGATTAGAGTTTAAGGTATAGTGTTGAGGGTTTAGGGTTGAGGGATTAGAGTGAAGGGTTGAGGGATTAGGATTTGATGTTGAGGGTTGAGGGTTTAGGGTTTAGGGTTAGGGTTGAGAGTTGAGGGATCAGAGTTAAGGGTTGAGGGATTAGGGTTTGACATCGAGGGTTAAGGGTTGAGGTTCGAGGGTCAAGGGTTTAGGGATAGCATTGAGGTTCAAGGGATTAGGGTTAAAGTAGAGTGTGGAGGGTGTAAGGATTAGGGATAGGGTTGGAGGGTTTAGGGATAAGGGATTAGAGTTTAAGGTATAGTATCGAGTCTGTTGAGGGTTTAGGAATAGGGATAGCATTTAGGGTTTAGGGATGAGGGATTATGGTTGAGGGATGATGGATTAGGGTTGAGGGTTGAGGGATTAGGGTTTAGGGATAAGGTTTAGGGTTGAGGGTTGAGGGATTAGGGTTTAAGGTATAGTGTTGAGGGTTGAGGGTTTAGGATTAGAGTTTAGGGTTGACGGATTAGCATTTAATGTCAATGTTAGGGTTAGAGTGTCAAGGGTAGAGGGATTAGGGATAGGGTTTAGGGTTGAAGGTTTAAGGATTAAGGGTTGAGGCTTTAGGGATGAGGGTTTAAGGCTTAAGATATAGTGTCAAGTGTTGAGGGTGTAGGGATAGGGTTTAAGTTTTAAGGGTTAAGGGTTGAGGGATAGGGATTAGGGTTTAAGGTGTTGAGGGTTGATGGTTTAGGGATAGGGTTTAGGTTTGAGGGATTAGGGTTTAAGGTTGATGAATTAGGGTTTAATGTTGAGAGTTGAGGATTGAGGGTTGAGGGTTGAGAGTTGAGGTTGAAGGATAGGGTTAATGGTCAAGGGATTAGGGTTAAATAAGAGTGTCAAGGGTAGAGGGATTAGGGTTTAAGGTATAGTATCGAGCCTATTGAGGGTCTAGGAATAGGGATAGCATTTAGGGTTTAGGGATAAGGGATTAGAGTTGAGGGATGACAGATGATGGATTAGGGTTGAGGGTTGAGGGATTAGGGTTTAGGGACAAGGTTTAGGGTTAGGGTTAGGGTTGAGGGATTAGGGTTTAAGGTATAGTGTTGAGGGTTTAGGGATAGGGTTTAGGGTTTAGGGATTAGAGTGAAGGGTTGAGGGATTAGGATTTGACGTTGAGGGTTGAGGGTTTAGTGTTTAGGGTTTAGGGTTAGGGTTGAGAGTTGAGGGATCAGAGTTAAGGGTTGAGGGATTAGGGTTTGATGTCGAGGGTTGAGGGTTGAGGTTTCAGGGTCAAGGGTTTAGGGATAGGGTTGAGGTTCAAGGGATTAGGGTTAAAGTAGAGTGTGGAGGGTGTAAGGATTAGGGATAGGGTTGGAGGGTTTAGGGATAAGGGATTAGGGTTTAAGGTATAGTATCAAGTCTGTTGAGGGTTTAGGAATAGGGATAGCATTTAGGGTTTAGGGATGAGGGATTAGAGTTGAGGGATGATGGATTAGGGTTGAGGGTTGAGGGATTAGGGTTTAGGGTTTAAGGGGGAGGTATATTGTTATGAAATAGGCAAATAATCTCCCATTGTTTATTGGCTATATCCACAAGAACTACTAAACTATACCTTAAACCCTAATCCCTCAACCCTAAACTTTCAACCCTAAACCCTATCCCTAATCCCTCTACCCTCAACACTCTACCTTAACCCTAATCCCTCGACCCTTAACCCTAAACGCTATCCCTAAAGCCTCAACCCTAAACCCTAATCCCTCAAGGTCCTAAACTCTAATCCCTTATCCCTAAACTCTAAATCCTATCCCTAAATGCTCAACCCTTAACCTTAAACCTTAATCACTCAATCCTTATCCACCCCTCTCCTCCCCTATCTGGCTCACTCCCATCTCTACCCTCCTCTACCCTCGACACTATACATACATACATATAGGCATACATAGATACATACATACATATAGGCATACATAGATACATACATACATACATACATATAGGCATACATACATACATGATTAATAGCCTTAAACATAAAAAAATTTAAGTTGAACATAACGCGCTCGCGTTATTTAAAACATGAAAAATAGCACAAGCTTTTGTGGAAAAGGAAAAATGCAAAGAAAAGAATAACGTGAGCGCGTTATAACGCGCTCGCGTTTTGACCTATTTTTTTTTAAATTAATTTGGCCACTTTTTGGCCCCCCATCTTCTTCCACTTACCCTAGAATTGTATGATTTTGTTGTTCAATTAAGCCCAATTATGCTCAAAACCCTAATTATGCAAATTCGTGAACAAACAGACAAATTATAGAAAATGATCGTACACAGAAATATCAAATGACAATCAAATGCATACCAGATTTTGAAGTTTAAAAAAAGGAAAAGTCAAGGACTCATGAGCGGGTGCCCTAGTCCAATGCCATAGCTTTTGTCAAGATTTGGGAACATTATCTTCAACCTGTTCCTGTTGCTCCAGAGATTTTCTTGTTGCGGGATCCTAAGGACTAATGAGCAAGCACTTGAGTTTAGGTCCCTATTTTCTTCTCTGATCTGCAATTCTGATAGTCTGCACTACTCTCCTGCAACTCCACTTCTTCTACTTGTGTAACTTGTAACCTGCAATCATGAAAAAATGAGTTAGGGGTTGTGGTGTTTAGAGGCTTGCCTCAGTCAAGCCCCAGAGAGACATTCAAGTCTTTTGAACACCGTTGTTAGATAAAGAGTGCGTATACCTATGGGATAGAGGCAAAATCCAAATGATAAATGATAGAAAACACAATTGATATCACCTTGTAGTGAAGATCTCATGGAAGGAAGAGGCTCTTCATGCCAAGAGGAGATGGATGCCAAATCTGCAAATACAAACACAAGAACAACACAAATTCTTCTCTGTAACACAATGAATGCCTTGAATCACTTTCACAAAATCACAATGCTCATCTAATTTCCATCTAGTTTACAAATGAATCACTAATCATGCTTATATATGCAACTACAAACATTCCTGCTAAGAATTTCATAATTCAAACATACTGTGTCGGCATAGGACCTAAATAATAGTCATAAACTGACACTTTAAAATTGGTCCTGACCTAAAATAGGGTAGGACTAAGGCGCAAGTGCCCAAGTTCTCCCCCCTTATTTCAAGCAAGATTTATGTTAAGTGCATCCCCTGAGTCCCATTTTCCATGAAACTTTAGGCTTTTCTCATCGGGAGTCATCAAAATCATGCAAGATGCTCTAAATGCATTCTAAAGGATCCAAGAGCTAAACCTTAAGAGGAAAAAGCCCCCAAGGTTACTTTTTCTGACATAACATTTAGTCCCCACTTTAATGTATGTATAAACACAAGGCCAATACATGCATTAAAGAACTGTCATCAAACACAGCAAACACGCCAAGCACGGAGAAGACATGCCAATCACAATGAAGACAGTAACAGGCATGTAAAACACAAAGAAGACAGTTACAGTCATGCAAAACAAGGAGAAGACAACATTGAAGACATGCCAAACACAGTGAATATAGTGAAGATAGTGATGATTAAATTCTTTTTCTTTTTCTCATATATATATGAATGCAAATACATGGAAAGTAAACACAACACCCATAATGCAGGAGGGACTCATCGCCACCAATCTTTAAGACTATATATGGGGCAACAGACACGCAAAACAAATCAAGCATGCCATACAAATCAAGCACACCATACAAATCCCAAAGCATAGGAGGGATTCATTGCCACCAGTCTTTAAGACTATGCTTGGGAACAAACACTCAATACATACACACTCGCAAGACATGGAGAAAACATGACAAACAAGTAATGGAGTGTTCCTATTTCTAGGTTCATCACCATCTCAGGCACATTATAGGCACACATCGACGATTGTGCTTCACCACAACAATCATCGAAGACACACTTAATGGTTGAGTTAGTCACAGAACCGCTCCCCACCTCCACAGAGGACTTTTTGAAAATGATAGGATGTGCATTCTCCACGAGAAATATGCCATCCCCGCCTCCGCAGAGGGCTTAAGATAAAAAGGATATGCGGAATATCCCACCTCTGTAGAGGGCTTAAATGATTGCAATAGATTTCAAACAAACCTCAGAGTTCAGGAGGGACTCATCGCCACCAGTCTTTAAGACTGCACCTAAGAATAAACACTTTGCTAGCATCTAAAATAGACAACTTACCTTATATATGCCCCCACCTTAAGGTGGTTGATGTCGTGTACCGATATCAAGCACGTTAAGGTAGGGAGAAAACACACAAGGGAACACGAGCTCTCACAAAGCCCATGCCCCTCAGAGGTGACATGTAATTTACGATCGCCAAATGTTCCCACAAACACATTTCTACAAGAAAAAGTGTTAGTGTCTATATAATCATGATAAACAACAATGCATGATGCAAGATTCAAGATAGACAATGTGCATGGAGCAGCAATATTGTTATGTTTTGTAAGTGCGATAAGACAACATCAAGATCACATAGAGTGATTCTACTAGCCAAGCATCCAATAATATATAACAACCCCATCATCATGTATGGACTAGATCCATTTTTTGATTACTCGCTAAAGGGACACTAGGTCCGCATCAATATAATATGTTTTTCGTCATCCACCCGCTAGATAGAAACACTAGAGGAAGGGAAACAATAAATTGATAGAGGAGAAACAAGTGCCTTAGGGATAGTCATGTAGGAGGGTGCCCCCAAGTCACCAACTGCAATGCTATGTTCATAAGACACAACACACAACAATGAAAATAGAGGAGAGGCAATCTAGAAGAATGGTGATACAAATAGAAGAAGGGTCACAATAGAGGTAGTCTCCTGGTATCCTAGACCTTACAAGAGAATCAAGGGTCATCCTAGAAGGCCTAAACAACACATAACACATCACGGGGGAAACACAAAATGAGAGATACAAGGTTATAAATACTTACCTATAGAGAGATTCATGCTAGAGGTTATCAACAATTAAATCATTCTCTTCCCAACCCCAAACACAAGGTACAATTGCCAAGTCTTTGTCATTATTCTTTTGTTCATTCTTAAACTCTTCATGGTTTGACTCAACGTTAGGTGGAATGTTTTCTTGTTGGTGTTTACTAGCACACTTATTCACTATCCTCTTAGGAGGTGGAAGAAGTGATTTGGTTTGAGTGATCTCAACATCCATCCTTGAGGGATTTAATGTGAGAGACCTTTCCTCATCTACTAGTGTTGCACCTTTTGGAGAGAGAGCATAGGAATGAAGGGAAGGTAAGGTGTTGTGAGGAGAGGCATCCAATGTTTTTGGATCCTTAGTGTTGTCCAAATGACTTGAATATTCAATCAAAGGAGGGAGATTAAGGGTCTTCTCTTCCTTATTGATATCCAAGGTTTGTGAACAATCAACTAAAGGAGGAAAGTTGGTGGGATGATCTGTAGAGGTTTCATGTACTAGGGTAGGATTTTGATTATTTTTGAATGAATGCTCAATACCTATCCATGGAATGTTCTTTGTTAAAGGGAGCTCCTCATTCACTAATGCTTCATCTTGGCCAGAGAGAGCATTGGAATGGAAAAGTGGTGGCTCTTCATTTACTAACGCTTCATCTTGGCTAGAGTGAGCATTAGAATGAGGATTTGGTGGTATGATGTTAAGGAATGTGTCAATAAATTCATTTTTTTGCACCGAAGTGTCCTCACGAGTGGGAACAACTTTGGGAGAGAGATCATAAGGTAGAACTAAGTTGCCACATGTTTTAGCAATAGGAATCATAGTGGAATGTTCAGCAAAGATAAAGTCATCTACGGTTTCATCTAACATGTTGAAGTTGTTGGTTCTTGAATCAGCAGAGGGTTTGCCAGCTCCAATGCATAGGCAGATTCGGCCAACAGATACAGGAGGTTGTGTGAGCTACCTCCCCTTCACTTCTGGTTCTACAGCACCAAGGGGGGTATCCCTATAGCTAAAGATGTAACATTGACTAACCCAATGACAGAAAGATTTAGCTTGACAACAACAGGCAGAATACTCTCATGTGTGGACCAAGATGTCCATGATACATCACAAGGTTGGCAACATTCTTAGACATATTTATCTGGTTGTGAATGATAGTATGCAGGGGTCCTAATCCTACTCCTACAAACTAATAAGATGGAAGTTATGAAAAGATGGACTTTGTGTTTTGGATGCAAGACAAGGGGTTTTGGATCATAACTACTAACCCAGGAGTAGACCAGTGCCTATCTCAGGGCAAGGAGTCAACTAGACATATACAAGAGAATGGATTGCATTTTGGATTCAAGCTTCAAGGGGTTAGATTGATGCTTTCCTTACAAACATCACCCAAGAATAGGTACTTAGCTGCCTCTACTTACATATATCTAGGTTGACATACAACCCTCTCCATACTCCACCTAAAACAATTTAATCCACTCCTTGAATGGAAGTTAGAGATGAAGCATGTGATACAGAAATCCATACCCTAGAACCTGAGAAACCCTTAGCAGCCAGATTCAAAAGAAGGAAAAGCATGCAACACATGGAGACAAGCAGCTAAACACATGTATAAGAGCATTTTTCATATAAAACAATAATGAAACTGAAGATATCTGCAATACACATTCATAATGCAACTCATAAACTCCAAAAATGAGATAAAACAACAAGGAAATGCCCTATTTTTTGCTATTCACACAAAAATGCCCAGGTCTTCAACAACCAACAAATGAGTAACACCATCTGCTATATACAGCAAGGAAGGTGTACTCAACATTAATCACATGGTAATTTAGAATTCACCAAATATAGTGCATCATGAGAAATGGCACTCAACATTGAATGCAGCAGGTAGAGGAGGAGACAGGAAGTGGTTGGAGTCGAGCCCTGCGCCGCTACCTGGGAATTTTCAACCTCAATCGGGTACTTGATCCATCCATGCCTTCACCCATACCCTGTAACATCCACCATTAAAAGCATATCAACCCGCGGCCTTGGGAAATGCAGTAGACTGTGCGCTTTTGAAACTTTCCCACCAAGAATCATGACCTGACTTTTCAAATCACGTGGGAACTAATTATCCCACATTCACCTCGCAAAGACCTCCTCAACACTTTATAAGCATGACCACACCGAAAGATAATAGTCGATGATTTTTCTCTCGACGACGCCAGTATAGACCCCATCATGATAGCTCATGCCATCAGAAAAACACTCCTCATCCGCACCGATATTACTTTCCCCACTGATGATCCACCTGCATGATCACCTGACATGTAATATCACCCCGATATGAAATATCACCCTGTAGGAAACATCACCCGGCCGACCACATCATCTGATATAAAACATCACCCCAAGGGAAAATCACCCTGATGACCACCCTCATCGGCACAACCTGCTGCATTGGAGAAAAATCCTCCTCATCATATTCATACCAAATACTTCACCGATGAACCTTCCATACCTGCTCATGTCCTCATAGGCGATTGGCGGGACCCCCATCATATCTGCTGATAATATCATGCCGGAGACCACATGATGCATCCCACCAGATCCTAATGATGTCATCGTCATATAGACAAGATAGGGTGATATTCGTAAGATGACTGATATTTGGAATATCCCCCCCGCAAGAAAATCAGGTCGCAAGACAGGCAAATATCAACCCCTACTTAAAAAATGGCGTCCGCACTACGGGGTGATCAAGCGAACATGAGGCGATAGAATAACATAGGGGGGATCAAACATAGGGGTGATCATAAAAAAGATCACCCGACATTTGAAACATGACCCCCCCCCTTTCAGAATATTGGGTCATATTGAAACTTTGCAGCAGCATCAGGGTGATCATCCCTAAGATGACTGATATTTAAAACATCACCCCCCGAGTGGAAGATCAGGTCATATATGAAATATGACCCCCCGCAAGAATATCAGGGTGACAGAAACCCTGGCTTAGAACTTTTTGGATTTTTTTGGAAGGTGCCTACAAAATTAATTGCTTGAAACCTGAATGTTCATGCAGGCACCAACATTGGCTCTGTCTGGGGATGCATGCCTCCTACAAGCATGGTGAGAACCGTAGATCTTTGGGATGCAGACCGGACCCTTATCCATTGGGCACAAAGTCATGAAGCTGCACTGACCTCATAGATCACACTTGGTGGCCCAGGGCCACCAAGAAAGGAAAAACCTGTATCTCCCTTTGTCAAATACCATGTTTTCATCTGATATCACTGGATCAAGCTTAAACATGCTGCCATGATCCATCCACAAACAACCCCTATCATTTGCATACTCAACCATCTTATTTTGCTTGTCACTATCAACCTTATGCAAACAACCATCAGCATCAAGCAACATGTGAAAGTTATATTTATCAAACAATGCAATCCCGTATGGCATATAGCACTTATCATCATCTGTATCAGCAACATGCATTGTAAAATGATCTCCCAGCTGAACTGAAAACTGAAAGCATTCAAAGTCCACCATGTAGCTAGGAGCATCAAGCCTCATTGTATCATAAGCTGGCATATAAAAGAAAAAGCTTTCAAATTCACAATTGTGCACATCATGCACACAACAATCAACTGCACCAAGCTAGAGAGGATCGGGCTCTGGCACATCTCTGCAACAACCCTCATGATGTATGTTGGTTTCTCTTTCATCAGGATGAGAAATAGAATCCATATCAACAACAGTGCTATGACCTTCACCATACTCAGATAGATCCTCATCACCATATGTGTCAAAAAGGATTGATCCAAGTGTTTCAGCTTCATTATGGTATGCCACTGGTTCATTGGCAGCAAAACATGCATTTTCATTACCAATGAATTCCTTGTGTGGAGGAGTATCAGCCTATGTACCATAAGAAAAACTAAAATCAAACAAAGAACAATCATGCTCAGCACTAGCACTTGTTTCAATCTCTGATTGCTCTTCATCATCTACATGTGTCTGAATATAAGGCAGTGATTCGAACATGGGATTACTCCTCTGTTTGCTTATTTCTTCTCTATCCTAAGCACAATACTCACAATTATCTCCACAAATCCACTCAAACAAGTATTCATTGCTGTCCATAACCACATCATTGCTTTCAGAACCAGATACCTCAACCTTGCAATGGGAATCATCATTTATCCTTCTATTGACATCCTTCATTGGTGAATTTTCATTTTCATCTTTATCTTCACATGATGCCATGATTATTTGGTTATTTGCAGCTACACAACTATTATTTGCACCAAAGCCTATGGACAGGGAATTCAGCATGTGCTCATTTCTCATTTTTTCTATACTTTCTAAAAACTTGTATGTCATCTGCATACTTGTTATCTTGAATTCCCTCAACAATGCACTAGAGCCCTCCTCAAAACCTTCAAAATATATGCCAATGCAGGCTAAAGTATCAGGTCTGATGTCTTCAGGGACTTGTGAAAGGGCTATTGCAAATCTATGACTGAAATCAGTACAGGGCTCTTCATCTTGTTTTCTGATTTCCATTAATCTTGATACAAGATCAGCAAGTTCTCTTGCAAATTCTTCTCTAAAACAGTCAACAAGTTCATTCCAATAGGCAAAGGATCTCTTTGGAAATCTAAAATACCAATCTCTAGCTCTAGCACCAAAGGATCTAACAAAAAACCTCATCCACATATCCTCATCTCTAAATGAATGTTTCTCCATGAAGTTATGAAAATTTTGGATATGTGTACCCCCATCACACACACTGTGTCCACTAAATCTAGACATCTGATTATAGATCTGAGTAGGCATACTTTCAACTTCATAATCAACCCATGACAAATCTAGTTGGTCATACAAAGGATCAAAAGGGCTGACAAGAGGTTTAGCATTCTAACTGGCAAACACAACAGGGTTATTACTATTTAACTGAGCTTGCCAAGCCTCTAAGGATATCAACCTATTTTTTATCTCTTCCATTCTTTTACACAACATTTCATCCCCCTCTTGACTGAGTATGGGTGAATACATATTTGGATTCATATAAATTTTACTCTTAGGCATCCTATGTCTGCCTAAGACTTAAGGCTTCCCCTTGGCATCTAACTTATGCAATAAAACAACAAATATAAATGGGAAGGAGCTAGGTACCTTTTCTCATCCAGATGTTGAAACCATGAACAGAACATTCAACATACATCAACCTTTCATGTGCACTTAAATCTTATTTGTAGAGTCGCCACCTCTCCAAAGAGGATAAAATTTTCAAACAACTGAAAGCTCATCAAATATTTTTTTGAGTTCATTCCACCAGCAGAGCACCATATTGTTAGTGACTCAGATGGGCCACAAGATATATCTTCTAAACCAAACTCCCCAGCAAAGTCACCATTTCTGTTGGCGACTCGAATGGCCAAAACTTCACCAGAGACTGCAGGATAATACTTTCAAATCACCTCCCTAGCAGAGTCGCCGGATCTGTTGGTGACTCGGATGGGCAAAACTTCACCAGAGACTGCAGGATAATACTTTCAAATCACTTCACCAACAGAGTCACCAGATCTGTTGGTGACTCGAATGGGCAAAACTTCACTAGAGACTGCAAGATAATACTTTCAAATCACTTCCCCAACAGAGTTGCCAGATCTGTTGGTGACTCGGATGGGCAAAACTTCACTAGAGACTGGAGGATAATACTTTCAAATCACTTCCCCAGCAAAGTCGCTAGATCTGTTGGTGACTCGGATGGGCAAAACTTCACCAGAGACTGCAGGATAATACTTTCAAATCACTTCCCCATCGGAGTCGCTGGATCTATTGGTTCTCGAATCAGCAGAGGGTTTGCCAGCTCTAATGCATAGGCAGATTCAACCAATAGATACAGGAGGTTATGTGAGTTGCCTCCCCTTCACTTCTGGTTTTGCTGCACTAAGGGGGGTATCCCTATAGCTAAAGATGTAACATTGACTAATCCAATGACAAAAAGATTTAGCTTGACAACAACAGGCAGAATACTCTTATGTGTGGACCAAGATGTGCATGATACATGACAAGGTTGGCAACATTCTTGGACATATTTATCTGGTTGTGAATGAGAGTATGCAGGGGTCCTAATCCTACTCCTACAAACTAATAGGATGGAAGTTATGAAAAGATGGACTTTGTGTTTTGGATGTAAGACAAGGGGTTTTGGATCATAACTACTAACCCAGGAGCAGACCAGTGCCTATCTCAGGGCAAGGAGTCAACTAGATGTATACAAGAGAATGGATTGCATTTTGGATTCAAGCTTCAAGGGGTTAGATTGATGCTTGCCTTACAAACATCACCCAAGAATAGGTACTTAGCTGCCTCTACTTACATATATCTAGGCTGACATACAACCCTCTCCATACTCCACCTAAAACAATTTAATCTACTTCTTGAATGGAAGTTAGAGATGAAGCATGTGATACAGAAATCTATACCCTAGAACTTGAGAAACCCTTAGCAGCCATATTCAAAAGAAGGAAAAGCATGCAACACATGGAGACAAGCAGCTAAACACATGTATAAGAGCATTTTTCATATAAAACAACAATGAAACTGAAGATATCTATAATGCACATTCATAATGCAACTCATAAACTCCAAAAATGAGATAAAACAGTAAGGAAATGCCCTATTTTTCACTATTCACACAAAAATGCCCAGGTCTTCAACAACCAACAAATGAGTAACACCATCTGCTATATACAGAAAGGAAGGTGTACTCAGCATTAATCACATGGCAATTCAAAATTCACCAAATACAGTGCATCATGAGAAATGGCGCTCAACATTGAATGCAGTAGGTAGAGGAGGAGACAGGGAGTGGCTGGACTCGAGCCCTGCGCCGCTGCCTGGGGATTTTCAACCTCAATTAGGTACTTGATCCGTCCATGCCTTCGCCCATACCCTATAACATCCGCCATTAAAGGCATACCAACCCGCAGCCTTGGGAAATGCAGTAGACTGTGCGCTTTTGAAACTTTCCCACCAAGAATCATGACCTGACTTTTCAAATCATGTGGGAACTAATTATCCCACATTCACCCCGCAGAGACCTCCTCAACACTTTATAAGCATGACCACACTGAAAGATAATAGTCGATGATTTTGCTCCCGACGACGCCAGTATAGACCCCATCATGATAGCTCATGCCATCGGAAAAACACTCCTCATCCGCACCAATATTGCTTCCCCCACTGATGATCCACCTGCATGATCACCCGACATGTAATATCACCCCAATATGAAATATCACCCTGCGGGAAACATCACCTGGCCGACCACATCACCTGATATAAAACATCACCCCAAGGGAAAATCACCCTGATGACCACCCTCATCAGCGCAACCTAATGCATTGGAGAAAAATCCTCCTCATCATATTCATACCAAATACTTCACCGATGAACCTTCCATACCTGCCCATGTCCTCATAGGCGATCGGCGGGACCCCCATCATATCTGCTAATAATATCATGCCAGAGACCACATGATGCATCCCACCAGATCCTGATGACATCATCGTCATATCAACAAAATAGGGTGATATTCGTAAGATGACTAATATTTGGAATATCCCCCCCGCAAGAAAATCAGGTCGCAAGATAGGCAGATATCAACCCCTACTTAAAGAATGATGTCCGCACTATCATGTTGATCAAGCGAACATGAGGCAATAGATAACATAGGGGGGATTGAACATAGGGGTGATCATAACAAAGATCACCCGACATTTGAAACATGACCCCCCCTCTTTCAGAGTCTCGGGTCATATTGAAACTTTTCAGTAGCATCAGGGTGATCATCCCTAAGATGACTGATATTTAAAACATCACCCGCCAAGCAGAAGATTAGGTCATATATGAAATATGACCCCCCGCAAGAATATCAGAGTGACAGAAACCCTGACTTAGAACTTTTTGGATTTTTTGGGAAGGTGCCTGCAAAATTAATTGCTTGAAACCTGAATGTTCATGCAGGCACCAACAAAAGTCATCACTACTAAATGTATTTTTGGCTATGAATTTAGTGAGATCATCTAATATCCGAGGATATATTTCCATGAGATTTGTGAAGCTATCAAAATCAGACATATAGTAGAGGATTTCATATGTGGAACACAGAAATATCAACATCATATATGCATGCTATTTGTTCCAAGACCTGAGGATATTCATGAATAAATTTGGAGAAATGACCAATGTCTATGATGTATGCAAACAATGCTTCCAAAGATGAATAACAAGAAGTATCCATGATGAGAAGATTGAGGAAATCGAGTCTTTAAATAGTAAAACTCAAAAATTTCACAATCAATCAAGATATTCAAACAAAGTGTATAAACACCTAGTGTTGAAATACACAATGTGTATGGTAACCAATGTGCCAATTTTGCACAAAATGCTATGAATTAATGCCCAATTTTCAAATGACCAATGGATGTATGCTTTAATATGAGTGCCCAGTTAGATTTCAAATATTTTAAACATTTATGCAAAAAAAGTGTAAAAGTTATGTAAAAATGCTCGAAAATGCTTGATTTTTTCAACTTTTTTCAATGCAAATAAGTGAAAGAAAAGGCGTTGTAAGGAAATTGATTAGGGGAAGTAAATAATATGTCTGATATCAGTCCAATAAAGAAATAATATCCTTCACAACATGCTTTTGATGCAAACCTAGAGTGATGACAAGTCAAGACCTAGTGAAAATACACTAAAATATGCAATTTTTCACAATTTTTCAATGCAAAGACTCAATAAAAAGGGTGTTGTAAAGAATTTTAGGAGGTACAGAAGATTTTAACAGTAATATCAGTCACCTAAATCCATAAAATCTGTAACAACATGCTTGGAGCGCAAATCTAAGTCAAACCCTAGGGAAAATATAGTCAAAATATGCAATTTTTCACCAAACTTTCAATGTAAGGGCCCAATAAAAAGGTGTTGTAAAGAATTTTAGGAGGGGAAGTAGATAATAACCCTGATAATAGAAAATTCATGTATAAAAATCCTTTACAACACACCTATGATGCAAATCTAGAGAGACGATAAGGCCAAAATCTAGTGAAAAAGCAAGGTTTTCAAACCCTAGGCATGAAATTTTGCAAGCAAACCACTATGATGCAACACTACAGTTAGAAATTAGTCTTAATGATTGTTTTAAAAGAGTAGTAAAATATGAAACAATATTTTGACTACAAACCGTAGCTAATGCAAAACTAGGTTATATGGAAAAATGCACAATTTCAAGCAATTTTCACCAATTTAAGCATGCAAATGCAATCTAAATGAATGATGAATAAAAAATTTCTATATTTTAAATCATATTTGATGATAATGATAGAAATGTATTGAAATTAAATGCCAACTACTTCAAATTATTTGAAAATGCAAGCTAAAAATGCCAAAAAAAAATTTCAAAAATTTCAATTTTTTTGTAATTTTTCAAATGCAATAAGATGAACAATGATATGAATGAATGTAAATTTGAAGCACAACACTTATCAAGTTGCAATAAATTCCAAAAATGCGAGTTCACCAAAATGTTTAGGGTAAAATATGAAGAGGATTAGATGTTTAAGAGGGTTTAGGTTTTTGTCTTGATCCTCCTTTCACCACTAAACATTCAAGGACTTTTATCCAAGTAGAGGAACCTACTATAGGCCTTATATCACTTGGAACATAGGGGAAGATTAGAATTGTATGATTTTGTTGTTCAATTAAGCCCAATTATGCTCAAAACCCTAATTATGCAAATTCGTGAACAAACAGACAAATTACAGAAAATGATCGCACACAGAGATATCAAATGACAATCAAATACGTACTAGATTTCAAAGTTTAGAAAATGGAAAAGTTGGGGACTAATGAGCGGGTGCCCTAGTCCAGTGCCACAGTTTTTGTCGAGATCTGGGAACCTTGTCTGCAACATGTTCCTGTTGTTCCAGAGATTTTCCTGTTGTAGGATCCGAGGAATTAATGAGCGGGCGCCCGAGTCCAGCTCCCTATTTTCTTCTTTGATCTACAATTCTGACAGTCTGCACTACTCTCCTACAACTACACATCTACTTTTGCAACCTGTAACCTGCAATCATGGAAAAATGGGTTGGGGGTTGTGGTGTTTAAAGGCTTGCCTCAGTTAAGCCCCGGAGAGACATTCAAGTCTTCTAAACACCGTTGTTAGATAAAGAGTGTGTATCCCTACGGGATAGAGGCAAAATCCAAATGATAAATGATAGAAAACACAATTGATATCACCTTGTAGTGAAGCTCTCATGGAAGGAAGAGGCTCTTCATGCCATGAGGAGATGGATGCCAAATCTGTAAATGCAAACACAAGAACAACACAAATTCTTCTCTACAACATAATGAATGCCTTGAATCACTCTCACAAAATCACAATGCTCATCTAATTTCCATCTAGTTTACAAATGAATCACTAATCATTCTTATATATGTAACTACAAACATTCCCGCTAAGAATTTCGTAATTCAAACTTACCCTGTCAGCATAGGACCTAAATAACGGTCATAAACTGACACTTTGAAATTGGTCCTAACCTAAAATAGGGCAGGACTAGGGCACGGGTGCCCAATTCCTCCCCCCTATTTCAGGCAGGATTTATGTTAAGTGCATCCCCTGAGTCCCATTTTCCATGAAACTTCAAGGTTTTCTCATCAGGAGTCACCAAAATCATGCAAGATGCTCTAAATGCATTCTAAAGGACTCGAGAGCTAAACCTTAAGAGGAAAAAGCCCCCAAGGTTACTTTTTCTGACATAACAAGAATGAATGCATTGAATTCCTTTAAATACAAGGACATAGCAACATACCACACAAATTTGTGTTTAGTTGGCCCCTAGGTTAGGAAGGTTAAAGGTTGAAAATTAGTCAAATTTGAATTTAAAAATTTAAATTAGGGAAGGATGACTCCAAAATTATGAGGATGACCCCATTACCATAAACTAGTCCTAGGATAGAAAAGGGATTAGATTACAATGGATAATATGTGCATAAGAATAAGTGCAAGTAAGGTGAATGTATAAGGCTGTGTAAACATGTGAAAGGGGATAAGTGGCAGTAGTATAGAAATATTTGTAAATGGTAGGTGGATAATATATGAATGACAAGGGATCCAAATTTGCATAAAATTACACCATTTATTGATGTGTTTATGTATCAAAGCACTCCCACAAAATAGGCACAAAACTAACTTAAGAAATGGCATGGGTATGTAAATTTAACATTACATTTTCCCCCACTTTGAGATGCATGTGAATACTAGAATGAGCATGTATCTCAAAGTATGTAGCACTCACAAACATCCATATAAAGTAAATATTCAAGAACTCAAAGGATATTTCCATGGGGTTCATATAAAGTAATGAACCCTACAAGGATATGATCATATGTGTTTTCCTTTTGTGTATTTATTTTCTCTATAAGACGAGTCTCTATAAATTTGTATAATTGACTACATATCTAAACATAGGAATTTTGTGACAAGATATGCTTCCACCAAACAATTGGTTGTATTCATAGAATACAAGGAATTTTCAAAATAGTACATGAAAGGTAAATGCAATCTAAGTATGTAGACATATAATCACATACATGCATATGCATCTAATCATGAAATCATATAAGCTTCATCAAATAATATAGCAATGTAACCACATAACATTGTAAGTATGTAGCAATGATAGCAAAGAGTGCATCATGTAAGCACATGGGATGGATATGGTGTCAATGAATAGGAATGTTGCTACCAACATGTAAAATCAAATGGTGATGTGGCCCTCAATGGCCTAGTAACACACATGTAAGTATAGTTAGTACTAGGATAAGCATATGCCCCCCAATGTGGTATCCAAAGCACAAGCACATAAAGGTTGGTAAGGCATGTATTCCCTAGTGGTAGAGCATTGTAACTATGGGCAAGGGCCCAAAATAGAAGGCATTGAGCCATGATAAGGGGCAAGGAAGGATATTGCTTAGCACAATACTTGGAAATGTAATCAAAATGGCTCAAGGGGGCACAATAATGTAAGAGGTAATTGTGAAATCTCAAGTTGAATAAGACACTCTATATGGGCAAGATAATGCAATAAGGTGCAACAATGTGTAAAAGGGAAGGCCAATGCCCCCCATGTGAAATAATATGTTGATAATAGTACCAATGTAAATGGGGATGATGCATGCTACCCTCCTTGTGCAAAGATATGGAAATAGTGGTGAAAATATAAAGGGGGAACAACATGGTTCCCCCAATGTGACTTGAAAGATGTATCAATGTGAGCTCATAGTCAAATAATGTAATAATATTTTTATTGTTTTAAAATAGTATAACATTCAAATGGCCAGATAGAAGCATAAAATAAGTAATAGTGTGTATCATGTCAATAGATAAATGTCAAAGAATATATGTGAATAAGATATAATTAATGAATCACATGTGAAATTGAATTCATGTCTATCAAGAAACTATCTAGGACCTATGAATGATAATGTAATAAATGTACATGGAACATGGTATAAATAATGAAAACAGTGACAAATTAACATATATGTGATCTCAAAATATGTCAATGTGTATAGATAAGTGTCATGTATCAATATGGTCCTCAAAGTATGTCGTATGGGGAAAGTGTCAAGGGGTTGCAATAAATGCACTATTTATGTGAAATATGAGCTCAAGTGAATGTGAATCAAATACCAATGTGAGTAATGAATGTCATCATGAATAAGATCACATTAGTTTGAAATTAAGATCATAGTTTGTAAAGTACAAATTTTTACTCAACTATAAATGGGATGATGAATAGTGAAGTCACTATCACTTGCACAATTACCCCCACAAGACCTATACATTTTAGAGCTACGAGCTATCTTGTGTTTCATGTGATGGTGGTTTAATAAAGTATAATTGCTACAAAGAGAAATCATGTGCATACATAGATCAAGTGTGTTGACCCTGTGGACATCGAGAGTCACCCTAAAACCTTAATTTTGTCAAAATGTTTTAATTATTACGAAGTTGTCTAGGATTTTTCAAAGATTAACATGATGTTATTTGCTTGATTTTTGTGATTCATGGACTTATCCTATGGATGTGTATTAGGTTCATAAAATTATCTACAAGTCATTACTACCAACATGTAGAATCATCCCAATCTACCATAGTCCTATCATGTATGTAAATAATCATTTTTTTAATTTTTCTCATTGATCAAGCATTAACGATAATTCTCTCTTCATGTGTTTTTATAGTCTCAGCTATAGATCTGTGAGTATCCTCAAACTTTATAGATGGTGAGTCTACAAGCACTATTAATTAAGAATGATACATAATGGGCACTCTTAGAGCCCACAAGTCTTAGGATGATGCTAACATTATCAACATTATTCTATGCCATGCACATGCTAACTGCACTAGTGAAGCAGTGGGACTTAGAGACCACCACATTTCACTTGCATATAGTTGAAAGAATAGTGATGTTAGAGGGTGTTTGGAGGATCCTCTAAAACTTAGTGATGGGAAGGAGAGTGGAGGTCCATACCACTACACAATAGGAGGACCAAGAGCTTTATGAGTGGTACACAAATTGAGTGGGATATTAATAAGGTAGAGTCTCATTCACTAAGATCATGATGGGAATTATGTCTTAGGAATGGAATTGGATACTATTTATTGTTGGTCTCTTCATTCTTCTGGATGGCCAAGGGTTGCACATTGTTGGAAAGACAGTTGTTGTTGCACCAAAAGACCAACATGTTAATGCCCGATATAACCGCCAGAGTTAATGAATCCACATGAGGTAGTTAAGCCTTGTCATGAACCCAAGCATTGCACTGCACAACACAAGGAGACAAAGGGTGTACACCTTGCAACAATCCATCCAATGCAAGCAAGGGGTTCAAACCTATGACCTAGGCTCTGATACCAATTATTGGAAGACAGTTGCCATTGCACCAAAAGATCGACCTGTTCATGCCCGATACAACTGCCAAAGTTAATGAATCCACAGGATGTGGTTAAGCCTTTTCATGAACCCAAGCACTATGCTACATAGAACAAGGAGACCAAGGGCACACACCTTGCAACACACATATCTTATAGTCTAATACAAATGTGTCAAGAGGTAGAGGAGTAGTATGTGGTTTTTTGGGGGGGTTGTTGCCTATCGGTCCAATTATACAATGACCTAGATATATTTCTAGATGATGGTGCCATGTCTCTACACAAGGCATCACTACTCTAATGTTGGCTATATGAGCATCTATGGGTGTCATGCCCCCAGGATTATCTTTAGTAGCAGCAAGGCAACAAGTAGCATTGTTGGCCCAATAGGATATCACAAACATCATTGGATGGAGAGAGAGAGGAGAACCCTTTGGGCATGAAGACATGTTTTCTATCATCTAACTCTAGTAGACATAACCTATAGGTTGTATAAATAGTTGGCCATGGATATCAATGAAAAATATCAACTTGTTAGGATTAGGCACCCAAGTGGATCTTTGGTTAGTGTAGCATAGTTATGGATCTATTCCATATGAGCAATTGCTATATTAGTTTGAGCTCTATTAGATAGTGCCCTCAACTAGTGTTCTATAGACATAACCATAGTTCACCATTCTAGTAGAGGGAGAGACTAACGTCTCCTTCGATAGAGTAGGTAGATACATACAATGATGAGAGAGAACCTCTAGTACAAGTAACAAATTAGGATTATGTGGGGTCTCGCCAGATTACAATGCATGGTGAGTGACAAAGAGTCCACCATATTTCTATCCTCTAGATTCCCCTATAGTCACACCTATAGTAAGAGGATCCAATCCCTAGGGTGCAGTAAGTTAGATATCACTCCACTACAATAGGTACCTAACAATGTAGATTAGTAGGCAAGTGATCTAGGTACACTTATTATGATGTATTTTATTTTTTTGATCGTATATCATCTATGAATCATGTGACTAGAAAAATATGTGATCATGTAGTGAGTGTAGCCAAGTGGTTGGGTCCCATCTCTCTCAATATAGAGCACTTGACTTAGGGAGTACCAATTGTGACAATACATCAAATAGTGCAAGATCATGCATGCTAGATGGTTTGCTCCATATTTTGATCTCATGAATGAGGATACTATAGGCTATATAGGTGCCTCCATAGAGATGACATCAATATTACAAGATTGGGAGATAAAAGAGTGTGCATGGAATGATATGGGCTTGAGTGAGAGGTAGTGGAGTTTGATTCACATATAGCTAAACTTACATTGGAAAATGATGCATTCATCACAAATTTGATGGGATATTTAGAGAATGCATAGACAACTATTTGAGCATAGTAGGCTAAGATGAGCACATTACATAAGGAGTTTGAGCATTTATATGGATGAAAATCATACTACAGGTAGGTCTAAATCACTATCTTAGAGGAGGACTCATGATAGTGATTAGGGTGATGTCAAGGAGGGCTTATTAGGATCACCTCCCCTTCAGATATAGTATTATCATATGTATAGTCCATGTATATGTATTTTGACTTTAATGTATATATGAACATTTAAAATCTTTTTATATCATGAGGCACTCTTCTTTGCCTATGACTATGGGGTTTATTGGTCTTGCTATGTGTAGATCTGAACATGTCTAAGTTTTTCATTATGTGTGCATCTTATGATCTATGTTATGTTTTCTAGGGTTCATATGTATGTATGTGTGTAAAATGCATCATGAATAATGCCACACATGTTTTTTAATGTAATCAATGATCCCTAATAATAATAATGTGTAAATCTAAAAAGATGGATTGATTAAGGGCCCAAAAAGAGTCCCATAATCAATACCTATGATGAAATAAAGGAACAAGAAGCCTTATTAATCATTAGCATCAATATCAATGTGGGGCTCTTTTCCTTTTTGTTGTCACTCTTCTAGCCATCTATCCATATCTTCTTCTTTAAAGGCTATATCACAATGTTTTATATTTTCACATGGTTCAATAAATATTCTATAATCTTGTTCATTCTTTCCAAATCTAGTTCTTCTAAATCCAAATTTTTTTATATCATATCTAGGACCATAAATATGTCTAGCAAATGGATTAGGAGGAGGTTATGGAGGTGTAGAAGATGTATTACTCTCATGATCACAATCACACATACATGTCTCCTTAGTGTCCTTATTTGTCTTAGGAGTTTTTCTATAGATAGAGGTATCCATATATGAAGATGGAATATAATAAGCCTTATGATCCACATGATGTTCACCAACATCACAAGGCATGAAATCTAATCAACCCCAACATCATCAAGTAAAACACTAGCATCACTACTAAGGGTTTTTTTTTGTAACACAATTATTAGATATATCTAATTGAGCACATTTATATGGATTAGGATCTATATGTATGCAACAAAGTTTTCCCTCATGCCAATATTTAACACATTGATGTAGAGTAGATGGAGCTGCTCTCATATCATATAACCATGGACACCTAAGAAGGATATTACAATTTAGCTTGTTGAGAATGACATAGAGCAATGTGTCTAATGCATGTGGTCTAGCTTTGATTGGAAGAATGATAGTACCCAAACAAAATCTAAGCATGTTATCAAATCCTCCAATAGTGATATTATACAAGCATACAATAGATAAATCTATATTTATTTGTTTTAAACAATCCTCAATGTATATGTTAAGACTAGACCCATTATCAAATAGGGATCATTTAATATTTGATTCACCACATTCCACCATGACATGTGAAGGTAACACTTCCTTAAGTACGTTCTCAGGTGGAATCTCTCTATCCTCAAAAGATATATCATGACTATCGGTATGGCCAATATATTCTTTCAAAGATGTAACTAATTATGGATTAAGATTAGTTTCAACTTGTATCTTATGTAATGCCTTTTAATAGATATATAAAAAGGTGATATGCACACTAATTCCCATAGAGTAATTTGAATTTGTTGAATAATATCATACTCCATTTTAGGTGAATCTTGAGGTGCATGAGGTAAATTAAGTGCATTAGTAGGTAGGATAGGTGGTGGTAAATTAACATGTTATCTTCCTAACCTTTTATTAGTGTGCCCCATGAGATAATAATCACATGAATAAGGGGAGACATGAAAGTAGTAATATGACACACATAAACCATATTAATAGATGAACTGGGATCAAATGATAAACTATAAGGTGCCATCTCTAAGTCCATACTGTCCTCATGTGAATTAGACTTAGAAAAGTATGTAATAAAAATATTGACTAAACTAGTAAAAGAAGTGTAGAGCAAACAAGATGAATTAAACCATTCTAAATCTTTAACACATAAATACAATCAAAACTCACTAATCAATAGAATATTGTTATCGATGTGCATATAATCAACAAGCAAAAATAATTTCATGTGTGTAAGGATGCATTACTAGTTCCATCGTAATCATGTAAAAGTTCCTCACTAAGACTCATAATATCATCATGCAATGTGGAAGAAAGCAATGAAGTATCAATAAAATCAACATGAGAAGCCGATAAAGTATCATAAAGGCATACAATATCATCATTTGATGAAGGAAAATGTAAAGGACAAACATCCATAGACTCAACATGGGATGTGAAAGAATGATCATTAACATGCTCGTCACCATGTATAAAAAGTGATATTTCATGTAAAGCACATGAATCTATGGAACTCTCACGACACATAGGAAATGTATCATTCCTAAGTACACTAATGACATGCATAAGTGAATCACATAAAATATATTTGTTTAGTATATGATCATCATTATTACAAGGCATGGGATCATCATGGAATGCATGAACAAATAAACTAAGCATCTCTAAAAATATAAGGTAGGCATTAACCAACTCAATGAAAGAGGGCAAATGTAGTACATGATAAAATAACACCTTTGTAGAAGGCACATGCATATCCATATCTTAATACTCTATAACTATATCAAGGGAAAATGTGTACATCATATGGTGTGAAAGATAAAAGCGTGTCATAATCTAAAATAAATGCATGTAAATTTGCCATGGAACAAACCTTATTAGGTGACATGATGATGGGATATCTAGGGTGGGAGGGTGGTATAAAAACTCACTATGTATACTCAAACCCCAATCCAAAAAGATATGAGAAAATAAAGATCAAACCCTAGGTAAGGATTAAAATATGTGAAAAATTAGAGTTATACTAGATCTAAAAATGAAAATTAGAAACCCTATCTAGGACAAGGTTGGATTGTGTAGGATTTGATAGGTTCACAAAAAATGAAAAGGAAAAGAAAGGTTTCCCTTTAAGGGGTGACCTAGGCTAATTCAATAAAATGCACACACACATGAGCACAAATCAGCCTAGGAACATATATGTGAGTTGGCTTGACATGAATATTGAGCTAGTAATTGAGATGTGAGAAATGTAAATAGAAAATAAATGTACTTAGCTTGATAGCTGAAGATGACTCTAAAACTAATATGGATCTAAATTTGATGTGCCTCCAATTTATAATAGTAGATAATGAACTATTAATTCGCTTGGGAATTAGAATATTCAACTATGACTATACAAGGTCAAGTCTCATTGTCAAGGACAAATCTATGACCATGAACTTGTCATGTGCCCACAAAATTGACTTGTGTGATATGCAAACCATTCCTCTTTACTTCATCCAAGATGTCTTGGTTTCTTGTGTTTCTTGATATTTGAATAGATTGGTGGTATTGAAAAAAATATATTTTTAGGTTATCATACCACTGAGCCTCAAGGGCACTACACCTTGATCATCCCCTTGAAATTAAACAATATTGAAAACAAAACTCTTTTGTCATGCATATTATTCTAGAATGATTGCGCAAGGCTAGATTCCTTTTAGAGTACTAATTGAAGTGTGTACATGTGAATTGATTCCAAATTTTCTAGATTTTTCCAAATGATTAGAATAAATACATTGAATGCCTTTAAATATAAGGACATAGCAACATATTGCCCAAACATGTGTTTAGTCAGCCCTAGGTAGGAAGGGTAAAGGTGGGAAGTTGGTCAAATTTCAATTTAAAAAATTAAATTAGGGCAAGATGAGTCTATGAATATGAAGACAACACCATGACCATGAACTAGTCTCAAGACAAAAGAGTTTAGATTGTAATGGATAACATGTGCATGTGAATAAGTGCAAGAATGGGAGTAATAAATAAGTGAATGTATATGTTAGGAAAGGTGTCTCAACCTTGCATCCTAATGTTTAAATGCAAATTTTAGGCTATAAAGGTTGTTTTTGGCCCCCAAAATTACCAAAATGGGCTTTAACTAGCAAAACCAAGTTATGGTGATGTGGAGGTCTTTGAGCTATTCAATTTTTTTAAAATGGGCTCAATTAGGTTCCTAGATCAAAAGCTATGACCTCCAAATTTAGTCTCCCACTTTAGGAATGTAAGAGCATCTATGATGCATAAGAGAGATGAAAGAGGAGTTACCCATATTGATGAAGAACATTCATCAACCTATGGCATGTCATTATGGTTGTCAAAGCATCTTTGGAAGGTTTGTAAGATAAATTGGAGCACCCTAGTTGGGAGAATAATTATGACATATTCTTATACTTCTCTTGGGATTCGGGTGTTGGAATTTGATTAGGGTATTTGGGTTCCACTTTTAGGTGGTATTATCTCATGGTTTTATGATTCCCCTTTGGTGGTTTCTTGTTTGGTTTCTCTATTTATTGGATGCCTGGGATGGAGTTTATATAGTGTATTTTGTAGATATTGTTAGGCTATTGATATTACTCTATATCTAAGTGCTGGTGTTGTCTCTTGTGAAGGCTCTTTGCCTGGATTGTATTGTAACCAATATTGTTATTGACTAATGTATTGGTTTAGAGTTTAGAGGCTAGGTTTTTTTGAAAAGGTTTTCTTAGGATAAATTATTGTGTTATGGTGAGTGATTTTATTGGGTTGCTTCTTTCCTAAATATTATTTTAGATCATATTTTCTATTCACCTCTCATCATAGATTAATGTAGGAAGCATTTCTACACCTTAGCTTGCTTTTATTTGGTATTAGAACTTGATTAACTCGGGTCCTAGGTGGTAGGAACAAAGTTTTTTGTA
The DNA here is from genome assembly GCA_027924645.1 of Cunninghamia lanceolata. NCBI lineage: Eukaryota > Viridiplantae > Streptophyta > Pinopsida > Cupressales > Cupressaceae > Cunninghamia > Cunninghamia lanceolata. The sequence continues at coordinate 881,606 of BSBN01000143.1, read as the reverse complement.
CTGATATTGGTCTGAGTGGGAGTGTGCACTAAGAAGATCTTTGTTTCAGGGAAGATAACAAGCACATCTAAACTAGATAATAAAAAATTTAGTGGCACTAAATTTGAGTTGTGGAAGGTCAAGATGGAGGATTTGCTCATAGATTATGATTTGTGGGCTATAGTATCCAAATCCAAACTAGTTGCAATGTGACCATATGATTAAGCAATGTTGGGCATAAAGGTGAGAAGCCTTATTAAGCTTTGCTTGGTAGATTCTATTATTGCCAATGTTTGTGAAAAATCCACTACAAAATTCCCTTGGGAAAATTTGGGGAAATTGTACTAGGCTAAATCCCTAGTTAATAAATGTTTTTCTATAGAAGAAGCTATACACTTTGAGGATGGGTGATGGTGATTCTATTGTTGAGCACCTAAATGCATTCAACATGATTATAACCTAGTTGTAATATGTAGGTGTGAGGATGGAAGAGGAAGATAGATGCATGACCCTTTTGTGTTTTTTCTAGACTCATGGGACAACTCGGTAATGGCTATTGGAAGCACTATCTCAAAACTAGTGCTTGATGAGATTGTGGCTACTCTTTTCTCAAAGATGAGGAGAAAGGTTGTTGAATTCACCAAGGAGGCCTTTGTTGTTTATGGATGGTCTAAAGAAAAAGACAAGAAAAAGGACAACGGTAGATCTAAATCTCCTAGAAAGTCTACAAAAAAATATATTAGAATTTTAGCAAGAGGAGCCACTTTAGAAGAGACTACAAGGAAGAGAAAAAGAAGAAAAGGGCCAAATCTAATGACGTTTCTAATAAATCTTCTTAGGAGGATGTAGGAGATGCCTTTGTCACGAACTTGTAAATGCATGCATGGATGGTAGATTTTAGAGTTGTTTTTTCACATGACTCCCACCAAGAGTGGTTTTCAAATTACAAGAAATATGATGGTGGGAAGGAATACCTCGACAACTCATTTCTCAGCATAGTTGGTCATGAGAAAGAGAGTCAAGATTCAATTCTCCAGTGGGAAGATCAAAGGGATTACTGGAGTACTACACATCCCTAGTTTGACATGGAACCTATTATCTATAAGTAAAATAAATGATGCAAGTGTGTAGGTAGTCTTCAACAATGGTGGTTGTAAGATGATTTGAGGAGCTATGATGCTACGAAGGGGGTTTAAGTTGGTACTTTTTTTGGTTGATGCATGCACTTACATATGATGTAATAGTTCTTTAGTATATGCAATGAAAAGATTTGCAAAGTCTACACCTTAGTCAAAGAACTTGCAACAAATAGATCAATAGTATCCAATTCCGATGGCTATGCATTTTGAGTACCTAAGCATGCTCTTACACCAGAGAGCAAGTTACCCATTGAGAAGACAATGTTATAGCACCATGCATGTGCCATAATGGTGAGAAATGTCTGTGGACCTTGAAAAATAAAAATCTTGTAGAGGGGCTTACTAATTATTCTTTGAGTTTGGTTTTGCAAACATTGTACTTATGGAAAGCGAAAATATATTCAGTTTTAATCTAGTTGTCATAAATCTTTTGGATTGTTGGATCTTATTCATTCTGATGTATTTGGCTATAGTATCAATATCCAAACTAGTTGCAGTGTTACCATATGATTAAGCAATGTTGGACAAAAAGGTGAGAAGCCTTACTAGGCTTTGCTTGGTAGGTTTTGTTATTGAATGTCTATGAAGAATCCATTGCAAAATCCCTTTGGGAAAAGTTGGGGAAATTGTATTAGGCTAAATCCCTAGTTAATAAGATCTTTCTACTGAAGAAGCTATACACTTTGAGGATGGGTGATGGTGATTCTATTGTTGAGCACCTGAATGCATTCAACATGATTATAACCCAGTTACAATATAGGGGTGTAAGTATGGAAGAGGAAGATCAATGCATGACCCTTTGTGTTCTTTGCCAAACTCATGGGACAACCTGGTAATGGCTATTGGAAGCACTATGTCAAAACATCTTTGGATGGAATACATCAAAGATAAATTATAGATATAACTTCTTTCAAATAGGTTGAATCCAAATTTTTAAAGAGACCAAAGGATTGTAACTCAATTAGTGAGTATGATGGTATGTTATTTGATTATGCCATCCATCAAGGTTCAAATCCCTCATAGGTGTGATTGAGCTAGGCTAGGCCTTTGGACAACCTTGACAGAGCAGATCGCATTATTTGTAGCTGGATAACAACTTGTAGTTTAAGTGCATGCTCCTTTGTACTGTTATAATCTACTTTATAAAAACAAAAATACCCATATATATGTAATCCAATTATTTCCATAATAAAAATAATTCAAAGAAAAAAAGAAACTTATGTTAGAATATGTTATAATTATGCATTGATTATAACCTGGTTACAATATGTGGGTTTGAAGATGGAAGAGGAAGATTGATGCATGACCCCTTTGTGTTCTTTGCCAAAATCATGGGACAACTTGGTAATGGCTATTGTAAGAGCACTATTTCAAAACATCCACGGATGGAATACATCAAAGATAAATTACAGATATAACTTCTTTCAAATAAGCTGAATCCAAATTTTTAAAGAGATTGCAGGGTTAACCCAATTAGTGAGGCTGATGGTATGGTCTTTGATCATTGGGTGAGGCTAGACCTTTGGATGACTTTGACAGACTGGATCTCCTTACTCATAACTGGAGAACAACTTCTAATTTAGGTGCATGCTCCCTCAAACTGTTATAATCTACTATATAAAAACAGAAATATATGTAATCCAATTATATCCATAATTAAAATAATTCAAAGAAAGAAAAAAAAACTCATGTCAGAAGAGGCATTGACTTCGGAGATCAAAAAACTGTGATACAGAGAGACATTTCAAATAACTTCTGTTTATTCCCCTCCACACTGCTAAACTATTCGATGTTGAGCGAACAACAATTCGCAAATCCAATTCATCATCTGCGTGTATTAAACACCCTAAAAATTCCAATGGAGGAAGCAATGCATATTTTTGCTTATGTATACATGTATAATTTCAGTTTTATTTTCTGTACACTAAAAAAATGGGTGGCTAACAAATCTACTGCCCCTGCACCGCCGTTCCTCCTCCCTCTCCGCTTTCCACATCAGGAAAAACCTTTTTTTCTCTATCTCTGCTCAACATCCTCGACAGCGAGCGCAGATGGGAACAAACAGGAGGAGATTTCGAAGACCCATTTGGCGACAAATAAGATAAATCATCCCTTGCCGACGAAAAACTATCATTCCTCCTCTTGGGCACATCAATAACAATCTGTGGCAGAGATCTGGTAATTCTTCCTTGGCTAGTTTGGCCCTCCTCCAGATCCAATTGGCCACAAGAAACCTCCTCTGTTTTAGCAGACTCAGCTTCTTCTGGCTGTGCGCTGGCTCTGCACAGAGGACAAGTGGAATGCGAATAAAACCACATGTCAATACAATCAATATGAAAGCAGTGCTTGCATTTGGGCAAAATTCGGCCTTTCTCCTTCTCTGCAAATTCAGAAAGACAAACCGCGCATTCCAAACCGCCGCCTTCTTTGAAATTCTCCGCCGTGTAAACAAACATAGGCAGAGCTTCCAAAACCGCCTTATCCAAACCCACCGAGTGGGAATCGTCCTCCTGAGCAAAATAAAACCGGCGCAGAAGAGAACTCTGCCGTCGCCTGCGAGAAATTCTTGTAGAGTATCTCCAAAACCACCTTGCGTAAAGATGTAACAGAAACACGAACAGAACCACTGCGAGCAGAACAATCACTGCTGCAATCATAATTTTGCTGTTAATGTCGTATTTGCTTCTGCTGTGAGAGGGATTTCCGTCACGATCCATAATCTCAACAGCCTGCTGAAAAAATTCTTATAGCAGATCAGAAATCCCAAATTCCAAATCCCAAATCCCAAATCCCAAGTGGAGCGATATATTTATTGAGAGATGGGTGTCCTATTCCTATTTTTGTGCTCGAGAAACTTCCTGCGGAGAAGGGTTTTTCGCTGAGCAGACAAGACGCCCATTTTATCAGTGAAGTCGGGTTTATCACCGCCGAGCTTTGACTTGAACGCCGATGATTGATTTGAGTGACGTGGCGCGAGAAACGTGCGGGAGTCGTGGTCCACACGGCACGAGCAGTCTAAAGTCATCTTAAATTTTTATTTTTTTAAATTTTCTCCGTCCGAACTTCATGTGCTTCCCTTGACTTTTCGGTACGCCATTTTGAAGGGCAGGGAAGAAAATTAAAAATTTAGAGTGATTTTCTCTCATTTCTAAGTTTTGTCTGCAGTCTTTTAGGGTTTAGGTAGCTTAAGCCACTTTTGTGCCGCGAATCGCTCTCATGGCAGCAATGTGAGATCTAAGCTGAGATTCTACGCATCCTACTTTCACCAAATCTCTAGCCTCTACCTATCCATCCCAAATAACTGCATAATTCATTCATTCAAAGTTGTTCTCTTGACTATTGACTAGGGAGCTAGTAAGTAACTAGGAAGCTCAAGCCTATGCTATGATAGTATAGGACAAAACCTTTTGCCTCATTACTTCAAATTTAGATTTTTTCTAGGCAATATTTTAAAGAAATAGCTTTCCAAACGTTTGTAATTGCTAGTGAATATGTTTGGATTACGTAGAGACTTAGAGTTTACATAATAGTTTTATTCACCCAACAACTTTTTCAACTTTATTTAAGGAATATTCTTCCTTTGACTAAAATTTTTTATAGATTAACATTATTATCATATTTGATTCTTTCAAATTTATCTATTGTATGGGCAAAGGGCAGCTCATGCAAACATAGGTTATAGAGGTGCATTTTAGGACCTTGCATAGTGGGTCCTACCATGTGTTGATTCCTCCATTATAATAAAAAATATTATTGCTATGTGTTTTTTTAGTACTAGCAATTGGACCCATAGGTTCAATGGACACTTATATTTTTTTCCCGAGCAAGGTTCTTTGTAACAGATTATTACCCTGTCCTTCATACTTTTTTGCTAAGTACTTTATGATGACACTGATTCTATGCCACAAAACTCCCCTCAAACTACATTAAAATACATACACCACAAATAAAATTATGTGAAATAGTGGATTTGAGTTAGGTTTGTACCAAGTAATGTCACAATCTCTAGTTGGAAGGTGTGCATCCATCACCACTGAGCCTCTTATGCCATCTTCAACATTCGAGGTAGAAGTCCATGAAACAAATAAAATGTTTGTTATTTTAAAAGATTCAAACCACAAAATTCCTTACCCCACAATCCAAACAAGAATAGCAGCAACAAAAACCAAGGAGGTCAAAAGTGTCACAAAAAATTGTAACAAAAAAATCCAAAGATATGCACTCACAAACACACTCACACATCTTAACAATACCCACTTCAAACTACTTCAACACTAATAGATTAACAACATATATACAAATTTTATTTACTAGCACTTCCACCCATAGGAGATTCAAGGAATACACCGATAGGAAAACCCACGAGTTTAGAAAATTTTCCGGCGTGAGACAATTCCGAACACTATAATGCTCACATGTAAAAACCTATCGGCTTATTATTAATAATTTATTTACTTAGTGAGATTTTTTTAAAATCACTAATATTTTATTTAGAAAACAAAATGCATACATATAAATAAATAAATTTAATTAAAAAATAAAACAAATATTTTAATATTTTAATTATTTATCTTTGTTAAGTATATAAAAATAGTTGTTTTAATGATTTTAATTATTTATCTTTTATAAGTATATAATTCTAATATAAAAATATTTTATCAAGTAAGTGAGTTATGTTGTTAATTGTTTTAATACTTAGAATAGATTTTCCATATTTAATATATTCAAAGATAATTTCTTAACAATTACATTTTAAATTTATATTTTGTGATAAATATTAGCTAGTATTTATCTTCAATTTTTGTGGTAATATTTCTAATAACACCTAATGAATAATTATTAGGATGAGAAAACATGACAAATAATATAAGGATTATTGAATTCAATAAATAAATATATTAAATGCCAAATATGAATGTTTGTTAAAGAGGACAAAAAAATTAACAATAATTTAAATTGAAAACTAAAAGCTAAAAATTAAAGTTAAAATTAAAATACAATATTAAAAACTAAAAATAACAATAAAATAAATTACAAATTATGAATTTTAATGAACAAATAAAACCTAATGTGATGCAAAAGATTACAAAAATTGGAGAGGTTTCAACTAAGATAAAAAATTAAGATTCAATTAAAAATTATAATAATTAAACATTAAACTTTAAAATATGGGTTTGAAACAAATTAAAAAATTGAGGGGAACAACAAATGAATAAAACAAGAGAGGAAGTCCCTCCCTAATGAAGGTAAGCAAAAATGTGGGGAAGAGCATGATCTAGAAATGGATCTAGTTGTGTCCTATACTCCATAGAAATTGATCACAACTAAGATTTCATTTCTATTGCAGGTCCAAAACAAGTTTAATATGGTATGAAAATCTATATATTACTACATATTTGTGTTCCTCTTTGAACACTGTCAAAGTTGAAAAAAATGGCACCTCATTTTAAATTTGTATGCAAAAGTTATTGTTTTCAAAAGATGAAGGACAAGAAAAACATCCAAGAGTACACAACCCACTTTGTCTTTTCCTACTTTGTCTCTTTTGTCTCTTGTGGAGAAGAGGAACATGCCACTTCATCTTTTCCATGAGAGGAGATGAAAAGTCACACTTTGTCTCTTCTATTTCTAAGAGGAGATGAAAGGTAAAACTTTGTCTCTTCATTTCCTATAGCAAGAAGCACATATTTACATATATGAAGGGAGGTGAATGAAATCAAGGAAGAAGGTAGGGAGCTTGTGAGTGATCTTAGGGGCTCAAATTTATCATTTTAGGTTGGTTATATCCTCAAGAGGCCTATATTGTAATTTTTCATTAAAGTTATGGATTTTAAGTGAGTTGTAGCTCACGTTTTGCTAGAGTTTTATTCTATATATGGGTTTCCCCAAGGAAAATCCTTTATGCTCTTAATTATTCATGATGTTTTCTCTTTTTTACATGTTGCAAGTTAAGTTAATTGATTGACAAGTCCACAACTCCCATTTCTTTCATTAAATTTGTAAATTGATGACTAATGTATGGAATATTCATTCTACTTTAGGGATTAGATAAACACTAAAAAAAGGATAGGAAAGATAAACTAGTATATTTATATTTAAAAAAATATATCTACAGTTTGCCGGGAGATATCTTCCAATTTGTTGGCATTTATAAATTACTTGTAGTTAGAATATTTGATATGCTCACATGAGTTAATTTCAAGAGACTACGCTGCTAGACTTTTCATATTCTTCAAACATAATAAAGATTTCACTCCATAACTGCCCAAGTTTTTCTATTTTTCTATCATTTGACTTCCATGAATTTATTTATTTTTTGTTTAACGTGATAAAAATTTCACTCCATAACTGCCCAAGTTTTTCTATTTTTCTATCCATTTGGCTTCCACGAATTTATTTATTTTCATATTTTATGAATTTTGTTTACATGGGAATCTAAATCTTAATTGTTTACAGCAATCTAAATCTTTCAGCGCTTGCTGTGAATGTAGAATACCTCTCGGCGTAATAAAATAACATTAATGTGAAAGGAAAGAAAGGGAGGTGGAGAAAGGTTGATTAAGAATAAACAAAAAAGAAAGGTGCTTGAGGGAATGACCTTAATAGATGAGACCACAATGAATTAAAATTAGGACAAAATAGTAAGTAGTAATGAAGCATGGGGATAAAAGGTCAAAAGAAATCAAATGTTCATTTTCTAATTGTGTTAATGATTAGTTGTCAAGCATGGCTTAAACCCTACCCCTTGTTTCTATTATGATAATTTAGATACTTGTTGATTCCAACAACCTCTCCTGTTTTTTTAATAATTATCTTCCTTCACAAAGACCTTGGTGGCTTCTAAGTGGATGTGGTGTCTAATGCTAGATGAATGTTCTATTAATGTCAATTGGTTGATGCATCCATGATTGATGTATGTGTTGTGTTCCTCATTCCTAGTGCCTATAGAGTGATATGTTTCACCCATGTAGGAGGTTCCAAAAGAACCATTACTTTTGTCAACACTAGAGTTAAGAAGTGGTTCTCTTAAATCCTTCATGGAAGAAAATCTTATTCCTAATTTTTTTATGTAGTTTAGAAGTTGTCTTGATGCCTTTTCTCAAACTTTTAAAAATCTTATTTGAGGCACCTTCAACCTATAGAAGAAAATCTACATGGGTGTCTATTTCATCTTCAACATTTTTGTGGATTTCATGACATCTTTTGACTTGTCTAGAAAAAGTCTTGAAATGTGTTTATTTTTTAACCCAATCATCTTAAAGGTGAGACATCTGTTACTCAATGTGTTCTTCATAAAAAGCTCTAAAGATCCTCATAGCTGAAATTTTTTTCACTCATTTTTAAGACAAAATGATGATAAAGAAGCAACATGCAAATAAAAGTCACTATGTATTGTTTTCCTAAACACCAAACAAACAACTAACAAACAAATAATCCATCAATATTTTTAAGAAAAAGAATATAAAAAAAAATGATCTTCTATCACACCCTAGCTCCATACATTTAATACTACCCATTATATTGTTTAAATGGGAATAAAACAACTACACGTTATTTAGACCAATTAAAGAAGATGACATATAAAAGTAATGTGCATGATTGAACGATGTCCAATCATAAACTAATACCTAAAACATTTTAAAATAAAAAAAATCTAATTGCATAAAATACTATTTCTAAATAGATGTGATGCGATGCTTTTAATTATTAAAAATAAAACAATTCCTCATAAAAACTATTAATTGTAAAAATTGTAAATGCACTATTATCCTAGCCCTCCTTTGGAATTATTTAAATCTAATAAAGTTTTGTTTGTATTAACATTGGAGTAGTATATTTGTTTGCATTGGTTAGTTGAGATACCAAAAAATAATAGCGTGAGAAATGTCACCCATGCAACTTGGGTGGATTTTTCAACGCACACACCGACACTACCTAAAGCCAAAGATATGATTGAGATTTGGTATGGAAGTACTTACAGTAGTTTAAACCTAAGTTAGGATACGTCAAACCATTGAGAGTTCTCTAACAATTCTTTTAAACCTAATATTTTGTTAGAGCTTTAATAGAATTTATTAAGGTTTATTTTTTATTGTTATAAAAAATAAAATGGTTTTTTTATTGTAAAGAAGAACACTGTATATTTTACAGTTTTTTTTTATGTTTTACATCATTATGTGTGGATGTTTTTAATGTATGATTTTAGTATATATGTTTTTTAAAAGAGGGTTCTTTTTAGAACTAGTTATTTTAAGTAACCTTGGGTCTTAAAAGGTCTTAAGTTGTGTGTCTAAGGTTGTGTATTCAAGGATATCATCTTTGGACACTTTCATTATGGATTAAATCAATTAGTGGCATCTCACATTCACATATTCAGTTATATATCTCAGTCTCATCGACATCAGTCTCAGTTGTAATAGGCACAATTACATCAAGCCATCAACATTCAAAATTCTATGTTTCTTTGTTTCAATCTTGTCGAATCAATCCTAGGGGCTTAACTATCATCAAGGAACTTTCATATTTTTCTTATTACATAGTAGGCTCCCAAAGGTGCTTCTTATAGCCAACTTATTTTTCCAAATATAGATATACATCTAGGCAAATATTTTTTCAAGTATTGAAAGAAAAACTTAGTGTTGGATGGAATCATGTCAAATGTACAAAATCACACTACTTGGACCATATAGTGGGCATGTTTCTATTCCAAGCCCTAATATTTTTTTATTTTAATCATCTCAAGTCCTTGATTCTATATCAATTATAGATTTTGATATATAGGTCTCTACATCATAGCATCATAACAATCAAAGTTAACATTGCACCATTTTCTAGGTAAGCTCCAATCCTTCACTTTCGTCAATCATTAAAATTTATCTTACCCCAATTTCTTAGTCATTTCATTTCAACCTTTACATATCTAATTTTTGTATTGTATTGGTGTAATTAATTATACTTTCATATTTATAGAGGGTGTGTTTAATTCCTCTACAATTTGGAGAACCCATCACTTGCATGCTAATCTTTTTAGGTGTAATTTTCTAATATTTTTTGAAGTATTGAAAGAAAAACTTAGTGTTGGATGGAATCATGTCACATGTACAAAATCACACTACTTGGACCACATAGTGGGCATGTTTCTATTCCAAGCCCTAATATTTTTTTATTTTAATCATCCCAAGTCCTTGATTCTATATCAATTCTAGATTGTTACATCTGTAATTAATTATACTTTCATATTTGTAGAGGGTGTGTTTAATTCCTCTACAATTTGGAGAACCCATCACTTGCATGCCTATCTTTTTAGGTGTAATTTTCTAATATTTTTTGAGTTTTATATCTAAATGCTCTAATTTTTTTGTCATTTTCAAATCTAATTGTCTTTTATGCATTTGTTTTTCTTACCTAAGGTTTTAACCCTTTAGTGGTTTGCATATTGTCAATCCCCCCATGTGATTTTTATTGCCAAATCTTAACCATGGATGTCTTCTTTTTCACTCTAAACAAGCTCAATACTTTTGTCAATATGATTCATGATGAGGATACATCCTTTATGGCATATGATAGTGATTTATCTCTAAGTGCATACCTTTATCCTATTGATACATCTAGGGATAATAATACCCTATATTTTGTTGACTATTTATGATGTTGCTAAACCTTATGATGGTTATATCCTTCATACATCTCATGATCTAGTCCTTCCTCTTTAGGCTTTGATTTATGGTCCATTGATGATATATCTAGTGAGGAGCTTAGTGATACTTGCTTAACTAATGAACATTCTTTATCCTCTCCGTAACAAAATTTATTATTGATGATTCATTGTTTTATGATGATTTGGTTCATGATATTTATAATACAAACATTTTTAGAGAGTCGGTGAGAGATGCATTTAGTGGACATGAAGATGCAACACTACATGTTAGATTATTTTTATCTTCACACTATGAACATATACATGATGATGTTACTTTAATGCATGCATTTGGTGATACTTTAATTGATTTACAAAGGCAATGGTTTTATTCATATCATGATTATTATACATAATTCCATGTTGTATCATGTGTTTTCATAGATTACTTTACTCCTAGCTCTACAGATCTCATATGATGATTCTAATCCTCCAACCTCTAGTTGTCATTATTTAGGAGGTCTTATAGGTTATCTATGCCTCATATTGATGAAAAAAATTTAGATAACTATGATGACTCTTCTATGGACCATTTTGTTGCAAGTATGTGCAATTAGTGTTGTCATTGATGTCAACAAGCTTATGTTGTCATTGGTGTCAACTGTATGAACAAGAGATTGTTGCAAGAGTGTGAGCAGTTGGTATTGAGTTGATGTTGTCTCTAATGATGCTTTGATTGGTTGCATTATGTTGTCATTAGTAAGCTACTGATGTCAACCTCTAGTATTGCTTTGATAAGCTTCTATCTATATATATGGTGGTAATGAGGAAGTGCTAAACATGTTCATGATATATTTTTGGTGCTTGGTTTCCAAGTGCTTTTGAGAAAATTTGAATAAAAGAGGAAACAGTGTGTTGTAAAGGTGTTCTAGCATATAGAGTGGTGTTCTGGTTTTGCTTTGCATTTCTTCTATGTTGAAGATCTGCTCGTGCAGTTTGGATATGTTGATTAGAGGTGTTCAGAGGTATTGCATTCAGAATTTGGTGTGTTGGATCATTGTGCAGAGGAAGGAGTGTTCACCAGTGTGTGAACTATGTATTGTAGAGGTGTCTGGGAGAAATATTTTTCATTCGCATTTCTCCGCAAAGTGGTTTCAGGTCTTGTGGTTCTGGAACTGTGTTTATAAGGGTCATATCTATCTTCAATTGAAGTTGTTCATGATTTGGTGCTCCGCAAGTTGATTTCTTGAGTTGTAGTGTATGACAGAGTTGTTTGAGTATACTGGGTGTGTACTTTCTTCAGGTGAAAGTTGTTATGGAGGAATTTGTTGGATTTTAGGATGTTTGTGGATTATTCTAGATTGCACTCAATCATAGTGTGTGGTCCACGAGTCGTCTTTGGTTTTGAGGAAGCGGGTACTTAAATAATTATGGTGTTAACACAGGTTCGACCGACCTTGGGTGTTTACACTAATTACAGATCTGCTTCAATGGTTGTGGAAGGGTGGCGTGGTGTGTATGAATGATTTTAGGTCCAAGCTAAAGTGTGTTGTGGTCTGCCTTCATTCCTTTCCACTGCGGGAATGTTTTGGTGCCGACCTAATTTGAATTTACTTGGTTAAGGTGCATTTCCAACCTTGGTGAATGTTTTCAAGGTTGAATATAATATAAATGAGTGTTGAGGTGTTGAGGGATGAAAAAAAATTAGATGTGTATGATGTGTGAGATGCTAATTTCAGAGTGAAAGAGTGCGAATTTGTGAAGGGCAGTGCAATCTTTCATGTGTTAGATTATTGGATGCAGTCAGTAGAAGGTGTCTACAATTCCTCAGTATGACTGCAAAGGTATTGGTGATGTTGTGGTGGACTTCTCTATTGCATTGAGATGGTTTTCTCATTGTGACATTCTTCTCTATGTTCTTTTCTATTCTAGCAATGAGCCTTTCTTTTGGGTAGTGAGCCCTCCGACAGTGAGCACATTTGTATTTGGTATTGATATTACTTTATATTGTGAGCTAATCCTCGTCGTGGTTTTTCCCTTCTTGGGTTTTCCACGTAAATCTGGTGTTCTCTTATGTATGTTGTTGATTTGGTTTAGTTTCTGTTATTTTCTTAATCATCTTAACAGTTTAAGGGTTAATTGAATTTATGTGGATCTAAATGTGTGTGAGGGTTTTGGAATTATAAGTTACAATTGATTCACCCCCTGTCAATTGTCTTGTGCAATTAACACATTTTATGTCTTCTCAATATACATCTTTTAAGATCTATGGTGTAATGATTCTTATGATGTCTCATTTACATGTCCCATTAACCAACATGAGAAAACATGGAATGGATACACAAAAGGATTTAGTGACAACCATTGATGATACACAATCTCCTCTTATGGTGTACCATAATTTAACATCCTTTTTCCAATCTATAGGTCCTTCCCCTATTTCTTATCATTTCCCTTTGAGTTCCACATCATCCTCCATGTTTTCTCTTATCCCTCCTATTATTATGGCTCATGATCATTCTTCTCCCACCCCTCATGCTGTTTAACACTTTCCTATTCCTTCTACAACCACTCTTATACCTAATGTTAGCCATAAAAACCTTATGTCTCAACTCATTTACACTTCTCCTTTGCCTACACATTTCCCATTTGTCTTTACCACTCATTTGTCCACCCATATTTCTTTTATGTCTACCACTCTTTCCTTGATAACTTCTACATCACCTAACCTATTGGTCACCATCATGAGCAAGTTGCAAAATATTGACAATCATATCAAAGATTTGTAAACTTGCATAAAAATACTATAACATGTGAATCAAAATATAATCTATTGGTATACGATACATTGACTTATCCTTTTCCAATTGGATTTGTGGCACCTAGTTCATAATGTATGAAGATATTAAAGTGACCCAGTAGTTCACATAAATTATTTTAATGCAACATGTTTAGACTATGTTTATGATGAGTGTTTACTTGCCAAGTTGTTTCCATGAACTTTGAAGGACTATGCACTTACTTTTAAAACTCTTTATCCCACTCTTCAATTAACTCCTTTGGAGGCCTAGAAAATTCCCTTGTTAATCATTTACAATGCATTGTTGAGCCTAAATTTACATGTCTAAAATTAACACAATGCAAACAATGAAAAATATGATGACAAATGATTATGTGCCAAGATTTCAAAGTATGTTAGAAAATGAGTTTTAAACTATTGGAAAGTGAGCTTCAATGTTAATTTATCAATAATCTTTTACCCACCATCTTGGAATAAGTGGTTCTAAAAAATTATAGCTCATTTTCTAGATTATGTGCTCGTGTACACCATTGTGATCTTCTATTGTTAGAGGATAATCTCATTCACTATAGCATCTCTAATAGTCCCCTTCATTACCATGAGTTTCAATCAAAATAAAAATTTGAAAATAGGGGCAATGAAGGTGATTTTTATATTGCATATTGTTTACAAATATTCTACTCATATGAGCATCAACATGAGACCAATAAAAGCTAAGATTATGAGCACTTAGTAGAGACTAATACAAGATCTTTACAAGAAAATACACTAGAAATCACCTACAGAAGACTAAGAGTCACAACTTAGAATTCTGCATTAGATGTCTCTATGGGGATTTGAACTTGGGTCTCCACATCGAGAACCCAACATTTAACCAATTAAGATCAACCCCTTATATATGAGGGTGATTTTAAAAATTCCAATGCTATTAATTATCATCACACCAACATCATTAAACTAAAACCAACATGGTATAGAAAAATTTCTAGTTTGGCAAATTCTTGACATGCAATATTTCAACAATTACTATAAAATCAACTCATCACATTATTTCATTTAGAACTAGTTTATACATCTAAAGGTTTCTTATTGTGCTTCAAAGATAATTATAATTGTTATTATCATCAAACACATGGACATGCCACAAGTAGGTGTATTACACTAAAGCATAAAAATCAAGATCTTATTAACAATAATGTGACTCAAGTTGAAGATATTAATAACCATGAAAATATAACTTTAGTGTTGTTATATGGAGCCTAATCAAACTTGGAGGTTAAATTTTCCCCAATTTTATCAGTGCGGTTTCCCCCCAAATTCCTACGGGGTCAAGGGCAGCGCCCCTTGTGGGGGTTTGGGGGTAGCGTCCCCAAGACGGGGTTAAGGCGAAGCACCCCTTGCAGGGTCCAGGGGCAGCGCCCCTGCACGCGCTCCCTGTCGTGATACAGGGTGGGGTCAAGGGGCAGCACCCCCGTGGGGGCTCGGGGGAAATGCCCCCGAAACCTCACACGATTTTTTATTATTTTATAAAGGCACCGGGAGTTATTTTTCATTGGCTGACATAAGAAAACCCTATTTTTGTAACTGACAAAAAGCTTGATAAAAGCGGCTAAGGGTTAGGGTTTCTATTGGATGTATTGTAGCATTTTGCAGCGGTATTGAGTTGCAAGGATTGCTGGTTGTAATCGGTTTGATTTACTGGATAATAATATTAGACTCTCTGTTTGGTGGATGTAGCCTGAGTTTGGGTGAACCATGTTAAAACTTGTCTCTCACTGTTATTATTTTTGTGTATTTCCATTCCTCTGTTTATTCTTTATTTGCATTTAATTGATATCTTTTGTCGGCTAACCCTAACATTTAGTACCTCAACATGATGAATACAATCAAGAAGAAATGAATGATGAAGATTCTATTGGTGCTCAAAGTTTAAGGTTCCCAAATCCCTAAAGTTGGACCATTTCTAAGTGCCAAGGGTGTCAAACCCAGGGTAGAAGACTTTTAGCTTATGATTAGGCAGGGACAACAATGGACCAATTCTCTTGAGTGGGTAAACTCACCCTCATATTTAGGCTCTACAAGGCCAAGGGGGGTGTTCCTTAAGGCCTCAAAAATAGGACAATTAAGGAAAAGACACAAGGCCCTCAAGGAACCATACCCAAAATGCTATTAACCCCAAGATTTGTCACTAAGTTCATGTCAACATTGACTACATATAGACCTACAAGACCTCCAATAAGAAGATAATAATTCACTCTTCACATACAACAAAATATAACAACTACATTATTCATGTTTAGGGGAAAATTGGATTTGTTAATGTTCTAATGTTTAGATGTTTAAATCTGCCTCTCCACTAAACATTCAAGGATCTAGGGTCGAGTGGCGAGCACTATCATACCCTAGGTCACTTGTAGATGTAGGGAAACTTGGATTAGGGAATTTAATTATTAATTTTCCTTCTCTTATGTCCAATTAACCATTAAAACCCTAATTATACAAATACGACAACAAATTGATGAATGACGGAAAAAGCTCTTGCAGACAGGAGTAAAATACCAAATTATAGAATACTTGTTTTCAAGGTTCCGAAGCGGAATAGTCGGGGACATTGGAGCGGGTGCCCAAGTCCAAGATACTTACTTTTTCGTGGAATTCAGACCTCTTTTCGACACTGATCAGCCCTGTAACTTCTGTTTTCAGAGATCTATCTGCAGAGGACACTAGAGAAAGCACCCAAGTCCTGGAAGTGCTCCTGTGTCAAGCTTTTCTTTAGATCCCAAATACCTGATGTCTGCTAATCCTTCTTGCAACTCCACTTTTCCCAAATGCGACACTTGTAACCTGCAATCACAAGACTTGGTTTGGGGATTGTGGTGTTTAGAGGCTTACCTTAGTCAAGCCCCAGAGGACACTTAAATCTTCGAACATTGTTGTCAGACAAAGAGTGTGTGCCCTCGTGAGGCAGAGGTAAAAACCAAAGGAATCAATGATGAAAACACAATATTATGTCACCTTGTAGTGAAGCTCTCATGGAGGAAGATGCTCTTCATGCCATGAGGAAATTGATGCTCAAACATGCAAATATCAACACACAAAACATACAAGTCTGCTCTTGAAACACAATAGAAAGCCTTGAATCACCTTGAGAACACAATAGTTTGCTAGTAATCATCTAATTGAAATCTAGTTTTACAAATGAATGCCTAAGCATGCTTATATATGCAACTACAAGCACTCCCACCAAGATTTTAAAAATCAAAACTTACCGTGTCGGCAAAAGGACCTAATAATGGTCATAAACCGACACCCAAAAATTAGGGCTGCCCCAAAATAGGCAGGACTAGGGCGCGGGTGCCCAAGTCCTCCCCCTATTTTGGGCAGGGTACAGCTTAAGGGGTCCACCTAGGTCCAATTTGCCATGGAACCCAGGTCTCATTCCATCAGGATACCAAAATATGAACTAATGTCCTAAATGCATACTAAAGACCCAAGAGCTAAACCTTATGAGGGAAAAGCCCCTAAGGGGACATTTTTCAACGTTACATTTAGTCCCCACTTTAATGTATGTATAAATGCGAGGCCAATACATGCATTAAAGTAAGGTCACAAACACAACAAACACATCAAGCACGGAGAAGACACACCAATCATATAGAAGATAGTAACAGGCACACAAAATACAGAGAAGACAGTTACAGTCATGCAAAACACAGAGAAGATAGTCAATGCATAGAAGACACATTAATACATGGAAGACAGAAATGATATCTTTTCTTTTCTTTTTCTCATATACATGAAATGCAAATGCAAGTACTGAAAAGTAAACAAACCTTCCATAATACATGATGCACTACCCTAGGGTGCAGGTCTCTGAATATATGGGGCAACACACACAAGACATGCAAAACCTCCCAAAATGTAGGAAGCACTACTCGAGGGCACTGGTCTCTGCATATGGGGCAACAAACATTCCACACAAAATAAGCACACCAAAACACATACACTTGAAGACACAGAGAAAACATGGCAGACAAGCGATGGAGTGTACATATTTCTAGGTCCAACACCATCTCAGGCACATTACAAGCACACACTGACGATTGGACTTCTCCACAACAATTGCCGAAAACACACTTAAGGGTTGAGTTAGTCACAAAACCGCTCCCCACCTCTGCAGAGGACTTTTGAAAATGATAGGATGATGCATTCTACTCTGAGAAATACAACATCCCTGCCTCCACAGAGGGCTTAAGATAAAAAGGATATACGCAATATCCCACCTCCGCAGAGGGCTTACATGATTGATTGATTGCAAACAAACTTAGGATGCATGATGCACTACTCTAGGGTGCAAGTCTTTGCATCTGAGGTCAAACACATTGCTAACATCTAAAACAAACAACTTACCTTATATATGCCCCCAGCTTAAGGTGGTTGATATCACTTATCGATATCAAGCACGTTAAGGTAGGAAGAAAACACACAAGGGAACACAGACTTTCGCAAAGCCCATGCCCCCCGGAGGTGACATGTACTTTACGATCGCCAGATGTTCCCACAAACACATCCCTGCAAGAAACATGTTAGTGTCTACAACATCATGATAATCAACATCATTAATGCATATGATCAACCACACAAAGAGCCAAGGTTATACAATGAATTTGGAGTTCGAGGATAACTATGAGGCTATATCATGAAGCTCTCCAAATCGAGTATCGCCAAGGCTAGATTCAAAGACAAACAAAGGTGCATAGAGCAGCAATATTGTTAAGGTTTGTAAATCTGACAGAAACATCATAAAATTCACTATGTGGAAAGCACGAGTGCTTCCACTAGCCAAGCATCGGATAAAATATACAACCCCATCATCATATTAGGAACTAAGTCCATTTTTTTATTGCTCTTGAAAGGGACACTAGGTCCGCATCAGTATAAATGTTTGTCGTCATCTGCCCGCTAGATGGAAACACTAGAGGAAGGGAAACAATAAATAAGAGAGGAGAAAACAAGTGTCTTAGGGACAGTCACGTAGGAGGGTGCCCTCAGGTCACCAACCATGATGCTATGTCCGTAAGACACCACACACAACAATGAAATCAGAGAGAGGCAATTTAGAAGAATGATGATACAAGTAGAAGAAGGTCACAACAGAGGTGGTCTCCTCGTATCCCAAACCTTGCGGGAGAATCTGAGGTCATCCCAGGAGGTCTAAACAACACATGGCACAACACGAGGGAAGCACATCACGAGAGAGATAAAGGGTTATAGATACTTACCTATAGGGTCTTCATATTATATGTTAGAGCTTGCGAACCTCTTGGAGAGGTATTCAATCATATTTAATGCAAAATTTGAGTGGTTCTTATGAAAGTCTTGTTTGTTATCATATGATGCTTGTTCATTAAATCCTTGTTTAAATGAGACTTTTTGTTGCTTGTGAGGTGGAGAACCACTATTATTTCTGACTATTGATTGTCGTCTTGCTCTTTTTTGATTTTTAGCAAGTTTTCATTGTTGAATCTTTCGAGAATAGTAACGGGAATCATCCTGTACCATCTTACTTGTCTATATTAGTTGTTGTTCTTTCCTTTTAGATGCATTTTGATTATCTCCTAATCCATATAAGGATAACAAAGGAGGAACCTTAGCATAAATTCTGTTTCTTCATGGACCAGGTGGATTATTCATTTTTTTCTTATCGACTTCAATCATACCCACGATGCTATCATAGTCCAAGTAATCATCCTCATCTACTTCCACTAAATCTTGTTCCACCATATTATTTTCAGTATGTTTAGGGAAAGGATTAGTGAAGATTTGTAAATTCTAATTCGATGGAGCAACCAACTTATTTCCATTATCATTCACACCCGATACCTGGATGATATTTGAATCAATAAGGTAATGTATCTCATGTTTAAGATGCATACATCATTCAGTGTCATGTCCTTGCATCCGATGATAATGACAAAAGACATTAGCATCGAAGTAAGGTCCTTGTTTACTAGGATCAATAGGCTTGATCGAGGGAAGCTTCAAAATGTTATTACTCACAACTTGATTCATGATAGAATGATAGGACTCAGATATCAGAGTAAACTTTCTTGGTTGATACGATGCTTTCTTTGGATTATTTATAGCAAACACATTCGTGTTTGGTCCATTGATCTTGATGAAACTTCTATTATTGTTCCTTTTAAAGTTGTTTGTGATGATCCTCCCCAGGATTGACCAATTGAGCTGATGAGTTTTGGTTTTCATACTGACTAGACGAAAGTTAGTAATCACGAAGAGCGGTGCATAAATGTTGAAAGGAGTTGTATTTCATCAAGAGTATCTTATCACAAATATTAGGTTGTAGATTTGTAATAAATATCTTTTGAACATCCTCATCTTTCATTTGATACTAAATCTGTGCATAAAGTCCTTGATACTGACTAATGAATTCAGTCAACTTTTCTTTGGGACCTTGTTTGCATTGAACCAAGTCAATAAGAGTGACTTGGGGTCTGATGTTTGCTTGAAAATGTTGTAAAAATTGATCAATCAACTGCAAAAAGGAGTTTATTGAATTCAGAGGCAATGAGCAAAACCATTCTAAAGAAGTATCTTGAGAGATCGCGGAAAAAGTTTTGCCAATAAATCCTCCTCAAAATAAAATCACTACACATAGCTGTGAATGTTGCCACATGAATATTAGGATCACCTTTTCCACCATATTTTTCAAAGCGAGGAGTCTCATACCTCTCAGGCATAGGAGTTCTCAAGATCACATAGGAAAGGGGATTATGGGCATGATATGTTGGTAGACTAGGCTACGAAGAATTTGTCAAGTTTGTTACCTTTTGTTACAAAGAAGTCATGGCCTGTAAAAGTTGGTTTAGGATGGCATCATTGAGGGATGCGGTTTGTTGTGAGGAATTAGAACCAAAGTGAGGAGGTGAATGAGCTTGAGATACAATAGGCGGAGGCTGAGAATATGTTAACGGTGGTTGGATGTAGTGATAGGTAGAAGATGGCTGTGAGTAGGTAATAGGTGGTTGGAAATGAGTGGAATAGATAGGTGGTTGAGAATAATTATGCATAGAGGAGGTCCCTTTAGGAACCAAATTTTGATAATCAAATCCCACAACTTTGTAATTAGTGCCATTAGATACTCCAATACCAGTGGTAGCATTACTACAGGTATTTGCATAAGTTGTTAAGATCGTTGGTGTAAAATTTAATATTCTCGTAGTCGGTATAGGTATGGAAACTTGAGTATGAGATAGTGATAAAGTATTATTTATTGTTTGTGCACATTCGAGTACTGGCATGATATTGGTTGTATAATATGTGCTAGACCATGAATTGCATTTACACCATCTTGTCCCTCTTTTATCAATTCTCTTATATTGTGAATTGTAGGGACAACTTCTTCAGCTATTCTCTCATTTTCCTTAAATGATTGATATTTAGCTAGCTCCTTATCCAATTTTTCTATTTGCTCATCAAATAAATATCCTATTGCCTCAATAGTGTTATCAACATCATGAAAAGTTTGTTCTTCCATTGAGGTTGGAGGATGTATAATATCTTGCACAATTTGAGTTTCTCCCTTTGTAAAGGTGTCAAAAGTACCAACTTCTTCAAGAGCACTAGATCTCATTAATCTTTTACTTCTTCTCAAAGGGATATTGTTTTTAGGGCAACATGTCATAAATCTTATACAAAAGAATACAACACACAATGCACAAACTAAGAAAACAAATCCTAGGAGAAGGATATGATGAACGACCAAAATGCTTGGTTTTTTGTACTCTTTTCAATGCCAATGAATGAACCAAAGGGTGCTGTAAGGATTTAAGTCAAGGGAAGCAAGTTATATGTTTGATATTAGTCCAAAACAACAAAAGTATCCTTCTCAACACAATCTTGATGCGATTTTAAGTTAATGCCAAGTCAAAATATAGTGAAAATATGTCAAAATAGGCACTTTTTTCATCAAATTCAATACAAAAGAGCATAACAAAGGGTGTTGTGAGGAAAATGATGATGGACAACAAATAATATCAGTAATAACAACCACTTGATGCCAAAATATCCAACACAACATGCTTTTAGTGCCACTTAAGGTAAAACCCTAGTGAAAATATAGCAAAATATGTAATTTTTCACAGTTATTCAATTCCAAGACCTAGAAAAGGAGGTGTTGTAATGAATTTTAGGAGGTACAACAAATAATATCAGCCACCTCAATCCATAAAATTTGTCACAACACGCTTGGAGTGTAAACTGTTGAAATCTGTGATTGAGATCCCACAAGCCCTAGATGATATTCTGAAGGAAAACCTGTCACACACAAAAGAGAAATTACACAGCAAAATGATGAGACAATATTGGTTATTGAATACTAAATGAATTAATTACAAAGAGATCAATCCTTATGAAAGGAGATCAAAACCCTAAAAGTTAAAACCCTAGGATGAATAATTAATGATTAATTATTACTTAATTATTAATGGACCTAAGTTTAGCTTAAGTAAAAATAAAGTAAAAGGTGACTTAATTAATAAATCGATATGATTTAATTAATTAAGTAATTGACCTTATTACTCCAACACCCCCCCTTAAGATGAACTTAGGGATTAGCTAAAAAACTAAGGACAAGAAGCATGAAAGCAAAGATGGGTCCCGGCAACTAGGCCTGATGAGGTACCCAAATACAATGAAATCTCTGTAAAGTGGAGAAAAGGAGAAAACTCAGTGAGAAAAAACTCCTCTCCTAAAAGAGATGCTGAAAGAAAGTACAAATGAAATGTCTCAAGAGACTCTCTCAAGAACATATGCAGATATACAATCAGATACCCCCCCATGAGAGAGAGTGGAGACTCCAAAGCCCCCCCAGAATGAGAGAACCCCTGTGTCGATGATCAAACCAATGTGTCTCCCCTGAGGAAGAAACCAATCCAATGATCGATGATGAGGAAATCCCTGGATGTGAGGTAAAAATGGAAGTCTTGAATGATGCTCACTAGAGAACTGAACTAAAGCATGAGTGTCTGAATGACAGGATGTTGAATCAAATGTATCAACATCAAACAACTCAAGATGATCCTGAAATGGAATATCTAATGAAGATGGGATAACATATGTACTGAATCTGTCATCTGTGAGGAAATGAATATCCTCTGATATGGTCTCAACAAATGCACTAGATGGCTCGATGAGTGGAGCTACAATGTCAGTCAAAGCTAAAGAGGGACCCTGTTGAACAGATGTGGTCTCAACAAAAGGTGGAGATGTAGAAGTCTCAACACTGGTCTCATGAATAGACAGAATAACACATAAGTTCAAGTGACCAAACTTCACCTCAGATACAACATGCTCTCTTGGAGAAAGAGAGTGATACTCAGACAGTGGAGATGGTGGACCAAAGTGAGTGAATGCATACAATTGGGAAGAATGATTAACTATCCTTGTTGCAACAATGTTGCCAATCTGAATGTCTCTGATGTGCACTGAATCTGGTGTGAACTCAACTGTCTTCCTTATCCCACAATGAGCAATCTGATAAATGGAGAGAATGTTGGTGGACAAAGATGGTACACATAGTACATCATTGAATGTACCGTCATCAATGTCAATAGAACCTTTCCCACATACACTCATATAAGTGTTATTACCCATCAATATGTGTGGTGAGGATGCAACCTCAAAAGATGAGAACATGTCCTCAGAAGATGCCATATGGTGTGAAGCACCTAAATCCAATAGCCATCTAGATGAATGTGAACTGGTGGTTACACATAATGCATGACCCTTGTGTGGAGTCTGTCCATCTGTCTGGAATGATGGTGAAGAAGACCCGCTTGATGTACATGAAGAAGAGGGATGAATATTGTTCTTCATAAGAAGAGCTATCAAATCTAAAACCTGTTGTGCATATCCATCTATCTTCTTCTCATAACATTTAGACTCATCATGTCCTAACTCATTACAATAAGTACACTTAGGTCTTTCTTTCTTCAATGATTCCCCCTTATGAGAATGAGAATCAAAGGTGTTCTGTGAACTAAAATCCTTCCCATGCTCTGTGGTCTTTGGTTTCTATTTTTATTTCTGCTTCTGCTTCCCCTTAGATGACTGAGCTACCAATGCATGGTTCTGTGATCTTGGAAGAGCATCCAACTGTGATAACTTGGACTACTCACGTGACAATCGATCACAAAATACCTCAAATGTAGGCATGGTAAACCATGGACCCAAAGCATCCATGGTGGAATAGAATGTAGAAGAGAATATCTGAAATGAACCTCGAATCTTAGAGAGAATCAGCGAAATACTCTCAGTGTCAGTTTTGGTCTTGCCACAACTCTGCAAAAGTAATCTGAGTGATTTGAATTTCATCAAGAAATCCTCAATAGATGGAAAGGAATCAGGAACCAACGAAGTCAATTCTGCTTCAATCTAAAGTGCTCTGAACTCATTGATGGTGCCAAATAGATCATTAAACTTTGTCCACATTGCTCAAGGAGTTGTGTAACTCTCAAGGTGAAATAAAAGATTGTCTGAAACATGCAATGAAATCAAAACCATGGCCTCATCCATTTTGTTTCTATGTTGCAGAATCTCAAACTAGCGTTGCAACTGAGGCTAAATCTCATCCAAACAGGACCATAACCCCTTTGACATGAGAAGTCTAGCCATATGTGCCTTCCAGGTGTGATAATTGTGTGGGGTAAGACGGTCAACTGATGAGGTGTCTACCATGATGTTTAAGGCTTTGAAATTTGTTTAAGGGAATATTTATCTATTTTCTAGTAAATTTTCTAATTAAATACTCTGCATATCTGGAAAGAGCACTACAAGACCTTTCCAATGCCTATTCATTTGCAAAAAATGAAGGTCGTATGCAACAATTATGCCCTCGAAAGCGCAAAAATGATGATCTGACTTTGAATAGAAAAAAAGGAATTAAAATAGAAAAACCAAGAAAACTCACCTATGCCACTGGATTAGGCTCGGAACTAGCTTTCCAATGCCTATTTGTTTGCAAAAATCTGACTTCGTTTGCTCAAGATATGGTCGTTTTCGCGAAACTGCTCCTTTAGGGCTAATAGGCAAAATTTTAGCCCCTTAAAAATTGGCCCCTGGTCCTATGGCGACCTGTTGCTTGGTGCAGGAGGCTCGATTTGCGTGCTGGGTAGGCCATACGGCTTGCCTGGCAAAAAAAATTGCCCCAGATGAGCTCGAGGTTGATTTCGACGATTTGACAGTCGATCTTAGGGTTTTTAGGCCTTCTAAGCGCGATGGTGAGGTCCGTTTGGCCTAAAATGCTCCGAAAAAGAATTTCCTCCCAGATCCCCAAAAAAACACTCGCTAAAACCTTCACAGATCTGAGCTCGTGAGTCCAAAATTGATGAAACAAAAGGCGATCTTGACATTCTCGAGCCTTCTGAACGCAATGATTGTAGGAATCAAGGGCAACATTGAGAGGGGGGGGTGAATTAGTGTTGTGTGAATTTTCAAATCCTTTTTAAACTTTAACTTTCAGAGCTCAAAAAGAAAGATACCATTTGATTCGTAAAATACATATGCACATGATTGTGAATACAGAAAGAGAATAAAAACTTCTTAAGTAAATCAAACACACACAAAGAAGATCAATATGAATCATGACACAAGATATGCACGAGTGGAAAACCCATCAGGGGTAGAAAAACCACTCCAAAACTGCCTCACTGGCTTAAATGAAAAACTTCTTACAAATGTCTCACTGACATATACAAGGTCTCACTGACCACAAGCTTCACTAGCATAGAAAGGTCTCACTGACCACAAGCCACACTGGCATATTGTGCCTCACTGGCAAACCAAATTACCAACCAATGTAATAAACAAATCAGAGGGATACTCTGTTTCCATTCAATACAAATATATGTCTGTCAAATACCCATTCTATTCAATCTGACATCCGGATACACTCAACAATCCTTTATTCTGATCCAATCAACACTGCATATCAATCCTGTATTCTAATCCATTCAACAACACTGCATATCAAATCTGTATTCTAATCCATTCAACAACACTTCACAACACTGTATGTTTCATCTCTATCCTTCTTAATTCATCCATTAATGCACCTAGAAAACAATTTTATACCAGTTGAATATCTTTTCACCTTTCCTCTTCTGTATGAACATTTTCATCTTCCCTCAATGAAGAACCTGCAAAAAACTTTTCACCTTCTCTCTGCAATTTTTCTTATTTCAAAAATCAATCTCTTGTAATAAAAAATATTATTTCTCTGTCCATTTTAGAGCTCTTTCATATTCTTTGACATCTCAAATTATCCCTTGCAAAAATATGTAAATCTTCTTCAAAAATTTCAAAACCTTTCACTTACTCTGCACAAAACAATTTATAAAAAAATCTTCAAATGAATATAATAAAAAACTCTGAACAAAAGATAATCTTCCATTTCTGCATTTTCAAAAATCAAATCCCTTTCATTTTCTCAAGCCCTTCATTTTCTTTTCAATAAGACTCTTCATATCCTGCAAAATGAAAAATCTCCACCAAAATCTCCTAAAAAAATATATTCTTCACACTACAAAAAACAAGCTCTTCAAAACATCTTCTACAAAAAAAATTAGTCTTCAAAATCTTCATCCTCTAAAAAAAATTTCAATAATAATATCCAATCTGCCTTGTAAAAAAAATCTCCTTAAAATCATCTCTTGGAGTTGATAGATTAAAAATTTCTAATTTTAAAAAAAATCTTATCACCACAAAGAAAGAAATTGATATCTTTCTTTTAAAAATAAAAATCTTCATTTAAAAAGTCTAAATGTGGTATGGGCCGACCACATTTTAAACAAAGTTTCTAAAGAAAAACTTAAAGTCATAAAAGGCATGGGGATCGGCCTTTTTAGAAACATATTGCAAGCTCTTCTATAGGACTTAAAACCTATTTTGTTTCCTTTCAAACTTTTCACCGCTTACCTTTTGAAATTCATATTCCCACTCAAACACATTAAGTGATGACCGGTGTTCCATGTTGTCATACTCAAGGGGCCAGTCAAGTGCATGTTTGAAGAACCCTTCACATTACAACTTAAATGAATAGTCACCTTCGTTTGTAGGTCAACACACAAATATATCAAAAAGTAACCTATCATATGATTTTCTCTTTAGGATTTGTTAGTACTTAAATCATTCTCAAGGTTTTAGACCTTTTTCAAAAAACCTTAAAGAGAAATTTTGACCAAAAGTGAATCTTCAACAACCTATGGAACATTGTCACATATTTGATTAATAGAATGTCTATGATCCTTAATCTCTGCCATTGTTATAGAGAACATATAGATTCTTGGTAATGAACATCATACCAATTTAAACTGACTGCACCATGCATCAACACTTGATCATATCATGAAGCAAAGAAGCAAACCTACAGATATATAAATATGGACATAGCATGAGGCATGAAGAATCATGATATGTAAAACATCCACTTGACAGAGACATGCATAACACCACTGGCTTCAAGATAACCTTGTCATGTCAGATGAACAATGAAGACCCAACATCAACTCAATAATCAATCACTTACCTCCTGATTAGTGACCTTCAGATGTTTACTAAGATCAACTATGCCATTTCCATTGAATACTAAGATCAACTCACAACTGCAGACTATGCCATTGCCATTGAATACTGAGATCAACTCACAATTTCAATTGATATAATCATGACAATTTTAACAACACACAAGATAATGTAATTCTGCAACAACACATTTGACATCAATGACAACCAACTACCATCAATGATGAGGTCCAATTTGACTCAAGATGCACCAATTTACTACTGATGCCAAAAAAATCCCTAAAAATGTGAACACGAACCTTCAGATTTGGAACTCTGATACCATGTTGAAATCTGCGATTGAGATCCCACAAGCCCTAGATGATATTCTGAAGGAAAACCTGTCACACACAAAAGAGAAATTGCATAGCAAAATGATGAGACAATATTGATTATTGAATACTGAATGAATTAATTACAAAGAGATCAATTCTTATGAAAGGAGATCAAAACCCTAAAAGTTAAAACCCTAGGATGAATAATTAATAATTAATTATTAATAGACCTAAGTTTAGCTTAAGTGAAAATAAAGTAAAAGGTGACTTAATTAATAAATCAATATGATTTAATTAATTAAGTAATTGACCTTATTACTCCAACACTAGGTCAAACCCTAGGGCAAAAAATAGCCAAAATGTGTAGTTTTTCACCAAATTTTCACTACAAGAGCCTGTTAAAAGGGTGTTGTGAAGCTTTTTATGAGGGGCAGAAAATGATTACCCTGATAATAGAAAAATAATGCCAAAATACCTTTCACAACACACCTATGGTGCAAGTTTATAAAGTCGATAAGGGCAATTTTAGTGAAAATTGTTGTTTTTGAAGCCCTAGGTTTGAGATCTTGGGATAAAATTCTATGTGAATGCTTTGAAGTCTGATTTATGATGAAATTGACTTACTCTTAGATCTAAAAATGATTTTCAATCCTTAACATGCAAAATGCCCATGCAAATTTAATGAAAAGCATCAAAATTGCTAGTTTTTATTGAAATTTTCTATGTAAAAATACAAATATTTTAAATCTAAATGCAAATTCACACTAAAATGCAAGACTACAGCCAAATACAAATTTGAATGAGCCTCTAAAATTAGTAGAAAAATCTGATAAAAGATTTTGCCTACTAACCCTAGATTTTGGAATTACTAGGTTATATAAAATTGTCAAAATTTCCACAAAACCCTAGCAATTAAATGATGAAAATGCAATGCAAATTTATGGAATTTTAAATTTTTCTATAGTTTATATCAGATCTAATGCAAAAATCATGAATTAGGAAGAATTGATACAATTTAGTAAGCCAAACAATGCAATTTTTTTGTATTTTTTGTATTTTTTAATTTTTTTTTGAATTTTTCTCAATGCAATGAAATGAATGACCAAATGAATAAATGAAATCAATCCAAATCTAAAGACAAACACTCATCAAGTTGTAATTTAAATCCAAAAACATGGGTTCACCAAAATGTTTAGGGGAAAATTGGATTAGTTAATGTTCTAATGTTTAGATTTTTAAATCCGCCTCTCCACTATACATTCAAGAATCTAGGGTCAAGTGGCGAGCACTATCATACCCTAGGTCACTTGCAGATGTAGGGAAACATAGATTAGGGAATTTAATTATTAATTTTTCTTTTCTTATGTCTAATTAACCATTAAAACCTAATTATGCAAATACGACAACAAATTGACGAGTGATGAAAAAAGCTCTTGTAGACAGGAGTAAAATACCAAATTACAGAATACCTATTTTTGGGGTTCCAAAACGGAACAGTCAAGGACATTGGAGTAGGCACCCAAGTCCAAGGTACCTTCTTTTTCGCAGAATCTAGACCTCCTTCCGACACTGATCAGCCCTATAACTTCTATTTTCAGAGATCTATCTGCGGAGGACACTAGAGCAAGTGCCCAAGTCCTGGAAGTGCTCCTGTGTCTGGCTTTTCTTCAAATCCTAAATCCCTAATGTCTACCAATCCTTCCTGCAACTCTACTTTTCCCAAATACGACACCTATAACCTGCAATCACAAGACTTGGTTTGGGGGGTGTGGTGTTTAGAGGCTTGCCTCAGTCAAGCCCCAGAGGACACTTAAGTCTCTGAACACCATTGTCAGAAAAATAGTGCGTGCCCTTGTGAGGCATAGGTAAAAACCAAAGGAATCAATGATGAAAACACAATATTATGTCACCTTGTAGTGAAGCTCTCATGGAGGAAGATGCTCTTCGTGCCATGAGGAAATTGATGCTCAAATATGCAAATATCAACACACAAAACATACAAGTCTGCTCTTGCAACACAATAGAAAGCCTTGGATCACCTTGAGAACACAATAGATTTCTAGTAATCATCTAATTGAAATCTAGTTTTACAAATGAATGCCTAAGCATGCTTATATATGCAACTACAAGCACTCCCGCCAAGATTTTAAAAATCAAAACTTACCATGTCGGAAAAAGGACCTAATAACGGTCATAAACCAACACCCAAAAATTAGGGCTGCCCCAAAATAGGGTAGGACTAGGGCATGGGTGCCCAAGTCCTCCCCCCTATTTTGGGCAGGGTATAACTCAAGGGGTCCACCCAAGTCCAATTTTCCATGGAACCCAGGTCTCATTCCATCAGGATGCCAAAATATGAACTAATATGTCCTAAATGCATACTAAAGACCTGGGAGCTAAACCTTATGAGGGAAAATCCCCCAAGGGGACATTTTTTGACGTTACAATTCCCTAGCAAATGAATCCACTTAACATTACATGTGAGAATTTATGATAAACCTGAAACATTAGGATCGCCTGCAAAACCTAATATTTACCTTCCACAAGAGAAAAAATCAAAGAGGAATAATTTGCACAATAAGGATGAATTAATGAAATGGATTCAAGAATTACATGTGAGAACTTGCTTTTATATTTGCAAGTTAGAGAAAAACCCTAATATGACTTAATAATAACCTAAGACTAAAAGTAAGCCCTAAGTAAACTTATTAAAGTGTAATTAAATATTTAATTACACCAACACCCCCCCATAAGTACAACTTAGGGAGAAATACATGTAACTAATGCAAGAATGGGTCTTGGCTACAAGGCCATGTTAAGTACCCATGAACAACAAGAATCTTGCATAAGGTGGAGAAAAGGAGAAAAACCCTGTGGGAAAAAACTCCTCTCCAAAAGAGAGAAAAAACAAGTACATGAACATGTGATGGAAGAAGGACTAATGCTAAGACCCTCCAAGAACCAAATCCATCACAAAAGTACAATCATGAATGCTCCCCCATAAGAGAGCGAAAAAAGAATATGAATTTCCTCCAAGAAGAAGCTCCAGAACTAATGAAGAGATCTTGAAGACAAAATCCAATCCACTGCCTGCAAACAACATTTCTCCCTTTCGGAAGAAATAGATCTACTGGTGGATGTAGAAGCCATTCCCATGTCTTGGATGAATAGGGAATCCATATCAAAATGTGTGCCTGTGAATGCGACTCAAGTGACCTCATACTGGGAAAATATGTCTTCTCCAAAACAGAAATTGTCTGCCCAATCAAAGAAGAACCAAGAGAGGATATGATATGAACTACATCTGAAAACACAGAAGATGAAGGTGGTGATGAAAATCCAACTGAGATAGCATCAAATAAGAGAGATAAACCCTCAAATGTATCCTCCAAATCAACAATGTGAGACTCCACAAACACGGATGATATGTCTACAAGATAGGAATCCCAATGAGGTGGATCAGGAAGACTAATATTAACCTGCTGCACAGAATCACTAGAAGCCAATGATGATGCAACACTAAACTCCAAAGTAGTAGTAGGTGATGGTGGAGCAATGATCTCATCAAGAGGAGAAGCGATCAAAGCAAGCATTTCAAAAACATGATGTGAGAAATGAGGACACATCTCTTTCTCATGTTGATTACTTCCACAATATTTGCAATTAGATTTATGTTGATGGTAGAATCCCATCTCCTTAGATGATTAGAAATCAAAACATGCAAATAGATTTATACTGATAACAAAAGCCTATCAAAGCAAACAGAACCTTTCCAAGAGGCAGCATGTCTAGGATATCCAACATAAGCCATAAAATCGACAAACTGATTAAAAGATACCCGGGGCTGAATTTGAAAAAATTATATAGGTGTTTGCGTAGAGCTCGTTGATACCTTTCCAACACATTCGTTTTTTGAAAAATAGAGATTCTGGGTGCAATAACAGAGCTCAAAAGCCAAAAGAGATGCCTTGACTTCAAATAGAAAAAAAGATGTGAAACAAAAAAAAAGAAAAAACTGATCATACCATCAGAAAGTGTATAGAACTAGCTTTCCGACAATATTTCGTTTGCAAAAAACTGACTCCGTATGTGAAAGTTATGACAGTTTTCATGAAATTTCTCCATTAGGGCATGTAGAAGAGGGCAGGATGGAGGATTGCTGGATAAAACAATGCACCCTGCGGAAGCACCTTCAGACCATTGGATAAAAGGACGTGGAAGCACCCTTCGGACCACTAGATAAAACAATGCGCCTTGTGGAAGCACCCTTTGGACCGCTGGATAAAACGATGCACCCTGCGGAAGCACCCTTTAGACCGTTGGATAAAAGGATGCAGAAGCACCCCTTCAGACCACTAGATAAAAGAATGCACTGTCAAAAAATCATAAAGATTTTTTTCAGTCTCTAATTTTTGTGAATGAACAGGCGATTCTAGGGTTTTCGACCCTTCTAAGCGTATTGGTGACGATGATTTTGGCCAGAAACACTCCAAAACTATTGTTCCCCTCCAGATCTCAAAAAAGCACTCTTGAAACCTTCACAAATCTAGGTTCCCCAGACCAAATTCAACCAAACAAAAGACAAATCTGCCTTTTCTAGCTGCTTCGGATGTAATGAGAATGACGATTTTACTCAAAAAAAGCACCCAACAAAAGAGTCTATGCAAAATTTTTCCTAGATTTGAGAAGGAGGCTAGCAAATCCACTCTGATACCATATGACAGTTTATGATTAACTCGAAACGTCAGGATCACCTGCAAAACCTAAGATTTACCTTCCACAAGAGAAAAAAGCAAAGAGGAATAATTTGGACAATAAGGATGAATTAATGAAATGGATTTATGAATTACATGTGAGAACTTGCTTTTATATTTGCAAGTTAGAGAAAAACTCTAATATTACTTAATAATAACCTAAGACTAAAAATAAACCCTAAGTAAACTTATTAAAGTGTAATTAAATATTTAATAAAACCAACATTACATACACATGGGTAAGAGGGAGAACATACCAACATGATCCTCCAACAATATTTCAGTTTTAGGACAACACAAGATATAACACAGTTTATAATATTGAACAATACAAGAATGGTGAAACCTAAACTACCCCTATACCTAATAAGAGAGATTATTATAATAAAAGGTGTTTATCACTTCACCAATCAAATTAATGCCTACTCCATTGGGCAATAGATTCTCAACTTTCAAAGAGGATGAGAACATGTCAGCAAAGAAGAAAATGGAACAAAGATTATATATACACAACCCCAAAAGATAAGGAAACATAAAAATAAACATACTAAGTTATCCCTTATAGATCACCATTACCCCACATGAAACAAAAGACCATTACAAAAGAGTTTTCAATGATTTAGAATGCATGTCATACATTAATCAATTCTTGTTATAATCATGCCAACAAATATGGAAAGTGAGAGACAACAACTAAGTTCAAAGCCCCTCATGAGATACTATAGTGTGTCATGGAGATGTAAATTTATTGACAACTTACTAGACTGCCCCTTTCCCTAATTTACAAACATGCTTCATCATTTATAGAGCTAGATATTCATTAGTTGATATCATAAAACCTTCTTAACACACTTACAAAAAAATTGGCTCAATGACTAGATGTCTTTACCTCTTATAAACATGTATATATATATATATATCATTATGTTCAATCTTGATGCCTAGGTGAGAATGCATGAGTGGTGAATGAATTTATAGGTTTCCCATGTTTGTTGCATCATATTCACATGGTTGTGCACTTGAAACCATGCCCCTTGCATTGACAACCATATGCATTTGTACACAAACTATGTCTTTGAGGGATCCACATGTATTGAGAGGTATTTGAAAGTTGTGCCATGCCTAATCACATCCATTTGAGAAATTTAATGGTATCTTGGCCCATGCATGGAGGTAGGAAATTTTTTTGTTAGAATGATAGGGTTCCAAGAATTTGCATGCCAAAGGGCTGGGAAAGTAAATAAACAACCCAAAAGCCTAAAATTCAAGGACTTAGGGATTTGAAGGAATAACATGCTAGGAAGGGAAACCTCTATATGGTATTCTATCAAGGGAAACCCTTATTGTAGTGCCCCTCCATTCTCATCTTGGATGTGTAGATAGTCTAGCTAAGGAGCATGAAGATGAAGGTAAAATAATAGGAATATTTAGGGTATGTTAGACAGTTGATGTTGTACATTATATGATGTTAGTAGATGCTACATTCATGTTGGTGACATTCTTGATTATCCTCATGTGTGGTTTCATATGACAGTTAGCATGTTTTATTGACAATCCTTGTTGTGACATTGATAATCCATATGCTCTAACATTGTTTTACATTGAGGTGATTATGATGTTGATCTTACTATGATTGTCATAAGTTAGAATTAATTTTTATGCGAGTGATTTTGTATTATAGGATGATCTGATTATTGTGTGGTGTGAAAAGAGACAATGTCATACCACTCATTCGTGAGCGTCCGGTGACGTTGCGATTCTCATTCACTCTGTGACTGTTTGATATTTATTATACTTGTGCATAGACCGTATTGTGTGCTGCAAGTTATAGGTACTAGGCATTGACTCCACCTGAATTGACAGGTCTGAGCATGCCTTAAACCCAATGGAAACTATTGAACGAAGATAACATATGGTCCCCTAGTTAGCCATCATCTTTGAAAAGGATGAGTATCCGGTTTTGCACCCAGTCAATGTTGTCTGTATGGGCATGATAGTCAATCGCTGTCATTGTGATCATGCTTTTCGATCACGCATAGTGTCAGGTATTGTTTGGCATTTGGGTTATTTAGTTTGGCATTGTTTGATTGCTACTTTGGTTAATTGTTGCATTAAAATAATATTATTAGTTATGAAAGCAATTTTGTTAAATAAATAAATATATACAAATGCCTTTATGTAAATTTAGTTTATGGAAAATATATTATATTAGAAGTTAAGTTAATAAATAATAATAATAATAATAATAACAAATGTAATTGCAAACTAGAGATAAATAAATATAGATGCTTTTATGTAAATTATAGTTGTGGGGAAATACGTATTATTATGTCTGAAAAAGATTCTCTTTCTTTATTATTATTGTCTTGAGTAATTATTTTCTATTTTGGCCACTTGGAATAAGTGGCAGTTACGCACCTCAAGAGGGAATCTTTGAAATAATTGTTTCTTTTGTGTAAGAGACTAATTTTAGAAAAGTAGAAAGAAACTATTTTTATTTGGTTGTAAATGAAATAAATAGAAAATTCTAAAATAAATAGAATCAGAGAGAAATTATTGTTTGGTTAAAATAGCAAATTGTAAGAAAGTAATAAAGGTGAATCTTCTGGAAGAAATTGTGGGGGTGGTTATGCATGCTCAACTTTAATTTGAAATCTCAAGACATAATTTGGGGAAGGAGCATGCATTTCAAATGGAGAATATGTTTTATGTTTTGGTGATCTCTCTCTCTCAGGAAGTTTTCATTTTCTTTTGGCACCGTAAACCATAGCTTCTAGAAGAAAAGACTTGGAAAAGATGGATGCGAGATGGGAAATTTGTGAAGATGTGATTGAAGCAATATTTTAGGTATGGACTAAGATATGAAACTGATTAATTGTTGCATTAGATTTAGTGAAATATTTAGTGAATTCTCTTCTACATTTTTTGAACCCAGTCTATTGCATCAGCTATAACTTTATTTTTACGAACTGGTTTCCTCCAAAATTTTTATATTTGGTGTATGATCTAGTTTTCTAAATCATATCAGAAAATTGCCCGTACACAGTTTGTCATTTTGGAGATATGAATATTTTGGGTCTGTCTATCTCTCAACCATTTCATCTATGTTTTATCAGTCTATTACGTCAATAATAACTTTATTTTTACAAACTGGGTTCCTGTAGAATTTTTATATATGGTGTGTGACCTAGTTATCTAAATCATATCCGAAAAGCAGCCTTACCCAATTTGTCATTTTGGAGATATGAATATTTTGTGACTGTCTACCTCTCACCCGTTTCGTCTCTATTATACAGTTAGTTGCGTCACCAATAAATCTATATTTTCGAACTGGGTTTCTCTGAAAATTTTCAACAAATTTGTGTTGTGCATATTCTACGATCATTGCTTTCCATCATATGAATCTCTTTGAGGCATTCTACCAATCAGTCTGCATGCCTTGTCTATGCCTTCACATTTTGCATTGTTGGTTACTTCTAAAGCCTTCTCAACAAATTCATTTTGTGCTAATCCTGCAATTGCCGATATCCATGAGATGCCGTCTCTTTGAGGCGTTTGTCAAAAAAACATTACCTGAGCAGTTCCAACAATTATATATTTTTATCTATGCTACCATAGGTTAATATGCTTTCAATTATAAATAACTTTACTTACTTTGGTTATTTTTTAGGTTATAAGAAGGCTATTAAATCTATATAGAATAGAATTAGAAGAATTCAATTTGGATAGAGTGATTGTATAGTAATGTTGATAAATTTAATTTAAATTGATATTGATTTTATTACGATTTATTAGTAGAAATATGATAAGTAGGTTTGGAATTAAGTTTGTAAACAATGTATTTAAGATTTGATTTATAAGTTTGTTTTAGAAATTAGTTGATTACGAGTGGAATTGTATAAGGTAAATGGAACTTGTGTAAGTTGTATCAGTGGTCGTAATAGGGTCATGTTGTCAAGGTTTAGTTTTCCTGAGGCATAGATTAATATGTCTTGATTTCATGTGTATGCGATGTTGTAAGTGAATTTTGATGTGATAATAAAGTCCTTTACGGATGTTATGGCTCATTAGTTGTATAGAGCATGTTTATAACTAATGCTTAAGAAACGTCATGTTCTTATTAACCTTGTTGTTGAGAAAATATTTGTATCATATTTATGTCTTGAACTCAATCAACCCTTCCTATTCCTAGACTTGGCATGTTAGTAGGTTAGAATGCTTTGTATTGGTTTATTCCGTTAATACTAGTGTTGGGTAAGAGATTATAACAAGCTTGATAATCATTATGAGGTGTAGACACCTCTAGAAGAACTATGTTTTAGGTATGATCATTTTGGTATTCATAGGACCAATGTAGTAGTGGTTTATAGAAGATTGATCAAGTTGACACTTAAGTTTTCCCATAACAACTTGAGCTTCTCTCTCCCTATTCATGTGTTGAATGGAATTTGGTAAAACCTAGAAACAGATTGTTCTTTTACTTGTGCCCTCTTAGCGTTCACTCTTGAGTTGCCTTAGCCATGATACTTCTACTTGGTTTGAACCATCCTTTAAATGTGTAATAATCTTATCGTATGCATGTGGTTAAAAGTGAGGTAGATTTGATGAAGATGTTAGATCTATGGGAATGTTTTGTTGTTCTGTATTTCTTTCTTCTCAAGCTAACCTTAGAACAAGGTTCTTTTATTGTAGCTTCAGGTTTTGTATCTTGTGAGTCTAACTAGTGCAAGAGATTTATAGCATGGGCTTTTAGTCTTGCTTATATAGTTATATTTAATAGTATTTACAAAATTGTCCTATTTATTAATAAAATTTACATCAGTGTAAATAGTGTAAACAATTGTTGTGTTTATTTTGTATACCTTAGGGTTATTTGCATGTTGTTCACAATCATTTTAATTAAATAAAATTAAAAATAAGTCTTGAGAATTATTAGTTAACATATTGATACGCGTGGATACTTATATCTTATGATCATATTATAACTGCTACTGGTGATTAGAAAGTTATAGTTCTGTATTAATGAGATAGATTCACTTTATAATTGTTAGATGATTGATCATGCTTGGATTAATGTTACATTCCTTCAAAATATTGTCGAAGGGTATTAGTTTATGATGTGCTTTGAGAGTGAATGTAGTGTGAAACCATTGTGTTTTTAATGGTGTCAAGTGTTGTGTCATTTGGGGAAGTTGTTTCCAGAGGCCTAGGAAGATGTGATTGTGTTGGGGTTGGCTATGTGTGCATCATGTGAGTTGAATGAAATGCATTCTTGAAATATTGTCTCCTATTCATGTTAGTATGATATATGTGCAAGATGGATAATGCCTTACTCAGTGTACCTATTCATGTGGTTATGATAAGTATGCAAGATGGATAATGCCTTGCTTAGTGTACCTATTCATGTGGTTATGATGACTATACAAAATGGATAATGCCTTGCTCTATGTGATTTAAAATGATGTCAATTCTATATTGTAAATGCAACATGATGAGAATGTGGTAGTTCATGCTTGGTTTATGTTTTGGGACAAGAATTGGTCCCTGTGATTATGATTTGTATGCAAGAAGGTAAATGCCTTGTATTGTATATGTTACTTGTCA
Organism: Cunninghamia lanceolata; assembly: GCA_027924645.1. Taxonomy (NCBI): domain Eukaryota; kingdom Viridiplantae; phylum Streptophyta; class Pinopsida; order Cupressales; family Cupressaceae; genus Cunninghamia; species Cunninghamia lanceolata. Next base: position 843,777 of record BSBN01000143.1, on the reverse strand, counting down.
TTGTGATGGTAATTGTCTTGCTTGATGGATAGGATCTTCTAGATGCAGGTAGGGGAGTGGAGTTTAATGTGAGGCCAGTGCCCAAAGTGGTTGCTAGGATAACCTATTGGAAGTTTTTAATCCAGTGATAACTTAATAATAAATTTAGAGGGTTGGGTAGTTTCCACACTAAATAAGATAATTGGATGCCTCATCCATGCCTGTAGTGCTCGTTTAGGTTAAGGATTGGATTAGAAGGTCATGGTTGGCAAGATCAACTTCCTTGTCCTTAGGAAATGAATGTTGGTTCCGCATGTGTCACCCTATGGGGTCGGCATCTAGTGAGAGACTGTTAGGATAACCATAGATGGGGGTCGGCGTCTAGACTGTCAGGATAACCCATGGATGGGGGTCGACATTTGGTGAGCGATTGCCAGGATATCCCATGTTAGGACCATGCGATGACACTCTTCCCTACTATAGCCTAGCATTCCCTAAGTGTGTTTTCCCCTTTTATTGTGTGATTACGTCTGGAAGTGATGTTTGAGTTACTTGTGTTGTTCATATTGACTCGTGTTGTATTGGAGCCATGTGTAGTCCTTGCACCTGTTAGTCTACTGTCTTTCTTGTTATCTCCTAGCACGGGGGGTGGACCTTAGGGTTCCACATGGTTGGGTGGTTGTGCTTTTATCTCTATTGGTTTCCCTTGTTGTTGATCATGTGTGAGAAGGATGTACCTTGTATGGCAGATATCAGATCTTGCTCTAGCTTGAGGAGACATATACTTATGATTATGTTCCAGTCTTGTATATCAGTTGAATCATGTACTAATATATTGATGTATGTACTCCAATGTAATCTGGATAGCGATATTGTAAACAATGTAATGTTGCACTCTCTTGTAAAGGAACTTGCTTATGTACTTGTGATCTTATGTGCAGGATCTTGATGCTTATTTATCTGATAATATAATATGGAATTGTATGTGTTTATTCATCTAATGTAATTAGACTTAGAATGAACTGTGGTTGTTAGTTAATTCATAATGTTGGTTAGATCTTGTTTTAGTTCGTTAGTAATGCAGCCATGGAACCCTAGAGGATAAAGCTTAATTTAAATGTTATCAATAAATATATGATTGATATTATTTCTTTCGTTAAAAAAAAAATTCCTTTTTGTAAGCTTAGCAGTGTTATCCTCTGGGTTCCCTGGCGGGGCATTACATTTGGTATTAGAGCCTAGGTTGCAACACAGGGACCTCTAGATTGTTGTTGTTGCTCTAGTTTAAGCATTTTTCTCCTTGTGGCAAGTTGGTAATAATACCTCTCACTTATGTGTCTTAGTATGACGATAGAAGATTGATAAACTTATAGACTTGTTCTTTGATCCTGGAAGAAATAAATTCTTTATGCCTTACTTATGTGTCTGCTATGCGTTCTCTTTCCTTTTTTTTTTTTTTCTGAAAATGTGATGTTATATCTAACAATATGTGTTTCCCGAATGTTAGTGCTTGCTAATTTGTTGAGGCCTTGAGTTTGTCTTGTGGTCTCTAGTGCTTTAGAAGAAAGAAGGATGGTTACTGCTAGTGCATGTAATTAGGAGTGTGGTATTTGTCCCCTCTAGTGATGTGAATATCATGTACCCATTCTATGTGGGGTGTTGTGAAAGGCCAGTGGTGTTTTGTGTTCCCTTGTTTGGTGAAGTAATCATACTTGGGGGTTATGTTTAGCTATGGGTGTACAAGCACCATACCATCTTTATGTTAATTGCATTATATGTGTAAGTATTGGAATGATTTAATCACTCGGTGGCATCATGCATCGTGAGACATGTGGATTATGTGGTGTTGTGTGTGGGGCATCTTTGCGTGGTTGCTTGATAATATGATATCTATCTCCTTGTTGGCCATGGCCTCATGTGGAAGTTTTGTTGTGGAAGTTATCATTGTGTATGCCTGTGTAAGAACCATGTGCAGGAGATCAAATTGGAGCTTGTGTTGGACCCATGAGATCATGAATGTGATGTTGTAAGTCAATTAGAGTTTTGAATTATTTGTGTGTGTGATATCATACATTCCCTCTGTAAATATCTTCTTGCATAAGGAAGTAATTGCATATGTTCATAGCTTGGTAAAATAGAAATTGTACTGCATTAATGAGAAAATTTTTGTATATAAGTAGCGACTGTGTTACCTTAAAATTTTGTATAAAAGTTGTTTAGATATGAAGATGTATAAAACTTAGTTGTCCATGTGTTTGGTGTACATTCTCTAACTCATTCTAGACTTTGAGTCCTGGGGTGTTGTTTAGTGGATACTCCCTTTTGTGGCTAAAATTATTCACACTGTGATGTGGATTTGTTTGTAATATTGGTTGTTTTGAATTTTTTGATAGTTGCTTCATGTGTTGTTGGTGGGCTAACAGTGAATTAGTTTTCTTTGAACTCTCTTATGATAGGAGTGGTCACCGAAACTCTTTTCTTTATACTTGATTTATTGTTAAAAATTGCTGGCATTTTGTGACTTAAGATTGAATTTGATCATTTCCCTACTTGGGTTTGCATTTTTTAAAATTTCTATGGTGGCTATTCCCAATGTTTGTTTCTATTCCATTTCATGTTAAGTGTTGTTTCTATTATGTTCATTTTGAACCCCTGATAGTGTGTTCAAGGGAGGACTCCGTGGAGAATTATACTTTGCATGTTTCGTAATTAGTTGGAACCATAGTGGAAATAAGAGATGAGATGTATTTTTCCTTGTTAATATGTAAATGCAATTCTCTAAATCGTATGAAATTCTCAAAATATGTGTGATTGGTTATAAGTAGATCACATGATATGTCTTAAGGTGAGGAATGGATGTCCTTCTTGTCTTTATTCAATGATTGTGCTTGTCTTATGAATAATTTCTTAATATGGTTGCGTATGTTGGCAATAGAAAGTTACAATACTAATATGTTATGTTTCCACCCTAGTCTGTGACTTCCAGGAGTAAGTCAAGTTTTAGGGGGGAGGATGTAGTGCCCCTCCCCTCCATTCTCATCTTGGATGTGCAGATAGTCTAGCTAAGGAGCATGAAGATGAAGGTAAAATAATAGGAATATTTAGGGTATGTTAGACAGTTGATGTTGTACATTATATGATGTTGGTAGATGCTACATTCATGTTGGTGACATTCCTGATTATCCTCATGTGTGGTTTCATATGGCAGTTAGCATGTTTTATTGATAATCCTTGTTGCGACATTGATAATCCATATGCTTTGACATTGTTTTGCATTTAGGTGATTATGATGTTGATCTTACTATGATTGTCATAAGTTAGAATTGATTTTTATGCGAGTGATTTTGTATTATAGGATGATCTGATTATTGTGTGGTGTGAAAAGAGACAATGTCGTACCACTCATTAGTGAGTGTCCAATGACGTTGTGATTCTCTTTCACTCTGTGACCGTTTGATATTTAGTATACTTGTGCATAGACTGTGTTGTGTGCTGCAGGTTGCAGGTACTAGGCATCGACTCCACCTAAATTGACATGTCTGAGTGTGCCTTAAACCCAATGGAAACTGTTGAACGGAGATAACATATGGTCCCCTAGTTAGCCATAATCCTTGAAAAGGATGAGTATCCAGTTTTGTACCCAATTACTGTTGTTTGTATGGGGATGATAGTCAGTCGCTGTCGTTGTGGTCATGCTTTTCGATTGTGCATAGAGTCAGGTACTGTTTGGCATTTGGGTTATTTAATTTGGCATTATTTGATTGCTACTTTGGTTAATTGTTGCATTAAAATAATATTATTAGTTATGAAAGTAATTTTGTTAAATAAATAAATATATACAAATGCCTTTATGTAAATTTAGTTTATGGAAAATATATTATATTAGAAGTTAAGTTAATAAATAATAATAATAATAATAATAAATGTAATTGCAAACTAGAGATAAATAAATATAGATACTTTTATGTAAATTATAGTTGTGGGGAAATACGTATTATTATGTGAAAAAGATTCTCTTTCTTTATTATTATTGTCTTGAGTAATTGTTTTCTATTTTGGTCACTTGGAAGAAGTGGCAGTTACACACCTCAAGAGGGAATCTTAGAAATAATTGTTTCTTTTGTGTAAGAGACTAATTTTAGAAAAGTAGAAAAAAACTATTTTTGTTTGGTTGTAACTAAAATAAATAGAAAATTCTAAAATAAATAGAATCAAAGATTGTTTGGTTAAAATAGCAAATTGTAAGAAAGTAATAAAGGAGAATCTTTTAGAAGAAATTGTGGGGGTGGTTATGCATGTTCAACTTTATTTTGAAATCTCAAGATATAATTTGGGGAAGGAGCGTGCATTTCAAATGGAGAATATGTTTTATGTTTTGGGGATAACTTTCTCTCAGGAAGTTTTAATTTTCTTTTGGCACCGTAAAGACTTGGAAAAAATGGATGTGAGCTGGGAAATTTGTGAAGATGTGATTGAAGCAATATTCTAGGTATGGACTAAGATATGAAATTGATTTATTGTTGCATTAGATTTAGTGAAATATTTTGTGAATTCTCTTCTGCATTTTCTGAACCCAGTCTATTACGTTAGCTATAAATTTATTTTTATAAATTGGGTTCCTCCAAAACTTTCATATGTAGTGCATGACCTAGTTTTCTAAATCATATCCGAAAATTGGCCGTACCCAGTTTGTCATTTTGGAGATATGAATATTTTGGGACTGTCTATCTCTCAAACATTTCGTCTCTATTTTATCAGTCTGTTGCATCAGCCATAACTTTATTTTTGCAAACTAGGTTCCTCTATAATTTTTATATATGATGCATGACCTAGTTATCTAAATCATATCTTAAATTCAGCCTTACCTAGTTTGTCATTTTGGAGATATTAATATTTTGTGACTGTCTACGTCTCACCCATTTCGTCTCTATTATACAGTTAATTGTGTCACCAATAACTCTATATTTTCGAACTAGGTTTCTTTGAAATTTTTCAACAAATTTGAGTTGTGCATATCCTAGGATCATTGCTTTCCATCATATGAATCTCTTTGAGGCATTCTACCAATCAGTCTGCATGCCATGTCTATGCTTTCACATTTTGCATTGTTGGTAGCTTCTAAAGCCTTCTCAACAAATTCATTTTGTGCTGATCTTGCAATCACCAATATCCATGAGATGCCGTCCCTTTGAGGCATTTGTCAAAAAAACATTACCTGAGCAGTTCCAACAATTATATCTTCTTATCTATGCTACCATAGGTGAATATGCTTTCAATTATAAATAACTTTACTTATTTTGGTTGTTGGTTATGTTATAAGAAGGCTATTAAATCTATATAGAATAGAAGTAGAAGAATTCAATTTGGATAGAGTGATTGTATAGTAATGTTGATAAATTTAATTTAAATTGATATTGATTTTATTACGATTTATTAGTAGAAATATGATAAGTAGGTTTGGAATTAAGTTTGTAAACAACATATTTAAGATTTGATTTATAAGTTTGTTTTAGAAATTAGTTGATTATGAGTGGCATTGTATAAGGTAAATGGAACTTGTGTAAGTTGTATCAGTGGTCATAATAGGGTCATGTTGTCAAGGTTTAGTTTTCCTGAGGCATAGATTAGTATGTCTTGATTTCATGTGTATGCGATGTTGTAAATGAATTTTGATGTGATAGTAAAGTCCTTTGCGGATGTTGTGGCTCATTAGTTGTATAGAGCATGTTTATAACTTGTGCTAAGAAATGTCACGTTCTTCTTAACCTTGTTGTTGAGAAAATATTTGTATCATATTTATGTCTTGAAATTAATCAACCCTTCCTATTCCTAGACTTGGCCTGTTAGCAGGTTAGAATGCTTTATATTGGTTTATTCCGTTAATACTAGTGTTGGGTAAGGGATTTTAACAAGCTTGATAATCATTATGAGGTGTAGACACCTCTAGAAGAACTATGTTTTAGGTATGATCATTTTGGTATTCATAGGACCAATGTAGTAGTGATTTATAGAAGATTGATCAAGTTGACACTTAAGTTTTCCCATAGCAACCTGGGCTTCTCTCTCCCTATTCATGTGTTGAACGGAATTTGGTAAAACCTAGAAAAAGATTGTTCTTTTACTTGTGCCCTCTTAGCGTTCACTCTTGAGTTGCCTTAGCCATGATACTTCTACTTGGTTTGAACCATCCTTTGAATGTGTAATAATCTTATTATATGCATGTGGTTAAAAGTGAGGTAGATTTGATGAAGATGTTAGATCTATGGGAATGTTTTGTTGTTCTGTATTTCTTTCTTCTCAAGCTAACCTTAGAACAAGGTTCTTTTATTGTAGCTTCGGGTTTTGTATCTTGTGATTCTAACTAGTGCAAGAGATTTATAGCATGGGCTTTTAGTCTTGCTTATACAGTTATATTTAATAGTATTTACAAAATTGTTCTGTTTATTTATGAAATCTACATCAGTGTAAATAGTGTAAACAATTGTTGTGTTTAATTTGTATGTCTTAGGGTTATTTGCATGTTGTTCGCAATCATTTCAATTAAATGAAATTAAAAATAAGTCTTGAGAATTATTAGTTAAAATATTGATACTCCTGGATACTTATATCTTATGCTCATATTATAACTACTACTGGTGATTAGAAAGTTATAGTTATGTATTATTAAGATAAATTCACTTTATAATTGTTAGATGATTGATCATGCTTGGTTTAATGTTACATTCCTTTAAAATATTGTTGAAGGGTATTAGTTTATGATGTGCTTTGAGAGTGAATGTGATTTGAAACCATTGTGTTTTTAATGGTGTCAAGTGTTGTGTCATTTGGGGAAGTTGTTTCCAAAGGCCTAGGAGGGTGTGATTGTGTGGGGGTTGGCTATGTGTGCATCATGTGAGTTGAATGAAATGCATTCTTGAAATATTGTCTCCTATTCATGTTAGTATGATACATGTGCAAGATGGATAATGCCTTGCTCAGTGTACCTATTCATGTGGTTATGATAAGTATGCAAGATGGATAATGCCTTGCTCAGTGTACCTATTCATGTGGTTATGATGACTATGCAAGATGGGTAATGCCTTGCTCTATGTGATGTGAAATGATGTGTATTCTATGCTGTAAATGCAACATGATGAGAATGTGGTAGTTCATGCTTGGTTTATGTTTTGGGACAAGAATTGGTCCCTATGATTATGATTTTTATGCAAGAAGGTAAATGCCTTGTATTGTATATGTTACTTGTCATTGTGATGGTAATTGTCTTGCTTGATGGATAGGGTCTTCTAGATGCAGGTAGGGGAGTGGCTTTCAATTTGGGGCTGGTGCCCAAAGTGGCTGCCAGGATAACCCATTGGAAGTTTTTAATCCAGTGATAACTTAATAATAAATTTAGAGGGTTGGGTAGTTTCCACACTAAATAAGATAATTGGATGCCTCACCCATGCCTGTAGTGCTCATTCAGGCTAAGGATGGGATGAGAAGACCGTGGTTGGAAATATTAACTTCCTTGTCCTTAGGAAAGGAATGTTGGTTCCGCATGTGTCACCTTATGGGGCTGGCGTCTAGTGAGAGACTGCCAGGATAACCATAGATGGGGGCCGCCATCTGGACTACCAGGATAACCCATGGATGGGGGCTGACGTTTGGTGAGAGATTGCCAGGATAACCTATGTTAGGGCCATGCGATGACACTCTTCCCTACTGCAGCCTAGCATTCCCTAATTATGTTTTCCCCTTTTATTGTGTGATTGCCTCTAGAAGTGATGTTTGAGTTACTTGTGTTGTTCATATTGACCCGTGTTGTATTGGAGCCATGTGTAGTCCTTGCACCTATTAGTCTACTGTCTTTCTTGATTGTTTTCTTATTGGGACCTTATTGTTATCTCCTAGCATGGGGGGTGGACCTTAGGGTTCCACATGGTTGGGTGGTTGTGCTTTTATCTCCATTGGTTTCCCTTGCTGTTGATTGTGTGTGAGAAGGATGTACCTTGTATGACAGATTTCAGATCTTGCTCTAGCTTGAGGAGATAGATACTTATGATCATGTTCCAGTCTTGTATATCAGTTGAATCATGTACTATTATATTGATGTATGTACTCCAATGTAATCTAGATAGCGATATTGTAAACAATGTAATGTTGCACTCTCTTGTAAAGGAACTTGTTTATGTACTTGTGATACTATGTGCAGGATCTTGATGATTATTTATCTAATAATATAATATGGAATTGTATGTGTTTATCCATCTGATGCAATTAGACTTAGAATGAACTATGGTTGTTAGTTAATTTATAATGTTGGTTATATTTTGTTTTATTTCATTAGTAATGCAGCCGTGGAACCCTAGAGGATAAAGCTTAATTTAAATGTTATGAATAAATATATGATTGATGTTATTTCTTTCATTATATATATATATATATATATTTGTCCTTTTTATAATCTTAGCAGTGTTATCCTCTGGGTTCCTTGGTGAGGTGTTACACTTATACCTTAAAATGAAGGGAAATAGGAAATGGGGACTTTGAAGGAATGGCATGTTGGGAAGGGAAACCTTGAAATGGTATGCTAGGAAGGGAAATGGGAAAAGGGGACTTTGAAGGAATGACATTCTAGAAAGCGAAACCTCAAAATGGTATGCCATAAATTAAAACCCCAAAATTGTATGCTAGGAAGGGAAACACCTATACTTTGAAATGAAGGGAAATGGGAAAAGGAGACTTTGAAGGAATGGCATGCTTAGATGGAAAACCATTTTACATGTGTTGATATATACTTTTCAATGTTTGAATAAGCATTATTCAAGCCACAATTCAAACCATCAACACAAAATTTAACATCGTGAGACATTTCTAGTGAAGAACCAAGCTCTTCAAATTGTCCCTCTATTTCAAGCTCATTTTGGCAACTCATTGTGTCATATTCACTACTGAGATTAGATTGGTAGCACTCTACCTCTTCTTCTTCACTCACTTTGACAATATTTTCTTGTAGCCTTCTTGAAGCACAATTAGCATGGGGAAGACAACATATCTTGCACCAAAGAAATAGGCTCTCATATGCATCCACATGATCACCATCCTTTGGAGATGATAATAATGATATGCATGATGGCCCTCAAATTGATGTTGAGGTATGTGGCCCTACACTTTGTGGTAGCCATGTAGTGAAAGCATAATATGTGTGCACAAATGTGTATCCAAATGAATCAACTCATGAAACTGATTATATTGAATGTGTACATGTATGTGATATAAAAGATGAACAAGGGACTAGTTCCTTGTTTGATGTGTTTCCTTTCTTTATTTTTATAACATCAAAAATTACACACCCTTGTAATTTCATGTTGCATTTTCTATTCACTTTGGTGTCCATTCCCTTAGAATGTTTTATGATCATTTTTAGCCTTTTCCCTAGCCTTTTCCCACCCACACATGTCATGTTTTGTCCGTTGTACTTTTTGTAGACACCTCAAATTGACCCTGTCTTACAACATCACCTTGTCCTAGGAGCCTCACATAATCCTTTCATCACCTAATTAGTTAAATAAATCATATTTATTTAACTAATTATCATCCTAAGCATTACACCAAGAGAACCATATCCGTTGACGTTTGGCTTTGTTTCTTTCAAGAGGATCTAGGTGTCTAAGTGACTTTTTCAATCTCAACCAAAAGAACTTCGCATTCCTTTTCCACTCTACATGTTTCCCTCTTGACTTGTCTTCTCTTTGCTCCACCATATTAAAGTCACCAGCAATTATCCAAGGGAGCCTAGGTAGATTATTAGTCATCCACTCTCATAATTCACCTATTTCTCTGTGATCATTGGAGGCATATACATAACAAATACTAAATTGTTTCCCTTGCCAATCCAAAACTACCCAAGCACATCTATTGCAAGGGGAATAACTAGTTTGAACAATATATTATCCTCAATCATTACAAATTAGAAGAGCAGTAACCCCTTTGCCTTTATCATGCTTAGTGTAAATTTTTATTGATTCTTTCCATATAAATCTTAGAATATTGTCTAATTGGAAACCAATGGCCTTTCTTTCTTGTAGCATTAAACAATCCATTTTTCTATTTTTGTTATAGAAGTCTCTTACAATATATTTCCTATTTGAAGACTCAAGTCCCCTCACATTCCAACTGTAACAATTTATGTCTAGAATTGTAGCATCCAAGCATATGAGTCATCTTAAGAGTTGTTAATCCCCATATTATCAAAACATTTAGGGAGCTTCCCCCCTTTTACTTTTTTTTTTCCTACACTCAACTTTCTATGTACATATCTTCTTTTTTTACTACTCTCATCCTTTTTAATGAAAACAATCACTTCTGGTTTGGGCAGAACATCCTAATTTTCCTCCTTAGGGACCTTGCTTTGGGATTCATTATCAACCACCCTTGGGTCTGATGTTCAAAATTTTCTAGGGGAACCATTGTCTTCTAAAACCTTTTCCATTTTTTTGTCAAGATATTCTCTCTGATTTTAATTAGAGCCAATTGTTGAGCATTTTTTTTAAAGGAGCCACTAGTTTGGGTTCCCCCCCATTCCCACCTAAAATAGATGGATCAAAGCTAGATGGGATGTCTATCATACTCAATCTGTTAGCTATAGGTTCCTGTGGGCCAGCCAATAGACTATCCTAAATGGCCTTATCTTCTACAGACAGTTCAGTGTTAATTTTTGAAGTCTCAACCTCATAACTGGGGTTAACAAAAGGAGGTGATCCTTGATTATCATTTACATCATCCTCACTACTAGGACCTACAAAAATAAGTCCACTGCTACTAGAAGGGGATCCACCAATCGAATCAGCCACTTCAACTATTGGAATAACCTTATGATCCTCACAAGAAGGAATATCTTCTAATTTTAGTTTCTCCAGATTGCTTCTAAGCTCCCTTAATGAGCTAGCAATTGGTGCAGACTCAGTAGGTTGAGAGGGTGATAAGGAATCTGCCACATAACCAACCTTAGGCAGGTCACCACCCTCCCTATGTCTGGAGGTAGCAACACTACCCACCCCAACAGACAACCTCACCCTTAGCAGGATCAATTATTTGAAACCTTCTCCCTGAATTCTTCAATTTAATCATAGGGCAATTTTTTATTTGATGACCATCAAATTTACACAGAAAACAAGAATTTAGCTCCCCAAGACCTACACCAACACAATCAACATTTTCCCCACCGAAGCTAACCTGAATAGTTTCAGGAATATGGACCCCTGTATTAAGCAAAACAAGGATTCTTGCATCCATGTGGCGTAAGGTGACTCTAGAATCTTCAACCTTCATAACTTTTCCCAGAGGTTCAATAAGTTGGGGCAAAAAGGCCCAAAGTTGTTCAGGAAGGGTTTTAATTAGAAGCCACCTGGGCACAGAACAAAAATGGATTTCTTTCTGCGATGCATCAGGGCACTAAGGGAAGGCCTTGAAAAGAGGATGCCCAACATTCTAGAATTCTCTTTCCAAAACCCTCCTTTGCATTGAAAAGTTTATCAGAAATACAACAAACAAGCTTTTATTTAACATTCTGAAAAAAGACACATGCACTCCCATTCTTTTTCCCCAAACAACATTAATCTAGTTGTCAAAAAATTTCCTCAAAGGCAGTTTTTTGACATCTAAACAAACAAAGAACAATGCTGTATTTTTCAGTCTTAATTCCTCATTTTTAATTGCAACTTGCATTTCCTCATTCGGTTTCAAGACCAATTTTTGAGCCATAAAGGGAAGCTTAGCTTCTTCCAGCGCTCCAGAATCACTCTCTCCCCTTCTGTTGGTGAAGTTACCTCTAGTTCCAAGTAAACCTCCTTCCTCACTTGCCTGGAAATAAGCATTTTTGGGCAGTGTTGTGGCATCCTGCACATTAAGCACATCCCAGAATGATTTTTGAAGACCATCTGAAGCATCTATACTCCCATCTACCTCCGCATTATTGCCTTTCCCATCCTCCATCAAGGCTCTTGACCGAGGAGTAAATGCCTCGACTGGAGGAGTACTTGCTTAGGGCCTATGAGCATAGGTTCCTAAACCCATCAACACCCCTAGAAATGGTAGGCAGAAAACAAATTTCAAATTCAAAATTTTGAATAATAGACCATGGAAAATAAATTTAGCATAAGCACATACAATCAAAATGTAAATAAAATCAAATCTAGGTAGAATCATAATATTAACCCTACAAATTCATGCAAAAAGGAAATAATGAGACCAATTTTCAATTTGAAAGAGAGCCCTACGAATTGCCTATGGAGGGTAAAAACCCTCAAACAACTTGCAGAGCTCTCTAGTTTTGGTGCAGGAGCACCTAACACAAGGTGACCTCCATGAGGCATTTAATTCATGTTTGTTTAGAAAATCATGTTTTGGGTTGTAATAAGGTCTATTTGACCAATGCATGTAATTTCAGTTTGTATCTAGGTTCATTTTGTAAGTCCCAAGTGACTTAGGGGATATTTGTCAAATTGTAACTGCATAATGCCAAAAATTGGTAGTAGGACAGTTGGAGGCTATTTAAAATGGTTGTCTCCCAGCCACTTGGATTGGTCTCCCAACCGCCTGGAGTCAGTTTGGTACTACTCTGGGTGAGTTTATAAACCCAGGGAATTGAACAAAGTCAGATATATGGTATTGTAATTAAATGCAATTGTGCAAATATAATCGAGCATTGTGAAGGAGAAATTGAACTATTCTGTGTTGTCAATCTATTTTCTGTTCTCTGTAATTACAAATTGCATAGCTATAGATCTCTTTTCCTTTCTATGTTTTCCCATTGTTACATTATGTCGTTGTGAAGCATTCCACTGATAAGATTTTTGTCGAAATCAGTGGAATGGCTTCATTGTACAGTTATCTGCTTTCATTTTCTATTTTGTTTTCCTGTTCGGCGGTGCAGAGGACCAAATTTGGTTGTGCACAGTAGATTGCCTAGCATCTCCATGTGCTAGGGTTTGGATTGGAGGAGTTGGAGTTGTTTCGGTGAGACAGAGGCCATCGACGAAGCATTTCTCACTCAGACTGACGAGGATAGTCTGGCTGAAGGGAGGATCGAGCTGCTGAACAGAAGTCATGGCTTGAGGTTCAGATCTGAGTGATCGGATTATTGGCAGTTCTAGAGAAAGTCTGACTGACAAGGAAGGATACACCGAAGGTAGACGCCATCGAGCAGAGGTGTGACATCGACAGAAGAGTTGGAAGCATTCAGCGAAGACAAGAGTCTCATCGAATGTATGTTGCGAATGCATATCGCAAAAGCATGTTGTGAATGTATGTGGAGAATGTACATTTCAGCGGATACAAATGGTGACCGGTCATAATGGTGAATCAGGGTATAGGAACCGATAATAGCAAGTCACGCCAAGCATATACTAAGTTAGTGTATGAGGCTCCCCATCATATTGGTATCAGAGGTAGTGAAAGGTCTAAGCAGTTGTGTATTTGATTTCTGTCACTGAGAAGGCAGATGAAGAGTTGGTCGTTCCATCTAGTTGCGAGAATGAATAGGATTCCTGTAGTATGTGGGCAGATGATGATGAGGTCTGTCAAGAAAATTCACCAATAGAGGTTTGGCTGGAAGAGGGTGCAGAGTGAAGCCACTGCGAGAGAGAGTGGTAGTGCATCTCCAGGATCTGCTGTTGGACGAGAGGAATGGGTCTGTGAAGCAACGTGTAGGATGGACAACTGATTGAGCATTGTGTTGTAGTCGAATTGAGGATTTGCAGAAGTGTTGGCATTGTCTATGAATGTTTATGTCAGACAAAGAAAGTGAAGGAGAGGCTAGCAATATGCCTCCAAAGGGGATGACCACCGAAGTGGTCAAGAAATTTCAAGAGATGAAAGAGATTATCAAAACTGGAGTTAAGGAAGCACTCCAAGAAGAATTGAAGGAAATGAAAATAGGCAAAAGGATAGAGGAAGATTCAGATGAAGAAGAAGAGAAAGAGGAAGAAGTAGAAGAACAAGAAGAGGCAAAGATACCGGCTGAACAAAAGTAATTCCTGGAAGCCATTAAGGAAATTAGCAAGGACTCTTCAGAGGCTCAGATAGATATCCCCATGTTCAGTGGAAAGATGAATGCTGATGAAGTCATGGAGTGGATTAAGGCTCTAAACAACTACTTTGAGTACAAAGAAGTTCCTGATAGTAAGAAAGTTAAGTTTGCAAAAACTAAACTCAAAGGTGCCGCCCTTACATGGTGAAATTACACCCAAGGAGAGAGGGTAAAGAATGGGAAAAGTATGATCTCTTTGTGGAGCAGACTACTGGAGAAGATCAAGTCCCAGTTCCTTCCATCTGACTACGAGGTGCAGATTTACAGGCAAATGTAGAACCTTAAGCAAAAAGATATGGATGTGGCTACTTACATTGAGGAGTTTCACAAGTACACTCTTCATTGTGGGTACATGGAGGATAAAAAAGCCAAGGTAGCAAGGTATCTAAATGGTCTGAGGATCAATATTAAAGATGAGATAAGTTTATTTACACCTGAAACTGTGGAAAAATGCTTTCAAGTAGCATTAAGAACTAAAGAGAAGCTGAAGAGGAAAGGTGAGCAGCAAAGTAGAGGAAGAGGTGACAGAAATTTTAGAGGCAGTTTTGGAGGTAGAAGTCCTAACCAAAGGCCTAGTGGTGAGTATAGCTAAGAAGAGCAAATTGGAGACTCAAGTAGCAAAGGAGGCTACAGAGGAAGAAGGCCAAATGAAAGAGGTGGGACAAATGGATCAGGTAGAGAATCCAAGTTCTCCAACATGAGATGTTATAACTGCAATCAGATAGGGCACCCGACTTATAAGTGTCCAGAGAAGGCCTCAACTTCTCATGGCAATGAGAGAAGAACCATATTGACTCAAGAGGATGCAGGGAGTGTGACATCTCCTGAAGTGAATTTGACATCAGAAGTGGGAGAAACTCTGATGATCAAGAGGACATTTCTCAAAGCACCAGTGAAGACTGAACCATCACAAAGGAGAGCACTTTTCAGGATCAATTGCAGAAGCAAAGGTAAAATATGCAAGGTAGTCATAGATTCTGGTTCAATAGATAATATGGTGTCTAGGGAAATGGTGGATAAATTAAACATAGAAAGGATTCCTTATCAAACTCCTTACAGAGCATCTTGGGTAAGTGATAGTCAATCACTTTTGGTAGATGAGTAGGCATATGTTGATTTTCAGATTGGAGAATATAAGGAGAGAAATTTATGTGACATTTTGCCCATGGAGTGTTGTCACCTACTTTTAGGTAGGCCATGGCAATTTGATATGCAAGCATTGTATGATGGATATGCTAACACATACACCATCAAGAAGGATGGCAAGACTTTTTTGATGACACCATTGCAGGAGGATGCTGAAGCAAAGAAGGCAGCCAAGATCATTTTGGTGGGTAAGAAAGAGTTTGTGAAGATGCATGAAGAAGAGACAAGGAAAGTTGAAGATACCTCAAGGAGTGGGGTTACCAAAGATCACAGTTTGAAGGTGATTTTAGTTTTGAATGATGGAGATCAGATAGTGATGTCTGAGATAGATCAGAAGAAGGTCAAAGAGTAGGTCTGCAAGCAGTCACAAGTCGACTGGAGAGAAAAAGATGTTATCATAGTAGGAACCATTGTTTGTCCTCTAGAGCCAACAAGAGTTGGAAGGCAAACACATTCTACCATAGCAGTAGTGCAAGAAGCACCAAACAAGTTTTTGAATGGAGGTTTTTAGGCAGAGATGGTAGTAAGGAAGAATGGCGAGCAAAGTCTGGGTTTGGTTGCAAGCACTCACTCATGGCAAGGTGTGAGTAGAGCCTACAATGCTAGGCATAAGTTTTTGATTCCATGGTAGCAAGTTGCAGTCCAGAGATCGTGGGAAAGGCATGATGTAGCAAAGGATAAAGGTGGAACAAGCCAAAGAATCAACTCATGGGACATGAGTTCTTTTCTAGGTGGGGTGTATGGTTCAGGAGCACCTAACACAAGGTGGCCTCCATGAGGCATTTAATTCATGTTTATTTAGAAAATCATGTTTTGGGTTGTAATAAGGTCTATTTGACCAATGCATGTAATTTCAGTTTATATCTAGGTTCATTTTGTAAGTCCCAAGTGACTTAGGGGACATTTGTCAAATTGTAACCACATAATGCCAAAAATAGGCAGTAGGGCAGTTGGAGGCTATTTAAAACGGTTGTCTCCCAGCCGCTTGGATTGGTCTCCCAACCGCTTGGAGTCAGTTTGGTACTACTCAGGGTGAGTTTATAAACCCAGGGAATTGAACAAAGTCAGATATATGGTATTGTAATTAAATGCAATTGTACAAATGTAATCGAACATTGTAAAGGAGAAATCAAACTATTATGTGTCGTCAATCTATTTTCTGTTCTCTGTAATTACAAATTGCATAGCTGTAGATCTCTTTTCCTTTCTGTGTTTTCCCGTTGTTACATTATGTCATTGTGAAGCATTCCACTGATAAGATTTCTGTCTAAAATAGTGGAATGGCTTCATTGTACAGTTATCTACTTTCATTTTCTATTTTGTTTTCCTATTCGATGGTGCAGAGGACCAAATTTGGTTGTGCACAGTAGATCACCTAGCACAGAGTTGGAGTTGTTTCAGTGAGACAGAGGCCATCAACGAAGCATTTCTCGCTAAGACTGACGAGGATAGTCTGGCCGAAGGGAGGATCGAGCTGCTGAACAGAAGTCGCGGCTTGAGGTTTAGTTCTGAGTGATCAAATTATCAGTGGTTCTGGAGAAAGTCTAACCAATAGGGAAGGATACACCGAAGGTAGACGCCATTGGGTAGAGGTGTGACATCGGCAGAAGAGTTGGAAGCATTCAACAAAGACAAGAGTCTCACCGAATGTATGTTGCAAATGCATATTGCAAAAGCATGTTGTGAATGTATGTGGAGAATGTACATTTCGGTGGATACAAATGGTGACCAGTTGTAATGGTGAATCAGGGTATAGGAACCGGTAATAGAAAGTCATGCCAAGCATATACTAAGTTAGTGTATGAGGCTCCCCATCAAGTTTACATCAAATTCTCTTTTTTTAGAGCCAGCAGAAGTCCAATGTTGTGAAAGTCATTCCTAGCACCTTATCTAACCATCATCCAATATTTGTAGAAATTCATGTAGAGAATCAAGACACTAAAACAAGGTTTAAAACAAATAATTTATTCAAGCTTAATATTCATTTGTTGGGCAACAAGGACTTCCTAGAAGGGATTACTAGCCTAAGAGCAATACTGAAACCGTTAGGGGGGGAAGAGAATGTTATTCAGTATTGGGAGGAGTTAGTTGAGTCATGTAAAGGGCTATTCCAAATATATGGAAAGAAACTGACACTAGATAGAAGAAGAGAGGAGAAAATGTTGTAGGTTGAGTTTTTGGAAACTGAAAGAAAGTTACAAGATACTCCAACTGATTGTAGTGTCTTTTCTATGTCTAGTAAACTTGGTGGCAATCACACAATGCAAAGGAACAACCTACTGAACAGTCCACTATAACCCTTGAAAATACCTTCATTGAATTATCGACCAGGGCTAGTAAGCTTGTGATGGCACTGGCACTGTATGTGCTTTCAATGATCAAACTATCTAACTCATCTAGTACAGTGTCATAAATTAAATTGCTCAATGTCAAAAGAAAGTAATGCTACCACTGTTGTTATGGGTACTTGCAATGTAAGACTGTAATGAATAACTGTTAAGAAATGAATTCTAAGAATTACCTTGGTATTGATAACTTATCCTACCCTCTAGAGTATCACAAGTCAAATGAACTAAAACAACTTGAAAATCTAATTGATCTTGCATTCATGAAATAACTGCTACAGTAATAATAATAACATGCAAGAAATATAGTGAAAGATAATTACTCTGAGTGGCCATTGCTCAAGTGACTGCCTCATTGCTTTTAACTCAAATCTAGTTCTCTAGATTGACACAATCATATTGATCCTAACTCAATCATTACATAGTCTTCTCAAATCACATAAAATCTTGTTGAATTGTATTATTCATAAACTCATAATCAAAATAACAACATTATTTACATATAACTAGAAAAGATTCAAATAGCTATATCTGCAACAGAACAGTCTGCTTCAAACTTGAAACTTAACTAACAACTTTACTACCTCGACCATCGAGCCATACATATAGGCATGAGGGAGTTTATTGAAATAGGTATCTTAACTGAAATGATAAAACACCACTTTGTACAAACTAGAGTGTGATAAATGCTAACAACAATAACTGAAAAAGAAGGAAAGAAGAGTCCTAATAAAATTGGAACTCCATGCTGAAACAGGGGAACGTGGACTAGTTGAATCAATCACATTGGTCTTCTAGTTGCAACAGAATCCTTCAAACTTTCAATCATCTTTATTGATTACCATCATGATGCGTGATTATCTCCATCAAGTGTCTTCATTCCATGGTTGCTGCACTTAGTTGAGTTTGAAACCTCCCCTGCTCTGCTGCTTGGAAATGATGTGGTTGTGGGCTGCACCTTATAGTTGCTGCAGGCTATAGTCCCTCTTCTTCAGCTGCAGGAGTTAGTCCACAAAACATGTACAAAATACTAACAACCATAATCAACACAAACATTCTCTAAAATACATATATTCCCACACATAACATACAATATTCATCATATTATAATCATATTCCATATACTTAATAACCAGGTTTAGGTCTGCATAATGATCATAAGGGATAGCATAATATAGAAATATGTAAAGATAATGTCTAAGAATGTCTTTCAACTTGCACAAAACCATAAGAACATAGGCTAATAACTAGAGTCATCACTGATGAGGGACTAATTTTGCACTTTAGTGAAACCAAAATCAAATTAAGGAGGTATGAAACCTTTAAGGCCCAAGGGGCCAAGGTAAGGGTGAGACTCGATTGGCTCAAAGATGGAGACTGTGGCTCAAAATACTTCTTTGATATTCTGAGATCCAAGTTTAGAAAGGAACATATTGGCTCAATCGATGGAAATAGAATCACTTATAATAAGCTAGAGGATGTCAAGGAACTATTTAGAGAATTTTATGAGAATTTGTTCAAGGTTGATGATAGGAAGATAAAATGTCTAGAGGCCCAGGAGCTATGTTACAACATATGCCCTAAAAAGATAGATGACACAATGGCTAGAAAACTAAAGCAAGATATTTCAAAAGAAGAAATAAGATGTGCCATCTTGTCGATGGAGGATGGCAAATCTCTTGCGATAGATGGTCTTCCAGTTGAATTTTATAAAGCAAACTTATCTTGGGTAGTAGATGATTTGTGGGAGGTGTATCAAGAAGCATATAAAAGGGGTTCCTTGGGTAAGGAGATCAATAGGGGTGTTATCAAATTACTCCCTAAGGATGGTGACAAAACTAATTTGAGAAATTGGAGGCCTATCTCGCTTCTAAATGTTTCATATAAGATTGTAGCCAAAGTTTTAGCTAGAAGGCTTACAGACATTCTGCCGTCCATCATCAATTTCACTCAGATGAGATTTATTAAGGGAAGATATATTTTAGAGAACCTGTTGACTAGTTGGGAGACTCTGCATTGGGCTAGGGCCTCAGGACAAAATATTGGGATACTGCTATTAGATTTTGAAAAGGCATATGATAGGGTGGAATGGTCCTTTATATTATTGATCCTAAAAGCCTTTGGATTTCCTATAGAGTTTAGAGATATGGTCAAGATGCTCTTCAGGGATGCCTCTACTCAAATAGAAATAAATGGTTCACTTACTGCCTCTTTCTCCATGAGGAGATCCATAAGGCAGGGTTGTCCCCTTGCTCTTGCACTCTTTTTCATTGCCTCTAAGGCTTTGTATTATATGTTGAGAACAGAAAGACTCCAAGGAAGAACGAGAGGAATTAGGTTGCTTGATGACATTATGCTTCATAACATGCATCTTGTAGATGACACTTCCCTATATCATGTTCTTGAAAAAGAGAATTTGAGTAACATGGAGTTGAGACTGAATAAGTTTTGCAATGCTTTTGGAGCAAAGGTCTCCTTAAATAAATCCATCATGTTAGGCTAGTCTGATTATCCTCCTAATTAGCTTGTGGAGGGTGGGTGGTAGTGGGGTGGCCCCCATAGGCTAGTTAGGTTCTTGGGGATCCCATTTTCTATTGACCCCTCACTTAAGCAAATGTGGAATTGGTTGTTCTCCAAAATTGAGTTGAAGCTAAATAGTTGGAATAGACAGGTTTTGTCCCTGACCGGGAGATTACAAGTGTGTCAAAAGTTGCTCTCTGCATATTCTATTTACTATGCATCCATGTGGTTGTTTTCAAGTATACAGATAGAATGTATTCAAAAAATTATCAGGAACTTTCTATGATCAGATGGGAAAGGAAAAAGGAAATGGCATTATGTGAAGTAGAGTTGGTGTTGTTTGAGCAAGGATAATGGTGGTCTAGGTCTTAAGGATCTAAGGATTCAGGTTGTGGCACTTGTCACAAAGTGGATTATTAGATCCTTGGATGGATGTGAACCATGGAAAGTTCTAATAAGAAATAATCTCAAATTTTTTCAACCTAGATGGTGGTACCCACCTAGGTTTAGGGTTTTGAGTCTGTTTCATGCAAGTGTTATCCATTTTTC
Source organism: Cunninghamia lanceolata (assembly GCA_027924645.1). Lineage (NCBI taxonomy): Eukaryota > Viridiplantae > Streptophyta > Pinopsida > Cupressales > Cupressaceae > Cunninghamia > Cunninghamia lanceolata. Next base: position 823,170 of record BSBN01000143.1, on the reverse strand, counting down.
TTAAACCCTAAAGTCCTGCGGTCCCCCTTCACTTTATGCTCTATTCGTTCATTGACTGCTTATCCTAGGTCCCTAGTCACTTAAGTCACAACTTGAAGCCTTTGTTCTTGTTGAGTAACCAGTCCCTTATCCTAGTCTTACCTGCTTCTACCTACAAAAATTAAATCTTAAGTCTTAAGTTTGGAGGCCTTATAAAGTAAATAGCGCGGCATCGCAGAGTGTCATCAGTGACATCATCACCCCGCTGCACAGCTGTGACAAGATGACATCTGTTTAAGTGTTGGGCCTGCAGCTGACTGATTGAAGGCCCATGGCTAAGGAACTATGTGCTGCTAAGTGTCAAAGCAAGAAGTAATCCTGCGATGCCATGAGATGGTGCCACGTGGTAGGATTCGATGAAGAAAGGAAAAGTTAGTAGAGGAAAGATTGTCTTGTTAGCGCAATTTCATTGGTGATGACTTTTCAAAGGTGCCAATGTGGATTCTAGGGGCTAACGATCATTTCAAGGCGTCAATCTAGCATAGGATAGGTCAGGATCAACAGCTGAAATTTAAATATGGAGTAGCTGTTTGTCAACGTAATTCTTGCCTTCCTCCATACTGAAGTAAATGAACCTGTTGCACGACCATAGGCAAAACATCAAATTGTCTCATCTAAACAAGGTCGAGGTTGCTTCTCCAACGAATTTTCATGGATTTTCATTAGAGAATCTGACTATTCCATCTACAAAATTTATTAAGGATCTGATTGTATCATGAAAAATCTATAAGGATGTGATCTTTTCATTTAGGAAGTCTATCAGAAGGTAGATGGCCGGTAGCTTGTTTGCTCCTTTAAAAAGGAATCCATGGCCATTCTACAGGGGATGGTAAGTTTGTTGGGTCTTTTCTTTTTTACTCTGAATACAAGGTATTCACGTCTTGGAGGGAATTTCTTGTTGCAGGCTTGGTCCTTTGTCTGGGTGCAGAGGTATTTCTTGTTTGTGAATGATAATTTTCTATATGATAATCTTCTATATAAATTGAACTAAATGAGAAACACTTCATGTGTGTGTTGTTTATGACTGTCTCCTTTGATGTTATTATTTTTCTTATGAACAAGGTTATCAAGGATTTTTGAGTTCTTCAATGTGCATGTGCTATATTGTATGTTTGGTTTCTTGCATCTGCTCAAGGAGTGGATTAAATTTGCTTTAGATCAGACATAGGGAAAAGTGGATAATGTCAAAGGATTTGTAAAGTATGGTCATAAATAATACTCTTTCTTCGACGTATTGCTATTAGGCAGTAATATTATGTGTTGAGTCCTCTGGGTATGAAGTTATGTTGTCATAAGGGAACATTTATATTTATAGGTTTGACTTTGTTGTGGTGGTGAAGCACTGGTCTGGGGATTTTCTTGTCTAAGGGCTTTAGGAAAGTCCCACAACTTCAATCATGAATCCATTCAAAACATCAATCTGTTAGTTCATAGGAGTAGGATTAGAACCTTGCACGCTCTCATTTTCAGCCAATTAGATAGTCCAAGAACATTGCCAATCTGGGTTTATTTTACACATCTTGGTCCATACATGAGAGCATTCTGCCTGGTATTGAAAGGTTAAATATTTTCATTCTAAGAGAGTCAAAGTTGAATCTTTTGTTGTAGGGATACCCCCTAGGTGGGACATAACCTAAAGAGCAGGGGAGACATGTGCAAACAATCTCCCATCTTTGTTGGCTGAATCTGTCATTGAGTTTGAGCATAGGAAGTGGTAAACCCTTAGAGTTTGATGACTTCAAATTTGGGAACCAACACTAGAAAAACTCAACTGTGGCACAATCTTCATCTTCATGACTACCTTTTTGGGGATTTCAAGATCAAACCCTTTGGGTCTGTAGTGTTTGGATCAATATGTAGGGCTTGGGAAACAATAAAAAGTCTGATAGCTAATCCTGGTGCCATTAATTCAGTAGAGATGTGTGTGGAGGGGCATAGATCCCTGTGGTGGAACTTGATGCATAAGGACAGACCTCTTGCCTTGATCTAGCGCTGTTCAGGCCTTAAATGGAATAGGCTTGGTCTATCTACTTTTGAAGAATTATTAACAAATGATGGCATAAAAACATGGGAAGAAATAAAAATAGAGTATGGTCTAGAAGATACATAGAGGAGGACATATTCAGTTATATCTGCTGCTTTGTCAAGCAGTTCTGTTCAACTCAAGATACTGAGTGAGGTGGGCTAGTTGGGAAAGTTGGCATGGAATGATGGAACAATGTTGGTGAGGTTAAGGAAAATGGACAAGGTCAAAAACACTAACAAAATGCATAAAAACACTAAGTTATACCTTGCTATTTCTTCCTCCTTCGATAAGGTTGAGGAGCTTGCACCCAAAGAGCTCCTAGCTTTACCCCAAAAGATGATAGTTGGAATGTGGATTGCTTTTTGACATTCAACACAATATGATGAGGATAATGGATTTAGATGGATGAAGATTGGATGTAGATAGAGAGGCTAGAATGATTTTGGCATTATGAGGTTAAGATGTAGATAGAAATTTTGGCATAGTTATGATAGGATGAAGAAGTGGTGTTAATGGCTTGGGTGAGGGCTCTATTTATAGATTTTTGGTAAAAGGATGGAGGGTGAGGATTGAAAGTTTAGATCAATGGCTAGGAATGCTTGAGGATTAGGGTTTGAATTGGAGTTGTAGTCTTGTGACAAGTGTCACAAGAGGGTTGGATAAGAGAGATCAAAGGCTAAGATTTGGTCAAGAAGATTGGATGGATCCCATTATTTGTGAATTTTAAATTCACATGGGAAAGGGTGATGAGAATTAAAATGAATTAAAATTTCATTTTTGGGAAGAGTTGGATGTGACAAGTTTTTGGGAAGAGATGGATGTGACAAGTGAATGAATTAAAAATTTATTTATGGGGGAGTGCGAATTAAAAATTCAAGTTTATGTGGAAGTGTGAAGGTTGAAGGACATATGTACACTTACATGTGTAAGCTAAAAAAGAGGATGATGTGACCCTTTGAATAAAAAATGATTTTTATTTAAAGTATGTGGGAGGATGGGTTAAGTAGGGTTTGACCATATTAATTAAGTGATTAACTTAATTAATATGGCTGGAGGAAATTAGTGAGTGGGCTAATGAGAGGTTAAAAGTAATTAAATAAGAGTTTATTTAATTAATTTAGGTCTAAGGGATAGGTAGGCTAGGGTAGCTAATTAAATAATTGCTATTCAATCAACTAGGCTAGGTTTAGGTTGATTAGTAGAGTAGATTAATCAAATAAGCATGATTTATTTAATTAATCAGGGTTAGGGAGATGGACCAATTAACTAAATAAATATTGAGAATATTTATTTAATTAATGAGGGATAGTGTTGTAAGGTATAGTGATAAATTAAATGAATTAATTGATCAAAAATGATGGATAAATGGTTAAGGGTGGATGATTAGGGATAAATTAATTAAATAAAATGAATTTATTTAATTAATTGGGGGGGATAATTGGTGGTGTAGAGATATGGGAATTGGTTTGCGGAGCAAGTCAATTTTAGGTGTCTGTAGTTGGTAAAATGTGAATCTAGAAAACCATATAAACTACTTACTAATTCCCTAGTGGTCTATGAGCATAGTGTTAAGGCTTGGGATCTGAATGTTAGTCTTAAATGTTTAGCCTCTTCCTTTAAACTATTTTGGTCTAAGTTTTTGGAACCCAAAAAAGGATGCTTTAGATGGCTCTTGATGTTGAAAAAGTTACCCATTGGCATAAATTGTTATGTATGTCCTATTTGTAATGTTTTTGAAACTTGTGAGTACATTTGCTTTGAATGTCCTTTTGTTGTTAATGTTTGGAATATGCTTATGGGCAATTTAAAGGGCTGGTCTTCCATGAACAAAATTTTTTGGCTAGAAGCCGATAAGGGCATGGTTCGGTGGTTAAGTCACTCGGTTGTAGTGGCGGCCACCAGAGTTTAAACCCCTGCTAGGCCAATGAGCTTGTGGGTTTGAAGTGTTCTTGCTAGGGGATGAGGTCCCCTGTGTTGTGGCCTCATCGGTTCATTGCTCTAGGCAAAAGCATTCATGTGGAGCCGGAGGGCATGTCACACCAGTGTTGCCGATCACGTTAAAAAGTTTACCAGGTGCATTTTTCAAAAAATAAATAAATAAATTATTTTTTGGCTAGAAATATTGTGTGGTTCTATTTCTAGGTTGGCATCCAAATCTAAAATCTTTTGGCTTTGTCTAACAACTAAGATTCTATGGGTTCTATGGAAAAGAAGAAATGAAGACCATTTTGACGACAAAAAGAGAAGCCTTACCAAGTCTGAATTGAGACTCATGCTTACCAATGTTTTCATACAGTTTTTACAATGGAGCTACCAATCGAGAGGTTTATGAAGATCATTTATGAAGGTTTTGAAGTCATACATAGGGTAGACATTAAATATGCAGAATTTTGGCCTCATGACCTAAGGAGGCTTCACTAGAAATTTAATGAAGAATATATAGACTTCCAAAATAGGTACAACAACCAACACAAGCTAGAAAGGATGAGGAGTGAGGCACAGAAAGACCTGAAGATTACTTTTCAAAATTTCAATGTGGACAATGATCAACTTAGAGCCTCCCCACCTATTGGCACTTTCAGGGGTATTGATTTTTATACTGTCAGTTATAATAGAACTCACTTGGATGGTTTGAGAAGTGCTCCTGGGTAGATGTACATGGATGATAGGTCAGCTGATGATGTATTTGAATAGAGTAGGGATCTATAGTGGTATGGGCCTTCCATTCTGGGTGACCAACTTCAGGCAGATACAGGTAGTCCTCACAATACAGAGAATGTGCAAAAAGAAGATTAGGAGTATAAATAGAAGGGTAGAAGGAGATAAATAGAAATGATATAATAGACCTTTTAATCATTTATGTTAACTGGTTAGGCAACAATCTATATATTGTATGTATCAAGAAAATACTACTTACTCTAGGGTTTTTTGAGATGTATGTAATATATGTATTGTTGCTCTCTTGGCCATGTACTTTGTATTGAGACCTCTCTTATTTGGATAAATAGAATGAACTATATTTAATCCAAAAAAAATTCTTATCCTAATCCCATTTATCCCACTAGCCAATTAATTAAATAAATCATATTTATTTAATTAATTCTTACCTTTCCTCCAATTTAAATAAATAAAATATTTATTTAAATTACCCTCACCTTTATCCTCATCCTCACACTTGTCCCTCTCCCATAATTTAAGTATTTTTTATTAAATGCTTTGTCACACTACAACCGTCATTAAATGCCTTGTCACACTATCCCACTTATTTAATTATCTTTTAATCTTAGCCACCCACATCACACAATTGACATTTCAATCCTAGCTATCAATCCTTATCCGTCATCTCCTATAAATCAAGCCTCACCTAAGCCATTTGGGGATCCATCTTCATACACCATCATGCTATCGAAATCACTCTATATTTCCATATCCATCATCTTCTATCTATCGTTATGCTACAAAAATCATGAGCAATCAACATCTCATTATCAATCATTCATCATCTAGAACATAGCTGGTAGATTAGGGTGCATCTACTCTATTCTATCACATGTCAAAAACTTGGTTTGAAGGTAAAGGTATTGGGTTTGTTGTCATTATCTTTAATCCATTTTCCATCCACATTTTTGGCACGCCCAATGGGACACATTGGCAAATAGATATGATAGATTGATTGTGGTGGTGTGCACCCTTATCGGTGGCGTTGTGATTCCTAATCGGTGAGGAAATGGGTTTGTTGTCATTATCTTCATATTATCTTTAATCTATTTTTCCATCCACATTTCTAGCATGTCTGTTGCTCTAACTCTCGCCTTGTAGGTTTATGTGCTTTGATTTTGTGCAATCTAACCTCTTTTTTGTCAAGATTTGGAAATCATTTTCTACAGGTTGTCTCCTACGCAAAAACTAACCTCACCATTGAGTCTGAGAGGCCTCGGAGGCGAAGATTGACATAAAATTTGCTATGTTTTGCTCCCTGAAATTTTTTGAAATTTTTTTAGGTTGCAGATCGGTACTGTATGGATCCGTACTATACAGACCTGCTGTAAGATTTGTTCTTTGCTCTGGCTTTGATTTTCATTGTTCCTCATTCATTCATCACTGGGTGTGACGTTTATCTCTTTTCTACAGGGTTTAATCATTTGTGACTGTCATAATCCTCTCTGTCGAACTGTACCATGCAACTCCTTGTTGCCACCCTACATAAACTATTGTTGTTATTCTAAAGTATGTCAACCATCCTTGTTCACCTAAACCCTCTTCATAGCCTTTCATCACACCCAAGCTATCAATTTGCCTCCCTGTCAACTCTCACCCACCACCGATCTCTAGACCTCTACCATCTTCTCGCCTGGTCATCTCCTTGAAACCCTTGGTCACCACCATTAAGAGCTCATCAACACAACCTCCTCACCACTTTGTCACCCTTCTGTCAACCCTTTTTACCCTATCACCACTGTTTAATACATATTCGCCACTATAATACATAGTCACCACCTCCGTTTACATCTTGTTGACCAACACCAAAATCCACCATCATAGTTGTCACCTCCCATCGACCCTTCATATGTGGTCACTCCTTTGCCTTCACTGTCTGGTTGATGGCTTCCCTTAAGCCCATAGTCATGGCTCTTCGGGGAGGGGTTGGATCCTGTGCCTCCCCCCCTTTTTAGTTTTTTTTTCTTTTCTTTTTTATTTTTTCAACAATTTGCCTCCTGGTCACATGGGTGACCAGGGGCTCAATTAGCCCTTAACCGCCAACATAACTGCTAATGCTTGATTAGCTCTTAACCTCTAATATGACTGCTAATGCCCTTAACCGCCCCTTGTGACCAGCAAACCCTGACCGCTAGCAGTTAGGGATAACCCCCAAGCTATCCACTTTCTTCCTCATGCCCTAAACAAACAGTTTTTTCTTTTGGTCATAACTTTCTCATAACAGATCAGATTTTCACAAAACTAGTGGTGTTGGAGAGTTGGTTCACCTAGATTCGTTATAGAGAAGGAATTTTTAGGTAATTGTATGAGATTCATTAGGTATATTAAGTCAAAGTCAACCTTATTTATAAACTTTAAATGCTCATATCTTGTGCAAATTTTATCTGATTTTAGCGAATGTTTTTTGAAACAACATAGAATTTCATGTAGATTCTGATCACATCATTTATTTTACTGTTACTGATCATAATTATTAAAATTTCATCAAATTGCACATTTTTCACCTAACACATTAGTTTGCAAGTTTCTTTGTTCTTCTTCATTTTGGTGGAATCTAGGACAACATAAGGCGCTACACAACATCAACATCAACATCAGATCTAAAGACAATATTTCCAAGTGCACTCAATCCAACTCTTATCTTTCATTTCATCAAAAACTTGTTTGCACATCACACATTGATTTGGGCCTAAAACAAACTTTTGTTTGCAATCACACTTTGGAATTGGGCTTAAAATGAACTTGTGTCTTCATCATCATGTTTGGCTTTGGGTTTAAAACAAACTTGTGCTTGTATTGCTTGGTGGATTTGAGTGTGATTTAGGGTGTGTATGCTCTTCTCATGCACTTCACGTGATCTTGAGAATCAAAAACATCCTTTAATCCATTTATCTTCACACACACATTTCAATTTCTAAGGGTAAATAAACATTACGAGTGTGAATCCCGTGTGTGCGTATGCTCTCTCCTCACACCACAAGGTAACCTTGGAGATCAAAAGAACCCACTCAATTTTCTCTTTTCATCCTCTTAAGAGGTTTGCTTGGAGACACACCACTCCAAGGGATGACCTTAACTCTAGCATTTTGGTGAAGTCTAAAAAGCAAGGAGTGAATCGAAAGACACCCCTATTAGAAATTGGAATCTTGTCATTTGGGATAAGTCCCCTTAAGAACTTTATACCTTGGGGAAATGAAGGTGAAGGGTGGGCTACCCCTTTCTTCCGGTTGTGTGGCATTATTTTGCTTTCATTTCATGAAATTGGGCCCCTTATACCTTGTGTATATTGGGGACATCCTTAGATCACTTGTTCATCCTAGCTTAAGACCAATTGGCCATACCTATTTGACTAATATTAGGCTTGTTGATGTGTCTTCAAGTGTCTTCATAATCACAACAATTGATCTTCAAAGTCAAACTTGCTATTTTGTCTTGTGTGTGTGATTCATGCATGTACATGTGAAATATTGTGTTTGAAATTTTTTTGAAGTCAAGCTATCAACATACACATTACACATCATTCTAAACATTCTTGTCATCACATCTATCCTAAGCCAAGTCATCCTCATCAAAACCCTAGTCATCCTTGTTATCCATCTCATTATCCTTAATCGTCCTACTTGTCATATCCACATCACCATAATCATTATCCACCCCATCTATTTCATAAGTCTACTTGTGTCTTTCTCCCCCACCTATCTTCTTGAGGGGGCATCATTCCATATCATCCAATCACCATCATCCTCATCACTTATCTAATCCTATTCATCCATATATCATAATAATCATCCTTCACTATCCTAGTCATCATTCCTAATCATCCAAACACATCATTCTCAACAATCCCAATCTTCCTTCTTATCCATCCTCGTCATCTTAAATTTCTAATAACTTCATCCTAACCATCCTAGTCACCCTTCTTATCCACCTCATCCCTAATCATTTTAACCCTTCATCATAATCTAATCAATTCCACTTCATCCATAATCCAATCAATTTCATCCACCTCATATCCTAATCACTCCACATCATCATTCTAGTTCTAATCCATCACTTGTCAAAATGGTTGTGAACATTAACAAGCCTAGGTCAAATAAAAAACCCAAAATCACAATCCAAGGAGGCCCTCCTTCTTATTCCAATGATGATGGGAATCTTGTAGATTATGATGCATATCTTGAGGAACAAGCCAAAATACAAAGACTTCAAAATATGTGTAAATCCATTCCAACACTAGAGAAAAAGATCCTAGACCAACAATAAGCCCTCATTCAACAATTCATAGCCACCTACCAATCCTAAACCCAACAAACACAAACACAACATCAAAAAACTCCACCTCAATCCTATGTGTCACTTCCATCATCATACTGCCCTAGTCCATCCACATATCAAGTCCAATCTACATCAACCTATCCCACTTATTTCAATGTTAACCAACATCCATTTCAATTCACATCCCAAAAATATCCATATCAATTCACATCCCAAGAACATCTATATCAATCCATTCCCCAAGATCCTCCAACTACTTATCCCAACATTCACCTCAACCCCAAAGATACATTCACAAGATTATCCAAGTCACCCTTTACAATAAGATCAAGTGTCCTTAAGTCCTCATGCTACCTTTGAAAATGGAGACACCACTCTAGCTTATGCATCCTATGGGTATCCTCCATCATCATCGAATCGAATGCCTATCCCAAAGCCTACTAGTCCTATCCCAACACTACCATGTACTCCCAATCTTGGTCCATTGGTCCATCAACCTTCTAATCCATCAAGCCCTTCATTACCTTCATCCTCATGTTCCTCTAATACTACATCAAAAGGTGATGTTGAGATACTTTTACAATGGATTCTTAAAAGAAAACTCATTGAACTTCCTAAAATCAAACCATGTGAGGAGAGTGCATTTAGTTTCCTTGGGTACAATGAATATGACTATTGTGCATACCATAGGATCAAAGGTCATAATACAAATTAATGCCCCATATTTATCCTAATTATCCACAAGGTTTTCAAACATAGAAAGCTTAAGCTTACCAAATCATCCCAATCACATGTGTCACCTGCATCATGATTCCAGTCTAATCCATCCAATCCAAATCCTAATATGTAAAATACCATTATCCCTCCACTAAATCCTAATCCTAATCCTACGACAACTTCCACCCTTATTATCCATCCATTATATTGTCCATCCACCCATACACTTATGAAGGATGTGATCCAATGGCTATTAGCAAGGAATCAACTATGTCACCAAACACCATGTCTAATCTTTCAAATACATCATGTAGTACACATCCCATCGAGCCTATTGAAGAGTCTCCCCCCACGAGTCCAAGTCAAAACCCATTGTACCCTCATGTTGCTGATTGTCAAAGAGCTTATCAAGCCTCTCCAAGAGTCTTCCACTCCCATTCAAGAAAATCAAGAGCTATGTCAAGAGTATAATCTAAAGCATATAGAAACATTAGCCCTTAATACAAATTAAGATCAAAGCACCCCCATTCAATCCATCCCTAACCTATATATTTTCCATGATCAAGATATTATCTATGATGATCACCCTACCCATGAGCAACTTGATCCCACCAATAGCACATTTAATCCTATTTATGATAAAGTTCCCATCTATGATCAAGATCATATCTATGATCAAGATCATATCTATGATCAAGAAAGCCATGATGATCCTCTTAGCCAACTTTACGCATTCAATGATCAAGAGAGTATCACTCCACCTATCCATAATCCCATAATTATCCATGAAAAAGAAACCTCCATTACTCCTATCCATCTTCCATGTAGTCCTATCCATGATCCCACAACATCCACTTCCCTTGATGAGACACTTGGATCCCAAGTAAACATAGATGATCAAACAAATAGCTTGGATCTTAGTGAGCATAATGATAATAAAGATCCTAATGATCCTTGTCATCCACTATCGACCATGTTTCAAATCCACCATCATATCCCCTTGGTCTTACCACCTTCATCCATAAGTGTTCTTCCCTAGGAAAGAAATAACCAATATCCACCTCATCTTCTCCATCCAATAATGAGCTTGTGTCTAGTGTTCAAAACATCTATAGTCCCATTGTCCACGACTTACTCCAAAAAATGAACTATCAAGGTAAAGGCTTAGGCCTTTGTTAGGGATTGCATGCAGAAGATATCAATTAAATGCAAATAAAGATTAAATAGAGGAAATAAAATACACATAAATAATAACAGCGAGAGACAAGTTTTAACGTGGTTCACCCAAACCCGGGCTACATCCACCAATAGAGAGTCCAATATTATTATCCAGTAAATCAAACCGATTACAACCAGCAATCCTTGCAACTCAATACCTCTTCAAATGCTACAATACAATATCAAAATCCCACCCACAACATACATCCCAGCTGCTTATAACAAGCCTTTTTGGAAGCTTCTAGAATTAGGGTTTTACAATGTCATTTTTTCTTTTGTCGGTTAACAAAAAATTAACAACTGACTCCAAATGGGTGAGGATACATGACGTGTGTATAGTACTTGCATGATTAGTCACCACATACCAGTAGCCTTCATGAACAAGGTACGTTGGAGGCTATCCATGTCAAAGTCCCTCCACAGTCATATGGCCTTGGATATATACCCCAAGGAACACAATCTCAAGATGTTGGTACTACCTCCATGTCTCCTAAATCCACTCCTTTTCACCCCAAATCCCATTCATCCTATCATACTCCCAAAGCATATGTTGCCATTCCTCTTCCATTAACCTACAAATCCCAAAATCATGTGATCAAACACCTTCCATCATCAACTCTACCTCCACTACTTCCAACTCCTAATATCCTTCCATCCACTCTACCTCCACTTCTCCCAATGCCTAATATCGCTATCATCCAATCCCCTCATTTGTTTATCCAAAAATCCACTTTTAATCCTTCCATCCATAAATCCCCTAAAGTTCCTAATCATGGGCAATTAATGCACACATTGTTTAAACATGAAGCTTCCACCAAACCCAAGGGATTCAAAAATAAAAATTTGGATGCCTCCTTCCATAAAGCAACAAATCATAAAAATCATCATGCCTTAGGGCACAAATACAAAGAATTAAAGCCAAATCCATCCAAAAGGCTACCTAAGTCCATATCTCCAAAAGAAAAGACAAAAACTAAAATGGTTTGGGTCCCTAAGCAAAAAGAAAGAAAGTAAAATGAAGCATCCACATATCAAAAATCCCAACAATCCCACTCCATTCAAAAATCACAAAAATACCACTCCATCCAAAAATCTCAAATTCCTTCTATTTCAAGTATGTGCTTACTGGTATTGTCATTGATGTCAACATATCTGTGTAAATGTATCCAAGTGCAAAGATGCGAAGATAAGTGTAAAGTGAAAAAGTAGAGCAGCGCAGAGGATGTTTATTGTGCTTCAATGGAACTAAAATTTGGCATAGTGTAGATGCTTCTATCTCAGTTCACCAAATTTGGTAGTGAGCCACCCACCAGCAATGAGCCACCCACTAGTAGTGAGCCACCCCATTGGTAGTGACCCTCTTCTCTTGCAGTGAGCAATCTGGGCAGTGAACCCTAAGGCAGTGAGCCTCTAATTTTCGGTATTGTTATTACATATTATATTGTGAGCTAACACTCACCGTGGTTTTTTCATTATTGGGTTTTCCACGTAAAAATCTGGTGTCTCATGTGTGAATGTGTTTAAGTTTCTGATTTCATGCTTTCATGGTTAAATACAATAATAGTGATTAAGTGGATAATGTGTTTAATAGTTTTGAAGTATTGGTTACAGCTGATTCACCCCCCCTCTTAGTTGTCTTGCCCTTTTCAACACCTTCACCCCACAAAAACACAAATCATGTAAAAATCGTAAGTCTATGTGGGTACCTAAATTCCTAAATCAACCATACCCTAACAAAACATGTCCATTGCTTCTTACACTTCCTCCAAATCAAAAGCTTTAAATTTTATCATGGTGTGTGCAACTGTTGGTCTTGGTTCCCTTCCATTCCACAACATTACCACATACCTCCATCTCCCCATCTTTCATCAACTATCCTACATATCTCCCCCATCACCTTCCTATGGTCCATACTTTTGGATAAATCCATCCATAATCCACGTCATAATCCACTATCTTTCCATACATAATCCACATCATAATCCACTATCCTTCCATCCATAATCCACATCATAATCCACTATCCTTCCATATATAATCCACATCATTTATCCACTATCCTTTCCATACATAATCCACATCATAATCCACTATCCTTCCATAATCCACATCATAATCCACTATCTACCTACTCCATCTCCCTCCCATGCAATCCCTTACCAACATCTATGAGCATAATGACATTTGACATGGTCCATGTGTGACATCCCTCTCTAATGGGACTATCACCTTTCATGGAACTAGATGTTTGAGTCCCTCTTTTCCATATCCACCTATTCCATCCAAATATCTCATAAAAAAAAAAGAAAAGAAAAAAGAAAAAAAAAAGAAAAATCAAAACAGTAAAGAAAAATCCCTTCGTCCAATGGTGAAAACCACCCTTGGTGGTGCCTTGGATAAGTACCATGATCAAAACCTAGCAAATAGGTGTCATGTGTAGGTTGATCTTCTATGTCACTTACACTTGGGGCACATTGACTCATCCCACCTATCACTTCCAACCTGTCATTCTCAAACTATCATTTCCCAATCCTACCATTTCTATATCATCCTTAGCCATTATATACCTACATACCCTATCCTATTGAATCCATTCATCCTCCCTTCCTCCTTTTGATCTTGATAAAGACATAGGGGCAAAATGTTGACAAATGTTTTGGGTATCTCTTGATATACCCCATCCTTCCAAATAATCCTATCATCATCGTATTGTCATAAGCTAGAATGGGGCATGTTATTCCTATGTGACATAGTCTTTGGAGATCACATCCTACCTCCCTTATGATGCATATATCCATCCCCTCCACTATATTTTATCATTTTACCCATCCATCTATCATAAGTCTTCCATCCTGTAATGAATGAAAAGAGGGAAGATGGGATTGATTGATAGTTTAGTTAGGTCCTTTCACTCAATACATTCAAAGACATTTAACCGAGTTGAATCACAACTTCTACAAGAGGACTCAACTATCAAGTTGGTTGTCACTTGTAATGATAAGGAAATTTGGATTTGGCTGATTAATGTGTTGATTTTAGTTCGATTAAGATTAAAACCCTAATTATGCAAAATCATAAACAAACAGATGAAACTTGATAAATCCTTTTACTGAAATATACTAAATACGGATTAGATACATACCAGATTTTGAGTTTTGAAATATAGAAAAGTCGGGGGCAAAAGAGCAAGCGCCCAAGCCCAAGGTGGCACTTTTTCTGAGGGCTTTAGGATCTTTTCCACAATTGATTGCAACCACTTCAGATATTTCTAACACTACGAAATTGAGGGTCAAAAGAGTGGGCACCCTTGACCTTTTTGAGCAACTTCCTGCCTTTTTCTTCAGATCTTGATTCCTTATGCTCGGCAATAGTCCTCTACAACTCCACTCTGCAAGATCTGACACCTGTCACCTGCAATCACAAGAGATGGGTTGGGGGTTGTGGTGTTTCAGAGCTTGCCTTGGTCAAACCCCAGAATGGCATTTAAACCTTCCAACACTAGTGTTAGATAGAGAGTACGTGTCCTTGCAAGACAGAGGCAAAAGCAATGATAAAAATGATAGATTAAATTGCAAATAGATATCACCTCAGAGGTATAGCTCTCAAGGAGATGAAGATCTTTCACACCATGAGAAGATGAAGCCAAACTTGCAACATCAAACACAACAACAACACAATTCTGCTCTGCAACACAATGAATGCCTTGAATGTGAAAGGAAGAAAGGTATGTAGAAACACTTCCTACACTGATCTACTGAGGAAAGATTTATGCAAAATTGTACTTTTATAGTTACAGATTAAGATGCATATTAATAGAAAGATAATAAAAACTTCCAAATGCAAACATAAAACTCACAAGATATATGTGGGGAAAACCCTTTCAGGTAATGTTGATGATGAGGTTAGTCATTAACAAACATAGAATAAAAGTTACACAACAACCTTTACTCATCTTGAAAGATACGATGAATTTAGAGAATTCATGATCCCAAGTCTCCGTTGATTAGTTCTTAATCTACTGACGTTACTCAGTGGTTGATGTGTGTTGCTGTAATTCATTCAGGGGCCTTACGTTCCTCAGTAATTTCTGTAAAGTTCATCATTATTCCTTCAAATATCCTGCTCTTTATATCTTCTCTGCATAAATCTCCAACAATTCTACCTCTGCACTATGAATTCACTCAAATAATGTGCCTATAGGTTGATATTTGCATGATTTCTATCATTACTTGCAATTCTTTGCATGATATTTTCAATACTACATGCATTTAGCTCAAATATGCTAATGATATTCAGTTATCTATGAGATGTCAGCATATTTCATGTTATTTGCAATTATGATGGTGAATTGTTCTGAAATTTAAAGAAAATTAAAAGAATACTTCAAATTTGGTGAATCTTAGCTATTGAACCACATACATACCAAATACAGTCATGAGGAGAAGAAATCAAACCATATTTTCACCAGGATGTTCCACAGCTAGATACAGATGATGCTAACTTCAAAGGAAAAGGAATGAAGACAACACATACAGACTGATAAGCACTCTAAGGGATGCAGCAAATCAAAGAATGTATCAAGAATTCAAACACTGATTACTCAGGATTTATGATGATTTGTAATCAAATGGTCTTCTCTTTCATTAAGTATGCAATGACATATATGCTTACAACTTTGAAATAAGTCCTGATGTTTTAGTAATCAAATTTCAATTAAGCTTCTGAATGCTCAAATTATCACATCCCTGCACCTTTTATAGAATAAGGTGAGTGAACGGTTACAAATGACCTACGGTCAGGATTTATCTATTAAGATCAACAGTCCAGATGAATAGCACGTGCTTTGCCAGTTGGCAATAGTACAGTTGGCATAGGATATTCCAGCATCTTTAATTTGATTCAGTCTCCAAATGGCAAACAACATATTTGACAATATCCTCCTCAGCTCTAGTTCATGTTACCTCTGAATGCAACTCTGTAATTTTCAGCCATCTTGATCTTAGCCTCAAACAGCTCCACCGTCCTGCAATAAATAGACAAGAAATAAGCATATCATTTAAATAACCAGTAGGAATTTAACAATTATATTAAATCAGGCTGAAAATATGCAAGCACAGACAATCAGGTTATGAATCTGTCAAAAATCGTATATTAAATGCATATATGGCATTAAAAATAACCGGGTCAACCATCATTGACTGAAAATATGCATTCGGGCTCCAAATGGTTTCAAAAACCTATCGCTTTCCTTCCTGCCTTTTTCACAGGCTAAAATCCTGTATATCTAATTGTATATCATGATCATGCAAGCAGCCCAGACATACAATGAATTCTCTGTATTTAACTTTCTTTTGAAATCCGTCGTTATACATCGGCATGCATATCGCCCTTGTATATTTAACAGGTTGCATCCTTTGAACATATAAGCGGATCAAACATACAAGGATTTTGCTTCTTTTAATATCTTTTCGAATCTGACCTTGTATATCCGCATTGCACCTTGGAAATGTATATTGGGTATACAAAGCACCTAACATACAAAGAATTTTCCATTTTGAAGTTTTATTTCACATCCGGTCTTTGTATACCACATATCACCCTTATATATTGTGTCATGAATCTTCCGCTTGTATATCCGCAATGTACAAACCACCATATACATCTGGCAGATTTGTCACTCTTATAAACCATATTTTATTTGCTTTGGAATCTGCGATGTATATATCGATGTGCATCTCTTGATATGCACTTGGTATGATGCACTAATTACATTGGATTTGAATCCCCTCTGAATTCTGCAGTGTATGTCGAAACATGCATTGACTTTTCTTTATTTCATAATACTTTCGATTCCAGCTTGCATAAGGTGTTGTATGTCACTGCAATGTATAAACTACATGTATATATCGAGACATACAAGAACTTAATGTTCTTTGATAACCATTTCAATTCCGACCTATAGGTACATATCATTGTATCCTCCGATATACATTCAGTGTTGATACATCCTACTAACCGGTTTTTAATCTTTTTTTGAATTCCATGACTTGTATGTATAATGAAATGCATTTATCATAATGTACATACAAGGCGGGATATATACAATGATTTAACATTATTTCATAACCTTGTCAATTCCGTAGCATGTACATATCTTTGTATGTTCGCAAAACATACAAACCTGCATATATACAAGGATTTTTCTTTATTTAATAAACCTTTTGGTTCCGCAGTATGCATAAAAAACTTGTATATCACCTTTGTATATAACGATACATACAAACAACTTAAAGATGCACCCGGTGGACCTATCCGAACATTCATTCAACTTTTATCCTTGTCGGGTCCGGGATGCACAATGGTTAACATGAGGCATATTAACTAATATGACCCCCTCCCAAATATCAGGTTAGGATGATGATGTCATCCTCATGGACAAAACTTCATTAACATGCTACATGATGACCTCATGATCATATCAAAGGAAATCAGGGGGATGTAGGATGACGTCACCATCATGCTTAGAGAAGATCATTCATATTAGTAAATATGACCCCCTATTGAATATGCGAATATTTTGACAGGTAGATGACCCTCTGGTAGGAATTTGATGTGTGCATACAAACATGCAAATGGTGGATTTTCTAAGCAGGGTGATATTATAATATGAGGGTGATTGTTGTTTGGAATATGACCCCCTCAGAAATATCATGTTTGACCAGACCTTTGACAAGTCAAAACTTTCTCATTTTGTCGAATTTTAGGGTGATGTAAAAGGCAAAACTACCTAGAATTTTACACTCTTTCACATGGCAGGCTTCTTGAGGAAAGATTAAGACTTTGGAATTTGGGTTCAGACTTCAAGATCACAAATATACCTGACATTAAACACATACATATTGATTGATGTTGTTTTACCATTACCGCCCATAACACAAAAGCAAAGGAACAAGCCAGCAAAGTTGGGTCCCTGTTTTGTCAAGTCAAAATGGGACGTGTTGTGTAACCACACAACAACTTGCCACCAAAGAAAACAAACTAAATTCTAATGATTCAAGTGAGGTGATCACATTCATATATAGTATTCTACCTCTTTCTAAGCATGAGCACTTATAATCTTTCTGAATGATAAAATTTTCATCATGGCAACAATGCTAACAAAGGATCAAGTGTGTGCAAATGATTAATTATCCTCATCTTGAAAGCAAGTTGAAAGCATGAGTAGCTGATGTTAAGCTACATAGTTTGGGATCATCCCTCATAGCCAACCTAGATAGAGCCTTGCTGCCAGTAGGCGTCCATAGCCCCGACAAGGTTATCTATATAATCCTCCTAAGTAGAGCCCCACTGCTAGCATGCGTCTATAACCCTGGTAGAGTTACTTAGATGGCCTAATTTTATTATATTTTTGGATTTTCAATATTTCATATGATGTCATCATGTAAGCATAGTGTGCAAGGTATGGTCACTTGCTGATTTAGGTTGGAGATTGCATTGGTAGCAAGGGAGTCCCTTTAGATTTTTCACTTAACACCTATACTTGTGTGTTCAACAAACCCAAGGCTGTTAGGTGAGTCATTGTGAAAAAAGTCACTTTGGTCAAGAAAAGGCACCCTGATGAAAAAATATCACAGACCTGATCACCAATACTTCTTAAAATGAGTCATAACCTATATATGAATTTGTTCTCATCACTTGAATCTTAACAATTTAGTTATTTTCTTAGGGTGATGACCTGCATCATCTTGACTAACCAAAACAGAACTCAAACAAGCAAACAAAACAAAAACAAAACACACTAAGCAAACTGTACAAACAACTAACTACAAAAGGAAACAACAGAAAACAAAACAAGAAAGCAAAGAAAGGAAACAAAACAACTACTCTACCAAACTATATACAAACCCTACAAGGTAAATAAAACCCATGATAAGATCCAAAGACACCTGTATTTGCATACTTCCTTATATTGTACAGGAGCATCAGGGCACTAGTTGTGGTTCTAATCCTAGCAAATTCATCCTTGTATTCTAAAAAATATTCTTGTATTCTAAATTCATTGTGTTTAACATAATAACCTCTTATTATCAGCAACTGAGGAAGCTCATCATGTTCATGATTAATCCATATGCATGTCTTATCTCTTGAATTTCCATAATCAAAATAATAATCAACATCATTTACTATGGAAAGGGGAAATACAACCTGATGTATTTTTGATCTTGTTGAATATGTTTCTTCATTGACAACTGGTCCTCCATTTGACTTGGCACTTTCATTTCTTAGCTCAGTCTTTAGTCTCACTTCAAATTGAAGGATGTATGACTCTTGAAGTATTAATCCTTCATCTTTATCCAGCTTTGTCTCCTCATTTTGGATGTATGTTTGATTCTTGACTTCAGGCAGTACCTCAATGTTTTCTTTAATTTTCTGCACATCAACATCTAAATGAGTATCTTCATAACCTGATATACAGAAATTTATCATTCCTAAATCATTTAACTCTAAAGGTGAAACAACTCCCAATTGATAGGAATACTCCCCTATTTCATTTTCAAAATGACATTGGATTGGCATTTGATTATGCACAACAATTCCAAAGCTTTCTGCATCTTCAACTTTCATGAATTGTTCATCAAATAACTCACTTTTTCCATCCAGTAAGGTATCTAGTTCCATTGACCTGCAACATTCTTGCATTTGATCATTCAATTTAAAGAAGACATTTATGAAATCAGCATTTATTTCCTTTTCTATGACTCCATTAGTTGCTATAATAGGAACTTTGTCAGCAGCATTGCATTTAAATTGTTCCACCCGTCTCCATTCCTTTTTACCATAGAATAACTCAAGGAAAGATGTTTCATTATCCTTATCAAAAGTATTAGGATCAAAATCAAAGACTTTATCCTGACAAGTGGTTTCTTCTCCACAATTTTCAAAAGATTTATACCTACACTCTGCCTCACCTTTACCATAAAGTAGAGAACTCCTATCAATCTCACCATAGAATGACTCAAGGAAGGATGTTTCCTCTTCTTTACCTTCTATAACTGATTCAGCTATTGTATTTTCTAAACAACTCATCATTCGAGGTGTTTCTTCTCTTTGCTATTCCAGAATTTGAGTCTTCTCCAACATGACCAAGCAAGCATCACAATCCCTTTCTGAATGCTCTTTGTCATGTAATCTGCACCAACTTTCAATTAGGACATCATTAGTGGATAAACCTAATATTTGACTACACTGTATATTTCTAGACAAGTATAATTCAAAATCTTTAAAGCGATCCACTTTAATGTCTAGACAACTAATAACTTCTAGTGCTGCATCTGCTTGTTGCTCTAGAATTTCTTCATTTTCCTGCCAGGCTTCATCCCTAAACATATCTATAAAAAATATTATTCCTTTCAAATATAGATCCAACCTTATATGAAAAGTTAGACAATTAATTTCACTGTGTTCTACAGTCTGGTGTATCCTGCAACAACTGGATAAACCAAAGTTAGATAAACTTTGAGGATAAAGCTGCCTATTCAAAGTTTCCTGAAATAAAGGAAGTTAACCTGACAATTGTCCTCATATGCATCCATCAAAATGAGACTCTATTTTCAATTTTTTTTTTAAGATTTTGAAATTTTAATGAGATCTATCATATCTCAGAATAAAACTTTGAAAGCTCAGAAAATTCAACGAATCTTTGAAGCTTTGAACTAGATCTTCACAAAGCTACAATCAAAACCCCTCAGATAAGAGATATTTGCAGACATTAACCTCAAATGATGAAATATTTATGTAATATTTGCAGAAATCCATAAATTCCTTGTTCAGGCCCTCCTTCTAGTGCTAATTTATGTTGATGATGAGGTTAGTTATTAACAAACATAGAATGAAAGTTACACAACAACCTTTACTTATCTTGAAAGATACGATGAATTTAGAGAATTCATGATCCCAAGTCTCCATTGATTAGTTCTTAATCTACTAACATTACTCAGTGGTTGATGTGTGTTGCTATTAATCATTCAGGGGCCTTACGTTCCTCAGTAATTTCTGCAAAGTTCATCATTATTCCTTCAAATATCCTACTCTTTATATCTTCTCTGCATAAATCTCCAACAATTCTACCTTTGCACTATGAATTCACTCAAATAATGTGCCTACAGGTTGATATTTGCATGATTTCTATCATTACTTGCAATTCTTTACATGATATTTTCAATACTACATGCATTTAGCTCAAATATGCTAATGATATTCAGTTATCTATGAGATATCATCATATTTCATGTTATTTGCTTCTGATTATCTGTTATTTGCAATTATGATGGTGAATTGTTCTAAAATTTAAAGAAAATTAAAAGAATACTTCAAATTTGGTGAATCTTAGCTATTGAACCACATACATACCAGATACAGTCATGAGGAGAAGAAATCAAACCATATTTTCACGAGGATGTTCTACATCTAGATACAGATGATGCTAACTTCAAAGGAAAAGGAATGAAGACAACACATACAGATTGATAAGCACTCTAAGGGATGCAGCAAATCAAAGCATGTATCAAGAATTCAAACACTAATTACTTAGGATTTATGATGATTTGTAATCAAATGGTCTTCTCTTTCATTAAGTATGCAATGACATGTATGCTTACAACAAGTTTGAAATAAGTCCTGATGTTTCAGCAATCAAATTTCAATTAAGCTTCTGAATGCTCAAATTATCACATCCCTGCACCTTTTATAGAATAAGGTGAGGGAACGGTTACAAATGACCTACGGTCAGGATTTATCTATTAATATCAACAGTCTAGATGAATAGCACGTGCTTTGCCAGTTGGCAATTATACAGCTGGCATAGGATATTCCAGCATCTTTAATTTGATTCGGTCTCCAAATGGCAAACAACATATTTGACAATATCCTCCTCAGCTCTAGTTCATGTTACCTCTACATGCAACTCTGTAATTTTTAGCCATCCTGATCTTAGCCTCAAACAGCTCCACTGTCCTGCAATAAACAGACAAGAAATAAGCATATCATTTAAATAACCAACAAGAATTTAACAATTATATTAAATCAGGCTAAAAATATGCAAGAACAAACAATCGGGTTATGAATCTGTCAAAAATCATATATTAAATGCATATATGGCGTTAAAAATAACCGGGTCAACCATCGTTGACCGAAAATATGCATTCGGGCTCCAAATGGTTTCAAAAACCTATCGCTTTCCTTCCCGCCTTTTTCGCAGGCTAAAATCCTGTATATCTAACTGTATATCATGATCATGCAAGCGGCCTGGACATACAACGAATTCTCTGTATTTAACTTTCTTTTGAAATTCGTCGTTATACATCGGCATGCATATCACCCTTGTATATTTACTAGGTTGCATCTTTTGAACATACAAGTGGATCGAACATACAAGGATTTTGCTACTTTTAATATCTTTTTGAATCCGACCTTGTATATCCGCATTACACCTTGAAAATGTATATCAGGTATACAAAGCACCTAAAATACAAAGAATTTTCCATTTTGAAGTTTCATTTCACATCCGGTCTTTGTATACCACAGATCACCCTTGTATATTGTGTCATGAATCTTCTGCTTGTATATCCGCAATGTACAAACCACCATATACATCTGGCAGATTTGTCTCTCTTATAAACCATATTTTATTTGCTTTGGAATCTGCGATGTATATACCGATATGCATCTCTCGATATGCACTTGGTATGATGCACTAATTACATTGGATTTGAATCCCCTCTGAATTCTGCAGTGTATGTCGAAACATGCATTGACTTTTCTTTATTTCATAATACTTTCGATTCCAGCTTGCATAAGGTGTTGTATGTCACCACAATGTATAAACTACATGTATATATCGAGACATACAAGAACTTAATGTTCTTTGATAACCATTTCAATTCTGACCTGTATGTACATATCATTGTATCCTCTGATATACATTCAGTGTTGATACATCCTACTAACCAGTTTTTAATCTTTTTTTGAATTCCATGACTTGTATGTATAATGAAATGCATTTATCATAATGTACATACAAGGCGGGATGTACACAACGATTTAATGTTATTTCATAACCTTGTCAATTCCGTAGCATGTACATATCTTTGTATGTCCGTGAAACATACAAACCTGCATATATACAAGGATTTTTCTTTATTTAATAAACCTTTCGGTTCCGCAATATGCATAAAAAACTTGTATATCACCTTTGTATATAATGATACATGCAAACAACTTAAAGATGCACCTAGCGGACCTATCCGAACATTCATTCTAACTTTTATCCTTGTCGGGTCTGGGATGCACAATGGTTAACATGAGGCATATTAACTAATATGACCCCCTCCCAAATATCAGGTTAGGATGATGATGTCATCCTCATGGACAAAACTTCATTAACATGCTATAGGATGACCTGATGATCATATCAAAGGAAATCAAGGGGATGTAGGATGACGTCACCGTCATGCTTAGCGAAGATCATTCATATTAGTAAATATGACCCCCTATTGAATATGCGGATATTTTGACAGGTAGATGACCCTCTGGTAGGAATTTGACGTGCGCATACAAACATGCAAATGGTAGATTTTCTAAGCAGGGTGATATTATAATATCAGGGTGACTATTGTTTGGAATATGACCCCCTCAAAAATATTATGTTTGACCAGACCTTTGACTAGTCAAAACTTTCTCATTTGGCCGAATTTCAGGGTGATGTAAAAGGCAGACCTGCCTATAATTTTACACTCTTTCACATGGCAGGCTTCTTGAGGAAAGATTCAGACTTTGGAATTTGGGTTCAAACTTCAAGATCACAAATATACCTGACATTAAGCACATACATACTGACTGATACTGTTTTACCATTACCACCCAGAACACAAAAGCAAAGGAACAAGCCAACAAAGTTGGGTCCCTACTTTTTCAAGTCAAAATGGGGCGTGTTGTGTAACCACACAACAGGTAAAAAACCCCACACTCCAAAGCCACCCAATATATTATTTAGGAATCAAGAAGATTACAATATACTTGTAGAGAAATATTTTACAAGAGTATATCCAACTAGAGATCTAGGAGGTCACTCGACATCTAGAAGATTCTTACACACAACCTCCATCTCCAGCACCTGATATATAGGAGATACAATACAATAAACCATTACCGATAATTACCAAACTATGAGCTAAAACCACCCAAAAGTGGCACCCAAATTATCTCCAATCAAAGATGCCTTGTGATGTGCCAAAACACACACCAACACGTGTAACTCTCCCCTTTACAACTCTTTTATGTGTCCAACATGTTTTTACATTTCCCAAAAATAGGAGGTCTAACTTCTAGAGGCCATAACTTTTGATCCAGGTGTCTGATTGACGAACTGTTTGATGCGTCAGAAAGATCGTGAAGAGATCTATCACCCTATAACCCACTTCATCAGTTACAACAATTTTTGGAGTGTTTAGGGAAGTTTTGATTCCAATAATTGAGTTTAAAACTTTTTTAGGTAGTTTCAAAAAACAAAAACTTTAATATCTCACAATCCAGATGTGATCTTGAGTCAAAACTCACTCGAGATGTTTACTTAGCTATTTGACACCTTTTGGGAAAATTTTAGGTCAATCTGAGGTCAAATGTAAACTTACTAAAAATAGTAATTCCCACCATTTTTAGCCCTTTTAGAAACTTTGAAAGTTCTAGATCATTCTTCAAGATAAAGGGTATTCAAAAAGACCAAAACTGGGAAGAATAGTAACCTTTCGAAGTTGCAAGGTTGAGACACTTTTATTAATAGAATGCTCTAAAATCATAAGTTTGTCAAAATATCAAAATCATCTTCTAGTTTGCAAATGAAGTCCTAAACATGATTATATATGCATTCCCACTACAGTTTTGTAATTCAAAATTAAGATGCCGACAAGGAACACCTTTAACGGTAACTTTGCCGACATTCAAATTTGGGACCCTGACAAAATAGGGTCGGGCAAGGGCACGAGTGCCCTTGTCTAGAGACCTATTTTGGGTTAGGGTTAAGCTTAGAGCTGTCCCCTAAGTCCCATTTGTCATGGGATTCAAGGCATTTTGTTTCGGGATTCATTTCTAAGATGCATGATCAAAATTAAGGGACTCAGGAGCTAAACTTAGGAGGTAAAAGTCCTAGGGGACATTTTACAACATAAAATTTAGCCCCCACTTTAATGTATGTATGATATTATGACCCATACATGTATTAAAGTACAGTAGAAAACACAACAAACATGCTAGGCACTTGAAGCTAAGGCACACACAAAGATTGAGGAACTATTTCTAGCTCCCCATCTTAGGTAAGCATAAGAAAATACATCGCAGACACACAAAACACAATGAAGACAATAATAGGCATGAAAGACATGGAGAAGATAGTATTGAAGACACACAAAGAATGATGAAGACATGTGATATATCATTTTTTTTTCATATATATAAATGCATGGAAATAAAAATTGCAACACAAAACTAAAGAATCTAGGGGAGACTCATCACCACACCCTTTACACTACAGCAAGGGGAGAAGACACGCCATACAAAATCAAAGCATAGGGGAGACTCATTGCCACACCCTTTACACTGTACGAGGGGGAAACACACCATACAAAACAAAAGTGTATGGAAGACTCATTGCCACACCCTTTACACTACGTGAGGGGGAAAACACACCATAGAAAACTGAAGCATAGGGGAGACTCATCACCACACCCTTTACACTACGCAAGGGGGAAAACACATGGAAGACATGAGTGTCGTATAGTATGCCATAGACATACTATACGTCTTAAACATGACAAACAAGGTGATGGAAGGAGCTTATTGCTAAGTCCCACCATCTCAAACACGCTGCAGCCACACTTGATAGTTGGGCTTATGCCACAACGACCACCAAAGACACGCTTAAGGGAGGATAGTCTCAGGATCCAACCCCGCCTTTGCAAAGGACTTTTGAAATAAAAGGATGTGCACTAGCTCAAGAGATACACCATCCTGCCTCCATAGAGGGCTTTTGAATAAAAGGATTATACGCACTAGCTCAAGAGATATGTTATCCCACCTCCGTAGAGGGCTTCTTTGATTGCAATATAGATAAAGATGTGCACTTGCACCGGAGATACAACATCCCACCTTTGCAGAGGGCTTACAAACATGCTTCATTAGTACTAAAATCATCAGACGGATTACCTTATATATTCCCCCACCTTAAGGTGGTTAATGTCATCTACCGATATCAAGCACGTTAAGGTAGAGAGAAAACACACAAGGAAACAAGAGCTTTCGCAAAGCCCATGCCCCCAAGGTGACATGTGCTCACAATCGTCGAATGTTCCCACAAACACACTGATTATGCTAAAGATAATAAGAGAGGTTACCAATCTTACTCTAAGATAATAACCAATTTAATTCATTAAAGCTATGCACGAATATAATCACATCAAGGACCAAGTCTATACTATGGGTTCAGAACCGAGTAAACCATTGGGCTATGCTGCAGATACCTCAAAATTGAGTGTAGAAACAAGGTGAGATACAAGACAATCAAAGTGCATAGAGAAAATTTATTGTTATGAATTGTTAGAAAAGATAAGACAACATCAAATATCACATGGAGTGATTCTACTAGCCAAGCATTAGATATATAAATCAACCCCATCTTCATGTATGGACTAGGTCCATTTTTGCTTGCTTGCTGAAGGGACATGTGGTCTGTATTAGTTAGTTTGTTTTTTGTCATCCACTGACTAGATAGAATCACTAGAAGAAGGTAGACAATAAAATGAGAGAGGAGAACAAGTGCATTAGGAAAACCATGTAGGAGGATGCCCCCAGACATCAACCACAATGCTATGCCCCTAAGGCATGACACACAATAATAAAATAGAGGAGAGGCAAGATAGAAGAATGATGATACAAATAGAAGAATAGTCACAATAGAGGTGGTCTCCCAGTATCCTTGACCTTACAAGAGTATCAAGGGTCATCCTAGGAGGCTTAAACAACATATAACACATCACGAGAGAACACAACACAAGAGGGGAGGTCACATAAACGAGCAAAGTATGCTACGACAAAGGTGACCACTAGGGTGAGAAATACTTACCTATGGCACAACCAAACTAGAAGTTGTCATATAGAAAATCATCCTCTTCCCAATCCCAAATGTCAGAGGAGAGAGGTAAACAAGGTATGATTTCCCAACTTTTGTCATTGTCCTGAAATTCTTCTTCTTTAAGCTCTTCCTTGTTTGGTTCCATGTTAGGTGGTGGAATGTTTTCTTATTGAGGTTTATTTCGTTGAACAAAAGCTTATCTTCTCCTCCTCCTTTCTCTTGCTTGCCTATTTCTTCATTGTTTATTAGTGATGTTTTCAAAAGGATTCTCATGATTTCCCATAGTTTTTGATATTTCAGAGGAGGAAGCAGGTACAAACTTAATTTGTTTCGATGAGGTGCTTTGTTCTCCACAAGTACCTCCTGATCCTTGTAAGGATGACAAAGGAGGAACCTCAACATAGAGTCCCTTACCTTTCAATCTAGGAAGTTCTAGTGCGGGTTGTTCTTCATTTGTTCGTTGAACAGAAGGTTTGGTCACTTTAGATAGCAATTTTGCTTTGTATTGTCTATATCCCAAGAAAAGTTGATCTCTTCGTGACTGAGGTTCTATAGCAGGTCATGGCCAAAAGTAATTAAGAATTAAGTTCTTTTGAGTAACCATAGGTTGCCACATGTTATGATGAATAGTGTGTATTTTTCCATGTAAAGGAAATTTTATGCATTTATGAATTGTTGAGGGGACAACTTTCATAGCCTTCAACAATGGATGGCCTAATTTTATGCGGAAGAGGTCGGATGTAGGTATGACATCAAATAGTTGTTCCATAGCTTTCTTGAATACCCTAACCAACAATTATATCCTCCCAAAGGTAGGAATAAAAGCTCCATTATGTGTCTTAATGATTAAGTCTGAAGGTTCACAAGAATCTTGTATCAAATCATGTGAATAAAGGAACTCTTCTGTAGCCACATTAGTCATACAATTAGGATCAATAGGTGTTCCATGTACAGAAGTCTCCATTACTTTAACTATGATGTAAATAGGTCCTTCAATGTTTCCAATTGTTCTATCATGAGGTGTGAATACTATTTCAGGTTTAGGAGTCTTTCTTTTCATATAAGGTCTAAGAGGGAACCTAACATTATTGTTGCGATGAGAAGCCATGTATGCGAGACTATTTCACCCTTTAAGCACTCTTTTGAGGGAAGCGGGTGGTAAAAGACACACATGGTACATACTAAAAAGTAGGTAGAATGAAATAATGCAACACAACAAGGTAAGATGAGTGATTTATAAGCTTGTTTAAAGAAAGTGTATACAACCCTTGTCGTTGAAATACACAATGTGTAATTTAGCAAATATGTCCAATTTTCAATCAAGAGTGGGAAATGATCTCCAATTTTTAGATGATAGATGAATGTATGTTTTCAAATGAATTCAAGATCTAAAATGAATGATATTTATGCCAAATGCAACGAAACAAAGCAAAACTATGCTTGTTTATGCACCTAAAATGCTGATTTTTTCACTTTTTTTTTCAATGTAAATGTACTAAAAATGCCAATGTAAATGAAAAGATGTATAATGAAGCAACACTACAGTACAAAATCAGATTTTAATGAGTTTTAAAAGGAGTAGTAAAATCTGGAACAAGATTTTAGCCACCAACCCTACCTTTTGCAAAGACTAGGTTATATGAAAAATGCAAATTTCTAGCAAACCCAAGCAAGGAAAGTATGAAATTGCAAGGCAAATGATTATAGAATGATGTAATGCTATAATTTATATCATATCTGATGTAAATATCAGAGATTTAAATGATTTATATGAGATACAATGAAAATAGTGTAAACTATGTCTAAATGTAAGCCTAGGATGCTTGATTTTGTCAATTTTTAAATTTTTTTTTTAAGATTTTCAAATGTAAGATGATGAGAATCAAATGTATGAATGTAAATCTCATGTATAACACTTAGCAAGGTGCAAATTCAATAGAAACATGGGTTCACCAAAATGTAATGTATGAAAAGAGGGAAGATGGGATTGATTGATAGCTTAGTTAGGTCCTCCTTTCACTCAATACATTCAAGGACATTTAACCAAGTTGAATCACAACTTTTGCAAGAGGACTCAACTATCAGGTTGGTTGTCACTTGGAATGATAAGGAAATTTGGATATGGTTGATTAATGTGTTGATTTTATTTTGATTAAGCTTAAAACCCTAATTATGCAAAATCGTAAACAATCAGACGAAACTTGATAAATCCTTTTACAAAAATATACTAAATACAGATTAGATACATACTAGATTTCAAGTTTCAAAAAATGGAAAAGTCGGGGGTGAAAGAGCAGGCGCCTAATCCCAAGGTGGCACTTTTTCTAAGGGCTTTGGGATCTTTTCCGCTACTAACTGGAACCACCTCAGAGATTTCTGGCACTGCAAAACTGAGGGTCAAAATGTTGGTAGGTGGCCACTGATCAGGAAAGTACTGTACACTAGCCATGTATCCTCGCTAGGGTTCGGGGCCGGGCCGGGCCTCGAGCGGGGGTTTGGCGGCGGGAGCCCCCGAGAAATTTTTTTTAGGGCCGACTTAAAAAATCCTAGGGCCGACTTAAAAAATCCTATTTTTTATGACCGACATAAGAAAACCCTAATTTTTTATAACCGACAAAAAGGTTTGATAAAAAGTAGCCAAGGGTTAGGGTTAGGGTATTGTATTGTAGCATTTGCAGCGGTATTGAGTTGCAGGGATTGCTGATTGTAATCGGTTTGATTTACTGGATAATAATATTGGACTCTCTGTTTGGTGGATGTAGCCCAAGTTTGGGTGAACCACGTTAAATCTTGTCTCTCACTGTTATTAATTCTGTGTATTTCCATTTCTCTGTTTAATCTTTATTTGCATTTAATTGATATCTTCTGCCGGCTAACCCTAACAAGTGGTATCAGAGCGGGTTGTGTTTGATTATTGTCTACAAGAAGGTCTCATGATTGAGTGGGAGCAATGGCGGACGAGGGAAGATTGAAGGTCGATAAATTCAATGGGCAGAACTATCAGTTATGGAAGATGCAGATGGAGGATTACCTCTATCAAAAGGATTTATGGATGCCGTTGGAAGGAGTAGCCAAGAAACTGGCAACAATGTCTGATGAGGATTGGAATCTTCTTGACAGAAAGGCACTGGGAACCATTCGGTTGTGCCTGGCACCATCGGTGGCATTCAATATAACGAAAGCGAAGACAACAGATGGTCTGATGAAAGCTTTGGCTAAATTGTATGAAAAACCCTCAGCCTCAAATAAGGTATTTCTTATGAAGCGTTTGTTTAATCTGAAAATGGTTGAAGGTGGATCTGTGTCAGATCATTTAAATGAATTTAATACGATTGTCAGTCAATTGACTTCTGTAAATGTAAAATTTGATGAAGAAGTTAGAGCTCTCTTGATATTATGTTCATTGCCTGAAAGTTGGGATAGTTTGGTAATGGTGGTTAGTAACTCTGTTTTTGGTTCAAATACCCTGAAATTTGATGATGTTGTTGGTGTTATTCTGAGTGAGGAAATTCGTAAGAAAAGCTCAGGTGGATCCAATCAGGCAGTGTTTTGAATGTAGAAAGTAGGGGCAGATCAAAGGAGAGAGGAAAAGGTTCTGGAGGTCATGGGAAGTCACGAGGAAAATCAAAGGACAAAAGATCCCAAACCAGAGGACAGAAGGATTGTTGGTATTGTGGAAAACCAGGTCATCTGAAGAAAGATTGCTGGTCTCGAAAAAATAAAGAAGGAGACAAACAAGAAGGCAATAAGGAAGCAAATGTGGTAAGTAATAAATTTGAAGATGATGCTTTGATTCTTTCCCTAGATAATGCTGATGATTCATGGGTTTTAGATTCAGGGGCCTCATTTCATGCTACACCCCATAGAAGTTATTTTCTTGATTATGTCCAAGGGGATTTTGGGCTGGTTTATTTGGGAGATAACGAACCCTGTCAGATTGTTGGAAAGGGAAGAATCAAGATTGAGTTGCAGAATGGGAATCATTGGCTACTGCAAGAGGTGAGGCATGTTCCAAGGCTCAGTAGGAATTTAATTTCAGCAGGGCAGCTAACTGAACAAGGTTGCACTGTTACATTTACTGATAAAAATTGGAAGGTTTCAAAAGGTGCCTTAGTAGTAGCAAAAGGTGTGAAAGTAGGCACCTTATATCTTTGTATAGGTCATAATGTTCCTTCTACTTTAGATGTTATAGAGGAAAAACAAACAGGTTTAGGAACAGTTGCTGCCAGTTTGCAGGAAGAGACTGGAAAAGTTGTTGCAGGTTCTAAAACAACACTGTGGCATAACAGACTTGGGCATATGAGTGAAAAAGGTATGAAGGTACTTCATTCTAAGAAAGTTTTACCAGGTCTGAAATGTATTAATATGGATTTCTGTGAAAGTTGTGTGTATGGAAAACAAAAGAGAGTCAGTTTTCTCAGAGATGGGAAGCAAAAGAAAAATGAAAAGTTGGAGCTTATGCATACAGATGTATGGGGGCCAGCTCAGGTATCTTCTTTCGGTGGCTCTTGGTATTATGTTACATTCATAGGTGATGCAACTAGGAAGGTCTGGATTTATTTCTTTAGACAAAAATCTGATGTATTTGAAACATTTAAGAAATGGAGAAGCTTGGTTGAAAATGAGACATGTAAAAGATTAAAATGTCTCAGATCTGATAATGGCGGTGAGTATTGCAGCAAAGAATTTGAAGATTATTGTTCTTTTAGTGGAATTCGTAGGCAAAAAATGGTTCCAGGGACTCCACAGAAAAATGGAGTGGCTAAACGCATGAATAGGACAATAATGGAGCATGCAAGGACCATGAGATTGCATGCTGGACTGCCTTTAAACATGTGGGCAGAGGCTATCAACACTGCTGTATATTTAATTAACAGAGGTCCTTCAGTTCCTTTGGGCTGTGGTATTCCAAAGGAAGCATGGACTGGCAAGAAGGTGAGTTATTCTTTTCTGAAAACCTTCGGCTGTGAAGCATTTGCACATATAGATTCTAAAAATAGAACCAAGCTGGATGCGAAATCAAAAAAATGTACCTTCGTTGGATATGGCATTGATGAATTTGGTTATAGGCTTTGGGATTTTGAAAATCAGAAAATTGTGAGAAGCAGGGATGTTATATTCAATGAGAAGGTGTTGTACAAAGATCAGTTGCAGCAGCATGAGAAGAAAGAAAAGGATTATGTGGTGCTGGATGATACTCCAAATAGTGATGTTCCAGTGGCTCCTCATGCTCCGCAACCACAACCAGAAATACCACAAACTCCAGTGAATGTTAGACGATCAACAAGGATAAGTAGACCTCTTGAAAGGTTTTCTCCCTCTTTGTATTCTATTTTGTTAACAAATGCTGGTGAACCAGAAGGGTATGATGAAGCTATGCAGGTGAATACACAATTTCAATGGGAGCTTGCCATGAAAGAAGAAATGGACTCCTTGCTGAAAAATCAGACTTGGGAATTATGTAAGTTACCCACAGGAAAAAAGGCTTTACCAAACAAATGGGTTTACAGGTTGAAAGAGGAAGATGGAGGTAAGAAAAGATTTAAGGCCAGGTTAGTTGTAAAAGGATTTGAACAGAAATAGGGCATTGATTTTGATGAGATATTTTCTCCGGTTGTCAAGATGACTTCTATTCGTACTGTTTTAAGTATTGTGGCTGCTGAAGATTTGCATTTGGGGACAGCTAGATGTGAAAACTGCCTTTCTCCATGGTGATTTGGAGGAGGAGATATACATGGCACAACCACAAGGATTTAAGGTCAAAGGTAAGGAGAAACAAGTGTGCAGATTGAAGAAGAGTTTGTATGGCCTGAAACAAGCACCTCGGCAATGGTATTTGAAATTGATAGTTTTATGGCTGAGCAAGGCTACAATAGGTGTAATTCTGACCATTGTGTTTTATTTTAAGAGGTTGGATAATGACAGCTACATTATTTTATGTTTATATGTTGATGACATGCTTGTAGCTGGGTCTAACATGGATCACATCAGAGAGTTAAAACATTAGTTAGCACAATCATTTGATATGAAGGATTTGGGGGCAGCAAAACAAATCCTTGGTATGAAAATTTGCAGAGATAGGAAGAACAAAAAATTGACTCTATCTCGGGCTGCTTATGTTGAAAAGGTGTTGTAGAGATTCCATATGGAGAATGCAAAAGCTATCAGCACACCTTTGCCTAGTCATTTGAAATTGACTAAGGAGATGTGTCTAAAGACACAAGAGGAGGAAGAAAAAATGTCCAAGGTACCATATGCTTCAGCTGTAGGAAGTTTAATGTATGCCATGGTATGCACGAAACTAGATATTGCACATGCTGTCAGAGTCGTTAGCAAGTATATGAGTCATCTTGGATTTGAGCATTGGAATGCGGTAAAATAGATTCTCAGATATTTGAGAGGTACATCTAATAAACACTTATGTTTTGGGGACTCTAACACTGATTTAGCAGGTTATGTAGACTCAATTTGGCAGGGGATATTGATACCAGGCGGAGTACTAGAGGTTATGTCTTTACTGTAGGTGGAACATCAATGAGTTGAATTTCCAAGTTGCAAAAGGTGGTTGCTTTATCCACCACAGAGGCAGAATATGTAGCTGCCAACAGAGGCAAGCAAGGAGATGATATGGCTACATTCTTTCATGGAAGAATTGGGTAAACAATAGGCTAACAGTTCTTTGTATACAGATAGTCAGAGTGCCATACATCTTGCAAATAATTTTGCTTTGCATTCAAAGACCAAACACATACAGTTGAGGTATCACTTCATTCGGTCGGTGTTGGATAATGGACAGTTAAGGCTAGAAAAGATACATACAGATGAAAATCCAGCGGATATGTTTACAAAGGCAGTGACAAGGGAGAAGTTGAGCTCCTCTTCAGTTTCGGTTGGTCTTCTAGACTGACAACAACCAAAATAGAATAGTAGAGTCTAGGGTGCTTATTTCCAGTGGGAGCTACATGCGCAGCGGTGTCGTCTAGGCTCAGTCTCCAAGTGGGAGATTGTTTGGTGTGGAGCCTGATCAGTCTCCAAGTGGGAGATTGTTGGTAGGTGGCGACTGATCAGGAAAGTATTGTACACTAGCTATGTATCCTCGCTAGGGTTCGGGGTTGGGCTGGGCCCCGAGCGGGGGTTTGGGGGCGGCAGCCCCCGAGAAATTTTTTTTAGGGCCGACTTAAAAAATCCTAATTTTTATGACCGACATAAGAAAACCCTAATTTTTTGTAACCGACAAAAAGGCTTGATAAAAAGCAGCCAAGGGTTAGGGTTTGGGTATTGTATTGTAGCATTTGCAGCGGTATTGAGTTGCAGGGATTGTTGATTGTAATCGGTTTGATTTACTGGATAATAATATTGCACTCTCTGTTTGGTGGATGTAGCCCGAGTTTGGGTGAACCACGTTAAATCTTGTCTCTCGCTGTTATTAATTATGTGTATTTCCATTTCTCTGTTTAATCTTTATTTGCATTTAATTGATATCTTCTGCCGGCTAACCCTACACAAAAGAGTGGGCACCCTTGACCTTTTTGATCTATTTCCTACCTTTTTCTTTAGATCCTAATTCCTTATGCTCTATAACAATCCTCTGCAACTCCACTCTGTAAGATCCAACACCTGGACACAACTACAATCACAAGAGAGGGGTTGGGGGTTGTGGTGTTTAGGAGCTTACCTCGGTCAAGCCCCGGAATGACATTCAAGCCTTCCAACACCGTTGTTAGATAGAGAGTGCGTGTTCTTGTAGGACAAAGGCAAAAACAATGATAAAAATGATATATTAAATCACAAATGGATATCACCTTGGAGGTGTAGCTCTCAAGGAGATGAAGATCTTTCACACCATGAGAAGATGAAGCCAAATCTGCAACAACAAACACAATAACAACACAATTCTACTCTACAACACAATGAATTCCTTGAATGCTCTAAAATCATAAGTTTGCCAAAATCTCAAAATCATCTTCTAGTTAGCAAATGAAGTCCTAAACATGATTATATATGCATTCCCACTACAATTTCATAATTCAAACTTAAGATGCCAACAAGGAACACCTTTAATGGCAACTTTGCCGACATTCAAATTTGGGACCTCGACAAAATAGGGCATGAAAAGGGCGTGGGCGCCCTTGTCTAGAGTCCTATTTTGGGTTAGGGTTAAGCTCATAGATGTCCCCTAAGTCCCATTTGTCATGGGTTTTAGGGCATTTTATTTTGGGATTCATTTCTAAGATGCATGATCAAAATTAAGGCACCCGAGAGCTAAACTTAGGAGGTAAAAGTCCAAGGGGGACATTTTATGACATAACACATCCATTATGACTTATCCTTTTATCCATTCATCTATCATGAGTCTTCCATATTATTTATTATCCTCCACCCTTTTATCTATTGGCAACATCATTGATGAAGAGATTGCTAGCATGTAGAAGATAACGCAGAGCATGATGTTATGAAATGTTGTCATTGATGGCAACAACAGTTGTAACATTGTGTAGAGTAGTTTGGATAGGAATTTTGCAAGATGGTTTGATCCTCTTCCATTTAGGTTCATCTATCTCTACCTAGAAGACAACTGTGCAAAGAGATTTGATCCGATAAGGAACATGTTGAGAAATTTGACTAAGTGTCAGTGTATTACATTCAGAGTACAGAGTTCTAGTTTTTTGATCCGCATTGATCCACCATTGAAAATCTTGTCTTGTAGTTCTGGCATATTGATATTGATCATCAAATACATCTAATTCTAGAATTTTGTCCACTGATGACCTCCGGTGTGAAAGATGTGATTAGCAAAAATTCACATGATAGAGTATAGTTATGTCTGGTATATAGAAAATGAATGGTCCACATTCCTCCAGTATAAAGCATTTTTCTTTGTAGTTATAAGATGTTGTTAGGACATGTTCAGAGAGTCCAAATCCAAGACTTTAGCTTCTGAAGTCCTCCGGAATGTAAGTTGGAGTTAACAGAGTATCACACTTTGTATTGGCAGTGTTTTGACAGTACCAATCACAATTTGAGGTACTCTGCATTTCACTGCAAGTGAACAATTTGCTGTACAGATTTAAGGATAAGATTATGGATGTTTGTAGTTGTATATTCCATGTTTGAGGAGATTTAGAGGTCCGCATACCATTTTGTGAACTGACAACTATTGTATTGCCAGTTGAGCTGACTTGAAGGAGTTGATGTTGTGCGGAGCTATAAAATGAATGAAGTGCTACCATGAGGGTCTCTATAGGTCGTGCCAACCTATATGAGTCAGCTACATGTTTTGATTCTTTCTACGAGATATTTTTGATTGAGATTTTGGCTGACATA
Organism: Cunninghamia lanceolata; assembly: GCA_027924645.1. Taxonomy (NCBI): domain Eukaryota; kingdom Viridiplantae; phylum Streptophyta; class Pinopsida; order Cupressales; family Cupressaceae; genus Cunninghamia; species Cunninghamia lanceolata. The sequence goes on along the minus strand of BSBN01000143.1, from coordinate 786,673 downwards.
ACAAGAAGTTACATAATACTTGTATTAGGCTGACCTAATAGGTAATGTGTGTGAAGCGGATATATAAAGAGTTTTATTTTTGATACTTTGAAGATATAGCAACAAGTGTGTGTTCTGAGTGATGCGACAAGTGCCTATAGATGTGAATTAAGGAAATACAGAGTAGGACAGTGTGATATTTCAGATCAGTAAGATAAGTTTTGTTTCTATAACTTGAGCTTGATTGGAACTGTATTCCATGCATGGGTAGACGCAATTGTAACAGTTCAAATTCTGGCAATGAGCCACTCTACTTTTTTATCTATCTTCTCTTAGTGGGTAGTGAGTCCACTTGCAGTGAGCACTTCTATAATATCTTATAACTGGTTATAATATATTGTGAGTTAATCCTCTCTGTGGTTTTTCCCTTTTTGGGTTTTCCACATAAAAACCCTGGTGTTCATGTGTTGTGGATTTTGGTTTGTTATCCTTGAATTCAACTTGTTCAATTCATGATATAAGCCCTACGAAACTTGTCAGTTTCGTAGCCCATGTCCTCTAAGCACGTGAAATGAGACATTTTTAGGTCGTCTCTAGTGTGACTTGGTCACTCAAAGAATCCCTTTGATTTTTGATCCAGGTTTGTTTTATTTATTTTGTCATTTTCAATTTTTCCCAGTGTTAGTCATTTTTTCTCTCTATGTTGTCAAAGTCAAAATAAAATTTACATTTACACATGAAGTGTAATTGCGGAAAAAATTTCTGCAACTACACTCCTATGTTTGCACATTTAAGCATTAATGGCACTGTTGGGACCTAAAATTTCCCCTCACTTTTTTGCAAAATTTTAGGATCCCATGATGAGAAATTTGATCACAACAGTCAGAAATACACCTATACAATCTACCCAAGAAGCCTACTTTGAAGGGTCATAATTTGAAGCCTACTTAGTTTCATGCCAAATCACTTGGCAACCATGTTTATCTACCATATGTGAGTGAGCACACTTGATATCATCCTCCCATGATTAGATTTGACTGGGTTTTGAAGTGCCAAGTTGAAGGGTTTTGAGAAGGTTTGTTGTTTGCACAATGTCAAATATACCCGGGAGGTCAACTTTAGAGGCCAATATCTAACAACTGGATGATGTTCATGATGAATTGATTGGTGTTCCTAACTCACCCTATGAAATTCTACTTCTATGTCCAGTTTCAAGGCTCCAACATCTCGTTTGCTATCTTTTCAAAATCAAAAGCAAATGCAGTTTATCCTAATTACACAGTTGCATTTCCAGAGATGTCGACTTTGACCATAAATATTTGGTGAAGAAAGATGACTGGTGAAAAATCCTCTTGCACATATTCTCATGGAGCTTAAATGAACTCATTCCCCCAATTGCCGCTTCCCAGGAAGAAATCTAATGATTTTTCAAAATAGCAAGTTCGTGAGCCCTAATTAGTTTTGACAAGATGCAATTTCAAAAAGGGTTGAATGGGCTACTTGGGATGTGAATATCTTGCATCTCAAGATACATTTTGGTGAACTAACTATTGCAATGAATTCTTGGTTCAAAAATATATGTGCCTATGCATTTTCATGACCCTGGGAGATCATTTGACTAGTTTTCTGGACTGATTCTGAAGGCTACTAGGCATGTTTTGCTCACACTACAAAATGCCTGAAAGAGGATTTTTTATGACAACCCATTTCAACTTTTCACTCCAGAAACATATTGATTTGATGTCGGGTCATTCAAGGCAAGAACTTGTTTAAAAATGAAATTTTTTTTAGTCGGGCCCACAATGGGACCCGACATGTCTCGCCCACTGATCAGATGTTTGCCACAAAATTTATCAAGAATTAAGTGCCTTTTGCTATCTCCCAAAATTGTCAGGTTAACTATAAAAAAGAGGGTTTTGTTACAAGGAAAATGTGACAATTGCACGAGTCAGGTAATGTTGTGAGATGGAAAGCCATGAAGAAGGACTTTACAAGCACATCTTCTCTAAAATGAATAAAATCATAACTCCTGAATCAGATGTTGTAAATATTTTGGTTAGCCTTGCTACAATGAAACTATTGAAACTTATGCCAAAAGGTATAATTGAATCAGAGCTCCCTCGTATTACACAACAAATTGCTAATTTGCTGAAGAATTGGGCTAATTCCGTGAGAGATGAAGCAAGAACTGACCTAGCTGCATGTGTCAAGCAATTAGGGCCACAATTTTTACAATTCATTATTAAAGCACTACGAACAACATTGAAAAAGGGATATGAATTGCATATGATAGACAATGAATTTTATACTGTCAAAATTGTTATCTTCCTTGGAGATTGGGGACATTGGTTATTGTTTGCAAGGTCTTTTAGAAATTACAGAAAATGATATTATGGGTGAAGTTGTTGAAGAAAAGGAAATTTGAGAAAATGCTTCCAAAATGAAAGAGACAAAGAATGGAAAGTCTTATGAGAGTTTGCAACTGATCTCTCGAAATATTACATTCCATAGACATGATAGTGCATTGCTTAAACCTGTTGAGCACAATCTTCACAAAAATACTCACACCCAAAGAAAAAGTCAAAGTTGAGTCTATGCTATGGTATTTAGCTGCTGGCATTCAGTCTAATAGACCTTTAGGACCACAAGTTTTGATTGTTTTTGTATATGGTTTGGGTTGAGGATGGTTTGCAGGATGAAAAGATTGGTAGGAGGATTGATTTTATTAGCAAAGCTAGAGGTAGAATCTTCAAGATCAACCAACTCATCTAAAAATCTAATGATGGGCATCCATCAAATGTGAAGGATAGAAAGTTTACATCAGATATTGTGAATACAAGCGCTTAGGCAGCCATATATGCCAGATGTAGAAGCATAAACACAACACATGAACTATCTGATAGAATGAAACGTGGTGTTATGGACTGTAAAAACTACAGAACATGCGCATAATAGTTTTGTTGACAAGGCTACAGAAACATTTTAACAAATGCCTCTCATAGATATAAAGCGAGATTCCATGACCTTTGCCACCATCCTCCGCACATAAATGGGAGCTTTCGAGCAGGATATGGATGTCCATCAAAGCATGATGGAAAGAGCATTTTTGTTAGATATTACAGTCCAAAATGCCTTGGCAGACATGAATGCAAAATATAGAATCATATAAAGGCACATGAGCTTATTGAAAAGAGACCACATACAAATTTGGTCTCATGACATGTAAAGGTTATGGGAGCATCCATCAAATACAAAAAGGACCAAGATTTATGCCATATATTAAGTTGCAAAATACTCTTCTAGACATATATGTGAAAATATGAAACATGGACAATGCGTATGAACCGATTGCCAAATTGCCTCAGAGAAATATGGTCTCATGGAATGTAACAAGGACAAAAGGATTTAAATTGCAGATATAAAACCATTTACAAAATTTGCCGAAATCCTTGCAGCCTGTGCCGAAGCACTAGCTTTGGAATAGTTAGGGCAAAGATGACACATATGAAACCCTAAAATTGGCAAGACGTTACTGTATCGGAATGACTAAAATTTAGTCTCTCTGATTTGCCAATTAACGTGGCCCTAGGCTATAAACAACAAACAGTGCTGAGATAAAAGGATAAAATGAATATTACATTTATCGGGATATCAGAATGACCATGATTTGGTCCCCTCGAAACTCTGAAAGGCACAAGAATATTGCAAAGTAAAAATCTCTGGGAAGGAAGAATAAAATATCGATGGGAGGTTTGAAATAAGTCCTCAATGTAAAGTTATAACCTTGGAATTATATAAATAAAGTAGTGGGAATAAAACAATAAATAAGACAGTTCAATAAGGGAATAAAATCATAAAATGCATTATGAATGATAATTTACACATATTCACGGGAGAACATATCAAAATTTTTAGGGTAAACATTTATTTCATTTTCACTAAAATACGTTATGCCAAAAGGGTTATAAGGAGGAGATAATAAAACATGCCAAGTAAAGTTTTTGAGAATATTTTTACTCGGAAGTAAAACACCTCTCAGGAAGAATTAACCAAGTAATTGGTTTTACTTAAAGAATACTATTAAGGGTGAAACATTTCATCAAGGAGTAAATATGAACTTGAAGAACTCCGGCAAAAGATGGTTAGTAGCCATTATTAAATTAATTTGCATAGAATGCAAGGCTCAGAGAGGTTAAAATTAATATATTTTAATCAAATTGAAGATAATTGATTAAATAAAGAGATGCACCAGATGAAAGTTGAAGGGTTGTAACCCTAAAATACAAAAGTATATATGAGAAATTGAATCAATAATAAAAGGGTATCAGGCAACAATAATCAAAGCCAGAACCATTCAGTAGGATTAATACTTTAGTTAATGAAGACTTCAATACACAAAATGTAAAATCTTTTCAAGTAATTCAATGGAAAAAGGAATGTTACAATCAGGTGTTTCAACCTCTGTGTTCAATTATTTGTTAATATTCATTCATATGTGTTACCTGTGTCATCTCCAGAATAATTTTTCCATGTTAATTAAATTAATATATCAAAGATATACTTAGTTTATCTGATCACATTTGCTAATTCTATGTGTTCTACTTGATTGGTTTCTGCAAGAAGTTGATTTAAGTCCTTCCAAGTGGTTCATGTTCATTGGTCTCTGCCAGGAGTTAAAACCCTTTAAACAAACAATCTTGGTTAGGTTTCCTTCTCACCAAAATTAAAATTCCTTTCAATTGATCACAATAACCTGGGAAAATATCATTGGGATCAACAAGAAGAGCACAAGTAACCGACAACCTTGCACGTTTATACAAGGTATAAACATCTGAAAAGTGCCAAATAATTTGAGTTAAGCCAAGAGGGAGGACACATTTATCATACAAATCCTGACTCCATTGTACATCATAGATAAAGCACCGGTCATTAAAAAATACATTTTAAAACCTTATTCACATTTTCAAACTTCAAACATTAGCATTAGCAATAACTTTCACCCTTACATCTACTTCACACCTATTTTCCATTGTGAAGGTCATATAAGTCTGCACCAATAGTCAAGGTATACCCACCTAGTTTTGTCAGAGCCTGAAGCGAAGGGGGTTTTAACCACATCAACCTTGTTCTAGTTAGCCAAAAATGTTAAGAGAGCTTGGCAACCTCTTAGGGTTTAGGACTTGCATTTTTGTGATCTAACATGCACCCTGACTTCAAAGATTTGCAAAATCTTTTTGAGGTTTATATGTTTTTTCTTCTTCCTTTTTCTTACTTCTTATTTGTAAACATCTTTTACTACCTCCCTCTTCGAACCCTAGCTCTCGGAATTGTGTTGAGTGTTGGATCTCGTATTTGGTGCAGACTGCTATTTCAGGTATTGTTGTGATGTTCACAACATGCCCCATTATGCTCCTTAGCAAAATGGGGACCCCTGCTGTTGCTTTGTTTTTTTTGCTTCTGCTTTGTGTTGTTTTGCTTGGTGGTAAAGGGAAAAGAGAGTCAAATTTGCAAACTTTGTTAAAAATATGGAAAAATGCATTTTCAGTACCATTGCATGATATGGTTGGATTCCTTGTGGAAAATGAGCCAGGGTTGCTTTTTGAACCATCTTAAAATTCACCATATTTTGCAAGTTATGATCATTTCGGTAAAATGTATATTCAGGTTTGTCTATCGCTTGGCATATACAAAGTCCTTTGTATGTGCAAAGTCATATTTTTTATGCTTGGTCACTTTTGTACATTCGGGCTTGTATATTCTAACATACAAGCAAAATATACATTGCAGAATATACATAGCGGACCCGAAATTATTATCAAAAACTCAAAGGTCGTTGTATATTCGGGCTTGTATATTTTCATATACAAGCAGAATATACAAGTGGACATACATAGCACTATTCGACATACAATGCACTATTCACATGCAAGTGCGAAAGATGCAAGCGCCATATGCAAGCGTCGGACCCGAAGTAGTTATTCAACAAGGTTAAATCCTTGTATATGTGGGCTTGTATATTGGTGATATACAATCAAAATATACAAACACCGGAAGCGAAGGGATTATCAAATGGAATTAATGGCTTGTATATCACGATATACATAGGTTTTGAAAGGAGAAAGACTTGGTCGAATGCATTACAAAATAGATATCGGCGAAACGCTCGCCGATAAAGGAACATCAGCCAAGGTATGGCCATCGGCAGAGGAAGTTTGTGAGTCGCCGATGGGCGATCTCACGCCGATAGAGAATAACGAGGGGGTCGTCGGTAAGAGTCTCACCGACGAAGGGGCATCGGTAAGAAGAGAATGGTCGGCGGAAAGAATATAGAGTTCACCGATGGCGAATCTCTCGCTGATGATGGGAAATACAAGCCGATAGAGGATGAACGAAGCAAAAAGGCCATCAGCCAAACCAGTGTGATCGGCGGAGAGGTTTTTTGTCATGCCGATAATATAAGACATGCCGATGGAAGGAAACAAAGGGTAAACAGAAGAGAAAGGCCATCGGCCAAATAGCGATGATCGGCCTGGGTATTTTTTTTGACTCGCCAATAGTATTTGTCACGCCGATGGGCGGGAAGGAACAAGGTGGTGGAATTTTAAACATATTTTTTGGCGCCCGTGGCATTTTTCGGTCAGCGATAGTTGACCCGATAATTTTGAGCAGTCTGTATGCGTTTTTGAGTGCATTTTGAGAGTTTTTTGGACCCGATTTCCACATTTTTTGTAGTGTCACCCGGATTAAAACAGATATTTTAATTTCTTGCTGTTTATTTGATAAATTGGTACTTATTGCTAGTCTTGTCTTGCAGGCTTGCAGTTGAGGAAGCAGCTGGAAATTCTACACAGTGACATCATGGAGGAAGAAAATCTGATCTCAGGAGCCAGAAGTAAAGATGAAGTGCGAGGAAGTCAAGGCCATTCAAGTGAAGGACAAGGTTACAGCTGAGAACATTATTGCAGCAGATAAACATAAGTTATTGCTGAGCTGCCAGAGCTTCTCAGAAGGGGCAATATTTCACCCTGATTTGACACTGCTCAGAGATATTTTGGAGGATTGGTTCATCTATATTTATTGCTATAACAGGGGTTTGAACCAGGGGTTTAGTTAGGGTTTTTGCTGTAGTGAGGACAATCAGAAAGTTTATATATTGTGCCTCTCTACATTGTAATACTTTACACAGGGATTTTTAGGAACATACAGCAAGTTAGCTTAGTTTAGATTAGAAGTAGAAGAAGGAGGTCACCTGTTGTCTGCAGTAAGGTGTGCGTGGAATGTCTAGCTTCCTTACTGTATCTGTAAAGCTTGTAAGTTCTCTGTAGTTTGATCAATGAAACTAAGAGTCATTCCTACATTGTAAATCATGTATGACTATTTGTTTCTAATACAATAGAATCTGGAGTTCTGCATCTATCTTCTGAGTGTTCTCCTGCTCTTCTTTGTGTTTTGAAATATTTTCTTTGAGAGCTTGCAATTTTAAATGTATGTTTGTGAAAATGCTCAGAACTTGCATTTAAGGTTTTTTTACTGTGGATTTGATCAAATTACTGTAGTATTTACATAGTGCATAACAGAACAATTAGATCCTTCGGTAGAGTAAATGAGGTGTAGATTAAATCTTTCTAACTTTTCCCAACCCATCTGAAATATTTAGCTGAAAACGTAGAAATCTAAAGGAAATTGTCTCAAATTTGAAGAAGCATGCATAACAGAGTTAAAAGTAGACAGTTTTCATAAATGTATAAAGGAGAAAGCTACAATAATTCGAGAAAACCATTTAGAATTTGTAGCACAGTAACACTTGTATGCAAATGAACAAAATACTTGTTGAAATCTATGATCTTTTTGCATAATCTTAGTCCAGTAAACCACCAAACAACCCTAAACTACGTAAGGCCCCTTGAACATTACAGCTTCACATTGACCAACTGAACTTGACCAATCGAACCATTGTAGACTTGGGATTAGTTGAATCTCAAATGATTCCTTCTTATCTTTCAAGTATAGTTTCAGTTCATTATATGTGAATTTTAACTTATTGTTATGATTGCATCAAAACAATCATCAACAGTTTTTTGGCGCTAGAAGGAGGGCATTCCTGAGTTAGGGTTCATTTCAAACTGGCTAATAATAGTAATAGAGTGACTAGGTCTAGATCCAGTTCAGGAGATATATTTGTGCAACTACCTGATACAAGGCGAAGTAAAAACCCTTTAATTTGGAATCTAAAAATATCACAAGCAGGAAGTTCATCTGGAACACCTCCTGGGTCACCTTTTAACATCTGTAGTATTGTGAGTCCTGACAGATCACTATTCAGATCTTTAAATCTTGGTTCAGGCACTCCTGGAGGTCTCAATCCTCCTGAAAATCCTAATCCACCCATCAATCCAAGTATTCCTACAAGTTCAAGTCGAGCTCAAACACCTGCAATGGCTTATTTCGATGTCAATTCTCCCATACTCTTCAATGATTATCATGAGATGCCCAAAAATCCAGAAAAGATATGTCCCAAATACCAGTTGCATCAGGACCCAGAAGATCATATTAGAATATTTAAGGAGGCATGTTTTAGAGCTAGGTTAGAGCACGAGGATGTGGTGTGTAGATTGTTTCCCTACACCTTTAATGAACAAGCCTCTAGCTGGTATGTAAACTTACCCAACGGTTACATTTCTTCCTGGCCACTTATGGAAGAAGCATTTCTGTCAAGGTTTAGGGGACCCATTGACCCTTGCGCATTGTATCATAAATTGGCTGCTATAAAACAAGGTGAGGGAGAGCTAATTGATAATTTCAACGACAGGTTTCAAAAGGCCCATTCTAGGCTGATAGCCCCTTATACTGTAGATGATGATCCCTTGTTGGCTATGTACTACGCTGCCTTGGATCCTTTAACTGCCATGTTTGTCAAAAGAAAACCTGACATAGATTCAATATCCAAAGCCTATAAAGAGGTAGCCTCAGTGAACCAAGAGATGAGGCATACAACTTATGGTCCATTTGTCAATGGAGGAAATTTTGGGGTGCAGAATCAGGCACAACCATGGAATGGAGTCCCTGCGCAGCACGCTCCACTATTAAATCCGGTTCCTTCTTACACACCTGTGTATAATCCTACCCCGATCCAAGCTATAACTCCTTACATAGCTAGTACTTCCAATAACAGTCAAAATAATGGTCAGCCTTTCTTCCAACTTCCTAGGGATATAACTGTGGCAAAAGCACAAGAGGATAGGGAAGAAATCAAAGAGATTACTGCACATTTGAAAAGGTTAACAACCGAAGTGACACAACTAAGAAATGAGAACCTCTATGGAAGAGGCAACCAAAACTATAACCAGCATCAAGGCCCCAGTCAGGGGCAACCAATGCAAAATAGAGGGCCAGTGATAGATAATAGGACCTGGGGCAATAATAACAGAAATCAGAATCAACCTAGGCCACCCAAGACATGGAACACTAGGCCCAACAATGGTACTCTGGCTTCTCCTTTTGAGAATATAGATAATCATGATGCAAAACAAACGACTAGCATACAAATGGCCAGTACGGCACCCAAAAATTGGTGCAGGTTTCACAATACCAATACCTATGCTGAGCACGACTGTCCACAGTTCCACTTGGCAGCTAGCATTTTCAACATAGATGTACAGCCTCCTACCTCTGAATTTCTCATTCCTAAAGGTAATGAGGTAGTACCCTCAGGATATGACACAGCATTAGTCTTAGAAACATTTACCTTTGCAACCGCAGAAGAGAAAGAGGATGAATTGCTAGAGAATGAACCATACTGTTGTGAAAGTCTTTATCCTGAATCGGCCTTGGTGTTAAATGCTTTTTAGTTTCCCTTCGAATCTAAAAATGAGATATTAAATGAAACAGAAGAGGTGCAGGCCTTTCAACAGACAAATAAAAGCCACACCTACAATTTGAGGAACAACCCTAGGCCAGGAGGACCTTTTACCACTTCCACTCCTCCGAATAACATCAATACACCCCCAGATCAGAATGCTAGCAACAATCCTGCCATACTTAAAGCTAGTTAGCACACAAATAATGGAATAGCAGTACAAAAGGATCAAACAAGTAAAACCAAAGCAATAGAGACAACAAGATTAATGAGTTACTTGTCAGAGGAAATAAAGAAAATTAAGGTCAGTATACCTCTAAATGAATTATTGAAGACCCCAGGGATCAGAAATGCTTTTATAAAATCCCTGGATACATCCATAACAAACGAGGTGTCTGTTGATATAACTGTTCCTAATAGTGATTCATCACCTAAAGAGAAAGGTAAGAAAGTCGAGCAGCCTTCCAATGCAAATGTAGTAATACATGCGGATAAGAGGGATACTCCCCCTTTCTTGTTAACCATTAGGTTGTGTGGGAAGAATATACACAATTGCATGGTAGATTCTGGTGCTTCAGCCAACATAATGCCCTTAGGAATATGTAAAAATCTCGGGCTGACTCCCACCAAATCTGCCAAGGTTGTCACACAATTAGATAAGACTGAGGTTAGCGTGATAGGAGAACTCATGAACATTCAAATGCAATTAGCTTTAGACCCTAGGGTAAGCCAAATCATTGACATTCAAATAGTGGATATACCCGTAAATTATGGAATGTTGCTGAGTAAGGATTGGTCCAAAACATTAAACGGATATATGGCTACTGACTTTTCACACATGTGGTTACCTTGGAGAGGCATCCCAAACCAGATTAGAATAGAGGCAGAGCCCAGAATGAAACATATGATAACAGAGTATAATCGAACTAATGAAATATTATATGCTGCTGTTGAACCGGGTGTCTATAGAATTACCAACAATGGGGTGCAGATTGAAGAGATTATGATGTTAAACATTAGAAAAAAGTGTGTCAGCAGTAGAACAGTACTATTCGTTCAGTCTGATGGAAATTCTTTAGATGAAGAAAATAATGCAGTAGACAAATTTGGTCATGCCATTAGACAAGAGGTGGAAGAGTGCGTTAAACACAATCTCCCGGTCCAATGTAAGTTATATAAAAACAGGTGTAGAGTCCATGATAGGCGACATTCTGAGGAGAGTTGTGAAATATGCAAAGACATCATTGAATATGAATACAAAAAATGCATAGGGAGGGTAGAGTTACAAGAGGAAAATGAGAATCCTGATCCAACATAGAAATATGTTCAGGATAGTATAGATGCCTTGATTTCAGATTTAGGAAAAGAAATAGAGGACAAGGGTAGTTATCTTTCTGAGTTACAAACTAAAAACACACATATGCAAGTTAACCAAATGAAAAAACCCATGAATAAACAAGACAACACCCCACAGGCAATGAAAAGGACAAAGTATGCCAAGGTAAAAGATCAGAAAAGTAAAGATTGCATGTGGACGTTAAAGTGTGATGGGTCCAAATCAAAATAGGGCGTAGGTGCGGGTATTGAACTCATAGATCCTCAAGGTAAATCATATTTGGCAGCATATAGATTACAATTTTCCTGCACTAACAATATTGCTGAATATGAGGCCCTAATTTTAGGACTTGTCATGGCCATCAAGAAAAGGGTAAAAACCATTAGAGTATTTTCAGACTCTGAATTAGTAGTCAGACAAGTGAGGAAACTATATGCCTGCAATTACAAGAAGATGATTAGTTACAGACATAGAGTATGGGGTTTAATGGATTCGTTTGATGCTTTTAACATAGAGCACATCCCTAGAGAGCTGAACCACAGGTCGGATGCGCTAGCAGTTGCTGCTAGTACATTAGAACCATTGACACTGTCAGGATTGAGACAATTTGCTGTTGAGCTAGTTAACGTGCCCAGTATACCAGACAACATTACACACTTTCAGGTATTTGGAGGGGATCAACAAATTATTGATTTTCTGACTTGTAATGAGGCATTTGAGGCCCAAATCATTGATGAACAAGAAAGGCCTGAAGTAACATGGGGCGAAGAGGATATGATCAACTTAAAGAGCAACTTCTTACCAAAAGGAGTAATTGAATTAGAACACGTCTTTGACTTCGATGGAGTAATGAGACAGAAAGACTTGCCCAAAACAGAAGGGGGTAAGTGTGATTTACATAACTTAGGGACTGAGCTAAATCCACAAAATGTACTAATTGGGAAGGCTTGCTCTGAGAAAATTAGAAAAGAGGTTTTAGACGTTTTGAAAGAATATAAAATGTCATAGCATGGACTTATGAAGACTTGAAAACATTTGATGAGTCCATCATAACTCACATAATACCTTTAAGAAAAGAAGTCAAACCATTTAGGCAGAAATAGAGGCCTGTAAATGCCATTCTAGAGCCTTTAATCTTTGAGGAAGTTAAAAAATTACTGTCTGCTGGAATAATTTTCCCAGTCAGACATTCTGTCTGGGTAGCTAACTTAGTACTGGTGAGGAAGAGAAACGGAGACATCAGGTTATGCGTAGACTTTAGAAATTTAAACAAGGCATCTGAAAAGGATAATTATCCTTTGCCCCCAATAGACGAAGTACTGCAAGCAGTAAATGGCGCAAAGATGATGTCTTTTTTAGATGGTTTTTCAGGTTATAACCAGGTCTTAATTGATAGAGAAGATAGACTAAAAACCACCTTCACTTGCAAATGGGGAAATTATGCATATAGAAGAATGCCTTTTGGTTTGATCAATGCAGGTGCCACCTTTCAGAGGGCCATGGACGTTGCATTCCATGGATTATCAGGTAAGTGCATTGTTGTGTATATGGATGATTTAACTGTGTATTCCAAGAATGCATCCACCCACGCTGAAGACCTCAGAAGAATACTCAAGCGATGTGAAAGGTATGGGATTTCTCTTAATCCTAGGAAATGTATATTTGGTGTAACTGAAGGTAAATTATTGGGCCATGTCATTTCTGAAAATGGAATTTCAATTGATCCGGATAGAATAGAATCCATAAAAAAATTGCAAATACCAAACAGTAGGAAGGAGTTGAAATCATTTTTTGGTAAAATTAACTTTGTTCGGAAGTTTATAACAGGTTTTGTAGAGATCGTACAGCCGTTAAATGCCATGTTGAAGAAGGATGCACAGATGGAATGGACGCCAGTGGCTAGAGCCGCATTTGAAGATATCAAGGAGGCAATTTCTGATGCCCCTGTATTGGCAAGTCCAGACTACACAAGCCCGTTTTACATCTACTCCTTTGTATCTTCTCATTCTGTCGCGGCTGCCTTGACACAGAAAGGTGAAAATAATGAAGAGAGGCCTATAGCATTTATGAGCGCGCCTCTGAAGGATGTGTTAGCACTCATTTTGACCTAGAGGTTGATTTTTTTTCATGTCTAGAGGGTTTCTTCACTTAAACCCTATTTATTCTTTCCCATCGGCGTGACCTCGCAGGCGTTTTGGCGATCAGGTTGGTGGTAATGATGTGTTGTCGGCGTGACATACACCATCGGCATGTCTTTTTTTCTGGTTCCCTGATGGGATTGTTCTTACCGATGGTGCCATCGGTATGATGTATACTATCGGCGAAGCATTTTCCTGTTCAACTAATGATGGATGTTTGGCCGATGAAGTGTCATCGGCATGTGTCTCACCGAGGGATGTATGTCGGGGTGATCGCTGTTATCAGCATGATTTGTTTGTTTTGGGCCGATGGTGTTGGTCTTGCCGATCGGGGTAAGTCATGTATTCATCGGCAGGAGTGGGAGCTATCGGGTGAGCGGTCAGATGTTGGGCCGACAGTGTAGTGTCTGGCCGATAAGATTCATCGGCGTGTGTCTTACCGAGGAAAGTGGGGTTGACGTTTGGCATCAGTAAGACTACTGTGATCAGCCAATGTGTTTTGTGGTTCACCGATAGAAGGAAGTCACCCCGATGGGGAATGCCATCGGGATGACTTTGTGTTCAGTTTGACCGACGGTGGGCTATCGGTAGGAGTTGGGCCGATGGCTTGATGGTGGATGGCTCGAGGATGTTCATCGGCATGACTGGCTGTGTCGGCGATGGAACTTTTTGCCAGGCTGACGGTGTTGGTTTGGCCGATGGCAGCGGTTTGGTAACCACTAACGGGGTGCGAGCTGGCCATCGGAGAGACTTGTATTATCGGTGAGAGTTTTTTTGGGTGAGCCGATGGTGTTGGTCTCGCCGACGGAGTGTTGTTTGAGCTTTCATCAGAGTATCTTGGCTTCGGTGAGATTAGTGGTGTCGGCGAAGGATTTTCTGGCTAGCCCGATGGTTAATCTCTGGCCGATGAAGGGAGTGTGGAGTTTGTGATCGGCCAGACTTTTGAGATCGGCAGGAGAATTGTGGGGTGAGCCGATGGTATATATTTGGCCGATGGGCTGTGGATGAAGGCTTGTGTCGAGCGCGGCAAAAGCACTCGACACTTAGTTTGCATGCGGCTATGTTTATAAAGCGCTAGTGTGTTCTCCTCACCATGCATGTGGGACTATTCTTTTTCCACAATTTGAACATGCGATGTGTTTTGGCGGGAAACTTCTGTTCGACTGTTGCGACAGTTTTTAAGCGACCACGGGTGGTTGAGGCCCTTAATGGTGACTGTGCTGGGGCATGGGCGAGTTGTTGCACAGTCAGGTACCAGATTTTTGACATGAAGACTTCCAGATAGTGGCGCATGGCTCGAGGTTCCTCTTTGTCTGCTGCATTTACATTTTCTGAGCGCCATTCCTTCTGAGGGCTGTATCTGGCAGATTTTTGTCAAAGCCATGTAATTAATTGCTTATGGTACACTACCTGGCTGTTATAAGCAGGAAGTGTTACTCATTTCTAGGTTGTTGAAAGTTGAAGATTTTTGGCTCTGTAATTCAAAACAAGCTGATCTGGTTGCTCTGTACAGCTAAACCTGTGAGTTTATGTATCTCTTGTTGTATGTTTTGGCATGAACCCACTGATTTCATGATTAATCTTATATGAGAAATGCTATCTTAGCATGTGTTTTGTTAATTCTGTCTCCAGTATTGCATGTATCTTTCTTCTGAGTCTAGATATTTAAGCAATATTTGAGACTCTAGAACATAGAATTCCTGTGTTGAATGTATGATCTCTTAACTTCTGCTCAAGGGGTAGATTAAACTATTTTCAGGTTGAACATTGGGAAGGGTATACTGCAGTAGGGATGCCATAAGTAGAGATAACTTAACACTCTGTATTGGGAGATATCTGTAAGGCAGGTATCACATATATCCCCCTGAAATCCAGTTTTAGCTGTTCATGCTGATCATTCACAGGTGTATGTCTATTGACTCCAGGCCCTGGATAGGCACCAATCTTGCTTTGTGCTTGTGTTACAACCATGTCCAGCTTTGCATCCAAACTTAAAATCATAATCAAACTCTAAAACAACCATTAGGACATTAGAATTAGTTTTAGGATCCTCAGTCCTCTGTCTACAACTGCAAATAGGCCCAAAGCTAGCCCCTTTGCTCTTATCTTTCAGTTTTGGTCTACTTACAGGAGGACTTATCTGCTTTCTGACAGCATCCCAATCCTTGTATGCACATCTCATGGATGTTGAGTAGGGAATACCCCCCTAGGTCTTGCAGAGCCTGAAGAAGAAGAGGAGATAAAATATAGAGTCTATCTCCTACACTGTTGGCCCCTGGCCCAGAGATCCTGTTGATCACTGATGGCTACCTTGTAGGGAAATCTGGGAATAAGCATCCAGTCTGGGAAAAAACCAACAGAAATTGGTGACTCTGCTGGGGAATTGTGAAAGAACCCTAATTTACAAAAAGAAAACAGTTCCTAGTAATAGGTGGTGACTCCGAAGTAATCTCCCAACCGGTCAAAGTAAAATTTATATGCAGGGGAGAAGATCCCAACAAAATCCTTTATTTAAAGAGTTACTAGTAACAAGAAGAATGATGTACAGAAGAAAGGGAGCTGTCTCAGTTAGTCATGAGGGTTCCCCCAGAAAAAATGATATACAAGATAACCCTAGGCCATCAGGATAGCATGCGCCCTACTTTTCAAATGCAGAAGCTGATATTCAGGGTGCATATGAGAGGCAACAGGGTGGTAACATGAGAATGAGGTCAGAGGTGTTCCAAGAACACCCATTTCTAGACCCTAGTGACAGATTTGAAGAGGCAGAGTCTTTGAGGGATGATGAAGATGATGACCAGAATGGTATGAGACCATCTACCTCCATGCCTAAGGAAGAACATTTAGCTGAAGAAATCAGAAATCTGAGAGCAGAATTAGAGTATTTGCAAGCCATTAAAATTAGAGATGACATGAGGCAGAAAGTGCAAGCTTTAAGGACTGCCCAAAATAATTCAATTCCTACCCTTGAGAATGCAAATGTGCAGAGACATCAACAGAGAAATGAAGTGCAACATCAGCATAATGATGAGAGACAAAATGTGGATGATGCTAGGATACCACTGAACAATGTAAGAAACCAGAATGCAAATAGAAATATTAATGTTAATCAGTTAAACAGACAGCCAATGCAGCTAGATAGATTCAGACAGCTGGTATTTGATGGTATTCCTGGGTATCCTAACCCCATTGATAAGCATCTGAGGCTACAAGTGCCTAAATTTTCAGGAAACAACACTGTGTCAGGAGAAGATCATCTAAAAGCCTTTCAAAATGTCATGGATAACTTTGAGGTTGAACATGAGGATGTTTTCATGAAGTCATTCATGCAATCCTTAATAGATGAGGCAAGAGAATGGTACAAGAATCTGCCTGATCGGAGTATTTCATCATGGGAGGATTTTAAAAGGATGTTCAAGGAGCAATATGGTGACAAAACTGACCCTAGCTTTTTTGTAAATGAGTTCACCAGTATCACTAAAGGGTCAAATGAGCAGGTTGCAGATTTTAATGCAAAATTTACTAAAGTGTTAAACAAATTGCCACATCACATGAGGCCAAATGAACCAATGTGCATAATATTGTATATCAATGCCTTTGATGAAAAGACTGCATATGGATTAAGAGATAAAGGTCCTGCTACTCTCAGGGATGCTTTCAGAATTGCAGTGAATATTGAAAACAACAGGAAAGCATCGGGCAAGACAAATAGAAGGGATGATATAAAAATTCTGTAGAATCCAAACAAGCCTCTGAACACTCAAGGTAATACATCTGCCCCTGAAGATAAGATAGACAAATTGGCAAATGTTGTTAAGGACCTAAGCTATAGATTAACTAGAAGTGAAAAAGGGATAGGTCCTGATAGGCAAGTCTATCAAAGGCAGGAAAAAAGGCCATCATTGCATGATATGCCTTATAATACCAATTGGCATGATGGTAAACCTATATTCCCACGTAACAACACAAATCAAAGAGCTCAACATGTCAAAGAAACTCCTGATCCTCTAAAGAAAGCTGTAAATATTGTTGATGATGCTCCATGGTGTATAATTTGTCAGATGCCACATTCACAGTCACAGTGTATGATTGCTCAGTCCTTGTGTGATAATACTACATCTTGTAATGAATGCAATGAGCCACATTATGTGCAAGATGATGATGTAAATATGATGTCCATAAGCAATGGATACACTCTTTATGATGCTGATGAGAGTACAAATGATGGAACTCAGGGCTGCCAACAGTTCCCATATGATGAAGATGATGAAGTTAACTATGCCTATGCTCAGAACTCACACAATTTTCTGAGTAACTTACAACGACCTTCTGATGAGGAAATTAGGGCCTTCACAGCTGCAGCAGTTGCTCAAGTCAAGAGCAACTACAATCTCAGGGGTAAAAATCAGGTAAGCAGCCCACATCAGCCAAAAGATGTTACTATAGGACAGCCAGTGCATGGTAATAAGGGGATGGAATTACAAAAAAGGTAGTGGGTTAATAATAAATAGAATTTTAGACATAGAACAGGTCATGAATCCCAAGGACCAGAAAATAGAATCCCTCAGGCTGAAGATCAAGGTAAAGGTTCCCAAGACAAGAATGATGATCAGGGAACTATGAAAGTAAAAGCTAAATCAGTTCAGGATAAAAACAAGATTGTGGAGCAAGCTACAACTGTTATACAAAATTATGTTCCATTTGATATAGCTCAAGTCCTCTCCTAGGTAAAAGTCTCTGTTCCACTTATGGAACTCATGAAAGTGGAAGAAATCAAGAATAGGACAGTGTCCCTAATTTCAGGGGTGCCCTTTCAAGCTAAACAAAATGTTCAGATCCAGGGTGAGAAACATGTCATGTGTAATGAAGAAGATGAGGCTCCTGAAGTCTATTTAGGAGTGACTATGACAAAGTGTCCTTCACAAGTGGAACCATTTTATGTTTCCCTGGTTATAAATGGAAAAATAATCAGAAATTGTATGCTTGACTCTGGAGCATCTACAAATGTCATGCCTTTAGCCGTCATGCAACAAGCTGGATTGAAAATTGACAAGGCATGTGGAAAATGTTATGCTATGGATGCCAGAGAGGTACCAGTTATTGGAATCATGAAGGATGTAGATTTCAAACTGGCAGCATTTCCTGAAAAGAGATATAAAATGAATATAACAGTGGTTGACATCAAGCCACAGTATGGTATGTTGCTGTCAAGAAGATGGGCAGCACTAATTGGTGGAAGTATGCAGCTGGACCTGTCATATGCCATGATTCCAATGAATGGCAGGGATGTTAAGCTAATCAGAGAACAAAGATCATCAGAGACAGTGGAAGACCAAGAAGCAGAGGAACAGATATGCTTTGTAAACACTGACTGTGATAACTTCAAGGTTGTCTCAGATGATAGAGAAGATAAAAAGAAAAATGTCTGCATTGAAGAATTAGATCAGCAAGGTTTGTGGACCATGTTTTTTGATGGAGCTTGTGCAAAAGAAGGCTCTAGAGTTGGAGTTGTTTTTCTGTCTCCAACTGGTAAGCTCCTCAAATTCTCTTTCTTGCTGAGGTTCGTTTGCACAAACAACATTACAGAATATGAGGCTTTACTCTTAGGCCTAAATATTGCTCTCAAACATGGAATCAAAATGCTAAGGCTATTTGGGGATTCTGAGCTGATTGTATCCCAAATTAGAGATAGGTATGCTTCAAAAAATAAAAGGTTGAAACAATACAAGCATGCTGTTTGGGATACCATTGAACTATTTGATGCATTTTCAATAGGCTGGGTAGAGAGATCCAAGAATGTTATGGCTGATTTCTTAGCCAATGTTGCAATAAGGCCAGATGACATCACTCTGTCAGATATTACAAATGTAGAAGTTAAAATTAGGCCTGCAGTACTAGAAAATATATGCAGTTGGCAAGTGTTTAATGATGATGGGGACTTGTTAAAATTTTTGCACTGCATAGATGAATATGAGAATCAAGAAATTGATTTCCAAGCTTTTGTAGAGACTATAGATGGAAAAGAAACTCTTGTGGGAAAAGAGATAACTCAATTAAGGACTAATAAAATCCCCAGAGGGTTAGTAGCTTTGGAAAGAGCTTTTGACAGTAGATATAAATTGGTCACAAGGACATCTCCCACAAATAAGGAGGATTTAGAAGAGATAAATTTGGGGACATCTCAGGCCCCTCAGAAGGTATACATTGGTAAACAGCTCAAACCACACATTAGGAGTATGCTGATTGTATTACTGAAAAAGTATAAACATGTTTTTGCTTGGTCATATGAGGACCTAAAAGCCTATAGGGAAGATTTATTCTAGCATGAGATCCCATTGAAGCCTGGAGCTAAGCCATTTAGACAAAGGCAAAGACCTATTAACCCTACCTTAGCTCCAAAGATGCAAGAAGAACTCAAAAGGCTGAGGGAAGCTGGAATAATTGTGCCAATCAGGCATTCAACTTGGGTGTCTAACCTTGTCCCAGTCAGAAAAAAGAATGGTGATATTAGGCTTTGTGTTGACTTCAGGAACTTGAATGTATCCTCTTTAAAGGATAACTATCCACTGCCTAATATGGAAGCTATGTTGCAGAGAGTGACTGGTTGTGAACTCTTATCTATGATGGATGGATTTTCAGGTTATAATCAGGTGAAGGTGAAGGAATCAGAACAGTATAAGACTGCCTTCACCACTCCATGGGGAACTTATGTGTATGTTAGAATGCCCTTCGGACTAACCAATGCGGGTGCTACATTTCAAAGAGCAATGGATGTTGCTTTTGCAGGGTTGATTGATTCAATCCTGGCTGTATATCAGGATGACTTGACTGCTTACTCAAAGAAAGAAGAGCAGTATTGTTTGCATCTGGAGCAGATTTTCATAAGAGCACTAGAGTATGGTATTTCTTTAAATCCAAAGAAGTGTGCCTTTGGGGTAGTTGAAGGAAAGCTCCTGGGACATATTGTTTCCAAGGATGGAGTCAGGATAGATCCAGAGAGAGTGGCTGCTATTGATAGAATTCAAATGCCAAAAACTGTAAAAGGAGTTCAGTCCTTCTTTGGACAGATAAATTTTGTTAGGAGATTTGTTCCCAACTTTGTAGAAACCACAAGGAACATTTCCAAAATGATGAGGAAGGATGCAACTATCCACTGGGAAAGTGAAGCAATTGAATCATTTCAGAGTATCAAAGAGGCAATCAAGATGGCCCCTGTTCTTAAATCTCCTGATTTTTCCAGGCCATTCCAATTGTTTTCATTTGCTTCCTTTAACACTGTTGCTGCATGTTTGCTACAGAAAAATGAAGATGGTTTTGAACAGCCCATCGCTTTCTTCAGTATGTCCTTGCAGGCCTCTGAGTTGAAGTGTGATATTATGGAAAAACAGGCATATGCACTAGTCAGAGCCATCAAAAGTTTCAGACCGTACTTGGTAGGATCATATATAATTGCATATGTACCCCATGCAGCAGTCAAAGACATATTCACTCTACAGGAGGTGACTGGAAGAAGGTGCAGATGGATAAACAAACTGCAAGAGTTTAACATAGACATACAAATTACCAAGTTGGTAAGAGGACAAGGATTAGCCAAGATGATGGCACAGTCAAACTTGGAAGCATGCCAAGTTAATGCAGTCCAAAATGAGAGTGTAAATGTATCAGGATCTGAATGGTACAAGGATATTATCTACTACTTGCAAAATCTGAATTGTCCTTCCCATTTCAGTGACAGTCAAAAGAGGACTTTAAAGTTACATGCAATCAGGTATGTTATTGTTCAAGGTGAGCTATACTGGAAAAACCCTGATGGTGTGCTACTGAGATGTGTGGATGAGGATATGGCTAACAATGTTTTGATTGATATGCATAAAGGATTGTGTGGTGGACATTATACTGCCCAAACAACAGCTCATAAAATTCTCAGAGTAGGATATTGGTGGCCCACTCTCTTTTCAGATGCACAAAGGTTAGTGAGGAAGTGTGACCCTTGCCAAAGATTTTCAGGAAAGTTGAAATATGATGGTGCTTTACCCCTCAGGACTGTAACTGTGGATGCTCCATTTCAGGAATGGGGAATTGACTTCATAGGGGAAATTGCAGACAAGTCAAGTGGGGGACACAGTTGGATTTTGGTGGCAACTGATTACTTTACCAAATGGATTGAGGCCATTCCAACTAAGAGAGATACAAGTAAGGTGGTGACAGATTTCATGCTAGAAAATGTTATCATCAGGTTTGGAGTACCATTCAAGATAGTCACTGATAATGCTATGTGCTTCAGATCAGGCGAATTTGTTGATTTTTGCAACAAGTATGGGATAAATCTATCATATGCATCACCATACCACCCACAAGGAAATGGTCAAGCAGAATCAAGCAATAAAAGCATCATGAAAATTATCAAGATGATACTAGACAAGAACAAGAGAGCTTGGGACTCAAAATTGAACTTAGCAATATGGGCTGACAGAGTGACAGTGAAAAGGGCTATTGGGATGTCACCCTTTGAGCTAGTATATGGTGCATCAGCCAGATTGCCCATAAACAATCTCCTACCAGTTTACAAGTTCATCCAAGAAAATGATGAGGAGATTGAAGACTCCATGACAGAAAGAGTGAACCAGTTGGTTGCACTGGATGAAAACAGAAGGAAAGCCCACCAGATTAACCTCAAGAGACAACAAGATGTGAAATATCAGTTTGACAGGAGAGCTATAAAAAGGAAGTTTCAAGTCAATGATCTGGTGCTCATTTGGAATGCAAAAGGTCAAGAAAAGGGTAAACATGGTAAATTTGAACCCTTATGGATGGGCCCATATCAGATTTGCAGTGCTCATGGGGAGGATTCTTATTTCCTCCAGGCCCTAGATGGTGAAGTTCTGGAATTGCCTGTGCATGGCCAATTCCTTAAGTTCTATTTTGCATAGATGACTTGTCGCTGTGCACATTTGTAAAAACATGTATATAGTGTAAATGTCTTGTGCAGTTCGTGCTTTTTGGTTTTTTGCCTGGTCTGCCCGGAGATCTAGTTCTCGCTGCAGGTTTTCACCTGCACGTCCCCATTCGGAGCCAGTGTTAGCACTCATTTTGACCTGGAGGTTGATTTTTTTTCATGTCTAGAGGGTTTCTTCACTTAAACCCTATTTATTCTTTCCCATCGGCGTGACCTCGCAGGCGTTTTGGCGATCAGGTTGGTGGTAATGATGTGCTGTCGGCGTGACATACACCATCGGCATGTCTTTTTTTCTGGTTCCCCGACGGGATTGTTCTTACCGATGGTGCCATCGGTATGATGTATACTATCGGCGAAGCATTTTCCTGTTCGACCGACGATGGATGTTTGGCCGATGAAGTGTCATCGGCATGTGTCTCGCCGAGGGATGTATGTCGGGGTGATCGCTGTTATCGGCATGATTTGTTTGTTTTGGGCTGATGGTGTTGGTCTTGCCGACCAGGGTAAGTCATGTATTCATCGGCAGGAGTGGGAGCTATCGGGTGAGCGGTCAGATGTTGGGCCGACAGTGTAGTGTCTGGTCGATAAGATTCATCAGCATGTCTTACCGAGGAAAGTGGGGTTGACGTTTGGCATCAGTAAGACTACTGTGATCAGCCAATGTGTTTTGTGGTTCGCCGATAGAAGGAAGTCACCCCGATGGGGAATGCCATCGGGATGACTTTGTGTTCAGTTTGACCGACGGTGGGCTATCGGTAGGAGTTGGGCCGATGGCTTGATGGTGGATGGCTTGAGGATGTTCATCAGCATGACTGGCTGTGTCGGCGATAGAACTTTTTGCCAGGCCGACGGTGTTGGTCTGGCCGATGGCAGCGGTTTGGTAACCGCTAACGGGGTGCGAGCTGGCCATCGGAGAGACTTGTATTATCGGTGAGTGTTTTTTTGGGCGAGCCGATGGTGTTGGTCTCGCCGACGGAGTGTTGTTTGAGCTTTCATCGGAGTATCTTGGCTTCGGTGAGATTAGTGGTGTCGGCGAAGGATTTTCTGGCTAGCCCGATGGTTAATCTCTGGCCGATGAAGGGAGTGTGGAGTTTGTGATCGGCCAGACTTTTGAGATCGGCAGGAGAATTGTGGGGTGAGCCGATGGTATATATTTGGCCGATGGGCTGTGGACGAAGGCTTGTGTCGAGCGTGGCAAAAGCACTCGACACTTAGTTTGCATGCGGCTATGTTTATAAAGCGCTAGTGTGTTCTCCTCACCATGCATGTGGGACTATTCTTTTTCCATAATTTGAACATGCGATGTGTTTTGGCGGGAAACTTCTGTTCGACTGTTGCGACGGTTTTCAAGCGACCGCGGGTGGTTGAGGCCCTTAATGGCGACTGTGCTGGGGCATGGGCGAGTTGTTGCACAGTCAGGTACCAGATTTTTGACATGAAGACTTCCAGATAGTGGCGCATGGCTCGAGGCTCCTCTTTGTCTGCTGCATTTACATTTTCTGAGCGCCATTCCTTCTGAGGGCTGTATCTGGCAGATTTTTGTCAAAGCCATGTAATTAATTGCTTATGGTACACTACCTGGCTGTTATAAGCAGGAAGTGTTACTCATTTCTAGGCTGTTGAAAGTTGAAGATTTTTGGCTCTGTAATTCAAAACAAGCTGATCTGGTTGCTCTGTACAGCTAAACCTGTGAGTTTATGTATCTCTTGTTGTATGTTTTGGTATGAACCCACTGATTTCATGATTAATCTTATATGAGAAATGCTATCTTAGCATGTGTTTTGTTAATTCTGTCTCCAGTATTGCATGTATCTTTCTTCTGAGTCTGGATATTTAAGCAATATTTGAGACTCTAGAACATAGAATTCCTGTGTTGAATGTATGATCTCTTAACTTCTGCTCAAGGGGTAGATTAAACTATTTTCAGGTTGAACATTGGGAAGGGTATACTGCAGTAGGGATGCCATAAGTAGAGATAACTTAACACTCTGTATTGGGAGATATCTGTAAGGCAGGTATCACATATATCCCCCTGAAATCCAGTTTTAGCTGTTCACGCTGATCATTCACAGGTGTATGTCTATTGACTCCAGGCCCTGGATAGGCACCAATCTTGCTTTGTGCTTGTGTTACAACCATGTCCAGCTTTGTATCCAAACTTAAAATCATAATCAAACTCTAAAACAACCATTAGGACATTAGAATTAGTTTTAGGATCCTCAGTCCTCTATCTACAACTGCAAATAGGCCCAAAGCTAGCCCCTTTGCTCTTATCTTTCAGTTTTGGTCTACTTACAGGAGGACTTATCTGCTTTCTGACAGCATCCCAATCCTTGTATGCGCATCTCATGGATGTTGAGTAGGGAATACCCCCCTAGGTCTTGTAGAGCCTGAAGAAGAAGAGGAGATAAAATATAGAGTCTATCTCCTACACTGTTGGCCCCTGGCCCAGAGATCCTGTTGATCACTGATGGCTACCTTGTAGGGAAATCTGGGAATAAGCATCCAGTCTGGGAAAAAACCAACAGGATGCACAGCTGAGATATCTAGATATCAAAAGACAGGCATTCGCATTAGTAAAGGCTGTGAAAAAATTTAGACACTACATTCTGTGTAGCCAAATCAAAGCCATAGTACCAAATGCAGTAGTAAAAATGTTGCTGATGCAAAACGAGCCTGGAGAAAAAAGAGCCAAGTGGATCACCACGCTGCAAGAATTCGACATGGAAATCATTCCCATGAAGCTGGTCAGAGGGCAGGCATTGGTGCAGACAATAGCAAACATGGATCCAAATTTGATAAAACAACAATATGTATTGAATTCCCAAAGCGCATCAGGCTGGTACGATGATTTAAGCACCTTCCTGATAGCTGGAAAGTACCCAAACAGGATGAAGGCTTCTCAGAGGAGAGCTTTGAAGATTAAGGCACAAAATTATATGGTGCAAGGAGGTCTTCTATTCAGGAAGAACCATGATGGAATTTATCTGAGATGCATAAACAGAACTGAAGCTGATAGAGTGTTGACAGAACTACATGACAAGTACGGAACCGGCCATGGTTCCCATTTAGCTACAACACACAAAATACTGAGGGTGGGCTATTACTGGCCCACTATGTTCAAAGACACTAAGAGTCACATTAGAAGTTGCCACACTTGTCAGACTGCAGTAGACAAAGGGAGAAATCCTGCCAATCCACTACAACCTGTGATCGAATCCAGACCGTTTGCACAGTGGGGCTTGGATTTTATTGGAGTCATCAATCCCCCATCTTCTGCAGGACACAAATTTATACTGACGGTAACAGACTATTGTACAAGGTGGACTGAGGCCACCTGCTGCAAATTTTCCACAACTGAGGTAGTTATCAAGTTCCTTGAAGAAAACATCATCACCAGGTTTGGAACGCCCTATTCATTGGTATGTGATAATGGCCCTACCTTCTCTTCTTTAAAGTTTTCTAAATGGGCATTTGAATATGGGATTATTTTAAGGTTTTCTTCGAATTATTACCCTCAAGGTAATGGACTGGCTGAATCAACAAACAAAATTCTATTAGACATAATCAAGAGGTTAATTGCCAAAAGTCCTAGAGAGTGGAATACCCTGTTAAGATATGCATTATGGGTAGACAGGACCAAGTTTAAAACAGCTTTAGG
Organism: Cunninghamia lanceolata; assembly: GCA_027924645.1. Classification (NCBI taxonomy): domain Eukaryota; kingdom Viridiplantae; phylum Streptophyta; class Pinopsida; order Cupressales; family Cupressaceae; genus Cunninghamia; species Cunninghamia lanceolata. The sequence goes on along the minus strand of BSBN01000143.1, from coordinate 760,747 downwards.
TAGCACACCTTATCATTTAGTTTATGGGACTGATCCCATACTTCCAGTAAATCTAAGAATACCAACCTGGAAGTTTGCCAATGAGTATCTAGGCTTTGATAACCATAGGGAAGCCAAAATAGTGCAAATGTTACAACTAGAGGAGAAAAGAGGTCAAGCCATCGAGAAGTTTGCCAAACACCAAGTGGTTGTTAAGAGGTGGTTTGACAAAAGGGCAAGAGTCAAAACATTTAGGATATCAGACTTGGTGTTGTGCTGGGACAAACCACATGAAAAGAAAGGAGGCCATGGAAAATTCGATAAATTATGGCTGGGTCCATTACAAGTCTCAGAAATAATAGGAGATAACACCTTTAGACTTAAGACCTTGACTGGAGAAGATGTGCCATTACCAGTTAATGGCCAGCATTTGAAACACTACTTCCAAGTTTGAGGTAAAAAGGGCAGTCCATTTTTCTTAATGTAAAGTGTTGTAAGTAATGTACAGTTCCTCTTTTGCTGTTTTCTTTTTGGGTTGGCTGTTTGTATAGTTTGTCTTCTGTTTGTTTCTATTTTCTGTTCTTTCTGTTTGTACAGTTTTTTTTTTTTTTTGTGTTGTTTGTACAGCTTGTTTGTTTGGTTTGTTTGTTGTCTCCTCAGCAGGGATCTTTGTTTTACTTTAGAGTATTAAGGAGCAAAACTAGCAACCATTCAAAAATAGTATAAAATTTAGGATATTCAAGTTAACTATTTGCAATTTACACATAACTTGTTACTGTCATGAATGTAGAGAATTGTTTATCTTCTGAAGTTTTGTATTCAATAAGTGTGATTGAGAATTTGAAGCAAGTTTCTCACGATGACACACCTAAAATCCTTGGGTTTGTTGAACTTACCAGTGTAGATATTAGGTGAAAAATTAGAGGTTACCCTTGCTACCATTACAATTCTCAGCTTAGTTTCAGCAAGTGTCCACTCCTTGCATCATGAAGTTACAAATTGCTATATCTTATGAAGTCTTTCAAAATGAAAATGAAAATAAAAAATAATAATAATAATAATAAATAAATAAATAAAGCAGATTATACTGAAAATCCAGATTAAGCCATCTAAGTAACTCTACCGGGGCTATAGACACTCGCTGGCAATGGGGCTCTACTTAGGAGAATTGTAACGATAACCTTGCCGGGGCTATAGACGCTCGCTGGCAGCAAGGCTCTATCCGGTCGGCTATGAGGGAATATCCTCACCTACGTAGGCTAATGTTAGTCACTGGTTTGTTCAACCGATCTTCAAGATGAGGATAATTAATCACGTGCACACAACTAAACTGAAAATGGAAATTTATGCACCCTTATTGAATACCTTAAGTCTCAAGCTGAATAGTAATTTGCAGGAAAGATAGTCGGAAGTTATGAGTTCATTTCATCTAATTTTCTTGAACACTTTGAATTTAATTATTTTGTTTTGGTTGCTAGTTGTTGTGATGTTCACAACACGCCCCATTATGCTCCTTAGCAAAATGGGGACCCTTGCTGTTGCTTTGTTTTTTTTGCTTCTACTTTGTGTTGTTTTGCTTGGTGGTAAAGGGAAAAGAGAGTCAAATTTGCAAACTTTGTTAAAAATATGGAAAAATGCATTTTCAGTACCATTGCATGATATGGTTGGATTCCTTGTGAAAAATGAGCCAGGGTTGCTTTTTGAACCATCTTAAAATTCGCCATGTTTTGCAAGTTATGATCATTTCGGTAAAATGTACATTCAGGTTTGTCTATCGCTTGGCATATACAAAGTCCTTTTTATGTGCAAAGTCATATTTTTTATGCTTGGTCGCTTTTGTACATTCGGGCTTGTATATTCTAACATACAAGCAAAATATACATTGCAGAATATACATAGCGGACCCGAAATTATTATCAAAAACTCAAAGGTCGTTGTATATTCGGGCTTGTATATTTTCATATACAAGCGGAATATACAAGCGGACATACATAGTACTATTCGACATACAATGCACTATTCACATGCAAGTGCGAAAGATGCAAGCGCCATATGCAAGCGCCAGACCCGAAGTAGTTATTCAACAAGGTTAAATCCTTGTATATGCAAGCTTGTATATTGGCGATATACAATCAAAATATACAAACGCCGGAAGCGAAGGGATTATCAAATGGAATTGGCTTGTATATCACGATATACATAGGTTTTGAAAGGAGAAAGACTTGGTCAAATGCATTACGAAATAGATATCAGCGAAACTCTCGCCGATAAAGGAACATCGGCCAAGGTATGGCCATTGGCAGAGGAAGTTTGTGAGTCGCCGATGGGCGATCTCACGCCGATAGAGAATAATGAGGGGGTCGTCGGTAAGAGTCTCACCGACGAAGGGGCATAGGTAAGAAGAGAATGGTCGGCGGAAAGAATATAGAGTTCGCCGATGGCGAATCTCTCGCCGATGATGGGAAATACAAGACGATAGAGGATGAACGAAGCAAAAAGGCCATCGGCCAAACCAGTGTGATTGGCGGAGAGGTTTTTTGTCACGTCGATAATGTAAGACATGCCGATGGAAGGAAACAAAGGGTAAACAGAAGAGAAAGGCCATCGGCCAAATAGCGATGATCGGCCTAGGTATTTTTTTTGACTCGCCAATAGTATTTGTCATGCCGATGGGCGGGAAGGAACAAGGCGGTGGAATTTTAAACATATTTTTTGGCGCCCGTGGCATTTTTCGGTCAGCGATAGTTGACTCGATAATTTTGAGTAGTCTGTATGCATTTTTGAGTGCATTTTGAGAGTTTTTTGGACCCAATTTCCACATTTTTTGTAGTGTCACCCGGATTAAAACAGATATTTTAATTTCTTGCTGTTTATTTGATAAATTGGTACTTATTGCTAGTCTTGTCTTGCAGGCTTGCAGTTGAGGAAGCAGCTGGAAATTCTACACAATGACATCATGGAGGAAGAAAATTTGATCTCAGGAGCCAGAAGTAAAGATGAAGTGCGAGGAAGTCAAGGCCATTCAAGTGAAGGACAAGGTTACAGCTGAGAACATTATTGCAACAGATAAACAAAAGTTATTGCTGAGCTGCCAGAGCTTCTCAAAAGGGGCAATATTTCGCCCTGATTTGACACTGCTCAGAGATATTTTGGAGGACTAGTTCATCTGTATTTATTGCTATAACCAGGGGTTTGAACCAGGGGTTTATTTAGGGTTTTTTCTGTAGTGAGGACAATCAGAAAGTTTATATATTGTGCCTCTCTACATTGTAATACTTTACACAGGGAGTTTTAGGAACATACAGCAAGTTAGCTTAGTTTAGATTAGAAGTAGAAGAAGGAGGTCGCCTGTTGTCTATAGTAAGGTGTGCGTGGAATGTCTGGCTTCCTTAGTGTATCTGTAAAGCTTGTAAGTTCTCTGTAGTTTGATCAATGAAACTAAGAGTCATTCCTACATTGTAAATCATGTATGACTATTTGTTTCTAATACAATAGAATCTGGAGTTTTGCATCTATCTTCTGAGTGTTCTCCTGCTCTTCTTTGTGTTTTGAAATATTTTCTTTGAGAGCTTGCAATTTTAAATGTATGTTTGTGAAAATGCTCAGAACTTGCATTTAAGGTTTTTTTACTGTGGATTTGATCAAATTACTGTAGTATTTACATAGTGCATAACAGAACAATTAGATCTTTCGGTAGAGTAAATGAGGTGTACATTAAATCTTTCTAACTTTTCCCAACCCATCTTAAATATTTAGCTGAAAACGTAGAAATCTAAAGGAAATTGTCTCAAATTTGAAGAAGCATGCATAACAGAGTTAAAAGTAGATAGTTTTCATAAATGTGTAAAGGAGAAAGCTGCAATAATTTGAGAAAACCATTTAGAATTTGTAGCACAGTAACACTTGTATGCAAATGAACAAAATACTTGTTGAAATCTATGATCTTTTTGCATAATCTTAGTCCAGTAAACCACCAAACAACCCTAAACTACGTAAGGCCCCTTGAACATTACAGCTTCACATTGACCAACTGAACTTGACCAACCGAACCATTGTAGACTTGGGATTAGTTGAATCTCAAATGATTCCTTCTTATCTTTCAAGTATAGTTTCAGTTCATTATATGTGAATTTTAACTTATTGTTATGATTGCATCAAAACAATCATCAACAAGTATGTGAACCATTTTTCACACCTTTCTTTCCTTTTCATTGATTCCTTTTGCAAAAATCTTTGTTTTGATATATGTCTTTAAATCTTAGCTTTTTGTATTTCATATCGAGTGTCTATAAAAGCTAGGGTTTATTTGTTTTGTTTTCCTGCGTTTCATTGGCGGGTTTTTATTTTCATTTCGTTTGTTTCATCTATGTGTTTTTCTTGTAAAAGCTAGGGTTTTGTGTATTTTCAATAGTTTTGGGTTTTTATCATTCTTAAACTATCATTTTTATTTTGTGTAAATTGCTTTGTTCAGAGTTTGATCTCCAAACAACATGCACTGTTCGGAGGTTAAACCCTGAACAAAGCATGCCATCATTCCTTTGAGTTTTAAGACCTTCCAAATTATGGATAGCATGCAGGGTTTATTTCCTGCACAACATCCATACTTTGGGATGTTGTGTGGGAAATAAACCCCACACACCATCCCTAAAACAAACCCAAAAAACCATCGAAACATAACATTTAAAATGTGTCATGCGGGTTTCGAATTCTGCATGAAACAAGTCAAAAGTGTCATGTGGAATTTAAAACCCAGATGACACATTTCGAATATGTCGACCAACCTTCGAGCTTTCCACAATGCCTAAAACAAATATGCACATCGGGTTTTAAACTCCAATGTGCACTTTGTTTTATCTCTTGAGATATGCACATCGAAGTTTAAAACCTGATGTGCATATTCGTTTTACCCACTTAAAACCAAGGCATTGTGCATATCAGAGTTTAAACTCTAATATGCAATGATTTTTAAAAGTTCCTCCTTATGTCAATCGAGTTTTAAACCCCAATTGACACTTTTTGTCTGCATTGTAAAAATGCAGGTCGGAGTTTAAACTCCGACCTGTAGATGAAGATTCAGAATTTTTTCTAACACTGAAAAATGCAAAATGGTACTTGAAAGAAAGATTTTTCTTGATTCAAAAAATGAATATATCTGATCATGAAGATGATATATTTTCCTGAGATTGTACAAAAGGTGGTTTGAGTGAGATTTTTCTAACTCTGGAGTTTCTTCAACAATCATATTTTTGCAGTTCATTTGTCAAAGTCAGAATCCCCTCCAAAGAAGAAGATGAAGTATAAATTTCAAGGAGTGGTCCCAACTACTCAAATGGAGTCAAATGTAAATGAAATCAAGGATATAGAGATTGGGCATGTTGATATGTCTGAGTTCTTGGGAAGATTGAACCAACAACCTGTTGGCAAGAGACACTATATGGATTCATGGTTGTTGTCATTGATGGCAACAAAGGTCATCCCACATATCCGCAAGTCATGATGTGTCTCTACCGGAAGTCAGAATAAAGAATGTTGTGGTCTGGTGAAGAAGAACAGAGCATGTGGCAAGGTCTGACAGATTGATCCGGACCTCTCAGAGGAAGTGTCTTGGTGCAGTGCGGATTTGGGGAAGTCAAGAGGACTACCTTGAGTGGTATATTCCAAGGATTTAGCCTCCGGTGATGGACAAGGAAAAAGATATGAATGGTTGAGTACCGGATTCCTGAGAGACAGTGAAAACAGAGGAAGAACTGACTGGCAGAGTATCAGACTGCTTTCCGGATGTGTTACTGTTGATGACAGAGGTTGTGAAGGCATGAATCATGTTTGGCCGACATGATTAATGATATCTACAAGTATATGCTTGATCCGCATTGCTTGGTGAGGAAGGATTCAGCCAACAGAATGAAAGTTTATAAGAAACTAGACTGTTCCGGATGCCGACTAGAAAGGTGATGAAATTACTTGTGCGGATATATATAGAGGATGGATTTAGTTGTGAAGTGTGTTGTTGTTGTGGAAATATATGCGAATAAGTCCAGATAAGAGCAGAGGTAGCAAAAAGGATCCGGTATGTGAAAGATAGCAGAATAAAGAACAGAGGAAAGATGAAGTGCAGCAGATCAGTGTACTGAGCCTAACCGGAACTGAACTCCAGCATATGCAGATGCTTCCAATCAGTTCAAGACTGTGATTCTCATCACTTTGTAGACAGTGTGTCTTCTTGTAGGCAGTGGGCCTCTTGTGAGCAGTGTGCTCGGGCAGTGAGCCCTAATTGGCAAGTGCCATTTTTGTAATTTCCTATTCTTCTAACAGAGAATAATTTTGGGTTAATCACCCCGTGGTTTTCTCCCTTAACAGGGTTTCCACGTCAAAAATTACTGTGTCATGTGTTTCTTATTTCATGGTTAATGTTTCTATGTATGATTTTATGCTGCATCAATTAAAAGGAAAGTTCAATAAGGGAAATAATTAGGATAACTGATTCACCCCCCCCTCTCAGTTATCAACAATTGGTATCAGAGCTAAGTTCCTCCTAATAGAGCCTAACAGCTTGAGGAAGATCTGGGATTTCAAATGGATGCATATGGTTTAAGGGAGCAACTCAAGACTGCTCTTGAGGATCTTGAACAGTCAAATTCTGAAGTCAGTGAATTAAAGGAAAGACTCAAACAAGCTGATGAATTCATGAGAGAATTAAAAGACAAATTAAGTCTCTCTATGAAAAAGAGAAAGGAGCTGCTTCAACAATTGGCAAGACAAAGTGAAGAAAGCAATACAAATGAAGAATTGACTGAGCAAACCAAGTTATGTGAAAAGTTATCAAAAGAAGTCATTATGTTAAGACATGAAATGGAATCAGGAACTATAAAGTTTACTCAAGAGATTGAAGAAAAAAGAAAGGCTGAAGACAATCTAAGACAATCTCTTAAAGAAAAATCAGAAGAATGCCACCAGATGGACAGGATTATCAGACATCTTGAATCTGATCTTGAAGATGCCAAAGATAATGAAGGAAAACTTGAGGATCAAATTGCCTCTCTCAAAAGAGACCTTCAAACAGCAAATGAATATAAAGAGAAATTCAAGATAAGTTCTGCTCAACTTGAAGTTCTTCTTGGAAGTCAAAAGAGGACAGATGACAAGTATGGCTTGGGATATGAGAAAGGAGAAAGCTCCGGATCCGGTCAGAAGAATCTTGGATCAGAAAATCCAAGGAACAGGCCTAGAAGACCTCCGGTAAGACAGCCAAATGCTTAAAGATATCCATCCTTCAATGGATACTGCCACAGCTGCAACCACTTTGGTCACAAAGCTAATCAGTGCAGAATGAGAATGAATCAGATTAATTCATCCTTCTCCGGACAGTGCTTCAACTGCAAAAGGTATGGACACAAATCCCATGAATGCAGAAGTATGCAAGTAAACAAATCATTCAAAGGTAGATGCTTCACATGTAATAGAATAGGTCATATTGCTAATCAATGCAGATCAAGAGGATATCAGTCAAATATGCAAAGAAATGTTATTTGCCAAATCTGCAATAGGTCCGGTCATAATGCTAAAGTCTGCAGAAACAAGAATCAGGACAAAAGAAGTCCGGTGTATAATCAGAATCAAGACAAGGGTAAACAAAAGATGAATGCGGATGAGGTTAGGAATCAGATGAGCAAGATTTGGGTGAAGAAAAGTTCAGAGAATGTAGAGGTTGGATCCGCACCAGACTCTGGTGCTGATATCTCTTCCGGAAATTAAAAAGTGAGCTCAGGCTCAGGGGGAGACTCAAAGAAAATCTTGTTCCCCCAGCCAAACAAGTGGTGCCGGATGTGGCACAAGATGCGGATCAAAGGGTTTGTAGATATGAGTCTTGAGATACTTCAGTCAAGTTTTCAGAGGTCCGTATGGAGTTATGAAGAAGCTGTGATTGATCAAATAAGACCTATTCAGGGAGATGCTCCGGTATGATAAAGGATTACAAAAAGGTCCGGAAAGATCCAGAAATGCACTATCTTGTTCTGCGGATTGGACAGAGTGTTTGGGATGTTCTTGTAATATGTTACCTCTATTTATTCATGATTGAAAGATCCGGATGATATCCACAGATCAGGACTAATCCGGGATACTCCAAGCTATCCAGACAAGGCAAACCGGAATGATGTAGGTGAAGCATTTATTGCAGACAGATATTAGGGTTCGCGGAGCAATTTAAGGGATTTCTCAAAGGTCATTTACTCATTCTGCACTCGAGAAGAAGTGAAAAGTGGAGCTCTGCAACAAGGTTCATCAAGCACACCAAGGATCTCCTGCCGAAGCTATTGCATAAAGAAATCAATCCAACCACTCCGTGCAAACCGAAGGCGCATAAGGTATTCTCCGTTTTTCATTACCTCACTGCAAATCTTTGAAGAATGGCTACTCCAAACATAGTTAAGATCTCTGATAGACCTCGCCCCTCATTTAAGAAACATCCCTACAAATCATTGGAGGTAGATCCACTAGGAGCCTTCTCTAGTGTTCCTCACGGAGTTTTACACACCGAAGACATTAGGGTTTACATACATGCAAACATTGAGGAATTTGGGGAATTCAAATTAAGAGACCTCTATCACAAGCAGCTGATAGACAATGCTTTTGAGCTTAAACCAGAGTATAAGGATATTCAGAAGAAACAATTTGAGCAATTTATTCATTTCCCCTGCTTTGAAGAAGATGAATGGGTCCGGTATGTACTGAGCAGGATGCATGACAACTTTCTATGGCTAGATAGACCCTGCAAGATCACAAAAGAGGCAATTAGAGCAGTAACTGGTCTATACTCTTCCGGAGGGGTACCTATCCTCAAATCTGTCAAGAACAACATTGTAACTGAGGCCACCGGATCAAAATTTGACAAGAGGGCAATGACCATTGAAGATATTTCGGATCCGGATATCAAATATGCATCAATGATAATAGGATACAAGATCTATCACTCCAGCAGGGAGAATTCTGTATCCGGAACTGCAGTATACACTGCCTTTGAAATGCTAAGAAAGAATGCAGAATATGACCTCTGCGAACTACTGCTAAGCCAATTGATGGAAAATATACAGAAAATCAAGAAGGATAAGAAGAATTCCTTCAAGTATGGTACTCTTATTGTATGTCTATTCTTCTACTTCATGAATGAGCTACCCGGAACAAGTGGATGGGTATGGCAGAATGACAAACCTGTTGCAGTCCAGATAAGAGACTACTTGCATGGACTTGGGGATGCAAAAGCGAGAAATACAGCTCTATGGGGATACTTCAAAAACTTTCAGAGCATGATGCAAGCAAGAGAGAGAATTCCCCAGTCTCTCATTGAGAAATACAAGGACTCAGTGTGCTTTATGGTTGACACTGATCAGTGCCTAATGGAGGCAGTGGAGCCAAGGACTGTCTGGATCATGCCCATGGGGTATGAAGTAGATGAACAGATAGTGGAGCTGCATGTTCAACACATGCTAAGTCAGCCCAAAGATCCTAAGACAGAAAGGTTTGGAACCTTTGAAGAGCTGAGTGTAAAAATACATGTAGAACTCAGGGAACCTGAGATTAAAAGAAAGGTGAGAAAAGAAGTAGAGCACATTGCTCAAGGCCTAGGCATCTCAAAGGAGGCACTTGATGCCAGCTGGGAAAAGAGGAGGAAGGCCGAGGAAGAAGAGAAAAGTAAAGAAAGTGCTCCGGTTGGACCTCCCACCCGGACCAGATCAACAAAGAGATCTGCACCTCCCTCAACCAAAAGTTCAAAACCGGAAGTCCAGGCATCCGGTAAGAGATCCAAGACAAAAGCCACAAGGGCTTATGGAAGCCAAAAGGATGAAGAGGAAACAGAGTCAGATGAGGGAATAAAAGAAATAAAGAAACAGAAAAAGAAAGGATCCGGTAAGCCCTCCACAGGCCAAGACAAGGAGGAAATGGCAGAGGTAACTGTTGAAAAGCCCACTCTGTCACTAGAGAGCATAATCAAGTCGGTCACGGTGGATGGAAACCTTCAACCAATGACTGAATCATATGATGACTTCAGTGAGGCAGACCAAAAGACTCTGCAGGAGGCCACAGTAAAATATCTTAACATATATAATAAGGCTTTCATTGAAATAATATCTCTTATTCCTAAAAGCCTAGAAAAGGAAATGGAAGTAAGAAAGAATAATGCTCATGCTAAAGATCTTGAGATCCGGGAGCAGATAGCTATTCAGCTATATCCTCAAATTGATCCCAAGACCATGAACATTATCTTCAAAGACTGCAAAGATGAGTTCAGAAGCAAAGCCAGGATGAATCAACTCATGCTTGGCGAGACTGACAAAGTGGCCCAAGAAACAGAAGAGATCCTCCGGAAGGCCTTCAAAAGGTTCAATCTTCCAGTTGTAGAGGATTTAGGTACAGAAACAGCTGAGGACTTGGGACCCTCTGCTCCAGAAGAAGTGGCTCATGAACAAACTAGCATCTCTCCTCCGGTTTCCCCTACAGTCTCCAGATCCAAAGAAGAAGAGCAATTACAGGAGAAGGAAGCAGTGGTGAAAGACAAAGAGGTTGACAGTTCTAAGACTGCAGAAGAAAAGAAACATCTGTCTCCGGCAAGAGACACTGCACAAACTGTTCAACAATTTTTGAGCAAAGAAACTCTAGAGATTGATGAACCGGAGCTTCTAAAAGGCCCATTTGATTTTGACTCTCTCTCTCCGGTACAAACAATGAAGATAGCTTCATTTGCAAATGCCAAGGAAAATGAAAAGCTCCTGAAGTCTCATATGGAAGACTGTGAGTTGATAGAGGCTGCTTCCAGAGTACTTGTAAAAATCATGCCATCAATCCAGATAGATCCGACAGCCTCCTCTTCCGGTAATCTAAAAACCTTAGTCAGCAGTGTTGATACACATTTTGATTCTCTAGAAAAATCAGCTGAAGAAAAGGTCTGGAAGGAATTTTTGGATAAAAGATTTTCAGAAATATTAGAATTAATCTCTAAGGATAGGAAGATTGTAAGCATTGGAATAAGGAGCTTAGAGAATGCTCTTAAGGATGGCGGTGACATCTACAAATTTTGTATATCCTGGTCAAAGGCAACAGTAGCATTTGACAAGAAAATAAAAGAGGAACAGGATAAGCTACAAAGCTTATCTCAAAGTTTTGATCCTCTCTCTTCCTCTATAATAAATCAAGAATGTCAGACCATTGCAGTCTTGAATGAAATAAAAAATCTTGAGAAGGAAAGGAAGAACATCACTAACCGGATGGGAGAACTTAGAAGGATTATAATCCCTAAGTTGGAAACTATGCATGAGGCCATCAGTGATGCTCAAACCACCGCCCAAACAAAAGATCCGACAGATCTCAAGCGGGCAGAAGCTTTTGCATTTTTGCTAAGTGGTCACATTTCAATTTTGGACAGAATGAAGCAAAGTTGGGCTACAGAAATGATTCAATTGCAGACATCCTTTGCAGACATTCTTCAGTATATGTGAGTATGTAAATATGCGGCTATATATAGAAAATTTTTGAAAATTTTGGTGTGCGGACCCCACCCTTTGCCATTGATGTCAAAGGGGGAGTGAGGAGCAGTGAAAAATGAGGAATCCAACTAAGGGGGAGTTCCGGAAATTGTATATAAAGACAGAGCATCAGCAAAGGGGGAGCATAGTGAAAACACTTAGTCATTTTTCACTAAGTGTTGCCATCAATGCCAAAGGGGGAGATTGTTGGCAAGAGACACTATATGGATTCATGGTTGTTGTCATTGATGGCAACAAAGGTCATCCCACATATCCGCAAGTCATGATGTGTCTCTACCGGAAGTCAGAATAAAGAATGTTGTGGTCCGGTGAAGAAGAACAGAGCATGTGGCAAGGTCCGACAGATTGATCCGGACCTCTCAGAGGAAGTGTCTTGGTGCAGTGCGGATTTGGGGAAGTCAAGAGGACTACCTTGAGTGGTATATTCCAAGGATTTAGCCTCCGGTGATGGACAAGGAAAAAGATATGAATGGTTGAGTACCGGATTCCTGAGAGATAGTGAAAACAGAGGAAGAACTGACTGGCAGAGTATCAGACTGCTTTCCAGATGTGTTACTGTTGATGACAGAGGTTGTGAAGGCATGAATCATGTTTGACCGACATGATTAATGATATCTACAAGTATATGCTTGATCCGCATTGCTTGGTGAGGAAGGATTCAGCCAACAGAATGAAAGTTTATAAGAAACTAGACTGTTCCGGATGCCGACTAGAAAGGTGATGAAATTACTTGTGCGGATATATATAGAGGATGGATTTAGTTGTGAAGTGTGTTGTTGTTGTGGAAATATATGCGAATAAGTCCAGATAAGAGCAGAGGTAGCAAAAAGGATCCGGTATGTGAAAGATAGCAGAATAAAGAACAGAGGAAAGATGAAGTGCAGCAGATCAGTGTACTGAGCCTAACCGGAACTGAACTCCAGCATATGCAGATGCTTCCAATCAGTTCAAGACTGTGATTCTCATCACTTTGTAGACAGTGTGTCTTCTTGTAGGCAGTGGGCCTCTTGTGAGCAGTGTGCTCGGGCAGTGAGCCCTAATTGGCAAGTGCCATTTTTGTAATTTCCTATTCTTCTAACAGAGAATAATTTTGGGTTAATCACCCCGTGGTTTTCTCCCTTAACAGGGTTTCCACGTCAAAAATTACTGTGTCATGTGTTTCTTATTTCATGGTTAATGTTTCTGTGTATGATTTTATGCTGCATCAATTAAAAGGAAAGTTCAATAAGGGAAATAATTAGGATAACTGATTCACCCCCCCCTCTCAGTTATCAACACAACCATTGCCTCAAAATATGCAATGTGTTCTCAATAATACATTTGGTTTCCACTTTCCTAGTGTCAGCTCAGAATCTAGATTTTGTTTTGGCTATGGTCGAAAGGTTTGATAAGGCTAAAGAGAACATGTGTCTCAAGTTACTGCTTGGACCTCATTTATTTAATCTGTCAGAGTAAGTGTTGAACATCTTTCTGATGCTAATGGTTTCACCGAGGGTGAGTTCATCTGGTGGTCGGCGAGAGATCAACTATCGGCACAGCTTAAAGTCTTTGGGCCGATGGACAGAGGTCACTCCGATAGAAAGGTTATCGGCCTAAGTCTGTTGATTGGCAAAAGGTTTTGAAGTGGCTCCAGTAGTTTTTATCACTCTGATAGTTCAACACTGATCGGCAAGAGATTGTTCATCGGAACAATGGAAATCGTTTGGGCCGATGGTGAGTGTCTGTCTGATGAAGGGTGTTAAACTGAGGGATCGGGGTGACTTTGTATATTGGTGGAAGATGATATGCGATCACTGATGGAGCTTGTTAGGCTGATGGGAATGTAGGTTGGCTTCATCGGCAACAAAATTGCCGACGATAGACTTATGGATTGATTGTGGTTATAAACCGGAATAGTATACGTGACCTGGTGCATGTGGGATTTTTTGTCTTACAGAATGTGGACAGTTACGACTGTCGCATGAGCAGCGATGCTAGAAGAAGTTGATTCATTTTCAGTTAGGGCAATAGTTGTGTAACTGTTTATGCTCTTGCAGACTGGAGATAAAACTGATCTTTTGGCATCATTGTTTGTGATGATGATTCTATTTTTGTAGGATTTATTTTCTGTAGCATGTGAAGATGAAATATGTGATCTGGTACAAAGAATAGGATTGAACATTAGAGCAAGTTGAGATCTTTATTTGTAAATCTCAGGTTTACTGTAATAAAGATTGTTCTACTGTTGGTGGTGGGTTTTTTACCTGAAAGGGTTTTCCCACGTAATACGGTTGTCTATGTTGGCTATTCTATTTCTCTGGTGTATTTATCTGATTATTTTGTTTTGAAAGTTACTAGTCTGCATTATCCCCTTAGAATTAACATTAGGGAAGCTATTTTCCGCACCTGTGCTTTCCTTACAAAGGCTACTAAAAGTATATCGAATGCTAATGGGAATGTAAAAATTCAACTTGATGTAAATTTCTTTGATTCTGTGTTCAAATGTCCTAATATTGAAAATTACTTTAATCCTTCTGTCGGAGAAGGGCAAAAATATTATGATGATCACACTGAGAAATGCAAGAGGGTTATCAATACTAGATGGCTTATGAATCCTCATCCCTCCATATCAAGATGGCCCAAGAATATCTTCAGAAGTGACTTTATTGAGGAGGTTGGTGACCTCATTACTCTTCTTAGTAGGGTAAAGGGGCTCCCAACATCAAATATTTTCCAAGATTGGATGTTTCAATACATTCATGTCATCAGGAAAGGTGAACAAAATATATGGTGGGGTCAACAAATTAGTGACTCCATATTTGATTAGCTAGCTTTCGTTTCAACATTGAAATTTTACATGACTTCCTATCTAGTAAATGTTGCTACTTCTCTGAAGCATTTTTGAGGGTTAACTTGTGAAGGTGACAGAAGGTTAATCCCTATGTATGAGTACAACCCATAGATTACCTTGACTAAAAGAATAAAGCATTTTCAAAGGGTGAATGATGCTTTCTTCTATCATTACATTTTCTTGTTGGATAGAGAGTTGGAGAAAAAGAGTGTCTGATCAAGCCTCAGAGCAGGTAAAGAAGTTCAGGTGTATCTTCCTCCAATTTCCTACTTTCACATACCTAAGGCCAAGTTGTTTCATTGGATAGCCATACATGTTACCTAGGTATCCTGGGGACAAAATGATCTTGATGGAGTTGTGCAGACAAATGGTGGATGTTCATGTTAAGCAAGTCGGTACACACTAAGGGGGTTTCAAATTCTAGTTCCACATTGGGAGGTATGGTATCTCTACAACTTTGAAAGCTAAGGCTATGGAGACTGAATTGTAGTGGATAACATTAAAGAGGTAAAAGAGAAGAAAATATTTTGACTACCGAGGTATGAAGAATAAACTCAAGGGTAACTATACTCATGTGCACATGGTTGAAGACACCTAGGCAGATTACAGAACTGATAAGGACATAAGAAGGATGGATTACAGTATGCTCTCTCTTGACCAAGTGGGAAATTTGCAATTCGCTGATGTGCCAGAAGATATACAAGATGAAGGAGACATTGTAGAGGTTGCATATATGGCCAACAAGATTGCTGACACTCCTTTTTTTTATATTAAATTGTCTAAAAAATAGATGACTTCTCTAAGACAAAGATTTCAAAAGACTCTTACAAATACCAATGTGTTTCTTATAAAGAAAGGTATCAAATTGAAACCCTTCTTAACAAGTTCAGAGGAGGAACAAACAAAAATACCTCCAGGAAAGAAAAGTGAATTGAGGACAAAAAATAAGGAGGAAGCCACTCCTAGTAAGGAAAAACTCAACTTTGTCTTTCAAATGGGAAGTAAGGGGAAAAGAAAGGAGAAGGAAGGGACTTCTATGCAACAAGGTGTTGAGCAAGAGGAGGTGGTAGGAAAGGAGTCACAAGAACCAATTGATGATCCACAAACCAAGTCTACTCAATTTACTCCTCCTTCCTCTCTTATGACTTCAAAGGTACAAACTCCTATAGTTCATGAAATCTCAAGTGCATTATAGACACCAGGTATTCTAGATAATCTTCAATCCCCTCCATCTAATGTGTCTATCCATTTTGTTCATTCTTCTCTTTCATCTCTTGATAACCATTCAATTTTTGACACACCATTGGATAATGTTGACAATGCTTTTGTTCCTCTATCTTCTATACCCAATCTCCTAGATGTTGCTATGTCCATGATTGATTCCATGTCTCATTTAGATTTTGATAAGTTTTTGGGTCCCTTTTCTGCTCAAGTGAATGTTGGTATAAATCCTCTTTCTATTGAAATTTAGACATCTCCACTAGTTACTCATACACCACTTGTTTCAATGTCCACACAAGATCCACCCGTTCCACCAAAATCACAAGATTCTATAGTTCTACCTGTTTCCACCCAAACCACCACTGCCGAAGTCAAAAGTGACAAATTCATCCTTCCACCGTGGCTTGTGTGACATCAACCCAAAAGAAAGAAGCAAATAGTTTCACTTGATGACTTTGATTTTGTTCAATTGGTTCCCACCAAGTGAAAAACAACCAAAAAGGATAAAACTTTGTCAAGAGTATTTGTTGATGTAACAAAACACAAGTTTGCAGAGATTGCTATTCCCACGGCTGACAATATTGATTTTGAAGATCTTGGTTATGTTATCACTAGGGTTGATCTGGGTAAGTAAACTCATGAAAGTGCAAAGGAAGATCTTCTAGCACAATTGAATGCTTTTCTAGATAGATATGACAAGGATAAAGCTATAAAGGATCAACTCAAAATACAGGTCAATCATTTGAAATTAGTGCTTCTCAAGATCACTCAGTCATCTAAACATGTTGAACCTATTGGCACCAGTACAAGTAATGAAACCTTCTTGAAAGAAGAAAGAATTGGTGCAAAAGGCCAAGTAGTGGATGCCATGATAGATAGAGTATTTGCCCAGGGTTCACTACTTATAAAGTCATCTATTGAGCTTTATAATAACTTTGGCAATGTTGGAAATCAAATTGATAACACATTGGAATTATTTCACAAGACATGCAGTTGATTGAGCAAGATCTGGAATCTTGTAATAAATTGAGAGATTTCAAAATTGAGTTATTGATTGAACATGGGGTCATCCCTGATAGGAGAAGATATGCAGACTATCAAGAAGCTATGATACATAAGAAGAATATAATTGAAGACTTGATACTTGATTTGAAGAAGGACCATTAAAGGGGAGAAAACAAGGCTCAAGACATTCCTGATGAGCTGGAAGATCTACCATGTCACATGCTTGGTGATAATCAGCAAACACTCCCTGAAGATACAGTCATTCAGGAATTCACCAACTTGGTTTAGACAAAAGTTGAAACTAAAGCCTTCTCATTGGCTTCTCTTGACAAGTTGATGGAGATCTATATCATTCTAAATAGACTACAGAAGCTACTAAATAAGCACAAAGATGTACCTGATACTATCACTGATTCCATCACTCTGGTGCTTATTATCTCCAAGCATACACCAGGGCTAGACAATAGTGAAGTACAGGTTGTTGTGAGAAGATATGAAGAATTCTTGGAGAAGGATGAAGCTGATGAAGAAGTGTCCAAGGACACTTAGATATTTTTCCATGTGTTAGTTTTTAAGCCTTGTAAATTTTGATTGACAAAAGCCATGTCATTTTGAAAAATTAGATTACATGGACTTGTGAGACAGAGTCATAAGACAATTAGGGATTAGTTTTTAAATAAGTCAAAGTAGTTGTAGATTTCCTATTTTTGCTCTCGGCATCTCCCTATAAATAAAGAGGGCCTCTTATGTAAATATTATCTTTTAGTTATTGAAACGAAACTCTGCTGAATTGAAGAGCATTTTGAAACTTTGTGTTCAAGTTGTAAATCAAAATTTTATCAATAATAAGAAAATCAAGCGAGCATTCAAAATTTGTTTTAGAATAAACTTGTGGTGCATGGGAGATGTTCTAATGTCTTTTCTCTTGTACTTTCTTATGCAATTGATAAAATAAGTAGTGTGAGTTTATATAATCTGGGAGGTGGTCTAAATCTATTTTTGGAGTCTTTGTGCTACAACATTATCTTTGGAGTTTATGTTCTATGTTCGTGAGTTGAAGATATTAGAAGACTTTGAGATACTAGTTATTTTCTGTGTTCATTAATCTTTTGATAGCATATAGTGGAGACTTTGGGCTGCACTATATTCTATACATTTCCAACTTCAAGTCAACAAAAGAAATAACAAAAGACTTTATGCTTTTGTGGGTTTCTTGGGTATTTCACACTGGTATCATTTTGAGTATTAGTATGTTCATTCAATCTTGATATTGGTTATTATTGTTCTAATAAGTGGTTTTTAAGTTTATTATACATTGTAAGGATTAAGAGGAAACATCATTTTTGAGAAAAGAGAAATAGATGATATGGCACCATCCACAGATTAGTTTATAGTGTACATAAATCTAGTTAAGTACTTGTTGATTGTAGCAAACAATAAGAAGGGAGCCTCCCCTTTCTGAGAGGAGAGATTAAATCTCATCACACTGTGGTTGATATAACCATTTTGTCTATAGTTAGTTGATGATAAAATATTCACCCAATAGTTTTTGGCGACTCCATTGCATATCGAACACACAACCAAGAGCCTTGTGCCTTTGGTTGAAGTATACCGGCCCCATTGTTTGTAATAGGTTTTTGTATTATTTATCTTTTGTTTGTTAAATTGTATTCTGGTAGAACCAAGGTATACATGAAGCAGAAGAGCCCAAGGATTTGTAGATCCTATTTTTGAGTTGATGCAACAACATAATTTTAATCTTTTACCTATGAGATCTCTTCTTCAGCATACACAAAGTTTTCCTCCCACCAACGCAAGATCTCCCATACCGAGTGAAGCTTCCAGTGCTCATAGAACTCCACCTATTGTACAAGTTCAAATGTTTGTTATTCCTCCTTTCAACCAAGGAAGAATGGATGCTCCAGGTCAGGCCGCTCAAGGTCAGGTCTGTGGGGTAATGCTTTCGGGCCCTTGAATCTCGCTCCACCACTACATGAACTACCTAATGGTTCAAGGAAGAATTTTCCTAAGTTCTACGGTGATGGAAAAGTTCACCTTGATGAACACATTGCAGCTTTCTATATTTCTTGTGGTGTTCTAGGATTGGAACATGAAAATGTGTCTATAAGATTATTTGTTGAAACACTTTAGGGTGTAGTTGCGGATTGGTTTTATCATCTTCAATCACAAGTCATCACTAGATGGAATATTCTCTGTACCAGGTTTGAGGCTAGGTTCAAGCCTACTGAAGATGCACATGCACTATTACCTCATCTTATACAAATGAAGAAAGAGCCACAAGAACCCATGCGTGAGTTCATTGCAAAGTTCAACAAGCTGACAAATCAGATCCTGGCTACTACTTAGCCAACAACTGAAAATCAGAAGTATTTCTTCGTTAACACTCAACTACCAGAAGTAAGTTTTCTTCTAAGTTGGGCAAATCTATCTGATCTGGAAGCATCTTAGAGATTGGCTACTGAGATTAAGGATGATCTAATCTTCATAGGAAAGATAAGAAAAGATACAAATAGAGCTAGAGGGCATCTCTCTACAAATACGCCTTCTACTAGCACCACAGATCCTATGGTACAAAAGTTGGCTAATGAGCTATTAGCTCTTAGAAAGAAAATGTCTCAGAATATGTCCATTCCTTCCTAAAAGGACATACCAAGGAGAACATTTCCCAATGCTACCAATTGTCAAGGCAACGTTGCAAGAAATCAAGGTTAAAACAAGCTTCCTCCACCACAAGGAAAGCTTGCTTTGGAAGCACCGCCAATAAATGCAACAGTGGGTTACTATGAAATGGAGCAAGAAAATCTACCCCAATTAGATTTTGATTAGGAAGATGGTGCTAATCTCTTCACAGAGGGTAAAGAAAAGTTGGCTGGCGACTCTAATATTGGGTTCTTGAATTTCAAAGATGAGATGGAACAAGAAGAAGCTGCATTTGGTGAATCATATGTTGTTCTCACATGGTCACAAAATCAATCTAACCATCAACATGTGGATAATAAGGAAAGTCAAGGGAAGATCCTTGTCTTGTAGTTACCATTGCTAAGAGGGGCACTCCTTTGCCTTTTCAACCAAGAGATGTGGCTGGCGACAAACAAGTAAGTACATGAGATTCTCCTACTCCATCTTTAGCACCTAAGACCAGTAGCCCTTATGTAAAACCTCAAAATGAGAATATTTTGTCTTCTGTAGCTAGTCCATATCAACTTTTTGATATTATAGATTAGGCTAAAAAGACAAAGATTCAAATGTCTGAGGTCGAATACCTACAAGCTAATCCTGACCAGTTTGAAAGATTAGCTAAGTTTGTTAAAAACAAAGCTACCCCTATTAGGTAGGATTCTTCCAAAACCACTCATGTTGTCCCTAAAATGAGACCTACACAAAGAAATCTAGTTGCCTCTCCTTCTACCACCACAAGAAAAATTGAACCATTTTATATTTCCTTGCTAGTAAATGGTCATAAGCTCAGTAACTATGTTATAGATTTTGGAGCCTCTAATAATGTCATGCCTACCAAGGTAGCAAATACCTTAGGTTTAAATTTGACTAAGACTTTTGGTCATTGTTTCTCTATGGAAACCAAGCAAGTGCTCCTCATAGGGAAGATCAAGGATGCACAGTTTGCATTCACTACTTTCCCAAAAAATAGAATAAAGATGATAGTTCTGGTGGCCGATGTTCTAACTTCATACAAAATATTACTGGGATGAAACTTTTGCAAGGATGTTGGTAGAGAAGTCAACATGGATTGGTCTAAGGCAAGGATACCTATCTGTAGACACTAAAAATTGTCTAGGTCTTGTTTACACATGACCTTGTATGTCTTTGCCCTAGGTCCTAGTTCATCTTAATCACATTTGTCCAACTTAATCATCTTCTTGATTAATTAAATAAACCCACTTTATTTAATTAATCCCACTTGATCTCATACAAAATCTTCTTTGTGAAGACAGAATCATATGGGAAGATTTAATTACCCACTATATTTAGGAGGTTTGTTCTTGAGTTTGCAGAGAAAACTCGTCATATTGTGAATATGATGAAAGGAAAGTCCACACTCCGTTGGAGCACGGAAGGTAAAGAAGCTTTTGAGGACATCAAGAAAGCCATTCCACATGCTCCAATTTTGGTTTGTCTAGACTACACAAAGGATTTCATCATGTATAGTTATGCTTCCGAGCATACTCTGTCAGCGATTTTGGTACAACAAAACAAGGAGGGCATTGAATCTCCAATTGTGTTTATGAGTTGTCCTTTGAAGGCTCATGAACTCAAGTATTCTACCATGGAGAAATATGCCTATGCTATCATCAAGGCAGTCAAGCATTTCAGGTACTACATCTTGAATTCCCACACTACTGCCTTAGTACAAGATTCAGCAGTTAAGTCTATCTTAACTTAGCAAGAGTTTGGGAGTAAAAGAGGCAAGTGGATTGCCTAGATCCAAGAGTATGATCTAGATATCAAACCTACCAAGCTGGTACATGGGAAAGGTTTGTGTCAACTCATCGTTGATAACGTGCCAAAAGAAACAGGTGATGAAGAAGCAGAGAATGAGGTTGTTCCTACCATTCTGTTTGTTAGTACAACAAATGAATGGTACTCTAACATTGCATACTTCCTCACTTATGGTGAATGTCCTAAACACCTATCCTACAAAGAGAAGAGGATGATCAAGCTCAAGGCTGCATATTTTGTTCTTTGCGACAACGGATTGTATAAGAGGAGTCTTGATGGAATTTTTCTATGTTGTGTCAATAAAGCACAACAAGGTAAACTATTGGAGTCATTTCATAGTTTGGCATGTGGTGGACATTTCTTAGTACCGGTGATGGATCACAAGATTTTGCAAGCTAGATATTATCGGCCCACACTTTTCCAAGATTCATACAAATAGGTGGGTAAGTGCAAACTGTGTCAACAATTTGTGGGGAAACCCAAGTTGGAAGCATTACCTCTCAAGCCAGTAATAATTGAGGAACCTTTTCAACAGTGGAGCACTAACTTCATTGGCTCAATGAATCCACTGTCAAGTGTGGGGCACAATTATGTTCTCACGGCAACTGACTACTTCACCAAGTGGGTGGAGGCTATTTCAGTAAAGCATGCTACTTCTAAAGTAGTTTGTAAGTTCCTCAATGAAAATATAATATCAAGTTTTGGTGTTCCAAACAAGATAGTAGTAGATAATGGTACTTGTTTTTCTTCTCAAGAAATAACTAGTTTCTACTTTGAGTAGGGGATCATTCTTTCTCACTCTTCTAATTATTACCCTCAAGGGAATGGTCAAGCCAAGTCTAGCAATAAGAACTTGGTTACTATCATCAGGAAACTAGTTGACGAGAATCAGAGGACCTGGCACAAGGCATTGTTCAATGCATTGTGGGTAGATCACATTACCCCCAAAAGATCAATCGACATGTTACCATTTCAGCTTTTGTATGGATTGAATACCGAAATACCAATCACCTTGGAGTTGTCTACTTTGAAGTTGGACAAGGCCATTGAAGATGGAACTTTTGATTGCTCTATCAAAAAATGTGTAATGTTCCTTTCCAAACTTGAGGAACAACGTGTGAAGGTGGTGGATCGCATTGCAGAGCACCAGAGTCAAGTGAAGAAATTATTTGACAAGAAGGCAAAATCTAGGAGTTTTCAAGTCGGTGATCAAGTCCTATTGTGGGACAAAAGAAGAGAGCTGAAAGGAATGCATGAAAAGTTTGATTCCCTATGGAGAGGTCCCTTTGTCATTCATCAGCTCTATGGTGAAAATAGTTTCCTTTTTGAGTATCAAGATGGGACGCCTTTTCTGTTGCCTCACATTGGACAACTTATGAAGCTTTTCTCACAATAAAGTAACAGATAAGTTTGTAAATACTTGTATAGTTTTGAGTCTTTTTCTTTTAAGTCTCTTTGTGTTTTGTTGCCAAACTCTATAGCCCAATGGATGGATGAAGGCACTTAGAGTTCTAGAGTTCATCTCCCTTCGATCATTTTAAAGGATGATTGAAGGAAGCTCCCCAATTAGAGCCAACTATTATCCTTAAATTCAGCTTGCTCAATTCGTAGGATAACCCCTACGAAACTTATCCGTTTCATAGCCCACATTCTCTAAGTATGTGAAATGAGACATTTTAAGGTTGTCTCTAGCATGACTCGGTCACTCAAAGAATCCCTTCAATTTTTTATCTAGGTTCATTTTGAGTATTTTGTCATTTTTAGTTTTTATCAGTGTTAGTCATTTTTTCTCTCTGTGTTGTCAATGTCAAAAATAAAATTTACATTTACACATGAAGTGTAATTGCGGAAAACATTTAGGGTTTATTTGTTTTGTTTTCCTGTGTTTCATTTGCAGGTTTTTATTTTCATTTCATTTGTTTCATCTGTGTGTCTTTCTTGTAAAGGCTAGGGTTTTCTATATTTTCTATAGTTTTTAGTTTTTATCATTCTTAAACTATCATTTTTATTTTGTGTAAATTGCTTTGTTCGGAGTTTGCTCTCCGAACAACATGCATTATTCAGAGGTCAAACCCTGAACGAAGCATGCTATCATTCCTTTGATTTTTAAGACCTTCCAAATTGTGGATGGCATGCGGGGTTTGTTTCCCACACAACATCCACAGTTTGGGATGTTGTGCGGGAAATAAACCCCGCACACCATCCCTAAAACAAACCAAAAAAACCATCAAAACATAACATTCAAAATGTGTCATGCGGGTTTCAAATTCCACATGACACAAGTCAAAAGTGTCATGCAAAATTTAAAAATTGTATGACACATTTTGAATATGTCGACCAACCTCCAAACTTTCCACAATGCATAAAACAAATATGCACATCGGGTTTTAAACTTTGATGTACACTTTGTTTTATCTCTTGAGATATGCACATCAAAGTTTAAAACCCGATGTGCATATTCATTTTACCCACTTAAAACAAAGGCATTGTGCATATCAGAGTTTAAACTCTGATATGTAATGATTTTTAAAAGTTCCTCCTTATGTCAATTGAGTTTTAAACCCCGATCGACACTTGTTGTCTGCATTGTAAAAATGCACGTCAGAGTTTAAACTCTGACCTACATATGAAGATTCATAATTTTTTTCAACACCGAAAAATGTAAAATGATGCTTGAAAGAAAGATTTTTCCTGATTCAACAAATGAATATCTCTGATCATGAATATGATATATTTTCCTGAGATTGTACAAAAGGTGGTTTGAGTGAGATTTTTCTGACTCTAGAGTTTCTACAACAATCATATTTTTGCAGTTCATTTGTCAATGTCAAAATCCCCTCCAAAGAAGAAGATGAAGTATAAATTTCAAGGAGTGGTCCCGGCTACGCAAGTGGAGTCAAATGTAGATAAAATCAAGGATATGAAGATGATGCATGTTGATATGTCTGAGTTCTTGGGAAGATTGAACCAACAACCATTACCTCAAATTATGCAATGTGTTCTCAATAGTGACATACATCTGGTTTCCACCTTCCCAGTGTCAGCTCAGAATCTAGATTTTGTTTTGGATATGGCTGGAAGGTTTGATAAGGATACAAAAAGTATATCGGATGCTAATGGGAATGCAATAATTCAACTTGATGCAAATTTCTTTGATTTTGTGTTTAAATGTCCTGATATTGAAAATTACTCTAATCTTTCTGTTGGAGAAGGGCAAAAGTATTATGACGATCACACTGAGAAATGCAAGAGGGTTATCAATACTAGATGGCTTAAGAATCTTCATCACTCCATATCTAGATGGCCCAAGAATATCTTCAGGAGTGAGTTCATTGAGGAGGTTGGTGACCTCATTACTCTTCTCAATAGGGGAAAGGGGATCCCAACATCAAATGTTTTCCAAGATTCTATGTTCCAATACATTCGTGTCATCAGGAAAGGTGAACAAAAGATATGGTGGGATCAACAAATTAGTGACTCCATATGTGAACAACTAGCTTCCGTGTCAACAACATTGAAATTTTACATGACCTCCTATCTAGTATATGTTGTTGCTTCTATGACTTGCATTTTCTAGGGTTAACTTATGAAGGTGATAGAAGGTTAATCCATGTGTATGAGTACTACCCATAGATTACATTGACTGAAAGCATAAATCAATTTTGAAGGGTAAATGATGTTTTCTTCTATCATTACATTTTCCTGTTGGATAGGGAGTTGGAGAAAAAGAGAGTGTTCGATCAAGCCTAGGAGTAGGTAAAGAAATTCGGGTGCATCTTCCTCTAATTTCCTACTTTCACATACCTAAGGGTAGGTTGTTTCAGTAAGGAACCATACATGTTACCTAGGTATCCTAGGAAGAAAAAGATCTTGATGGAGTTGTGCAGACAAATGGTGGATGTTCATGTTAAGCAAACCAGTGCACATTGAGGGGGTTTCAAATTCTAGTTCCAGATTGGGAGGTATGGTATCTCTACAACTCTGAAAGCTAAGGCTATGGAGACTAAATTGTAGTGGATAAGATTGAAGGGGTACAACAGAAGAAAATATTTTGACTACCGAGGTATGAAGAATAAACTCAAGGGTAACTATACTCATGTGCACATGGTTGAAGACATATGAGCATATTACAAAACTGATGAGGACATAAGAAGGATGGATTACAATAGGCTCTCTCTTGGCCAAGTGAGAAATTTCCAATTGGTTGATGTACCAAAAGATATGCAATATGAAGGAGACATAGTAGAGGTTATGTACATGGCCAACAAGATTGCTAACACTCCTTTACCTGATATTAAATGGTCTCAAAAAGAGATGACTTCTCTAAGCTAGAGATTTCAAAAGACTCTTGTAAATACCAATGTGTGTCTTATAAAGAAAGGTATCAAATTGAAACCCTTCTTAATAGGTTCAGAGGAGGAACAAACGGAAATACCTCTAGGAAAGAAAAGTGAATTGAGGACAAAAAACAAGGAGGATGCCACTCCTAGTAAGGAAAAACTCAAGTTTGTCTTTAAGACATGAAGTAAGGGGAAAGGAAAGGAAAAGGAAGGGACTTCTATGGAACAAGGTGTTGAGAGAGAGGAGGTGACAAGAAAGGAGTCACAAGAACTAATTGATGATCCACAAACTAAGTCTGCTCATGTTAGTCCTCCTTCCTCTCCTATGATTTCAAAGGTGTAAACTCCTATAGTTCATGAAATGTCAAGTGCATTATAGACACCGAGTATTCTAGATAATCCTAAATCTCCTCCATCTAATGTGTTTGTCCATTATGTTCATTCTTCTCCTATATCTCTTGATAACCAGTCAATTTTTGACACACCATTGGATAATGTTGACAATGTTTTTGTTCCTCTATTTTCTATGCCCAGTCTCTCAAATGTTCATATGTTCATGATTGATTCCATATCTCATTTAGATTTTGATAAGATTTTGGGTCCCTTTTCTACTCAAGTGAATGTTGGTATAAATACTCATGCTATTCAAACTCAGACATCTCCACTAATTACTCATACACCACTTGTTTTAGTGTCCACACAAGATCCACCCATTCCACCAAAATCACAAGATTTTGTAGTTCCACCTATTTCCACCCAAACTACCACTACAAAAGTCAAAAGTGACAAATTCATCCTTCCACTGTGGCTTGTGCCACATCAACCCAAAAGAAAGAAGTAAGCAGTTTCACCTGATGACTTTGATTTTGGTAAATTGGTTCCCACCAAGTCAAAAACAACCAAAAAGGATAAAACTTTGTCAAGAGAATTTGTTGATGAAACAAAAACACAAGTTTGCAGAGATTGCTATTCCCATAGATGACAATATTAATTTTGAAGATCCTGGTTATGTTATCACTAGGGTTGATTTGGGTAAGCAAACTCATGAAAGTGCAAAGGAAGATCTTCTAGCACAATTGAATGCTTTGCTAGATAGATATGACAAGGATAAATCTATAAAGAATCAACTCAAAAAACAAGTCGATCAGTTGAAATCAATGCTTCTCAAGATCACTCAATCATCTAAACATGTTGAACCTATTGGCACCAGTACAAGTAATGAAGCCTTCTTGAAAGAAGAAATAATTGGTGCAAAAGGCCAAGCAATGGATGCCATGATAGACAGAGTATTTGCCCAAGGTTCACTACTTATAAAGTCATCTACTGAGCTTTATAATAACTTGGGCAAGGTTGGAAAGCAAATTGACAACACATTGGAATTTCTTTCACAAGACATATAGTTGATTGAGAAAGATCTGGAATCTTGGAATAAATTGAGAGATTTCAAAATTGAGTTATTGATTGAAAACGAGGCCATCCCCGATAGGAGAAGATATGTAGAGTATCAAGAAGCTATGATACACAAGAAGAATATAATTGAAGACTTGATACATGATTTGAAGAAGGACCGTGAAAGGGGAGAAAACAAGGCTCAACACATTTCTGATGAGCTAGAAGATCTACCATGTCACATGCTTGGTGACAATCAGTAGACACTCCTTGAAGATACAGTCATTCAAGAATTCACCAACTTGATTTAGACAGAATTTGAAACCAAAGCCTTCTCATTGGCTTCTCTTGACAGGTTGATGGAGATCTAGATCATTCTGAATAGATTGCAGAAGCTATTAAATAAGCACAATGTACCTGATACTCTCACTGATTCCATCACTCCGGTGCATATTATCTCCAAGCGTACACCAGGGCCAAACAATAATGAAGTACAGGACATTGTGAGAAGATATGAAGAATTCTTGGAGAAGGATGAATCTGATGAAGAAGTGTCCAAGGACACTTAGATATTTTTCCATGGTTTAGTTTTTAAGCCTTGTAAATTTTGATTGACAAAAGCCATGTCATTTTAAAAAATTAGATTATATGGACTTGTGAGATAGAGTCATAACACAATCAGGACTTAGTTTTTGAATAAGTCAAAGTAGTTGTAGATTTCCTATTTTTGCTCTTGGCCTCACCCTATAAAAAAAGAGGGCCTCTTATGTAAATATTATCTTTTAGTTATTGAAGTGAAACTCTACCGAATTGAAGAGCATTTTGAAACTTTGTGTTCAAGTTGTAAATCAAAATTTTATCAATAATAAGAAAAGCAAGTGAGAATTCAAACTTTATTTTGGAATAAACTTGTGGTGCATGGGAGATCTTATTATGTCTTTTCTCTTATACTTTCTTATGCAATTGATCAAATAAGTAGTGTGAGTTTATATAATCTGGGAGGTGGTCTAAAGCTGATTTTGGAGTCTTTGTGCTACAACATTATCTTTGGAGTTTATGTTTTATGTTCATGAGTTGAATATATTAGAAGACTTTGAGCTACTAGTTATTTTCTGTGTTCATTAATCTCTTGATAGCATATAGTGGAGACTTTGGGCTGCACTATATTCTATACATTTCCAACTTCAAGTCAGCAAAAGAAATAACAAAAGACTTTGTGCTTTTGTGGGTTTCTTGGGTATTTCAGGTTGGTATCATTTTGAGTATTCGTATGTTCATTCAATCTTGATATTGGTTATTATTGTTCCAGTAAGTGGTTTTTAATTGTATTATACATTGTAAGGATTAAGAGGAAACATCATTCTAAAAAAAGAGAAATAGATGATATGGCACCATCCACAGATTAGTTTATAATGTCCATAAATCTAGTTAAGTAATTGTTGATTGTAGTGAACAATAAGAAGGGAGCCTCCCCTTTCTAAGAGGAGAGATTAAATATCATCACACTGTGGTTGATATAACTATTTTGTCTACAGTTAATTGATGGTGAAATATTCACCCAACATAGTTATATGTTTTATGCTTAATTTGCTTTACTATTATTAAATTTGGTAAATGGATTAAATTCCTAATGTGTGAATGGTTTAAAACAATACCAATTCACCCCCCCTCTCAGTATTCTGGGTGATCAACAATTGGTATTAGAGCCAGGTTCCTTGGAAGAAGCCTTACCGCTTGGGGAAGATCTTGGAGGTTGAACAAATGGCACCTAGAAAGTTTCCTACTCCTCCGGAAGAGATTCCTGCTGTTAAATTTTCAGAAGATGAATGCATGTACCAATAGTGAAGAACTAAAGGTTTCTCTTGAAGGCCTAGAGAGGACTAAAGAAGAAATCAAAGATCTAAAGGAGAATGTCAAAGAAGCAGATGGATGTATCAAAAAATTTAGAGAGCAAGTCAAGAAGTTCAAAGAAAGACATAAGGATGTCAATGAAAAAGTGAGGCTAGCAAATGAATCTATGAATGGTATGGAAGTGCAAGTTGAACAAAAGGTAAGAATTGAGGAATATTTGAACTCAATGGTGAAAGGTAAATTTGAAGAATGTATAAGGCTTTAACAAGTTGTGAAACTTAAATCAGATCTAGAGAAGGCAAAGAATTATGAAGTAAAAATCAAGATAAGTTCTGCAAGGCTTGATGAGATGATTGAGAGTCAGAAAGATGTCAATGACAAAGAAGGCTTAGGGTTTGAAAAAGGTGAATCTTCAAAATCAGGTCAAACATCAAAAGATGAAAACAAGAACAATGTCAAGTAGATCTAGAATCGAAAGAAGGGAGCTAGAAGACCACCGGTTAGACAACCTAATGCTCAAAGGTACCCATCTTTAAATGGTTATTGTTATTCTTGCAATAAATTTGGACATAAGGCTACACAATGTAGGAGCAAAATGAATCAAAATGTCCCATCTTTCGTTGGTCAATGTTTTACATGCAAGAAAGTTGGTCATAAAGCAAATGAGTGTAGAAGTCAAAGGATGAATAGCTATAACAATGGTAGAATGACTCAATCCTTTAATAGCTATGGTTATACATGTAATAGATTTGGGCACAAAGCTAACTAATGCAGATCTAGAATGAATGCAAGGAATAATGGTTAGAAGAATGTTGTGTGCTACAATTGCAATAAACCTGGACACATTTCAAAGTTCTATAGAAGTAGAAGCATGAAGAAGGATAATCTGGTAGAAAAGAACAAACCAGTACAAAAAGTTGATCCAGCAAAGACTAAGAAGGAGATGAGTAAGATTTGGATAAAGAAGGAAGTAATAGAGGTTAATGGTGAACTTGTACTGACATCCAGTGCAGATGTTTCCTCTGGAAACTGAGATGAGAGCTTCGTCTTAGGGGGAGATTTAATGGAAATCTTTCTCCCTCTGCCAAAGGAATGGTGCTGATGCCTCAGCACGAAGATATAAGTTGAAGATCAATATGCCTGATCTACTAAAGAAAATTGCAGAAGAAAATATCTTATTGCGAAGCAATTAAAATTGACTGTGTCATCAGAAGAAGTATTGACAACTTTACTAAACAAGGCATTTATGGCAAATTAGGTCATGAAGAAAAAGGGTTTATAAGAGATCATACTTGATCAAAATTCATATTGCAAACAATTTTTTGAGTGGGAGAGAGCTGAGCAGTGTGGCAAAGAAGAGGTCATAGCATCCTGAGATTCAGTGCTTTCAAACCCTAACTAGAAGTGATTGAAAAGGTATTTATAGTTTCTTATCCTACCATAGAAATTTCTGTATTGAGTATTGAAAATTTCTATTCCACAAGTGATAAATGTTGTAGATAAAACTTACCCTAAATACAAAAACGCCCTTTCAAGTCAATAGAAATTGATCTGGATGGTGCATTTTTGGTTGTACCCTATGGCGTGTTGCATACTGGGGATGTAAAGATGTAAATTCACACTAAATTGGAGGAATATAATCATGATAACCAAGGAGAGATTCAGGTTAATGAATTAATTGATGATAACTTTGATTTGAAGACTAAATACAGTGCCCTAATAGAGAATAAAATGGATGTTTGGAACAACTTTCCTATTTTGTGTTACAAAGAGTCTTGGGTTAGATATGTTATGTACAGAATTCATGATAAATTCATGTGGTTGGATATTCCACATATAATCAACAAAGAAGCCATTAGAGCGGTAATAGGTTTAGACTCCACTGGAGCTATTCTGGTGTTGAAATCTATGAAAAATGATGTCATTATGAATCTCACTAGAGCTAAGTTTGACAAAAGAGCATTGACAGTGAATGACATAGAGGATCCGACTGTGAAGTATGCTTCAATTATGATAGGTTACAAAATTTATTTCACGAACAGAGAAGATTTAGTCTCAGCCACTGCTATAAATACAACTTAGTAGATGGTGAAACAAAATGCTTATTATGATATCTGTGAGTTGCTAAGGCAACAATTGTTGGAGAATCTAAAGAAAATAAAAGATTCCAAATACCCTTTCAAATATGTCACTTTAATCCTTTGTTTGTTATTCTATTTTCTCAAAGAGCCACTAGGTGCATAGAATGTTGTATGGCATGGGCATATTCCTGTAGTAACTCAAATAAGACATCACTTGCAGTGAATTGGTAATAATGATGCTCAAAATGCTGCATTGTGGGACCACTTCAAGGTTTTTCAGGAGAAGATGCAAGCTAGGGAAAGAATCTCTAGAAAAGTTGTAGAAAAATACAAGGACAATATTCTTTTTATGGTCACTAAGGATAAGTGCTTAATGGAAGCAGTTGAACCAAGAATAGTGTGGATCCCTAAAATGGGATATGAAGTAGTAGAAGAT
This sequence comes from Cunninghamia lanceolata, assembly GCA_027924645.1. Taxonomy (NCBI): domain Eukaryota; kingdom Viridiplantae; phylum Streptophyta; class Pinopsida; order Cupressales; family Cupressaceae; genus Cunninghamia; species Cunninghamia lanceolata. Next base: position 729,599 of record BSBN01000143.1, on the reverse strand, counting down.
GTTGTTGAAGGTCTTGTAGACCTAATGCTGAGTAAACCCAGAGACACTTCTAAAGAGAGACTTGGCACATATGAAGAAAAGTCTCTAAAAATTCATTTGGAGCAGACCATGCCCAAAGCTCAAAAGAAAGTGCATAAGATAGTTGAGGATTTTTCTGAAAGCATAGGCATTTCTAAGGAACAAGTACAATGTACCAGAGCTAAAGCAAGACCTGAAGAAGAATCTAGCCCTAAGGAGAAGTCCAAGGGCACATATGTAGGTAAGAAGGAAGCTCCTAGTCTCAGAAGGTCATCAAGGATCTCTTCCTCCCCTGCTGCTGCAAGTTCTGAGAAGAATGTTGATGTCAGTGCTACTGAACAATCTCAACATGTTAAGAAGAGAAGAGTGAAGGAAAAAGATTCCAGACAAGTATATGTTGGTCAAGATATCAGTGAGGAAGAAGAATATGAAGAAGAAAAAGGACCTGTACTGGTCTGAAAAAAGAGAGTCTCTTGTTTCTGAAAAAGGGACACAAGCCAAAGGACAAAAATTGATATTGCTACAAAAGAAGTTAGTGAGAAAGAGAAAGAAGGCTTCATCTTTAGGAAAAGAGAAACTAAATCTAGTAAAGAAGGCCAATCTTCCAAAGACCAAGGAAAGAGAAAGAAAAAAGAGTCTGGAACTACTAATAGAGGAAAGGGAAAACAAGAGAAGTCAGATAAATCTGGTGTTCCGCCTTTACAACTTGAAGCCACCATAAAAGCAATAGTAGAATATGGCAATCTGAAGGAAATAGCAGAAATGTATGATGAGAGGTCAATTGAAGATAAGGTTGTTGAATGTCAGGAACACTAAGAGGGGGGTGAGTCAGTGTTCTAAAAATCTTTTGATGCCCTTTAACTTTCAACCATTTTCCAAATTAATTAAACAGAAGCACAACATCCATATGAATAGCAACCATAAAAACATGACACATAGACACCATGATTTTTACGTGGAAAACCCAAAATGGGAAAAACCACATAGAGGATTAGCTCTCAAATATATATTGCAATCTTTATAAATAATGATGTTCAGGCTTGGTCACTCCACGGGCCTGAAACATGCTGGCTCACTGCCATGAAGTACAACTAGGTCTAGTAGGCTCATTGCCTCAACCCTAATCCTAGCAAGATTACAATAAGGGCTGTTAAACCTTGAGGGCTATTAAACCCTAATGGAGGCTCGCTGCCTTGATGAAGAAATCTCACTATAGAGTACAAGTAAATTGCACATGAAAACTGAATACTATAAAAGCATCTGTCACTATGCCAGGGTGCAGTCACTTAGCAACTGAATTCTGAATCCCAAGTCTTCATCACTGTTGATCTTCTAACTTTGCTCTGCTATTTGCATGCCTACATCAATTACACACACTTGCACACACCTCACAACTGAAACTCATCGCCTTTATATATCCGTATTATGATTTGATCCACAATCAGGCTGTCATCCAAGAAATGAAATGTGTACATAGAAAGATGTGGCTTGTCAGCTTAATCCAATGCATGATATATATTATGTGGACCCAAAAATTTTCCCACACGTATTCATATAGGTCGGCTCTAATCATTCAATCACTTAGGTAGATCCTTCAAACATTATCTCTTCTCCTCACAATGATTAATCATACTAGTTAGCATGTTCCTCAAGAGCATGCTTAACAGGTTCATCTGCTAACTTACAAATTTTACTGTAGATCACCAAACACCTCAAAAACCATATCAACGACTCTTTACACCTTTCCAAACTTACCCTCAGAACCACAAGGTATGATATCTTCTTGCAGAGAAATGTGGATCATCAGAACTTAGACTTTGTCTCTATCAAGCTCTGTCAAACACTATGTCGATACTTAGTAGCTTGCAACTATCTTTCTGGTGGACTTCAGATCTCCTAACTCTAGAATTAGACACTTCATATAAGTGTTTACAATACCTCATAACCTCATAACAAAATGCTCACCTATGGAGGAATGTAGACCACTGCACTACGATGTTCATTGTTCCTACTACGCTTTTACTTACCGGGCTTATACATTTCTTCAAGGTGACTTCCGAAGGAAGTCAAGACTTAATCTTTGGAGTATGATACTGTAGACACCCAAATTTGTCCATGTCTAGCAACACCTTGTTAAATCATCAATCATTAAGCCAATTAATTAAATAAATTTTATTTATTTAATTAAAATCCCATTCTTATCCACTTAGCCAATTAATTAATTAAATTTTATTTATTTAATTAATTCCACATCATGTCTTATCCCATTTTATTCATTTATCCTATTAATTAAATAAATTTTATTTATTTGATTAATTTCCAACTCATATCCCAACTAATTCAAATATTTTATTTGAATTAAGCCCTTATCATTTATCACATTCCAACACTTGTCCAGTCAATCATGTGTTGTAAGACAACTTTCATTTACAATCTTTCACATGCACAATTAATGGAATCTAAATTTAGTAACTTTCAATCCTAGCCATTCACATAGCCTCTGAATCTCCACCGTTGATTGATCTTGGCTAAGTCTTATATAAACACCCTCTCACTTCATATGAGACATCCAGCAATCATATCCAGCCATCATATAGCACCTACATTGTCTTGAGCATTTGAGCATTCACTTAAGCTTTTATCATCCATCATGGCAGCTTTCAGCTTTGCAATTGTTCATATTTGAAGAAGTAGTCCACATCTCTCAAACGAGGAATCGCACGGTCTAGGTGATGTTATGCTTGAATTGCAATTGTTCTTTGAATTCATTTAGGTTAGATTCCTTGATGATGGTAGGGTTAGGGTTTCATGACTATGTCTGATCTGCTACACCTGACTTTCACCTATCACATTTTGGCACGCCCGGTGGGACTCACGTCCTTGATTGACTTCATTTTTCGGAGTTGTTTTCTTTGAAGATCAGATTTTGCAGGTGCTTGCAGAAAATTTCGGTCGCTATTGAACGAAAATCTGCCGCTTCCGAATCTCTGCGCCACTTTTAAGCTGGAACAAGCCGCATCTACCTCTCTGGATCGCCTTTAAATAGACAGTCGCCGCCTATGGTAAAATCGTATCGCTTTTGTTTTTAAAAGACTCGCCTGTGATTTTCGCATTTTCTTTGGACTGTATTTTCTGCTTTTGCACATAATCAGGTCACTTTTAACCTAACAGTGACCGCTTTCGCACATATTGGCATCGCTTTTGATCCAACAGTTGCCGCTTTTGCTCTAATCTGAATCGCTTATGAACTGAGAATGATCACCTGTGCAGGTTAGGGTTTCAACTTTTTTTGAAGATACAGGTCGCTTTTGTCTTGTAATAGGCCGCTTATGGATATAACTGGATCGCCTATGTGTCTACAGAGGCCGCGTTTGAATTAATTAGAATCGCTTTTGAATTGACAGTGATCGCCTGTTAGATCAGGGTTTTTTGTCTGTCGACTGTGTTTTGCAGATACTGTTCGCGTTTAGCCCTCAATTGATCGCTTCTGGCCAATACGCATCGCTTATGAGCTGACAGGTGTCGCATCCTATGTTTTCCGCGTCGCATATGATCCATAGTCTCTCGCCTCTGGTATAATGGAGGTCGCTTTTGATCAGCAGTGAATCGCATCTGGTAAGTTTTTGTTGTTTTCAAATCTGTTTCTATTCCAGTTGGATTTTTGGCTATTAATTGGCTATTTGCGCAGCATCTTATCGATTTATCCAAGAAAAGAGGTTATCAAACTACTGACATATCTGTTGCAGGTTCGATCGGTCCAAGATTTGTGGTTTTTTCACTAAATTAGGCATATTTGGGCTTGGTGCTTAAAATGAACTATTGTTTGCTCCGTGCTTGATTTATCTTTTTGATTGCTTGCATGTGCCTGATTGTAACCCAAATTTAATGGCAAAAGTATCCTCTCCCCTTGCCTATCAAATGGATCTTGGGTGTATGAGAACTTGTCATTATCTTTAGAGGGCCTGCCTTCCCGGTGTGAGAAGGGATACGACCCAAGCGGTAACGGGCTAAAGCAAGTCCTTCCGAACCGCTATATAAGAAAAGTGTTTGTGTCGAAAGCCACAAACAACGGGTGCAGTTGTGTTATACCGACAGTCAACCTCCTCCAAAACCCTCCAAGGCGCAACCCTTGGAGGCTGGGAGACTCCATAACGGAGAGTAGCACTGCCGCACGTATAGCCACCCGAACGGATGCCCTTATTAGCAACTTTGTGTAGTAGCCAAAAACCTTCTATCTGTTGACGCAGAGGGAAAAACCCTTGAAGCAGCCCTGATTCATGTGGTTCTTAGCTGAGGTAGCAGGGACAATTTAAAGGTTTGGAGAGGGTCAAGCCTTATAAGAAACCCAGATCTTGGTATGTGTGAGAAGTGTGTGCAAATGTAAGGAGGATCCAGTGCTACCAAGATCCTGGAGCTACCCGCTTTGAATAGGCGCAGCTAGGGGATTCAACAGATACTGTCCTATCCTAGCCTAGGTTGTATCAGTTTGTGCTTGTTGTGAGTGTGAGTGACTGTTATCACTGTTTTCTTGCTGAAAAACTACAAAATCAGATAACTTTTGGACAAACACAGTCGCCTTTGAACCTAAACTACTCACACAGACCACAGACATCACTTCTGAATTGTAGTAATTCACTTTTTGCCTAAACTGTGTCGCTTTTAAACAACAGCTGCCCGCATATTGATTGAACAGAGTCACTTTTAAACCACAGTTGATCGCCTTTTGCTTGAACAGAATCACTTTTAAACCATAGCTGATTGCCTACTGCCCGAACCAAATCACATCTGAATCATAACCAATCGCATCTTGTCTGAGCCAGATCGCCTTTAAGCCGCAGTTAGTCGCCTTATTCCTGAATGAGCTCACCTTTGAACAACAGACTGTCACCCTTAGGGATATCTGAGTCACCTTTGATCAACAGGAAATCACCTTTGAACCAATAGTCATCGCCTCTGGCATAGCATTCGCTTCTGGTTAACACTGTCATTCTCTGTTGAGCTTAAACCAGATTGCATCTGAGCTATTATTGATCGCCTTTAGCATCCTTTGAGTTGCATTTGAGCTATCATCAGTTGCCTGTAGTCAAAATACCTACCAACCTCAGTCTATCAGCTAAATTAGCCACAGGTCCAGCTTGCTGGAGTCTTAAGCATCAGCTTTCAGACTTCTCTTTGATCAATAGCAAATACCTGGACTTTATCTCCTATTTTGAGCTTATCAATCAAATCACAACTCATGAGCTTTCCATCTTTTTGAGACCCCAACCAGCAAATCAGACATCAACACAATCATTTCAATCAGCAAACATCCTTTAGCTTTAGCTTCAGCAAACAACATCCTTTAGCTTTAGCTCCAACAAACATCAACAGAAAACAATCTTTCCCTTGAGTGTTTAAGCTATCCTCTAGGGACAACCAACAACAACTGAACAACAACAACTCAGCCAAAACAAATCAACCAAGTAAATTAGCCAAACCAGCAAACCAAAACAACAACCAATCAACCAACCAGCCAACTATCATCTTTTGGGGTCTCAAAACTTTGACAAGCTCAACTTCATCATCCACATCATGCCTCAAACTAGGAGTCAATATCGAGCTGAAATAGAAGCCAAATTGAAAGCTGAAATGAAAGCCAAATTGCAAGCTGAGATGAAACAATTCACAACACCTCTTAAGGACGGAACTCAATTCACAACTGGTATGCCTTCTCATATGTTTATACCTCAAGGATACACTATTGGCGAGTCATATTCACAACGAATGCAACCTCCACCATCCTTAGAAACTTTTGAAGAACAATCTCAAGACGACTCATCAGAATTCCAAGATACCTATCTATGGGACCAAGTTGAGAAACTCATGATATCTGAGCCTGATCGTTGCTTTCTCCAACTTGCTCGCATGGTTGCTAAACTACCCAAGGACTTTGACATATCCGCTATTAGAGAGCAAGATCCCAACACTACTGCTGTTGTTGCGAATGGACCATCTACTATAGTCACATCATCTCCTATTACATCGCAAACATTGTCCTCATTGCCTATTGTTGCTTCATTTGAGCCACCACGATCAGAGCATACTTTAGAACCATTGATAGTGCCCACCAATGTGCTCCCTCTCATGTCGCAAAATCTCAACATTCCACCTTTCCATGTTCCTCAACATATCTCTCCTTCTACCATGACTGTTTCCATGCCTCAAGTAACACAAGCTGTCCATGTAACACAAGCGCAAACACTTTAAGCATCACAAGCTATTCCCATGTCTTATAGTGTGCAAACCTCTCAAACCACTCCAACAACACATGTTGTCCATGCTTCACACCCATTACAATCTACTACATCTCATACCAATACCATATCCCACATACCAACTGCTAATACCTCAATGTTATCATATAATCCCAACGTTAGTCTCATTGACATGAGTGATCCCCCCGTTTCTCAAGCCAATCCAAACAATAAGATCGCTTATGTTGATCAACTTACATCCATGTCGTCATATTCTTCCAATCCTTCATGCACCATCAATCCATCCTATGCTACCCAAAGCATTCCTATTGTCACCCAACCTATGACACATACCAATCCTCATATCGTCCAAAATACAAATCCAAATGTTTCTGTCGTATCTACCAATCCCTCCATTACTTACCATGTCGTCAATCAAATCCCAACTTCCCAACCATTTACTACTATCAATCCATTATCCACTTCCCATGTGATGCACACCCAATTGCCGCTTGTGTCTCAAGGACAGCAATCCTCCAACACATACGTGTCACATACCAATCCTTTGACATACATTGTGGGTACACAACCGCAACAAACAGTCACAACTCCACATATCCCACAACTACAACCACAATATATCTCCTACCATACTCCACCTCCTTCGCAACAACAGCAATTATCTTCAACAGATGTTTAACAAATGATCGATGAAAGGGTAGGACAAGGCAAGAAACCTTTTTCTCTCGAAAACATATGCGCCCGTCCATTTGACAAGTCTCTTAATATGATACCTTTTCCACCACATTTTGAAATCCCACAATTTGATAAATACAAAGGGAAAGGGAATCCGGAAGACCATCTTCGAGCCTTTTGTGTAGCATGTCTTGATGTCTCTTATGACGATATGTATCTTTTGAGACTATTTCCTCGAAGCTTAGCAGGACAAGCTCTTGAATGGTTTTCTCATTTACCCTCGGGCATCAAATCTTTTGCGGAATTAGCAAACAAATTTCAATCACACTTTTCCTTCAACATTGAACATGAGGTAAACATGAATGACCTTGTTAATACCAAACAGTGCAACGGTGAACCCTTTTCTGCTTTTACCCAATGATGGCGTAATATGGCTAGCAAATTATCATGGGAAATACCTGAGAAACAACAGCTTGACATCTTTGTTCAAAATCTTCATCCTGAGCTATCATTCCAACTACAATTGCAGAGTGCTAGCACCTTTGACGAACTAGTTTCCAAAGGAGTTATTATTGAACGAGCCTTAATTGCCAAGGGCACTATCAAGATCTTTCGTGACAACAAAGATTCTCCCCAAAATTCCAATGATAAGTCTCGCTTTTGGAACAAGAACAAGAATGTTGTCAATGACGGTATTGTAGATACAAAGAATATTCAAACTATGAGAGCTCCCATCAACATTCAAGCAGCCTCTACACCAAGACAGCCTTTTCCACAACGAAGAAACCAACGCCAAACTTCCAATCCACGCCAACAATTTACACCATTAGTGGAACCCATGGAAGTTGTTCTTCAAAAGTTGCTTCAAGCAGGAGACATTATTCTACCCGATGCACCACCAAATGGCGAACCCCTCTTTCGAGCTCCTTGGTACAAAGAAAATGAGTATTGTGATTACCATCGAGTTAAGGGGCACAAAACAAATGGTTGTATGCGCTTAAAACATGTTATCCAAGACTGCATTGATCAAGGTTTAATCAACGTCACACCTTCAACAGCTCAACCTGCTCAACAATCAACATCAAACTATGATCTAGAGACTTTCAAGAATCCACTTCCATCTCATGATCAGACAAATAACCTTCAGGCCAGAAATGCTATTCCATATAACTATGCATCATCTACCATTGGCCGCATTGACCATGCTCGCATTTCTACCATTACTGTCCAAGGGAAAGCACCTGATTGTGCCGTAACCAGGCGAAGAGGTCGAGTTACTATTCAAGGAGCACCTCCTCACTCTCCTCGATCTCTCTCTGACTATAACCTCTTGGATCACCTTGGTAAAACACCCGCACACATATCTATCCTTGAGCTGCTCCGCATATCCCCCGCACATAAAGCTATCCTTGATAAAGCCTTACAAGAGTCTTCGGTGCCTAATAATATTAATATCACACAATTCCAATCTATGGTCGCTAGCATTGCAGCCCCTTGTCACTTGACCTTTTCCGACAAAGATCTTCAACCCTCCATTCATCCGTCACACAACGAAGCCCTCCATATTGAAGTATTTGTTAAACAACGCCGTATCAAACGAGTCTTGATAGATGGGGGAGCTGGTCTTAATATATGTTCTTTGAAACTTATCAAGCAATTGGGATATTCTGAGAAAGATGTTGACACCTCCAAGGTTATTACCATCAGAGCATATGTTGACGCTGAAAGAGATACCGAGGGGATTATCTTATTGCCTATTCAAGTTGGGCCGGTCATTATAGAAACTCGCTGTCAAGTCCTTGATATTGATCTTCCCTACAACATCATCCTTGGACGCCCTTGGATCCATACCCTTAAAGTAGTTCCCTCTACATACCACCAATGCCTTAAATTTCCACATAAGGGTGTTGAGGTTACCATTCAAGCTGATCCCAACCCATTTGAGTTCTGCCGTGCCTTTCAAGCTAAATATCAGAGTCTGAATCGCATCCCTATCAACACCGAGGCATATCCATCTTCATCCTATATAAACCCATCCGATCTTCTCAAGCCCTCATCTAGCAAAGCCGCTTCCAACCTCCATATCAAATATACCGAACATGGCCCTGGTGAATACAAATTACAAGAGTCCTATTGCATTGGTACCCTTCCATTATCTCCTAAATCACACGGTAAGCCCTCTACATCCAAGCCAACTTCATCCTCCGCTGTTATCAAAGCTCCCCCTACAGTATTCATTAAAGGTGGTTTCTTGGATGATGAAGACAATGAGGACATCAACTCTTGGATATTCTTTGATGAAAACGACCAAGTCCAACTTGAAGTAGAGCGATACAACAATGGGTTTCGTATCATAAAGAACATGGGCTATAAAGGACATGGTGGCTTGGGATCACAGGAACAAGGACCTACTGAGCCTATCATTGTGTCTAAGAATTTTAATAAGCAAGGCCTTGGTTACCAACCGGAGGTACCGCGACCCAAAGACATTAAGTGTATTTCTGATATTGACGTTGGACCTTCTTCAGTAGGAGAGACTTCTAATTCGGATACTATTGATGACTCCTCCCTTCATATCACCGACCTTTTTCAAGAACATTCCATCTTCATGTTTTCCGCAACCTCTTCTAGCCATCACGATTCCTCCATTAGCCTTTCACTCGTATATCCTGACCTCATCGATTGGGACCAACAGGGGGCACCGATATTGGATACATTTGAAAATGATGGATTTGAGACAAGGTATTCCATTGGGAGATCATAAAGCAGGTTTCAAGATGGATTTACCTAAACTAGCATATTTTGGCGGAAGTATCAAATCCTTCAGTCGCAAAAGTGAAATAAACAAAATTCAACAAAATAGGTCACTAGGTGAAAACCGAAAGGCGCCTCTTGACCGTGAAAAAGTAAAAATAAAGGACGTATCCGAAGGTGAAAACCTCTCTGACGCGCCTGAGGATGAGGGATTTGATCTTCCTGTTGCCATTGATTATCATGAGAAATCAACTATGCTAGTTGAAAAATCACAAGACATGAACTTGGGAACAGAACAGAATCCGAAGATCACTTTTTTGGCAGCATCACTCTCCGAGCAAGAACGAAGAAACTTCACAACATTTTTTCTGAGAAGAGCTATAAATTTTGCATGGACTTATGCAGACATGCCAGGTCTAGATCCTTCACTTGTGGTACATCATTTAGCAGTATCTCCTGATGCAAAGCCTGTCAAACAAAAATTGCGCAAAATGCATCCACAAGTTGCCTTATTGGTCAAAGCAGAAATTCAGAAATTGTTAGAAGCAAAATTTATCAAGCCTATTGATTATCCAGAATGGGTTTCAAATTTGGTACCTGTAGCAAAACCAGATGGACGTGTTCGTTGCTGCATAGACTTTAGAGATCTTAACAAAGCTTGTCCTAAGGATGATTTCCCACTACCAAGCATAGACAACATTGTCGATCTTACAGCAGGACATGAAATACTATCTTTGATGGATGGATTTTCAGGTTATAATCAAATCCGAATAGCAGAGGAAGATCAAGATAAAACATCCTTTATCTGTCCATGGGGCACATATTGCTGGGTTGTAATGCCTTTTGGTCTTAAAAACGCTGGAGCCACCTATCAACGAGCTATGACAGTTATTTTTCATGACCTTTTTCATACTATCATGGAAGATTATGTTGATGACATCCTGGGAAAATCCAAGACAAGAGAAGGACATCTACAAGTATTGGCACAAATCTTTGATCTATTAGAAAAATACCAAGTCAGACTAAACCCAAAGAAGTGTGTATTTGGTGTAACATCAGGAAAACTGTTGGGATATATTGTGTCTCGATGAGGGATAGAAGTGGACCCAGCTAAGGTAAAAGCTATCATAGAAATGCCTCCACCAACGAATCTCAAACAGCTCCGCAGTTTACAAGGTAGGCTACAATCTATCTGCAGATTTATCTCACAACTAGCAGATAAATGTCATCCTTTTCAACATCTTCTTCATAAGGGTGAACCTTTTAAGTGGGATGAAAAGTGTCAACAGGCTTTTGATAAGATAAAGGAATACTTGGCAACACCTCCTGTGCTAGTACCTCTGATACCTGACATCCATTACTGCTCTATATATCATCAACAACCGCAGCATTGGGTGCCCTTCTAGCTCAACATGATGACTCAGGAAAAGAACAAGCCATTTACTACATCAGCAGAACTCTTGTGGGATATGAACTCAATTACTCCTTCATGGAAAGAGCTTGTTTAGCATTAGTGTTTGCTTCCCAAAAGTTGCGACACTATATGCTGAACCAAACAACGAAGCTCATCTCTAATGTGGATCCCCTCAAGTATCTCCTTTCAAAAGCCCTTCTCACAGGGAGATTAGCAAAATGGGTTATGATCTTAAGTGAATTTGACATACAATATGTGAACTGCAAAGCTATCAAGGGACAAGTTATTGCTGATCAATTAGCTGTAGCACCCATCACAGATATTCAGCCAATATATCCAGAATTCCCTGATGAAGGATTGTTTAATTTGAGTTCTCCTGCACAATGGCAACTATACTTTGATGGATCATACACACAACATGGTTCTAGAGCAGGTATCTTGTTTGTCACTCCCCAAGGAGATTGTATACCTAAATCATACAGAATAGCATTCCCATGTACCAACAACATAGCAGAGTATGAAGCTTTAATCACAGGCTTGCGCATGGCAGTACAATGGGCTATCAAACAGTTACGAGTCTTTGGTGATTCTCAGCTGGTTATCAAACAGGTTTTAGATGAATATCAAATGAAAGACGAGAAGCTTCTCCCATACAAGCTAATGGTGGATGATTTCAAGAGATATTTTGAGGATATTACCTTTGAGCAAATTCCCAGACTACAAAACAGAGCAGCAGATGCCATGGCTATGATTGGATCTCTTTTAGACATGCCATCTAATACCTATAAATGTGAATTCTTGGTTGAACAGCTTTTGATCCCAGCATTTGAAGTTCCACAATCTGAGCTTATATGTGAAATTGTTGGTCCCAACTCGTCGTGGTACAAGGATATATACGACTATCTTCACCATCAAACCTTTCCACTTCAACTATCCAACACCCAGCGCAAAACCTTTATCCGTCGAGCCTCTCGTTACACTATCTTAGGAGACACTCTTTATCGCCGGAGTCTTGATGGTATCCTCCTTAGATGTCTTGATTCCGAGGAAGCAAAAACGGCCTTATGTGAAGTACATGAAGGTGTCTGCGGTTCGCATTCCGCTGGCCCTAGCCTTGTTAAGAAACTTCTACGAGCAGGATACTATTGGCCAACTATGGAAAAAGATGCCTAGCAATTTGCAAGGAGATGTCTACAATGTCAAAAACATGGAGATCTAATACATGCACTAGCACATGAGCTTCAGCCTATTGTCACTCCATGGCCTTTTTCGCAATGGGGACTTGACCTCGTAGGTAAAATCCATCCTACTTCATCCAACGGTCATAAGTTTATTATTACTACCACTGAGTATTTCACGAAGTGGGTCGAAGCCATACCAATGACCTATATCACAGGTAAACAAATAGCCAAATTCATCCTACATTACATTATCTGCCGTTATGGAGTTCCTCAAGCTATTGTCACAGACAATGGTCACCCTTTCAAGAACCAAGAGGTTAGAGATCTTTGCAATAAGTTCCATATTCAACATAGATTCTCTACGCCTTATTATCCTCAGAGCAATGGTCAAGCTGAAGCCTCTAATAAGACAATCATCAAGATCCTTAAAAAGACTGTTAATGAAGCTGGTCGAGATTGGCATCTACAACTACATCCTGCATTATGGGCATATAGAACAAGCATCAGAACTCCTACTAGCGCCACACCCTATGCTCTCGTCTATGGCACTGAAGCTATTTTGCCTATCGAGGTTGAGATCCCCTCTTTGCGCATATCCTTGCAACATACTATCTCAGATGAAGAGTATCAAGCATCCAGACTCCATGATCTTGAGCTATTAGATGAACGCCGCCTTATAGCATTGAACCATCTTCATGTCTATCAAAACTGGCTACGCCGCAGCTACAACAAAAAGATCAGAGAACGCAGATTTCAAGTTGGCGACCTTGTCCTTAAAGAAAACCAAAGGAATCAACAACATCGAGAGAAACAGGGCAAGTTTGAACCCAATTGGCTTGGTCCTTTCATTATCACAGCAGTCTATGGATCCGGTGCATACACTCTGTCAACACCTGAAGGCATTCCCTTGGATGAACCAGTCAACAGCGTTCATCTCAAGAAGTTTTATCCATAAATCTCAGCTATCCCCCAAAAAGCCAAAAAAAAAAACAACAAAAACAACAAAAACAAACAAAAACAAAAACAAAAAAATAAATATCTGATAAATAATCCATCCTCTAGTGAAAACCTGGTAAACAGGCGCCTTGGATAAGTACCATAGTGAAAACCTGGCAAACAGGCGCTATGTGTAGTGACCAGCTTCCCTCATCTGTTTGGTTCGTTTGATCATCTTTCCCCACTTCATCTTGTATAAGCCATAATCATAAGCCCTATCACAATCCCACACATAGCCTTTCATCTTCATCCTTTGCCAATGCTAGCTATCATACTTGAGACATTGTCGTGATATCTATATCTTTTGGCACTTTAGCATCTTGGCCACATCTCTTCTGCATTGTCGCTTCTGCATAATAAACCTCATCCCGCACTGGGGGCATGGGGCATTTGTCAAGTCTTATTTGGAAGTGGATCCTGTTATCTCTAGCTCATAACACATCAAACCACTTAGCTCACAACACAACACACCTTATCAACTTCAGCCATGGTACATATCCAACAACAAATATGACTTAACTACTTGCAACCAGGACTCATATCTTCGCAATCTATCCACATTCATCCAACAATCTCAACAAACGTCGCTTGATCAAACATCCACCCAACTAGCGACATCAATCAGAACTACATACAGCCTTATCGTTGACGCCTTGATCCCGTGGATACAGGGTATATAGGCAATCTGAGATGCAAAGGAAGCACTCTGATTCAGGCTAAGACGATAGCCCCTTTCATCATTCATCTTTCATCTTTCTTCTAAACATCCTTCAATCTTTCAGCTCAAATTCTTCTATCTTTCATCACTTACATCATCAATAAAACCCAGAATTACATATTCATCATGTCTCATCTTCATCATAAATGTGCTTTGATCCCGTGGATACAGGGTATGTAGGCAGTCTAGAATACGAAGGAAGTTTCCAGTACTCAAGCACAGATGATCCACCCCATCTTCTTCATCTTCTTTCCTCATCCATTTTCTTCTCTTTGATTAGCTCGAACAAGCAGCAAACCATGTGTATATTGCAAGCTCAAGCACTTTAACCAATCAAAAGTATGCCAGAAGCTATTTGTCCGCATGCCTTAAGCCAGCATTTGCTATAACAGTTTATCAACAACTTTAGCCTTCAACAGGATGTAGCTTTCCTCTTAACAAGGCGCCAGCTTGATCTATCCAAGAGCACCTAAAATTTGGCAAGAGAACGTGATGACAGTATCTTTTGTTCTATCTTTTGATTTATCTTTTATCCCTTTTCTATGCCTAATCAAGACTGCCTTGATCTATTTATATCTTGGTATGTTGCGATGACGTAAGGACTGGGGCATGGTCATATAGCTTTCATCTGCTGTGTTTGCGGGATGATCTTATTCTCTTCCTATGCATATTGGTATCTTGTACGTGTTGGGATTAGCATCTTACATATCAATATCTCTAGCATCTGAGAAGCTAAACAGTCTCTTATGCATTTGAGACTATTCTATGTTAAGACTAACTCCATACATATAACCAGCAAGTTATCATTATGTGTAGTGGAGATAAGCTCAAACCATTGCTTGTAGCGTCAAAGTCCAACACTAGCTGTTATTCATATTTTGTGTATGTTGGCTCAACATCTTGACCAGATGCGTTCAGACAAGAATGTAACACGCTAGTTGCGCATTGGATACCTCGACACCTTGGTTTCTTATACCCTGGTGCATAACATCCATATGCTATATCAAACATAAGGACTGCATTTCTTTTCATTTTGAGCAATTACTTGAAAGCTGCCCATCATCATTGGTGCAGGAGCACCTACCTGACAGCTGGTCTGGATAAGGCAGTTAGTAGTTTAGGTCTTGTTTATGATTCCAAGAAGGTCTGTTTGACCAATTGCATGTAATAAGGTCATGCTGATCAGGATAAGATCATGCTGACCAGGCTTTTGCTATTTTTAGCTAGTTAGTTATAACAGCTGTCATGATGTATGTTCGGTGGGATCTCCCAGCCGCCTGGAGAGTTCCCAGCCGCTTGGAGTCGGGTCAGTAGTACTCGTAGGAAAGTCTTTATAAGCATGAGATCGTTTGATGTGAGAGACAGACAGATATCATCGATCGGCAGTGTAGTGTTGCGCAGAGTAGGTTGAGTGTTCTGTGTGAGGAACATCATATTGTATTACATCTGTGAATCAATAAAGATCCTGTTTTGTTTTCTGTTTGATCTCCTTCCTGTAATCGATCGCGGGTTTGAGGGTTTTTCATGGATTTCCTGATCCATTCCACCGGTTGACTCACCTGATCGGTGGAATGGCAATGTACAGTAGGTTAGATGTTAGGTTGTTTTCTGTTTGCATGCAGGTGCGCAGGATCGCGGTAGACAGATGTTGAGAAGCCTAGCATCCTCATGTGCTAGGTCGAGCTAATTGTGTTGGAAGATCCCCCTGAGTTGGATCGGGTCATCCCTGGTGGACCGGCGAAGAGAGATTTCGCTAAGTGAAGAAGTTCGCCAAAACAGCATCATCAGGATATTTCTGCAAATATCCTGCAGACAGTTCGGACATCATCATCTGGATAATTGGAGGAGGTCAGCATGATGATGTCGATTTCATGAAGAGTGAGTTCGTTGGGGTGATCATCAACAGGAGGAGCCGAGGAGTGTATCGGCATCAGGATCATCATCAGGAGGGCCGAGGAGGAGCGCATCGGCATCAGGCTGAAGATCGGGTCGATCGCGGGCCGAAGAAAAACTAAGTTTGGCAAACAGCAGGATATGACGTCATCATCATCATGATATACGTCATCAGGACATTTCGGAGCAGCAGGATATTGTGAAACTGCGGGTGACGTCATCGTCATCAGGATCTACGTCATCAGGATATCGGGTGACGTCAGCATCGAGTGAACGGTGCGAAGAGTTAGGGTTTGTCATCATCAGGATAAATGGGAAGAATCGGATGTTCGTTATCCTGTTGAATATCATGATGCTGAAGCTTGTGTCGTCGGCTATCGGAGCATCGAAGGGAAGGTGTTGAAGGTCGTCATCAGGATATTTGGGAGCAACCGGATGTTGAATATCCTGCTGACGAAGGTGATGTTAAATATCATGATGAGGCCGCTAGTGCTTGGCGCCCGATGAACAGTGCAACCGGAGGATGTTTGCGCCTGTTGAACATCATGATGATGTTGAAGGTAGTGAAAACGGAAATTGTCGGTGAGATGAACAGTGGACGTCAGGAGGATGTTCGCGCTGGTCGAACATGATGATGCTGCCGATAATCGAGTAAGGTGATGCTGTTGACAGGCGAAAGTGCGAAGGCTTGTCTGCAGGAGGATATCGGTCGGCAGGTGCAATATGATGATGCTGTTGGTTTTCAGAAATATGATGCTGACAGAGTAAAGCCGAAATATGATGATGATGGCGAAGATGATGATGATGAGGTTGGTCTGCAGACATTCATGCTATATGCAAAGGTTATAGTGTGGATGCCTCTGCATCATAGTGGTATCAGAGCTCAGCAAAAGGTCTGGGCTGTTGTGTGTTGATTCTGTCACCGAAAGGGCAGAGGTAGAGATAGAGTTGATTGTGTTGTGATTGAGAGGTTGACAAAATGCCTCCTAAAGGTAATGGTACTGCAAGGGAATTGCAGGATATGAAGGAGAAACATGCTAGAGAGATGAGGAAGATGAAGGAGCTTGCTGAAGCACTTCAAGCCAGGCTGACAGCCCTGGAAAAGAACAAAAAGAGGGAGATGGAAGACAGTGAGTCTGAAGAAGAGGCAGATACTGTTGAAGAGTATGAAGAGGTAGCTGAAGATCTGGATGCTGAAGACCAGAGATTGGCAAAACTGTTAAAGGCAGTGCAGAGTGAAAAACCTAAGGTAAAGGTTGATGTTTCCAAGTATACTGGAAGCTTGAATGAAGATGAGTTGTTGGACTGGATTGCTGCACTTGATAATCACTTTGAATGTGAAGATGTTGCTGAGGATCAGAAAGTCAAGATTGCAAAGACCAAGTTAGGAGGTCATGCTTTGGTATGGTGGGATTATGTACAATCTGAGAGAAGGAAACAAGGGAAGTCTAAGATCACTTCTTGGGATAAGATGGTAGCAAGGATCAAGGGGAAATTCTTGCCAAGGGATTATGAAATCCAGATGTTTAAGAAGCTGCAATTTTTAAAGCAGAAAGACAGGGATGTGAAATCATATACTGAGGAATTTTATCTGTTAAGTATGAGATCTGGTCATCATGAGAATGAGGTAGAAAAGGTGGCTAGGTACTTGGCTGGTTTGAGGTTTAACATACAGGATGAGTTAGTTTTAGCTAACCCTAAGAATGTGGAGGATTGTTATCAAATGGCAATCAGGATTGAAGAAAAGTTGAATAGAGGACATGATAAGTCCATGAGAGGAAGAGGAAACAATAGGGGAAGAGGAACAGCCCCTGCACAAAAGCAAACCAATGAGGTTCAAGAAGACACTGGTAAAGGACAAGGACAGTCTGATTTCAGAGGTGGATGGAAAGGTAATAGAGGAAGATTTGGAGGTGGTAGAGGTTCTACTACATTTTCAGGAAAGTGTTACACCTGTGGTGAGTTTGGTCATCCATCTTTCAAATGTCCAGAAAACAAAGGTTCATCATCCAGAAATGATAGAACTAGTGACAAGAGAGTACAAGTGGTACAAGAAGAGAAAGAAGAAGCAAGTGCAAACAAAGGTCCTGAGAATTTTGGATATCCAGAGAGTGGAGAATCACTGATGTTAAGGAGAATTAGTTTGCAGGCATCAAAGGATCTGATGCAAAGAAGAGCTCTTTTCAAAACCACATGCAAGAGCAAAGGTAAGGTATGTAAGGTTGTCATTGACACTGGTTCAACAGACAACATGGTATCTCAGGAAATGGTGGATAAACTGAAGCTGGAAAGAATTCCACATCCACACCCTTACAAGGCATCTTGGGTGAGTGATAGCCAATCACTTTTTGTCTCTGAACAGGCATATGTGGATTTCCAGATTGGACCATATCATGATAGAATTTTGTGTGATATATTGCCTATGGAATGTTGTCACCTACTGCTAGGTAGACCATGGCAATTTGACAGAAGGGTACTGTATGATGGGTATGCTAATACCTACACCATCCAGAAGGATGGGAAGACTATTAAGTTGATGCCATTGCAGGCAAAAGCTGCAGTACAGAAGGCAGCTCAAATCATTTTGATGGGAAAGAAGGAGTATGTGCAGATGCCTAGAGGAGCAGGCATGAAGGCAGTTCAGGACACTGCAGAGAAAGGAGTTGTTACTGACAACAAGCTGAAGGAAGTTTCAGTGGTGACTGACAGAGGTCAGCAGCAGGTTCAGAAACAGGGGTGCAAACTGCCACCAGTTCAGAGGAATGACAAGGATGTTGTCATAGTTGGGACTATTGTTTGTCCTATAAGAGTTGAAAGGAAGATAGACTTGAACACTTCAGGAGTTCAAGAAGCAGTTCAGCCAGAGGTTCTGGTCAGACAATCTGACAAACACAGAAATAACATGAGAAAAGCCTACATCAACAGGTATGAGGATTTACTTGCCAGCAAGCAAGTTACAGTTCAGAAGTCTTGGAGCAGCCAAGAGACAGCAGCAGATAAAGCTGGAGCAGGTCAGCCTATTGACAAGGCAAAGGGTAGAGGTGGAGGACTTCCACATGCTAAACTCATGGGACATGAGTTCTTTTCTGTTGGGGAGTATGGTGCAGGAGCACCTACCTGACAGCTGGTCTGGATAAGGCAGTTAGTAGTTTAGGTCTTGTTTATGATTCCAAGAAGGTCTGTTTGACCAATTGCATGTAATAAGGTCATGCTGATCAGGATAAGATCATGCTGACCAGGCTTTTGCTATTTTTAGCTAGTTAGTTATAACAGCTGTCATGATGTATGTTCGGTGGGATCTCCCAGCCACCTGGAGAGTTCCCAGCCGCTTGGAGTCGGGTCAGTAGTACTCGTAGGAAAGTCTTTATAAGCATGAGATCGTTTGATGTGAGAGACAGACAGATATCATCGATCGGCAGTGTAGTGTTGCGCAGAGTAGGTTGAGTGTTCTGTGTGAGGAACATCATATTGTATTACATCTGTGAATCAATAAAGATCCTGTTTTGTTTTCTGTTTGATCTCCTTCCTGTAATCGATCGCGGGTTTGAGGGTTTTTCATGGATTTCCTGATCCATTCCACCGGTTGACTCACCTGATCGGTGGAATGGCAATGTACAGTAGGTTAGATGTTAGGTTGTTTTCTGTTTGCATGCAGGTGCGCAGGATCGCGGTAGACAGATGTTGAGAAGCCTAGCATCCTCATGTGCTAGGTCGAGCTAATTGTGTTGGAAGATCCCCCTGAGTTGGATCGGGTCATCCCTGGTGGACCGGCGAAGAGAGATTTCGCTAAGTGAAGAAGTTCGCCAAAACAGCATCATCAGGATATTTCTGCAAATATCCTGCAGACAGTTCGGACATCATCATCTGGATAATTGGAGGAGGTCAGCATGATGATGTCGATTTCATGAAGAGTGAGTTCGTTGGGGTGATCATCAACAGGAGGAGCCGAGGAGTGTATCGGCATCAGGATCATCATCAGGAGGGCCGAGGAGGAGCGCATCGGCATCAGGCTGAAGATCGGGTCGATCGCGGGCTGAAGAAAAACTAAGTTTGGCAAACAGCAGGATATGACGTCATCATCATCATGATATACGTCATCAGGACATTTCGGAGCAGCAGGATATTGTGAAACTGCGGGTGACGTCATCGTCATCAGGATCTACGTCATCAGGATATCGGGTGACGTCAGCATCGAGTGAACGGTGCGAAGAGTTAGGGTTTGTCATCATCAGGATAAATGGGAAGAATCGGATGTTCGTTATCCTGTTGAATATCATGATGCTGAAGCTTGTGTCGTCGGCTATCGGAGCATCGAAGGGAAGGTGTTGAAGGTCGTCATCAGGATATTTGGGAGCAACCGGATGTTGAATATCCTGCTGACGAAGGTGATGTTAAATATCATGATGAGGCCGCTAGTGCTTGGCGCCCGATGAACAGTGCAACCGGAGGATGTTTGCGCCTGTTGAACATCATGATGATGTTGAAGGTAGTGAAAACGGAAATTGTCGGTGAGATGAACAGTGGACGTCAGGAGGATGTTCGCGCTGGTCGAACATGATGATGCTGCCGATAATCGAGTAAGGTGATGCTGTTGACAGGCGAAAGTGCGAAGGCTTGTCTGCAGGAGGATATCGGTCGGCAGGTGCAATATGATGATGCTGTTGGTTTTCAGAAATATGATGCTGACAGAGTAAAGCCGAAATATGATGATGATGGCGAAGATGATGATGATGAGGTTGGTCTGCAGACATTCATGCTATATGCAAAGGTTATAGTGTGGATGCCTCTGCATCAATCATCCTACCTATTCATTCTATCTATCTCTTCCATCATACTCAGCCAAGATCAATCATTTCCATCATCCTTTTGTCCATGTTCCTGCTCCTGCAAAAACAAGTGTGTTAGCCATACATAAGTCCATCATATATATCTTTCATTTCCATCTACCTATATGCATACATCTATCCATATCCTTAGCATTTACATATTCATACCTTTTCTATTCATTACCATTTGCATAAATATACATCCATAATCCATATATAATCCACATAACATGCATAGCCATCATAATATCAACATCATAACCATTACAACATCATATAGATCGCCAAAATTGCCATATATATATATATATATATATATATATATATATATATATATACATGTGTGTCAAAATACAAGTGTCTACAATACAAGCTGAGCCCTGAAAGAATGAATGTACAACATCGGCTCTAGGCCTCATCATGATACAATGTACACAAGGTGTGCCCTAGCGACTACTGCCAGCTCCCTCGCCCTGACCACCACCGCCACTAGGTCCTGTACCTGGTCCTCCATCTCTCAGTGGCCCCATCACTAAGGCTACTGATCGAGATCCACCTAACCTCCGTGAACTCGAAGCCCCTGATCTGCTCCTGAAGCTAGGCTGTCTCTGCTCTGCCAGCACAGCTCCATAGTATAAGCCTCTGTAATACTCAGCCTCACCCTGCACTCTCCGAAGCTCTGCCTGTACCGCTGTCAACTGTGTGGCCAAGTACATGGTAGCTCCATCAGTCCCCAAGGCAGCCACTGCCCTATCTCTCTCAGCTCGCAGACCATCCCTCTCTGCTCTCATAGCCTGCTCCTGTTGTACCGCAGTGTCTCGCTCAAGCCTCATCATCTGCTCATGCTGTCTCGCTGCATCCCTCTCTCCTGTCACTCTAGCTAGAGCACCGTCATCCTGGCCATCTCCTCCCTGTGCTCTCAACTATAGCTGAGCCTGATAGGTCTGTGCCTATGCTCTCGCATGCCGTAGACTAATCATGGCCTGATGCCTATCCATCTCCACTCTCCTCAGCCTCATCTGTGCCCTCTGCCTCCATCTCCTCTCCTCTCTAATCCGTCTCCGCAGCTGCTGAATACCTACATCATCTCCTGCTCCAATCTGTGCCTGAGGCTGTGCTAATATAGCAGGCTGACCTAGCACCTACCCTGGAATCTGTATCCCTGGTGCAGCTGGCACAACTGCCTGTGCTGGTGGAGCCCGTCGTCGTTGCCTCCGAACTGGCCTCTCCATCCCAATCTCTCCAATCTCCCCATCTCGTGTCAATCGAGTCGGCCTAGCTGTCGCCTAGTATACATCATACTCTGGCAATGTGCCTGGATCTGCAGGACCCTGTCCCCACTGCCATGCTACTGGCTGCAATCCATCTCTCTCTGCCAAAGCTGTGTCCACCACAACCTCTGGACCCCAATCAAATACCTCCTGCCTCGTCCTCCCAAAAACGACATCACCTACAGGTACTGCCTGTGCCTCTCCCAACTGTCTCAGGGCTCTCTCTAGCAAATAGCGCTCTATAATATACACGCCGCGTCCAAAAATGTATCTCGCTTGTCTAGCATAGACAAGCTCCGCATCCTCCTCCTCCCACTACTCACATCCTAGCCATGGCCGCCATACAAATCTGTCTACCTCATCTAATCTCCACCGCCAATATACCACACCTCGGCGCTGTCGATATGTCAAAGCCCCTCTATACATCCGCGCAAATGGCTCCCCTGCTGCTCTAGCCACCCATCCCTCTGGTCTCGTCACCAGAATGTGCTCATATGCCCATACATGCAATACTGTCACTCCTGCTGACATACTGGCTCCAAACATGTATGCACAATCATGCAGGTAATGATAGAGCTGTCCCAACACGCACTCTGCCCATGCATATCTCGTGCCATAGGAAAACATGCCCTCCATAACTGTCCCCCATCCTACGGGAAAACCTCTGGCTCTCCTATCACCCACTAGCCATCTAATGATAGCCACTACCACACGCTGTAATCTGTCGCAAAGCTCCTCCATCCTCCCCATCGGTATCTCTAAACCCTCTGCTCCGATGTCTGGTGTCCCGAACAATCTCCTGAATGCAGCTGGGCCCATCTTCGGATCATAATCTACATGATCCCCATCTATCAGAATCCTCAAAATCTAGAATACATCCTCTAAGGTAATGGTCGCCTCTCCTGTCGGTAACAAGAATGAACTGTGCTCGCTCATCCATCGCTCCACCATCGCTGTCATCAGCCCTCGATGTGCCTGAACTGGCTCTAATCGGGATACATGCTCCAAGCCCAGGATCTCTAATACCAGTAGCTCCTCTGCATCTAACCGTCTCACCAGCCGTAAATCTCTCGGATGTGGCTCTCGTGATAACAATGGTGGTAGTACATCCTGCATCATCCATTTACGCTTGTTAGCTCATTCCATTAGTCATACATATCACAATTTACTTCTCTAATTGCTATTCTATCTTCAACCTACCATAAGCGTCCCATTTTACCACATGCGCTTCTTCCTAGCTTATTAGCGACCAGCCTTTCCTTATGCGCTACTATTTTGCCCAAACACGAGCTCTTTTTCACATGCGCCTCTATTTTCCCCACATGCAAGCTATTTTACCTTACGCGCTTACTGTTTGCCCATAAGCGCGCTCTATCTCTATAAGCGCTTACTATTCCTGCACATGCGCGCTTTATTCTACATGCGACTATTTTTATCCTATAAGCGAGCTACATTACTATGCGCGCCCTTTCTAGCCTTAGGCGCGCGCTTTCTACCGTATGCGAGCCATTTCTATCCGTAAGCAAGCCAAACTACATGACGCGACCACTATTTGCTTATAAGCGAGCCCTTCTAGCCATAAGCGACGCATCTTGCAATTTCGGCGTTTTTCGCCTGCGTTTTTCCCGCCGCCGGGATGCGACCCCTTTTTCCCTATGCGACCTACCCGCGCTCATAAGCGACCAGAATTACTACAAGCAAACTCTATTCCTACATAAGCGACCTAAATGTGCTATGTCCTAACCTAGTCGCTTTTGGTGACATGTGTGAATTAATTACGCTTTTAGGCTATTAATTACACGCTTTTGGGGAAAAGTTTGAAACATACCGGTGCACCTGCTCCCTCTGGTCGTCCATGTGTCCTCACTCGCTCCGCACGATGATCCTTGCATGGAATAACCATCCTGCTAGCTCTGCCACTCTCACTCTCAAGAGCTCTGGATTTCTCTAAGTTTCTAAGCACAAATGAGCACAAATGAGTCTATTTGCCATTGAAGCACCTACTTATAGCCCTTCTCAAAACCCTAATTCTTCTATGCCACAGCCTATTTTCTTCCATGCAACCGCCATTTCCTTCGTGTCTGCCCTCTTTTTAGCCTTTTTCTTCTATCGAGAGCCAACCCAGCCCTTCCTGGTTAGCCTGGCTTACCTCTCGAGGGGGCATCACCTACCAGTTACACTGGGGCATAACTTGTTTATCGAACGCATATCGTATCTTCTTTGACACAACGTTCTATCGAACATTGTATCAAAGAGGGGCAAAATGTAGACACCCAAATTTGTCCATGTCTAGCAACACCTTGTTAAATCATTAATCATTAAGCCAATTAATTAAATAAATTTTATTTATTTAATTAAAATCCCATTCTCATCCACTTAGCCAATTAATTAATTAAATTTTATTTATTTAATTAATTCCACATCATGTCTTATCCCATTTTATTCATTTATCCTATTAATTAAATAAATTTTATTTATTTAATTAATTTCCAACTCATATCCCAACTAATTCAAATATTTTATTTGAATTAAGCCCTTATCATTTATCACATTCCAACACTTGTCCAGTCAATCATGTGTTGTAAGACAACTTTCATTTACAATCTTTCACATGCACAATTAATGGAATCTAAATTTAGTAACTTTCAATCCTAGCCATTCACATAGCCTCTGAATCTCCACCGTTGATTGATCTTGGCTAAGTCCTATATAAACACCCTCTCACTTCATATGAGACATCCAGCAATCATATAGCACCTACATTATCATCTTGAGCATCTGATTATCCAATTGAGCTTTTATCATCCATCATGGCAACTTTCAGCTTTGCAATTGTTCATAGTTGAAGAAGTAGTCCACATCTCTCAAACGAGGAATCGCACAGTCTAGGTGATGTTATGCTTGAATTGCAATTGTTCTTTGAATTCATTTAGGTTAGATTCCTTGATGATGGTAGGGTTAGGGTTTCATGACTATGTCTGATCTGCTACACCTGACTTTCACCTATCACAGATACCACCAAACAATTACTAATGTCACACCTGAACCGCATTACCAGATCATCATCTACAGAAGCATCCTGACCCCCTTACTGTGTTCTATTCTGTACATACTCATACTTAGCCACTTCTGCCAACTGGACCTCAAATATGATGTGATCTTCCAAAGTTGTGTCTCCCTATCATGCTGAAGAGATCTCTGAGCCTTGTTTCCATCAATGACAACATACAAGTTCATACCAGAGTAGTGTCTCTTGCCAACAATTTCCCCCTTTGGCATTTATGGCAACACTTAGTGAAAAATGCTTGACTACTCCCCCTGAGATGTTTATCAATTTTTCACTGATCTTCTTATCCCCCTTTGACATCAATGGAAAAGGGTGTGATCCAGAACCAAACATTTGTCAAAACTTCAAAAGACTTATGTACACTTCCGCATAATTACAAGTGCAATCTTCAATTTAATTTTTCATGTGCTGAAGGATATCTTTGAACATGTTCTTTACTTGAGCCCATTCACTATCCCAACTTTTCTTGGCATTATCCAAAATTTGAATATGACCACTGAGTAGAAAAACTATAGCTTCTGCCTTTTGTAAATCTGATGGTGAGGCAATTTGTCGAGCAAGTTGTGCTTCAGCCACAAGCTTAGTCATTGAATCCAGTTTGGGATTGATTAGTCTTCTCAATTATCCCATTCTACTTTGTATTTGATACTTTTGATTTATTAAATTATTCAAGTCATTGTGGATGTTAATGATTTGAGCTTCCTTGTTGTTGGTTGATTCATGTATCGGATCAAAATTCTTAGAAATATCCATCAGTTTTTCTTCCAATTCCTTGATATTTTCTTCTGTCTTCTTAGTAACTTCCGACCATGAAAGAAAAAATTTATATACATCACCAACTTCTATAATAGCACTCTGAATATTCTATATTCCATTTTCTAGTTGAGACTTATCATGGGCTATCAGCTTTGTCAACTCATCTAGCTTTTTCTCATTAAACTCTTGTCTAACTTTTGTTTCAGTAGATTTTTCAAGAGATTCAAATTGTGTACTTACAGAGTGAATTAGTCCCTTGAGTTGACATGTGGTAGATAGAGAGGTATCCTTCCGGTAAGTTGGCACTAGCTTTTCCAAAATACTGGATGGATCATTTCTGAGTTCACTATCCTCAATGTGGGACTTCAAAATCTCTTTTCTTGCTTTAGCTTGGACAACTAAAGCCAATTTAAACATTTGAGTAGGAGACATTATGTTTAGGTTTATTGGACCTTGGATTGATTCAGGCTCATCTAAAACTAATTCTTCTTTTTCCAAAAGCTCTTTCACTATCTCCATAGTGTCTCTTGTTGTTTCTTTAGACACTTCTTCTTCTTGATTTTGTTCTAGAGGTTCTAAGTCCATATTCTCTTGTTGACCAATATTTTGCTCCTATGTAGGACTTTGCTCAGCTCGATCAAATTCTTGATTATCAACTTTGATCTGCTCATCAAATTTCTCCTTATTATCTGGATCATCAGTCTATTGTCCTGGAAGAAGACTTGTTTCAGTTTGATCCTTTTCAGTAGTAGGGGTTTGATCAGATTCTTCCTTTTGCTTTTCTATTACTCTATCTTTTACCAGAGAATTTGTATCAGTTTGCTCCAAACCTTGATCCATGCTGACTTCCAGAGTAGATGTGTCATCTCTAGCAATTGTTTCTTCATTGTCATAAATGGTAGGAATATTGTTTTTCTTCAATATTTCTAAAATGGTTTGCTCTATTTCCTTGACCACGTTGTTGATTCCACCTATCATTAATGAATTCATCCTTTTCTTGGTTTTGAAGGCATCCTTGAGTTCCTTAGAAATTTTGGCTTCTTTTTCAGGAGTGATCTCCGGACTCAACCTTGTTAGTGCATGTTATCTGAGTTCAATATCTTTGGCCATAGCAGTTTCTTTTCTAGCTGATAAGATACTTCCCAAGGTATCTGGGAGATCACCAATGATCTCAATAAGAGATCTATTGTATATGTTCAAGTACTTTATGGTGGCTTCTTCCAAAACCCTTTTATCGGCATCACTATAATCATTATAGAATTCAGCCACAAGTTTTAAGTTTCCATCAATAGTGACAAATTTTAATACATCTTCAAGATTTAATGTGGCTTGAGACTCATCTACCTTTTGTCTTTTGCTGGATGACTTCTCCTTGCTACTTTTGGAGACTTTACTATCCTCAACTTTCATTTTCTTTACTTCCTCATCTAACTCTGTCTTTTCTTCATACTGACATATAGTCTTTTTCCCTTCATCTTCTTCCTCTTTGTATCTTTGTCAGAGCGTTTCTTTTAAGATGTTGTACTAGATGAAGTAGCAGAGATTTTGGTAGTCCTTTGTGTTGTTTCAGGCTCTCTTTGCCTCTTTATAGGCTCTTCTGGAGCCTTAGCCTGTTCACTTTCTTGTTTTTCCTTCTTTGCTTTCTCTGCATTTTCTCTTGATTCCTTGAGTTTCTCTTTAGTGATGCCATACCTTGCGGCAATTTCTTCCACCTCTTTTCTCACTTTTCTCGTGGATTCAGCTTGTCTAAGTTCAAAATGTATTTTCATAGATAACTCCATATATGTTCCAAACCTTTCTTCCTTGGCATCTTTAGGTTTGTTGACTAGATGCTGGGCATAGTTTTCCAAAATTTGTTCATCTACCTCATAACCCATGGGCATTACCCATACGGTTCTAGGTTCCACAACCTCCATTAAACATTGATCCTTAGTGACCATGAAACAAATTGTGTCCTTGTACTTATCAACAATTTTCCCAGGAATTCTTTCTCTAGAGTGCATCATACTTTCAAAATCCCCATAGGGCTGCTTTTTACTCATTGTAACTTCCCAAGTTGTTAAGACAATTTCTAATTTGCACAGCTACTGGTTTATTACTCAACAAAACCAATCCCTTATGATTTGGGAATTCATTCAAGAAATAGAAGAATAAACAGATAATTAGCGTACCATATTTGAATGGATAGTTCTTTCTTTCCTTTATCTTCTTCAGATTCTCCAGTAGTTGGGTTCGCAATAGTTCGCACAAATCATAATCTGCATTCTCTTTGACCATTTGATAGGCAGTGTATATTGGAGTACCAGAAACTGAGGTTTCCTGATTTGAGAAGTAAACTTTGTAACCTATGACCATTGAGGCAAACTTTACTGTAGGATCAATGATATCATTTATTGTTAATGCCCTTTTGTCAAATTTTGCTCTGGTAGCATCTGTAATCGTTTGATTCTTGACCGCCTTCAATTATGGCACTCCTCTGGTGGAGTTTAGTCTAGTGACTAAATGAATTGCCTCTTTTGTTATTTTAAAGGGTTGCCCTTTCCCTAACCACATGAATTCATCATGAATTTGACTAAGGATATACCAGGCCCACTCGTCCTCTACAAATATGGGAAACTCTGCATACTGGATGAATTTCTTCTCCTTCAAGGCTTTGTATTCTTCTTTTAAATCAAATTGATCATTACTCAAGTGTTTTAGGAATAAATCTAAGAATTTGTCATCGCCAAGCTCATCTAGGGCCACATGGATGTATGCCCTAACATCTTCCACATACAGGACTCCGTAGGGTATTTTTGAGAATGCACCCATTGGATTCACTTTAGTTGCCTTGTAGGGGTGTTTCTTAAACTTAGGCCGAGGTTGCTCAACCATATCTACGACTTGCGGAGTTGCCATTGCAGAAATTCAACAGATTCACAAATGAGGTTTCAATGAAAATACCTTATTTTGCTGAATTAGGGTTTCCTTTCTTTGAGTGCTTCAAAAATTGGTTGTCGTTGCTTAAGTTTAGCTTAGATCTTTCTAAATTTCTAAAAGCTTAAAGTGCAAAGTGATTTTGAAACCAAACAAGTTCCTTTTTATCCTCCACACGGCTTGACCTAGTCATCATTAAATGCTCATTCCCAAAAAGCTGTCAAAACCCTTCACTGTAGAATACAGTTGATTAGGATTGCTCCGCAATATGCTGCATTGACCCTTTTTCTTCTGGTTTTTCTTCTAAGAGCTGTGTCACATCAGATTTCATCATACACCTTCATGTCAGATTCTGGCACTCACTTTCTGGCAGGAAGATTTAGATTTTCAACATTGCTCCCCCTGACCCAAAGCTCTCAATTCACTTCCCGAAGGAAGTATCTGCACCATATACTGGTGTGGATCGATCCCTGACTTCAATTTCTTCTTTCTTGATCCATACCTTGTCCAATTCTTTCTTGGTTTCAACCGGATCAACTTTCTCTTTTCCCTTATCATTTCTCTGCTCTGTCTTCCTTTCTTCAAAATAGTAATTTCTCTTCACATTCTTGCTTCTGCAAAATCTTGCAATATGTCCAGATTTGCTACAATTGAAGCACACCACATTCTTTTGACCTTGATTCCTTTTATTGATTAGATTTGATCTGCATTGATTAGCCATATGTTCAAATCTATTGCATGCAAAACACTTTCCATTGAATAATTGACTATTCCTTATAGTTTGAAATATGTTTCATACAAAACTTCTGCATTCATGTGACCTGTGTCCCATTTTATAGCATGCATTGCACCTAATAGAGTTCTAACCCACTTTACTTCTGCACTCAACTGCTCTATGACAAATTTTATTTCAATTGAAACACTGACCAGAGAATGATGGAACCTTTTGATTTATTCTACTCCTACACTGAGTAGCCTTATGACCAAACTTTTTACATAAGTTACAATAACCATTGAAAGATGGGTACCTCTGAGCATTTGGTTGTCTAACCGAGGGTCTTCTTCTTTGATTTCTGAATTGGTTTCCTTTGTTTGGCTTTAATTCAGTGTTTGTTTAACCAGATTTTGAGCTTTCCCCTTTCTCAAATCCCAATCCTTGCTTATCATCAGCACTCTTCTAGCTAGCAATCATTTCATCAAGCTTTGCAGTACTCATCTTGAATTTTTTTTCAAAGCTTATAGCCTTTTCAAGATCTGTTTTTAGACTTACAATTTCTTTTTCAAGTTTTGCACAATCTTTTGATCTGTTCTTCACAATCAGATTCAGATCATCTTCTACTCTTGTTGTTTCCATAACTTCTGCTTCCAGTTCATTCAAGGCTTCATTTGCTGATATCAATTGATCATTAACTTCTTTGTATTTGTCTTTGAGTTTCTTGACTTGCTCTTTTAGCTTTGAGATGCATTCATCAGCTTGTTGTAGATTTTCTTTTAGATCCCTAACTTCTGCTTCAGAATTCTCAAGATCCATAAGAGCTTCTTCTAGTTGCCTGTTGCTTTCATAATTTCTAAATCTTCTTGTTGCCATGATTACACTATCCCATATCTTCCCCAAGCTGTTAGACTTTTTCCAAAGAACTTGGCTCTGATACCAATTGTTGAATGTC
Source organism: Cunninghamia lanceolata (assembly GCA_027924645.1). Classification (NCBI taxonomy): domain Eukaryota; kingdom Viridiplantae; phylum Streptophyta; class Pinopsida; order Cupressales; family Cupressaceae; genus Cunninghamia; species Cunninghamia lanceolata. Next base: position 699,193 of record BSBN01000143.1, on the reverse strand, counting down.
AGGAACACTGAGAGAGGGGGTGAATCAGTGTTCTAAAAATCTTTTGATGCCCTTTAACTTTCAACCATTTTCCAAAATTAATTAAATAGAAGCACAATATGCATATGAATAGCAACCATAAAAACATGACACATAGACACCAAGATTTTTACGTGGAAAACCCAAAATGGAAAAAACCACGGCGAGGATTAGCTCTCAAATATATATTGCAATCTTTATAAATAATGATGTTCAAGCTTGGTCACTCCACGGGCCTGAACACATGCTGGCTCACTGCTATGAAGTACAACTAAGTCTAGCAGGCTCACTACCTCAACCCTAAACCTAGCAAGATTACAATAAGGGTTGTTAAACCCTGAGGTCCATTAAACCCTAATGGAGGCTCACTGCGAGGCTCACTGCCTTGATGAAGAAAGATCACTGTAGAATACAAGAAAATTGCACATGAAAACTAAATAATGCAAAAGCATATGTCACTATGCCAGGGTGCAGTCACTTAGCAACTAAATTTTGAATCCCAAGTCTTCATCATTGTTGATCTTCTAACTCTGCTCTGCTATTCACATGCCTGCAACAATTACACACACTTGCACACACCTCACAACTAAAACTCATCACCTTTATATATCCGTATTATGATTTGATCCACAATCAGGCCAGCATCCAAGAAATGAAACATGTACATAGAAAGATGTGGCTTGTCAACTTAATCCAATGCACTATATATATTATGCGGACCCAAAATTTTTCCCAAATGTATTCATATAGGTCAGCTCTAATCATTCAATCACTTAGGTAGATCCTTCAAACATTATCTCTTCTCCTCACAATGATTAATCATACTAGTCGGCATGTTCCTCAAGAGCATGCTTAACAGGTTCATCTGCTCACTTACAAATTTTACTGTAGATCACCAAACACCTCAAAAACCATATCAAGGACTCTTTACACCTTTCCAAACTTACCCTTGGAACCACAAGGCATGATATCTTCTTGCGGAGAAATGCAGATCATCAGAACTTAGACTTTGTCTATGTCAAGCTCTGTCAAACACTATGCTGATACTTAGCAACTTGCAACTATCTTTCTGGTGGACTTTAGATCTCCTAACTCTAGAATTAGACACTTCATATAAGTGTTTACAATACCTCAAAACCTCATAACAAAATGCTCACCTATGGAGGAATGCAGACCACTGCACTATAGCCTTTTCACTGTTCCTACTACGCTTTTACTTATCTGGGCTTAGAAATTTCTTCAAGGTGACTTCCGAAGAAAGTCAAGAATTAATCTCTGGAGTATGATACCACCAAACAATTACTAACATCACACTTAAACTGTATTACCAGATCATCATCTGCAGAAGCATACTGACCCACTTACTGTGTTCTATTATGTACATACTCATACTTAGCCACTTCTGCCAACTGGACCTGAAATCTGATGTGATCTTCTGGAGTTGTGTCTCACTGTCATGCTGAAGAGATCTCTAAGCCTTGTTTCCATCAATGACAACATACAATTTCATACTAGAGCAGTGTCTCTTGCCAACAAAGGCAACCATTGAAACTGCTATTGTCAGGTATTTAGATCTATTTAATGTTGCTTTGATTGAAATTGTTGATAAATTACCAAATAGTCTTGCTGACACTTTGACAAAAAGAAGAGATGAGGCTTTGAGAAAAGATACTGAAATGAAAAATAGAGTTTTAAAGAAGATTTGTCCTACTCTTTCTAGACAAAATAGGAAGATACCTATTCCAAGGTTGAATAAGGAGTTGTCTAGTGATAAAAATGAGAGAAATATTGGAAAAGGAAACAATAAGAATAACAACTAATGTTCTTAAGGAACTACAAATTTCTTATGTTGAGGAATACGATTCTGAAGAGAATAAGGAAAAAGATCAAACTGAGATAAATGAGGAAAGAGGAGAAACAAGTGCAGAGCATGTTGTAGTGATTGAGCCTGATATGCCCAAACTACCTCTAGTCACTAATGCAGAAAATGTGACTAATCCTCTGGAGACCACTGAGAACACTATTGGAATGAAGGAGTCACCTGAAGTGAAGACTGTTGAAGATGAGGTCATTTTAGAACAAGTTGATAAAACCTTTGTTCCAGAAAATGTTGCAGAAGAACAAGGAATTGATAAAAGCAATCCTCCAAAAACTCCCAATACTCAAATGTTATCTATATCTAAAGAAGAAAACATGGGTAGAATTGGTGAAAACTCTAGAGTCTCACCATCAGATCCTATCAAAGAGTTTTTGGCAAAACAAAAGGAATCACAAGCTTTGTCATCACCTGGGTTACTGCAAGTGTCATCCCTAGATGGACAAATCAATTTGGTGATCATTTCTCCTTTGCATAAACTACAACTAGGAACAATTTTTCAGGGAACAGCTTAGGAAGAAATCCTGAAATCTCATATAGAAGGAAATGAGTTGATGGATGAAGCAATGAAGATATTTGAAAAGATAATGTCTGATATCAAGAGAGATGTTTCTTTGACTCCTACACTACAAATGAAGAAATTAATGGAGTTTGTAAGTAATCATTTTGAGTCTTTGAGAAAGCACCTGAGAAGAAGGTCAAGGAAGAGTTTGATAACAAGAGATTGTTAGAATTGACAGATAAGTGCTCCAAAGCACACATTTTGTTAGACAACAGTATAAAAGGTATTCAGAATGCTATAAATGATGCCAATACTTTATATCAATTTTGCTTATCTTGGCCCATAACTACAAAGGAAATAAAAGACAAGATTGAAGGCCTTGAGACTCAATTAGTGAAGATTTCCAGAACTTTTGATCCATTGAAAGATCTGAAGGGAAACCTAAGAGCTAAAATAGAAAAGTCTCATGCACTCATAAAGAAGCTACAAAGTCAAAAAGAGTCTATAAAGGGCCAAATGAACTAGTTAAGAGAGATTGTAAGTTTCAAGATGGCTTCAATGACTGGTCTAATAAGAGAAGCTGGGAAAATGACTGATGCCCCTGCTACTATGGATAAGGAAGAGGAGTTGCTCTTACAAATCAATGGGCATATACAAATACTGAACTATGCTAAGGTGCAGTGGGACTCAAATGTGATACAACTCAAGAGCATCTACAAAGATATCTTTCCAAAGACTCAGTAAGTCTTGATTTCTTGTGTATATATGTAGACGGTTAGAAGACAATTTTTATATTTGGGTGTATCTACAAATCATTTACTTAGGGGGAGTTAATACAATTTGAATATACTCACGTATACTTGACAAAAGGGGATCCGACACAAATTTAATTTTATGCACCCTTTACCATTGATGTCAAAAGGTTAGAGAGACATGTGAAAAAGGAGAGACATATATGTCTCGGGAGGAGAGAAACAATGTTTTGAGGAGAAAGTAAGATGTACAAAAGAAAGGGGGAGAATGATTGTTGAAGAATTTGGTCTTGATGGTTTTTCACATCATGTGTTACCATCAATGCCAAAGGGGGAGATTGTTGGCAACATTATTGATGAAAAGATTGCTAGCATGCAGAAGATAAGGTAGAGCATGATTTTATGAAATGTTGTCATTGATGGCAACAATAGTTGTAAGATTGTGCAGAGTAGTTTGGATGGGAATTTTGCAAGAGGGTTTGATCCACTTCCATTCAGGTTCATCTATCTCTTCCTAGAAGATAATTGTGCAAAGAGATTTGATCCGGTAAGGAACATGTTGAGAAATTTGGCTAAGTGTTAGTATACTGCATTCAGAGTATAGAGTTTCAATTTTTTGGTTTGCATTGATCCACCATTGAAGATCTTGTCTTGTGGTTCTGGCATATTGATATTGATCATCAAATACATCTAATTCCATAATTTTGTCCATGTTAGAAATGAAGGTGCAAACCACACAACGGAAATCTGATTCAAACCTTATTATCCTCTAAACAATGTAGAATCAATGGAGATTGCAATAGAAATCAAAACCCATTACACAGAAATAACATGCACTAAGAATTGAACACATAACACAGTATGTAACTTGGAGAAAACCCTTTCAAGTAAAAAACTCCACCAAGAAAAGAGGCTCTAAGTTGTATTATCTTCAAATATGAGATTACAATACATGCACTTCCTCTCTCCTTTAGTCTTCAATTCAGCACCACCTGTTTCTCTTCAATCTAATAAAAATGTAGTACAAATATCCTTATAAAAGGGGGTTTCCTTCTAGGGCAAGATAATTGACAAAATATCAACCGTTAGATCTGTAGACACCTAAAAATATCTTCTATCATCTAACCGACTCTCGACATCCCAAAACATACCAATTTCTCTTCTAATCCATTAATTAATTTTTTATTTAATTAATTATCCCTTTATCGTCTAATTTTTCATCATTTTATCCCCAACAATTGAATTAATTGTATTAATTCAATAGTTCAAGCTTTAGCCAATTGATTTAATAAATATGCAATATTTATTTGGTTAATTTCCCTCTCCTCACTAAATCTAATTAATTAGCTAAATCATGTTTAGCTAATTAATTCAGCCTATTAATTGACCTATCCCTACCCTAAGCAATTAAATAGCTATTATTTAATTGCCTACCCTAGCCTACCTCATCCTAGCCCTAGGATTAATTAAATAAAACCTATATTTAATTAATCCTAACCTCTCATTTGGGTGGTCAAACCTAGCTTAACACCCTTCCCCACATCCTCCAAATAAAAAATTAAAGTATATCCACATAAGTCAATTTTTTATTTAAATGTATCCCACATCACAATTAATTCCTCTTACAACCCCTTACCACCCCCATACCTCATTTATCTCCACTTTACATTCCCTATATGAATCTTTAATTCATAAATATTTCATCTCACCCATACTCATTTAATTCCTCCTTTTCCCAAAATGAATAAAAGATTTACTTTTATTCCTAACCCTCCATTCCTTCAAAATCAAAGCTAGGCCCTCCACATCACTTTTATCCTCCACCATTGATCTTCCAAACCAATCTCCACCCTTGGATCAAAATCTCTCCAAAATCTCTATAAATACTTCATCCTCCAACCCATTTTGGATCCAATTTTCAAGTAGAGTTACCATGTCAAATTATCTAATGAGCTAGTTCTTGTGAGTTGCAAATAGAATAAGAGCATTTCGCATTTTATTCATCCATTAGGGAATATCTTATCTAGGAGCTCTTGGGTGCAAAGTTCCTCTCCCCTTGATGAGATTGGGTTTTCATGTCTAGGTATAGCTCTTTGTTTGTTATGCATTTAGTTTCTATTTTACCTTTGATTTGAATAACCTAATCTACAAGATCTATGACTTAATGACGAACAGTCCAAATTCACAATGATAAAATATAAATAAAATGAGCGTCGTGTACTAGATTCAATCTGGGAAACCCCCCTGCGACCCCTCGTAGTGGACGAATGAGCATCGTATACCAGATATAAACATACGACTGAAACAAGATCACTACTGGTGAAACCTTTCATCCCTTATGGGTGATTTACAAACAATATTAGGAGTAATTAATTACATAGGATTTACAAGGTTGATGGCACCTTAATCCTAACAGTCCATTGATGACCTCTGGTGTGAAAGATGTGATTAGCAGAAATATGCATGACAGAGTACATTTATGTCTAATATATAGCAAATGAATGGTCTGCATTCCTCCAGATAAAGCAATTTTCTTTGTGGTTATAAGATGTTGTTAGCATATGTTTAGAGAGTCCAAATCCAAGACTTTAGCTTTTGAAGTCCTCCGGAATGTAAGTTGGAGTTAACAGAGTAACGCACTCTATATTAGTAGTGTTTTGACAGTACCAGTGACAATTCGAGGTACTTTGCATTTCACTGCAAGTGAAGAATTTGCTGTGTGGATTTAAGGATAAGATTATGGATGTTTGTAGATTGTATATTCCATGTTTGAGGAGATTTGGAGGTCCGCATACCGTTTTGTGAACTGACAATTGTTGCATTGCCAGTTGAGCTGACCTGAAGGAGTTGATGTTGTGTGGAGCTACAAAATGAATGCAATGCTATCATGAGGGTCTCTATAGGTTGTGCCGACCTATATGAGTCAGCTACACATTTTGATTCTTTCCACAAGATATTTTTGATTGAGCTTTTGGCTGACATAACAGGATGTTACATAATACTTGTATTAGGCTACCTAATAGGTAATGTGTGTGAAGCAGATATATAAAGAGTTTTTTTTTATATTTTGGAGATATAGCAACAAGGTGTGTAATCCGAGTGATGCGACAAGCTCCTATAGATGCAAATTGAGAAAATATAGAGTAGGACAATGTGATATTTTAGATCAGTAAGAAAAGTCTTGTTTCTGTAATTTGAGCTTCATTGGAACTATACTCCATGCATGTGTAGATGCAATTGTAATAGTTTAAATTCTGGCAGTGAGCCACTCTTCTTTTCTATCTATTTTTCTCTCAGTGGGCAGTGAATTCACTTAGATAGTGAGTCCACCTGCAGTGAGCACTTCTATAATTTCTTATAGCCAGTTATAATATATTGTGAGATAATCCTCACCATGGTTTTTCCCTTTTTGGGTTTTCCACATAAAAATCTTAGTGTTCATGTGTTGTGGATTGAGGTTATATGTTTTATGCTTAATCTGCTTTACTGTTATTGAATTTGATAAATGGATTAAATGCTTAATGTGTGAATGGTTTAAAAGAATATTGATTCACCCCCCCCTCTCAGTATTCCAAGTGTTCAACATTATCCATTTCTAATCCTCCATCCATCCTAGAATCTAGACTTGGTTTTTCCCTTGTCACTGGTATATAGCACAAAAGGCTATTCAAATTGAAATCCATTGACATCCCAAAACATTCAAAAATTTAAAAAAAAAAACAAAAAAAAAATTCAAAAATACAAAAAAATCAAAACATTTCAAAAATACAAAAAAAAAAATTCCAAAATACAAAACAAATCAAATCAATCATCAAATCAAATCAATTCATCAAAATCAAATCAAATCAAAACAAATCCATCAAATCAATCCATCAAGTCAATCCATTAAGTCAAATAAATCATCAAATCAAATCAAATCAAATCAATCTAACATCATCAATCCAATCCAATAAACTCAAATGCAAATCATCCTTAATCCATACCAATCAAGTCAATCAATCTTGTCAAATTATCCAATCACATCAATGGTCTTGATCTTAATCTTGTCATAAACCAAATCAATCAATCAATCAATCATCATCATAATCAATGGGATATATCGTTCCTACATCCTTGTGTTGATCTAGGGATATGTCGTTCCCCACAATGAAAACACTATCATCATCATCAATCAATCAATCAATTAATCATTGGTTTACATCTTGACAAGGGAAATGCCTTGTTTATTTTTGAATCATTTGTGCATGCTTGCTTGTTTGCTTGTGTGTGTTATTATTTTATCTTGCATTTGTATCAAATCCATATCTTTCTAGCTAATATTCATATTTTGGAATAGCTTTTTGCACTATCCTTTGCATCTAAGGTCACATCATACCTTTTGTGCATTAGGGCTTTAATGCTCTAAGTTTTCTTCCTCATATGTCTAGACAAGGTTGTACTACGCTAGGTGCACAAGACACACCGTCACCCTAGTCCTTATACCTTGGTGCATAATGTCTCGTGCTATATCAAAATATATGATTGCCCACTTCATGGTAGCATAATGTATCATTCATCTCTTTCATCCATCCCTTATCTTGCATCCTCCATTTTCTTATCCATCCTTTATCATTTCATTTCATTTCAAGAGCCTACCCGTGTTCTTCCAACCTGCCTATCCTCTCAAGGGGGCATCATCCTATCCTTATATCATCATCCCATTTCTTCATCCATTCCTCCTTGTCACTCTTTCAAGTGGTCAGGGCATCCTTTTCCTCCATCCACAACTTATCTTCTTTGAAATGATGTTACTTCTCTTAGTCGCAGCACCATCTCAAAGAGGGGCAAAATGTACACACCTAAAATTGACCATGTCTTACAACATCACCTTGTCCTAGGAGCCTCACATAATCCTTTTGTGTGAGTAGGAAAAATCCATGTTAGCATGATCAAACATTGAAAACAAGATCTAACCCCTACCACCTTCAAGAAATCTAACCTAAATGACCGAAATGAAATGCAAAACAAAACAAAGTCACCTAGATGATTTGATTTCTTGGTTTGGATGTGGATTGCTTCCCCAAGTAAACAACCATATTCACCGAAGCTTCCATGATATGCTTAAAGTGCTCAAGTGGTGGTATTCATATGACGATAATGCAGATACTAGATGGATTAGATTCTCAAAATGAGAAAATGAGAGGGTATTTATCTAGACCCCAAAACAGATGATCAATGGTGGAAGATAAAAGATGAAATCGATGGCTAAGAATATTTGAGAGACATGGATGAATGTGCGCATGACATGTGTCCTTAAAAAATGTTTTTTTTAAAAGATTTTAGGTGGGTTGTTAGTGGTGACAAGATGATTTTCCCAAGATAGGATGCTTTTACTATTTTGAGGATTGAGTGATGGGGATGATTGCTTTTTTGAATTTAATAAATCTTTTCCATATTTGATTTTTTGTTATTTCAAGAACAAAAAGGCCCACTTTCACATTTAGAAGAAAGTGAATAATAAAATAGGAGTGGGAAAATGCATAATAAATTAAATAAATGTCTTCATTTAATTTATTATTTAAGAGATAAGAGAGAATATTGGAGGAAGAAAATATAAATTAAATAAATAAATTTATTTAATTTATATGCATGGTGAGGGAATAAATAAAATATTGATTTTATTTATTTTTAGAAGAAGGAAGGCATAATTAAATAATTTGAAATTATTTAATTATTAATGGAAAATAGAGGAAATAAAGGAAATTAATTAAATAAATGAAATTTATTTAATTCATTATGGAGATAGGGAAGAAAAATGAATTATTTTATTTCAAGTGTGCTAGACGAAATAATGTATGTAGTGCAAAATGCAATAAATGTATAAATGTTAAAATGGGTCAATTTTGGGTGTCTACATGTTTTGCCCCTCTTTGAGACAATATCCATTAGGTCATTGTTTCAAAGAAGATATGATACATTGGATAAAAAGGCTATGCCCCAGTGAAATTGGTAGATGATGTCCCCTCGAGAGGAAAACCAAGCTACCGAGAAAGACTGGGTTGACTCGCACTTAGATGACAAGACAGGGAGAAATTAGGTTGACATGAAGAAATTGGGGTTCGGGTGGGAGAAATTGGGGATAGAAAATAAGAATTAGAGTTTGGTTTAGAAGAGATTAGGGTACAATGATCTATGTTAGGGAAATATGATGATATATGCCTAACACACTTGTTTTTGTAGGATGAAGATGATGATGATAAGAAAGATTATGATGACGATGAGCAATCTTTGCAAGGGTTATAGTTTTATTATGGGATAAATGGATTGATGATGAAGGCAACTTCAACGGTTGCACACAAAATTATGAGATTTGCAATCCTTATGTTTGATATGGCATATGGATATTATGCACTAGGGTAGAGAAGACCAAGGTATCAAGTATCCAATGTGTTATAAACTAATACAACCTTGTCAAGATACAAGATATGAATATTAGCTATTTCGAGATGGACTTTGACTCTATAAGCAAATGGTTTGAACTTATTTCCACTAAAAATAATGACACCTTATTGGTTATATGTATGGGAAATAGTCTTAGTAGGGAATAGTCTTAATACATAAGAGATTGTTTAGCTTCTCAGATGCAAAAGATATTGATATGCAAGATGCTAATCCCAACATGCACAAGATACCATATGCATAGTGAGAGAATAAGATCATCCCACAAACACAGCATACAAAAGCAAATGACTATGCCTTAGTCCATACTTCATCACAACATACCGAGATATAGGAAATCAAGGTAGTCTTAACTAGGTATTAGAAAGGGACAAAAGATAAATCAAAAGAAAACAAAAGACACTGCCATCATGTTCTCTTGGCAAAATTTAGGGTGCTCTTGGATGGATTGGATAGCGCCTTGTTATGAGGAAAGATAAATCAAAAGAAAACAAAAGACACTGCCTTCATGTTCTCTTGCCAAAATTTAGGTATTAAAAAGGGACAAAAGATAAATCAAAGGAAAACAAAAGACACTGCCATCATGTTCTCTTGCCAAAATTTAGGGTGCTCTTGGATGGATTGGATAGTGCCTTGTTATGAGGAAAGATATATCTTGTTGAAGGCTAAGATATTGAGTTGATATAGCAAATGCTGGCTAAAGGCATGGCAAACAAATATCTTCGTTTACCTCTTATTTGATACGCGCTTTGCACTATCGAGACATGCATGGTTTGTTTTCTACTTGAGTTAGTCAAATGGAAGAAGATGGAAAAGACGAAATGGAAGATGGAAGAATATGAGATGGATGAAGATGATGATGGATGGTAATGATAATAGTCTAATGGGTTGGATTGGATGCTTGATGATATGTTTGATGGGATATCTAACAATTATGCATGAAGTGTCCACTCAAACTAAGTGCAAGCAAGTGCCCCCCGTATGCTCAAATGATGCAAAAACAAACAAGGTAGTGCCCCTATCCAGTGGTAAACCAATGATTAAGTGATTGATTGATGATGATGATGATGATAATAGTGTTGTCATTGTGGGGAATGATATATACCTAGATCAACACAAGGATGTGGAAATGATATATCCCATTGATGATGATGATGATGATTGATTGATTTAGTTGGTTTACGACAAGATTATGATCAAGACCAAGGATGTGATTGGATAATTTGACTCGATTGATTATCTTGCTTGATATGGATTAGTGTGACTTGCATTTGATATCATTGCTTAGATTGCTTTGATTGATTGATATGAGTGATGGAATTATTTGGAATGATTTGATTTGATTGGATGATTGATGAATTGATTGGATTGATGAAGAAATTGAATTAAAGGATTAATTTGAAGAAGTGGTGAATTGATTTGTTGGATTGGATGAATGGATGATTGAGAAAGTAAAGAAGTGATTTGATGATTGATTTTGATGATATCAATTGATTGGAATGATGTGATGAGTGAGTTTATTGCTTGGATTTTTTGTTGAATATTTAATTTGTTTTGCATCTTTCAGGAATATTTTATTTTTTTGGATTTTTGGGAATATTTTATTTTTTTTGGATTTTTTGGAATATTTGATTTTTTTGGATTTAAAATTTGGGTAGCCTTTGTGCTAGATATCAATGATAAGGGAAAAGAAACCAAGTCTAGATGCATGGATGGAGGATTGGATAAAAGGATGGGCGATAGTAAATGGAATGGAAGACTTGTGATATATGGATGGGTAAAAGGATAGGCTATAGTGGATGGGATGGAAGACTCTTGATATATGGATGGGTAAAAGGATAGGTGATAATGGATGGGATGGATTTATGCATCATAAGGAAACTAGGATGTGATCTCTAAAGGCTATGTCACATAGGAATAATATGCCCCATTCTAGGTACAATACTTAGGATTTTTCATGACAATGCTTAGAGAAATAAGATGATGGAAAAATGGCTAATGAGAAGAGGATAATGATAGGATTGATTGGATGGGATGAGGTACATCAAGAGATATCCAAAACATGTTTCAACATTCTGCCCCCAGTTCTTTGTCAAGATCAAAAGAAGGAAGGGAGGATGGATGGACTCAATAGGATAGATCTGTGTATGGATAAGGATGGTAAGGTAGGATATGGTGGAAAATGATTGGAAGTGATATGATAGGATAGATAGTGTGGATGAGACAAGGTAACCCCAAGTGTAAGTGACATAGAAGATCAACCTACACATGACGTCTGTTTGCCAGGTTTTCATCATGGTACTTATCCAAGGTGTTTGTTTACCAGGTTTTCACCGTTGGATGAAGGGATTTCTCTTTACATTTTTTTTGACTTTTTTGATGGGATAGGTGGATATGGATAAGTGGGACTCAAGTGTCTAGTTACATGAAAGGTGATAGTCCCACTAGATGGATGTCGTCACATGGACCATGTCAAATGTCATTATGCTCATAGATGTTGGTAAGGGATGACATGAAAGAGGTAGATGGAGTAGGTAGATAATGGATTATGATGTGGATTATGTAAGGATGGATAGGAGATTATGATGTGGATTATGTATGGAAGGTAGTGAATTATGATGCGGATTATGTAGGACTTATGCAAGGAAGGATAGAAGACTTATGCAAAAGCATGGACCATAGGAATAGGATGGGGAAGATATGTAGGATATGTTAGTGTAGGTTTTTTATTTTCCTTAGGGATATTTCTTTTTCCTACACATTATTAAGCTTGCTTAGGTTTATTATAAGTGGTTAATATGAGGACACGTGGCGAAATACATCAGCTACATGTGTAACTCTCTCCCACACATGGGTAGTTGAGTTACACATCCTTTTTTGGCTTTTTGTGCCACCTCTCATAACCACTATTTTGTCCTTTCCTAAGTAGGTTATGGGGTATTGTGCCACCTCTCATAACCACTATTTTGTCCTTACCTAAAAAGGTTATGGGGTAGTTAGAGTTCTCACACTCTTTTGTCTTTATGTGCCACCCCTTAATAACTCCTTTTTTGTCTTTATGTAAGGAGGTTATGCCACATGTTTTCCCATTTACCAAGTAGGTAAGATCTCCCACCTTTTATGGGATATGGGAGTTATTACACCTCTTGGATGTATATGCCACATGTTTTGGCATTTACCAAGTAGGTAAGATCTCCCACCTTTTATGGGATATGGGAGTTATTACACCTCTTGGATGTATATGCTCTATTCTTGCTATATATACAATACTCTCCTCTCACTGAACATAAAGTTCATGAGCAAGTTCACAAGTTTGAATATCAAGTTCACAAGCTTGAATATAAGTTTAGTGATAGCTCAGTGAGAGTATTGAGAGTCTTCTCAAAATTCTCTTTCTTTGTCTCTATTTTTCTCTCATTTCAGGTATCTCTTCATTCTACTATTTGATCTTCGATCATCTGTTGAGTGGAGGCGCATATGATCTATGACCGACAACGGATCCTGGCTCGGTTCTCGCTTCTCGCAGAATCTAACATGGTATCAGAGTGCAGGTCATCGGTTCAAGTCCCTCGAGCCCTCGACCCTTCGTCTGCGTAAGCTCAGCTTATCGACGTGGTACGTAGTGGGTACGAATCCCACATGGTACGTGGTTGTATCTGGCTCTAACTTGGTATCAGAGCTCTTCTCCTAATTTATTTGAGAATCTAACATGGTATTAGAGCCGTGTTGTCTGGTATAGCTCATTATTTTTCTGATTTATTTGAGAGATTTGAGATTATTAGATCGCTAATATTTTTCTTAAAAACTAAGTATGCTCTTCTCCTGCATCCTTGAATGAACTGGAGAATCAGAAAAATTTAAATGAAAATAGGCATCTGGGTAATCTGGTTTGCATATATGTGTTCTTGTGAGATCTGGGTGATTGTAGCTTTGTGGTAATATTGGAGGCATCTTTCAGTACTTCCAGAGTGTCCAAAAGGCTTTAGAAAGTCAAAAGTGACTTCTACTCCACCAAAATTAGAGATTGGAGGACATGGTAACAAATCGGGATTATTTTTTTTTTAAATTTATTGGAGCCATTTTCATTTGTGCTTCAAATTTCCAGCTTCTACTCATTTTTAGAAAAAAAAAATTATGGGTTTTGTTCCTAGGGTCACAAAACGTTCTGGGTATCTATTAGTTTTTGCATACAGCTTATATATTTTGCAGAAACGATGTCAAAAAGCTACAGCAAAACCCCTCTCCATTGGCGTTTTAGAAATTGCAGTTCAACTTCCAAAGGCCGTAACTCGGGCTCCCGACCTCAGATTTACGAGCTTCCTTTTTTGATTTTGGCTAATTTTTCATGCTCTACATGCTGGTGCAATCGTTTTTTGATTTCAGTGTATAGATTTTTCAGTAATCTCATATTCTCACACATGACTCTGCATAGTTCTCATTTTTGGGAACTTCGAAGGATCATAACTTTCACATACAACCTCGTATCGAGGCAATTCTTTTTTTGAAAGTGCATGATTTTTCAAGTAGATCACAGTGGTACTATTTATTTATCTGAGTATTATGCCAAAGTTGTATTTTTAGCATATGCTCTTTGTGAGGACTTTGCAATGCATTGAAATCAAGACCACTTAGTATTTCTTGCTAGTGGCAGCTGTAAATGCACTAAATATAAAGTGCCAAATCATATTTTCTTGGGGGGGTTCTTTGATTGAGTGGAAAAGGGGGTGTCTTATGTGCTCTTTTTGAGTCACATCTTTTATGGGGTTATTGTAATCATTTTGGGGGTACATCATGGATATCGGTTATTTCCATCGTTCTGTTGTTAAGCTAACCTTAGAGAACTATTTTTCTTGGAAAAAAGGGATAAAGAATCATTGCCTTGAGCAGGATCTATTGCCCCATCTCCTTGGACTCGTTCCTGAGCCAAGTGACTATGAACAGAAGAATGCATGGTTTAACAATAATGACATGGTCTATGGACTAATATGTATTATTGTTTCTGAGGATACTCTACATCACGTAGAGCACACTGAGTTCCCTTTCACTGCTTGGACCATCATCCAGCAGTTGTATGGAGACTTTGGATCTTCATCTAAGAGTGATGTTTCCTTGGATGACCAAGCTATGGTGGATGATACTAAGTCTTCTTTTACCCCATCTTCAGATACATCACCTGTTGCTTCATCAGATTCTAGAGATGCTTCTTTGAGAGCTTCCAGTGATTCTTTGCAGCAGGATCATTACAGTCTTCCTGATTGGGATTCCTATTTATCAGACATTGCATCTTTGTTTGTGGAGTCTCACATTTCAGATTTGGAGGACACATTTGAGGGGCTATCTCTCCTCTTTCATGACAATTATTTTGTCCTTGCACCTTTTGTTACTACAGAGTTCAGAGAAGCTTCTTCGAGGGCTTCCAGTGATTCTTTGCAACAGGATCATATTTGTCTTATGTATTCACTTCATTGGGACAAATTCCTACCAGACATCTCATCCTTGTTTATGGAGTCCCACATTATAGATTTGGGAGACACTATTGATTTCATTCATCTTCTCTTTGATGGAGTTGATTCTTCTTCAGATGTTTTGAGGGCACATTCAGACCCTCTTGTTCCTTCTTTGCCTACATTTGCTTCTACAGTGACAGTTTCTACAGATATTCATGAGTCCACACATCCGACTCAGTCATCATTCATGTTGACATCCTCTGCAGAAGTACCAGATTCTCATTGGTCTAGTTGTCTTACCGATGGTGAGCACCATACATCCATGGTTACTGTACCTGAATCTTCTATGGTACCTGATCCATCTTAGTCTTTGTCACAATTTGGCATTGGCTTAGAAATCATTGGGCAACATTTGGAGAAGGCTTCCTTGTCTTTAGAGAAGATATCATCTTCTGAGATTGTTCTTCATCCTCCTATTCAGTCACAGTTTGGTAGTGGATTGGAGACATTTGAGCAGCTTTTAGGAGCATCATTGTTGTCTTTGGATCATGTGGAAAGTTCAAAGACATTTATCCTTCTTCCTTCATATTCCTTTTAGGAATGGGAAGAAATCCTGCATACATTATTGGTCTTGTTTCTTCCTAAGGGGAGGAACATTGTTCGACGATCACAGATCATCTTCAACATTCATTTTTGGGTATCTACCATCAGTGCAGGACACTCTACATTGGGGGGCTACTTGGCCTCTCTTCTTTTCCTCTCATGGGGGAGTTTTTTCCCACTGGGTTTTCTCCTTCCTTTTCTATTTGAGGGGATTCTTTGTACATGGGTACCTAACATGGCCTAGTAGCCGGGACCCATCTTTTCACCCACCTAAGCTACGCTTAAGGGGGGGTGTTAATGTAGGTTTTTTATTTTCCTTAGGGATATTTCTTTTTCCTACACATTATTAAGATTGCTTAGGTTTATTATAAGTGGTTAATATGAGGACACGTGGTGAAATACATCAGCTACATGTGTAACTCTCTCCCACACATGGGTAGTTGAGTTACACATTCTTTTTTGGCTTTTTGTGCCACCTCTCATAACCACTATTTTGTCCTTTCCTAAGTAGGTTATGGGGTATTGTGCCACCTCTCATAACCACTATTTTGTCCTTACCTAAAAAGGTTATGGGGTAGTTAGAGTTCTCACACTCTTTTGTCTTTATGTGTCACCCCCTAATAACTGCTTTTTTGTCTTTATGTAAGGAGGTTATGCCACATGTTTTGGCATTTACCAAGTAGGTAAGATCTCCCACCTTTTATGGGATATGGGAGTTATTACACCTCTTGGATGTATATGCTCTATTTTTGCTATATATACAATACTCTCCTCTCACTGAACATAAAGTTCATGAGCAAGTTCACAAGCTTGAATATCAAGTTCACAAGCTTGAATATAAGTTTAGTGGTATCTTAGTGAGAGTATTGAGAGTCTTCTCAAAATTATCTTTCTTTGTCTCTATTTTTCTCTCATTTCATATATCTCTTCATTCTACTATTTTGATCTTCGATCATCTGTTGAGTGGAGGTGCATATGATCTACGACTGACAACAGATCCTGGCTCGGTTCTCACTTCTCACAGAATCTAACATGGTATCAGAGCGCATGTCATTGGTTCGAGTCCCTCAAGCCCTCGACCCTTCATCCGCGTAAGCTCGGCTTATCAACGTGGTATGTAGTGGGTACAAATCCCACATGGTACGTGGTTGTATCCAGCTCTAACCTGGTATCAGAGCTCTTCTCCCGATTTATTTGAGAATCTAATAGGATAGTGGAAGAAGGATGGGGAGATGGAGGTATGTGGGAACATTACAGAATGAAAGGGAACCATGACCAATGGTTGCACACACCGGGAGAGACATTGAAGCTTTTGATGTGGAGGGGGTGTAGGAAGCAACGGAGATGTTTGCTTAGGAGTTGGTTCATGAAGTGCTTTAGCTACCCACATAGACTTAGTATTTTTATGATTTTTTCTTTGCTTGTGGGATGGACTATGAGATTCTTGAATGGAGTGGGAATGTGAGGTGGAAGTGGATGGTTGGGATTTTTGAGATGTGGATGCCTTGTTTGACTTGCTTTCCTTTTTCTTAGGGACCCAAACCATTTTATTTTTGGCCTTTTATTTTGGAGGTATGGGATTATATAGATTTTTAGATGAATTTTTCTTTGATTCTTGGCTTTTGTGTCCAAAGGCATGAGGGCCCTTAGGATTTTTTGCTTTATAGGTAGAGGCATCCAAATTTTTACTTTTGAATCCCATGGGTTTGGTGGAATGAGTGGAAGCTTCATGTTTAGACAATGTGTGCATTGATTAGTCATGATTAGGATTTTTAGAGGATTTGTGGGTAGGTGGATAATTAGGTGTTGGTAGAAGTGGTGGTAAAGTGGATGGAGGGAAATTAGGAGTTGGAAGTAATGGTTGTAGAGTGGATGGGGGAAGGTGTATGGTCACTTGCTTTTGACATTTGTAGGATGATGGAGGTGGAATGGTAACATATGATTTAGGGGTATGGTAGGGTTTATGATGGAAAGTGGACTTAGGAAGGATGGAGGAAGTACCAATATCTTGAGATTGTTTACCTTGGGGTGTATATCCAAGGCCAGATGAGAGTGGAGGGACCTTGACATGGATTGGCTCCAAAATTCCTTGTTCATGAAGGCCTAAGCCTTTACCTTGGTAGTTCATGTTTTGAAGCATGCGATGGACAATGGGACTAGGTGTAGTTTGGGAACTACTCTTGAGTTCATTATTGGATGGGGAAGATGAAGTGGATAAAGGTTGTTTTTGTCTTAGAGAGGAACACTCATGGATGAAGGTGGATAGACCAATAGGATATGATGGTGGATTTGAAATAGGGTCGATGGTGGGTGATGGATGATCATTAGGATCTTGATTATGTGCATGTAAGTCCAAGCTATTGGTTTGATCTTCTATGCTTGCTTGGGAGGCATGTGTCTCATCATGACAAGTGGATGTTGGTAGGTCATGGATGGTGCTAGATGGAGGATGGATAGGAGCAATTTGGATACCTTGATCATGGATAGGATCAAGGTGTTCATAGATAGGCTCTTCAAGGATATCATCTTGATCATAGAAAAGAAATTGGTTATGGACAGGTTGGATGGAAGTGCTTTGATCTCGATTGGAATTAGGGGCTATTATTTCCACATGCTTAGAAGTAAACTCTTGATATAACTGTTGTGGTTTCATGCAAATGGATGTAGGAGAGTCTTGGGTAAGTTTGATGGATTCTTGATATTCATCAATAAGAGAATATGATGGACTTTGACTTGGGCTCATGATAGGAGACTCTCGAATAGGCTTGATGGCTTGTGGGTCACATGATGGGCTTAAAGGGCTAGGAATGTTAATGGAGGGGAATTGGATAGTCTCAAAGATAGGTGTTTGATGGCATGGAGATGTTTTATTCCTTGCTAATAGCCATTGGATCACATCTTTCATAAGGGTATGGGTGGATAGACAATATAATGGATGGATGACAAGGGTAGATAGTGGTGTAGGCTTAAGATTAGGAGTAGGATTGGATGGAGGGATAATAGGATTTGATGGATTGGGATTTGAATTGGATGGGGGGAAAAAGGATTAGAGGTATTGGGACATGGATCAGATAGAGGAATAGTAGGAGTGGATGAACTAGGACCTGGGCTAGAATTGGAGTAACCGGGTGATGAAGGTAATGAAGGACTTGATGGATTAGAAGGTTAGTGAATCAATGGAGTAGGAGTAAGATCACATGGTGGTGTTGGGATAGGACTAGTGAGCTCATGAATTAGCATTTGAGTGGATGGTGATGGAGGTATTCATAAGATATTTGCTCTAGATTGGTATCTCCCTCGTCAAAAGATATTAAGTCTTGCATTGGGTAACTTGGGCTCACATGCTCTCATTATGGGGGTCATTGATAGTCTTGTGAAGGGGTTTGATGATGAGATGAAATGGTAGGATATGTAGGTAAAAGGTCTTGGGATATGGGTTGTTGTGGATGTTGGTTGATATTGGAAGAAGTGGGGTATGGTGATGTGGCATTGACATGGAAAGGTGTAGGATTAGGTGATGTGGAATTGTTATAGAAAGATGTAGGATTAGGTGATGTGGAATTGTTATAGAAAGATGTAGGATAAGTTGATGTGACATTGTTATGGAAAGATGTAGGATAAGATGATGTGGCATTGTTATGGAAAGATGTAGGATAAGTTGATGTGACATTGTTATGGAAAGATATAGGATAAGTTGATGTTGCATTGTTATGGAAAGATGTAGGATAAGTTGATGTGGAATTGATTTGAAATGCAGATGGATTAGATGGATATGAAATGGAGGGGGATGACACGTTGGAATAAGGTAGAGTTTGTTGATGTTGAATGGACAAGGAATGTGTTTGTTGGGTTTGACAAGTTGCTAGGAAATGTCAGGCTTGTGCTAGGAGGTGTTGTATTTGAGGTGATTGGCTTTCTTGAAGTTCTTGGATGATGACATGGAGCCTTTGTATGATTTGTTGATCTAAGGGTTGTGGAATTTGGTAAAGTGCTGGGAGGAAACATTGGAATTTAGGTACTAGGTCTTTTGATGTTGGCATAGTGTAAAATTCTATTGATTGGATTGATTCGTTGGTTGTAGATGATTAGGGTATTGTTTGCAAATAGATGATAATGCTCAAGATTTGACTGGAAAGATGATTTTGAACCAGATAAATGACAGCAATAGGTAGGTAACTAAAGGCAAACTAGATGACCCAAATGAGTAAAACCCTGCAAAAGATAGAAAAGCTATTAAAACCCTAGATAAGCCAGAAGCAACCCACTGCAACCAAAGGCGACGAGCTGCTGATCAGAGGTGACTGCATGTTATGCAAATGTGATTTTTTGTAATGTAGAAGCAATCCAAAGCTATGCAAATGCGACTGTCTACCATTCAAATGTGATTTCCTATCGATCAAAGGCGCACTTCCATACCTGAACTTCAAAAAAATGACTGTTAGTAACAAAAATTGATCAAACAAGTAGGTCCCACCGGGCATACCAGAATGTGTGAGTAGGAAAAATCCATGTTAGCATGATCAAACATTGAAAACAAGATCTAACCCCTACCACCTTCAAGAAATCTAACCTAAATGACCGAAATGAAATGCAAAACAAAACATAGTCACCTAGATGATTTGATTTCTTGGTTTGGATGTGGATTGCTTCCCCAAGTAAACAACCATATTCTCCGAAGCTGCCATGATATGCTTAAAGTGCTCAAGAGGTGGTATTCATATGACGATAATGCAGATACTAGATGGATTAGATTCTCAAAATAAGAAAATGAGAGGGTATTTATAGACCCTAACAAAGATGATCAACGGTAGAAGATAAAAGATGAAATCAATGGATGAGAATATTTGAGAGACATGGATGAATGTGTGCATGACATGTGTCCTTAAAAAATGTTTTTATTTAAAGGTTTTAGGTGGGTTGTTAGTGGTGATAAGATGCTTTTACTATTTTGAGGATTGAGTGATGGGGATGATTGCTTTTTTGAATTTAATAAATCTTTTCCATATTTGATTTTTTGCTATTTCAAGGACAAAAGGCCTACTTGCACATTTAGAAGAAACTGAATAATAAAATAGGAGTGGGAAGATGCATAATAAATTAAATAAATGTCTTCATTTAATTTATTATTTAAGAGATAAGAGAGAATGTTGGAGGAAGAAAATATAAATTAAATAAATAAATTTATTTAATTTATATGCATGATGAGGGAATAAATAAAATATTGATTTTATTTATTTTTTAGAAGGAAGGGATAATTAAATAATTTGAAATTATTTAATTATTGATGGAAAATAGAGGAAATAAAGTAAATTAATTAAATAAATGAAATTTATTTAATTAATTATGGAGATAGGAAAGAAAAATGAATTATTTTATTACAAGTGTGCTAGATGAAATAATGTATGCAATGCAAAATGCAATAAATGTATAAATGTTAAAATGGGTCAATTTTGGGTGTCTAGACCTTTCATCACCTAATTAGTTAAATAAATCATAGTTATTTAACTAATTCCCAGCCTAATCCCATTTATCCCACTAGCCAATTAATTAAATAAATCATATTTATTTAATTAATTCTTACCTTTCCTCTAATTTAAATATATAAAATATTTATTCAAATTATCCCTCACTTTTATCCTCATCCTCACACTTGTCCCTCTACCATAATTTAAGTAATTTTTTTTTAAAATGCTTTGTCACACTACAACCATCATTAAATGCCTTGTCACACTATCCCACTTATTTAATTATCTTTTAATCTTAGTTATCCACATCACACAATTGACCTTTCAATCCTAGCCATCAATCCTTATCCCTCATCTCCTATAAATCAAGCCTCACCCAAGCCATTTGGGGGATCCATCCTCAAGTATCATCATACTGTCGAAATGAATCTAGATCTCCATATCCATTATCTTCTATCTATCATAATGCTGCAAAAATCATGAGCAATCAATATATCATTATCTATCATTCATCATCTAGAACATAGCTAGTAGATTAGGGTGCATCTACTCCGTTATATCATGTTTGGATGACTTGGTTTGAAGGTAAAGGTATTGGGTTTGTTGCATTATCTTTATATTATCTTTAATCCATTTTTCCATCTACACTTGTTTTCATGTATTTCTAGTTAAATGTTTTATTTTTGTTTTTGTCCTAAAGTGTTTTGAAGGTTTAAGAACCAAAGTCACTTGGACACGAGTGCAATGCATGGATGTCTGTGTCACGCACTAGCATCCCATGACCGTCTACCCCCTAGTGACCATTTATGAGTGTTACTTGCCACCTTCTTTTACATGTGTGATTTTTGGTAACACCTCTATCACATCCAAACAATTCATTTTTTACGTACCTTTCCTATTCTTCCCCCCAACTCTTGCATTTTGAATCCTCTTGGAAAAATATTGTGAACTCTAGCATTCTCTCTTGGCCCTCTCACATTCTTGGCATCCTACAACACTATTGTTACAAATTTCTTGATATTTTAAAGCATACAACAATTACAACATTGTGATGTCTTCTTCAAGTTTCATGTTCAATCAATCTTCAAGCACTTGATGTCTTCATATAGTTTGTGGAATTGCTATCTCCTACTGGGCTCTTGCTTGGGCCTTGTTGTAATCTGTGTAGTATTCATCTTGTTTCCTTGAGGTGATTGAGTTCTATTTTCCCTCTATTTTGTTAATCTCTTTGTGTTAATCCACTTTTATGTAGAAGACACTTTGTGGGTTTCTCCATTTCCTTTCACTTATACCATATAAACTAGTTTGCTTAGCTTACAAAGATCATAACTTGAGCATTCATAGTATCACTATTGTGATTGTTGTTATTTTTTAGGAGCACATAAGATTAAGATAACACACTAGTTTTTCTCCATTTTCACCATATTGGTTGTCTGTAGAGGTCAGAAGACCTACATAGGGGCTTGACTTGAAGGCAAGCTCTTAAACAACCCCAAATTTTTCTGTCTCTTTCAACTCATAGGTTTTTCATGGAGGAAAAGTCCAACTACATGAGGCTTTAGATCTCTTATTCATCTTGTCATTTCATTATTTCTTATGAGTAAATAGATAAAGTATTGTCATTTTTTCTTCTTCTATTACCTAGTTATTCTTCTTGGTGTGATGTTGCTTATTCTTGCGCAGTTCAGACATGAATCCCAAGAATAAGAATTAAAGTTCTATCTTTTTGTGCCATACATACTATAGTGTGACACACATCCACTCGATGCGCTGGTGTCCCAAGCAGTTAGCTCCAAACTCTTGTAATAGGTTCCTCATCTTTTTGTGTTTACTTTTCTATTTCTAGATTATCAAATTTTTAGCTAGAAACTCTATAAATTTAGTTTCCTTCAATTTGCATAGTGTTTTGGCTTCAAGATTAGAAAACTTAGTTTTTCTCAAGGATGAAATACATTTGGATCAACAAGTTAAATCTACTTGTCTATCAAGACAATAGTAGATTAGATGTAAGAGTTGATGAGAGACCCCGTAGGAGCTAAGAATTACTTGAAATTTTCAAAACAACCTTCTACAAGAGAGAAGCAATGGATGTTAGAAATTAAGGTGAACAAATGTAGAATGGAAATCCAATTTCAACTATTATAATAATCTAGTGCAAAACCAAATGGAGATTATAGGAAATTAAATCAGAAATACAAATAAATAAAGGAATAGAAGAACTTAACACATAACAAAATATTTACATAGAGAAACCCTTTCAGGTAAAAAATCCACACAAGAAGAGATGCACCGGTATGTATTAACTTCAATAGAGTTTACAATACATCACTAACAACCTCCTATTTAGTCTTCAATCCAGTAGCGCCTATTTTTCCAATCTCAACTCTCTACTACACCACAACTATAATATAATGCCCTTATTAAAATAGGGTTTCCATCTAGGGAAAAAACCCTAACATAACTTCTACCATTAGATCTATGACCTAATGATGAACGGTCCAGATTGACTATGAAATTACAATATTTTACAAGGCAATTTTCAAAACAAAAAAATTCCTTTGGGGGCACTATCCTTGAACCCCGGTCAGAGGGCGACATCGCCCCCAAACCCCCATCAGGTGTTGGGATCCAAATGCGGTTGAAACAAGACCACTACTTGGTGAATACATCTTCCCTTATGGAAATTTACAAACAATATTAGGAGTAATTAATTACATAGGATTTACAAGGTTGATGGCACCTTAATCCTAATATTCTCCCAATTGACATCATACATTGTAAATTTATCCATAGGAAAACATAAATTAATTAAGCATTAGGAACAAGGCCCGTGGCCTCCCTACACCACGTAAACTTCTCTATGCTCATGGGTTTAGTAAGTGATTCTGCAACTTTATCCTAAGTGTCAATCTTCTTCATCTCAATCTATCCATTAACAATCAATTCATGAATAAAGTCATACTGAACATCCACATGCTTTGTCTGTGCATGATACATAGGATTCTTGGCCAAATATATTGCACTCTAGCTATCACAACCAATTTGAGTAGTCCTGCAATCAAAACCAATACCTACACACAATCTTTGTAACCAAATTGCCCCCTTAGAGACATGGGTAGCTGCCATGTACTCTTCTCTAGTGGTCGACAATGCAACTGTATGCTACCTCTTACTCATCCAACTCACTACTCCTCCAAACAGTATAAATACATACCCACTTGTGGACCTTCGACTATCTAAGTCACCTACCCAATCTGCATCAACATAATTGTGTATGTCCAATGTATTTTTGACACTATTAGTACTAGAATAAACCAAATAGTAATTAGAAGTACCATCCAAATATCTAAATACCCTCTTTGCATAATTCCAATGTTGTTTAGTAAGGTTAGACATAAACCTGCTCAAAACTCCCACTACTTAGGCAATATCTAGTCTAGTGCAAACCATTGCATTCATCAAACTTCCTACAACACTAGCATATGCCACCTTAGACATATCCTCTAAATCACCTTCATTCTTAGGACACATATCTAGTGAAATCTTAGTACCAACTGGAAAAGGAATTCTAACTAGATTGCAATCCTACATAACTAAATCTGTTCATAATAATATCAACATACTTACTTTGTGATAACCAAATCTTTCTATTTTCCTGATCTCTTTTAATCTTCATCCCTAGTATATACTTGGCTGCTCCTAGATCCTTCATCTCAAATGCACCTGAAAGTTGGGTTTTAGCTCACTGATCATACCCATAATGTTACTAAAAAATAACACATCATCTACATACAAGGAAGTAATCAATATATGATCATCAATACATTGAATGTAAATACAATGATCCTCTTTGCTTCCAACAAAAGCTATTTTCAAAATAAAAGAGTCAAATTTCTGATAACACATTTGGGGAAATTGTTTTAAACCATAAAGAGACTGTTTTAATCTGCACAACCAGTTTTCTTTCTCTTTTGCATCAAACCCTGTGGGCTTTTGCAAGTAAATTTCCTCTTCCAAGTCTACGTATAAAAAAATTGTTTTAACATCCATTTTCTCAATCTCAAAGTCATTAGCAACAATAATAAATAACATGTTGCAAGTATGTGCCTAACCGGTGTTGCCATTGATGTCAAGATATATGGTTGTCATTGATGTCAACATATCTATGTTGTCATTGGTGTCAATCGTGCTCTTGTTTTGATGCTTGCTTGTAATGAGTTAGATTATTTGCATTGGCCTATATAAGTGTTGGAGATAATGAGTAATTGATCCTGATATTGAATTTCCAAGTTCTTTTGAGAAAATTTGCTCCTCTGATGGAAATAGCGTATAGAAGAGTATCTTTGTTTATAGCAGAAAATCCAGTAGATTTCTCCACATTTCTTGCAGAATAAATATCTTTGTCTATGGATTGGAAGTTAGTTAGAGACATGTCTAAAGATGCTATGTTCCAAGTTTGAGCCTCCGATATGAAGTTTTGAGTGAGTCATGTTCACCAGAGTGAAAACTATTTTTTCTGTATATTTGGTGGTGACAGTGAGAATGTATTATGCTCCGCATTCCTCCCCATTTAAGTATTTCAGTCTGCAATTTTGGAATCTAGTTTGTAATGATGATAAGTACTTTCAACTCTAATGGGTCATGATTTGGTGGTCCACAAGCGATCCTTTCTATATGACAGTGTATAACAGTTATGTTCAAGTGTTCTTGATTGAAGAATCTTATGGTTAAAGTGTTTAGAGGTTGTGAGGAAGTTCCTGATGATTATAATGTGCTTGTGGATGTCTCCTGGTCATATTCCTATCTTTTGATTGGTTCATGATGAGTAATTTGGATCATGGAGGAAGACTGTTCCTAGAAGACACAGTGCTAACACCAGTCTTGGCTGACTTGGTTGTTTTTACTACTTGCAGAGTTGCATTGAAGATTGTTGAAGCGTGTCGTGGCATGGAAGAATACATTTGAGTCCCAGCTAAGGCATATCATGATCCGCATACATCTTTTCCTTAGACAAGATCTTGTTTAGGTCCAAACCTATTTCTATGTATGTTTGTAATGCCGACCTTGATGTACATTCCAAGGTTGATGAACTATATAAAAACATGTAATGTAGTTGCAAAAAAGATATCCTTGTGCGAAAATGTGAAGATAAGAGAAAAGGTGTATGAAGAGCAGAGCAGAGGAATTATATTGTGCTTCAATGGAACTAAACACAGGCATGGAGTAGATGCTATCAAATCAGTTCACCAACCCTTGGTAGTGAGCCACCCCTTGGCAGTGAGCTGATCTTGGCAGTGAACCCTAACTTTTGCAGTGACCATTTTGGGCAGTGAGCCTCTATTTTTTGGTATTGCTATAACATATTTATTTTTGTGGGCTAACACCCACCATGGTTTTTCCCTTATAGGGTTTTCCACATAAAAATCTGGTGTCTCATGTGTTGATTATGTTATTGTGTTGAGTTTCTTCTTTCATCCCTTCGTGATTAAATCTGAATAACAGTGAACAAGTGTTTGATATGTTAATGTTCATAAGTGGTCAAAGTTTTGGAGACAATTGATTCACCCCCCTCTTAGTTGTCTGGTGCATTTCAACAATTGGTATCAGAGCCAAGTTCCTTGGAAAAAAGCCTAACAACTTGAGGTTGATCTAGGATGTCTTACAAGAAGGAAGCTCCGCAGTTTGATGGGATAAATTATGCTTTATGGAAGGTATGAATGAAAAGTCATCTCCTTTGTCTTGGTTATAGAGTATGGAAAGCATCAGAGACAAAGTATACCATGCCTCAGAATGGTTTAACAACTGAAGACAAAATCAAAGAATATGAGTTAAATATAAAAGCTAGAGATGCTCTGTTAAGGGCCTTGTCTGACACTGAGTTGGTAAAGGTCATGGATTTAGATACTACTCATGAAGTCTAGGGAACCCTAAAAAATCTATATGAAGGAGATGAGTTTGTAAAGAGTGCCAAATTGCAAGGCCTGAAAGCAAAATATGAGGATTTAAAGATGGGCGAAGATGAAAACATAACAGCCTACATACAAAAGGTTGATGAAATTGTCAATGTAATCAAAGGTATGGGAGGAACTATTGATGAGAATGAAGTTGTGATGAAAATTCTTAGGTCATTTCCTAAATCCTACAGTCACAAGGTAGCTACAATTAAAGAAGTGATGACTGTGAAAAAGATCACTAAGGATCAGTTGCTTAGAAAACCTACAGCCTTTGAAATGAGAGAGTTTGGTGATGCTTTGCCAAAGATTGAATCTACCTTCAAAGACAGCACTTCAAAGAAGATCTCCAGAGCTGAGAAGTACAAGGTGGAACTTGATGATGAGATTGATGAAATTGAAGCCAACTTTGTTGACAGACTGCAAAGAGGTTTCGGTAAGCTTAAAGGCAAATTACCATTCAAATGTTTTACATGTGGTAAGGTTGTCACTATGATTCTAGGTGTCCTAAGAGAATTGAAAGGAATAGAAAAAGATTTGAGAATAGACCTAGGGTTCCAAAGAAATGCTACTATGTTAGAGATCTTGATTATGAAGGTGTGACAGATGATGAATCTGATGATGCTAGTACTAGTGCAAATGAATGCTTGTTTATTGCCATTAAAGAAGAACCTGTGTCTACTAATCTTGCTAGCTATGTGAAGGAAGAAAAACTAGTGGAAGAAAGTGCTTTGGCTGTTCAGGTTGAGAAAGATAAGGATGAATGGATTATTGAGAGTGGATGCTCACATCACATGACCGGTGATAAAACTAAGTTTGTAAGTTTGGAAAAGTATGATGGAGGACTAGTTAGGTTTGGAGATAATGCAACTGGTAAGATTTGTGGAAAAGGATCTATTTCTTTTGATGGAAAGCACAACACTGATGATGTCCTATATGTGAAGGGTTTAAAGCATAATCTTTTAAGTGTTGGTCAAATGTGTGACAAAGGTTATCATCTAAGATTCAAAGATAATGGGTGCAAGATCATGGAAAGCTTTGGAATAGTGATTACTACCAGTAAGAAGACCAGAGGTAACATTTACCAATTAAGAGGAACTAATTATTATTGTTTATTGGCTCAGACAAATGAGAGTTGGTTGTGGCATAGAAGGATGTGTCATATCAACTTTGATAATTTGGTGAAGATACGTTCAGGTCAGGCTATGAGAGATTTACCAAAGCTTGTGAAACCTGCCAATACCATTTGTAAGGAATGTTAGTTGGGGAAGCAGACAAGAACAAGTTTTAAGAGCAAAGAGCAATTTTCTGTTGGTTTGTTGGATCTAGTGCATACAGACTTGTGTGGTCCTACAAGGATGAGAAGTCTACAAGGAGACAGGTACTTCATGTTGCTTATTGATGATTATACTAGAATGACTTGGGTCACTTTTCTAAGAGACAAATTAGAGCCCTCAAAAAGTTCAAATCCTTCAAGGCAATAGTTGAGAATCAGATAGAACTAAAAATTAAATGCTTGAGGTCTTATAGAGGAGGTGAGTTCACATCAAATGAATTCAACATTTTCTATGACGAGCAAGGGATAAAGAGACAATTGTCTGCACCTAGGACTCCTTAGCAAAATGGAGTTGTTGAAAGAAAGAACAAGACAATTCAAGAGGCTGCTAGGACCATGATGAAGGAAGCTAATCTACCAAAAGTTTACTGGAAAGAAGCTATACATACTACTATCTACATTCAAAACAGAGTACAAGTCAAAGGTAATAGTACTAAAACTCCTTATGAGTTGGGTATGGAATAATTCCTACAGTGAAATATTTCAAATTTTTTGGAAGCAAATGCTATATTAGAAGGGAAGAAGATCTAGGCAAGTTTGGTGCTAGGTGTGATGAAGGAATCTTCCTTGGATACTCTACCAAGAGTAAGGCCTACCGGTGCTACAAAAAAAGGCTGAAAAAGATTGTTGAGAGTGCTAATGTGAAGGTGGATGAAGACAAGGAAAGAACATCAAATCTGAGTGGGTATGAATCAGATGAACCTATTGTCACAGTAAATGAGAAGAAAGATGAACATGAAGATAGTCAAGATGAAGAAGAAAAGGCTCCAGAAAATACAGTTAAGACTCCTAGGTATGTAAGGATCAATCATTCTGAAGATCAAATTTTTGGAGACAAAAGTAAAGGGGTATTGACAAGGAAAAGAGCTACAGAAGAACAAGTGAATTACTATTTGCTTTCAAAAGTTGAACCAAAAACTATGAATGAAGCTTGCAATAATGAAAATTGGGTAAAGGTCATGGAAAAAGAGTTGATACAGATAGAGAAGAATCAAACTTGGGAATTGGTTCCTAGACCTACTGATACGAATGTGATTGGAACTAAATGGGTCTTTAGGAATAAGCTGAATGAGAATGGAGAAGTAGTTAGAAATAAAGAAAGGCTAGTATGCAAAGGATATTCTCAAGTTGAAGGGATAGATTTTAAGGAGACCTATGCTCCTGTGGCAAGAATTCAAGCAATCAGAATGTTTTTGGCATTTGCATCATTCAAAGATTTCAAAGTGTATTAGATGGATGTTAAGTCTGCATTCTTGAATAGTGAGTTGGAAGAAGAAGTCTATATTGAACAACCATAAGGATTTAAGTTTTCAGACCAAGATGACATGGTGTGCAAATTGAAGAAGGCCTTGTATGGATTGAAGCAAGCCCCCAGAGCTTGGTAAGCAAGATTAGACAAGTATTTGTTGCAATTAGGGTTCATTAAAGGTACCGCAAACAATAATCTCTATTTCAAAATCAATAATAATCAAATCCTGATTGTTGTAATCTTTGTTGATGATATTATCTTTGAGGCAATGAAGGTATGCGCATGAAACTTGCAAGGGAAATGCAAAATGAGTTTGAGATGTCTATGTTTGGTGAAAAGGATTTCTTTTCAGGTTTGCAAATTACTCAATCAGATAAAAGAATCTTCATTTCTCAATCTAAGTATGTGAGATAGTTGTTGAAGAAATTTGGGATGGAGGACTCCAAACTAGTATGTACTTCCATGGTGACTGGATGCAAGTTGAGCAAAAGTGATTAATCACCTACGACCGAGAAGAAAAGGTACAGATCTATGATTGGAGGATTACTTTATCTAACTCAAACTAAACCTGATATAATGCATGCAATATGTCTTGTGGCAAGATTTCAAGAAGATCCTAAGGAGTCAGATGTGATGGTAGTCAAGAGAATCTTAAGGTATTTGAAAGGTACATCAGATCATGGGTTATGGTATCCAAAAGATAATGATTTCACTCTTAGTGATTATACATATGTAGATTGGGCCAGAGATGTTGATGATAGGAAAAGTACAAGTGGAGGTGCTTTCTTCTTGGGTAATATATTGGTTTCATGGCCGAGCAAGAAGCATGATTCATTCTCCTTGTCTACTGCAGAAGTAGAGTATATTGTAGCAGCATGCTGTTGCACTCAAGTGTTATGGATGAGTAGACTTTGAAGGACATAAGAGTTGTATATGAAGATCCAATTGCAATCTTTTGTGACAATACAAGTGCTATAAACATTTCAAAGAATCTAATGATGCACTCAAGAATAAAGCATATATCAATAAGATATCACTTTTTGAGAGAAAAGGTGACAGAGAATGAAGCAAAGATGGAATATGTGTCTACAAAGGATTAGATTGCAGATATTTTCACTAAGCCTCTGCCTAAGCATACTTTTGAGTATCTCAGAGAAAAGTTAGGGGTTATTACCCCTCCTACTCTTAACTAAGATGTATAGAAAGTGCATCAGTCCAGTAGTGTCCAATGTCTTATTCTCTGATCTGGATTGATGTTTTGAGGGCTACTTCTCAGGGGGAGTAGATAGATGTTATTGAGATGAGTTCCTGATTAAGAGTAGTAAGTGTTACAGTGTTGATGAAAGAACAATTTCATTTTTATCAGGGCAGCAAAGTGCAAGTATGTGCCCTTTGCCATTGATGTCAAAGGGGGAGAGAAATCATGTGAAAAACTTAGGGGGAGAAAGAGTGCAGATGTGTAAAAGAAAGGGGGAGTATCTTCTCTTGATGGTCTTTACAGTTTTTCACATCATATGTTGTCATCAATGACAAAGGGGGAGATTGTTGCAAGTATGTGCCGAATCAGTGTTGTCATTACTATCAACATATCTGTGTTGTCATTGGTGTCAACCGTGCTCTTGTTTTGATGCTTGCTTGTAATGAGTTAGATGCTTTGCATTGGCCTATATAAGTGTTACAGATAATGAGTAAGCAATCCTGATATTGAGTTTCCAAGTGCTTTTGAGAAAATTTGCTCCTCTGGTGGAAACAGGGTCTAGAAGAGTATCTTTGTTTACAATAGAATAGTCCAGTAGATTGCTCTACATTTCTTATAGAATGAGTATCTTTGTCTATGGATTGGAAGTTAGTTAGAGACATGTCTAAAGATGCTATGTTCTAAGTTTGAGCCTTCGGTATGAAGTTTTGAGTGAGTCATGTTCACGAGAGTGAAAACTACTTTTTTGTATAATTGGTGGTGACATGGAGAATTTATTATGCTCCGCATTCCTCCTCATTTAAGTATTTCAGTATGCGGTTCTAGAATCAAGTTTATAATGATGATAAGTACCTTCAAATCCAATGGGTCATGATTTGGTGGTCCACAAGCAATCCTTTCATTATGACAGTGGATAATAGTTATGTTCAAGTGTTCCTGATTGAAGAATCTTATTGTTAAAGTGTTTAGAGGTTGTGCGGAAGTTCCTAATGATTATAATGTGCTTGTGGATGTCTCCTTATTGTGTTCCTATCTTTTGATTGTTTCTCTAAGACTAATTTGGATCGTGGAGGAAGACTATTCCTAGAAGACTTAGTGCTAACACTAGTCTTGGCCGACTTGGTTGTTTTCACTACTTGCGGAGTTGCATTGAAGATTGTGGAAGCGTGTCATCACGTGGAAGAATGCATTTGAATCCCAACTAAGGCATATCATGATCCATATACATCTTTTTCTTAGCCAATCTTGTTTAGGTCCAGACCTATTTCTATGTATGTTTGTAATGCCAACCTTAGAGATTGTTCCAATGGTTTATGAATGTAATTCTGACCTTGATGTACATTCCAAGGTTGATGAATTTTATAAAAACATGTAATGTAGTTGTGAAAAAGATATCCTTGTGTGAAAATGTGAAGATAAGAGAAAATGTGTAAGAAGAGCAGAGCAGAGGAGTTATACTATGCTTCAATGGAACTAAACCTAGGCATGGAGTAGATGCTATCAAATCAATTCACCAACCCTTGACAATGAGCCGTCCCTTGGCAGTGAGCCCTAACTTTTGCATTGAGCATTTTGGGCAGTGAGCCCTAAGGCAGTGAGTCCTTGTTTTTCGATATTGCTATAACATATTTATTTTTGTGGGCTAACACCCACCGTGGTTTTTCCCTTATAGGGTTTTCCACGTAAAAATCTGGTGTCTCATGTGTTGATTATGTTATTGTGTTGAGTTTCTTATTTCATCCCTTCATGATTAAATCTGAATAACAGTGAATAAGTGTTTGATATGTTAATGTTCATAAGTGGTCAAAGTTTTGGATACAACTGATTCACCCCACCTCTTAGTTGTCTGGTGCATTTCAACATAACAAAAATATAATCAATGATAATTTAGCAACATGAGAGAATATTTCACCAAAATCAACTCCCTCTCTCCAAGAGTATCCCTTGGCTACTAGTTTAGGAGACTATTTCCCAAGAAGGCCATTTTTCTCCCTAAGTAGACCAACCTCACACATGTATCCATTGTGGGTTTCATAGCCCAAAATTTGAAATTAATAAAAACTAGTTGAAAACATATGTGCAAATATCAATGTGATCATGTTTATATAGCTATAATCCTATGATTGGTTGATTTTGATATGTTAATATGATCGACCATAAAATGCAAGTAGCTTCATGTGCAGTGATAAATTTAATTTTTGTTACCTTTGCTGTAAAAATTAATCTTATTAATTTATTGATTTTTATTTCAGATTATTGTATCAAAAAAGACTAACTACAAGGTTGTGATGTGTGAGTGCGACAGGTCTAAAGGAGGACACTCTCATCAATAGAGAGAGTATCATTGGAAAGAGATGTCTAGTGTTTCGAAGGGTGACATGCATGAAACTATGGGCACACACTCACATAATCGCATGTAGATAATTGTGCATATTGTCATGGGTGAATAATATTTCTGTTGTCGTGTGTTTTGCAAGAGTAATTGAGTAGTTTTGTTTAATATTGGTGCAGTTACGGCAGGAGGGTTCACATAATGAAGTATCCAGGTTGTGTAGCTAGAGTAAACACAATGGAAACAACTCAAAGATATGAAACAAATGTAGATTCAGACACTCAGTATATCATAGAATTCAAATACAAATTGGCTGGCAACATGTGGGCTTACAATTAGGGCTCACATGCCCGATTTCATAGTTATAGAATATGCACAAGATGTAGTTTTGAAGCTCTTTCGTAAGAAATTCAAACTATCAAACTTAGAACTATCAATCACTAGTTTCCTAGGACTCTATTACATCAATATATATCATCTTTGGAACTTATGATTCCTCTGCATCAGCCAAGGAAGATCACAAACTCCCATGAAGAGCTATAATGTGTGTACACAGATAGGTCAGACCTAAATGAATGGAACTCCTCCGCAAATGAATGGGATGATGTGCGGATCTCAAAGAAGGTCAGCCACGAACCAAACAGTAATGAATGATGTGTAATTTAGCTCCACGAGTTGTGAAATGCTCCACAAGTCTTCTCCTTTGCCTGACTATCTGAGACTATCAGGATGCTCTGCTCTAAGAAAACAATCGATCTTCTGATAGCGATATTGGTGTAGGAGCACCCCTTCAACAAGCTAAATACACACTGGAGGGAGAAGACTAAGGTTTTAAATGTTTTATGTGTTTTATGTTATCATGTAGTATTTGTGATGGCATTTCATGTTTGTAAGAAGCGACCCCACCGTGAGAACTAAAGTCCCAAATTTGGCATCCCAATAAGCCAATTTGGACATCATAAGACATTTGGGGTATGTGGAGAATTAAATCAATGTGTCGCATGATTAGGTGTTTTGTTGTCTTAAGCTAAACAAGTGTCGAGTTATTAGTTAGGGTTTTTTATTATAATCTTGGTTTAAGCAAAATCAGAACGGGAGAGATATACACAGTAAAAGACCAGGCAGAGAAAAAGAGAGGAAGAGGTTGTTGGTTTTTTCCATCCCCTGGAATTATCAAATGTATGAATCTCTATAAGAATGAAGAAATAGAAATTATGTCAGTTGTGTTTTACAAATTCTGGATTCTGTGTAAATTCCCTGTGTATTGAATTGTCCTGCGTATCTTATTTGTATAGAATCATTTTGTATTTAATTTAGTCCTTCTATGGTCGAGATGTACGATTAAAGCCATTCCACTGGTGGATTTCTATGAAATCAGTGAAATGGACTTGTAAAATAGTTTTCTGTTTTGTTTTCCTTTTGTTCATAGTCATGACAGAATAGAAACCGCAAGATTCATTATAGAGGAGGTTATTGGCGTGAGATTTAGATGTACATTTTATGTATATACGTCAATTGCATGCTGGGAACAGTTTGTGAGTATATCGCATTTGTATGTGAGTATCTTCCTGTGTATATCCTGTGAAGAAAGGTATGTATAAAAGTCCTTTTGGGTTACGCTCTTGTTGTTTGCTGAAGATACAAGCAGTGTGTATATCGTTAATGTACCTAAGTACATTTCATGTGTATATCTCATTTGTATGCGAATATACATTTCATGTATATCCTGCATCTGTGTATCAGGTTGAAGTATATCAGAGAAATCGATAGTAGATGGTTGTAGGTGGTTGAACCAATTCAAAGGTTCAATGGTTCAACGGCTACAACAGGTTCATTGGTTTGACGAATGCATGTTTAAGAAGCTAAAGTATTTGCTTCGAGTGAGAAAAGACCATCGAAGGAACTTTGAGTAGGCGGAAAGAGTTTGGTTGAACCTTTGAACCAGTTCAACGGTTCAAAGGGTTCAACGGTTTGACCATTCATGTGGGTTCAAGGACTTAAGCCTGTTCGACAGAGATTGTGTTAAGTACTAGCGATAGTTCAACCAACCGGTTCAATGGTTCAACAGTTCACAAATTCAGGGTTCAGCGAAGGTTCGTTCGAGGCATCGGTTCAATAAGGTGCCAATGGAGTTCAGGGGTTCAATGGTTCAATAGATAATTGCCGATAGAAGGAAGCATCGTGACTGTGGAGTTCTGAGAATTTGTACCGATCCCTTGAAACTCTACCGTGCCACTGTCCACTCTACCATCAAGTGGTATCAGAGAAAAGGAGTATCTTTTGGAAAGAAGCAGCAAACAAAATGTCAGACAAAGAGGGATCATCAGAGTACCCAGCAAAAATGACCAACGCTGAGTTGGCGGCATTAGTGAGAAAGCAAATGGCAGAGAGTAGAGCAACTCGGGCTCAGAATCAGGCTTTGAAAGAGGAGGTAGAGAAGTTGAGGGATAGAGTAGAGAAAGGGGAAGAAGATTCTAGTAAATGAGAAGACAGGGATGAAGAGGAGATCCCTAAGTAGGAAGAGATAGAGGTTCCTGCAAACTAGAGACCCTTACTTAATGCCCTCAAATCCATGGAGAGAAGGACCATGGATATGAAAGTAGACCTGCCAATGTTTGTAGGGAAAATGGAACCTGATTCAGTGATGGAGTGGATAGACTCCTTGAATAACTTCTTTGAGACTGAGGAAATCCCAGACCACCAAAGGGTGAAGATGGCTCAATCCAAAATGAAAGGGGCTACACTAACTTGGTGGAATTTCATCCAAGATGACAGGGTGAAAGAGGGAAAGAACAGAGTTGCAACATGGAAGAGAATGATGGATTTAGTGAAGGAGGCCTGTGTTCCATTGGATTACAACATCTAATTACATAAGAGGAAACAAAAATTGAAGCAAAAAGAGTTAGATGTCATCTCATACACAGAAGAGTTCATGAAACTATGTGTCAAGACAAAGGTAAAGGAGAATGAAGAAGAGAAGGTGGCAATGTACCTCAATGGATTAAGGTTTGTCATCCAAGAAGACATAAATCTGCATAACCCAGAGACAGTCCAAAAGTGCTACCAATTGGCACTCAAAGTGGAAGAGAAATTCAAGAGAAGACAAGAACAGAACAGTAGAGGAAGAGGGAGACAGCAAAGGGGAGGAAGAGGTCCTTTCAGAGGCACAGGAAATGGATTTGGATTCCAAGGTGAATCAAATCAAGAGAGCAGCAAAGGAGACAATAGTCAAAACCAAGGGGGAAGTTACAGTCAAAGAGGAAATTTTAGGGGCAGAAGACCACCATTTAGAGGGAGATCTCAGGGCAGAGGACCTATCAGATGTTACAATTGCAATCAAGAAGGCCATATAGCTAGTAGATGTCCGGGAAAGGCAACAAGTTCAATAGGAGAAAGGAGGATCAATCTGATCCAAGAACCTAATTGTCAAAGTGTGATAAGCTCAAACACTTATCAAAGTGTGAATGCTCCTGATAGCTATGGATATCCTGAGAAAGGAGAATCTCTGATGATTAGGAGAGCAATGACACCATGAAGGTGCCTGACAAAGAACCCCCACAAAGGAAGTCTCTCTTCAGAACTACTTGCAAGGCAGGAGGAAAGGTATGTAAAGTTCTGATTGACTTCGGATCCACTAAAAATTTTGTGTCATTTGAAATGGTAGAAAAGCTGAAGCTTAGAAGACTGCCACATCCTTGCTCATACAAGATCTCATGGCTCACCCAAGGTCAGCAAACAGTTGTGGAAGAACAGGCTTGGGTAGAGTTTCAAATTGGACCATACAAGGATAGGTCATTGTTTGACATTACCAAAATGGATGCTTGCCATCTCCTATTTGGAAGACCATGGCAGTATGACTTGAAGGCACACCATGATGGAGTGAGAAACACATATTCAATCACCAAGGATGGTAAGGTGATAGAGTTACTACCATTGATGGAGAATGAGGTGGAATCAAAAGGGAAAGAAGTCAAGGCGATGATGATAGAAGGCAAATGATTCATGAAAGAGATAGTAGAAGAAGGAGCAGTTGCATATGCTCTAATTCCATGCCTAAAGGTGAACAGGGAGCAGCAGCAAGAAGTCAAGGGAGAGAAGAGGCAAAGGTTCATAGATCTAGTTGTCCAAGAGTTATTGGACAAATGCAAGGGCATTGTCTCTGATGGAATGCCAAGGTCCCTACCACCTATGAGAGACATCAACCATTGCATAGATCTGATCCTAGGATCTACACTCCCAAACAAAGCAACATACAAGCTTACCCCAAAGCAGAATATAGAGGTAGCAAGGCAGATTGAGGAATTTTTGGAGACAAGCCTAATTGGCGAGAGTTTAAACCCATGTGCCGTACTAGTTGTACTAGCACTAAAGAAGGAAGGCACTTGGAGACCTTGTAGTGATTCAAGGGCTATCAACAAGATAACAATTAGGTATAGGTTCCCAATCCATAGGATAGAAGATTTACTTGATTGCTTGGGGGGTGCTAAGTATTTCACAAAAATAGATTTAAAGAGTGGCTATCATTAGATTAGGATTAGGCTAGGAGATGAATGGAAAACTGCATTCAAGACCAATGAGGGTTTATATGAGTGGAAGGTTATGCCTTTTGGTTTGTCCAATGCCCCTAGTACCTTTATGAGGTTGATGAATGAGGTCTTGAGGGAATTCATGGGAAAATTTGTCATAGTATATCTAGATGACATCCTGATTTTCAGTAATATAAGGGAAGAGCACCTCAACCATATAGACTTGGTCCTCAAAAGGTCACATGAAGAGCAGCTAATGATCAACTTAGGAAAGTGTTTGTTCATGTAGGAAGAGATCATCTACTTGGGATTTGTCATCTCACATAACAAACTGAAAATGGATCAAGAGAAGGTAAGTGCCATATTGTCTTGGCCAACTCCTAAAACCTTGAATGATGTTAGAAGTTTCCATGGATTAGCAACCTTCTATAGAAAGTTTATAAAAGGGTTTAGTCATGTTTGTGCACCCATGCTTGACACCATAAAAGGAGGATAGAAGTGTAGGTTCACTTGGACAAAGGAGGCAGATGATTCATTTGAAACATTAAAGAAGAAGGTGGCAGAGCAGCCAGTCCTTGCATTTCTTGACTTCAACAAGATTTTCCAGGTAGAATGTGATGCAAGCCACATGGCAATTGGGGCAGTACTCAGTCGAGAAGGTAGGCCTATTGCATTTTTTAGTGAGAAACTAAATGATGCAAAGAAGAGATACTCATCATATGATTTGGAGATGTATGCTCTAGTACAGTCACTCAAAAAGTGGAGTCACTACCTGATGCCAAAAGAATTCATAGTGTTCACAGATAATCAGGCCCTTAGTTTCATAAACAGTCAAGATAAGCTAAACCATAGGCACATGAAGTGGGTGGAGACTTTGTAAGCTTTCACCTTCACACTCAAGCATAAGAAAGGGGTCAAGAACAAGGTAGCAGATGCTTTGAGCAGGAGGGTCTTAACCATAAATCAGATTCAATTAGAGAGTGTTGGCATTGATTCTTTGAAGGTCATGTATGATACTGATGAAGATTTTGGAAAAATCTATAAGGTATGTACTTCCTTTGGTGACAAATATCATGTTGAGTTCTCTGAATTTCTGATCCAAGATGGATTACTTTTCAAAGGTGGACAGTTGTGTATTCCACGATGTTCTATGAGACTGAATATTACTATGTTCTATGAGACTGAATATTATTAGGGAGAAACATTGTGGGGCCATGGCAGGACATTTTGGTCTCGATAAGATTCTTGATCTTGTGAAGAGACATTACTATTGGCCCAAGTTACAATCAGATGTGAGGAAAATTGTAGAGGCATGCATGCAGAAGGCAAAAGGGAGAACCACTAATGCAGGTTTGTATCAACCACTACCCATTCCTTCTAGGCCGTGGGAGAGCATAAGCATGGACTTTGTATTGGGTTTGCCTAGGACAAGGAAGGGATATGATAGTATTTTTGTTGTAGTAGATAGATTTAGTAAAATGGCACATTTCTTGCCATGCAAAACCACTTGTGATGCTTCATATGTTGCTGATCTATTTTTCAAAGAGATAGTAAGGATACATGGATTGCCATTAAGCATAGTGTTAGATAGAGATGTGAAGTTTATTGGCCACTTTTGGAGGACTCTTTGGAAGAAGCTTGGAACAAATTTATCCTTCTCATCAGCCTACCATCCTCAGACAGATGGTCAGACTGAAGTAGTTAACCTTTCATTGGGAAATTTGTTAAGGTGTTTGACAAGGCAGCATGGAGAGAAGTGGGATAACATTCTCTCACAAGCAAAATTTGTTGGGAATTAAGGTGTCTCAACCTTTGCAAATTCCTAATGTTATATTTATTTATCCCATGTTGAGTTGGCATAGTCAGCACCTTGTGTATATGCAGCAGGATAAATTTTGGTGACTTTGGCAGCCGCGGTTTCCCCCTTGAATAATTAACGGGGGTTTGGGGGCAGCACCCTAGTGGGGGCTTGGGGGAAACGCCCCCAAAACCTCAAACAATTTTTAATTAATGACAAGTGTCAATGAGTATCTTTGCATGAGAGAAAGGCATCTTTGGGTGGTCAAAGGAGGTTATGACATGTTATAAGAGGAATATGTTATTTTTATTTAGTGTATGACAGTTTCTCTTAAAACTGTAAGTGTTGTCAGTTATAACAGATTCTATGACAGCTGTAAGGTGCGTAAGAGCATCTGTCGTAACCTATCTTGGGACCAGGCGTCCACTTTGGGATGGGATGTTGGACAAGTGTCCTTAGGAGTGGGTTTTGGAGCATGAGTCCAAGATGGACACCCATCTCTAGAAGGTTCCATATTTACCTTGTAAACTCTATATAAACAGGTGCTTGGATGGGAGATAGATAACTTTGGTACAAGTATTGTTATGCTGCCGGAATATCTCTAGATTCAACATTTGAAGACTCCTGAAAGAGCATTGGCTCTGAAACTGTATTGTAATCTGCTATTGTTTACTGTAATACATTTGAGCTGTGTTTTGGAGTGTGGGGTTTTTCACCCATAAGGGTTTTTCCCATGTATATCTTGTCTCTCTCTCTCTTCTGTCTACTTTCTGTGTGTATGTGTATTTCTACAATATCTTTGTTAGATGTTCTATGTTGTTGTAGTTGTAAGAATTAAATTGAATTTGCATACATCTCTCCTCATTAGATTAGTGTAGGAAGCGATTTCCACACACCTAGCTTCCTTTCAGAATTTTCCTATAATGACACTATTAACAGGAGTACAGGGAAGTCACCTTTTCAGGTGGTACATGGTATTCATCCAAGAGGTATTTTGGAGCTGAGAGATCTACCTACATGAGAGTCTATTAGTGCAGATGGAGAAGCTTTTGCATCAGCCCTCAAAGAGGTGCATGATCAATTCAAGACACAACTCCAACAAACTACATTAAAGTACAAAGCATATGCTGATAAGAAGAGAGATGTACAATTTGATGTTGGAGATTTAGTATGGGTTAATCTGAAGAAGGAGAGACTCCCAAAAGGAAAATATACCAAGCTAATGCAGAGGAAGATTAGACCATGTCAGATTTTGAAGAAGTGTGGGCAGAATGCTTATGAGATCCAACTTCCTCCTGATCTTGGATTGTCACCCATTTTCAATGTATGTGATTTAACTCCATACAAGCTAAATGCAGATATAGAACAGGAACCATTGTAGGATGCAGCAGATGATGATATTCCTAAGCATGATCCACCAAAATTGAAGAAGATATTAGACTCAAGAGTGACAAAGAAGACAAGGAACAAAGAGTACATAGAGTACTTGGTGGCTTGGCATGGGAAACCTGATTCAGAGGTAGTTTGGATGACTGAAGGTCAGATTACAAAATATGGTGCAGAACTTCAAACTCTGATCTCAAGTGGGCTTGATATCTCTTCTCCCAAGGAGTATGGTGCAGGAGCACCCCTTCAACAAGCTAAATACACACTAGAGGGGGAAGACTAAGGTTTAAAATGTTTTATGCATTTTATGTTATCATGTAGTATTTGTGATGACATTTCAAGTTTGTAAGAAGCGACCCCACCATGAGAACTGAAGTCCCAAATTTGGCATCCCAATAAGCCAATTTGGACATCATTAGACATTTGGGGTATGTGGAGAATTAAATCAATGTGTCGCATGATTAGGTGTTTTGTTGTCTTAAGCCAAATAGGTGTCGAGTGATTAGTTAGGGTTTTTTATTATAATCTTGGTTTAAGCAAAATCAGAATGAGAGAGATATACATAATAAAAGACCAGGCAAAGAAAAAGAGAGGAAGAGGTTGTTGGTTTTTTCCATCCTCTGGAATTATCAAATGTATGAATCTTTGTAAGAATGAAGAAATAGAAATTCTATCAGTTGTGTTTTACAAATTCTGGATTCTATGTAAATTCCCTGTGTATTGAATTGTCCTATGTATCCTATCTGTATAGAATTGTTTTGTATTTAATTTAGTCCTTTTGTGGTCGAGATGTACGATTAAAGCCATTCCACTTGTGAATTTCTGTGAAATTAGTGGAATGGACTTGTAAAATAGTTTTCTGTTTTGTTTTCCTTTTGTTCATAGTCATGACAGAATAGAAACCATGAGATTCATTATAGAGGAGGTTATTGGCATGAGATTCAGATGTACATTTTATGTATATACGTGAATTGCATGTTGGGAACAGTTCGTGAGTATATCGCATTTGTATGCTAGTATCATCCTGTGTATATCCTATGAAGAAAGGTATGTATAAAAGTCCTTCTAGGTTACGCTCTTGTTGTTTGCTGAAGATACAAGCAGTGTGTATATTGTTAATGTACCTAAGTACATTTCATGTATATCCTGCATTTGTGTATCAGGTTGAAGTATATCAGAAAAACCTATAGTAGATGGTCGCAGGTGGTTGAACCAATTCAAAGGTTCAATGGTTCAACGACTATAGTAGGTTCATTGGTTTGACGAATGCATGTTTAAGAAGCTAAAGTATTTGCTTCGAGTGAGAAAAGACTGTTGAAGGAACTTTGAGAGAGCAGAAAGAGTTTGGTTGAACCTTTGAACTAGTTCAATGGTTCAAAGGGTTCAAGGGTTCAACGGTTTGACCATTCATGTGGGTTCAAAGACTTAATCTTGTTCGACGGAGATTGTGTTAAGTACTAGCGATAGTTGAACCAATGGTTGAACCGGTTCAACGGTTCAACGGTTCAATAGTTCACGAATTCAAGGTTCAGAGAAGGTTCGTTCGAGGTGCCGGTTCAATAAGGTGCCGATGGAGTTGAGGGGTTCAATGGTTCAATAAATAATTGCCGATAGAAGGAAGCATCGTGACTATGGAGTTCCAGGAATATGTACCAATCCCTTGATATTCTGTCGCGCTGCTGCCCGCTCTGCCATCAGATATCTTACCGGTACTTGATCCAAATGATTTGAGATTTGGATATGAAGTGCAGGAATTTGTCTATATGCTAAGTCTAGCTCTGCAAGATCTAAAATGTAGCTGCGGTAGAATGCGGACTAAAATATAGAAACTGCTACTGACTGAACCACCTGAACTAAACTGGAAAATGAAAAGAAACAAACTAAAATGCAAATGTTTTTGGTTGATGCAAGATTTCTCTTAAACCATGGATGCTCTTGCTTCAGACATCCGTGGTTATTGAAAAAATGAGTCCCTCACTTTGCTAGGGCTAGAGGAAAACCAAGACAGTCCACCTCAGCCTAAGAAATCAATGATGAATCTTCTTCTGGTCTTCCTTTCCACTTCACAAGGTATTCTTTGTATTGTCTTCCTCTGGTGATGCATCCAACTCTATTGTCCAAAATGTCTCCAATCTGTTCCAGTGCTTGTTGTGGTAACTGCTTCTTCAAGTCTTCTTTAATGTTGTCACTGAACTCTACTTCATGATACTGATATAGGTCTGTAATGTTGAAAATAGGTGATATATCCAATGTCTCCAATAACTCCACTTATCCTACATGGTCCAAACTTCTTCATCTTCAACTTGTTATATGTCCCAACTAGAAATCTTTCTTTCCTCAAGTACACCATCACTTCATCTCCAACTCCAAATTCTTTGTGTTTCCTTTTCTCATTTGCTTGTTCTTTATATTTACAATTCATCTCTTCCAAATGCTTCTTAACCTGATTATGCACTGTCTCCATGTGTTCTGTAAATTCTTCTATGTCTGCACTCCTCTTCTCTTCCATGCTGATGTCTCTCAACTCTATCACTCCTCTAGGGTTTACTCTAGTAACAATCTCAAAAGGTGTTCTTCCGGTACTCCTATTCATTGAATTACTGTATGCAAACTCTGCTTGTGAAAGAATCAAATCCCAACTTCCTACCTTCTCTCCAACCAAACATCTCAACAAGTTACCCAAAGTCCTATTCACTACCTCTTTCTGTCCATCAGTTTGTGGATGAAATGCTGAATTGAACTTCAAATTTGTCTTCATCTTCTTCCAAAGTG
Source organism: Cunninghamia lanceolata (assembly GCA_027924645.1). Classification (NCBI taxonomy): domain Eukaryota; kingdom Viridiplantae; phylum Streptophyta; class Pinopsida; order Cupressales; family Cupressaceae; genus Cunninghamia; species Cunninghamia lanceolata. Next base: position 655,544 of record BSBN01000143.1, on the reverse strand, counting down.
TCTTCCAAAAGTATCCAAGAAATGTTGTGTCTCTGTCTAAAATTATGCTCTTAGGTAATCCATGCAATCTCACAATCTTCTTGAAAAATAGGTCAGCTACATCCACTACATCAGTTATCTTCTTACAAGGTATAAAATGTGCCATCTTTGAAAATTTGTCCACCACTACAAATATTGAATCATGTCCTCTCTATGTCTTTGGTAATCCCATCACAAAATCCATACTTATGTCTTCCCAAGGTCTCTTCGGTACTGTCAAAGGTTTATACAATCCAGTATTTTGACTACTTCCTTTTGCAATTTGACAAACTCTACAACTTTGCACATATTTCCTAACATCCTTATGTATCTAAGGCCATAAGTAATTTTCACTTACCAAAGCCACTGTCTTATCAATGCCAAAATGTCCTGCCAATCCACTACTATGCTTCTCCTTGATCAAATTGTCTCTCATTGAACTCCTAGGTATGCATAACTGATTTCCTTTGAACAACATATCTTCTTGAATGAAATAATCCAACCACTTACTCCTATCTATCACAACAGGTTCCTTATAGGCTTTCCAAATTTTTACAAATCAAGATCTTCTTCATACATGTTCTTCAATTCATCAAATCCTAACACTTCAATTCTCATCTCTGTCAACAAGTTCCTTCTCATACTCAATGCATCTACAACTTTGTTTGATTTTCCACTCCTATGCTTCAACACAAAAGTATAACTCTACATGAACTCTACCCACCTCATATGTGTCTGATTTAATTTTCCTTGATTGTTCAACTATTTCAAAGCTTGATGATCTGTATACAACACAAACTCCTTAGGCACAAGTAATGTCTCCACTTATTCAAGGCTTGAATTATGGCATAGAACTCCTAAACATAAATTGAATATCTTTTCATTGCATCATTCAACTTCTCACTTAAATATGCTACAAGTCTACCTTCTTGACTTAACACTGCTCCAATTGCATTCCCACTTGCATCACAATATACTTGAAATACCTCATTGAAATCCGGTAATGCCAAAATAGGTTGTTCTGTCACTTTGTGCTTCAACAATTCAAAACTTCTATCTACTCTTGATGTCCACTTGAAATCTTTTCTGTCACCTCTCATTGTCTCTGTCATAGGGTTACAAACTGAACTAAAATTTCTTATGAACTTCCAGTAGAAACTAGCTAATCCATGAAATTATCTAACCTCTCCAATGCTCTCTGGTGTAGGCCATTCAACAATTGCTCTCACTTTCTCAGGGTCCATCTTCAATCCTTCCTCAGAAATCACAAATCCCAATAATACCAATTCTTCCTTCATGAAACTACATTTCTTGATGTTTATCAGCAATTTCTCTTCTCTCAGTCTCTGCAATACTTGTTTAAGGTGCTACAAATGTTCTTCTTTTGTCTTACTGAAAATCAAAATGTCATCCAAATATGCAATAACAAACTTACCCAAGAATTTCTTCAAAACTTCATTCATCAATCTCATGAAAGTAGTAGGTGCATTTGTCAATCCAAAAGGCTTCACTAACCACTCATACAATCCTTCATTTGTCTTAAAATCAATCTTCCATTCATCTCCTTCTTTGATTCTGATCTGATGGTATCCACTCTTCAAGTCTATCTTTGTGAAATATCTTTCTTTACTCAAACAATCCATGATATCATCCATCCTAGGTAAAGGAAATATATACTTAACTGTGATCTTGTTTATTGCTCTAGAGTTTGTACACATTCTCCATTCTCCATCTTTATTTGGTGCTAACACTACAAGTACTACACAAGGACTCAATCTTTCTCTAATCAAACCTTTCCTCAACAACTCTTGTATCTGTCTATTTAATTCTTCATTCTCTGTCGGTGTCATTCTATGTGTTGCTTTATTAGGCAAACTAGCTCCAGGTATAAGATCCATGTGATGACTGATACTCCTAATTGGTGGCAATCCTTCAGGTACATTATCTGATATGATGTCTTTATACTCTGTCAGCAATTCAGTTATCTCCTCCAGTTATGATTCTTCAATTTCCTTCTTCAATGTTTCAGGCTTCTTAGGGATCAAAGCATAACACATATTCTCATGTCTCAAACCATCCAAAAAATTTCTTCCATCTACCAAACAGATTCTAGCATTTCCACATACTTCACTCTTAGGATCATCTTCTAAAGGAATCAAAGTAATTCTCTTTCCATTTGATGTTATAGTGTATGTATTCTTTCTCCCATCATGTATATCTTTTCTATCATACTGCCAAGGTCTACCCAACAAGATATGACATACATCCATAGGCATAATATCACACAATACTTCATCATGATAAGATCCAATATGAAATTTCACCAAACATTGCTCACTCACTAGTACCTTATGATCATCCTGAATCCATGCTATCTGATAGAGCTTAGGGTGTTTCAATCTTTCCAACCTCATCTTAGTCACCATCTCCTCTGAAACTAGGTTATCTAAACTACCACTATTAATTAGAACTTTACAACATTTACCTCCTGATTTGCACCTGGTTTTGAACAAACTCTTCCTCTGTGGTGCTTCCTCATCTGTCTCTGCTTGAAATAGTGCTCTTCTCATGACAAGTGATTCTCCTTTCTCAGGTTTGCCAACTGAACTAGGTGATCCAACAGGTTCTTCTTCAACATAAGCTGCTCTTCCATTGTTCTCTGTTCTCTTGCTTGTACTCCCTTGATTACATTCAAATGCTCTATGTCCTTCACCTCTACATTTGAAACAGGTTCCTCTGAATGTTCTCCTATCAGGTCCTCTTCCTTCTCTTCTATATCCTTCACTCTGATAGGCATTAGGGTTTCCTTTGTGGTAGAATGTTCTATCATCTCTCTAGTATGCATTGTTATCTTTGTCCTCTTTGAATGTGTTCTCTTGTCTGTTCAGCTCCGCATATGATCTTTCTCCTCTGAAAAATGCTCTACCTCTCTAAAATTTACCTCCTCTACCTCTTTGTCTCTGATCATGCCTCTTGTTCAACTTCTCTTCAACTTTTAGGGCAAACTGATATGCTTCCTCCAAAGATGTCATCCTCACCAAACTCAGTTCTTCTTGAATATTCAATCTCAGTCCATTGATGTATTTGGCCACTTTCTCCTTGCTTGCTTCACTATGTTCTGTCCTTATGATTATCTTATGAAATTCTTTAGTATATTCCTTCACAGATTTCTCCTTTTGTTTAGGTTATACAATCTCTTCAACATTTCCAACTCATAGTCAATAGGTATAAACTGATTCTTCAATTTTGTCACCATCCTATCCCATTTTGTAATCTTTTCTTTTCCTCTTCTGTTCCTATCCAACTAAACTTCTTTCCACCATATATTAACATGTCCTTTTAGTTTTGTTTTTGCAAATTTCACCTTCTCTGGATCTTCAACTTCTTCATATTCAAAGTATTCTTCCATGTCATTTATCCAGTCAATCAACTTTTCAGGGTTCAAATTGCCAATGTAATTAGGTACATCAACTCTAGGTCTTTTCCCAATCTTTTAAATAGCTTGCAACATCTTGACTTGATCTGATTCTTCGTCCTAATCACCTCCTAGGGTTTCACCATTTTGTTCAGCAGATTGAAATTCTTCATCATCATCACTTTCAATATTAGGTCTAGGTGTCAATCCTCTTCGCCTATCTTCTTCAACAACATCCAAGTGAACTCACATGGTTTTCACCATCTCCATCATCTCATCCATTCGTCTAGCCATTGTCCTAACAACATGGATTCTCCTCGGCGGCATCTCTTCCTAGGATCAAGTGCAAACTACCTCAAATTCAGCGATCATGTTACAAGGTGACAAAGTCTGCCTCACAATTAGTGATCGGTTGCAACACAAGTAACCTTTCTCAGATTTGGTAATCGGCCCACAACAAGATCTTATGGAATTCCTTCGCCAACTTTGCTCAATTCACTCCCAAAGATTCAAACTTTCACTCTGATACCACTTGGTGTAGTCATAGCAGGAGGGTTCACAGAATGAACCATCTAGGACATGCAGCTAGATAAACACAATAGAAAAAAATCAAAGATATGAAACAAATGCAGATTTAGTCACTCAGTATATCATAGAATTCAAATATAAATTGGTCGGCAACATGTGGGCTTACAATTAGGGCTCATAGGCCTTATTTCACAGTTACAAAATATGCACAAGATGTAGCTTTGAAGCTCTTTCGTAAGAAATTCAAACTATAAAACTTAGAAATATCAATAACTACTTTCCTAGGATTCTATTACATTAATATATATCATCTCTAGAACTTATGATTCCTCCATGTCGGCCAAGGAAGATCACAAACTCCCATAAAGAGTTGTAATGTGTGTACACGGATAGTTTAGACCTAAATGAATGGAACTCGTCCACAAATGAATGGGATGATGTGCGGATCTTGGGGAATGTCGGCCACAAACCAAATAACATTGAATGATATGTAATTTAGCTCTGCAAGTTGTGAAATGTTTCGCAAGTCTTCTCCTTTAGCTGATTATCTGAGACTGTCAAGATGCTCTGCTCTGAGAAAACAATCGATCTTCTGATAGCGATATCTTACTGGTACTTGTTCCAAATGATTTGAGATTTGGATATGAAGTGCATGAATGTGTCTATATGCTAAGTCCATCTCTGCAAGATCTAAAATGCAATTGCGGTAGAATGCAGACCAAATACATAAACTGCTATTGGCTGAACTGCCTGAACTGAACTAGAAAATGAAAAGAAACAAATTGAAATGTAAACAAACTGAAATACAAATGTTTTTGGTTGATGCAAGATTTCTCTTGAACCAAGTGTTGCCAATTTTTCACCTACAACACAAATTGGTAGAGTTGGTACATTTGTTCATTTTAAGGTGAAAGATTTCAATTTGTTTCTGCTTTGCTTAAGCCTTTGCACATATTGAATTTTATAAGAAAAGTTTAGTTGTTTTAGTACAATGTGTTTCATGAAGGAAAATATTTAGTTTGCAGTTCAGTTGTTTAATAGAAGAGAGACAACCAATTCATCATTCATTGCTTTGCAGAGTTTCATGAGAGATAAGAGATATTTCATTTTATTACAATATTCATTCAATTTACAAATGAGATAACACAAATTGAATAAACATTGCATTGAATGAAAGCAAGATAGATCAAATGTCCCACACAATCATGGGGATAGATGAACTAGCACAAACATAGGAAATACAATATGCATCTGAAGATAAGAAGGGAAAAAGCATATCCATCATTTCCTATTTAGGGGTCTTGGTTGATCTTCATTGCAACTAGCTCCTCCTCACTCCTGATCTCTGAATGAACCTGTGCCATGATAAAAGTATTGTTAGAACTCCGGATATGGTTTCCTATGTGCCTATCAATAGGGACATAATATATTGCCTATGATATACTATATTAGATATCAAATCATCCATATGCAAGAGAGACTAAAAATGAAACAATCATTGAGCTTCATTGTTTTAAACTAACATGTTTGTTTCCTATGTAGGTATAGAGTAAGTTATGTTGTTGTTTGAAGACATTTCAGCATGTGGTGCAAAGTGGGCTCCCACAAGGGTTGAGCCCAACATGCTGCCCCCGATTCTTAAGATGGGATGAAAAGGAGTAAATATTCATGTTGTTCAAATCAAAACATATCCAACTAAAGAGTATTACATTCATTGAGTGTCCATCTATAACTGTTAGTTCAAATGAGATGAAATGAAAGCTATAAAAGGACAATGAACTCATTCAAGGTAGCTCAACAATCATTACATAAGAAGAAGAATACAATTGTAAGCAATGATAGGATAGCAGTCTTATGTTGATTAAGGCATATGACATCCAATGCCAACATAAAAGATGCATTGTAAACATATTTATCAAATCATATTTTCATAATGCTTGCATACAAGAGGTAGAAGGAAGTGATTATGTCATCATAAGCAGATGTAAAAAGAACTATCATATGCATGGTAATCAATCAAGGTTTCAGTTCTCCATCAAGAAACAGTGGAACAACCAAGGCATCAGAGCTTATAGGTACAGTTACAACATTTATATGCCAAACATAGTTCCAAATGAACAACATCACTTAATTATATTTAAGTATTTCAATCATATCCTATGAATAATAGCAATTGTAAATAAATAAGCATCACTATCAGACTGTAATATAGTCAAGCTGATACAGTTGCAAGTTGCACACTGGGATGCCATGTTATAGTGAAATAAGGAGTCCAGATCATTCAAATGTGGTATGTGTATGATTACATTTGATGTAATATAGTTAACTGAATTAACAGCAAGTAAGTATGCCATGATACAGATTAAATATAGCCATATCAAGTAAAAGCATGAGTTTTGTCATAAAAGAGTGCAATAGGAACAACAAAATGAGATTGCAATCTTCCTTAATGATACCATATCTCATAGTTGTTTTGTAAACCAGAAAAGAACAGTGATGTCAATAATGTCTTATGGCTATAGGTGGAAAAGAAGATGAAGGTCATTATCCATTATATGTTCTTATAATCATCATGTTGTTACAGAAAAGAATACCTAGAAATTTTGTTGGGCTGCAACCAAAGAAGATATTTCTTCACAAAGTGACAAAAACCCATATTAGTTATGAAGTCATAGATACAAAAATCAGAGTGAAGGTTGTGTTTTGCATTTTTAGAGTAAATAAACAGATAGTTTCATTATTTTCTACACACGGAAAATGATTGAGAAAAGAAAACCATTATAATGCCATTACAGTCGCAGCTAGAGTAAGGTCTTTTCTCACACCACCGTTTAAACCCACTTTGTGGTTTTGTATAGAGAAACATATATAGAGAAGGGTTTGTTTTGCATTTTTAGAAATGGATGGATAAGACAGATTTATTATCTTCTGCATACAAAAAATGAATAACAAAAACCATTTTTGTGCCATCATGGTCACAGTCTGTAATAGAGTAAATCTTTTCTCATAGCAGGGTAGAACCCACATGGGGTTTTTGAATGAGATCTCAAATCACAAGAAGTAGAGGCTTTCGAGCTTATGTAAATGTAGAAAGGAGAGAATACTCAGAAATGTGAAAACAAAGCCTAGACCTTCGATAAGCTGCAGCCTCTAATGCCAAATTAAACCTCATATTGATGATAAAATACAAAGAAGTGTATGCAGAGCTTGAGAGCTAAGAACTAACTTTTGATTTGGTGTACAAAGCCATGGGTTTTTACCCATTCTTGTTTCCTTTAGAAGAGCTCGAAGTAGGTCATTCATGGCAGCTCGAGATACAGAGACAAGAGTCATGATTCACAAAGGAAGCAAAGAGAAAGAATGCATCAGAGAAATACACAGTCATGGCTTGAAAAGCCAAGTCTTACCTCAGAAAATGAAAGAGAAATGGATCAAATGTGTGTGAAAGAGTCGTACCTTTCATTTTCTATCCAAACCATTAGAACATTCCATTGAAATCCATCAGAAAGTGCAGAGAATTGAGGGTTGTTCCAGTTCAAACCCTACCCCATAGCAGTGTGCAAAGCATAATTTCCAAAAGATTACAAAGTAAAAATGAGCCTGAGAAACTAGGGCAAAGTGTGTTTTGATTTAGGGTTTGCTTAGAAGCCCTAGGTTCGATAGTGGTATTTTTATCACATTGGATTCTTTTTCACATGCCTTAGTAATACCCATCGTGATATTATTGTTCACCTTGTTTTTTCCTAGTCTTCATAACTTAGAGTGTCACATGCCTTAGGTCCTTTGCATATTCATTGCCTAGGCATTGTGCCTTAAGTGCTCATTTAATTCCTTTTGAGGAATAAGTCAGTTCATGTGCCTTAGAATATCTTGCAGATAGAGTGGAGAATATTCAATTACCTAATATTCCCTCACCCACATGTCCTATTTCTTCTCTCAATCAAAACTATTAACTAACCAATCAATTCTGTCAGCTCCTTAATCTATTCGGGTAATTGATCAATCAATTCAGTCAATCCCTCAATCCATTCTTCCAACTAACTAATCAAGTTTGTTAACTGATTAGTCAATGGAGTTAACTCTCCAATCATTTTTTTCAAATCCCCTCTTTCATGATGGAGGTGGGACACTTGTCATATTCCTACTGGTTGCACATTCCTCAACCATTCTTAGCCATTGATCATCATACTTCTCCTCAACCGTTGATTCTCATTCTTCCATTCTAATCATCTAGGTTATTTGTATTGTTACTCTGTAGAAATTCACCAGCGCACCTTTGGCACCCCCAATACAATCTACTTGAGATCACCATTTGCTTTGAAGCTCTACTTCACAGCAATATCTATCAACATAGCTGTTTACTACCGACATCCTACAACACAACTAAAAGAGTGCACTCTCTGAGGGCCTACTTCATACCAGCAAGGACAGTTTTAATAGGTGAATAATAGAAGCTTCGAAACAAGGAAGGTTTGCATTGTATTACTCATTGATTCATTTAGATCAATCTTTCGTGATTTCATTATTCTATTGATGTTTGGGTTTTATTATTGTTAAATTGATTAATCCACATTTTACCCTAACATTTTTAGCACCCACCGTGGGGCCTTTGCCCCTTTATCTCATCAAAATCTAAGCTTTTTTTGAAGACAGGTTCCGTACAGGTCACGCACAGGCTACTTCGGCGCATTTGAACATTTCCATGGCACTTCTATCCCCTATTCCAACGCTTATAATCTTACGGCGCATTTAAACATTTCTGAGGTGCATATACCCATTTCTGCGACACATTTATTATTCCTGCGCATCTGTGCTTTGATACTGTGCTTTTGCGCACTGTTACGGTGCATTTGTTATCACTGCACTTCTGTTCTTTATTGCTGCGTTTTACACACTATTGCAGCGCATTTATTATTGTTGTGCTTCTGTTGACTATTTCTACGCATTTAGTCACTGAAGCTGCACTTCTATAGTGGGCAATGATTTTAGTACTTTTCTAAGAAGGTTTGCTAACGCTAACATCTTCGCAGGTGTTCTCTGGAGCTGTTTTGTAGGATAGGTTCAGGTTTAGTTCCATATAGTTACATTTTGATAGTTCACACTTCACTTTCTAAAGGGATAGTAAAACTGATATTCATTCAAACCCTCATATAGCTTTAATTAGGAAAGAAATAACTAGATCATAGTTGTCTTGCATTGCAACATTGCTATCTTTTCCAAGTTATTGCTATCTGGTATTAAAACTGAACTCATCATTGCTTTCTGAGTTAAAAATTGAACTACTGCTATCTCGATTGACCAAAATTTCAAAGTTAACTATTCGTGCTACGTGGATTAAAACTGAACTCATCACTGATTTCTGGGTTAAAATTGTACCACTACTATCTCGATTGACCAAAATTTTAAAGTTAACTATTCGTGCTACGTGGATTAAAACTGAACTCATCATTGATTTCTGGGTTAAAAACTGAACAAATGCTATCTTGCTAAATCACTTCAAAGTTCTGTGCTTGCCCAAGTAGACTAGCCCATTTAGTTCTTCTATTTTTAAATAGGTTGGATTAATCAGTGTCTTCTATGCTTGACGAATGACAAAAGGCTTATGCTCTCCCCTTTACTGGGTGATCAGAGTGCCAGACTTGTTATTCCATTTGATTAACCTTTAAGAGGGGCCTACCCTTGGATGCACGCTTGTCCAAGTGGGAACGACGCTGAGTGGAAATAGGCTAAAAGCCAAGCCCTACCAATCCACTTAAAATAAAAGTGCTTGAGGTGAAAACCTCCTGCAACAAGTGCTGCTATGTTACACTGACGGCCAACCTCCCCCAAAACCCTCTAAGGTGCAACCCTTTGAGGCTGGGAGACTCCACAATGGAGAGTAGTGTCACCACATGTGTAACCACTTGAACGGTTGCCTGCATTAAATACCCCTTGTTCTAATGGCCAAAAACCCTTGTAATCCATTTCTAGCCTAGGATCTTTGTGCTTGCTTTTGTTCCTGTTAGTCCAAAATAGAGTCAAAAAAACCACAAAAACAATAAAAAAAACTATAAAATATTATTTGTGCTTGCTGTGTTTTCTTGCTGTTAATTCATAAAATCAGATCAAGAAGGCCTTTTTCCAGCCAAAAATACCAAAAACAACAGAAAAACTCCAAAAATTTGCAAAAAAAAATAGAGTTGCGCATCCATTCTTTCTTCCTACGCATTTGTACCGACTAGCTGCGCATATATTTAGACCTGTTGTGCATATACAGACTGTTACTACGCATACATTTTCCACAAGTACGGCACATATATTGTGACTTCCTGTGCATATGTTCATTTCTGCTGCGCATCTGTTTCAGCGCATCCGCGACAGTGAGTACTTGCACTATTTTTGAGGAAACAATTTTACCTGTTTTGAATACCCATTTCAACCTAGCTTTGCATTTTGAGATCAGATTCAACCTTGCAGTCAGTCTTCATCCATTTCACCCAAGTATCTCTCTTTCGTCCGTCGTCCCATTCACCTTCTGTCAAAACCTCTCTTGCCCCAAAGTCAGTTTATTCCATATCAGTTTGACATAGGTCCCTTTTTCGTATCCTTTGTGAATTCGCGTAAGCCTAGTAGGTCACAGAACCTTGCTAGTAGTCTCATTGCATCACTAGTCCCTACATAATAAGACAGGTATTGACTACCCTTACTAGTGGCTACCGTCTTGTGTCAAACGTCTTACTTGAAATCATTGAGCAAGAAAATCCTATCCAAGTCTTGTCCTAGGTATCCTATTCACAACAATCTTAGTCGGCACCTGGCCAAAATTTCTAATCCTAGTCCACTTCATCCCACGTCACCTTGCATGGTTCTTACTCGATCCCAGTACAACAAGCAACTTGAAATGGCCGGCTCATCCAATCATATCGTCACACCTTATGATAGTGATGAACAGATCTCTCACGAAGATTATGAAGGGAGCATTCAAGATCAAAAATTCCAACGTTTAGTAGAGAAGGTGCTCCATGCGGACCCACATAAGTACTTCTATCATCTTTCTAGTCTCAGAATCAAACTCCCCGCAGACTTTGATATAAGCTCAATCATGGAAAATATAGACAGTGATCATGAAAGGGGTAAGAATGACACAAACCCACATGCAAATGAAAGAGAAAGGAATACTATAGACCCAAATGCAAATGATAGAGGAAAGAGACCCATCGATCAAAATGCTCCTATGGAGGAAATGAGAAAACAACTCGAGAGCCTCACACAACAAATATCAGACCTTAAGACGGGTACAAGTACCAAGAACTACTCCTTGGAAGATATAGCACCGTACCCCTTTGAGAAAAATTTGGTCATGAGACCATTTCCCTATCGGTTTGAAGTTCCAAAGTTTGACAAGTACAAAGGAAAAGGGGACCCTAGAGATCATATTAGGGAATTCAATGCAGCATGTTTAGAAGTATCTCACAACGAGACCTGCTTGATGAGACTATTCCCAAGATCTTTAGGTGGCCAAGCTATGGAGTGGTTCTCATGGCTTCCACCGGGCATCAGAACTTTTGATGAACTGGTCAACAAATTTATCACGCACTTCTCTTACAATATCGAACATGAAATATCTATGCTAGATCTATGCAACACCAAACAAAAGAGTGGTGAGTCATTCGCCACCTTCCTACAACAATGGAGACAACTAGAAATTAAGTGTTCTTACGATATACCTGAGAAGCAGCTATTGGAGATGTTTGTCCATAACCTCAATACCGATCTTAGCTATCAAATACAAATACAATGCCCTACATCATTCTCAAAAGTCATTGAAATGGGATTGTTCATCGAAAAAGCTATGATCGCCAAGGGGGCAATCAAATTATACAAGGACACACCTACCTCCAACTACACAATGGACAAATCAAAGTTTTGGACCAAGAATAAGAATGTGGTCAACGATGGGGTAGTGGATGCCAAGGCGGCAGCTCCCAAGCAACAACCCATATTTACTCTCAAAGGAGAAACAAACAATGGTACACCCAACAAACCATTCTCTCGCAGGCCACGACCATGGTTCAGTTCAAATCCGAGGAGAAAGTCCACACCATTGGGTGAGTCTCAAGAGTCCGCATTAAGGAAGTTGTTGGCAAACAATGAAATCTCTCTACCACCAACAAGTGATTACGAGCCTATAGTCAAACCTCCCTATTGGAAGGACATGGACTATTGTGAATATCATCGAGGAAGGGGGCATACAACCAACAATTGTATCTGTCTAAAAAATGTCATACAAGATGTACTAGATCAAAACCAGGGAGGAACCCAACAGCATACCTCCAATGAAACTCATGTGGCCTACAGGGATCCACTTCTAAATCATGATAGACCGTACAATAACCATAACAATGACAAAAACAACAACAATAACAACAATAGGCCATACAACAACAATAACAACAATCTCAATAGGCCAAATCAGAACAGTGAGAACAGTAATGCCAACTATGCAAGTGTGCCATTTGACTATACCATAAATTGCATTTCTGAGCATGTCCCGCAAATCAATGTCATCACGCTCAACCAACAATCAGGACCTAATAGAACTAGTTGTAGTATCATTACCCGTAGTGGTAAAGTCACGCTTAATACCACCCCTCCAAGGTTGTCACCTTCTCCATCCAACTTCCGTCAGTATAATGTCATAGACCAATTACAGAAAACTCTAGCCCACGTTTCTATCTTAGAGTTGTTGCGTCTATCTCCTTCCCATAAGGAGATCCTCGAGAAAGCCTTAGTGGAAACCACTGTCCCCACTAACTTGGCCCAAGAGAAGTTTCAGGCCATGGTAGGTAATCTGACCTCCTCAAGCTCCATATCATTTACTGAGCAAGATGACCTCTCTGTATCTCAACCTCATAACACACCTCTACATATCATCGCCTTCATCCACAAACACCGCATCAAGAGGGTTCTCATTAATGGGGGTGCCAGTTTAAATATTTGCACATTAAAGCTAGTCCTTGCATTGGGGTTCTCCGAATAGGCAGCTGATCCAAGGAGGAAAATTACCATCAAAGCATATGATGAGAAAGAAAGAACCACAAAGGGAACAGTAGTCCTACCCATTCAAGTGGGACCAGTAATAAAAGATGTTGTGTGTCAAGTCCTGGATAGGGAGCTCGCTTATAATATTCTTCTAGGGAGACCATGGATTCACGTCATGAAGGTTGTTCCCTCTACTTATCACCAATGTATAAAGTTCCCACACAATGGCAAGCAAGTCACCATTCAAGGTGACCCTAACCCCTATCAGCATTGCAACTCTTTCCTTGCAAAACCTAAATGCATCATCCCCAATAACAGAGCATATATATCCCCTATCTTGTAGCATGATCATACTGCTGAAGCCTCCTCATCAAGGCTCAAAGGGCAGAAAATTACCATAAAAGAAAGTGGAGTGGGGGAATACTCCATTGAGCACAGCCTCAATCTTGCCAAGATGCCTGTCTCCTCGATCTTTTGGCCAACCCAAACGTTTTTCAAAGCCATCTGCTCCTCCCGTAGCTCCCGCAACTCCCTGTTAATAACTGAGAGGGGGGGTGAATCAGTTATCCTGATTATTTATGTTTTCTAAACTTTCTTAATAATCAATGCAACATTAATTCAAATAAGCAAACATAACCATGAAATGGAGATACACATGACACAATATTTTTGACATGGAAACCCTGTTAAGGGAAAAACCACGGGGTGATTAACCCAAGATTGTATTCTCTGTTAGAAGAATGGAAATACAAAATGGCACTTGCCAATTAGGGCTCACTGCCTGAGCACACTGCTCACAAGAGGCACACTGCCTACAAGAGACACACTGTCTACAATTTATAAAGAGTGTAATGCAATACTTGAACTGATAAGGAGCATCAACATATGCTGGAGTTCAGTTCTGGTTAGGCTCTATATACTGATCTGCTGCACTTCATCTTTCCTCTTCTTTTGTGCTACTCTCCTTTCACATACTGGACCCTCCTTTCTACTTTTGTTCAGCTCTACTGCTTTTATTTGCACATCACCAACAACCGCAACACATATCACAACTGAATCCATCTTATATATATGCAAAAGTTATTTCATCACCTTTCTAGTCGACACCCGGAATAGTCAATATTTTCCACAAACTTTGATCTATCGGCCGAATCCTTGCATAAGTAATGCAGATCAAAGATATACTTGTAGAAGTCATCAATCATGTCGGCCAATCATAACTTATGCCTTAATAACCTTTACCATCATTAGTAACACATCCGGAATAATGTCTGATGTTCTGCCAATTAGTTCTTCCTCTGTCCATACTGCCAATCAGGAACTTGATACTCAAGTATTCATATCTTTTTCCTCATCTATCACCGGAGGCTAAATCCTTGGAATCTATCACTCAAGGTAGTCCTCTTGACTTCCCCAAATCCACACTTCACCAAGATACTTCCTTTGAGAGATCCGGACCTAACTGTTGGACCTCGCCACATGCTTTGTTCTTGTTTACCGGACCACAACATTCTTCACTCTGACTTCCGGTATAGACATACCGTGTCCTACGGATGTGTGGGATGAACTTTGTTGCCATCAATGACAACAATCATGAATCCATATAGTGTCTCTTCCCAACAATCTCCCCCTTTGGCATTGATGGCAACACTTAGTGAAAAATAACTAAGTGTTTACACTATGCTCCCCCTTGGCTGATGCTCTATTTTTATATACATTTTCTAGAGCTCCCCCTTAGTTGGATTCCTCATTTTTCACTGCTCCTCACTCCCCCTTTGACATCAATGGCAAAGGGTAGGGTCCGCATACCAAAATTTTCAAAATCTTGCCCGCATAAGTATATACATATGGAACACTTACATATACTGAAGTATGTCTGCAAAGGTTGTTTTCAATTGAATGAATTCTGTAGCCCAACTTTGCTTCATTCTATCCAAAATTGATATATGACCGCTCAACAGGAATGCAAATGCATCTGCCCTTTTTAGATCTGTTGGATCATTAGTCTGGGCTGTGATTTGAGCTTCTTTTATGGCCTCATGCATGGCCTCTAACTTAGGGACAATTATCCCTCTAAGTGCACCCAACCTACTTATTCTATTTTTCTTTTCCTTCTCCAGCTTCTTGATTTCATTCAAGACTGCAATAGTCTGACATTCTTGATTTATTATGGAGGATGAGAGAGGATAAAAATTCTTTGATAGATTTGTCAGTTTGTCCTCCTGTTCTTTTACTTTCTTCTCAATGTCCAATATTGCTTTGGACCATGATAAACAAAATTTGTATATTTCTCCGCCATATTTAAGAGCATTTTCTAAGCTCTTTATCCCAATATTCATATTTCTCCTATCATTAATTATCAACCCTTGTACCTCTGATAATCTTTTTGCAAGAAATTCCTTCTGGACCTTATCTTCTATTGACTTCTCTAGGGAATCAAAATGTGTGCTAACACTATTGACTAGAGTTTTGAGATTAACAGATGTGGAGGCTGTGGGATCCTTCTGAAACGATGGTATAATCTTTTCAAACACTCCGGAAGCAGCTTCTATCAACTCACAGTCTTCCATGTGAGACTTCAAGAGTTTTTCTTTAACCTTTGCATTAGCAAATGAAGCTATCTTCATTGTCTGTACCGGAGAAAGAGAATCAAAATTAAATGGTCCTTGTAGAAGTTCCGGTTCATCAATCTCCATTGTTTCTTTGTTTAAGAATTCTTGGACAGTTTTTGCAGTGTCTCTTGCTGGAGACAGATGTTTCTTCTCTTCTGCATTCTTAGAGCTGTCTCTTGGAGATTTCTCTCCTTCTACATTCTTACCACTAGCAGTTGTGGTCTTCTCTATTGAAGACTTCTCTCCTTCTGCAACCTTGGTACTGTCATCTTCTTTTTCCTTCACCTCTGCTTCTTTCTCCTGTATTCTTTCTTCTCCTTGAGATCTAGAGATTGTAGGGGAAACCAGAGGAGAGATATTTGTTTGTTCATGAGCCACCTCTTCCGGAGTAGAAGATTCCAAGTCCTTATCCTTTTCTGCATTGATGTCCATGGCTTGCCTAGTGGATTCTTTTTCAACACTTGTGGTCGAGGGGTCAGTACCCAAGTCCTCTATAATTGGAATGTTGAATTTCTTAAAAGCATTTCGGAGGAGCTCTTCGGTCTCTCTTGCCACTTTGTCGGTTTCACCAAGCATGAGCTGATTCATCCTGGCTTTGCTCCAGAACTCATCCTTGCAATCTTTAAAGATCATGTTCATTTGTTGCGGAGTGATTGAAGGGTATAGCTGAATTGCTATCTATTCCCGAATTTCTAGATCTTTTGCTTGAGCATTGTTCTTCCTCATTTCAAGCCTTTTCTCTAAGCTTTTGGGAATTAAAGAGATAATTTCAATAAAAGCTTTATTGTAAGTGTTCAAAAACTTAACTGTGGCTTCCTCCAGAATCTTTTTATCTGCTTCATTATATGCATCATAGAATTCTGTTAAGGGTTGCAGGTTCCCATCCACAGTGACTGCTTTCACTACAACATCTAAGGATAGAGTGGGTTTTTCAACAAATTCCTCTTCCTTATCTTCTTCTCCTTGACTGGTAGAGTGTTCACCAGATGATTTCTTCTGTTTCTTCACTTTCCTGATTTATTCATCAGATTCAGTCTCCTCTTCATCTTTTTGACTGGCATAAGCCCTTGTGGCTTTTGTCTTTGTTCTTTTCTCTCCTTTGCCAAATAATTTTGCTTCCAATTTTGATGGCCTTGAAATTTTGGTAGTGGTAGGTGTAGATCTCTTTGATGATCTGGTCTAGGTGGAGGATTTTATCGGAACACTTTCCTCACTTTTCTTTTCTACCTTTTTCTTCTCTTCCTCAGCCCTTTCCACCTTTTCCCTGTTGGCATCAAGTGCCTCCTTTGATATGTCAAAGCCTTTTGAAACATCTTCAACTTCTTTTCTTACTTTCCTCTTGATCTCTGGTTGTCTGAGTTCCACATGAATCTTTACACTCAGCTCCTCAAAGGTTCCAAACCTTTCTGCCTTTGGATCCTTTGGCTGACTTAGCATGTGTTGAACATGCAGCTCCACAATTTGTTCATCAACTTCATACCCCATGGGCATGATCCATACAGTTCTTGGTTCTACTGCCTCCATTAAGCATTGATTAGTTTCTACCATAAAGCATACTGTGTCTTTGTATTTCTTAACAAGAGACTAGGGAATTCTCTCTCTTGCTTGCATCATGTTCTGAAAATTCTTGAAATATCCCCAAGACCATGCAAATAGTCTCTGATTTGGATGGCAACTGGTCTGTCATTTTGCCATACCGAGCCATTGGATTTGGGAAGCTCATTCATGTAATAAAAGAATAGGCAGAGTATCAAGCCACCATACTTGAAGGAGTTCTTCTTATCCTTCTTAATCTTTTGCAAATTTTCCAAAAGTTGACTTAGAAGAAGATCACACAGATCATAGTCAGCATTTTCTTTTAGCATTTGATAGGCTATGTAAACTGCAGTTCTCGGTACTAAATTTTCCCTACTGGAGTGATAGATCTTGTAACCAATTATCATGGATGCAAATTTGACTTTCGGTTCAGTGATGTCTTCAATTGTCATAGCTCTCTTGTCAAATTTTGATCTGGTTGCATCACTTACTGTCTGATTCTTGACAGATTTGAGAATAGGTATTCCACCAGATGAGTGCAGACTGGTTACTACCCTAATTGCATCTTTGGTGATCTTAAGTGGTTTATTAAACCATAAGAAATTGTCATGCACTCTACTCAACACATACCGAACCCATTCATCTTCATCAAAATAGGGGAAATGAATGCACTAAGCAAAATGCTTATCCCAGATGGCTTTATACTGAGGTTTAATCTCAAAAGAATCATCTATTAATTGTTTGTGATAGATATCCACTAACTTTGATTCACCAAATTCTTCAATATTCGCGTGTATGTAAACCTAATGTCCTCTGTATGCAACACACCATGCGGAACACTGGAAAATGCTCCTAGGGGATCTACTTCCAAAGATTTGTATGGATGTTTCTTGAATTTGGGGCGAGGCCTATCAGAGATTTTTACAATGTTTGGAGTACCCATCTTTCAAGGATTTACAGAGAGATATTTGATAAAGGAGAATACATTTTGTGCCTTTCGGTTTCACAGAGTTAGCCAGATCAATTTCTGGATGAAATGACCTCTGCAAATGATCTTGGATGAGCTTGAGAGATTTTGTTGCAGAGCCTCTCTTTTCATTTCTTCTTGAATGCAGAATGAGCAAATGCTTAGTGAGAAAACCCTTATATAGCTCCGCAAACCCTAATGTTAAGTTGCAATAAATGTTCGACCTAAGTCATTCCAGTTTGCCTTATTCGGATGACTTGAAGTACCGGATCAATCATGATCTTAAACATCTTGTGGATCTTCCAAATCTTAACCATAGTTTATTTAGATGTTTCTCTTAAGAACCCTTTGATCTGCAACTCGTCTTGTGCCAGTTCTGGCACCAATTGACTGGTTGGGGGAATAAGGTTTTCTTTGTGTCTCCCCCTGAGCTAGAGCTCACTTTTTAATTTCTGGAAGGAATATCAGCACCAGAGTCTGGTGCGGATCCATCCTCTACATTCTCTGTACTTTTCTTCACCCAAAACTTGTTTATCTCACTTTGAAATTCATCCGCATTCACTTTTTGTTTTCCCTTACCTTGATTCTGATTATGATATACCAAACCTCTTTTGTCCTGATTCTTGTTTCTACAGAATTTTGCAATATGACCAGATCTATTGCAAATTTGGCAAACAACATTTCTTTGCATATTTGATTGACATCCTCTTGATCTGCATTGATTAGCCATATGACCTATTCTATTGCATGCAAAGCATCTACCATTGAATGATTTGTTCATTTGCATATTTTTGCATTCATGAGATTTGTGACCATACCTTTTGCAGTTAAAACACTGTCTGGAGAAGGATGAATTAGTCTGATTCATTCTCTTTCTGCACTGATTAGCTTTATGACCAAAGTTATTGCAGTTGTGGCAGTATCCATTGAAGGATGGATATCTTTGAGCATTAGGCTGCCTTACCGGAGGTCTTCTAGGCCTGTTCCTTGGATTTTCTGATCCAAAATTCTTCTGACCAGATTCAGAGCTTTCTCATTTTTCATAACCCAAACCACACTTGTCATCTACCCTCTTTTAACTTCCAAGAAGAACTTCAAGTTGAGCAGAACTTATCTTGAATTTCTCTTTATATTCATTTGTTGTTTGAAGATCCCTTTTGAGAGAGACAATTTGATCCTCAAGTTTTTCTTCATTATCTTTAGCATCTTCAAGATCAGATTCAAGATGTCTGATAATTCTATCCATCTTGTGGCAATCTTCTGATTTCTCCTTGAGAGATTGTCTTAGATTATCTTCAGTTTTTCTTTTCTCTTCAACTTCTTGGGTAAACTTCATAACTCCTGATTCCATTTCATGTCTTACCATAATGATTTCTTTTGATAACTTTTCACATAACTTGGTTTTCTCCTTCAGATCTTCATTTGCATCATTTGCTTCACCTTGACTTGCCAATTGTTGAAGTAGCTCCTTTCTCTTTTTCATAGAGAGAATTAATTTGTCTTTTAGTTATCTCATGAAATCATCAGCCTATTTGAGTCTTTCCTTTAATTCATTGACTTCAAAGTTTGACTGCTCAAGATCATCAAGGGCAGTCTTGAGTTGCTCCCTTAAACCATATGCATCCATTTGGATTCCCAGATCTTCCTCAAGCTGTTAGACTCTGTTAGGAGGAACTTGGCTCTGATACCAATTGTTAATAACTGAGAGGGGGGGTGAATCAGTTATCCTAATTATTTTTGCTTTCTAAACTTTCTTAATAATCAATGCAACATTAATTCAAATAAGCAAACATAACCATGAAATGGAGATACACATGACACAATACTTTTGACGTGGAAACCCTGTTAAGGGAAAAACCACGGGGTGATTAACCCAAGATTGTATTCTCTATTAGAAGAATGGAAATACAAAATGGCACTTGCCAATTAGGGCTCACTGCCCAAGCACACTGCTCACAAGAGGCACATTGCCTACAAGAGACACACTGTCTACAATTTATAAAGAGTGTAATATAATACTTGAACTAATAAGGAGCATCAACATATGCTGGAGTTCAGTTCTAGTTAGGCTCTGTATACTGATCTGCTGCACTTCATCTTTCCTCTTCTTTTGTGTTTCTCTCTTTTCACATACTGGACCCTCCTTTCTACTTTTGTTCAGCTCTACTGCTTTTATTCGTACATCACCAACAACCACAACACATATCACAACTGAATCCATCTTATATATATATATATATATACGCAAAAGTGATTTCATCACCTTTCTAGTCGGCACCTGGAATAGTCAATATTTTCCACAAACTCTAATCTGTCTGCTGAATCCTTGCATAAGTAATGTGGATCAAAGATATACTTGTAGAAGTCATCAATCATGTCGGCCAATCATAACTTATGCCTTAATAACCTTTACCATCATTAGTAACACATCCGGAATAATGTCTGATGTTCTGCCAGTTAGTTCTTCCTCTGTCCATACTGCCAATCAGGAACCTGATACTCAAGTATTCATATCTTTTTCCTCATCTATCACCGAAGGCTAAATCCTTGGAATCTATCACTCAAGGTAGTCCTCTTGACTTCCCCAAATCTGTACTTCACCAAGATACTTCCTCTAAGAGATCCGGACCTGACTGTTGGACCTCGCCACATGCTCTGTTCTTGTTTACCGGACCACAACATTCTTCACTCTGACTTCCGGTATAGACATACCATGTCCTGCGGATGTGTGGGATGAACTTTGTTGCCATCAATGACAACAATCATGAATCCATATAGTGTCTCTTGCCAACACTCCCTTTGTAAAATGGGGGACCTTATCTGATGAAACATAGGAGAGAGATCTCCTACAATGGCTTTATGCTGAAGAAGAGAACACAACGCAAGATCTGCCTAGACTCCCAACAGAACTCTACGGGTGAGGTGAGACTATTCTGCACAGGATGGGGTACGAAGGACAAGGCCCCATCGGCCTTAGAAAAGAAGGAATCATTGTACCTATTCAACCTTCTTCATCCTCATCGGCTAGAAACACAAGTGGCCTAGGATACAAAGGCAAGGGCAAGGCTAAAGAAAATGCTTGTCTTGTAGAAATGATCCAAACACTCCAGGAGGACAGTGACATGGATTCTAATGAATATGAGTGGGATGAGCTAACAGAGCATTCCTATGATGACAAAGAGGTCGATACTGTCCAAACTTCTAGCCCCTACCATGAAGGACAAACGCAACGGAACAGACCACTGGATTTTGATTTGCCAATCCCTGAGATTATGGCTTTCGAGGAAAGTTTAAATTCCATCGCAATAAACAACTTGGAGGAAAGTACCATCCCAAGCACCATCCCTACCAATGCTACTAACATTTCCATTCACACTATCAATGAATCAGGTCTATCATCCAACTCCCTCCCCCTCGTGCACCCTAAGCTTATTGATTGGGATCTGCGAGGAACTCCCCAACTTGATATGTTCCAAAATGACGATGCTTACATTGATTATATGGAACTTAGGGACCACTTACCTAAGGGAGATCATAAAGCTAGTTTTGTTATTGAATTGAATACTATGGCTTACTTCGAGGAAGGTGCCAAGCATTCCAGTCGCAAAAATATCAAAGTCAAAATGGGACCTGACGGTGAAAACTGCCTTGCAATAGTGTCAGATCCCAAAACAATAAAAAGAAAGGAAGCATCCGAAGGTGAAAACCCAACTATGGCACTTGATGATGGAAGGCTTGACACTCTCCCCAGTGATATGTACCAGGAAAGGTCATAGATTGTCATAGAACCAACAGAGCCGGTGAATATTGGAACAGAAGAACAGCCCAAGGTTATCCACTTTGCCAAATCTCTTACACCACTAGAGAAAACCAGGTTTGTACCATTCTTTAAGAAAAAGAGAGGCAACTTTGCTTGGTCATATGTAGACATGCCGGGTCTAGACCCAAACTTAATTCTACATCACCTTCCATTGGATCCAGGGGTAAAACCAGTAAAGCAGAAGTTGAGAAAGATGCATCCTCACATAGCACTTTTGGTCAAAGAAGAACTCAAGAAATTACTGGATGTGGGGTTCATCAGAGCTATAGATTACCTGGAATGGATATCCAACATTGTACCAGTGTCCAAACCAAATGGTCGAGTCCAGCTATGCAATGATTTTCGAGACCTAAACAAAGCATGTCGCAAGGATGATTTTCCATTGCCAAATATCGATATCATAGTCAACCTAACTGCAGGACATACCATGCTATCTCTCATGGACGGATTCTCAAGGTATAATCAAATCAAAATAGCACCAGAAGACCAACACAAGACAAATTTTACTTGTCCGTGGGGCACCTTTTGCTGGAATGTCATGCCATTTGGGTTGAAAAACACAGGTGCCACATATCAACGAGCTATGACAACTATATTCCATGACATGATGCATGTAACAATGGAGGACTATGTCGACGATATCTTAGCAAAATCTCTCACAAGGGACTCACACCTGGATGTATTAGAAAAAGTATTTCAAAGATTGGACCAATTCCAAGTCAAGCTGAACCCAAAGAAATGTGTGTTCGGAGTCACTTCAAGTAAGCTGCTAGGCTTCATAGTATCTGCAAACGACATAGAGGTGGACCCTACCAAGGTCAAAGCTATAATGGACATGCCACCACCCAAGACTCTAACTCAATTGAGATCGCTACAGGGTAAGCTGCAGGCAATCCGCAGATTCATATCACAGCTGGCAGACAAGTGCCAACCATTCAACCATCTCCTGTACAAGAACATTCCATTTAGGTGGGATGAGCAGTTTGAAGAAGCATTCAACAAACTAAAAGAATACCTTATGGATCCACCCATTCTCATGCCTCCCATCCAAGGGAAACTGCGAATTCTCTACATATCTGCTACACCTACTGCTCTGGGGGCACTGCTAGCATAGCAAGATTATGAGAACAAAGAAAGAGCCGTCTACTACATCAGTCGAACCTTAGTGGGCTATGAGTTGCAATACTCACAAGTAGAAAGATCATGTCTCGCGGTAGTTTTTGCTTCACAAAAACTTTGACATTACATGCTTGCACATCCAGTTAAACTCATTGCAAAAATAGACCCACTGAAGTATCTCCTCAGCAAAGTAGCTCTCACAAGTCGCCTCACAAAATGGGTAATGCTTCTAAGTGAGTATGACATCGAATATGTAGACAGAAAAGCCATCAAGGGACAAATCATAGCTGATCAACTAGCAGATGCACCATTACAAGACACCACACTAATGCAGTTTGAGTTTCCAGACGAATCCCTATTCAATGTATCAACATCTTCTTGGAAACTCTACTTCGACAGGTCTTACACAAACCATGGATCAGGGGCAAGCATCCTATTTATAACTCTTCAAGGCAACACAATCCCAAAGTCTTACCAGTTGTTATTTCCATGCACCAACAACATAGCGGAATATGAAGCCTTGGTAATTGGTCTCAAGATGGCAAATGAGTGGAAAATCCAAGAATTGCATGTCTACAGTGATTCTCAGCTTATAATCAATCAGGTAAATGATGAGTACCAAACCAAAGATGAAAAGCTCATCCCGTACAAACGGATGGTCAATGACTTCAAAGAACACTTTGGGACCATCTCCTTCGAGCAAATACCCAGGATTGAGAATAAGGTAGCAGATGCAATGGTAACCATTGCCTCTCTTCTAGAAAAACTTGAAAATGAGTCGCGATACGAGTTCTTAGTGGAAACTGTCTGGCAATCAGCTTATGATCTTCCTGAGACCCATTCCATCTACCTTCTAGTTGGATCTGATTCACCTTGGTACGGTAAGACTTACACTTACCTCAAGGACAACATTCTCCCACCTGACCTCTCTTTTAACCAGAGACAAACTTTCATACGACAAACCTCTCGCTACACCATCATAGCTGATACCCTATATTGACGTGGTCTCAATGGTACTTTGCTCCATTATTTAGAACAAGAAGAATCCATAACTGCCTTGCAAGACGTACACGAGGGGATCTGCGGAACACACTCTAGCAGTCCTTCCTTAGCCAAGAAACTCATCATTTGGGTTATTACTGGCCAAACATGGAAATGGATTCATATCAATTTGTCAAAAGGTGCAAATAGTGCCAAATACATGGGAACCTGATACATGCACCCGCTCAAGAGTTGAGACCTTTAACGACACCCTGGCCCTTTTTCCAGTGGGGACTTGACCTTGTGAGAAAGATTCATCCACCCTCATCCAACGGCCATAAATTCATCATAACTGCCACTGAATATTTCACAAAGTGGATTGAAGCTGTTCCCCTCACCACCATCACAGGCAAGCAAATTTCCTCATTCATCCTGAATTACATTATCTGTAGATATGGCATTCCTTCATCCATTATAACAGATAACGGAAGACCATTCAAAAATCAGGATGTCCAAGACCCTGTGAACGTTTCAAAATCCAACACCGTTTCTCCACTCCATACTACCCCCAAGGTAACGGTCAAGCTGAAGCATCTAACAAGAACATCTTAAAACTTCTCAAGAAGACAGTCAACGATGCTGGCCGTGATTGGCATGTCCAATTCAATCCCACTCTGTGGGCCTACAGAACCAGTATACACACTCCCACAGGTGCTACACCATATGCCCTTGTCTATGGTTCAGAAGCCATCCTTCCCATTGAAGTCAAATTACCATCCCTCAGGGTGTCACTAAAGGGTCTCATATCAGATGAAGAATACAGGGTCTCCAGGTTGCAAGAACTAGAGTTACTAGAAGAAAGGCGACAGAGAGCCTTTGATCATCTCAAAGCTTATCAACAGATGATGTCAAGAAGCTATAATCACAAGGTTCGCCCAAGAATCTTTAAAGTTGGGGACCTTGTTCTCAAAGAGAATCCTCGCAATCAACAAGACAGAGAAAAGAAAGGCAAGTTCAAACCTAACTGGCTTGGGCCCTATGTGATTGTAGCAGCTTACGGATTAGGGGCATATCAGTTGGCAACATCAGAAGGTGAGTTGTTCGATGATCCAATCAACAGCATGCACCTTCGCCGGTTCTATACCTAAGGGGGCACCAAAAAAAAAAATCATCAGAAAAATACAAAAAAATTGTCCTTTGGTGAAAACCTGGCAAACAGGTGCCTTGGATAAGTATCATGATGAAAACTTGGTAAACAAGCGTCATGTTTACTTTCTAGCTTCTCGTGCAAATAAAAGCAAGTGATGAAAACCGGGTAAACAGGCGTTACTTGTGATAAACCGCCTTCTCCATCTCTGGGAATTCTGTCACCTTGAGTCCATTCTTTCTTCACTCGCATCCCATTCAACCCATATCTATCCCATAATAAACAATTGGCAGTTACCTATCATGGCTCGATACTCTCCCTCTTTGTGGCCTTGTCAACCAAGGTTCTATCCCATACCGTCCCCTCAATGTGAGCCTAACATAGTGTCTCTCGTCAGTCTTCCGTGGTCCAAGTCCATGAACTATGTTACCTCTGCGTCATCATGTAGGCAAGGCCATTATTCTAATGCACCCCTGGGGCCCTTCCACTGTCCCATCCATCCCGTATCTAGTCCTTCTATCCATCTGAGTCCATCTCCACTTTCTCTCGCCTAGGTCTTAGGTCTGTTAGGGTTTATCCCGAACTATGTTACCTCTGCGTCATCATGTAGGCAAGGCCATTTAGCAATGCACCCCCAAGGCACTAGGTCAGTCCCTTAGGGTCCATCTCACCAATAAGGATTGCAAGCACATCTCCTCACCAAGCAAGTAGGTGCAAGCAGAACCCATGTTCCAAGCAAGAATCCTGACTTTACGCAGTTTAACCTATTCAAACGCACTAGCAAAATACCCAAGGCCTTCTAAACGATTTTACTCGAATTACAGCAAGAAATAAACACATCTAATTACAAAAATGTTTTGTGGATTGAAATCATGGTTAAGTTACAGAGTCTTGATTTTTGTTATCAGGTCTTTCTATGCTACTCAAGGATGCCAACAGCTAGAGATGCTATAATGGAGGCATGATCATTTTCTTTGTTTGCTATCTATGGATTATGCTTTAGTAATGTGATACCTTGTCTAAGGACATGATCGGCAAAAGATTATCGAGGACATCAAAGGTCTAACATGAACGGGGGCAATCCTTGTTTGTTGATACGCAAGCAATACTCAGGTCATCTCGGTTCAATTATACCTCGATGCTTGTATTAACTTGCTAAATCAAAATCCATTTAAGCAGTACTCAGGTCATCTCGGTTCAATTATACCTAGATGCTTGTATTAACTTACAACATTTTAGAAAAAGTACCAAAAAAATTACCCAATGATGAAATAAGCACTCCAAAATATTTGCATTGTCAAGATGTCAAAAGCAAAGCATCCATTATACATCCATTTATACATCCATACATCCATATCCCATGCAATAAAAGATCCACATGTAGAGTATCAATGTTTACAAAAGCTTGTGAGTCCTTCTATCGAGTCTTTCTTCTATCAATCAGATTTCTATCTATCATCATATCTTTCATCCTTGTCTAGTCAGTTTGAGCAATGATCCAAATGCAAGGTCCATCCTTAATCCATACCGATCAAGTCAAGTCAATCTTGTCAAATGATCCAATCACAATCAGTGGTCTTGATCCTTGTCTGGTCATAAATCAACTCAATCAATTATAATTAATCACTTGTCTTATACAGGATGTTGCCTTGTCAAAATCAGACCAATACACGCATCTTACACGACATGTTTCATTTCCTGAAACCAGACATTATCCTTCATGTTGCTCTAGGGATATATCGTTCCCCGCCATGACAACACTGTTGTATATCGTTATCAATTAATCAGTTGGTTTATATCTTGACAAGGGCAATACCTTGTTTGTTCTTGTATCATTTGTTCATACTTGCTTGCTTGCTTATGTGTGTTATCATTTTCTCTTGCATCACGTATCACTCGGCTCTTTCTTCACCCATTTTCTTCAAACCTAACCTTCTTCATCATGAGATTGTCTGTCTTACACCTTCTGCCTTCTCCCCGTCCAATCTCCCGAGGGGGCATCCTGTCATCAAACTTGTACCAAGGGCAAACTGGGGCATGTATCATTGTTAGACTATTCATTCTTTGAAGCAACGCCATAAACTTCATCGCATCAAAGAGGGGCAAACTGTATACACCTAAAAATGACACGATTCATTCTAAATAAATATTCTTAATATTTATTTCCCTTCTAAATTTCTCCTACCATTCTAAATATTTATTCCCTTCTTCTATCAATTAAATAAATATTTTAAATTTATTTAATCGGTTCACTATTCTGTAATTAAATAAAACCAATTTATTTAATTAAATTCCCTAAATTCTTCTAATATCTCACACAATTAAATAATCCTAAAATTATTTAATTATTCATAAATTCCTCTATTCTAAGTTCCAATTTCAAAAATCCACGTCACCTTCCACCTCACCATGTTGCACATGTAATTAAATATATTAAATATTTAATTACCTAATATTCCCTCACCCACATGTCCTATTTCTTCTCTCAATCAAAACTGTTAACTAACCAATCAATTCTGTCAGCTCCTTAATCTATTCGGGTAATTGATCAATCAATTTAGTCAATCCCTCAATCCATTCTTCCAACTAACTAATCAAATTTGTTAACTGATCAGTCAATGGAGTTAACTCTCCAATCAATTTTATCAAATCCCCTCTTTCATGATGGAGGTGGGACACTTGTCATATTCCTACTGGTTGCACATTCCTCAACCATTCTCAGCCATTGATCATCATACTTCTCCTCAACCGTTGATTCTCATTCTTCTGAATCTATAAATGGAACCTCATTCTTCCATTCTAATCATCCAGGTTATTTGTATTGTTACTCTGCAGAAATTCACCAATGCGCCTTTGGCACCCCCAATACAATCTACTTGAGATCACCATTTGCTTTGAAGCTCTACTTCACAGCAATATCTATCAACATAGCCGTTTACTACCGACATCCTACAACACAGCTAAAAGAGTGCACTCTCTGAGGGCCTACTTCATACCAGCAAGGACGGTTTTAATAGGTGAACAATAGAAGCATCAAAACAAGGAAGGTTTGCATTGTATTACTCATTGATTCATTTAGATCAATCTTTCGTGATTTCATTATTCTATTGATGTTTGGGTTTTATTATTGTTAAATTGATTAATCCACATTTTACCCTAACATAAACCTTAGGGGGTCATTTTATATTTTTCAAACCCTTCAATAATGCCTTCTCATTTTTTAGGATTTTTATAGAAAATCAAATGCCCAAATGATGTATTATACTTGGCAAAATGAAACATAAAAGACTTGTATTTTATTTTTTTTTGCAAAAAATCAAATCAGGTCAATTAAGGAATAAAACTGCAAATATTGTAAAGCAATATCCCTTATAAATTTCTTTTAAATATTTGTCATTTAAAGCAGTTAAAGCAGGACTAAAATAGAAAAAATCTTTCTTTTTGGATTTGATTTCCTTTGGGCAAATTTGAGCAGATAAGGGCAAATTGGAGCTTTTATCAAGTAGATAAAGTGTGTTTTAAAGGAGATTTTGGTGGGACCACCTGAGGTATCTTTTTGGCATCTTCTATTTTCAGTATGGAGACATTTTAGAGAGCTTTTTGACAACTTTTTAGAGGATTCCGATAATGATTTGGCGGCAGGCTTTTAGAGTGTTTTTTGGCATTTTTTCTATTTTTTCATCTTGAGAAAATTAGAGGATATATTTGGAAGAAAAACTTAGTTTTTCTGAGTTCTGATTATGGTTTCTCTCTCTCTTGTTTACTGGCAGAGAGATTGTAAACATCTTGTACTCAGATTCTCAGTTTCTACTCCTTTCAGTCTTAATAAAGCAACATAGTTCTCCTTTTCATTTTTCCAATTCATTTTTGCAATCAGTGATCTGATTTTCAATTGTGATTCAGTTTTTGAATCCTTTTTCTATGTCTTGTTATTGCAAGTTTGAGTGTGAAAGCTTTATGTGATGCAGGTTATATGTCGTGTTTAAACTGGTTAGTTGGATTGAAGCTATAATAAGACCTAGGTTTGTCCTTCATGCAAACTTCTAACTTCTCAAACCTTCATACAAATCACTTATGTATTGCATTAAATCCATTCAAATTGTGAGAATTAAAGACTCTTGTGAGGCGGATTGTGAGTCAAGTTAGTGATTACATTAGAGTTCTGGTGCATCACTTGTTAGAGTTTAGGATTTCATTTACAGTTAACTTCCTATCCCTTTTCCCAGAAAGTCATTTAGATTAGGTGAAGTAACCAGGGGAACCAGCTCACTCTGGAGGTTCACTCCAAATTTTAGGCAACCCACAGGCCTAGGAGTGTTCCCATGTGTCAACAGATAGCTAAGTTAATAGATTAGTCTAGGTGCATATCTGATTGATAACACCAGGGATGCTTCTGCATCAAATATTATTTGATTATTAGGAAATCACTAGAATAATTCTCACTCAGTTTCAAAATTTAATAAGAATTATCAATATCTTAAACTCTTTTCTTAATTTTAATTAAAGTTAAATAGGAGCCGTCGATATTAAAATTAATTAATTTTTTTGTTTTATTTATTTTATTTTGGCAAATTAAATGCCTACTTTTTGTTATGTATTATTGGAATTGTAAATTAAATTATGATTTATTTAATAATCTTTTTGAGGGACAAATGGCAAACAAATTTCATAAACAAATGTTAGTAAAATGAATATGGTTTGGACGATTACCATGTTAGAATAGATAAGGGGTCTTTAGGTGTTAAAAAAAATGGGAGTTACATGTGCAGGTGGGCTAAGAGGAAGAGGAGAAAAACAAAAATATAGAAAATTAAACTACTTTGGAAGAGGAGAGTGCAGAATTGGGGATTTTTGCATATGAATACTAGAGCTTTTCCTGGCTCAGAAAATACAAATTATTTTCAAATGGAAGGTATGTCTATTGAGGTTTCTTACCTGGTTGCAAATGCAACACATAAATGAAATTATTTTATTCTTTTATCTCTCTGTTGTGACCCTATTTAGACATTGGGATGATTTCTCCCAGTTGTAGAGAAATGATAGAATTTAAAAATTTTAGAGTAAAGCCATGACAATAGTCAAAATCCAGAATTAATTTGTAGCAATAAACTCATATGGGTAAATTTTAAAATACCCATTTCACGATGTCTGAAGCATATTATTATGCAAGAAAAATTATGACAATTTGATTGAGTATTTTTTTACAATAGAAATAGAATTATACTGGAGTTTCTCTTCTTGGACTCTATATTAGATAATCTAGGTTCAGTAACAATAGCTACACATGTGCATTCAAAATCCCACAACAGTTAAAATGTCTTAGATCAATGTCATTGTGGTTTGATTTGACAAATACCCAAAATGAATATTTGTCTTGGATTCGATTAGGCAAATTATGGATAGAAACTTAGCTTTATCCAATACTAGATTGGATGAAGAAATACCTTGTAATAGCTCTAGTTTGATTTTTTTTAGCCTTCTAATTTTTGCCCAGGAATGAAGAACCTAGAGCAAGAGGTGGCTTAATCTCAATATTTTTTTTTACATTATCATTTTAAGGAATTTTTTAACTAGCACAAGAGCAATGAATTTAATTTTTGAGTTAGAGAATTTGGATAAGATTTGGTTATATTATTTAAAGAATTGTAAGTTGTTAGCTCAAGAATTTTTGTTAATGGTATATCTTTTGACTGAATTGTATCAAATAGGATATGTGTAAAGTCCTGCCAGTGTATTTCCTGAGGCTATTAATTGATTTTGACTCTATTTGATTAATTTTTTCTTACATGAGAAAAATGGGTATTCATCATTGTGCTCTTGCTAAAGGTAGAAATGCAAAATCTTTATCTTCATGACTACATATTTTGCATATAATAAATGGTCAAAAGAGAATTTATTTTGTCATTAAATGGGAAAAAAAAATTGCCTAAAAAATAGAATGAAATAGTTTGTCGTCTTTATATATCAGTGTATGCACTTGAGTGCTTTCAAAAATAAAATATAGTTTTATCATGACATTCATGACAGGGTGTTGTGTGGCTTATCAAACTAGAATAGTCATGTATGGATTATAAATTCTTTGGCCAAAGCTACTTACTCAATAATTAGGAAAATGAATTATTGAGTTTACTTTGCCACTTCATGTGTTATGGACTCTGCATTGCTGTGTTTGTCCCTGTTAAGCATTGATAGGATGCATTCGTGTCAGAACACTATGACAACACAGGTCTCATGCATGTCAGCCACGATTGGCTAGGTACCTCATGATGGGTCGGGCTTCTCCTATGGGGAAGCATGGGGAAGATTATAGCTTTGTGGCAAGGTGGAAGTCATTCTGATGATGCTCTCTCTTCTTTGAGGTGTGAAGAAGAGTATCAGATGAGAGTTTCCACTTGATCAAACTATATCATTATACATTTAATATGAGTTTGATATGATAAGGACTTAAGTGGTAATACTTAGTCCTCTTGTAATGAAAATGAGAAAATTGTAAGTTTTTTTCGAAACTACTTGAGTTAAATTGGGATGACAACTACGATATATTGAATCATATGCTGAGAATTTTGTTGTATATTTTGATATGACATAAAACATGATTTTCCTAGATTGGCTAAATCACTAATGAGATTTCATTCCATAATAGATACTTGCACCAATTGAGGTGATATTATTTTATGTTATCTATATTTTGAAGAATATGAATGGAAATATTTTCTTTTAATACTTCACTTGTGCCAAACAATAATGAATAATTGACATATTGTTTTTTCTTGTGAATGAAGCATAGATGATAATGCATTAATTGCCTTTATTCATTTATCTTATTGGGAGAAATGGAGGTGTATGGTACAATGGGGAACAAGCTTCCAATGCAGATATGGGAAATGAATATGTGCTCATCAGTGGTGAAGAAATAACCATAATGCCATACATACTCATAATGGCATTTGGGATGAACATACTTTAGATCATCCTATGGCTCTTTCCAAATCTTTCTTCTTGATTATTCCTATGTTGAGCACTTCAGGAAATAAATGCAGGTGCTTCAAACTCATGGTGTATTATGTGAAATAATTTCTCCTTCGTCACTAATGTTGATGTTTAAATGTGTGCTTAGATTATCCCAATCCTCATTTTTGAAACTAATATTTTTGTCCTTGCATATTTCTTTTGCATAGTTTCTAAGATAATTGATTGCATCATTGGCCTTTCTATAAACATGTCTTATGGAATATGAGTGCAATGCATCCAACATCAGCCATGCCTAAAGTAGCATGTTGTTAATTTTCTAGTTCATTGTACCCCATTTACAAATCGTATTAACCATTATCATTGAATCTCCTTTAATATCTACATTTTGGATGCCACATTTGAGACATAATTGTAAACCAAAGACTAGTGGTTGTACTTCTACCTCATTATTTGTGGGCCATCTTTTAGTTTCACTTATCTTACTGCCACAAACTCACCCATTGAATTTCTAATTGTGCATCCAACACTAGATATGCTAGGGTTTCCTCTGGCTATCCCATCAAAATTTAGTTTTACCCATCCATTTGATGGTGTCGTGCATTTATCCTCCTTTCTCATTTTTTAGTGGCATTTACACCACAAACCCCATGAATAGGGGCATTGCATAGCATGTTTATTTCATGTGTATATATATTTATTTAGTTAGTATGTTTTTTTTCTATGCTTGTTTTTGCACTTGCATATTTTTTATTGCTATATGTTTGTTAGTTCCCCTTAGAGGACCCATGATACCCTTGTAGGTACATGGATATAGGAGGAACAAAATGTTGTGACCTTCTTCCTTTTGTATCTATTTTCTTTTATATATCATACATTGACATTTTGTGTACATATTAGGGATGATGCAAAGTGTTGATTTAGGTCTCTTCCATGTTGACCCAATTTTTTTCTCTATTTGTTTTCTATGTGCATTTCTTCCTTTATTCTTGTAGTTCTACATGCTTGGGGGATTATGAAAGTTCAGTCTCTATTCCCTGATTAGCTTTCCTACACCCATACTAACCTCAAGCATGTAGATCCCTTCGTGTTCCTTCATGCGATGTTGCTTGTTTCTATGTGAGAATGCCTCTTCGAGCTTGATTTCAATCCATAAGCATGATTTTAGGTGTATCATGCTAGCAACATTGTCTTTTGTGCCTCTCCTTGGGGGCATCTTTCTTCAGTGACTCTAGGTGCATACCTATTCATATATACAGCGTAGAGATCTTTCACCTTATCCTTCTCTACCTTAACATTAATTGCATACTCTTGGTTTACACAATTATTTTAAGGGGAGGCATATTTACACTTTCACATGTGCATACACACATATTCATGTACACATTGTTAGCACACTCCCTAAAGTGTTAGTAGAAAGTGGTCCCAATTTATAAGGAGTTTCTTGGATTGACCACCCTTACCAAGATTACATAGCAATAGAGCATGTCATCCCATGAAATTATTGATATTGAATTTGCATATGAGTCACCTAGTAATAGAGTATACTAGTATGTGTGTCTTATGCCAGCTACCTTTTATACTTTCCATAGGTCACCTAGCAACAAAGTTTGCTAGTGAGTGTGATTCATGAAGGTATTGTATGGTTCCTAGCAACATAATATGCCAGACCATAAACCATACCCCACATTTTTCTTAACAATAGAGCATGTTGGGATTGTGCCTATCTATTTTCTAGCAACAAAGTACAAGTTAGAAAATGCTTGTTCTTCTTTTTCTCTTTATTTCTTTGTATGTTTGTTGTATGTTCTTCTTGTTAGATTGTATGTGTCCTTTGTTGTGTAGTTCCTTTATGTTTGTTTTATTTGTGTATTAGATTATATATGATATTCTACCAATCTTGTTTTGTAGGTCATATTTCTCTAATGCCTATGTGATGTAGGTTTTGTGTTATTTTAACATTACTTGTGCAAGTCTTTGTTGTTAGTAGGTTTATTTTATAGGTTATCAATTGGGGGCAGGATTTCCTTTCTTGGAGAGTTGTCGCATTTCCTTTATAGTGTCCTTTTTATGAAGTTATTTATTTTCTATGATTTAGCATAGTTTATCATCTAGCGTCATCTTCCCACTAAAGTGGGGGAGAAATGTAATGTCAAAAATTACATAACCTTGCAATTTTTATGTTATATTTTGGCTCTCATTAGTGTTCATAAGCCCTATTATGTTCTTTGGGCGCATTTGGCCTTACCTTATCCTTTTCTTGCCTTGGTGCCAACTAGTGTTTTGTATTTTCATGTGTTTTCTCCCTTTCTATGTAAACCAATGTTACTTTTGCATTTATCTCATGCTTTCTTGATGTGTCAAGTATTTAGATGACCTATTGTATTTGGATGCCAACATGATGCACAAACATTTGCATGAAGCACTAGTGTCCATTAATATTTTAGACATATGACAACCATTTCCTTTGAATATTGTAACCTTTCTTCCACTAAGCAAGCCTGATAACTACCCTAGGACAAATCACAATGACCAGTTCAAACTGCATGCCTCTTAATCTTCTTTCCTTGCTACAATTTTGAAACCCCCACTCAATCTTTCATTGTTAAACAATGTTAACGAATGTTACATTTGTATTTATTTTGTGCTTTGTTGATTTTTCAAGTGTTTAGATGACCTATTATACTTGGATGCTAGCACAATGCACTAGCATCCACTAACATTTCATATGTACAACAATAATTTTCTTTGAATCTTTCCACCTTTATTTCACTAAGCATGTTTGGTAACCACCCTGGGATGAATCCGAATGGCCAATTTGAAATGCATGCCTTTTCATCTTTATTTCTTACTCCAATTTTGAAATGCCCACTCAATATTTAAATCACTCAAGCTCACTACACTCTTTAACAAGTACTCTCTTGGTTAAATCCCTTGATGTGATTTTTACTAATACTTTTGGTAGCTCTTTGAAGGTTCCTTGAGTATATTATGCTCTAGAATTAGTCTTCTTGGTTCCATTTCCACTCATGACAATATTACACTTGTGATCCTTGCATGTTTTCATCTCCTACTTGGTTTGAGGTGATTGTGTTCAAATATTTCTTCTTATTTCCATTTCCTTATTGTATTTGTGAACTCTTGTTGTGTTGTTGGAACTTGTTGGGTTCTTCACTTCCATTTACACTCTCATACACACCATTTTGCCAATTCTTGTAGACCTAGGAGTGATATTCATAGATTTTTCTATATTTCTCTTAGTTCTAGATACACTTGGGCTAAGTGCACACACATTTCTATTTCCTCTTCATCATCGACTACCTATGGAAGCTAAAAGAATAAAATAGGGGATTTACCATTCATGACAACTCCTAAGCAATCAAAACCTTCTCTTTTGCCCAAACAATAGGTTTACAAGATATACAAATGCATAGAGGTTTTCTTGTACTCTTTCCTCCTCTTGTTCATTTCATTATTTCATTTGATTTGATTAGTTTAACTTCATTTCTAGAATTTATGTGTTATTTGGTATTTCCTCTATTTTCTAAATTGTTTTTACCCTTGTCTCATGTTGTGTAGAAAAGCCAAAATCTAGAAAAAACAATTGAGTTTTACAACTTTCTAAGATGAAAGTGCATGAATAGGACTATAATGCTTAACCTAGATGATAGCACATCGTGCAGACATATGCACATCATGATAGTTTTTGAGGTAGAGAGATACTTAGTTAGTTTACCAGGTATGTTCTAATTTCTTCTTTTGTGATGTGAGTTTGGTTTATTAGTGATGTTAATCAAATTCCAATAATTATCATTTTAATATCCTAACCCTTTCCCTTTTCTCTAATGCAGTTTAAGTAGTAAAGGGGGAATTTTTATAAATAGGATTCTATTTAATTTTTTTGTTAACAATTGTAGAATTAAATCATAAAACACAATCATTTCCTTTTGTTTAATCTTATCTAGAGTGTAAAACATGAATATATCAACCTTCAAAGAAAACAAAACATTCTATTTCACTATTTTCTAGTTTATAGTCTTCTTCTCCATATCAAGATTGGACTAATGAATAAATGTATTTTCCTCAGAACTATCAACCCTCTTTAGCTACGAGCAACAAACAATCCATCAAGATCATAAATCCATTTGTCCTCAACACTCTCCAATTGGAGATCTTGTAGTTTTTGTGCCATATAAACTCCAACTCCTCTTTTGTCTATTTGTTACATTATTTCAAGTATATGGAAGTTTATGATAGTCTCTCTTCCCTGTATGATCCAGGAGCATCCCGAGCGAACCAGCTATCCTTTATCAACCAAAAATAATTTTCAATTTTATTTGGTTTCCTTCATGGTTTTATATTTTAGTTTAGTTGATGTTCTTCACAAGATAGGAAAACATTGATGCAACTTTGGTAAAATAGGTAATGGACATAGTAGTGAGGTTCACAAAGTCATATCATCTGATTTCACAACTTATGCCCTTTAAAAAAATCAAGATAAAAGGCTGTGACTATTATACTGTATATGGTTTTTGTGAGGAGATAGATTATCTAGCTAGACTATGTGAAAAGAGATGGATGCTATTAGAAATCAAATAGATGAGAATTGGCTATGTTTTTATTGGTACAAAATTCTCAAGGTTGTCAATACAATACATGAGGAGCGTATTGTCCATTCAGATTTAAAGCCTGCCAATTTCCTTTTGGTAAAAGGTGTACTAAAGCTGATTGACTTTGGGATTGCTAAGATGATACAAAGTGACACTATTAATATTCAGAGGGAGTCACAAATTACATGTCTCTAGAGGCATTTTTATGCAACGATGAGGATGACAATGGAAACATAATAAAATGTGGGTGGCCATATGATATTTGGTCACTTGGTTGTATTATGTACCAAATGGTATATGGAAGGACACCCTTTGCAGATTTCAAGACATTTTGGACAAAATACAAAGAGATAACAAACAAAAATCACAAGATCACATATGGCCCTATCTCTAACCCATCACTTCTAGATATTATAAAAAAATTCTTTATCTTAGAATTAGAATGAAAAACTAGAACCAATATTGGAAGGTGGACTCTATGAATTTGTTAAGAAACACATTAATGAAAATGGGCACGATTGCATATGAGTTTGGTAGAAATGGGCACAATTGCATATGAGTTTGGTAGAAGAAATAAGGAGTGTGGGATGCCATGGTTGTTTATTTTATTATATTTTTGGGACATTGGAAATAGTAGCACTAGTTGCAAACTAACAAAAATCAAAAAGGGGATCTGGAATGTCCCTTTCTCATTTAGCTATCAACACCTGAAAATAAAAGAATTATATGAAATGACCAGTTTGGGAGGGTCTCTTCATGTTCCATGATATAAAGGAGATGGACAACTATTGTTATAGATATAACAACCTGATTGTTGGGAGAAAGGAGGCATCAGCCCACAAAGAAAGAAGAGTTTTCAATGCCAGTTGGAGGGAGTGAAGAGAGATAGCAGAGAGGGGTGAGGAATAGAAAAAAGATTTGCTGCCTTAGAAGAGAAGATTGAAGGAGTAGAAATGAACATCAATTTTTGTCTTAAACTAGAGACAAAGTGTAGATTTGTTGCATCCATATGAGAGAGACCATGCAAAGTAGTTGTAATTAATCTTATTGTAGAGTTGTTTGTATCTAAATTGAATAAAGTTGAAATAATTTCTTATTATAAATTTCTATGTAAAATTGTTGTGCTTTGAAATAAAGTCAGGCTATGCTTTGGCAATTGTGCCAGTATTGTTTATTTGTGAAATATTTGTGTGTATTTGAAAGAGGATTTGGTTTTGTTTATCTTCATCAAATGGTATCAGAGCCAATGATCCTGAGTGTGTGGACAGGGCACCGAATGTGAGGCAGTCTGCACCAAGACCTGTGGGAGAGATGGCAGTTGTGAAGAGCTCAAGAGATTATTACAGGTAGAGAGGAGTCCTGAGCAAGTGAGAGCTGGGAATCTGTGAATAGATTGAGAGTGTGATGAGGATTTCAGAAGGTTGCAACAGTAGACGAGATGAGTATATTGTTGAGGAGGAGACTCGTGATATGGGAAGGTTGGAGACAGTATAAGAGTGAAAGACTCTTGATATGTTGGTAGGTACATGTGAGAGATTAGATAAGAGATTGAGTAGATTGGAAGCATGATAGCATGGTGAATTAGTCAAGCTTGATGTAGATAAGAAAGAGGATGCAAGTGCAGTAGTGGTGGAAGACGAAGAGGTGGGGAAAGAGAATAAAGAGGTTGAAGATACAGCTATAGAAATTGAAGTTGTAGTGATGGAATGCAAAAAGGTTGCAACAAATGGTGAAGGTGATGAAGATTTTTTGGCACAAATTTTAGTGATAGGGGAAGAATGGTTAGAGAAAATTTCCATGATCGAGGGTGAGAAACTTGTCACAGCAAATGAAGAAAAATATGTTGCAGCAGTAAAGGATGATGAGGTATTTTCTGAAATTTGTGAATTAAGTCCTGATTTTTGTTTATCTTCATTAAGAGGAGAAATTGAAAAGTATGATGAGGGGAAGATAGGGGAGGATATGGAAATCTTTAATTTCCATAAAGTTGTTCATATCGACTTGTGTGTAGATGAGTGGGCAAGAAGATTTTGGTGGAGGTGGTCGATTTGTGGTGGGTTGGAGCCCATGAAGGAGGAGAGGAGAGTAGAGAGCATTTGGCGGAGGAGGACGGTATATGGTGGATGTGAATCCATGAGAGGAGAGAGGAGTGGTGAACGGAATTGCAGAAGGAGGATGATGCTTGTTCTAGCATGGTGTTAGAAAAAGAGAAAGAAAAAATGACTTTGTGCACCTCACACAGCGATGGAGTTCATTGCAGGTTGTTTACAACCTGAAAGGGTGATTCTATCACTCCACTCCACTTTTGTGAGCCTATTCTCACAAAATTTTTACCCAATGTGTCTGATGTAGGAGCATCCCAAGTGAACCAGCTATCCTGTATCAACCAAAAAAAATTTTAGTTTTATTTGGTTTTTGTCATGGTTTTATGTTTCAGTTTAGTTGATGTTCTCCATAAGATAGGAAAACATTGATGCAACTTTGGTAAGATAGGCAGTGGACGTAGCAGTGAGGTTCACAAAGTCATATCATCTGATTTCACAAATTATGCCTTTAAAAAAAATCAAGATAAAAGGCCATGACTATTCTACTGCATATGGTTTTTGTGAGGAGATAGATTATCTAACTAGGCACGTGAAAAAAGATGGATGCTATTAGAAATCAAATAGATCATAATTGGCTATGTTTCTATTGGTAGAAAATTCTCAAGGTTGATAATACAATACATGAGGAGCATATTGTCCATTTAGATTTAAAGCCTACCAATTTCCTTTTGGTAAAAGGTGTATTAAAGCTGATTGAATTTGGGTTTGCAAAGACGATACAAAGTGACACTATCATTATTCAGAGGGAGTCACAAATTACATGTCTCCAAAGGCATTTTTATGCAACGATGAGGATGACAACGGAAACATAATAAAATATGGGTGGCCATATGATATTTGGTCACTTGGTTTTATTCTGTACCAAATGGTATATGGAAGGACACCCTTTGTAGATTTCAAGGCATTTTGGACAAAATACAAAGAGATAACAAACAAAAATCACAAGATCACATATGGCCCTATCTCTAACCCATCACTTCTAGATATTATAAAAAAATGTTTAGCTTGGAATCGGAATGAAAAGATAGTGCCAATATTGGAAGGTGGACTCTATGAATTTGTTAAGAAACACATTAATGAAAATGGGCACAATTGCATATGAGCTTGGTAGAAGAAATAAGGAGTACGTGGGACACCATGGTTGTTGATTTTATTATATTTCTGGGACGTTGGAAATAGTTGCATTAGTTACAAACTAACAAAAATCAAATAGGGGATTTGGAACATCCCTTTCTCATTCAGTTGTCCACGCCTAAAAATAAAATAATGATATGGAATGAGCAGTTTGGGAGGGTCTCTTCATGTTCAACGATATCAAGGAGATGGACAGCTATTGTCATAGATATAACAGCCTAATTGTTGGGAGAAAAGAGGCATCGGCCCATGAAGAAAGAAGAGTTTTCAATGTCAGTTGGATAGAGTGAAGAGAGATAGCAGAGAGGAGTGAGGAATAGAAAATAGATTCACTACCTCAGAAGAGAAGATTGAAGGAGTAGAAATGAACATCAGTTGTTGTCTTAAACCAGAGACAAAGTGTAGATTTGTTGCATCCATATGAGAGAGACCATGCAAAGTAGTTGTAATTAATCTTATTGTATATTTGTTTGTATCTAAATTGAATAAAGTTGAAAGAATTTCTTGTTATAAATCTCTATGTAAAATTGTTGTGATTTGAGATGAAGTCAGGTTGTGTTTTGGCAATTGTGCTAGTATTGTTTATTTGTGAAAGATTTGTGTGTATTTGAAAGAGGATTTGGTTTTGTTTGTCTTCATCAAATGGTATCAGAGCCAATGATCTTGAGCATGTGGACAGAGCACTGAATGTGGGGCAGTCCGCACCAGGACCTGCAAGAGAGATGGTGGTTGTAAAGAGCTCAAGAGATTGTTGCAGGTAGAGAGGAGTCCTAAGCAAGTGAGAGCTAGGAAGTTGTAAATAGATTGAGAGTGTGAGGAGGATTGTGGAAGGTTGCAATAGCAGACAAGATGAGGATATTGTTGAGGAAGAGACCCATGATATGGGAAGGTTGGAGGTAGTATCAAGAGCGAAAGACTCTTGAGATGTTGGTAGGTATATGTGAGAGATTAGATAAGAGATTGATCATATTGGAAGCATTGTAACATGGTGAATTAGTCAAGCATGATGTAGATAAGAAAGAGGATGCAAGTGTAGTAGTGGTGGAAGATGAAGAGGTGGGCGGTGAGAATAACGAGGTTGAAGATGCAATTGTAGAAATTGAAGTTGTAATAATGGAATGCAAAAAGGTTGCAATGAATGGTGAAGGTGAAGAAGATTTGTTGGCACAAATTTTAGTGATAGAGGAAGAATGGTTAGAGAAGATTACCATGATCAAGGGTGAGAAACTTGTCACATCAAATGAAGAAAAATATGTTGCAGCAGCGAAGGATGATGAGGTATTTTCTAAAATTTGTGAATTCAGTCCTAATTTTTGTTTATCTTCATTAAGAGGAGAAATTGAAAAGTATGATGAGGGGAAGATAGGGGAGGATATGGAAATCTTTATTTTCCATAAATTCGTTCATATTGACTTGTGTGTAGATGAGTGGGCAGGAAGATTTTGGTGGAGGTGGTTAGTTTGTGGTGGGTTGGAGCCCATCAAGGAGGAGAGGAGAGTAGAGAGCATTTGGTGAAGGAGGATGGTATATGGTGGATGTGAATCTATGAGAGGAGAGAAGAGTGGTGAATGGAATTGTAGAAGGAGGACGATGCATGCTCCAGCATGGTGTTAAAAAAGAGAAATAAAAATTGACTTTATGCACCTCACATAGCGATGGAGTTTGTTGCAGGTTGTTTACAACCTGAAAGGGTGATTCTGTCACTCCACTCCACTTTTGTGAGCCTATGCTCACAAACCTTTTACCTGGTGTGTCTGATGTAGGAGCATCTTGGGCGAACCATCTATCCTATATCAACCAAAAACAATTTTTAGTTTTATTTGGTTTTCGTCATGGTTTTATGTTTCAGTTTAGTTGATGTTCTCCACAAGATAGGAAAACATTGATGCAACTTTGGTAAGA
Organism: Cunninghamia lanceolata; assembly: GCA_027924645.1. Lineage (NCBI taxonomy): Eukaryota > Viridiplantae > Streptophyta > Pinopsida > Cupressales > Cupressaceae > Cunninghamia > Cunninghamia lanceolata. The sequence goes on along the minus strand of BSBN01000143.1, from coordinate 613,660 downwards.
TAGGAAATGGACATAGCAGTGAGGTTCACAAAGTCATATCATCTGATTTCACATCTTATACCCTTAAAAAAATCAAGATAAAAGGTCGTGACCATTCTACTGCATATGGTTTCTATTAGGAGATAAATTATCTAACTAGGCTACGTGAAAAGAGATGGATGTTGTTATAAATCAAATAGATGAGAATTGTCTATGTTTCTATTGGTAGCAAATTCTCAAGGTTGTCAATATAATACATGAGGAGCATATTGTCCATTCAGATTTAAAGCATGTCAATTTCCTTTTGGTAAAAAGTGTACTAAAGCTGATTGACTTTGGGATTGCTAAGACGATACAAAGTGACACTCAATATTCAGAGGGAGTCACAAATTACATGTCTCCAGAGGCATTTTTTTGCAATAATGAGGATGACAATGGAAACATAATAAAATGTGGGTGGCTATATGATATTTGGTCACTTGGTTGTATTCTGTACCAAATGGTATATGGAAGGACACCCTTTGCAGATTTCAAGACATTTTGGACAAAATACAAAGAGATAACAAACAAAAATCACAAGATCACATATGGCCCTATCTCTAACCCATTACTTCTAGATATTATAAAAAATGTTGAGCTTTGAATCAGAATGAAAAACCAACGCCAATATTGGAATGTGGACTCTATGAATTTGTTAAGAAACACATTAATGAAAATGGGCACAACTGCATATGAGTTTGGTAGAAGAAATAAGGAGTGTGGGATGCCATGGTTGTTGATTTTATTATATTTCTAGGACGTTGGAAATAGTAGCATCAGTTACAAACTAATTAAAATAAAAAAGGGGATATAGAATGTCCCTTTCTCATTCAGCTATCCATGCCTGAAAATAAAAAATTATATGAAATGAGCAGTTTGGGAGGGTCTCTTCATGTTCCACGATATCAAGGAGATGGACAACTATTGTTATAGATATAACAACCTGGTCATTGGGAGAAAGGAGGCATCGGCCCATGAAGAAAGAAGAGTTTTCAATGCCAGTTTGAGAGGGTGAAGAGAGATGGCAGAGAGGAGTGAGGAATAGAAAAGAGATTCGTTGCCTCAAAAGAGAAGATTGAAGGAGTAGAAATGAACATCAATTATTGTCTTGAACTGGAGACAAAGTGTATATTTGTTGCATCCATATGAGAGAGGCCATGCAAAGTAGTTGTAATTAATCTTATTGTAGAGTTGTTTGTATATGAACTGAATAAAGTTGAAATAATTTCTTGTTATAAATCTCTATGTAAAATTGTTGTGCTTTGAAATGAAGTTGGGCTGTGTTTTGGCAATTGTGCCGGTATTGTTTATTTGTGAAAGATTTGTGTGTATTTGAAAGAGGATTTGGTTTTGTTTGTCTTCATCACTCTACCACTACCATAAGAACTATTAATAATGTTAATTTTCCCCAAGTACTCCAAGGTAAATGTTTTATTTAAAATATATCAGGATAGCCTGAAGACTTCCTCACAAAATACATGAAGCTTAATCATTATAGAACTTGTCCAAAAGAACTAATATCTCTTATAGACTCCCTATAGTAAAGTGGTGTTTCTATCACATAGTCTAGGAGAGGGTCCTCCCATGATTAATAAAACTGTAGGAATCAAAACTCTCTCATTAAACTCATAATTTGATGACAACCTATATAGATAAGGAGTCCATATTAAGATAGGGTTAAAATTATTTGTGTGGTTGACCTTTCCATTTTCACCCCTGTGTTTGGATAGAGATTGAAGTTTTGAAACAATATCACATCAGTGAGGAAGGAGAAATAATTTAACACCTTTCTACTCTCATAGTTTTCTAGTTGATCATGGATCTATTCCTCTATGAACTTTCAGAATTCAAAAGCAAGGAATTCACTCTTAGGGGCTCTTCTCATCTAGTATATTATAGATAAATGTTCTTGGTAAACATTTTTGTCATCTTCATATCAAAGTATAAATGCTAACATGCTATATAGGCATCTACAGTGTTAGCCTTGAATGCATTCCATGGAATTGGGAGATTTGGCATTTCCTCCATGGGGAATGCACACACTTCATCTAGGAAATTAAGCTTATCTAGAACCTTTTGCTCCCATAAGGTTGTGAGGCTATCACAGTCTAGGTGACAATACCCATACTACACATCTAGCATTTTTCTAATGGATGTGGTTTTTATCCATAGCTTGGACATTTGTGATCCGTCTCCTTTCCCTTCACCACCTTAGACCTATGGTCATAATGTTTGGCAAGGGATAAGCTATCATTTATATAAGCAAGCATGAACCATGAGGACCATATATTTTCTAGGTAAGTCATCCATATCCTAGCCCCAAAGGACTCACCAATATTTTTTCTTTAACCTGCTAAACGTCCCCACCTCATGCCCATGCTTGTTTATGATGACATTCCAAGATTCACACTAGATGGTCCCCACCTTACTAGGTTGGTCACCCTTCCTTGGCATCTTCTTAGTGTCATGGGTGGGGACCACCTATTGGGTAGGATGTAAAACTCCCATGCTTTGTTTTCCATATTGTCTCACCATGATCCTTTGGATGTTAAGCACTATGAGGAGTGCTAACCTACTATATATAATGACAATGTTAGCACTAGATGGGTGTTGAAATGCACAAGACATCTGAGAGGGGGGGTGAATCAGTTGTTACCAAAACTTAACTTCTTATGAACATCAATACATCAAACACTTAATCATTGTTATTATGATTTAACCATGAAAGCATGAAATCAAAAACTTAAGCACAATCAAATATTCAACAAATGAAACACTAGATTACGTCGAAACCCCTATAAGGGAAAAACCACGGTGAGTGTTAGCTCACAAAATAATATGTTATAGCATACCAAAAATCAGAGGCTCACTGCCCAAAATGCTCACTACAAAAGTTAGGGCTCACTACCAAGATCAGCTCATTGCCAAGGGGTGGCTCACTGCCAAAGGTTTGTGAATTGATTTGATAGCATCTACTCCATGCCTGAGTTTAGTTCCATTGAAGCACAATACAACTCCTCTTCTCTACTCTTTTTACACTTCTTCACTTATCTTCACATTTTCGCACAAGGACATATTTTTCACAACTTCATTACATGCTTTTATACAATTCATCAACCTTGGAATGTACATCAAGGTCGGCATTACATTTATCAACCATTGGAGCAATCTCTAAGGTCGACATTACAAACATACATAGAAATAGGTCTGGACCTAAACAAAATTAGCTAAGGAAAAGATGTATGAGGAATACATTATGCCTTAGCTAGGACTCAAGTGTAATCTTCCACACCACAACATGCTTCCACAATCTTCAATGCATCTGTGCAAGTAGTGAAAATAACCAGGTCAACCAAGACTTGGAGTTAACACTAAGTCTTTAGGAATAGTCTTCATCCACGATCCAAATTACTCTTTTTGGACCAATCAAAAGGGAGGAACACGATCAAGAGACATCCACAAGCACATTGTAATGACAAGGAACATCCGCACAACCTCTAACCACTTTGTCAAGAAGATTCTTCAAACTAGAGCACTTAAACAACACTGTCAGCCACTTTCATAAAGAAAAGATCGTTTGCGGACAACCAAATCATGAACCATTGTAGTTGAAGGCATATAATAACATTACAAACTTAATTCCAGACCCACAGACCAAAAGACTTAAATGCAGAGGAATGTAGAGTAGAATTCATTCTCCCTGTCACCACTAAATGCACAGAAGAAGCAGTTTTTACTCTGGTGAACATAACTTACTCAAATCTTCATACCGGAGGCTCAATCTTGGAACATAGCATATTTAGACATGCCTCTAAATGACTTACAATCCATAGACAAACATATTCATTCTACAAGAAATGCGGAGCAAACTACTGGACTATTCTGCTATAAACAAAGGTACTCTTCAACACACTGTTTCCACTAGGAGAGCAAATATTCTCAAAAGCATTTGGAAACATAATATTAGGATCACTTACTCATTATCTTCAACACTTACATAGACCCATACAAAGCAACTAAATTTATACAAGAAAACATCAAAACAAGAGCATAGTTGACACCAATGACAACATAGATATGTTGACATCAATGACAACACCGGTTATGCACATACTTGCAACAATCTCCCCCTTTGTCATTGATGGCAACATATGATGTCAAAAACTAGAAAGACCATCAAGATACGATTCTGCACTGATTACCTTCTCCCCCTTTCTCTTTATACATCTACACTCTTTCTCCCCTTAAGTTTTTCACATGATTTCTCTCCCCCTTTGACATCAATGGCAAAGGGTACATACTTGCACTCTTCTGCTCTGATCAAACTGAAATTTCTCTTTCATCAACACTGTAACACTTATTACTCTTTTTCAGGAACACATATCAGCAACATCTAGCTATTCCCCCTGAGAGGTAGCCTTTAAAACATCAATCCAGATCAAAGAATGAGGCTTTGGGCACCACTAAACTGATGCATTCCTATGCATCTTAGTTCAGAGCAGGAGGGGTAATAACCCCTAACTTTTCTTTGAGATACTCAAAAGTATCCTTAGGCAGAGGCTTAGTGAAAATATCTACAATCTGATCCTTTGTAGACACATATTCCATCTTTACTTCATTCTCTGTCACCTTTTCTCTCAGAAAGTGATACCTTATAGATATATGCTTTGTTCTTGAGTGCATCACTGGATTATTTGAAATGTTTATATCACTTGTATTGTTACAAAAGATTGCAATTGGATCTTCATACATGACTCTTATGTCCTTCAATGTTTGCTTCATCCATAACACTTGAGTGCAACAACATGTTGTAGCAATATATTTTGCTTCTACAGTAGACAAAGAAACTGATTCTTACTTCTTGCTTAGCCATGAAACTAATATTTTACCCAAAAGGAAAGTACCTCCACTTGTACTTTTCCTGTCATCAACATCTCCAACCCAATCTACATCTATATAAGCACTATGAGTGAAATCATTATCCTTTGGATACCACAAGCCATAATCTAAAGTCCCTTTGAAATACCTCATGATTCTCTTAACTGCCATCACATGTGACTCTCTAGGATCTTCTTAAAATATTGCAACAAGACAAGTTGCATGCATTATGTCTAGTCTGGTGTGGGTTAGATAAAGCAATCCTCCAATCATGGATCTATACCTTTTCTGATCAGCGTTAGGTGATTCATCAGTCTTGCTTAATTTGCAACCAGTCACCATGGGAGTACATACCAGCTTAGAGTCCTCCATTCCAAATTTCTTCAACAACTCTTTCACATATTTAGACTGAGAAATGAAGATTCCTTTATCTGATTGAGTAATCTACAGACCTAGAAAGAAATTCATTTCACCAAACATAGACATCTCAAACTCCTTTTGCATTTCTTTTACAAATTTCTTACACATGCCTTCATTGTCTACAAAGATAATATCATCAACAAAGACTACAACAATCAGAATTTGATCACTATTAATTTTGAAATAGAGATTGATGTCAGCAGTACCTTTACTGGCCCCTAATTGCAATAAATACTTATCCAATCTTGCATACCAGGCTCTGGAAGCTTGTTTTATTCCATACAAAGATTTCTTTAATCTACACACCATATCACTTTGATTTGATAACTAAAATCCTTCTAGTTACTCAATGTAGACTTCCTCTTCCAATTCACCATTCAAGAATGCAGACTTCACATCCATCTAATACACTTTGAAATCTTTGTGTGCTGCAAATGCCAAAAATAATCTGATTGCTTCAATCCTAGCTACCGGAGCATAGGTCTCCTAAAAATCTATCCCTTCAACCTAAGAATATCCTTTGCATACCAGCCTTGCTTTGGTTCTAGCTACTTCTCCATTCTCATTCAGCTTGTTCTTGAAAACCCATTTAGTTCCAATCACATTCTTATCAGCAAGTCTAGGAACCAATTCCCAAGTTTGATTCTTCTCTATCTGCATTAGCTTTTCCTCCATGGCCTTTACCCAATTTTCATCATTACAAGCTTTACTTACAGTTTTAGGTTCAATCTTTGAAAGTAAACAGTGGTTCACCTGTTCTTTTATAGCCCTTTTCCTTGTCAAAATTCCTTTGCTTTTATCACCAATTATCTAATCTTCAGAATGATTGATCCTTACATACCTGGGATTCTTGACTACACTTTCTGGAGCCTTTTCTTCTTCATCTTGATTGTCCTCTTGTTCAGCTTTCTTTTCATTTGATATGGTAACAGGTTCATCTAATTCATAGCCATTTAGATCTGATATTCTTTCCTTGTCTTCATCCACCTTTACATTAGCACTCTCAACAATTTTTTTCAGCCTTTTTTTGTAGCACTGGTAGGCCTTACTCTTGGTAGAGTAGCCAAGAAAGATTCCTTCATCACTCCTAGCATCAAACTTGCCTAGTTCTTCTTCTCTTTTGATATAACATTTGCTTCCAAAAACTTTGAAATATTTCACTGTAGGAACTCTTCCATACCATAATTCATAAGGAGTTTTAGTACTGTTACCTTTGACTTGAACTCTATTTTGGATGTACACAATAGTATGTATATCTTCTCTCCAATACACTTCTGGTAGGTCAGCCTCCTTCATCATAGTCCTGGTAGCCTCTTGAACTGTCCTATTTTTCCTTTCAACAACTCCATTTTGCTGAGGAGTCCTTGGTGCAAACAATTGTCTTTTTATCCCTTGTTCTTCACAGAAAATATTGAATTTATTTTATGTGAACTCACCTCCTCTATCAGACCTTAAGCACTTGATTCTCAGGTCTATCTCATTCTCAACCATTGCCTTGAAGGATTTGAGATTTTCTAGGGCTTATGATTTATCTTTTAGAAAAGTGACCCAAGTCATTCTAGAATAATCATCAATAAGCAACATAAAGTACCTATTTCCTTATAGACTTCTTATCCTTGTAGGACCACATAAATTTGTGTGCACTAGATCCAACAATCTGGCAGAAAATTGTTCTTTGCTTTTGAAACTTGTTCTTGTCTACGTTCCCAACTGACATTCCTTGCAAACAGTATTAGCAGGCTTTACAAGCTTAGGCAAATCTCTCATAGCCTATACTGAACTTATCTTCACCAAGTTGTCAAAATTGATACGACACATCCTTCTATGCCACAACCAAATCTCATATGTCTGAGCCAACAAATAGGAATCACTAGTTCCTCTTAATTGATAAATATTACCTCTGGTCTTCTTACCAATAGCAATCACTATTTCAGAGCTTTCCATGATCTTGCATCCATTATCCTTGAATCTCAGATCATAACCTTTGTCACACATCTAACCAACACTTAAAAGATTATGCTTTTAACCCTTCACATATAGGACATCATCAGTATTATGCTTTCCATCAAAAGAAATATATTCTTTTCCACAAATCTTACCAGCTGCATTATCTCCAAACCTAACCAGTCCTCCATCATACTTTTCCAGACTTACAAACTTATTTTTGTCATTAGTCATGTGATGTGAGCATCCACTGTCAATAATCCATTCATCCTTATCTTTCTCCACCTGAATAGACAAAGCACTTTCTTCCATTAGTTTTTCTTCCTTCACACAGCTAGCAGTATTAGTAGATACAGATTCTTTCTTAATAGCAAAAAACAAGAATTCATTTGTACTAGTACTAGCATAATCAGACTCATCATTTGTTACACCATCATCATCAAGATCTCTGACAATATAACATTTCTTTACAACCCTTGGTTTACTTTCAAATTTCTTTCTACCTCTTTCAATTCTCTCCCGACACCTAGAAGCATAGTGACCGATCTTACCACATGAAAAGCATTTGAATGGTAATTTCCCTTTGTACTTACCGATACCTCTTTGCATTTTATCTGCAAAGTTGGATTCAATCTCCTCAAGGTCATCATCAGGTTCCATAGCATACTTCTCAACTCTTGAGGTCTTCTCTGAAGTACTAGCTTTGAAAGCAGTCTCTGTTTTAGGTAGGGCATCACCAAACTCTCTCATCTCAAAGGCTGTAAGTATTCCAAACAACTGATCTTTTGAAACATCTTTCACAGTCATGATTTCTTTAATTGCAGATACTTTGTGACTGTAGGATTTAGGCAATTACCTAAGAATATTCAACATAGCCTCTTTATCATCAACAGTTCCTCCAAGACCTTTTATTCCATTGACAATTTCATCAACCTTTTGTAAGTAGACTGTTATGATCTCATCTTCACTCATTTTCAGACATTCATACTTAGCTTTCAGGTTATGCAATTTGGCACCTTTTACAAAATCATCTACTTCATAAAAATTCTCCAAGTTTTCTTAGATTCCATGAGTTGTTTCCAAATCCATGACTTTTACTAACTCAGTGTTGGACAAGGCACTTAATAGAGAATCTCTAGCTTTTCCATTTAACTCATATTGTTTGATTTCATCATCACTTAATGGACCATTCTGAGGAATAGTATACTTTGTTTCTATCATCTTCCAAACACCATAACCAAGACAAATGAGATGGCTTTTCATTCATGCCTTCCAAAGAGCATAATCTGTTCCATCAAACTGCGGAGCATCCTTCTTGTATGACATCTTGGATCTTCCTCAAGATGTGAGACTTTCTTCTAAGAAACCTTGCTCTGATACCAATTGTTGAAATGCAGAAGACAACTGAGAGGGGGGGTGAATTAGTTGTTACCAAAACTTAACTTATTATGAACATCAATACATCAATCACTTAATCACTGTTATTATGATTTAACCATGAAAGCATGAAATCAAAAATTTAAGCACAATCACATATTCAACACATGAAACACCAGATTTTTATGTGGAAAACCCTATAAGGGAAAAACCACGGTGAGTGTTAGCTCACAAAATATTATGTTATAGCAATATTGAAAATCAAAGGCTCACTGCCGAAAATGCTCACTACAAAAGTTAGGGCTCACTGCCAAGATTAGCTCACTACCAAGGGGTGGCTCACTTCCAAAGGTTTATGAATTGATTTGGTAGCATCTACTCCATGCATGAGTTCAATTCCATTGAAGCACAATACAACTCCTCTTCTCTGCTCTTCTTACACTTCTTCACTTATCTTCACATTTTCACACAAGGACATATTTTTCACAACTTCATTACATGCTTTTATACAATTCATCAACCTTGGAATGTACATCAAGGTCGACATTACATTCATCAACCATTGGAGTAATCTCCAAGGTCGGCATTGCAAACATACATAGAAATAGGTCTGGATCTAAACAAAATTAGCTAAGGAAAAGATATATGCGGAACATGTTATGCCTTAGCTACAACTCAAGTGCAATCTTCCATGCCATAACGCGCTTCCACAATCTTCAATGCATCTCCACAAGTAGTGAAAACAACCAGGTCAGCCAAGACTTGGATTTAACACTAAATCTTTAGGAATAGTCTTCATCCATGATCCAAATTACTCTTCATGGACCAATCAGAAGGTAGGAACACAATCAAGAGACATCCACAAGCACATTCTAATCACCAGGAACATCCACACAACCTCTAACCACTTTGTCAAGAAGATTCTTCAAACTGGAGCACTTAAACAACACTATCAGCCACTTTCATAAAGAAAAGATCGCTTGCGGACAACCAAATCATGAACCATTGTAGTTGAAGGCACATAATAGCATTACAAACTTAATTCCAGACCTATAGACTAAAAGACTTAAATGCGGAGGAATGCGGAGCAGAATTCATTCTCCCTGTCACCACTAAATGAACAGAAGAAGTAATTTTTACTCTGTTGAACATAACTTACTCAAATCTTCATACCAGAGGCTCAATCTTGGAACATAGCATATTTAGACACACCTCTAAATGACTTCCAATGCGTAGACAAAGATATTCATTCTAAAAGAAATGTGAAGCAAACTACTGGACTGTTATGTTGTAAACAAAGATACTCTTCAACACATTGTTTCCATTGGGAGAGAAAATTTTCTCAAAAGCACTTGGAAACATAATATCAAGATCACTTACTCATTATCTTCAACACTTACATAGGCCGGTACAAAGAAACTAACTTAATACAAGAAAACATTAAAACAAGAGCACAGTTGACACCAATGACAACATAGATATGTTGACATCAATGACAACACCAGTTAGGCACATACTTGCAACAATGGGAATGAAATCCTAGCAACCAAGACCTTCCAAATGGTGGTTGGGATTCCAAATCAAATGATTAGTACCCTCCCCCTAGTGGTTGATTTATATATTTAGCTTCATAATTATTTTTTTGGTGTTTCGATTGTAGTTACATCTACTTGTTCTTGGTTTTTCTCATTCCTAAGATTTATTTTACCTAATGTAATTGTTATATAGAAAAAGGGGGACAAGGTTGAATGTGGTTGAGGTAGATTTAATCAAACCCTCTCTTTCTCAATAACATTTGAGGACAACAATCGAGCCAAGTCACTGCAATGGAAAGGAATTTAGCTACAGGTTGATGTCACTTAGGAATGATCTGGAAAGATAGAATAGATTGATAGTTTTGTAAAACCCTAGTTTAGATAGGCCTAAAACCCTAATTATGTGATTCTGGATACAAATGAATAAAATACAACAAATGATCACACAAGAAGGCACTGAATACAGATTAGAGACATACCAGTATTTAGATTTTAGAAGGCGGAAACTTCAGGGACAACGAGGCGGGTGCCCAAGTCCAACTAGCCACTTTTTCCACAAATCTGGAACAATGAGATGATGTAGACTGCAACCTGTTTCAGAGTTTCTGGTAACGATATTTGGGAGGACATTGGGGTGAGTGCCCTTGTCTAGAGAGGAATATTCTTCATTGTTTTCCTCAGATCTCGACTCTAAACACTCTGTCTTAATCTCTTGAAACTCCTCTTCACAAGATCCTGCACCTTTAACCTACAATCACAAGAGAGGGGTTGGGGGTTGTGGTGTTTAGGAGCTTGCCTTAGTCAAGCCCCAGAATGGCATTCAAGCCTTCCAACATTGTTGTTAGATAGAGAGTGTGTGTCCTTGGTGGACAGAGGAAAAAGCAATGATAAAATAGATTGATGAAAGCACAAATAGATATCACCTCAGAGGTGAAGCTGGTGCAGGAGCACCCCTTCAATAGGACCAACATACACAAGAGGGGGAAGAATAAGACTAATATAGTTTTAACATTTCATGTTACCTTATGGCATCTTCAAAAATGTAACATTCTATATTGGTATTTCATTTTTGTAAACTCTAAACTTGACATTTTAGACAGTTTGGATTAAGGGAAGGGTTAATCAAGGTGTCTTAGCATTAAGAGTTTTTCTATCCTATGCAAAGCAGGTGTCATGTAATTAATTAGGGGCTTCTACCAATAATTTTGGAAAACTCAAATCCCAGAAACAGAGGGGAATGTTGGTCTCTCACCGTTGGGAATGATAAATAGGAAAATCCTCTGGAATAGAGGGGGAGTAGTGGTGATGCGCTTTGGTTTTTTTGGTAAAATAATTGAATGTAATTCTGAAACATTAAGAAAGAGGAATAGAAGTTCTGCAAATTGTTTCCTTTCCAAATTCTGAATGCTGTGTAGATACTCTGTGTAGAAATTCATTCTGTGTAGGATTTGTATATAATTTAGTTAGTACCTCTGTGGTCGAATTGATTGGATAAATCCATTCCACTGGTGGATTTCTAGGAAATCGGTGGAATGGACTTGTAAACTAATCCCCCATTTTTGTTTATTCGTTTGACTATTAAGTATGGTGGGATAGAAATTGCAAAACCCTTTTCTAAGAAAATCATCTTTAAGTATGTGTATATACTACATTTGCAGGGTGGATATTTTGTGTATCCATCAGTTGTGTCTGTATGTGGATCACTGAACAGTTCAGGTGTCAATACCAGTCAATAATGCATGTTCTGAAGGCATCGACATAAGTTTCATTGGTGTCGCCGACGGAGGAGGCATTGGCGTGAGATTCAGCATCGGTGTGTCGAAATTATGTTCAACTGATGTTGTCAAGTCCCACCGAGGATAGTATGTGTTAAGTCCATCGGGGTGAAGCAAGACGTCGTCAGAAGGATTTCAAGTTAGGCCAACAGTGGATGTCTGGCCGATGGTTCTAACCATCGGGGAGAGGTGACATATTGGCGAAGGAGAATAATGTTGTGCCGATCGACGAAGTCACGCCGATAGTAGGTGCATCGGCGTAGGTATTACCATCGGAGAACAGGAGGAAAGTCTGGCCGAAGAAGTGTGTCTGACCGACGGAGGAATTGCCATAGTGATCGGGGTGACAAACCGAAGGTGTCACCGATGAAGGGCATATCGGTAAGAGATTAGCTATCAGAAGGCGAGTGGAAGGTTTCGCCGATAGGGGTGGTCATGCCGATAGATGCAAGGAGATGGGAACAAAGGTTCCGTCAGGGTGAGATGTGTATCGGCATAAGATTTGGAGAGGGAGCCGATAGGTGTATGTCTTGGCGATAAGGTGTTTGGCGTCGGCGTGAGAGGGGTATCGGGGAGACTTCCCGTGGCTAGATCGATAGTCCAAGTGTTGCCGATAGGCAAATAAAATGAAACCCTCATCAGTGTGACATGGGCATCGGTATGAGATGCATTAGAGGGTGCCGATAGCCATTGTTAGGCCAATAGGGAATATCAGCGAGACAGTTTATTAACTCTTACCAATGGAAGAGTGAATTGCACGTTTTTGCTGACACCTTCACCGGTTTATAAGCTTCTACTGTGTGGCTCTGCATCAAGTGGTATCAGAGCTAGAGAAAGCTTTGGGAAAGGCTGTTGGGTATTTTGATTTTGAAAGGTGTTTGTTCCATCTAGCAGTAGAAGGAGAAAGCAAAATGTCAGAAGGAGAAGCTTCAGAAACTTTTCCAGCAAAGATGACCAATGCTGAATTGATGGCCTTGGTAAGAAAGCAAATAGCAGAGAGTAGAGCTGATTGAGCTTAGAATCAGGCATTGAAGGAAGAACTAGAGAAGTTGAGGGATAGAGTGGAGAAAGGGGAAGAAAATTCTAGTGAACGAGAAGATGGGGATGAAGAGGAGACCCCAGAGCAGGAAGAGCTAGTGGTTCCTGCAGACCAGAGACCCTTACTCAATGCCCTCAGGTCCATGGAAAGAAGGACCATGGATGTGAAAATAGACCTGCCAGTGTTTGAGGGAAGAATGGAACCTGATTCAGTAATGGAGTGGATAGACTTCTTGAATAATTGCTTTGAGACCGAGGAGATACCAGAACACCAAAGAGTGAAGATGGCTCAGTCCAAAATGAAATGAGCTGCACTCACTTGGTGGAACTTCATCCAATATGACAGGGTGAAAGAGGGAAAGAACTGTTGGATTTAAGGCATACAACTGAGAGGGGGGGTGAATTAGTTGTATAAAACTTCTTGTTCTTTCAAACACTTGATTCTTCGTTGTTAGTTAACAGCATATCAATTAATCATCCATGAAAGCATAATACATAAACACAAGAGCAGATAAACATCAACACATTGAACACCAAGATTTTGACGTGGAAAACCCGGTTAAGGGAAAAACCACAGGGTGATTAACCCAAGGATTATTCTCTATTAGAAGAATAAGAAAAAGAATGGCACTTGCCAATTAGGGCTCACTGCCCGAGCACACTGCTCACAAAGAGGCCCACTGCATACAAGGAGCACACTGTCTACAAAGTGATAAGAATCACAATCTTGAACTGGAGAATGACATATTTACCATGTCCGGATCAGTTCCATTTAAGCCCAAAAACCTCTGCTCTACCTTTCACACTTCTCTTCGCTATGCCACACTCATCCACACAATCCACACTCCGAAATGAACTCACAAACCATTATTTATACAAGACATCGACTTAGGAACAAACATCTAAGTCAGAAAACAACCATAAGAGTATCTGCAAGATGAATAACACATCCAGTCAGCCACCACAAGAACATTCGCAGGATGAACAACTCATCCGGTCGACTAGTCGGAACAAGAACTTCATCCGGAAGAATATCTTCAATTCCGGGCTCTACCATCAATGTGGACCAACAACACAACCTCAACATGATCCAAGAACCTTCACAAGCCTGCCTGAATGACCAGGTACATCCGCACTTTCTTTACCTACTGGAATCTCTTCTCTTCCTCATTCGGAACTTTAAGAACACAGTCTGTCGCCACTGTCACAACGTAAAAGGTACTTCCGGACCTCAAAATCATACACAACTCGAGATGACACATCACAAGGACATTCCAAACACTCTTTCCAATCCACAGATTAGGATTATACAATTCCGGACCTCACCGGACCTTTCTGTGATCCTCTGTCACCTCTGAGCACTTGCCGGAACCGGTTCCACACAAATAGCCATAACTTCTTTAGGTCTTCATACAAACCTCTAAAAACTTAACTGAAACATCTCAAGACTCATATCTGCAAACCCTTTAATCCACATCCTCCGGTTCTCAACCTATACAATACATTTGCCTTCTTCTCATCACTGTTCTTCACTGTTCCTGACTGAGGCTAATTTTCTCAATATCCTCAGCACACAGCTCATCCAATCCTTCTTGTCAATGCAATATGAGTATGTTGACATCAATGACAACACTGGTTCACCTCATACTTGCAACAATCTCCCCCTTTGTCATTGATGGCAACATATGATGTGAAAAACCATCAAGACAAGAACTTCTCCTTTCTGTCACAGCTCCCCCTATCAACAACTTTTCACATGTCTTCTCTTCCTTTACTGCTCCCCCTTTGATCATCAACCACTTGTTTTTCACATGTCTTCTCTCCCCCTTTGACATCAATGGCAAAGGGCTCATACTTGCAATTTTAACACATCAGAATCATACCAGCTACTCCCCCTTAGTAGCAGCTCCCCATCATCAATCAGGATCACAAGATGTGATTGTGATATCCACCGGACTGATGCACATCAGTGCATCCTAGTTTATCACCGGAGGGGCCATGACCCCTAACTTCTCCCGGAGATATTCAAAAGAGTCCTTGGGAAGAGGTTTATTCAAGATATCTGCAATCTGATCCTTGGAGGGAACATACTCCAACCTGACTTCTTCCTTGTTCACTTGTTCTCTCAAGAAATGAAACTTGATAGATATGTGCTTAGTCTTAGAGTGTAATATCGGATTCTTGGAAATATTAATTGCACTTGAATTATCACAGAAAATTGTGATAGGCTCCGCATATTCAATTTTAATATCTCTTAGCATCTGCTTCATCCATAGGATTTGAGTGCAACTGCTTGCTGCTGCAATGTATTCTGCTTCAGTTGTAGACAAAGATATTGCATCTTGTTTCTTGCTTAGCCAAGAAACCAATCTCTTCCCCAAAAAGAATGCTCCACCACTGGTGCTCTTTCGATCATCTACATCTCCTGCCCAATCTGCATCTGTGTAAGCATGAAGAGAGAAATCTGGATCTCTAGGGTACCATAGACCATACTCAACTGTTCCTTTCAAGTACCTAAAAATTCTTTTGATTGCCATAACATGAGATTCTCTAGGATCAGCCTGGAATCTTGCCACAAGACCAATAGCCTGCATTATATCTGGTCTGGTCTGAGTGAGATACAACAATCCACCAATCATTGATCTATACATTGTCTGATCTGCCTTTGGAGAGTCATCATCTTTGCTCAACTTACATCCGGTTGCCATGGGAGTGTTCATTGGTTTTGAATCTTCCATACCAAATTTCCTTAACAATTCTTTCACATATTTGGTCTGAGAAATGAAGATTCCTTTCTTTGTTTGAGTAATTTGCAGACCCAAGAAGAAATTCATTTCACCAAGCATAGACATTTCAAACTCACATTTCATCTGATTTGCAAAAGTTTTGCACATACTATCTCTTCCTCCAAAAATGATATCATCTACAAACACTTCAACAATCAAAATGTTTTCATGATCAATTTTGAAGTATAAGTTATTGTCAGCAGTACCTTTGCTGAATCCAATCTACACAAGATGCTTATCCAACCTTTCATACCATGCTCTTGGAGCTTGTTTTAATCCATACAATGCTTTCTTTAACTTACAGACCATATCATCATTGGCAGATAATTGAAATCCATCCGGTTGTTCAATGTAAACTTCTTCTTCCAGATCACCATTTAGGAAGGCAGACTTGACATCCATCTGATATACCTTGAAGTCTTTGAAGGCAGCAAATGCAAGAAGTAATCTAACTGCTTCAATTCTTGCCACAGGAGCAAAGGTCTCTTCATAATCAATTCCTTCTATTTGGGAGTAGCCTTTGCAGACCAATCTAGCTTTATTTCTGATTACTTTACCAGCTTCATTTAATTTGTTCTGGAAGACCCATTTGGTTCCAATCACATTCCTGTCTCTAGGTCTGGGAACAAGATCCCAAGTATGATTTTTCTCAATTTGCATTAATTCATCTTTCATTGCTTTAGTCCGGTTTTCATCATTGCAGGCTTCATTTACTGTTTTAGGTTCAATCTTTGAAATCAGACAACATTCATCCTGATTTTGAGCAACATTCCTTCTAGTTTGCACACCTTTGCTTCTGTCACCTATGATCTGATCTTCAGAGTGGTTTAGTGTTACATACCTAGGAATTTTGGGAGTATCCTGCACTGCTGCTTCTTGATCAGACTCATTCAAACCTATCTCTTCTTCCTGATTTACCGGATCAGGCTGACTCTGTCTTACCGGAGAGGATTGAGTTCCTTGAATCTGAACACGGTCTTGGTCATCTTCATCAAATTCATAAAATCTTGAGGGCTTCTCAATTCCTTCATCAACTTTCACATTAGTGCTTTCTATCATCTTCCTCAGTCTCTTATTGTAACACCGGTATGCTTTGCTTTGAGTGGAGTAACCCAAGAAAATTCCTTCATCACTTCTAGCATCAAACTTTCCTAGATCTTCATCTCTTTTGATATAACACTTGCTACCAAATACTCTGAAATATTTCACAGTAGGAGTGATGCCAAACCAGAGTTCGTAGGGGGTCTTACCGGTATTGTTTCTGATTTGAACTCGATTTAGAGTGTAGACTGCAGTGCTGATAGCTTCTTTCCAGAACATCTGAGGAACATTTGCTTCCAACATCATTGTCCTGGCAGCTTCCTGGATGGTCCGGTTCTTTCTTTCAACTACTCCATTCTGCTGTGGAGTCCTAGGAGCAGACAATTGTCTCCTTATACCCTGCTTCTCACAAAAGTCAATGAACTCACCAGATGTAAATTCACCACCTCTATCAGACCTTAGACACTTTAGTTTCAATCCGGTTTGATTCTCTACCATAGCTTTGAAGATTTTGAACTTCTCAAATGCTTCTGATTTTTCTTTTAGAAAGGTAACCCACATCATCCGGGAATGGTCATCAATTAACAACATGAAATATCTATCACCTAGCAGACTCTTGATTCTTGTCAGACCACAGAGATCAGTATGTACTAATTCCAACAATCCGGTAGAAGACTGATCTTTGCTTTTGAGAGAGACTCTGCTTTGTTTACCTAACTAACATTCTTTGCACACACTATTTGTAGGTTTCATCAATTTTGGAAGATCTCTTACAGCCTGAGTATTGCTTATCTTGATGATGTTATCAAAATTTACATGACACATTCTTCTATGCCATAACCAACTCTGATCAATTTGAACAAACAAACAACTTTTATTTGAACCAACCAGATGAAAGATATTACCTTTTGTCTGAGTACCGGATGCAATTTCAGTTCCGGAGCTTGTAAAGATTCTGCATTTTCCATTCTTAAACCGAAGATCATAGCCTTTGTCTACTAACTGACCAACACTGAGAAGATTGTGCTTCAATCCTTCAACATATAGTACATTACTTGTTTTGCTCTTTCCATCAAAGGAAATAGTTCCCCTGCCTCTGATTCTGCCAGCAGAATTGTCACCAAACTTTACCATTCCTCCTTCATACCTTTCCAAATTCAAGAACTTATTCTTGTCACCAGTCATATGGTGAGAACATCCACTGTCAATGACCCAATCATCCTTTTCTTCCACTTGAGCAGCCAAAGCTTTTTCAACAACTTTGTGATTGACAGATTCAGAGAGTATTGAATCTTCTTCCTTGATGGCAATAAACACCCACTCATTTCCGGGTTTGCTTCCTAGTTCTGATTCATCATCTGTTACTCCTTCATTGTCATCTTCTTCATGAACATAATAGCAATTCTTTTGAAACCTTTGTCTGTTAGTATTAGACCTTGCAGATCTTTCCGGACATCTTGAAGCAAAATGACCAATCTTATTGCAGTTGAAGCACTTAAAGGGTAGTTTTCCTTCATACTTACCGGATCCTCTTGGTACTCTTTTTGCAATGAGGGCTTCAAGTTGAGTTGTTTCTGCTTCTTCTTCTTCCATGTCTCTTCTTGCTTGATCATACCATGTCATCTTCCTTAAAGAGTTTTCTCCCGGATCAATTCTCTGTTTGCCTTTCACATAGGTACTGGCTTTGAAAGCAGATTCAGTCTTAGGAAGATCATCTCCAAACTCGGTCATTTCAAATGCAGCTAGCTTGCCAGCCAATTGTTCTCTTGTGACGGTTGTGTGGGCTCTGAATTCATCAATTGCAGCAACCTTGATTTTGTAGGCAGCAAGAAGGGATCTAAGGATTTTGCAAACGATCTCATTTTCATCCAGAGTTCCACCAGCATTTCTAATTCCACATACTAGTTAATTCACTCTTGGCATAAAAGTAGTGATGTTTTCATCATCCCTCATCTTCAATCTTTCGAATTTCCCTTTCAGACTTTGCAACCTTGCACTTTTGACAAACTCATCTCCTTCATACAGAAGTTCCAGTTTAGTCAGGATCTCATATGCAGTTGGTAGGTCAATAACATTTAAGAGATCTGAGTCATTCAATGCGCTTAGAAGAGCTTCCTTGGTCTGCAGATTGTTTTCAGCTTCTGTGATTTCATTCAGAGTTGTCGGACCACCTTGTGGAGGTACATATGGTTTTGAAACCATGGCCAAGTATGCTTTTCCCATACATTCCAGGTGACATTTCATGCGACCCTTCCAGAGAGTAAAATTGGTTCCATCGAACTTCGGACTATCCTTTTTGTATGACGACATCCTAGATCTCCTCAAGTGGTTAAGCTTCTTTCAGAGGAACTTGGCTCTGATACCAATTGTTGGATTTAAGGCATACAACTGAGAGGGGGGGGTGAATCAGTTGTATAAAACTTCTTGTTCTTTCAAACACTTGATTCTTCGTTGTTAGTTAACAGCATATCAATTAATCATCCATGAAAGCATAATACATAAACACAAGAGCAGATAAACATCAACACATTGAACACCAAGATTTTGACGTGGAAAACCCGGTTAAGGGAAAAACCACGGGGTGATTAACCCAAGGATTATTCTCTGTTAGAAGAATAAGAAAAAGAATGGCACTTGCCAATTAGGGCTCACTGCCCGAGCACACTGCTCACAAAGAGGCCCACTGCATACAAGGAGACACACTGTCTACAAAGTGATAAGAATCACAATCTTGAACTGGAGAATGACATCTCTACCATGTTCGGATCAGTTCCATTTAAGCCCAAAAACCTCTGCTCTGCCTTTCGCACTTCTCTTCGCTATGCCACACTCATCCACACAATCCACACTCCGAAATGAACTCACAAACCGTTATTTATACAAGACATCGACTTAGGAACAAACATCTAAGTCGGCAAACAACCATAAGAGTATCCGCAAGATGAATAACACATCCGGTCGGCCACCACAAGAACATTCGCAGGATGAACAACTCATCCGGTCGGCTAGTCGGAACAAGAACTTCATCCGGAAGAATATCTTCAATTCCGGGCTCTACCATCAATGCGGACCAACAACACAACCTCAACATGATCCAAGAACCTTCACAAGCCTGCCTGAATGACCAGGTACATCCGCACTTTCTTTACTTACTGGAATCTCTTCTCTTCCTCATTCAGAACTTCAAGAACACAGTCTATCGCCACTGTCACAACGTAAAAGGTACTTCCGGACCTCAAAATCATACACAACTCGAGATGACACATCACAAGGACATTCCAAACACTCTTTCCAATCCGCAGATTAGGATTATACAATTCCAGACCTCACCGGACCTTTCTGTGATCCTCTGTCACCTCTGAGCACTTGCCAGAACCGGTTCCACACAGACAGCCATAACTTCTTCAGGTCTTCATGCGGACCTTTGAAAACTTAACTGAAACATCTCAAGACTCATATCTGCAAACCCTTTAATCCGCATCCTCCGGTTCTCAACCTATACAATACATTTTCCTTCTTCTCATCACTGTTCTTCACTGTTCCTGACTGAGGCTAATTTTCTCAATATCCTCAGCACACAGCTCATCCAATCCTTCTTGTCAATGCAATATGAGTATGTTGACATCAATGACAACACTGGTTCACCTCATACTTGCAACAAGAACAGAGTTGCCACATGGAAGAGAATGATGGCATTGGTGAAGGAGTCCTATGTTCCATTGGATTACAATATCCAATTACATAAGAGGAAACAAAATTTGAAGTAGAAGGAGCTAGATGTCAGCTCATACACAGAAGAATTCATGAAACTGTGTGTAAAAACAAAGGTAAGGGAAGATGAGGAAGAGAAGGTAGCAAGGTACCTCAATGGATTGAGGTTCAACATCCAAGAAGACCTAAATCTGCATAATCCAGATACAGTCCAGAAATGTTACCAATTGGCACTCAAAGTGGAAGAAAAATTAAAGAGAAGACATGAGCAGAACAATAGAGGTAGAGGAAGACAGCAGAGAGGAGGAAAAAGTCCTTTTAGAGGCAGAGGATTTGGATACCAAAGTGAATTCAACCAAGAGAACAGCAGAGGAGATAACAGTCAGAACCAAAGGGGAAGTTACAATCAAAGGGGAAACTTCAGGGGCAGAAGACCACAATTTAGAGGAAGATCTCAGGGTAGAGGACCTATCAGATGTTACAATTGCAATCAAGAAGGCCATATAGCCAGTAGATGTCCAGCAAAGGCAACAAGTTCAATAGGAGAAAAGAGGATCAGTCTAATCCAAGAATCTGATTGTCAAAGTGTAGCAAGCTCAAGCACAAATCAAAGTGTAAATGCTCTTGACAGTTATGGATATCCTGAGAATGGAGAATCTTTGATGATTAGGAGGGCAATGACCACCATGAAGGTGCCTGGAAAAGAACCTCCACTCTCTCTTCAAAACTACTTGCAAGGCAGGAGGAAAGGTATGTAAAGTTCTAATTGACTCTGGATCTACTAAGAATTTTGTATCCATTGAGATGGTAGAAAATCTTAAGCTTAGGAGACTGACACATCCTTGCCCATATAAAATTTCATGGCTCACCCAAGGTCAGCAAACAGTTGTAGACGAACAGGCTTGGGTAGAATTTCAGATTGGCCCATACAAGGATAGGTTATTGTTTGACATTGCCAAGATGGATGCTTGTCATCTCCTATTTGGAAGACCATGGCAGTATGATTTAAAAGCATACCATGATGGAGTCAGAAACACCTATTCAATCACCAAGAATGGTAAGGTGATAGAATTGCTACCATTAATGGAGAATGAGGTAGAAACTGTTGGCAAGAGACACTATATGGATTCATGGTTGTTGTCATTGATGGCAACAAAGGTCATCCCACATATCCGCAAGTCATAATGTGTCTCTACCGGAAGTCAGAATAAAGAATGTTGTGGTCCGGTGAACAAGAACAGAGCATGTGGCAAGGTCCGACAGATTGGTCCGGATCTCTCAGAGGAAGTGTCTTGGTGCAGTGCGGATTTGGGAAAGTCAAGAGGACTACCTTGAGTGGTATATTCCAAGGATTTAGCCTCCGGTGATGAACAAGGAAAAAGATATGAATAGTTGAGTACCGGATTCCTGAGAGACAGTGAAAACAGAGGAAGAACTGACTGACAGAGTATCAGACTACTTTCCGGATGTGTTACTATTGATGATAGAGGTTGTGAAGGCATGAATCATGTTTGGCCGACATGATTAATGATATCTACAAGTATATGCTTGATCCGCATTGCTTGGTGAGGAAGGATTCAGCCGACAGAACAAGAGTTTGTAAGAAACTAGACTGTTCCGGATGCCGACTAGAAAGGTGATGAAATTACTTGTGCGGATATATATAGAGGATGGATTTAGTTGTGAAGAAGTGTGATTGTGTGAAGATATATGCGAATAAGTCCAGAACAGAGCAGAGGTAGCAAAAAGGATCCGGTATGTGAAAGATAGCAGAATAAAGAACAGAGGAAAGATGAAGTGCAGCAGATCAGTGTACTGAGCCTAACCGGAACTGAACTCCAGCATATGCAGATGCTTCCAATCAGTTCAAGACTGTGATTCTTATCACTTTGTAGACAGTGTGTCTTCTTGTAGGCAGTGGGCCTCTTGTGAGCAGTGTGCTCGGGCAGTGAGCCCTAATTGGCAAGTGCCATTTTGTAATTTCCTATTCTTCTAACAGAGAATAATTTTGGGTTAATCACCCCGTGGTTTTCTCCCTTAACAGGGTTTCCACGTCAAAAATACTGTGTCATGTGTCTCTTATTTCATGATTAATGTTTTTGTGTTTGATTCTATGCTGCATCAATTAAAAGGAAAGTTCATTAAGGGAAATAATTAGGATAACTGATTCACCCCCCCCTCTCAGTTATCAACAATTGGTATCAGAGCTAAGTTCCTCCTAATAGAGCCTAACAGCTTGAGGAAGATCTGGGATTTCAAATGGATGCATATGGTTTAAGGGAGCAACTCAAGACTGCTCTTGAGGATCTTGAACAGTCAAATTATGAAGTCAGTGAATTAAAGGAAAGACTCAAACAGGCTGATGAATTCATGAGAGAATTAAAAGACAAATTAAGTCTCTCTATGAAAAAGAGAAAGGAGCTACTCCAACAGTTGGCAAGACAAAGTGAAGAAAGCAATACAAATGAAGAATTGACTGAGCAAACCAAGTTATGTGAAAAGTTATCAAAAGAAGTCATTATGTTAAGACATGAAATGGAATCAGGGACTATAAAGTTTACTCAAGAGATTGAAGAAAAAAGAAAGGCTGAAGACAATCTAAGACAATCTCTTAAAGAAAAATCAGAAGAATGCCACCAGATGGACAGGATTATCAGACATCTTGAATCTGATCTTGAAGATGCCAAAGATAATGAAGAAAAACTTCAGGATCAAATTGCCTCTCTCAAAAGAGACCTTCAAACAGCAAATGAATATAAAGAGAAATTCAAGATAAGTTCTGCTCAACTTGAAGTTCTTCTTGGAAGTCAAAAGAGGACAGATGACAAGTATGGTTTGGGATATGAGAAAGGAGAAAGCTCTGGATCTGGTCAGAAGAATCATGGATCAGAAAATCCAAGGAGCAGGCCTAGAAGACCTCCGGTAAGACAGCCAAATGCTCAAAGATATCCATCCTTCAATGGATACTGCCACAGCTGCAACCACTTTGGTCACAAAGCTAATCAGTGCAGAATGAGAATGAATCAGATTAATTCATCCTTCTCCGGACAGTGCTTCAACTGCAAAAGGTATGGACACAAATCCCATGAATGCAGAATTATGCAAGTAAACAAATCATTCAAAGGTAGATGCTTCACATGCAATAGAGTAGGTCATATGGCTAATCAATGCAGATCAAGAGGATATCAGTCAAATATGCAAAGAAATGTTATTTGCCAAATCTGCAATAGGTCCGGTCATAATGCTAAAGTCTGCAAAAACAAGTATCAGGACAAAAGAGGTCCGGTGTATAATCAGAATCAAGACAAGGGTAAACAAAAGATGAATGCGGATGAAGTTAGGAATTAGATGAGCAAGATTTGGGTGAAGAAAAGTTCAGAGAATGTAGAGGTTGGATCCGCACCAGACTCTGGTGCTGATATTTCTTCCGAAAATTAAAAAGTGAGCTCAGGCTCAGGGGGAGACTCAAAGAAAATCCTGTTCCCCCAGCCAAACAAGTGGTGCCGGATGTGGCACAAGATGCGGATTAAAGGGTTTGCAGATATGAGTCTTGAGATGCTTCAGTCAAGTTTTCAGAGGTCCGCATGGAGTTATGAAGAAGCTGTGATCGATCAAGTAAGACCTGTTCAGGGAGATGCTCCGGTATGATAAAGGATTACAAAAAGGTCCGGAAAGATCCGGAAGTGCACTATCTTGTTCTGCGGATTGGACAGAGTGTTTGGGATGTTCTTGTAATATGTTACCTCGATTTATTCATGATTGAAAGATCCGGATGATATCCACAGATCAGGACTAATCCGGGATACTCCAAGCTATCCAGACAAGGCAAACCGGAATGATGTAGGTGAAGCATTTATTGCAGACAGATATTAGGGTTCGCGGAGCAATTTAAGGGATTTCTCAAAAGTCATTTGCTCATTCTGCACTCAAGAAGAAGCGAAAAGTGGAGCTCTGCAACAAGGTTCATCAAGCACACCAAGGATCTCCTGCCGAAGTTATTGCATAAAGAAATCAATCCAACCACTCCGTGCAAACCGAAGGCGCATAAGGTATTCTCCGTTTTTTCATTACCTCACTGCAAATCTTTGAAGAATGGCTACTCCAAACATAGTTAAGAGCTCTGATAGACCTCGCCCCTCATTCAAGAAACATCCCTACAAATCATTGGAGGTAGATCCACTAGGAGCCTTCTCTAGTGTTCCTCACGGAGTTTTACATACCGAAGACATTAGGGTTTACATACATGCAAGCATTGAGGAATTTGGGGAATTCAAATTAAGAGACCTCTATCACAAGCAACTGATAGACAATGCTTTTGAGCTTAAACCAGAGTATAAGGATATCCAGAAGAAACAATTTGAGCAATTTATTCATTTCCCCTGCTTTGAAGAAGATGAATGGGTCCGGTATGTACTGAGCAGGATGCATGACAACTTTCTATGGCTAGATAGACCCTGTAAGATCACAAAAGAGGCAATTAGAGCAGTAACTAGTCTATACTCTTCCGGAGGGATACCTATCCTCAAATCTGTCAAGAACAACATTGTAACTGAGGCCACCGGATCAAAATTTGATAAGAGGGCAATGACCATTGAAGATATTTCGGATCCGGATATCAAATATGCATCCATGATAATAGGATACAAGATCTATCACTCCAGCAGGGAGAATTCTGTATCCGGAACTGCAATATACACTGCCTATGAAATGCTAAGAAAGAATGCAGAATATGATCTCTGCGAACTACTGCTAAGCCAATTAATGGAAAATATACAGAAAATCAAGAAGGATAAGAAGAATTCCTTTAAGTATGGTACTCTTATTGTATGTCTATTCTTCTACTTCATGAATGAGCTACCCGGATCAAGTGGATGGGTATGGCAGAATGACAAACCTATTGCAGTCCAGATAAGAGACTATTTGCATGGACTTGGGGATGCAAAAGCGAGAAATTCAGCTCTATGGGGATACTTCAAAAACTTTCAGAGCATGATGCAAGAAAGAGAGAGAATTCCCCAGTCTCTTGTTGAAAAATACAAAGACTCAGTGTGCTTTATGGTTGACACTGATCAGTGCCTGATGGAGGCAGTGGAGCCAAGGACTGTCTGGATCATGCCCATGGGGTATGAAGTGGATGAACAGATAGTGGAGCTGCATGTTCAACACATGCTAAGTCAGCCTAAAGATCCTAAGGCAGAAAGGTTTGGAACCTTTGAGGAGCTGAGTGTAAAAATACATGTAGAACTCAGGGAACCTGAGATTAAAAGAAAGGTGAGAAAAGAAGTAGAGCACATTGCTCAAGGCCTAGGCATCTCAAAAGAGGCACTTGATGCCAGCCGAGAAAAGAGGAGGAAGGCTGAGGAAGAAGAGAAAAGTAAAGAAAGTGCTCCGGTTGAAGCTCCCACCCGGACCAGATCATCAAAGAGATCTGCACCTCCCACAACCAAAAGTTCTAAACCGGAAGTCCAGGCATCCGGTAAGAGATCCAAGACAAAAGCCACAAGGGCTTATGGAAGCCAAAAGGATGAAGAGGAAACAGAGTCAGATGAGGGAGTAAGAGAAATAAAGAAACAGAAGAAGAAAGGATCCGGTAAACCCTCCACAGGCCAAGACAAGGATGAAATGGCGGAGGTATCTGTTGAAAAGCCCACTCTGTCTCTAGAGAATGTAATCAAGTCGGTCACGGTGGATGGAAACCTTCAACCAATGACTGAATCTTATGATGACTTCAGTGAGGCTGACCAAAAGACTCTGCAGGAAGCCACAGTCAAATATCTTAACATATATAATAAGGCTTTCATTGAAATCATATCTCTTATTCCTAAAAGCCTAGAAAAGGAATTGGAAGTAAGAAAGAATAATGCTCATGCTAAAGATCTTGAGATCCGGGAGCAGATAGCTATTCAGCTATATCCTCAAATTGATCCCAAGACAATGAACATTATCTTCAAGGACTGCAAAGATGAGTTCAGAAGCAAAGCCAGGATGAATCAACTCATGCTTGGTGAGACTGACAAAGTGGCCCAAGAAACAGAAGAGATCCTCCGGAAGGCCTTCAAAAGGTTCAATCTTCCTGTTGTAGAGGACTTAGGTACAGAAACAGCTGAGGACTTGGGACCCTCTGCTCTAGAAGAAGTGGCCCATGAACAAGCTAGCATCTCTCCTCCGGTTTCCCCTACAGTCTCCAGATCCAAAGAAGAAGAGCAATTACAGGAGAAGGAAGCAGTGGTGAAAGACAAAGAGGTTGACAGTTCCAAGACTGCAGAAGAAAAGAAACATCTGTCTCCGGCAAGAGACACTGCACAAACTGTTCAACAATTTTTGAGCAAAGAAACTTTAGAGATTGATGAACCGGAGCTTCTAAAAGGCCCATTTGATTTTGACTCTCTCTCTCCGGTACAAACAATGAAGATAGCTTCATTTGCAAATGCCAAGGCAAATGAAAAACTCCTGAAGTCTCATATGGAAGACTGTGAGTTGATAGAGGCTGCTTCCGGAGTACTTGTAAAGATTATGCCATCAATCCAGATAGATCCGACAGCCTCCACTTCCGGTAATCTAAAAACCTTAGTCAGCAGTGTTGATACACATTTTGATTCTCTAGAAAAATCAGCTGAAGAAAAGGTCCGGAAGGAATTTTTGGATAAGAGATTTTCAGAAATATTAGAATTAATCTCTAAAGATAGGAAGATTGTAAGCATTGGAATAAAGAGCTTAGAGAATGCTCTTAAGGATGGCGGTGACATCTACAAATTTTGTATATCCTGGTCAAAGGCAACAGCAGCATTTGACAAGAAAATAAAAGAGGAACAGGATAAGCTACAAAGCTTATCTCAAAGTTTTGATCCTCTCTCTTCCTCTATAATAAATCAAGAATGTCAGACTATTGCAGTCTTGAATGAAATAAAGAATCTTGAGAAGGAAAGGAAGAACATCACTAACCGGATGGGAGAACTTAGAAGGATTATAATCCCTAAGTTGGAAACTATGCATGAGGCCATCAGTGATGCTCAGACCACCGCCCAAACAAAAGATCCGACAGATCTCAAGCGGGCAGAAGCTTTTGCATTTTTGTTAAGTGGTCACATTTCAATTTTGGATAGAATGAAGCAAAGTTGGGCTACAGAAATGATCCAATTGCAGACATCCTTTGCAGACATTCTTCAGTACATGTGAGTATGTAAATATGCGGCTATATATAGAAAATTTTTGAAAATTTTGGTGTGCGGACCCTACCCTTTGCCATTGATGTCAAAGGGGGAGTGAGGAGCAGTGAAAAATGAGGAATCCAACTAAGGGGGAGTTCCGGAAATTGTATATAAAGACAGAGCATCAGCAAAGGGGGAGCATAGTGAAAACACTTACTCATTTTTCACTAAGTGTTGCCATCAATGCCAAAGGGGGAGATTGTTGGCAAGAGACACTATATGGATTCATGGTTGTTGTCATTGATGGCAACAAAGGTCATCCCACATATCCGCAAGTCATAATGTGTCTCTACCGGAAGTCAGAATAAAGAATGTTGTGGTCCGGTGAACAAGAACAGAGCATGTGGCAAGGTCCGACAGATTGGTCCGGATCTCTCAGAGGAAGTGTCTTGGTGCAGTGCGGATTTGGGAAAGTCAAGAGGACTACCTTGAGTGGTATATTCCAAGGATTTAGCCTCCGGTGATGAACAAGGAAAAAGATATGAATAGTTGAGTACCGGATTCCTGAGAGACAGTGAAAACAGAGGAAGAACTGACTGACAGAGTATCAGACTACTTTCCGGATGTGTTACTATTGATGATAGAGGTTGTGAAGGCATGAATCATGTTTGGCCGACATGATTAATGATATCTACAAGTATATGCTTGATCCGCATTGCTTGGTGAGGAAGGATTCAGCCGACAGAACAAGAGTTTGTAAGAAACTAGACTGTTCCGGATGCCGACTAGAAAGGTGATGAAATTACTTGTGCGGATATATATAGAGGATGGATTTAGTTGTGAAGAAGTGTGATTGTGTGAAGATATATGCGAATAAGTCCAGAACAGAGCAGAGGTAGCAAAAAGGATCCGGTATGTGAAAGATAGCAGAATAAAGAACAGAGGAAAGATGAAGTGCAGCAGATCAGTGTACTGAGACTAACCGGAACTGAACTCCAGCATATGCAGATGCTTCCAATCAGTTCAAGACTGTGATTCTTATCACTTTGTAGACAGTGTGTCTTCTTGTAGGCAGTGGGCCTCTTGTGAGCAGTGTGCTCGGGCAGTGAGCCCTAATTGGCAAGTGCCATTTTGTAATTTCCTATTCTTCTAACAGAGAATAATTTTGGGTTAATCACCCTGTGGTTTTCTCCCTTAACAGGGTTTCCACGTCAAAAATACTGTGTCATGTGTCTCTTATTTCATGATTAATGTTTTTGTGTTTGATTCTATGCTGCATCAATTAAAAGGAAAGTTCATTAAGGGAAATAATTAGGATAACTGATTCACCCCCCCTCTCAGTTATCAACAGAAACAAAAGGAAAGGAAGTTAAGGTGATGATGGTAGAAGGAAAACAATTCATGAATGAGATAGGAGAAGAAGGAGCAGTTACATATGCTCTAATTCCATGCCTAAAGGTGAACAAGGAACAACAAGAAGAAGTCAAGGGAGAGAAGAGACAAAAATTCATAGACCCAGCTGTCCAAGAGCTATTGGACAAGTACAAAGGCATTATCTCTGATGGGATGCCAAGTTCCCTACCACCTATAAGAGACATCAGCCATTGTATAGATCTGATCCCAGGATCTACACTTACAAACAAAGCAGCATATAAGCTCACTCCAGATCAGAATACAGAGGTAGCAAGGCAAATTGAAGAATTGTTGGAGACAGGCCTAATTGGCAAAAGTTTAAGCCCATGTGTAGTACCGACTGTACTAGCACCAAAGAAGGAAGGCACTTGGAGACTTTGCACTAATTCAAGGGCTATCAACAAGATAACAATTAGGTATAGGTTTCCAATCCCTAGGATAGAAGATTTACTTGATTGTTTAGGAGGTGCTAAATACTTCACCAAAATAGATCTAAAGAGTGGCTATCATCAGATTAGGATTAGACCTGGTGATGAGTGGAAAACTGCATTCAAGACAAATGAGGGGTTGTATGAGTGGAAGGTCATGCCTTTTGGTTTGTCCAATGCCCCTAGTACCTTTATGAGATAGATGAATGAGGTCTTGAGAGAATTATATTTGTCATAGTATATCTAGATGACATCTTGATTTTTAGTAATATGAGGGAAGAACACCTCACCCATATAGACTTGGTTCTCAGAAGGTTATATGAAGAGCAACTAATGATCAATTTAGCCAAGTGTCTGTTTATGTAGGAAGAAATCATCTACTTGGGATTTGTTATCTCACATAACAAACTGAAAATGGATCAAGAGAAGGTAAGTGCCATATTGTCTTGGCCAACACCCAAAACCTTGAATGATGTTAGAAGTTTCCATGGATTAGTAACCTTTTATATGAAGTTTTTAAAAGGATTTAGTCATATTTGTGCACCCATGCTTGACACCATAAAGGGAGGACAGAAGTGTAAATTTACATGGACAAAGGAGGCAGATAATTCCTTTGAAACATTGAAGAAGAAGGTGGCAGAGCAGCCAGTTCTTACATTTCCTGACTTCAGCAAGATTTTTCAAGTAGAATGTGATGCAAGTCATATTGCAATTGGAGCAGTACTCAGCCAAGAAGGTAGGCCTATTCCATTCTTCAGTGAGAAATTAAATGATGCCAAGAAGAGATAATCATCCTATGATTTGGAGATGTATGCTCTAGTCCAGTCACTTAAGAAATGGAGGCATTACTTGATGCCCAAAGAATTTATAGTGTTCACAGATAATCAGGCCCTTAGTTTCATAAACAGCCAAGAGAAGCTAAACCATAGACACATGAAGTGGGTGGAAACTCTGCAAGCTTTCACTTTCACACTCAAGCACAAGAAAGGGGTTAAGAACAAAGTAGCAGATGCTTTGAGCAGGAGAGCTCTGACCATCAATCAGATCCAATTGGAGAGTGTTGGGATTGATTCTTTGAAGACAATGTATGATGATGATGAAGACTTTAGAGAGATCTACAAGGTATGTACTTCTTTTGGAGACAAATATCATGTTGAGTTTTCTGAATTTCTGATCCAAGAGGGATTACTTTTCAAAGGTGGACAACTATGTATTCCCAGATGTTCTATGAGACTGAATATTATTCAGGAGAAACATTGTGGGGCTATGGCAGGACATTTTGGTCTTGATCAAACTCTAGATCTTGTGAAGAGGCATTACTATTAGCCTAAGTTACAATCACATGTGAGAAAACTTGTGGAAGCATGTGTAATATGTCAGAAAGCAAAAGGAAGATCCACAAATGCAGGTTTGTATCAGCCATTACCCATTCCTTCTAGGCCATGGGAGAGCATAAGCATGGATTTTGTACTCGGTTTGCCTAGGACAAGGAAAGGATATGATAGTGTTTTTGTGGTAGTAGACAGATTCAGTAAAATGGCACATTTCTTGCCATGTAAAACCACTTGTGATGCTTCATATGTTGTTGATTTGTTTTTCAAAGAGATAGTGAGGATACATGGGTTGCCATTGAACATAGTATCAGACAGAGATGTGAAGTTTATTGGCCACTTCTGGAGAACTCTTTGGAAAAAGCTTGGAACCAATTTGTCCTTCTCATCAGCCTACCATCCTCAAACAGATGGGTAGACTGAAGTTGTTAACCATTCATTGGGTAATCTACTCAGGTGTTTAACCATGCAGCATGGAGAGAAATGGGATAATATCCTCCCACAGGCAGAATTTTCTTATAATGACACCATCAATAGGAGTACAGGAAAGTCACCTTTTCAGATAGTATATGGTATTCATCCAAGAGGTATTCTGGAGCTGAGAGATCTGCCTATAGGAGAGCCTATTAGTGCAGACGGTGAAGCTTTTGCTTCAGCTATTAAAGAAGTGCATGATCAAGTGAAGAACCAACTCCAACAAGCTACAATGAAGTACAAAACATATGCTGACAAAAAGAAAAGAGATTTACAGTTTGTGGTTGGAGATTTGGTGTGGGTAAATCTGAAGAAGGAGAGGCTCCCCAAAGGTAAGTATCTCAAGCTAATGCAGAGGAAGATTGGACCATGTTAGATTTTAAAGAAGTGTGGGTAGAATGCATATGAGATCCAACTCCCTCCTAATCTGGGATTGTCACCCATTTTTAATGTATGTGATTTGACTCCATACAAGCCTAATACAAATGTCGAACAAGAACCATTGTAGGATGCAGCAGATGATGATATCCCTAAGCATGATCCACCAAAGTTGAAGCATGTCTTAGACTCAAGAGTGATAAAGACAACCAGGAACAAAGAATACCTGGAATATTTGGTGACTTGGCAAGGGAAACCAGATTTAGAGGCAGTTTGGATGACTGCAGATCAGATTTCAAATCATGGTGCAGACCTCCAAACTCTAATCTCAAAGGGACTTGAGATCTCTTCTCCTCGGGACTATGGTGCAGGAGCACCCCTTCAACAGGACCAACATACACAAGAGGGGGAAGAATAAGACTAATATAGTTTTAACATTTCATGTTACCTTATGGCATCTTCAAAAATGTAACATTCTATATTGGTATTTCATTTTTGTAAACTCCAAACTTGACATTTTAGACAGTTTGGATTAAGGGAAGGGTTAATCAAGGTGTCTTAGCATTAAGAGTTTTGTTGTCCTATGCAAAGCAGGTGTCATGTAATTAATTAAGGGATTCTACCAATAATTTTGGAAAACTCAAATCCCAGAAATAGAGGGGAATGTCGGTCTCTCACCGTTGGGAATGATAAATAGGAAAATCCTCTAGAATAGAGGGGGGAGTAGTGGTGATGTGCTTTGGTTTTTTTTGGTAAAACAGTTGAATGTAATTCCAAAACGTTAAGAAAGAGGAATAGAAGTTCTGCGAATTGTTTCCTTTCCAGATTCTGAATGTTGTGTAGATACTCTGTGTAGAAATTTATTCTATGTAGGATTTGTATATAATTTAGTTAGTACCTCTATGGTCGAATTGACTGGATAAATCCATTCCACTGGTGGATTTCTGGGAAATCAGTGGAATGGACTTGTAAACTAATCCCCCATTTTTGTTTATTCATTTGACTATTAAGTATGGTGGGATAGAAATTACAAAACCCTTTTCTAAGAAAATCGTCTTTAGGTATGTGTATATACTACATTTGCAGGGTGGATATTTTGTGTATCCGTCAATTGTGTTTGTATGTGGATCACTGAACAGTTTAGGTGTCAATACCAGTCAATAATGCATGTTCTGAAGGCATCGACATAAGTTTCATTGGTGTCACCGATGGAGGAGGCATCGGCGTGAGATTTAGCATCGGTGTGTCAAAATTGTGTTCAACTGATGTTGGCAAGTCCCACCGAGGATAGTATGTGTTAAGTCCATCGGGGTGAAGCAAGACATCGTCGGAAGGATTTCAAGTTAGGCCGACAGTGGATGTCTGGCCAATGGTTCTAACCATCGGGGAGAGGTGACATATCGGTGAAGGAGAATAATGTTGTGTCGATCGATGAAGTCACGCTAATAGTAGGTGCATCGGTGTAGGTATTACCATCAGAGAACGGGAGGAAAGTTTGGCTGAAGAAGCGTGTCTGACCGATGGAGGAATTGCCATAGTGATCGAGGTGACAAACCGAAGGTGTCACCGATGAAGGGCATATTGGTAAGAGATTAGCTATCGGAAGGCGAGTGGAAGGTTTTGCTGACAGGGGTGGTCATGCCGATAGATGCGAGGACATGGGAACAAAGGTTCCGTCGGGGTGAGATGTGTATCGGCATAAGATTTGGAGAGGGAGCCGATAGGTGTATGTCCTAGCATTAAGGTGTTTGGCGTTGGCGTGAGAGGGGTATCGGGGAGACTTCCCGTGGCTAGATTGATAGTCCAAGTGTTGCCGATGGGCAAATAAAATGAAACCCTCATTGGTGTGACATGGGCATCGGTATGAGATGCATTAGAGGGTGCCGATAGCCATTGTTAGGCCAATAAGGAATATCAGCGAGATAGTTTATTAACTCTTACCGATGGAAGAGTGAATTGCACGTTTTTGCTGACACCATCACCGGTTTATAAGCTTCTACTGTGTGGCTCTGCATCAGAAGCTCCCATGGGGAATGAAGATCTTTCACACCATAAGAAGAAGGATCAATGAAGCCAAATATGTAACAACAAACACAACAACACAAATCTGCTATGCAACACAATGAATGCTTTGAATGCTCTTTGCTTAATGATCATAAGTCCGCCTTAATCAACTCTAGCCTTCCTCTATCTTACAAATGAAGTCCTAAACATGTTTATATA
Organism: Cunninghamia lanceolata; assembly: GCA_027924645.1. Lineage (NCBI taxonomy): Eukaryota > Viridiplantae > Streptophyta > Pinopsida > Cupressales > Cupressaceae > Cunninghamia > Cunninghamia lanceolata. The sequence goes on along the minus strand of BSBN01000143.1, from coordinate 579,742 downwards.
TGCATTCCCGCTAAACTTTTGTAATTTAAATTGAATAGGCCGATACATAAACCTTTTTAACGGTCGTAAGCCGACATGCAAATTTTAGGTCTCAGCAAAATAGGGCCAGACTAGGGTGCAGAAGCCCAAGTCCAGAGGCCTATTTTTGGTCTTAATTAAGCATTGAGATGAACCCCTATGCTCCATTTGACATGGGTTTTGGGGGAATTTGCTCAGGATAAGTTTAAGTCAAGCATAAGGAAAACAAGGGGACCTAGGAGCTAAACTAGGAGGTAAAAGTCACAGGGGGACATTTTATGACATAACAGTAATAAAATTTAAAATGTGATACCATACCATATTTTTTAAAATAAAATATATATTATTTTTTTATTTAAAATAATATAAACCTTATGTTATAAAAAATATTTAACAAACTATACAAATAATATAAATAAAATAAAAGATTAAATATACCATCTTTAGCCAATAGGCCCTTTAGTGGGAGCTTCTCTCCCCGGAAATTTATGACACGGAAAAATTTCATGCCTGCTTGTTTGCCTGCTTCTATAATGTTCTGGCGTCAGAAAACTATTGTCCTACATGTCTGCATACTTCTGCTAGAAAAGAAATAGCCATTTTTTTCTAGTTTTCATGACTGAGCTTGATGGTTATATCAAACTCAGAAGCCAAGCATGACAATTTAGGGGAAACATAATTTATATTGTTGTTGTAAGACCACATTCTTCTATAAGAAAGCTCAAGAACTGTGATTTTTTTATAATGCTTGATTGTTAGTAGCCCTTTTTTGGGGTGTTACAATATCTTAATCCATTGAGAAATAATTCATTCCAAAAATAAGCACATGAATGGGATAGAATCGGATAAAACACAGGACCATAGAATATTACAACAAAAGATCAATATTGTTGATAATATCTCACAAAAAAAATAACATTGAGCCAAGAATAAAGTCAACCAATTTCAGTCGTAGCAAAGCCATCTATATTCGACCACGATCCTCTACCAATATTTTTTTACCAGATAAAATCTTGAATAAGCCATTTTTTAGCAATAAGAAATGATTACTTGAAGCAATCATTCGTTATTTTTCATTTTCTTTGGCATTTAACAACTATAATGCACTTGGGTATGTGATTTCAGGTGTTAACAAGACCAATATGTGTGCACAAAAGCTTCAAATGATTTTCAATCATTGTTTTGAACCAGGCACGATGTTATTTGGCATGGTTCTTTCTTTGGGAATCAAGGTCCTAAAAACCCTTGTTTTCATTGTCTCAAGAAAAATCGCATGTTTTGGTTTGTGGCCCATCGCCCTCTCCCTCTCTCTAGGGAGATATCTTGATGAGTAAATCTTTTCAGTGATACCAAATGTGTTTTAATGAACCTAAAAAAGCACGCTACAAAGAATTGTTCATCCTCAATACTTGTACTAATTAATAGGGGACTACTATCCATACCTTAAAAATGCATTCTCACAATCCCAAACTATCCTATCTCTGGACTCTTAATGATTACCTTTCTAATGCACATTTGATCAAGTTCTTGTTCAGATTCTCCTCCGTCCATATCTTAGTCAGAGGAAAAGGTACATCTTCCTCTATTAAAAAGAAGTGCAAAAAGAAAGAAAAACCCTCTTCTCATGCAATCCTTTTAGTTTTTTATTACAAGCTCAATGTTCTCACGAATTATGAATGCTCAATTAGCCCAACTATTAAATATTATTGATCAGGGCTCCAAGTTCCTTCACCTGAAGAGAGCTTGATAAAAGACTTTGCCTCAGTAGTGAATTTTCTTGCCTCTACCATATAAACATTCTTTTGATGTTAGTGTCTTCCAGTCAACATAAACTCTACAACAATAATCAATAATCAATACAAGGAGGATCACCTTTACTACCCAATTACATGGTCTGCAAGGCTTCTTCTTTGGTCTAATCACATGTTACAATAGTGATATACTGGAATAGTGTTTCTCCAAGTTTCTGGGACAGGGTGCCAGGAGACATGGGATATGATTTTGGGAGTGACAAAAAAATTTCATGAACTTCCAGGATGATAGGGGGGTGACTATTAAAATAACTTAAAACAAACTAGAAGAAGATATAAATACAATGTGCTAAATTTACAACAAAAATCCTCCCCTTTTAGCTTTTCAGGATTTTCACTTTTCTTTCCTTAAAAAGTTATCTTTTTATTTTTCAACACCAAAAGGTGCAGGTTGTCCAGTCTTTAAAAAATAGGGATGTCCCCTCTAAATCCTCAAGACATCCAAGATGTTGGGATGTCACCTGGATCCCATGGATAGATCCTCGTCAACCACTAAATGGGAATTATCCATGACAAAGGACCTGAAAACAAGCACATTTTATCCACACAATTGCAAACAAAATTTCAACTATATTTACTTGAGGTAATTATTGCAATATGCAGGAGCATGCAACAACTTATCTTTACTAACCATGCTATAGAAAACAACCTAATTCATACCTCAGAATTGAATTTCAGTATATCGAGAGCTAAACTTCTAAATATCCATGGTATTGTTTATATCTTCCTTACATCGTACAATAGCAACGTTCCATAAGTAGTCTGGACCACTATTATGTCAATGAGAATTTGTCTCAAATCAAAGATTTCCTTTCATTTTTAAGCCCACTTCTCCTTACAGTTGCACACAACACTCTTCTACTTCGTCACACACTGAAGCCTTGAATAATAACAATCTATATTGAACACCTCTATGGTGGGTTCAAGACAAAGCAAGGCTTGGCCTTCACGTTATAAAAGTGGATGTATTGATAAGTTTCATATCTTAGAATCTTACCTCTTTAAGTGTTAGTGATTGTAGCTGCGGGAGTCATTTTATAAAATAAAAGTAATGTAAGCACCAGTCGGCCCTAGCAACAGGTTCACCAATTTGGTATATATAGGAGATAGAATCTCCTTATTTGCATATATATTCAAGACAATTCCAACGCAATTAATTCAGAGCAGAAGCAGGTTCCCCCTTTTCTGGAGCAGCAGATCTAAAGGAGAAGCATCATTCTTATTGTTTATACAAGGGAATTACACTATTTTCAGGTGTAGATTTATTGTGTAAGATTCTACCCTTCTAGGGCTTGATTGTGAGTGCCTGCACTTATTATTCTGATATATAAGAGAATATCTTGCTGGGTTTTTCTCCCTCAAGCAGGAGGGTTTTCCCAGGATATATGTTGTGTTCTAATGTTTGTGTGTTGCTGCATTTCTGCTTATTGCATTTCTGATCTTAAAACTAACATGGTATCAGAGCGGGTCTAAGAAAAGATCTGATCAGATTTGTTTAAGTAGTCAAGTCAACTTTTCATCTAGGGCAGATCTTGAAGGCAAAGTATTGCAGATCTAAGGTTGCAAATTATTTTAGACCTAAGGGCAGAATCTTTGTAGGAGAATTTGTGCAGAAAAAGAAGATGGTGAACGGTGTCAAGGTAGAAGATAGGCTTGATGGAGCCTCAAACTTCAACTCTTGGAAACCCAGGGTACTCATTGCATTAGAGGAAAATGATCTTCTTGATTTTGTGGAAAGTAATACGCTTGAACCTTCCGATGATACTGAGAAAATCCAGTGGAAGAAAAAAGGGCACGAAGGCTAGAAAGATCATGATAGACTCTGTGATGAATCACCTAGTACCGATCATCTCCAAGTTGAAGTCAGCTAAAGAAATGTTTGATACTCTAAAAGGATTGTATGAGATCAACAATACCAGCAGAGCCCTTGCTTTGAGACATCAGCTTCACCATGTAAAAATGGATAAAGAAGATTCAGTTATCTCTTTCTTTATGAAGATCGCTGATTTAAGAGATCGGTTGAGTGCTATTGGGGACATAATTGCAGACAGAGATCTTGTTATGTTGGCACTAAATGGTCTCTCCCAATCTTGAGAGCCCTTTATCCAAAGCATCAGTGGGAGATCTAAGTTGCCCAAGTTTGATCGTCTTCAAGCTGATTGTATTCAAGAAGAGTCTAGGTTGGTAGCAAGAGGAATTGAGCAAAACTATCATGATGTAGAAAATCAAGTTCTTGCTACACATACTTCTAGAGAAAGAGGAAAAGGAAGAAAGAGGAATAGAGATAGAGAATCAGATTTTGCCCCAGAACCGAAGAAGAAGAAGGATCTCTCACATTCAGTGTTTCAGGTGTGACAAGTATGGTCACTTTGCTTGAGATTGCAAATTAAGGTCTACTCAACTTGTTTCTACTGTGGAAATTGCCATGGGGACATCTCAGAAGGAGCGAAGCTCTAAAGTCGATTCAGAAGTTTTCTTTTTCTAAAGTCGATCAGTTTCTTTGAAGAGGAGGAATTAACATTCAGAGGGAGTCTGACAAACTATCAGAGGCAACCTTGGACGAGGAGGTCAGGAGGTTGATGTTAGTTCTTGGAACTTCAGAGGGAGTCACATCATCATGAAGGTTCCTTGTAGTGTATATTTCTCTGAGACAGAGAAATATGAGGTGAAAGCCCTTGTAGTGTATATTTCTCTAAGACAGAGAAATATGAGGTGAAAGCCCTTGTAGTGTATATTTCTTTGAGACGGAGAAATATGAGGTGAAAGCCCTTGTAGTGTATATTTCTCTAAGACGGAGAAATATGAGGTGAAAGCCCTTGTAGTGTATATTTCTCTGAGACGGAGAAATATGAGGTGAAATCCCTTGTAGTGTATGTTTCTCTGAGACGGAGAAACATGAGGTGTACGCCTTTGTCCATCTCTGAGACGGAGATGTGATTCTTTCCACACATGGGAGTAGCCATGGTGGACGTCATGTTGAGTGACTCCATGATGATATCACGTTGAATGATTCCGTGATGAATACTTTTTCTCAAATGGGTGTAGTCATTGATGATGTCATGTTGAGAGACTCCATGACATGAATATCTAGAAAAATACCTCCCTAGCTAAGAGGGAGTGTTAGTGATTGTAGCTGCAGGAGTCATTTTATAAAATAAAAGTAATGCAAGCACCAATCGGCCCTAGCAACAGGTTCACCAATTTGGTATATATAGGAGATAGAATCTCCTTATTTGCATATATATTCAAGACAATTCCAACGCAATTAATTCAGAGCAAAAGCAGGTTCCCCCTTTTCTGGAGCAGCAGATCTAAAGGAGAAGCATCATTCTTATTGTTTATACAAGGGAATTACACTATTTTCAGGTGCAGATTTATTGTGTAAGATTCTGCCCTTCTAGGGCTTGATTGTGAGTGCCTGCACTTATTATTCTAATATATAAGAGAATATCTTGCTGGGTTTTTCTCCCTCAAGCAGGAGGGTTTTCCCAGGATATATGTTGTGTTCTATTGTTTGTGTGTTGTTGCATTTCTGCTTATTGCATTTCTGATCTTAAAACTAACATTAAGAAGAAACTATGCAAGTGCAGGTCCACTCCAAAAATTGTGTTTGCATGCACAATCAGTTTTTTAATAGTGCTTTAACTATTTATCCCAATCTATTCTTCGAGCCAATCTAAACATGTTTTTGTATTTTTCATTAACAGAGTGTCTTTTGTAGTTAGGATTAGCAATTGCAATTTGTTGTCTTTTTGAGTCTCATTGACCCGCTCTGATTATCCATGAACATTAATATAAATTTTCTATCTTTCTGTAATGTCTAACAGATGTCTTTTATGGAATGACTGCACAAAAATTTAACACAAAATTCTTTAATAGACATCAAGTTTTCAGTCCATGAGATTACATTTGAGGGACTTCTAGGAAAAACTCTACTTGATGTCATCAAAAGTTGTCACATCAACCGGTTTCTAAGTAGTGTAGTTTATGCATGAAGGAAAAGCTAATACAATCCATGTGCATATAGATATCTGGTCTTGGACTAGCCTAGGATCAATAATAAGATTTCAACGTTTCATCCCAAGAAGTTTTCTTTATCCCACCTCTGTGTAAAGGTTGTTGATTTTAGCACCTTCACGCCTATTGAAGATAAAGAAGCATTTAGAACTTTTGCCTCCTCTTTTCCTAGTGAGTACAAAGAACCATTTACTACTTATGCATCCTTTTCTATCCACTCCATTTGTCTCCAATCATCTCTTTTAAATGTCTTATTTTACCCATCAGGGTATGAATCCATTTGGGTCATCAGGGTATGAATCCATTTGGGTCCATTGGATATGGTTTCCACAATCTCAATTACGATAGTATTTGCCTTTTCCACGAAGTCTATTTCTTTTGAGGACCACCTCAAATGCATCTTCATATAACTCATTGATCCAATGGACAAAAATCAAACACAACTTTTTCCAGAAGCTCCTCAATTGAACCAAATTATGTGTTTGCCTCATAATATTCAATTTTGTATCATGAATTTTTAATTAACATTAAACAATAAAGACTGCAGATTTTAAACACTTGAATTAATCTGCACGGTTCATCACACCACCATGGACAATTCATCCTGGGGTCATTCCGTGGACCATCAGTTTAATATTTTCATATTCAAAACAAATCTAAGTGTCAAATAATATTAAACTATTTCCTGCTTCTGCGCATACATATTGTGCAACTACTAATTTAAATTAAATACCATGTAATGATTGAAGCACAATTATATAATGTCCAATCACAAATAAAATATAAAATATTTATTCAGAAACACATTAGGCCTAAACCGATATTTTAAATATCAAGTCACTTAGAGCTATTATAGCTGAAGCACAATAAAAGTGTATCTCATCTCATGACACTTTTGTGATGTGATGCTGCTGCTGCTTATTATTATTATTGAAAAGGAAACTTTGTTCTTCGCAAAACTTATTAATTGTACAAAATTGTGCATGCCATTTTCAATTAGCTTTTCTTTAAACTAATAATAAAAGGTTTTGTTTGTATTAGCTTTGGAGCATTATATTTGTTTTCTTCCATTCCATGCAACTCACAAGCCGAGGAATTCAACCATAGCTAAATTATACAAGTTATTTTATTTTATTGTTTATTACTCTCAAAAGTCCACTTCATGCACAGACGTGATAAGATACATTTTGATAAGGCTTTATTAAAATAAAAAAGGCCCACACGGTAGCCTAAAATTAGGAGGAGATTTTTATAGGCTTTGAAGCCATGAGAACGTGACCCTTTACAATTCATCCGCCTCTCCTTTTCATTGTATCAATAATGATAACGATCTCAAAGAACAATGTGAGATAGATGAGAGGAATATAGAGCATGTACTTTCACCATAGAGTAATGGCAAGTAATTAAGTGTAAGAGATAAACTTTATGTTTTTTTTTTTTTTTTTTTTTTGGCAATATTGTAAATGTATTGTTATAGTGTTCAACTTATTTTGTTTGGATGACACCAATCTTATCATTTAGAATAGTCGTATCTATTGTTTTAATCAGAGTTGGTCATGTTCTTTTAATTGGGTTGTGTCATGGTCTAGATTTCCAATTTCAAATTCCAAATTTTCCAAACTTGAGGTTGACTTCTCTAGATCTTAACCATGATCTTGTTATCTTGCATGCCAACTACTTCATATTGAGTGTCTATAATCTTGTATTTATAGACAATTCTAGGTCATTTGAGATTATCAATTAAATTAGATTCATGCATGTCAAAGGCATCTACACTACAACATTGACATTCTAGACATTGCATTGCTTGTTTTGTGTATCTTTGATTTGTATCTGTAGTGGATTTTCTACTACACACAATTGATATGTTTTTCAGCCTTACTTTGTATAAACTATGTTATAGGTGATTAATGGTTTAATTATGCCTGGCCTTTGTGTGCTTTCTATATTGTAACTGTAATATTCTTTTCCCTAATTGTAAATAGTGTCCTATTTTGCAAGCGCTTAAGTTATTCAATGTTGGCTTTGTGCTGCCTCCTGCACCATCTAGTCAACTAGATGAAAGATCTTATCCAACGGTTTGCAAGACTCACAACAATTAAAAGTAGAAGGAAGGTATCGGGATCATGCTATTGGTCTAACTCATCAGGGGGAAAATGTTCAAGCAGGGCCCATGTAAGCCTGCACAAAAAGGAAAATGTTATGAAAAGCTATGTGGCACTACTGTGGACATTCTTAAAGCAACCTTGGGAATCAATTTCAAGCTTCCCCACAAGTTGTTCAATTCACCAACTCACCCATCTCATCCAACAACTTGCACAACTCTACAAAGAAAGAAAAGTCTACGAGTCCCGCTACTAGCTAAAAGAAACAAGTGACAAAGGTGATTCATTGGTGCTGCAAAATTACATTCCACATCATTGCTTACTTAGAATATTAATAACATGACAAAATCTAATGTTGTTTAAATATTTGACTTGCTAGCTTGATCATTTGTCTACTAAAGATTGCCTGCCATTATTCTAAATTGTGTAAAGTTTACCTGTGGTGCCCCAAATCCGCAAAGTGATCATTCGCAACACACGAATTAAGGAGAACACAATCCTTTTAGAGATTATGTGCATCCTCATTAATTCCTTTCAAGATCCTATACACAGATTTTTTTGGTAGATGATGAGTCATCCTTCTTCCTCTATAGATTAAAAAATCATTGTAAGTAGAAGTAGACTATTCTTTTGCAACTGAACCATTTTCGGCTTAATGCATTAGCTTCTCTCTTTGCGTATTTAGAACTAGAGGACCTCTATGACTGTGTCTCTAGACTAACTGCTTTTAGTTTATGACATTGTTATTCTAGAAATTCTAACTCATCATTATTGTGTATGAATTATTACGTTCACCCTGGTGGTATCAACTGGCCCTTATCAACTATGTTATAGTGTGTCATTTGTTTCTTTTCTATCTATGCAAAGATCTTTCTTTTGGCTTATGGCCTTTTAGTTTTAGCAATTTGTTTTCTTGTAATATTTCTCTCCCTTTTTCCATAAAAATCATGATAAGCTTTATAGGAAGGGAGCTGGCCCTAACCCAGAGATTGATATGTTGGCTTGGTTTGTGCCCAAAATGACTCTTCTTTCCATTGTTGTTAGTCATGAGTAGTGTACCTACAAGGTAAAGAACTGGTAAGGGGGTCAATCCCAAAACACACAATAACATAGATTACATACAGAAAATAGGAATGTTTTTTATTGGTTTGGACAACACATTACATTATAGAAACTGGAATCAAATAAAAGGATGAATCCTCAACAGGCTGCAACACATTACAACTTCCTTTCTCCAGATTCTAGAACCTTCTGCCTTCTGTAGCTTCAAATCTACTAGGGCTTATGTTTTCCCTCCTTTTCCTAACTCTCCACTTTCCCCCTTTTCTCTACTACCCAAAGGATTCCAAAAAAAGATCATAAATAGCCTTTTTTGGCACCTTCCAACCGAAATTTTAAAATTTGTAGCTCCCTCCAAAAATAGGTCAACTTTCGGGAGCCATAACTTTTGATCCGAGTGTCCGATTGATGAACCATTTGATGCGTTGGAAATCTTGCAAAGTTCTCTATGTACTATGAATCTGCTCTGTCGGTTCCGCTCATTTTTAGGGCCATACGGGGCCTCTAAGTGCCTCATATCTGACTTTGAAACTTTTTTAGGGGTTTTTAAAGAAACAAGAACTTTAATATCTTTCAGCCCACAAGTGATCTTTGGCCAATTCCTTCACCAAAGATCATATTTTTCAATTCCAAAGCTTTGAGTAAACTTCCGCTTCCATATGTGCTCAAATGCAAACTTTCTAAAAATAGTAGTTGGCTATTTTTAGCAGGTTGGAAAAACTAAAGGTTCTACATCATTATTCAAGCAATTGTGTATCCAAAAATACAAAACTTGAAAAAAACAAAAAATAAAATCATCATTTTTTTGGGTGATGCAAGATTAATCTTACACCACTAGATGCTCCTGCGTCAAGAACTCAAGCACAAAAAGACCATCAACAATATCATCAATAAAGGGGCTTGAGTCTTATTAAGGAAGTTGACAATATTTCCTCTATTTTGCATTAGGCATGAATGTGCTTTTTAGCACAACCCTTTGTTTAGAAGAAAATACCAAAGATAAGAGAAAAACACAAAAGACCCATTAACAAAGGACCAAATTGTACAATAGAAAAGTGTCCCTAGAATAGACTATAAGCATGACGTAGGCATGCAATAGTCTATAATTCATTAAATTCTCCAATGGACTCAAGAGATCGGGATCACCTACAAAACTTGATAATTACCTTCTATAAGGAAAAAAAGCACGAGAGACCAATATTGCATAATATGGATGCAATTAATGAATCAGAATTCCAATTTACATATGACAACTTGCTTTTATGTGAGAACGATAGAAAATCCTAAAATGACTTAAAACAACCCTAGTCAACTTAATAAAGTGTAATTAATTATTTCATTATACCAACATCAATTACAATGAATTATCAAAGTCAACATTTATTGACACAAGAAAATTGACAAGAGCTAAGTCTTCTTATCCTCTTTTTAGTTTATTTTATATTTATGTCCCCACTCTAATAATCTAGATATAACTATTGATTATTGCTTGATTAATTAACTAGAATCTAAATTAGAGTAGGGTGTGCTTTATTTATCTATATTTTGGTGAACCCAACATTCATACGCAACCTAGTTCCTTTCCCTAGGGTTTTATCTTCTTTCATTTTTAGACTTGATCTTTTATAAATTTTCTCATTTATTTTTCAAATCTCAAATTTATTGTACATCTATTGCTTCAATTTTTTTAAAAAAATTACCTATTAGAGTTGCATGTTAAGGAAACTTCCAAGGTTTGTTATCCCAATTAGGTGCAACCCTAGAATTAATCTCCTATAACCATGGATTTCTTAGAGGTTTTCATCATTGAAAATATGACTACATTTGTTTATCTAGTGATGAGGAGTCATTTGCCAATGATGCATATATTGAATCTATGGAAACTCAAAGGAAAAATGAAATGGTCCATAAGAAATATCTTCTCAAGAAAAATAAAAGTGAGCTAGATAATGATGCAAATTCCTTCATACTAGATGATGGACTCCATCAATTAATATTGACCAAGTCATTATAGTCGGGTATGCTTAGGAGTATCAACCAACTTATTTGTGAATACAATTTTCCCCATGATGTTCCCTTACCTTCTCATTATAATGTCTCTTCCACCATCTCCCATCTCACCTCCAATCCCCCAACTTTTCCATTAAGCCCCATTCTTCTTCCATTCCTTCCCCTCAAGCATTTCCACCCTTTCCAACCTCACTCCCATTCTTTCATCCATCATTATCCATGCCTCCCATGCCCACTAGATTCTTACCAATCATCACAAACTCATTCTCAAACTCAACCAATTTTATAAGTCGTCAATCATCCCATCCCTATAATGCCCCAAGTCATAGAAGGGACAAAATAGAAGAAAACAAGGCCAACAATTTTTTTTGGCCAACAATTTTTTTTGGATTTAAAAATATAATACAAGCAGTGTTGAATTATGCACACTCGTACACTAGTTTCATCATCTCTACAACAACACTAACACAATCACCTAAACATGTATGGAAGAGACATGTAGGTGATGCACATGAAGAGAGATACAAATAAGGAAGGAGTGACAAGTTTCTTAATGTGGCACACTCTCCAAAATAGAAACACCAACAAGATATGCACATAGGTAAAGAGTTGTCTCCAACTCAACCTACCCAAGGGACACACAAGTCAATGTAGTTCAAGCACATAACAACAAGATACTACAAAAAGAAGGATTAGGGACATGTGTTATGCTAAACCAATGCAATCAAATATGGGATATAGGGTCTTTTCCTATACTAGTGATAGGGTACTAATCACCTATCGCTAGACACATAAAAGAAAGAATTGATATAATACAAGACATGATTTAGTTATAAAGGATACATATATGAATAAGTACATTTTTAATTTCATTCATTTTACAAGAGCATACATCACAAATGAAAGATTTCACATTTAAAACTTCATCCAAATTCACTTGCACAAGTAGATGATCACTTGAGAGGTTCACTAGCTCACCTAGTTCTCATAAGAGATTGATCAATCCTACTAAAAATTATAAATTTGAATAAATAAATGTTGAAAACATTATGAGGAACATAATTACATAGTCCAAGGTGAAAGAGGGGAGAAAACAAGTCTCCTAGGTCAATTTTCACTTTAGAAACCATTCAAGAAAGTGTCATTTTCAACTTTGTATTCAGGTTTGCCCCATATAGTCAAGTTTGCCACTTTTACCAGTAATGAGTTTCTTGGTGAATTTGAATTCACCCTAGAGAACTTGAGTTCACCTTAGTGAACCTAACTGGTAAAATACATGAATTCAAATGTGTAAAGGCATCAAGATGGCAAATTTTCCCAATTTAGCAATTTTTCTTACATAAGAAGGGGAGATGATTTTCTACATGATGCCTATATTTTTAATACCAAAACCTAATTTTTAAGTAACAAAACTCTCTACTAAGCCTAAAACATCGAAAAAAAAGCTTTTACAACACTATAAACAAGAGACCTAGAAATCACAATTTCTTGTATAACTTTTACCCATCAAAATCTAGGAATGAATCACCAATGATTTATAAATTCTCACAATATCATATCCAATAAATAAAAAAATAGGAAATTAACACTTCCCATGTTTTATACAAAATCACACTTTCTTCACTATTATGGAGATTCCTATTTCAAGGTACATTTTTGTTTAAAGTACATAAAAGAAATAAGATTACATTAACATATACACATCCATAAAATACAAGGAGGGATACATTTGAAGATCATCTTATTTCTTACAAGCATCAATTACATGCAAATCACATTCTACCTCAACTACAAGATCCACAAGTGAAAATAGATAAAACTAGGGACTCTCTTTAAACTCCCAAATGGATATCCTTAGCTCCATTATGCAAATCAATGGTGGTGAGTCTACCACCTAACCATGTGGAACCCAAAGGTCCACCCCACTTGACTATGGAGATGAGCTCTTGGGTTGCAAATACAATATATCACACACACAAGTTGGCTACACACAAAAGTACATTCAAGTATGGATTTTTCAACACAAAATTGAATACATGTAATAATCTAATTAAACAAAGAATAAGAGGGTACCTAAGACATGAAGTGGTATCCAGTTGGATCTCCAAGACAAAGATATGAAATTAGGTAGATAACATGGGTCTCATAGTAAGCACCCATTCAATGTATGCTTCTCTTATGCAAGTGCTTGTTTAGAGCTTGTGTTCATGCCAAGGACTTGTTTAGAGCTTACACCTATGAAAAGTACTTGTCTAGGACTTGCATTTGTTATCCATTATTATGTAAAGAACTTGTTTAAAGTTTACATTCATTATTCATTATTATGCAATGACTTATTTAGAGCTTGTAGTAAACCTTGCCCAAGAGTTTAGGTGAAAAAGTCCACTCCAATCCTTGTAAAAATATCTTCAATTCCTAATATAATCTAAGGAAACCAAATACATGAAATGGTTTTAGGAAGGGTAAAAGGGTCACACACAAGCATTAAGCAATCTCTCTACTTAGTCTTTTCATTTCCAATGCTATTTTAGAAGTACCCATAAAATAAAAGTAAAAGCCTTCAAATAATTTAATAATAAAAATATAACTTTTTCAAGTTTCCTTTGGGTGAAAGTTCAAAGTCATGTCCCACTTTTATAAATGAAATGGTCAAGACTAATCTATCTTTTAATCTCAAATTTCTAGAAATTGGCATATACATTTTGATTTATTTGAAACGATGTAAACTAATGAAATGTAGATTTTTTTTTTAATTGAAAATTTGATACAAATATATTCATTGTATAGAAAAACACAGACCCAGTGGTCAAGTAGGCCACTTCAGTTATACCTTATACATCAAATTTTTCAATTCAGAAAGAAGGATAAACCTATACATATTCCAAAATATACTACTAGTTTATCCAAAGTATTAGAAACATTTACAAACATATGACAGTAAACACTATTATCAAAAACTTTCAACAACTATATTTAGAACATCTTCCTGACATCTAATAATGTCCATCTAACCATCAGCATATGCATCTTTAAACCTTCTATATTCTTCTCGTATCTATTCAATTCTTTCATCCCTGAGTACATCTGCTCTACTGTCATCCATGACTTGTAAGGCACAAGCTTCATTTGCCTCTTATCATATGGTTTCTCTTGAGCAACTCTTGCCTCTTGAGCAACTCTTGCCTCTTGAGCAACTGGTTCATCTTCCTGTGCTCCTTCTGTAAGATGTGTTCCTTCCCTACCCTGTGATATCATGTTATTCCTATTATCACTACCTACAAATTAAGAGACCCATCCTCTGTAGGTTCCAATGGGTGGAGAAACTCTTAGCTGGTTGTTGTCCACATTGAAGTTCTAGAATGTAACTTCAAGATATCTCCTTATTTCATCTCTTAGCTTTTTTCAATCTGATGTTGTTTACTATATTGGTTCTAAAAATCAATGCATTCTTTCTACAATTTGTCATCCACTCTCCTCAAATCATGTGGCCAAAACTCAGCATACTGAATGTTTGATCTATAAACCATTGTTGATCCCTCCATATGATTTACATAAATCTTCCAATAGGTAGCTCCATTGTCATAACCACCTGTTCAATTATATTAAAAATCATGCGTCTACTAATAGACCCAGTAAGAACCCTCCTCTTGCCTTGGAAATGCTCTTCATTTCTCATTTTCCATAGACCCCATAAAATTTGAGTAGAAAGAACTAGCCAAAACACATTAGCTCTAACATTTAACCCATTTACAAAACCACATAAGATTTCTTTCCAATTCAGGCTATTCATAGGACTCCAATTTTTAATATTACCCATAAACACAGACCAGATTTTAATAGCAAAAGGACATTCAAAAAACACATGATCACAGGTTTCCACAGTGTTACAAATAGAACAAACATTATTGTCAAAACCTAAAGCTAATTTCTTTTGGATGAGAAGCCACCTAAACCAACCTTTTTTGGGCTTAATATACTTGGACCAAAACATACTAAAGGCTTTAGACAATAAGTTTAAATGATCTATTTTATTTTTCCAAACAAAGTTTATATGTTCAAGCACCGCATGGGAATCAATTATTAACATACATTTTTTTTGCATTCATTTTCAAGAACTTAGATCCATCTTTCCACACAATATTTTCCAAACACTCTGTCTCAAGACCATGTTTTCTTGAGATAAATTGCTTAAAAAAGATTTACACAAAATTGAGCATGTTCTTCTATGAGAACTAGGTAAACCATATTCTCCTCTAAGTTGATTCCATATTTTCATACTATTGTTTACCAATATATCTTTCAAGGCTGATATTTGTTATCCTTGAATTTTGCTTGCTCAATTCATGGGATAACCCCTACGAAACTTGTCTGTTTTGTAGCCCACGTCCTCTATGCGTGCAAATCGAGCTAAAATTTAAATAGCCTCATGTGTAGTTTGACCCCTCGAAGAGTCATTTTGATTTGGGTCATCTGTCACCTTTTCAAAAATTGTAAAAGTCAAATTTCAAGACTTAGTCTTTTTTCCTAATATGTAATGTTGTTTTTCAGCGCAATTGCATATTTTCTTGAAGTTTCAAATCATATGTTATTACAGAGATTTTTCCCACAACTACATATGTAGTTGTTGAAAAAATCTCCGCTATGGCATCCCTGCCTAACACGATCAGGCATTTATGGAGAATTAATGCAGTTTTAATTTTGCTTTAAATTCACATTTTAACCTTTATTTTCTTTTAACTATTGTTTTTATCTCGCCATCGCCATTTTCTGACCTCTTGCTATCCTTTTGTTACTGCGTGATCTTCTGGATTCATGATTTGCTTGTAGTTTGTGTTTCACAATATGTAGTTGCAAAAAAAATCTCCGCTATGGCATCCCTGCCTGACACGAACGAGCATTTATGGAGAATTAATGCAGTTTTCATTTTGCTTTAAATTCACATTTTAACCTTTATTTTCTTTTAACTATTGTTTTTATCTTGCCACCGTCGTTTTCTGGCCTCTTGCTATCCTTTTGTTGCCGCGTGATCTTCTGGATTCATGATTTGCTTGTAGTTTGTGTTTCACATTGTTCATAGGTATGTAGTATCATTTTTATTATTCCTTTTAAAATTTTATAAAGTTATTGTTCATAATTTAAATATTGTTTTGTCTACATTTGATACCCTAGTTTTTGGGATTGTGTTCATCATTCATTTTTAGAGGGATCAAAGGTTATCCCCTGAATCATCTTTGTCTATGTTTTTGTTTATTTTTACCTTACAACTGTTGTCGCATGTTAAACAATGTAATTCAGGGAAATCTCCCTGGGCTACACCCTTGTTAAATGTAACACCAACCAACCTTAAACTCAGAGGTGTCGCTTAGAGATTTTTCTCTGAACAACACCACTGGTCCTTAAGACCAGTGTCGTTCAGAGAAAAAACTCTGAGCGACACCATTTTAAATGAGCCTACTCTTAACAGTAAGGTGTTGTTTAGGCAATTTTCCTTGAACAACACCCTAAGTCATAAAGTGTTGTTCGGGGAAAA
The DNA here is from genome assembly GCA_027924645.1 of Cunninghamia lanceolata. Classification (NCBI taxonomy): domain Eukaryota; kingdom Viridiplantae; phylum Streptophyta; class Pinopsida; order Cupressales; family Cupressaceae; genus Cunninghamia; species Cunninghamia lanceolata. The sequence goes on along the minus strand of BSBN01000143.1, from coordinate 563,192 downwards.
TTCCCTGCACAACACCCTACCCTATGCTATTGAGACTTAGTCATTACAAAATAATGCATGTTGTCTCATGCACTTCAGAGAATTTTCTCTTAAGAGTATACCCTTTTTTGCACTAAGACATGTAAGTCAGAGAATTTTCTCTGGCTTGTATCAAATTGACCTACCCTTGAAAGATGCAAATAGGAGAAAATTCTCTGACTTGCATCTGTTTTATTTTGACCTATCCTAAGTGTAGTTCAGAGAATTTTCTCCAAACTACACCTAAAATTATACTTTCAGGTAAAGGTGGAGAATTTTTCTAACTTTACACCAAAAGGAGAAATTCCCATGTAGTTCAGAGAATTTTCTCTAAACTACACCAAACACTATTCTATAATGTAAAAGTGCAATTTTTCTCCACAAATGCATAGATCTAGACACTTGAAATTTTTCTAACTCTAGAAGGTTTTGAAAATCATTTTGCAGTCTCCTACCAAATGATTGATCCTTCTCCCAAGAAGAAAAATATGAAGTATAAATATTAAGGCATGTTCCTGGTGTCTTTTATGGATTCCAATGTGGACAATATCAGAGACACAGAGATTGGGCATGTGGACATGTCAGAATTTTTGGAGAGAGTGAACAAACAACCTATTGCCTCAAACATGCAAACTATTCTCGACAATAGCATCCATTTAGTTTATGCCTTCCCAGTGTCAGCTTAGAATCTAGAGTTCGTGTTGGTAGTAGCTACTAATTTCAATAAGGAAAGTAAGAGCATAATAGATGCAGATATGGCAAAATAGTGATAAAGGTGGATGGGGAATTCTTTGATAAGATTTTCATGTGCCCCAACATTGATGATTATGCTAATATAACCATGGAGTTAGCATAGGACCATTATGATAAAAATGCAAAGAAGTATAAGAAGATCATTGACACTTGGTGGCTCCAGACTCCCAAGCCTACAATTGCAAGGTGGCCAAAGAACATCTTCTGGAGTGAATTCATTGAAGAGGTAGTTGATCTAGTTACTCTCCTGAGTAGAGTTAAAGGGCTTACCACTTCCAATACCTTTCAAGAATGGATGTATGGTCAGTACATATATTTCATAAAGAAGGGTAATCAAAGATATTTTGGGGTAAGCAAATTAGTGACTCGATTTGTGAACAACTTTCAAAAGTATCAACTTCTTTGAAGTTCTATATGACTTCATATTTAGTATATGTTGCTGCTTCCATGAGACACTTTCATATCTTAACTTCATAAGGTGATAGAAGGCACGTTCCAATGTATGAATACTACCCTCAACTGACATTGAAAGAGAGCATCAAGCACTTCAGAAGGGTCAATGATGCCTTCTTTTATAGTTAAATCTGTATCTTTGAGAAAGAGCTTGAGAAGAAAAGAGTTTCTGATGAAGCTTGGGAGCAGGTGAAAAGGTTTGATTGTATATTTCTACAGTTTCCTACTTTTACATATATCAGAGTTGGTTGTTTCAATGGAAAGCCCTACATGTTGCCAAGATATCCAGGAGAAAAGCTAATACTGATGGAGTTAAGTAGATAGATAATGACTGTACATGGCAAACAAGAAGAAGCTCATAGAGCTAGTTTCAAGTTCCCAGTTACCATTGGCCGGTATTCAATATCTACAACTCCAAGAACCAAAGCAATGGGGAGTTAAATGTAGTTGGTGACTATGAAGAGGTATTTAAGAAAAGGAATGACTTTGATTACTGGGGCATGAAGGACAAGCTCAAGGGGAACTACACTCATGTGCATAAAATTGAAGATATATGGGTTGAATGTAGAACTGATGAAGGAAGCTAAACTTCAGTCAGCTTACCTTAGAATAGATCAGGAACTTTCAGCTTGCTAATATTCCTAAGGACATGTAAGAAGAGAATGATAAAGTTGGTTTTGCATATGTGGGAAATAAAATTGTTGACACTCCTCTTCCACCAATTTAATGGTTGCAAAAGGAGATGACCTCAATAAGGGAGAGATTTCAACCTATTCTTGCAAACACCAATGTTTGGTTGTAGAAGAAAGGAATAAAGATAAAGATCTTCAAAACATGATCAAAAGAAGAGCATACTGAAGGACCTTCTGGTAAAAGGGAAGAATTGAGAACAAAGAATAAAGAAGACATCTTAGTACTAGTAAGAAGCCAAGGTTTATTTCCAAAACCAAAGGAGATAAAGGCAAAAGGAAAGAAAAAGAGGGAACATCTTCCCCTGTAGATGCTGAAGAAGAAGAAATTGCAGTAGAGGAATCAAAAGAACCTCCTATTACCTCTCAATTAGAGTCAACATAGGTAGTACCTCGCTCTTCCCCTCCTATAATCTTTGTAGTACAAACCCCTACTCCTCCTGTTTCTTCAAGTGAACAATATTTACCTATATAATGGAAAACAATATATTACCTTATTCTAAAGCAATATAATCAAAGAATCATAACAAGATAAATACCTTAAACTTTCAAAATTAGGAATCATAGCGTTTGATGAAATATTTAACCTCAAGAATACAACAAGCTCAAAGAATCCAATCCATGTTATAATCATAATCATATTTCAAGAACTTTAAGAACGCACTCTAGATTTTAAAAATAAATTCTCTAAATTCTCTAAGATCTATTCCAAACTCAAAATTTGAATCATCCCTTAACAATGAAACCCATTTCCAATAAAAAAGTACAACCTACTTTCAAATAACTTCTTTCATTTCACACTCAACTCAACAAACAAAGGAGCTAATATCTATTTTTGAAATCAAATCTTTTATAACATTCTACTTGCTTAAAAAGTCACTAAAACATCTTTTTATTAAGTCAAAAACTATTATCGCGCGCGCGCACACACACACACACACATATTTATATATGTATATATACATACATATGATATACACATATATGTATATATATAAATTTATATCCATGTACATATGCATATCCATATATATTTATTTATATACATAGATATATGTATATGTGTGTGTACACACACAGGTATATATTACATATATATATATATATATATATATATCCAAGATATTTTTACAATTATAATATAAAAATAACCTTTTACATCCTCTTCAGAAGATAAATAGGGAGAGGCATCGGTGTCCTCCTCCACAGGGTGTGTTAAAAATCAACATAGATGGTTCTTCTCAGGGAAATCTTGGTCATGTTGGTATTGAGGTGTTGGGCGGAATAGTTCTGGGACTGTTCAATTTATCTTTTATGTTTATAAGGGTCTGCATACTAACAACGTGATGGAGGTTCTTGCCATTTTATATGCTATGAACCACAGTTGTGCTCTTGAGTGGAGAAGGATCATTTGTGAATCTGATTCTTAGGTGGTGGTGACTTTGTTGAAGAGGCAACAATTAGAAGATGTCAGTTGGCATTTAGCTTTGATTATAAAATAGATTCGTAATCTGTGTGCTTCCTTGGAATCTGTTACTTTCTATCACATTCCTAGAGAATGGAATAGAGTTGTGGATTGTTTCTCCAAATGGGCCTTTGATCATCTACAGAATTGGAACATTGTGGATACGGGTCGATTATCCCCAAATTTGTCTCAAAATAGACCAATTAGTGGAGATTGATAGGGGTGTGTAATGTCCTTGCTTTGTACTTCTTTGTTTTAGTTGGAATAAATTTTTACCCTCTTTAGTTAGTTAAAAAAAAACTTTTACAACACTTCCAAATTCACATATTAATTCCATCTAACCCATTTATTTCTCAAGTGAATCATATACTTTCTAAAAAATCTTAAATAATTTCTACACACATAACAAACCATTATGCATACTAGGAAGTAAATTAAAGCACATAGAATGAACTCACTTTACTGGTTTAATCATAGAGGGGTCTTAAATTGTAAATGATTACGATAGATGGGTTTCATAGGTATATAACATCATGCATTTTATTACCCTAGCATGGAGCAAGAATGATACACACACTCAAACAAAGCTATGTGAACATCTCTAAAATTAATCACCTTTGGTTTCCCTATATTCTATGCACTCAAGTACATGTCAAGCCTATCTACCACAAGATAGATGAAGCATAAAATAATAAATAACTAAGGCATGCATAACCTCATGCATGAAACACATAAATATCACAAAATTACATCATATAAATCATATCTCTCTAATGAGTCTTTAGTTATTGCATAATTAGGATAATTCTAAAGATGCATGATTAAGCCACATTTAATCATCAACTAATTAATAACACTGAACCATTAAAATTAAAGAAACTAACATTTCATAAAAATAATGAAAATAGTGAAGCTAAAAGTATCATAGTGGCTCAATAATAATATTATGTCATATAAATGTGTTGATATCCATAAGTGATCCCCAAAAAGTGCAAAACAACATAGATATAATTCAATATTAAGTTTCATAGAAAATATAAAGGCACAAGACTTGTGAGATTGACATCCCCTCTGCCTAGAATTAGGCTTACTCTTGGAATCTTGCAAAAAGGTGAGGATAAAGAACCCTTAGATGTGCATCATCTTCCCCAAACATTGCAAACTCAATAAACCTATTGCATTGGACACTTACTTGGTCAATGCCTTGACCTTGAAGGCCCATTTCCAAATGCTATAAGATAAACATGGACTCCAAGGCTAGTTGCCTACACTAATTTAACTAAGGCCTCCTCAAAGGAAGCCCAAAGATCTTCTTGGCAATTATCAATCACTATAAAGACTAGGTGATATCTACTAACATCACCTACCATCAAATCTAACATTGCAACCTGATCACCAATTACTATTGCACCCTATAGAAAACATCTCATAAAATTATCCACTTAAGCACATGCAAAACATGGTCCCCTCAATTGAAATTATGTGGATTGCGGTCAAGTCAACTAAAGATAACTTGACTACTGGAAACTTAAATTATTGTGGTAATGAAACACTTCTAATTTGAGTTTGCTCATGTCATTTTCTATGGTGTCATTTACATTGACCTCTCTTATGCCATTAATAAGACTATTGCTACTATTATGGTGTCATAGGAGCAAGAGATGTAGTCCAAATACTACACTAAAGTGGGGAATGAGATTCTTAAAACCCAAAGCCATGCTAGAAAGAACCCCCATCCCAACCTCCTCAGCCAAGTTATCAAATTTCTCATCTACCACCCTTGCCTTCTTAATGGTGATCTCCAAAGTCACTAGGCCTATCATATTAATTAGATCCAAAATCCTAGACATTAGGCCCCTCTTGAACCTATTAGTGAGGAGCTTTTGATCAATAATGTAGTCCACATACTTGTTAGTGTAGCTTTTTATTCCTTATTATATGGCTTTTCCTACACCTTTTATTAAGCTTGCTTAGGTTCTTAAAGTGGTTTTAATTAAGTGAGTGGGTTATGAGGTGTCACCATCCTACAAGGGAGCTTCCATTAGTTATCTTGGGAAGATACTTTGTTATCTTTAGACTAATAAATGGTCGCTTCCTATTGGTTGGTGTTTCCACCTCTACCCTCTCCTTTTTCTATATAAACTCACTACCTAGCCTGTATTTTTGGTCATTCATATGTTGGAGCTATAGATCTCTCTTGATGCTATTGTGTCATTCAAGTATTTACATCAAATCTATTGATATCACTGTTATGTTGTTTCATTTCATTTACATTTACAGTTTATTGTTTCTAAGTCTTTCAATTTGATTCTAGGTTGTAATCTGTTTCTCAGATTCTAACATGGTATCGGAGCATGTTTTGGAAGATTAGATTCATATTTTGAAAGATTTTGGGAGGGCTACTAAGCTTTGCATGCAGAATTCCAGAAAACCCAGTATGCTCTTCTCTTGCATCTTTGGATGATCTGGAGAATCAGAAAAGTTTGACAGAAAGTCTTTTAACCTTGGGGTTTGTATACTTGTATCTTTTTGAATCTACTTGGTTGCATCATTTTGGCTATCCAAGTAGTGTTTTTAGCTATCTCATTATTTCTAGAACGCTTAAAAAATCCATATTTGGCATTTGTTTTGCCCAAATCAGAGATCAAGAAGTGAAGTTGAGAACAAGGGTTCCAAGCAAAGATTTGGCATACATCTATTTTCTGGGGTGTTTTCAGGCCAAAAGGATGTTTCCATTGCATCGAGGAGGCCCAAAAACCCTAAGAACACCTATTCAAATGCTGAAATCAGAGCTCAAAAAATTTCTTGTGATTTTTTGAGGGTATGTCCTTTTGTCCAACGATTTGAAGGGTGCTCTACAAGTCAATCTTTTGTCCAGTGGTTCAAAAGGTACTTCTGCAAGATTTGACCTTTTGTCCAGTGGTCCGAAGGGTGCTCCACAATTTAGCCTTTTGTCCAGTGATCCGAAAGGTGCTTCTGCAAGGTTAGACCTTTTGTATAGTGGTCTAAAGGGTGCTCCATAGTTTAGCCTTTTGTCCAGCAGTTCGAAGGTTGTTCTGCAGTTCAACCTTTTGTCCAGTGGTCTGAAGGGTGCTCTACGAGTTTGGCCTTTTGTCCAATAATCTGAAGGGTGCTCTATGGATTTAACCTTTTGTCCAGTGGTCCAAAGCATGATCTACAGGGTTTGGCTTTTTATTCAATGGTTAAAATCAATCTCCCATCCAACCCCCTACTCTCTTTTGCTTAATTTCCTTATGTAGGCCCTAAATAAGTAGTTTTATAGGAACGACCGTAACTTTTTGCTACAAAGTCAAAATTTTGAGAAAAAATAGCCGTTGGAAAGGTCTTGAAGAGAACCTTATAACTATACAGTTCTTTTTCTTAGATTTTGTAACAAGGTCTATTTGGATCAAAAGTTGTTTTTTGCTATTTGTGGGCCCTATGACCTATTTGATCTCATAAAAGCATTGTAAACGTACTGTGTTATGAAGTGTCAAACTTGTAATCTCTATGGGGGGTAATTTCTAATATAGTGAAAAGGGGGCTATTTTGAGTGTGTTCTTTCTTCCATTGCTTTTAAGCTTTCCTTCCTACACAACAACAACAAATTAATCTTTCTTTTTGCATTAAGATGAATCAATTAATAGTACCTATACTCCCAACCTACAACTACTATGAGTTGAAGTCCAAGATAACTATCTATCTTAAGAAACTACAGTTGTTTAGAGTAAATATGGGTCTTGAAACTGAACCTACAGTAGATGCAGATAAGCCTAAATGGTTTAACAAATTTGATGAAGCTTTTGAAAACCTGTGTATGTCTTGTTGGTTCCCAAATCAGTAGATTATCAAACCCTAAAAGTATGCCAAACTTTAAATGATCAGGTTCAATAATTGATTTGGCCAATGAACGGAATTAACCAAGATGGTTAGAATTCCCTGCCCTTTAGGCTCTACTATACCCAGGTGGGCATAACTCTATCACCAATGATTATTACTTTCCTAGATTAACTGATGATAATTAAGCAGATCAAATACCTCACACAGATTTTCTAGGGTTTGTGTGATTACAATTTTGTCAATTAAATCATCCTTTCTCAATCTATTTCATATTGGCATGAGGGATTGAAATAGACAAATAAAATGCAAAACTAACTACTACTCCTACTCCTACAACTGAAATTAAAATGTATGAAAAATATTTTATAAGAAATTATTATGGGGATAGAGATGATCAGTGCCTTTCTTCCACTGGGTAATGGAGTCAAAATATAGAATGATATGTGTCCTCCTACTGGGTATAACTAAAATTGTTTTGCATTCTGATGTTTATGACTTGCATAAACATGTAGGAAATTTAATTACCAGGCTTTACTTTAATAATCCAATTGAATCTTCCAAGTTATTGTGACTTATTAAAATGAATTTAGTTCTTACTTAAAGAAACCAATAAAATAAACCATACAAAACATGAATGTGCTTTGATAAACTAGAAATATACTTGATATACTAATTTAAATAACAAGGAAAACATCAAATTGGAGACAGCCAAATAATTACTATCAATAACTTCAACACAACAATTGAAACCAGAAATTGAGCACTAGGTTTAATGTTGTCTTTCCATTACTTTGCTTCAGAAAATGGATTTACAATGTATAGATTCTCTCTATAAAATCCCCCCTATCCTTTTATCTCCTTCTATCTATGATGCCCCTTAAGCAGTCTTGGTTTCCTTCTTATATGCAAATGAAGGAAGCAACAAGCTTTAGACCATTTCATTTCTAGATGACCTTTCAACTACCCACCCATTCCCATAACAACTTTGTCTTATATTAATTGTCCTTTGTTTCTCTTTAATTACATTAAACATAATACAAATACAATTTGATGCAAATAAAGGAAAATAGCAAGCTAGAAATCTAGAGCACATCCAAGGTCCGTTGGAGATCATTAAGCACAAGATTAATCTTATGGAGGAGTCAGATACTCTTGTTCCCATTGAACCACCTTATAATCATTTGGCTATTTATATCCCTGGATTTGTGGCACATTTGCCAAGTGATCCTTCCATCTTTTGTTCAGCAATCCTTTGACTTCTGTGATAAACCTAGAGTACCCTGAGTCTAATGCAATTATTCCATCCAGAATCAAATTGAGACCATGAATATTTATTTCCTGATCTTTTTGCAAATGAGTGACCACAAGGGGAACTATCTGATTAAATTTCTTTTTCCAATCCTCAAGACTTTTGAGTTGATCACTTTACCCTAGAATTTCTGGAATAAATTGATGCTTGAATGTACAAAAGGATTCCATTCTTTCTTTAAGCTTTTGAATCTCTCCAAACACATATTGAAACTCATCGATGATCATTTTTACCATCTTTTCAGTGGGTTTAAGACTACAAGAGCATCAGGGATTCTCTGTAAAACTTTGCACAGTGTGATCAAAGTGTGGTGAACAGGTTGCCACTTCTTAAACAAAGGATCTAAAATAGGGACATGCTTTCATTTGTTCAACTACTTAGGACAAGGCAACCTAGCATTCATGCAAGTATTCTATTTTATTTATAACCAGTTTGACTCTATGCTCTAAGACCTTTTCCAATACACCAAAAATTTGACTTTTCACCTCCTCTTTTGTGGCTTCATTAAGTTTTTTCAAATTTTCAATTTCCTTTTCCAAGCCTTGCTTCAATGTATTCACTTGGTCCATAAGAACTGTATCAGCACCAACTTCATGAGATGTAGAAGGCTGGTAAATCACAGTATCCTTGCTTTGAGAAGTATTAACAACCTTTAATTGTTGTTTCAGTTTTAGATTTTCCAAAAACAATCTATTCATTTCTTCATTCATTTCAATTTGGGCTTTCTCATATTCAACCAATTTCAATTCTATATTCTTGACTGGAGCTTGTGTAAACATAGTTGAATGCATTATCATGGTAGCAAACTCCAATGCTGAGGTATCCTTGAGTTTTTTCACCATGGCAGCTCCCCTCATTTCCTACACTACATCGAATAATCTTGGCTTTTCTATAATTTTATGTTTGGCCCAAAAAACCAAAGTTTCAATCTTTGGGTTATATCTAGTACCACTCACTCCTTCTTCATAATCAAATTCTGTAATTAGCATAGGATCCTCTTGATTTCTAACTTGATCAAGCAAAAACATCTTCTTTAATTCTAATCCAGGAATAATTAACATGTTGCTCTTTAGTACCATCTCTCTAGCCTCTTGTGGACTGATATTCACTTCATTTATTCTGAGTTCTTTAAATGTCTGAGCCACAATCTAGTCCTATTGGGACTCATTAGTTCCCATTTTATTTATTTGAACTCTTTCTTCAAATTCATTCATCTTCATTTTAACCTAAAAATCTTTAAAATTAGGAGTTTTCACAAATTCATCATCCTCAATAAACCTAAGAGATGCTATTATTCTCTCATCTTAATTCAACTCCTATTCTCCATGCACCTGCATGTCCATCCTAGCATCAGCTTATGAGCCTCAGTTTCTTGTTCAACAAGGGGTTGATCAACCTCATCATCATCTTTCATATGCCTCAGTACACTAGCAACCTCCTCTGTATCCCCCACTTCCTTTGTCATTTCATATGCTACTAGCAAAATTACATCATCAATCTTCTGCCTTTTAGATCTTTGTTGCTCTGGAGGTGAAATTGGTGAAGATTGTTGCACTGAGATTGCATCAAGGGGAAGCTCAGGAATCACAACCTCTCCTAGTTTCTTAATGGGAAGCTTGGTGGGCCTTGAGGTTAGCACTTAGGTTCTTTTGACTTATCATATAGCTTTTCAAAATTATCAATCATTAAATCAATTCTTTTAAGAGGATTTCCCTCTTCCATAAAGAATCCAAAGAAATTAGGGTCCTTTTTCTTCTTTTCCTCTTCTACCTTCATCAAAATTTCCCATTTTCTTTTTCTTTGATACACCTCATAGGTAGTGAGACAATTTCTTATTACATCTTCATCATAGTCTACCTCATGGGTAATCCCAGTCTTGTGAGAATTACCTGCCTTACAAAGTTCATGTGTCCTTCAAGGTCATGCAGACCCTTTCCACTTTAGATTTCAAAGAATATATGCCTTTCAAATAATCTTGCAACTCCTCAAGAGTATCAGAACCAATAGAGAGTTCTCCATATACAGTCAAGTCAGGTAAGAATGTACCTTCCTTCTATTTTTTCATGACATCCCTCTCCATTCATAACATCTGACACATGAATTCATGAAATTCTAAACAAGGATAAATAAACTTGGGAAAAATCTAAGGTGGCTGAGAGCATCCATAAATCCTCATAATAGTATGAGTAGGCAAATAAAACCAATCACCAAAGTTGTGTGTATGCCCCTTCTCAGGTCTCAATGCAAAAGGCCTCAACAACTCTTTTATTTCAATAGGTAGCCTTGGTGAAACATTACCAAGGGTAGACATAATCCTAATTACAAAATCATCATGAAAAGTCACATAATCACTATTCTTGCACTTGTTGTCCTACATGTAGCACCAACATTACACTGGCATTCTTTTGCCTTTTTGATCTAGCATTCTTATGTCCATTCTTTTGGTCCAAGGACTTCTGTTCTGATACATGATTAAATGACACAATAAAGAGTAATGTCTGAAAGTAATAGGTGCTTTATTTTCTCTTACTTGTAGAAATCCTTCATGCAATCCTTTTTCAATTTCCAAAGCAAAATCAAACTCAATATTAATCTCAGGATTTTGTATCCTCATAGCCAACATCATAAGACTAATTGCCATCTTGTCCTATGCATCTAATCACAATACTTGACATAAGGAAAAGTATGTCCTCTAAAAATATACTGCAAAATCATCTACTGAGAATGGTTCAGCACAAGATGAAGAGATAGGTATCTTTTTTCTTATTTGCACCCCTCTTCATATACATTGGAATCTCATCACTTTGATAAGTCTTCCTCAATCTGGTATAATCTTCCTCACTCTTCTAAAGATGAATCTTAGTGAGAGCTTGCTTGTTCAGCATGAAACATTCTATGATATAGATTTGGTCAATACTACCAGTGGTGACCCATCAGGAAACCTCACAGTCCTTGTCACTCCATGATAGTGTCGTGCTAATAATCTATTGAACTCAACATCTATGAAAACATTAGGGACTACTAGTTTTGTTATGTTTAGAGTCGAGGGGTTTAAAACAGGGGCCTGGGCATCCCTCTTGTCACTGAAATACCAAAATAGATTCCATCCTAAAATGGAAAGAATTGCATCTCTACATCCATGTGCCTCATCCCTGAATACTTTCTTATAACCCTTATCTACAAATTTTGGTAATACATCCAATATTGACTGTTGCAGGGGTCTCTTCTTTTCTTTGGGAATTGAGGATTTTCCCTTTTTAGTCATTGACTCACTCTTCTTAGGAGGAATTGTGTAGATTATATTGAACTAGGGTTCTAAATTTTTTGTTCACCGAGCTATCTAAAACTTGTAATTGAAACACACTTTTGAACTAGATAGATGAGAAGCACAGAGATGTACTTACCTGTTATGCAATAGTTGAAGAGCTTACACTAAACACACTAAGCCTTGAATCCTTTGTCTATGAACACACTAAGCTTTCTTGAATGATCAAAATGACATCAAAATCCCAATATATCACCTTGACTACTCAGTCATTTCACCATTAATGGCACTTCATGCTAAAAGATACAGTGATCGATCGTCTCCTATGAATTCAAATATACATCATTGATCCGAGGAGATCGGACGGTCCAAAATTTTTGACATGATTAGTCTTACATTTGTAGTTAATGTAATAACAACTGTACCGCAGTCCCGCCATGATAAATTAAGGCCTCCCACGGGGCTGCGATACTATAGATTCTTTATTCTTAATGCTTCTTGCCATACCACATGCCACATTTTATGTCGCGATTGACCTTCGTGAGGCTACGGGTAACTATATTACCTTGGTAACCCCTTACTGCTACTCCACATATCACCTTTGATATCATGATAACTTGTTGCGGTAGTGTGGCTAACTTTGTATGCTTAGTTCACTCTTACCGCCATCCCGCACACACCCTTACTAACTATTGCGGTGTTGAGGTGAATAGTTTCATTACACTTTAGACTCCCACAAACCCGCTAGGGTCCCTTAATAGATGTTGCAGTAAGTGATCAATGGTTGTATTATACCTAAAGCTCTCACAAGCCCGCTAGGGTTTATTATAGGTGAATACACATCTCCATGAGAATGCAATATAAGACTAATAGATAGGTTAAAATGAAAATTCAAGGATATAACATAAGTGTGAGGGAAATAAGGATATTAATAAAGGTTTTTGATTTTTAGGACATGAGTGGGAAAAGATTAAGACCTTCTACATTGGGATTTTGGGTTTAGGGTTTACAAAACTGGGCAGAATCGGATGAATTTTGACAAGTTCTAATAGTGGCTCCAGTTGGGGATGAATGGCTATTAGACATTGCAAGAATCCATAAATAATGTCTGGGACACAGACCTAAAACTTAAGAGACATAAAGGAAATGAAACTAACATAAAAGAAAAGGAAATTAAATTTGGAAAGACCTAAACTACTATGCATGGAAATAATATTTTTAAGAGAAGTGTTTCAGGAATTGTCCATGCACTGGCAATTCTTGATCTTCACCCACCATATTTTGCAAATACTATGAGTCTTCTCCACATTTGTCTGTGATGGCAAATGGACCTAACCACAGAGCTTCAAACTTGCCATGTTTTCCTTTATCTTAACTCCTAGAATTCCACATGAGAACCATATCATCAACCTAAAACTTTCTATCCTTAGCCTTCTTGTCAATCAAATATTTCATTTGTAGCTGCATTTTCTCATTTTGTTTTTGTGTTTGATTCCTAACCTCATCTAACTCTGCTAACTATTCCATCCTTTCCTCCATAGGCTCAGGTATGTCCATGTCTTCTTGCAAAATGAATTTGTAAACTGGCAAAAAGTTATGCATTGGTATCCTAGCTTGAGCTTCATAAACTAGTTCAAAAGGAGATTTTCTAGTAGCCTTTTTCACTATGATCCTGTCTACCCATAATACTAACTTCAGTTTTGAATCCCAGGCCCTTTTGTTGTTGTCAAGTATTCTTTTGATTATTTTCATAATACTCTTATTACTAGATTCAACTTGACCATTAGCTTGAGGGTGATATGGAGAAGCATATGAGATCACTATGCCATAAGACTCATAGAATTTCCTAACTCATCAGACCTTAAACACATCCCATTATCTATGATTACCCTGACAGGGACCCCAAACCTGGTAATGATATTTTCCAACAAGAAATTGATCACTACTTAACTAGTAGCATGTTTGGTTTGGATTGTTTCTATCCATTTAGTGAAGTAGTCCATGGAAACAAGGATCCACCTATGTCCTCCACTTGATTTATCTATTATTTCACCTATAAAGTCAATACCCCATTGATAAAAGGGTGCTTCAATCTGCATAGGCCTCGAAGGTAGGGCTCCTTGATACATCAATTTACCAGAGAACTTCTGGCATGCCTCACATTATCTTACATATTTGTGAGCATCATGAAAGATTGTTGATCAATAGTAACCTACTCTTAGTACTTTATGTGTAGTAGTCTTGGCTGAAAAATGCCCTCCACATACACCTTCATGCATCATTTTCAAAGTCTTTTCTACTTGTCCTTCATCAAGACATAACAATAGGATACCATCCCTATGTTTCCAGAACAAATCACCATTCATAAAGACATATCTTGATGCCTGGAGTTTCAATGTCCTTTTTTATTATCATTCATACCATCAAGGCATTTCATGTGTTTAAGGTAATGAACCACATTTGTTTACCAAGGTGTGTATTCAATGCTAGATATCAGATCCTCTTCTGCCTCAACATCACACACTTGTGCAGCTTCTAGATTAGATTCAACCATTAGCCTTGCCAATCACTGTCCTCTTGCAAGTTTTGTGATCATGATATCAATGTTGAACTCCTGAATTCTATTTATCCATCTGCATCTTCTTCCTGTGGCCTCTGTTTGCACAAAGACATCCTTATCTACTACATTTGGTACATAGGAAATCACTTGTGCTCCTACTAAGTAAGGCCTAAATGTCTTTATTGCTTTCACAAGTGCATAATCTTGTTTTTCGGTAGTATCATATTTCAATTCAGCTCCCTGGAGTGATTTACTAAAAAATGAAATTGGTTGCTCGTACCCTTCTTCATTCTTTTGCAACATAACAGCAGCAATAGTATGGAAAGATGCAAAAGCAAAAATCTAAAATGGTATGCTAATATATGGAGATTTCAAAATAGGAGCTTCCTTGATTGCCCTTTTTATTGATGCAAATGCTTCAATGGCCTCAGATGTCCAATCAGTCTTTGATACCTTCTTTAGCATTTTTGCAATAGGTTTCACAATTTCAGAAAAGTTGGAAATAAATCTTCTAACAAAGTTTACTTGCCCAAAAAAGGATTGAATAGCCTTCACTATTTTGGGAATGGGGATCTTATCAATGGTTGCAACTCTTTCTGAATCAATTCTTACCCCCTTTTTAGATACTATGTGCCCTAGTAATTTACCTTCAGTTACAGCAAAGTGACATTTTTTAGGGTTCAAAGATATACTATACTCAAGTGCTTTGACAAATACCTTCTCTAAGTGCATGCAATGATCTTTTGCCTTCTTTGAGTATGCAGTTAGATCATCTTGGTAAACAACAATTATGATGATCATCAAATCTGCAAAAGCTACATCCATAGCCCTTTGGAAAGTAGCACCAGCATTTGTAAGACCAAAAGGCATTCTTACATATATATAAGTACCCCATAGTGTAGTAAATGCAGTCTTATATTGCTCTAATTCTTTGACCTTGACTTGATTATAACCAGAAAATCCATCCATCATGGATAGCAACTCACATCCTATTACTCTTTGCAACATCGCCTCCATATTGGGAAGTGGATAATTATCCTTCAATGATGAAACATTAAAATTACGGAAGTCTACACACAACCTTATGTCACCATTCTTCTTCCTCACTGGTACCAAGTTTGAAACCCAAGATGAATGTCTGATAGGTTTGATTATGATAGCCTCCCTGAGCTTCATTAGTTCCTCTTGCATTTTTGGTGCCAACATAGGGTTTATAGGTCTTTGCTTTTGTCTGAAAGGTTTAGCATATGGTTTTAATGGAATTTCATGCTGAAACAAATCTTCCCTATAAGCCTTCAAGTTCTCATATGACCATGCAAATACATGTTTATACTTCCTCAGAAGAATTATGAGCATCTCCCTAACTTTTGGGCTAATTTTCTTGCCTATGTATACCTTCTTTGGAGCAATCTCAGTCCCACAATTTACTTCCTTGAGATCTTCTTGATTGACTGGTTACTGCTTTAAGATAGACCTGTCATTTCCATCAAAGACTCACCCTAGAGCTACTAGGCCTTTTAGGATTTTGTTTGTTCTTAGTTGTATGACTTCTTGACCAAAGACAATATCTTTACAATCCACCTTTTCAACAAAAGCATTAAAATATATCTCGTGGGACTCATACTAATCTATACACTGAAGAAATTTTATCAAATCATCATCATTAAAGACTTGCCAGCTATATACATTGTTAGGGATAAAAGGTCTAGTTTTGAGTTCTACTTCTGATATGCCTGCCAATGTAAGATCATCCCTTTTCAAAGCAATATTTGCAAGAAAATCTGCCATCATGTTCTTTGACCTTTCTATCCAATCAATGGAAAATGCATCAAAAAGCTCCACAGAATCCCATATATCATGTTTATATTGTTTGAGCCTTTTATTCTTTGAGGCGTATCTTATTCTTCGAGGCGTATCTAGATCTAACTTATGAAACAATCAGTTCAAAATCTCCATATACAGTCAATAATTTGATTCCATATTTAATGGCGATGTTAAGGCCTAGAAGCAATAACTCATACTCTGGTATGTCATTAGTACACTCAAATGATAGCAGAAATGAGTATTTAAATGTCTTACCGCTGGGTACAATGAAGAACACACCAGCTCCATTACCTTCTTTGTTGCAAGTGCCATCAAATTACATTTGCCAAATATTGGATTTATCTAATTGAGCTGCATTGTTGATTGGATCACTGTTCTGTAACTGAGGCTGTGAATGTTGAATCCTAAAACTTCCCAAATGTACATCACAGAAGCAATTCATCTGGTTGGGATCAATATGTTCTACCACTTGTTCAGACCTTGTCTCTCTATATAGCTTAACATCCTTTCCATTGACAGGTATAGTTGCATATGATAAATCCAATTGAACATTCCCTCTAACTGCAGTAGTCCACTATCTTGATAGCAACATACCATAGTGTGGAGGAATATCAACCACAATGATGTCAGTTTTATATGTAGCCTCAGGATAAGAAGCTAGCTTTAACTCCACATCCCATATGACTCTAATGACAAGGACAGATCTATTGTCCATAGCATAGCACTTTCCGTATGTGAAATCAACCCACAAACCTAATTCTTTCATGACTCACTAGTAGCAAAACAGGCAATAAACTACTAGCTAGTAGTTTATTTGCAATTTTTAGTCATTTTTTGTCATTTATTGCCTATTTTTCTACTAGTGACTGCCATGGGCATGATGTTTATTGTTGCCGCGGAATCTATCATACATTTTTTTACCAACTTGTTATTTATCAATAATGTGGTGTAGAGAGGATCAACTTGAGAGGGATTCTTAGTTAGAGTATTTCCCAAGTAGATCTCAGGAGTCTTCATAGCCTCTCCTTTGACATTATTGACATGTTTCTCATTCTTTTCTAATTCATCTTTATTCTTGTTTTGACCTTCAGGCTTGTTCGACACATTTGAAATTAACTTTATTGCACTATTTCTATACTCATCAACTTTCATCATTTCCAACAAAGGTACTGACATCTTAATCTGAGATAAAGCATGTCTTATGTCAAAGGAAGGCATACTTGTTACCGGTTCTATTTTGCTCACCTCTATTTTGGCAGATTTTTTCTCTTCCATCACCCACTACATAGGGTCATTTCTTATTTTGTTCTGATCACTTTTTGATGCTTCTTTAGGCACATACCTTTGAGTTATCTTTGGAGGCTTTCCACTTTCATCATTCTTCTAGAATTCTGAGGTTACTTTTTTATCACCTTGTTTATCCTTCACAAACAAACCCCCAATTGTCCCTTGATCTAAATTCACAATTATATTCCTAAGATTATAGTTGTTTCTGGCTTGTGCTACAGCAGCAACTATGAGTGCTTTTATTTCTTCCTTAGTTGGTCTCCTTAATTGGATTTGACTTGATTGTGATTTTGCATCTCAAATTAGAGGATCTCTTATATTGCCATTCTCTTGATCAGAGAATACTTCCTACTGATGAACATGAATGTTATGCCTCTGGTGATTTACATCATACTCAAATCCATCTTCCTTTGAAGATGAATATTCTTTATCTACCACATAAGGTCTGAATGCCAGCATATTGATAGTGTGGTCATCCCTTTCCTGATCATACAGTGATTCACTTTCTTGAATTGATTATGCAACTACATAGTACTCAGGAGAATGAGGCAGGTTACAAGGCATGCACCATGGAGCATCTTCCACCATATTAGTCACATGCCTCTTCAATGGATCAGGGGTATATTTATTGGAATTCTACTTCTAATCACTATTTAAGGGCATCCCATCTTTCCAATTTGTTTTGTAAGGCATGTCATGTAATCTTGGCCTTTCATTCCTATGATAGTTAGATTTATCATAATATATCCCCTTTTCATTCCTTGCTACTTTATATGATAAATCTTTCACGGCATTCCAAACCTTACCAAGCTTATCATCTTCTCTTGGCTACTTATTTTGTTGGCCTTTAGGGTTTTGCAATATTTTAACCTCATCTCTTCTACCAATCACTCCTAATGCCTTTCTATTATTTTCTATATTTAGGGAAACTCTAAATGCCTCAATAAGGACAGGAGGATTCCTTGTTCTGAGTTCATAACTAGTTTTTAGATCAAATGCATTTAGGTAAAACACCAGACACATAGGGTCTGTAGGCTTCAAATGAGGTGGTATCCTATTGAACAACTTCATGAATCTAGTGTTAAAATATGCAACTGATTCATTGTAACCCTTCTAAATATTTGTTAACTCATGTAGAGCAAACTTCAGGTCAGAGTGATCCCCATACTTCTCCTTGAATAGTCTTTTGAACTCAACTCAAGAACTGATTGAGGCATCAGGAAAGTTTTTGTACCAATCTCTTGCATCCTCATTTAATGACTGCATGAACAACTTCATATAAACATCCTCATGTTGTATATCAAAATTGTCCATTATTGTTTCAAATGCCCTTATGTGATCCTCCCTTGAGATAGCATTGTTCCCAGAGAACTTTGGAACTTCTTTTCTTACCTTATTGTCAATTGCATTTGGGTATCCTTTAATACCAAAGAAATAAAGTTGTCTAAATATGTCTACATTCATAGGTCCCCTTATAAATGGATTTTGTCTTTGATGAGGCTGATATTGTTGAAACTGAGGTCCCTACTGTTGGTATTGTTGATACACACCTTGCTGCACATTTTGGTTAAAACTTCCAGGAGGGTTCATATTGCTTTTCACATTTTGATGTGGAGGGTGATATAGATATTTATATTGCCTTGCATACTGATTATATCTAGGATTTTGACATCTCACTCCTCCTTGACTAGGAGGAAAAGTATAAGCATTCCCTATAGGCTGAGAAGTCATTAGAGTACTTATTGGATTTGAAATTTGCAGTGCAGAAACATTTTGCCATGTATGATGAGTATTAGTTGTATTGCCAAGATTTCCAACTATATTATGGGGCACTTGTGGATCAAAGAATTACTTGTATTCACATATCCAACCTAATTATAGATAGGTCTATATTGTGACAAATTTGAAATATGTTGGGAACTCAACTGGAGTATCTCTTGAGCCAATTCATTCTTTTGCCTTATTAATTTTTGCCTTTCAATTTGTGCTTGCAATTGTTCTACCTCTTTCTTTAACTCCTGATCAGTTAATTCTCTTTTTGAAGTAGAAACAACATGGGCATCAGTAAAGCGTACCATTCAAGGTGTTTTCTCCCCAAGCCTATGTTGTGAATTTTTAGCATATTGTTGAGTCATTCTTTCTTCATGATCTCTTCTTGCTTCAACATGTCTCACTTCTTCATCCAAGCAGTCCTCAAATTCTTTCATCTTTTGTTGATCAGGTTTAAATTGGAATACAACTCTGTATACACTATCCTACTCAGGAAGATTGTGAGAATCTCTTGGTTGAAACCTTTCATTGTTATGTAATTCACTCCCAGACAAAGGACTGTTACATATTTTAAAATCCTGTTCTGAAGCATTCCCTTGTTCATTTTGAAAATTCT
Source organism: Cunninghamia lanceolata (assembly GCA_027924645.1). Classification (NCBI taxonomy): domain Eukaryota; kingdom Viridiplantae; phylum Streptophyta; class Pinopsida; order Cupressales; family Cupressaceae; genus Cunninghamia; species Cunninghamia lanceolata. The sequence continues at coordinate 543,343 of BSBN01000143.1, read as the reverse complement.
CATGTAATTCAGTAATTACAGGTGCATTTGCAGAGGCTCCTCCATCATTAGTAGATACATTTGAAGTGGGAGGGGGCTTTGAACCGTCCTTATTCTTTTCTGACCATTTTTTATTTCTATCTTTGTTTGATGGATTATTTAGGTTTCCTAAGGATCTTCTACCATCCATGTTGGGAGAAACTGTAGTGCTCTGATATCTAAAACTTAACCTCTTTGATTTAAAATTTAATTGATCACTCATATACAACAATTTCTCAAAGGTTTTTGACTGGAGTCACCACCTCCTTTTTTGAAAAAGAGGAAAACTGAAGTAGACTTTAATTTTACAAAGTTCTGGGATCATATTCAAATCCCTTGCAATCCCCAGCAGAGTCACCAATCTATTGGTTCCCAAATCAGTAGATTATCAAACCCTAAAAGTATGCCAAGCTTTATGATCAGGTTCAATAATTGATCTGGCCAACGAACGGAATTAACCAAGATGGTTAGAACTCCCTACTCTTTGGGCTCTGCTATGCCTAGGCGGATGTACCTCTATCACCAATGATTGTTACTTTCCTAGATTAACTGATGATAATTAAGTAGATTAAATACCTGACACAAATTTTGTAGGGCTTGTGTGATTACAATTTTGTCAATTAAATCATCCTTTCTCAATCTATTTCATACTAGCATGAGGGTTTGAAATAGACAAATAAAATGAAAAACTAACTACTACTCCTACTCCTACAACTAATATTAAAATGTATGGAAAATATATTATAAGAAATTGTTATGGGGATAGAGATGATCGGTGCCTTTCTTCCATTGGGTAATGGAGTCAAAATATAGAATGATATGCATCCACCTACTGGTTATAACTCAAATTGTTTGGCACTCTGATGTTTATGACTTGCATAAATGTGTAGGAAATTTAATTACCAGGATCTACTTTAATAATCCAATTGCATCTTCCAGGTTACTGTGACTTATTCAAATGAATTTAATTCTTACTTGAAGAAACCAATAAAATAAGCCACATAAAACATGAATGTGCTTTGATAAACTAGAAATATACTTGATATATTGATTTAAATAACAAGGAAAACATCAAATTGGAGACAACAAAATAATTACTATCAATAACTTCAACACAACAATTGAAACTAGAATTCAGGCACCAGGTTTAATGTTGTCTTTCCATTACTTTTTTTTAGAAAAGGGCTTTACAATGTATAGCTTCTCTCTATAAAATTACCCCCTATCATTTTATCTCCTTCTATCTATGATGCCCCTTAAGCGGTCTTGGTTTCCTTCTTATATGCAAATGAAGTAAGCAACAAGCTTCAGATCATTTCATTTCTGGATGACCTTTCAACTACCCACCCATTCACATAACAACTTTGTTTTATGTTAATTGTCCTTTGTTTGTCTTTAATTACATTAACCACAATACAAATACAATTTGATGCAAATAAAGCACAATAGAAAGCTGGAAAACTAGAGCACATCCAAGGTCCATTGGAGATCATTAAGCATAAGATTAATCTTCTAGAGGAGTCAGATACTCTTGTTCCCATTGAAACATCGTATAATCATTTAGCCATTTTTATCCCTGGATTTGTGGTACATTTGCCAAGTGATCCTTCCATCTTTTGATCAGCAATCCTTTGACTTCTATGATGAACCTGGAGTACCCTAAGTCTAATGCAATTATTCCATCTAGAATCAAATTGAGACCATGAATATTTATTTCCTGGTCTTTCTGCAAATGAGTGATCACAAGGGGAACTATCTGATTAAATTCCTTTTTCCAATCCTCAAGACTTTTGAGTGGATCACTTTCCCCTAGAATTTCTAGAATAAATTGATGCTTGAATGTACAAAAGGATTCCATTTTTGCTTTAAGCTTCTGACTCTCTCCAAACATATATTTAAACTCATTGATGATCATTTTTACCATCTTTTCAGTGGGTTTTAAGGCTGCAGGAGCATCAGGGCTTCTCTGTAAAACTTTGCATAGTGTGATCAAAATGTGGTGAACAAGTTGCCACTTCTTAAAAAAGGATCTAAAATAGGGACATGTGGTTTCATTTATTCAACTGCTTGGGACAAAGCAACATAGCATTCATGCATGTCTTCTATTTTATCCATAACTATTTTGACTCTATGCTCTAAGACCTTTTCCAATACAACAAAAATCTGACATTTCACCTCCTCTTTTGTGGCTTCATTAAGTTTTTTCAAATTTTCAATTTCCTTTTCCAAGCCTTGCTTCAATGTATTCGCTTGGTCCACAGGAACTATATCAGCACCAACTTCATGAGATGTAGAAGGCTGGTAAATCATAATATTCTTGCTCTGAGAAATATCAACACCCTTTAATTATTGTTTTAGTTTTATATTTTCCAAAAACAATCTATTCACTTCATTCATTTCAATTTGGGCTTTCTCATATTCAACCAATTTCAATTCCATATTCCTAACTGTAACTTATGTAAACATAGCTAAATACATTGTCATGGTAGTAGACTCCAATGTAGAGGTATCCTTGAGTGTTTTCACTATGGCAGCTTCCCTCATTTCCTGCACTACATCCTATAATCTTGGCTTGTCTGTATTTTTCTATTTGGCCCAAAAAGCCAAAGTTTTAATCTTTGGGTTATATCCAGTACCACTCACTCCTTTTGAATCAAATTCAGTACTTAGCATAGGATCCTCTTTATTTTGGAACTTGATCAAGCAAAAACATCTTTAATTCCAATCCAGGAATAATTAACATGTTTCTCTTTAGCACCATCTCTCTAGCCTCTTGTGGACTGATAGTTACTGCATTTATTCTAAGTTCTTTGAATGTTTGAACTAGAATCTAGTCCTATTGGGACTCATCAGTTCCCATTTTATTTATTTAAACTCTTTTTTCAAATTCCTTCATCTTCATTTTAACCCAAAAATCTTCAAACTCAGGAGTTTTCACAAATTCATCATCCTCAATAAACTTGAGAAATATTATTATTCTCTCATCTTCATTCAACTCCTTTTCTCCATGCACTTGCATGTCCATCCTAGCATTAGGCTTATGAGCCTCAATTTCCTATTCAGCAAGGGGTTGATCAACCTCATCATTATCTTTCATATGCCTTAGTACACTAACAACCTCCTCTGTATCCCCCACTTCCTCTATCATTTCATATGCTACTAGGGGAATTACATCATCAATCTTCTGCCTTTTAGATCTTTGTTGCTCTGGAGGTGAAATTGGTGAAGATTGTTGCACTGAGATTGCATCAGGGGGAGCTTAGGAATCACAACTTCTCCTAGTTTCTTAATGGGAAGCTTGGTGGGCCTTGTAGGCTAGCTCTCAAGTTCTTTTGACTTATCATATAGCTTTTCAAAATTATCAATCATTAAGTCAATTCTTTTAAGAGGATTTCCGTCTTCCATAAAGAATCCAAAGAAATTAGGGTCCTTTTTCTTCTTTTCCTCTTCTACGTTCATCAAAATTACCCATTTTTTTTTTCTTTGATACACCTCTTGGGGAGTGAGACAATTTTTTATCACATCTTCATCATAGTCTACCTCATGGTTAATCCCAGTCTTGGTGAGAATTACCTACATTACAAAGTTTATGTGTCCTTCAGGGTCACATACTCTTTCCACTTTAGATTTCAAAGAATATCTACCTTTCAAATAATATTGCAACTCCTCAAGAGTATCAGAACCAATAGAGAGTTCTCCATATATAGTCAAGTCAGGTAGGAATGTACCTTTCTTCTATTTTTTCATGACATCCCTCTCCATCCATAACATCTACCACATGAATTCTAGAAATGTTAAATGAGGAGAAACAAACTTGGGCAAAATGTGAGGTGGCTAAGAGCATCCATAAATCCTCATAATAGTATGATCAGGCAAATAAAACCAATCACCAATGTTGTGTGTATTCCCCTTCTCATATCTCAATGCAAAAGGCCTCAACAACTCTCTTATTTCAACAAGTAGCTTGGTGAAACATTACCGTAGCCATAATCATGATTACAAAATCATCATGAAAAGTCACATAATCACTATTCTTGCACTTGTTGTCCCAGATGTAGCACCAACATTGCACTGGCATTCTTTTGCCTTTTTGATCTAGCATTCGTATGTCCATTCTTTTGGTCCAAGGACTTCTATTCTGATACAAGATTAAATGACACAATAAAGAGTAATGTTTGAAAGTAATAGGTGCCTTATTTTCTCTTACTTGTAGTAATCCTTCATGCAATCCTTTTTCAATTTCTGAGGCAAAATCAAACTCAATATTAACCTTAGGATTTTGTATCCTCATAGCCATCATCATAAGACTAATTGGCATCTTGTCTTGTGCATCTATTCCCAATACTTGACATAAGGCAAAGTATGTCATCTGAAAATATACTGCGAAATCATCTACTGAGAATGGTTCAGCATAAGATGAAGAGATAGGTATCTTTTTGTTATTTGCACCCCTCTTCATATGCATTGGAAGCTCATCACTTCGATAAGTCTTCCTCAATCTGCTATAATCTTCCTCACTCTTCTAAAGATGAATCTTAGTGAGAGCTTTCTTGTTCAACATGAAACATTCTAAGATAGTAGATTTGGTCAATACTACCAGTGGTGACTCCATGATAGTGTCGTGCTAATAATCTGATGAACTCAACATCTATGAAAACATTATGGACTACTAGTTTTTCTAAGTCTAGAGTCGAGGGGTTTGAAACAGGGCCCTGGGCATCCCTCTTGTCACTAAATTACTAGAATAGATTCCTTCCTGAAATGGGAAGAATTGCATCTCTACATCCATGTGCCTCATCCCTGAATACTTTCTTGTAACCCTTATCTACAGATTTTGGTAATACATCCAATATTGACTATTGCAGGGGTCTCTTCTTTTCTTTGGGAACTGAGGATTCTCCCTTTTTAGTCACTAACCCACTCTTCTTAGGAGACATTGTGTAGATTATACTGAACTAGGGTTTTGAATTTTTTGTTCACCAAGCTATCTGAAACTTGTAATTGAAACACACTTTTGAACTAGATAGATGAGAAGAACAGAGATGTACTTACCCGTTATGCAGTTGTTTCAAGGCTTACGCCAAACACACTAAGCCTTGAATCCTTCATCTGAGAACACACCGAGCTTTTGTGAATGATCAAAATGACATCAAAATCCCAATATATCACCTTCAATACTCAGTCATTTCACCATTAATGGTCCTTCATGCTAAAAGATATAATGATCGATCATCTCCTATGAATTCAAATATACATCATTGATTTGAGGAGATCAGACGATCTAAAATTATTGACATGATTAGTCTTACATTCATAATTAATGTAATAACAACTAGACCGCAGTCCCACCATGACGAATTAAGAACCCCCATAGGGCAGTGGGACTATAGATTCTATATTCTTAATGCTTCCTGCCATATCGCAGGACACATTTTATGTCATGGTTGACCTTTGCGGGGCTGTGGTTAACTATATTAGCCTATTAACCCCTTACCGCTACCCCGCATATCACCTTTGATGTCATGATAACTTGTTGCGGTAGTGCGGCTAACTTTATATTCTTAGTTCACTACTTCCCACCATCCCGCACACACCCTTACTAACCGTTACGGTGCTGTGGTGAATAGTTTCATTACACTTAGACTCCCACTAACCTGCTAGGGTCCCTTAATAGTTGTTGCGATATAGCAATGAAAGGTTGTATTATACCTAAAGCTCCCACAATCTCTCTAGGGTTTATTATGGGTGAATACACATCTCTGCGGGGATGCGGTATAAGACTAATACATATGTTAAAATGAAAATTCAAGGATATAACATAAGTGTGAGGGAAATAAGGATATTAATAAAGGTTTTTGATTTTTAGGACATGAGTGGGAAAAGATTAAGACCTTCTACATTGGGCTTTTGGGTTTAGGGTTTACAAAACTAGGTAGAATCAGGTGAATTTTGACAAGTTCTAACATGTCTATATCTCTGAATTTGCTTTTTCATATTGAGTCTACAACAACACCAAATGGTGTATGGGACCACCTTAGAAAATCTCATTTGTACACAAGATAAAATAAGATGAAATCTACTAGAGAATGAACTAATAGGGTTAAATCCATGTAATTTTGATACAATTCAAGATTTCTTCACAAAACTAAATGCCTTAAGATTGTAGTTGAAGCAGTGTGGGATAGAGAAGAAAGACAATCAATTAATTCTAAGCATTATTTTCAAACTTGTTCCTAACTTCTCAGTGATTGTTTCTACATTCTATGCCACTAAAAGTGTCTTCATAACCACATATAAAATGCCTTCTTTAGATGACTTTGCTAATGAACTCAGTAAAGAGAAAGATAAATCGGTTCAAATGGGCAAAATTAAGCCCTCTAAATCTCATGCCTTGAATGCAAATTAGGGCACTAAAGATCAGAAAGGGTTTGGTAAGAAAGATAAGAAACAAAAGAACTAAGGAGAAAAGAAGCAAGAACAGAAACAAGTTGCTCCAAAAATAGCTAATAATGCCTCTTCTTCAAAAGGCGACAAGCCTAAGAAGGAGAAACACAGTGTTCCTATTGTAAGAAACTTGGTCATGATGAGCATAAGTGTCTAAAGAAGCAGATTCATCACTTGACTCATCTTATAGAAAAGAACAACATCAAGGTGCCTAATTCTGTCGAATAGTGTTAATCTCAAGAATCTTCAAAGGACACAGACAAAAGTAAGGGGAAAGGAAAGGGAAAGACCCTAGTTGCTATTTCTTCGTAGCCAAATTCCTAGATCATTGACTCGGGTGCTTTACACCACATGGCTTCATCACCAGGTAGTTTTGCCTCCTTGGAGTCATGTTCTTTGCCATCTATTCTATTGGGTGATGATACTCCTGCAGAGGTACAAGGGAGAGGGTCTTTTGATGTGGGGGATGGCACATTCCATGATGTTCTTTATGTGCCCTCATTATCAACTAATCTCTTATCTGTCTATCAGATCACTCACACTGGCTTTGGCAAGTGGGTTGAGTTCACTCCAGACATAGTGGTTATTAGTTAGATGCACAACAAGTCTACAATTATTGGGGGGAGGGTTGATCATCAGTCTAGACTATATCACTTTTCTCACTTTGTTCTAGATTCTCCTTCACTTTCTTTTCTCACTCACTTAGATAAGGTGAGTAGTTTGTGGCATCAGCAGTTTGGCCACTTGAACTACTGTTACTTGTAGCAACTTAGTCAGCAAGACATGGTTTTTGGGTTTCCTTCTATTTAGTTTTCTGATGGAGTTTTCCAGGGTTGTATTCTTAGTAAGCATCCTGAAGAAAAAATTAATAAAGGCAAAGCATGGAGGGCAACACAACTTTTGGAGTTAGTGCATAGTGACCTCATGGGTCTATTGCCACATCCTTCTTCTAGCAGGGCTAGATATGTCTTGACATTCATGGATGATCTTTCCAGATACATATACCAAACAAAAGTTTGAGGTCTTTGAGTCTTTTCAGGACTTCAAAGTTTTTGCAAAGAAACAGTCTGAGAAGGCCATCAAGATTTTGCATACAGAAAATGGAGGAGAGTATGTCAACTAGAGGTTTGAGTAGTTTTGTGCCTCAAAAGACATTGATCTTTAGCACACAGTTCCCTACAATCCACAATAGAATGGTGTCACAGAGTGAAAGAATAGGTCCTTGAAAGAGATGGCTACTTGTATGATTTATTCTAGGTCGATGGCACCTCAATATTGGGTAGAGACAATCAACTATTTGTGCTATATCCAGAATCAGGTTCTTCACTGAGTTGTGAAGGGGTCACTCCTTTTCAAGCTTGGACCAGTTGGAATCCCATAGTGAAGCACTTTCGAGTGTTTGGATCTTTTGTATGGGCCCGCATTCCAACAGAGAAATGCAAGTCTTTGGATCCGCAAAGCAAGCCTTGCATATTTGTTGGGTATCCATATGGTGTCAAAGGATACATGCTTCTTCATCCCACTAAACATGAGTTGTTTATTGAGAGGAGTGTTTGGTTTGAGGAGGATGTCTCTATCTCTTCTTCCAACACATCTCCATCTCCTATCACTTTGGAGACACAATGACATGATGATAGTTCTTCCGAGGATCTTAATCCTCCTGCTCCACATGAGGAGTCTTCTTCCTCTACTTTAGATGGTGAAGATGATGTTGAGGACCTTTTTTCCTCCTCTTTGATTTATCAATCAAAGGTTGATGATTCTCCTCTAGGTTCTCTAGTTATTGGGCCTCTTTGGGCTCATTAGACTTTGGATTCAGTAGGTGATTGGGTTGGTGATACTTCAGATGTAAGAAGAACAAGGTCATAGTTTGAGCAAGCTCCTCATCTCTTCTTTGCTTCAGCTTCTGATCCATAGTCTTTTAGGGAAGCTTCTAATGTCCCCAAGTGGGATGTTGCTATGTAGGAAGAGTTTAGTTCCTTGGAGACGAACCACACTTGTGATCTAGTCTGACTTCTTAAGGGAAGAAAACTTGTTCGATGCAAGCGGATCTATCAAACAAAATTTTTTACAAATGGATTGGTCAATAAACATAAGGCTCACCTGGTCGCAAAAGGATTCCCCCAGGTTCCTGGGATTGACTACTCTAATACTTTTGTGCTGGTTTCCAAGATGAATTCAATCCAACTTGTCCTTTCCATTGTTGTAGCCCATCGCTAGGAAGTTCCTCATATGGATGTGAAGAGTGCCTTTCTTCATGATGACCTTCAGGAGGAGATATACATGGAGCAACCATAGGGGTTCTTTCAGGGTCCTTCACTTGTTTTCCATCTTCAGAAGTCTCTCTATGGCCTCAAATAGGCCCCTTGGGCTTGGTATGCCAAGATGGACTCCTTCCTTCTATCAATTGGGTTCACTCAATACCATTCTGATCCGAATGTGTACATTCTACAGCAGGATGATACTCTCACATTCCTTGTTCTATATGTTGATGACTTGTTGATTACATGGAGTTCCTCATCCACCATCCAGGTAGTGAAAATTGCCCTTCATGACCATTTTCTGATGTCAGACTTGGGCCTTCTGTACTACTTCTTGGGCATTAAGATAACTCAGTCTTCAACTGGTATCTTTCTTTCTCATCCCAAGTATGTACTCGATATGCTCTCTAAATTTCACATGGCTGACTATAAGCCTACACCAACTCTATTTATGTCAGGGGTCAAACTTGAGGCTCAGTGTTCTTCACCATTGGCAGATGCTACCTTGTATCACCAATTGGTTGGGAATCTCATCTACTTGACTGACATGAGGCCTGATCTATCATATGATGTGGGCCTAGTCTCCAAGTTCATGTAGGAGCCACATGAGCTGCACTAGAAGGTAGCTAAGTGAATTCTTCACTATGTACAGGGCACTCCAACTTATGGGATTCACTATGCAGTGGGTGTGGATATTGACTTGGTGGGTTATGCAGATTCAGATTGGATAGGTGATTCTTAGGATCACAAGTCTACTTCAGGATATTGTTTCTTTATTGGTTCTGGTATGGTTTCTTAGTCAAGCAACAAACATTCTGCTATTGCTCTTTCATCTATAGATGCTAAGTATCGTGGAGTAGTTGATGCTACTACTGAGGCCATTTGGCTTTAGCACATTCTCATTGAGTTTGGTATTCCCTTCCAAAAGCCAATAGTCATCCTTTGTGACAACCATAGTGCGATACAGATCTCTCACAATCTGGTCCATCATTAGTGGACCAAACACATTGAGATCCACATGCACTATATTCAAGAGCTGATTCATGAGCAGATCATTGATCTTAGGTACTGTCCGACATCAGATCAGAATGCAAACATCTGCACCAAACCCTTCACTGAGAATAAGTTCATTCATTTTGGAGCTTTACTTGGGGTACGGTAGGTGTCCTCTTTTGAGGGGCTTCTTAGCTCATTCTTTCTTTCTCTCTCTATTCTAGGGGGGCGTACTCCCTTTTGTGGGGGGTACTTCTCTTTGTGAGGAATTCTATGTACATGGGTACCTCATCAGGTTTGATTTTCTAGGACCCATTTTTTCACCCACCTAAGTTGTGCTTAAGGGGGTGTTAGTGTAGGTTTTTTATTCCTTATTATAAGGTTTTTCCTACACCTTTTATTAATCTTGCTTAGGTTCTTAAAGTGGGTTTAATTAAGTGAGTGCATTATGAGGTGTCGCCATCCTACAAGGAAGCTTCCATTAGCTATCTTGGGAAGATACTTTGCTATCTTTAGACTGATAGATGGTCGCTTCCTATTGTTGGTGTTGCCACCTCTACCCTCTCCTTTTTCTATATAAACTCACTACCTAGCTTGTATTTTTGGTCATTCATATGTTGGAGCTATCTCTCTTGATTCTATTGTGTCATTCGAGTAGTTACATCAAATCTCTCGGTACCATTGTTATGTAGTTTCAGACCATTTAGATTTACAATTTATTATTTCTAACTCTTTCAATTTGATTCTGGTTTGTAATCTATTTCTCAGATTCTAGAGAAATGCTTTTCATACCAAGCGACCATCATGCCTAGCCATAGAAGGTCATGGAACTCATCTATTTAATATTTATTTAAATTATTAGATAGGTATCTCACTCTAAACCTCTCCTAGGTGATTCTAAAAAGGGAATTGAGGTTACATTTCTCCCCCTCCTAGAACCACCAAGTGGAAGTAAAACATCACAACAACAAAATGGTAATGAATTTATCTCAAAAGGATACATCCTAAAACATTTATCTAATGCCAACAACTATGCCTCTACCTCTATCCCTTTAGTGGAACCCTCAAATGTTGGTGGATGTCGATGGAGAAAATCTCTTATGTGTTTAGAAGCCTCTTTACACTATCTAGTGGTATGTCTAGCATCCTAACATGGCTACCCCTACCTAGGTTGTTTTTGGTCCAGTCTAGACCTATGAGGGCTCCTAGAAAATCCTCACTCATTATAATGGGTAGCCTCCTCCTAAGAAGTTTCAGAACTAGTTGCATGAGTACTATCATGCCTTGGAGGAATCCTCTCCAATAGTTACTACAAAATACCCACTATTTATGACCCAAAACCACCAACATAATCTGGCTAAGTTGGTGTCATAGGAGATCCCTCACTCTAAATCTCAAGACACTTTTCACTACCAAGATCATCTTGACCAAACTAATGGGTTCTTGGATGATATGATCTAGGTAGCATAATCCTTCAAAAATGAGGAGCAAGGGTCAACATGCACATTAACTCAACATGACAAGCATACATAAACACATAAATATACTTGCAATATGTGTTGAAACACATAAATATACTTGCAATATGAATAATTGTAAATGTAAATATATTTACAAATGCTATGTGTTTGGAGAAAATAGATAGTGAAATCACTAGTAGTACCAAGGGGGAGAGGCAATAGGGCTTTAGGTATTTTCATTCTTACAAAAACTAGAAAATTTGTTAATTATGACTTGGAAATAAAAGAAAGGAAAGATTGTTGCCCCTGGGAAGAAAAGGGGAACAATAAAGAGAAGATGAGCATAATAAGGAGGCTCAAGGCTAGAAGGTATATGCTATTGCTTCAAAATAAAGTGAAATAGATGAGAAATGAAATATTATTTCTTTAGAAAAGGAGGAGGAGAAACAATGGAAAAACAAGATTATTTTGAGGATTCAAGAGGGTGGCTATAACCCAATCTCACATATTATGCAAGAGAAGACAAAGACCTTTGCTACCATAGAAGAGAGGTGGGACAAAAAAGGGAGAAATTCCCAAATGATGATGGGGAGGCCAAGAAGAATTTCTTCAACTCAAAATCATGGAATCTAAAATAAAAATGAGGCTATTAGTATATCAAAATTTAGACTATGAATCTTAAAAATGTAATGATAAAGAGTTACCAATTTGAACTTGTGAAGTATGGAGATGGATTTGAATCTCATAGTAAAACCTGGAATGTTGGTTTTCTCACAAATATACTCAATATCATTGTAAAAATCTATAATAATCTTGTTGGGAAATAATGGAGATAGATAAAGTAGAAGAGGGGAAGGAATCTTGAACAATGAAGAACCAAAGATGGAAAATAAAAATGATTGTAAGAGTTGTTAACCTCTAAAATGGATCCAAAGAAGCCATTTATTAGAAGAATAATGGATTTTGTTAGAAAAAGTCAATAGAAATATAGGGCTTTGAGCATTAATAGGGAAAACAAATCATGTTTAAATATTTTTGTCAATCAAGGATGCTACCATGGTTGTGTTGACATTAGCATAGTCGTGTCAACATCTAAATGTATCTAGGATAACAATTGGTCATAGAAAATGAACTTGAGATTTAGCTAATGTCATATCTTGGAGAACTAGTTGGGGGAAAAGGCTTAGGTAGATGGTTAAGTGTGTCCTAAAATCATTTTATGGGACTGGACACTAAATAAAGTATAATACATAGTGTGAGTAATTCAAGGTATGCAATTTTTGACCTTATAGTAATGGTGTTGAATTTGTTAATCAAAACAAAGTTGTTATCATTTCATCCTCCTTATTGATTTAATAAAGTAGTCTTTCATTATTTCACAAATGCATAAGTCATAATTTTTTTGATGATTGTTGTATAAGTTCTAGAAATGAGAAGTAGTTATTTTATCTAGTGAATAACCTTTGGTTGTTAGCTTAGATTAGTTTATTTATGAATTTTTTTAGCATTATGTCCCTTTATCTTTGTTTAATAAATTTGTGAGAGCTCATTGAAAATCATAAAAGGATCAAACCTTTTAATCCCATAGGTTATTTTGTCAGCCATATCCCATGCTCACAAACTTCTCATGCTTGATGTCCACGTAAGTGGAAGAATTTAGTGAGATTACAATCTTGGATATAAACTATACTTCCATGGGCTCTGAAGGTGTACAAAATTTCTACTATTAAGGGAAGTGTACTAACAAAGTATTTTTTGGATAATATTGTAAGCTTCAAAGATGCAAACACCATAAATTTTGGGAGGTTCCTTCAAAAAAAAAAATAGAAGGAATTTGCCTAGATAAATTAGGAATCTATGGGAACTTGATTTTTAAAAGGTAGTGGTCCAAGTTTTTTTCCCAACACCAAAGATAGTGGTATGGACCTATAGGTGTTATGATGAGAAGTTCAAGGTTATGAAGGATTCAGATAGAAACCACATGTTTAATCGAAATAAGCAATTGATTCAAAATATATTTAAATTGAGACCATAGGCAAACAAAGCTTTGACCCTTCATATTCTAGAAATATATTTTAGAAAATGAATTTCAATGTATATAGTGGACTAAACTTTCCTCATTATAGAGTTAGACCCTAGGGAACTAAAATGAAGCCTATCCCTTAGTATGAGCTAGAGCCTCTAGATGCAGAAACCTTTGAATCATATTTTTAGGATGTCTATCAAGGCTTATGTCAAATATCTAGAATTGATATAGATGGTAGAATTTCTCAACTAATGTTGGTGTTTTATGATGATAACCAAAACTCGTATTCTAACACCTTATTTGATTATGGAGATCTCCTAGCTAGGAACATCCATAAGAAAATTGTAAACTTGAGGAAGATAAACATAAAGATAAATTAGAAAAGTCTCAATAGACACTTAGTATCGTGTTGTATAAATTTATTTTCTCTTTGGCTAAAGAATGGAATAAAAATCTAGGTGTAAAATACATATCACCTATGTCATCAATGATGGGGTTAAGACAATTCAATATTGGTCTATTCACATGGACAAGGACCATCCCCATTCCTCATATAATATTTTTGAGGCATCCTTTATAAACCCACTAATAAAGAAACTGGAGTATTACAAGACTAGATTGTCTAATGAAATTAAGCTTTTTATAAGACCACTAGAGTTTTAGCCTCAAGAAAGAATTAGAAATAACTAGGATGATTGATTTTTATTATTTAAGGATACCTGGGTCAATGGTTACCCCTTATTGAATGTCATATCCTATACCTAATAGAATTACATAACTTGAGGTGATAAAAGGGGTAAATCATAAAACACAACAAGAAAAATTATACACAGAAAATAGATTGTTATTTTATTTATTTGGACAACTCATTACATTACAAAAGCTCAAATACAATTAGAGGAATCAATCCTCCGTAGGTTGCAACACATTACAGCTACCTATCACCAAGCTCTGGAATCTTCTGCCTTCTGTAACCCAAAATCAACTAGGGTTTCTATTTTCCCATCTATTCTTGACTCTATACTTTCCCCCTTAACTCTACTATCACCCAATGTTCCCAAAAATAGTCATAAATAACCCTTTTTGGCGGCCTCCAGCTAAATTTCAAAATTTGCAACTCCCTCCAAAAGTAGGTCAACTTCCAGGAAGCATAACTTTTGATCCGAGTGTCTGATTGATGAACTATTTTAAGCGCCAAAAAGCTTGCGAAGTGAACAATCATGCCGGAAATCCGTAAACATATTTCCATCAAATTTTGGGGATGTTATGGGATGTTTTAGTGCCTCATATCTAGTTTAAAAAATTTTCAGGGGTTTTTCAGAAAACATAAACTTTAATATTTTTCAGCTCACAAATGATCCTTGCATGATTCCTTCGCCAAAGGTCTTATATTTAATTTATGAAGCTTCTTGTAAATTTTTGCTTCCATCCATGCCCAAATGCAAACTTTCCAAAAATAGTAGTTAAACTTTCCAAAAATAATAGTTTGTTATTTTTAGCAGTTTGGAAAAACTGAAAGTCCTACATCATTATTCAAGTGATTATGGAACCAAAAATACTAATTATGGAAAGAAAGGAAAACAAATTCAATGATTTTGAATCAACATCTTTTTGGGTGATGTAAGATTGCCCTTACACCACTGGATGCTCCTGCATCAGACACCTAGGATAATTTGAGAAGTGACCCTGTCACGTCTCAGGTGTTTGAGGAAAACCCCAAATGGTCAACTTCTACCTTAGATAACCAAGAAGAATCTTCAACAAGACTTCCTTTCCATTTCACCAGATATTATTCATATTCCCTATTCCAAGTACTTCCCACACAGCTATCCAAGATCTCTTCTATCTCCTCCTTTGAAGTAGATGTTGGAATACTCCACTATTCTTCTATTGGTCCATCGTTTGTGCCACCTTCATGATATTCTGTTAAATTAGCAATGTTGAACACAGGTGAAACGTTGATCCCACTTAGCAGCTCTACCTCATATGCATTTCCTGAATCATGTTTCTTCAGAATCCTGCATGGTCCAAATTTCTTTATTTTTAACTTATTATATGTTCCAATTAGGAACATTTCTTTTCTCAAGTGAACCATGACTTCATCTCCTACCTGGAACTTCTTATGTCTCCTCTTCTGATCTACCTTAGCCTTGTATTAAATATTCATCTTATTAATGTGCTTTCAAACCTCTTCATGTAAATTCTTTAGGTGTTCTGCAAAGTCTTCAACCTCAGCACTTGTCTTTTCTCCTTTGTCCAACTTCCTTAACTCTGAAGTAGTTCTTGGACTATTGCCATATACAATCTCGAAAGGTGATTTACCAGTACTCCTATTGACAGAATTGTTGTAAGCAAATTCTACCTGTGGTAAAATCAAATCCCATCCCTTGGGCTTATCTCCTACTAATCATCATAGCAGGTTACCCACTTCGGCTTGTCCATCAGTCTGTGGATGGTGTGTAGAACAAAACTTCAAATCTGTCTTCAACTTCTTCCACAATGTCCTCTAGAAATAACCAACAAACCTGGTATCTCGATCTAAAATTATGCTCTTAGGTAGACCATGTAGTCTCACCACCTTCTTGAAAAATAACTCAGCAATATGAACATCATTGGTCTTCTTACAAGGAATGAAATGTGCCATCTTTGAGAATTTGTCCACCACCACAAAAATGGAATTGTGTCCTCTCTGTGTCCTTGGTAAACCAAGAACAAAATCCATACAAATATCATCCCATTTCTTCTCTGGTACAGGTAATGGCTGCTATAGTCCTGAATTTTGACTTGTTCCTTTTTCCATATGACACACTCTGCAACTCTGCATAAATTTCCTCACATCCTGTTGTAACTGTGGCCAATAATAATGCTCACCAACAATAGCAATAGTGTTATCTTGACCAAAGTGTCCAGCTAATCCCCCACTATGCTTCTCCTTAATCAGGTTCTCTCTCATGGAACTCCTCGGAATGCACAACTGGCTTCCCCTAAACAACATGCCATCTTGGATTATGAAATCCAACCATTTTGTCCTGTCCAAAGTAACAGGTTCCGAACAAGATTTCCAAGCCGCTGCAAAATTTGGATCTTCAGGATACAAACTTTTGAGCTCATCGAACCCAACAACCTCTATCTTCATTTATGTCAACAAATTTTGCCTTCTACTCAAGGC
This sequence comes from Cunninghamia lanceolata, assembly GCA_027924645.1. NCBI lineage: Eukaryota > Viridiplantae > Streptophyta > Pinopsida > Cupressales > Cupressaceae > Cunninghamia > Cunninghamia lanceolata. Next base: position 526,972 of record BSBN01000143.1, on the reverse strand, counting down.
ATCTGCAACTCTGTTGGACTTCCCACTCCTGTGCTTCAAAACAAAAGTATAGCTCTACAAAAATTCAACCCATTTTAAGTGTCTTTGATTTAACTTTCCTTGACTATTAAGATACTGCAAAGCTTGAGGATCAGTATATAAACCAAACTCTTTTGGCAACAGATAATGTCTCCATTTTTTCAAAGCATGAACTATTATATAAAACTCTTGATCATAAACATAATACTTTCTCTTGGCATCATTAAGCTTCTCACTAAAATAGGCAATGGGCTTACCTTCTTGACTCAAAATAACTCCTATAGCACTGCCACTAGCATCACAATCTACCTAAAATACCTTAATGAAATCTAGAAGTGCCAAAATAGGTTGCTTTGTGACTTTCTACTTCAATGTATCAAAACTCTTGTCTTCTCCAGTAGTCCATCTAAACTATTTTCTATCCCCTCTCATTATCTCAGTTAGGGGTGCACAAATGCTACTAAAATTTCTGATAAACTTTCTATAAAAACTTGCCAAACCATGAAAAGATCTTACCTCTGTAGCAGTCCTTGGTGTAGGCCATTCAATGATAGCCCTTACTTTTTCTGGGTCCATCTTAAGACCTTCCTCTGAGACAACAAATCCTAGGTATACCAACTCCTTCTTTGCAAAACTACATTTCTTCAGATTAATCAACAACTTCTCCTCCCTCGGCTTTTCTAAAACTCTTCTAATATGCATTAGATGCTCATGTCCCAAGTCTTACTGAAAATCAAAATATGATCTAAATAAACAATAACAAAACTTCCCAAAAATTCTTTCAATACCTCATTCATGAGCCACATGAATGTGCTTGGTGCATTGGTTAGCCCAAATGGCATGACTAACCACTCATACAAACCTTCCTTTGTCTTGAAGGCTATCTTCCATTCGTCTCCTTCTCTGATTTAGATCTGGTGATACCCACTCTTCAGGTCAATCTTCGTGAAGTACTTGGCTCCACTCAAACAATCCATTATGTCATCCATTCTAAGCAATGGAAATCTATACTTGATCATGATCTTATTGATGGCTTGAGAGTTTGTACACATCCTCCACTCTCCATCTTTCTTCATTTCTAGTACTGTAGGTGCCGCACATGGACTTAGGCTCTCCCTTATCAATCCCTTCCTTAGCAACTCCTGAACTTGTCTGTTCAGCTCTTCATTCTCTATAGGGGTGATTCTGTGGGCTGCCTTATTCAACAAACTGGCTCTTGGTATCAAATCCATTTGATGACTTATCTTCCTCACTGGTGGTAAACCTTCTGGTACATTATCAAAGACAATATCCTAAAATTCTTCCAACAAATCTGAGACTTTTGTTGGTACATCTTCACATTTCTCTTGACTAATATTAAGAATCAATGCAAAGCAATGATGTTCATGCTTCATACCCTCAAAAAATTTCCTACCATCTACCAAATAAATTCTAGCAGCACTACATACCTTTTCTTCCATCTCCTTCAAGGGCTTCAACTTGTGATGAACTCCATCCTTTGTTAGGGAATATGTGTTTGCACGAACATCATGGACAGCACACCTATCATACTGCCACGGCCTCCCCAATAGCATATCACATGCATCCATTGGTATGATGTCACACAGCACCTCATCATGGTAGTATCCAATCTTGAACTTGACTAAACATTGTTCATTGACCAAAGCTCTATGGTCCTTCTACAACCATGCGATCCGATATGGATGTGGATGCTTTCTTCTTATCAACTTTAGCTTGTTAACTATCTCCTCTGAAACAAGATTGTTAGTGCTTCCACTGTCAATAATAATATCACAACAGTTACCTTCACACTTGCATCTTGTGTAGAATAAACTTATCCTCTGATCTGGTTCTTTCTTCTCATTCAACAAGGTTCTTCTGACAACTAGGGTTTCTCCCCTTCCAGCATCTTCAGAATGCTTAGACTGTGCATCTTCATCTACATGTGCAACTCGTGCATTTCCTTCAAGTCTTCTATTTGTCCTTCCTTGATGTTGTGGACACTCGTATGCTCAGGTTCCTCTAAAACCTCCTCTTCAAGGTCCTTGCCCAAGTTTGCCTCTTCCTCTTCCTCTTTGCTCACCATTGTTCTGGTCACAAGGGTGGTAGGCATTATCTCCTCTTTGATTTTGACTAGTGCTGGCTTCATCACTCTTCTTTGGATCTTCATTTCAGCCTCCATAGGACCTTCCACCAGTCCTTCCACCTTGACCTCTTCCCCTTTGCTTGCTTTCAAATCTTTTATTCAGCTTCTCTTCCACCTTCAAGGAAAACTTGTATGCATCTTCTATGGTGGTCATTCTGACCAAGCTCAACTCCTCTTGAATACTTGGCCTCAACCCATTAATGTAATGGGATACCTTCTTCTTGTTGGCCTCTGCATGGCCTGTCCTGATAGTAATCTTATAAAACTATTTTGTATACTCCTTGACAGACTTGTTACCTTGCTTCAATCCTTGCAACTTCTTCGGCAACTCCATCTCATAGTCCATAGGAATGAACTGCTTCTTCATTTTCTCTACCATCCGATCCCATCTGGTAATCTTTCCTTTTCCTCTTCTATTTCTCTCTAACTGGACCTCCTTCCACAAAATACTGGCATGACCCTTCAACTTTGTTTTTGCAAACTTGACCCAATCTGGGTCCTCCACATCTTCATACTCGAAATACTCCTCCATGGCATTGATCAAATCAATAAGTTGTTTTGGATTCAAATCTCTAGAATAGGTAGAAACTTCAATTCTAAGCCTCTTTCTGATCTTTGAAATGGCCTTCAACAACCTAACTTTTGCAGGATCTCCTGTAACCTCTTGTTCTTCCTCATATAGATCTTATTTAGCTTCATCTTCACTTTCTTCTCTCGTTCTCAGCTCAAACCCTCTTTATAGCTCCTCTTGCAATGCATCGATTTGCCTTTACAGGGATCTAAAACCCTCTTTCGTCAAAGCATTTCTTCCAATACAGTTTCTTCGTGGAGGCATCTTGATCTCTGCAGCAAACCCACAACCTCAGGTCTTGGTGCAAACTACCTCACGGTCGGCGATCTGTCTACACACTCAGGAACCCTTGCTCTAATACCACTTGATGAAGGGGGTAAATCATAAAATACACAACAGAAATTGCACACATAAAATAGATCATTCTTTTATTGATTTGGACAACTCATTACATTTTAGAAGCTCAAATACAATCAGAGGAATCAATCCTCCATAGGTTGCAACACATTACAACTACCTATCAGTAGGCTCTGGAATCTTCTGCCTTCTGTAACTCAAAATTAGCTAGGGTTTCTATTTTCCCACCTATTCTTAAATCTACACTTTCCCAATTAACTCTACTATCGCCCAGGGTTCCCAAAAATAGTCATAAATAGCCCTTTTTAGCGGCCTCTAGCTACATTTTGAAATTTGCAACTCCCTCCAAAAGTAGGTCAACTTCCGGGAAGCATACCTTTTGATCCATGTATCGGATTGACGAACCATTTTAAGCGCTGGAAAGCTTGCGAAGTGAACTATCATGCTAGAAATCTGTAAGTAAATTTCTGTCAACTTTTGGGGATGTTATGGGATGTTTTATTGCCTCATATTTGGTTTTAGAAATTTTTAGGGGTTTTTCAAAAAATAGAAACTTTAATATTTTTCAGCTCACAAATGATCTTTGCTTGATTCCTTCGCCAAAGGTCTTATATTTCATTTATGAAGCTTCCTATAAATTTTTTCTTCCATCCGTGCCCAAATGCAAACTTTCCAAAAATAGTAGTTAAACTTTCCAAAAATAGCAGTTTGAAAAAACTGAAAGTCCTACATCATTATTCAAGTGATTATGGAACCAGAAATACTAATTATGGAAAGAAAGGAAAACAACTTCAATGATTTTGAATCAACATCTTTTTGGGTGATGCAAGATTGCCCTTACACCACTGGATGCTTCTGCATCATGAGGTTATTAGAAAAATGTTTGTTACTAATCAGGGTCACTTTAAGTAGCCTCAAAAGGATGGCATCCTTCATCCTACCATAAATTTTGGAGATTTACATATCCTAAGAAAGGATGGAATGGACCAAGTATCTTAAATACTTATCTAACTTAGCATATATCCTCATAAAGAGATAAATTATGATCCAAGTAGATTTATTAATGGAATGAAAATGGTAGGAAAGGGTATGTCAATGAATACAATGAAGCTAAAGACCTACTAAGAAGTTGTGCAAGTGATGTAAACAAGATAATTAGGAGATAAAGGTGGATGAAGATAGGTTTGGATAAAAGAAAACAAAAATCGATAGATCTAAACCATCCTATAGCATTTCCCATTCTCTCAAATTCAATTGATATAATTAAGTGTTTCCTTGACAACGTTGAGATAATTAGGAAAATTTTATACGAACAAGATGTTGTAATTCCACAAGTGCTTATATTGCAACAAGATCCTAAAGAATAAATGCCATAATTTCAAGAAATGTGTAAGTTTAAATCAACCCCTAGAATGTATATAGTGTTAGAAGTGCCAACAATTGCTTCACCAATAAGAGAAGTAGATGAAAAGGAGGAGTTAGATTTTTTGGAAAGCCTAGAAGGTCCACCTCCTAGGGACCATCAACATTAAAAACAATACCACAAGCAGTACCATAGGCACAAGTTGAGTATTTAGTTACTAAGGGGACTCACGATTTCATTCCTCTTGAAGACCCTCTACTTGTTAGAATTAGATATTCCCCAAGTCAAGTAGAGGATGAATGAGCCATGCTAGATTATCCCACTATGATAGACAAGCTCATTATACTATTGATGGTTCTAAAATATTTCCAACTTAGGTGAGTGCAAAACTCTCTTGAAAGTGATTAAAAATCTTCCAAAATTCAAGAACCTCTATATAGGTTAATATTTTTCCTAGGCATCTGGGCTAACACTCATAATTTTAAAGATCTTCCCTAGGGTTCATAAACACAATCTTACTGTAATAAGCAAAATTACTTTGAGATTGATATATCTTTGATTTACCAAAGAACTTGATAAGCATGCAAGTGAACACACTCACATACAATATTCATGCATCCATAACATTCATTCTCAAATATTGCTTAGATCTTACAAAACCAAGTATTCTCATGACCTCATTATAATATTCAATCATAGGTTCATATCAAGAAACATTTAGCATCATGCTTAAAATGGATATTGAGATCATTTGCATTTCATTTGCCACTTTTTAAATGAATCATTATCAAATCATTGAAGATAACTCAATAAACAAATCAACATTTACTAACCTAAGTTATCAAAACCTAGAATTACTCCTAGACTATATTGACTTTAAAGAAAGATAAAAAGAAGGGAAGGAGAAGAATAATGAATGGGACAAAATTGGCATACATCTAGAAGAATCAACAATTCTATCATTTTGTAAACTATTAACCAATATTAGGCAACTAGAAAAGCCACAATATAGTTAATAGTAGTGCAATCTTTTAATAAAATTATGTATAACTTAATTTTGCATTTACTTGTCATGAGTGTGCACTAATCAAAACACAAATTCCATCAAAAATTCATATAAATTCATTCATTCAACATAGAATAAACATTTCGAATGATATTAGGACACATACTCAAATTTCATTAATATTGTATTATCAAAATTACACTCAATTTGGAGATCTTGAGAAAAATAAAGTTGTAAATTCTATCTAACTCATAAAGCTACTACTAACATGTGAAATTTTAAAATCTCCAACCTGGAGAAACACACATACACACAATCATTTTTATACTCACATGCATGCCATATCAACAAATTTTGAAAAGAAACTAGTCACTAGCCCATTATCCACCCAATCCTGCCATTTCATGACCTAACTATATCAATTATGAATTAACATTTATCTTTTCTCCATTTAAAATAGAAATAGCCAAATATCCGCAACTAATATTTTTGGGTAGCTGCAATGCCACTTTAGCTTGATCATTAATTACACTCATTAGGTCCTTTGTTTGTTCAATTAGATAGAATGGGCCTCAACTATCATATCTAGCACCCTTTGACTATTCATCTTCCCCTAATATCTTTGTTGACTATTGAAGGCTATAAATCCCTTGAGTGCAACTTCAAATTTTATTTGGCTCAGTACCTTCTATTGGCTCTAAATACCCCTTGGAGACCTAGACCATTAAACATGTTAACATTTTTTTACAAACCAATTGCCTACCCTTTTGACTTTCCAACTACACAAGCCTTTATTCAATCTTTTCTTCCTACAAATGGATCAAGGCAAAATAAGAGTCAATTTCAACCAATCTAGGCAATGATAGGTGTCTTATACCTCCTTATTTCACATACCAGGCTACTAATTCCAACTTCTCATATTCAACACTTTCTTCTTTCACATTCTTCACTAATTTTTCATCTTCAATTAGACAATCATAGGTTAGGAAAATATCACTTAGTTCTCTTAGGAGATCCCATATACTTTTATCAACACCCAAAATCAAGTCACTAGGAACTTCGATTTGACCCTTCTCAATTAATTGTCATTTTCTTGGGTCAGAGTTTCAATCTATTCTAGTACAATATTTTTCATAGTATCCACTATAAAAGTAATGGATTCTCCTTTCTTTCTCTTCTTGGATACCTAGAAAAGGACCTCTTTAGATTAAATGGACACCATCTACTCCACTTTCTTGATTCTTCTAATGAATTTTCTCTTGACACTCATAGTCCTTTTGTCATGCCTCAATTGCACATCTTCTTCCCCCATAAACATGAATACATTTTCTACCAAGTTCCCTTTTCTTCATTAATTATAGCTAACTAGGAGATGAATATAACATTAGATGGACAACCAACTTCTAGTTGGGTTGTGGTTGAAGAGGATGGAAGACTACTTGAAACATTAAGAACTAAAGAAATTGTAGTATTAGAAAACACTAAAATTGGATTACTTTGGGAAGCTATAGAAAACACTAGACTTGATAGAACAAGAGAACTAGACAAAGAACAAAACAAGAAATTTGTTATATAGATGCTATTGAAACTAACACCACTTTGGACACTACATTGAAATTGAATCACTAATATCTTGAATAAGTAAGGCCTTAATACACAAAATCAACCATCTGCAATGGGAATGAGTTTACATGTCAATAGTGACCATGCATCACCTAGGTTCATCTTCTGTATTTTTCAAATCTTTACCTTCAGACACCAAGTTACCCTTAAATTCATCATGAGAAATATCACTAACCTCATTAGGTGAATCTAGATTAATCCCATCATAGCATGGCTCTATAACTTGATGCCCATTATTTTCTTCTCTAGTTTGCAAGGATCCTAAAGCTTTTGCAATGTCTCTTACCTCTACTTGTCTTTCATCTCTCCTTGCATCCTCCTTGGCTTCTTGTTAAATAGAATGGGGCAATAAATCATGCCTACCAACTAAATTTAATTTGTTTATCACATCTTCATCAAATAAAGATTATACGCTAAACTCATCTTCTTTAGGAAAAGGTGTATGGACATGTAAATAAGAGGGGAATTTTAGTTCTTTAGGAATAAAGCTCTAACTTTCATATTAGGGTCCCAATGCTTCAGATGTACTATAGGAAACCTAAATTGTATGACAAGCTTTTTGGTTATATAATGTTAGTCAAGTTCTAGGTGGGAAATCCCTTAGGTAAATCCAATGCAAAGATAGTTAAGGAAGATCAATACCCTTTTGAATTTGTTTCAAAATAGGGTTTTAATGCTCACCCAACCTTGGTGATAAAGTAGCAAGGCTAGAAGCATTAAATTGATCATTTTCTAGTATAATACGCATGTGAGGGAACAAGACAACATATTTTCTTAGTGAATAGCTAGTAACACTAGAATGAAGCTAGTAAGCTACCTCAACTATTATCATTCTAGGTAACAAATATTTGGGCAACTCATGATGAGCTTCTATACAAACTTTGACTTTAATAATAGTATAATTAGGGTACATCCTATAATATTTACGTCTTCAACTAGATGGAAAGGGACACATGGCATATCTCTACTACGTACTTTGTGATAAACAATAGGGTAGAGATTGTCATGGATAAGCCAAATGAATTTAGCATACTTATATGCACATATAGGATTTAAAAAATGGTGCAATATTTACTTCACCTTAGATATGTCTCTATCCTAAGTGTGATATTACACATATTTAATAAGTTTTAAAATATTAGGAATAATTAATTTTTCTCATCTAAGTAGCTAATAATGACATGTGTACACATTAACTTAAGGTACACAAGTGCCACCACTGCCTCATTTTAGGTGTCACAGGTCTTTTCAATCAAGGAAACTTTGTCTTAGTCAGATTAAGTGAACTCATTTGTTAAATGGTGATTCAACTCTCGACCTCATAGTCAAAATGATTTAACTGATCCAATGATTGGTAGTTTAACTCATGACCACTAGACATGTCATCTCCTTGAGTCATGCATCCAGGTGGCATATTTATGTATACATCCATTCATTTGATGGTTGATTTGGTATATTTGATTTGATTATTGATTTCCTCTATTCTGGAATGACTTGTGTTCTTATATATTGCATCATTTATTTTGTGCTTACAACTATTGTAACTTTCTTCATGCACCTAGATCTAAGCTTGTGTGATTAGATTCACACCAGACCTTACATAGTATCATAGCATTGTTGTTGTTTGAAGTTTTCTCGTGTCCATTGAAGATAGGGTTTTATTTGAAGCTTCACATTGAAAGGCTCACATTGGTGATTCCTTAGTCAAACTCTAGTATATTTTGTAAATAGCTCAATTTCTGAGTGGTGGTGAGAACCTATACATCCATATAAATTAGTTTGACTTGGAGCAAACTAAAAAATAATATTTTTTTTCCTAGGCAAGCATGCCAAGGCCGAATGGTCACCAGGGCCATGTCAACAAGATTTTTTTTTAATTATTGTATTTTTTTATTTGTAAATAAAAAATAATATTTTTTTAAAAAAGCGCTTAGGTAGCGCTGATGCAAGGAAAGTTGTTTAAAAACAAACATAAAAACAAAAAAAAATACCTTTTGAGGCCATGGGGGGCGTACTCTGCACCCCTAGACAGGGTGGCAGGGCGGGTACCACCCTTGCCCCCTCTATGCGGCAATTGCCTTGGGCCCCGCCCATCCCATATGGTGTGTGGAAAGTGCTTTGGGACTCGCTCCCATTACTTTTTCTAAAGTGGATATTTTTTTAGCATTACACATTTGTATAAGATATTTGTTTTTGGCTATAATTTAATTATACTTTCAGCTTTCTTGATCTCCATTGGATAGTGTCAAACTCTAAAAAAAAATCAGCCACAACTTTGTAAATGCAATAATTTATAAAGTACTAAACATTGTAATTTGTTAAGGGTATATCTAAATTGAGCTTTCTTAGGAGCTATTAACCCAAATGCATTCTACTTATAAAGTGTTATAATACATAATACATGTACTTGTCTTTGGGGGACCAATATATAGGCAATTTTATAACTAGCAATCGCACCTTGGTGTGCAATGGGTAAGCTGAAGAGTGATGGAAGTTGAATTGCCATGTTATCTTGTATCCCTATGGCCTATGTTGTTTTTTGTTTTCTCGTGAATTAATTTGCATAATCTTAATGGATTTCAAGATCCCTGTGTTTTTCTTAGTAGCTACTTCAAATGTGTGAGCTTTCATGTTTGGTGTTTAGTCTCTATTTGCATACATCCCCTTTCTAGATTCTTGTTCATGCACTGCACTTGAGTTCAATTGCATTAGATTAGTCATCATCTACATTTAATAGGCATTATGTTGCAAATATAAGCATGACCACCACCTACATCATGTTCATTTGTTATCTAGCATACCATTGTGCATCCTCTAATGGGGACATCACATAATACAAAGATCGATCAAACTTATTGACCCTCATTAGTTTTATAATTTCACACCTTTGCATAATTTAGAGGTCAAATGGATGAAAATTAAAGTTAGACATCCTATAATTTTAAATTGAGAATTCCTAATTATTTAAAAATATAAAATTTCAAGGGAAAAACTTTCCGATTTGTTTGAATTTGCAGATGATATGAGAATGATCTCGAGACCTAAAAAATGGTGTGCATTCTATGTATAGTTCCCTTAACAAAATTTTTGCCAAAGCGAGATTGAACACAATGAGCTCCCATCATGCAAATATCTCTGGATGTCTCCCCCCTCTCTTTATCTCTCCAATAATTTAGTACTACTTTCATTTGTGACATTTATGTTTGCAAAAGAAAAATCAATTTGAAGCTGCCAATTATTCATGGAGTCATGTTACTCTATCAAATGAATAAGCTTTATGTAGTCATAAACTGGAACATGGAGAGAGAAGTATAGAGGGAGAGAGACATAGAGAGAGAGAGGGGAAGAAATAGAGAGAGGGAGGGATATATATATATATATAGAGAGAGAGAGAGAGAGAGATTTTTGCAGAATGAAAGTTTGGAGGTGGGTATGAAATTGAAGACTATGGGATTGGAGGAGGAAGGCTTTGTTTCCACTCTAGCTTTGCGACTAGGTACTATGGACAAAATAGTTGAGTTGTGAAGTTAGGGTTCTATAGCATTTTTGTGGAGATGTGGGCAAAGTTTTATCTAGTTGACATGTTCATCATCATTGTTAGTGGCTAGAAGTTTGCGGTGACAATGCATAGGTCTTAGTACCAATGAGAGATCTACTATGGTGTGTGCTTTCCTTCTTTAGTGGGTCATTATAGAGGTTGGTCTACAAATGATGTGAAGCCCTGGGTGGAAGAGGTGGTTGATGCTAATCATGCTTTTCTTGTAGCTTGAGAGTGTTTGGGGATAATCTAAGGTATTTCTTATTTATATATTGGTCTATGGGCATGTATTTAGTCAAGAGCCCTAGTTTTTTGTAAGTGGATTAATATGGATGTAATTTCAATCCTTATTGTGTGAAATTGACTTGATATGTTTTGTGATCTAAATATTGATTCATCTTACAGTGTGCAATAATTAGACTTGCATTATTGATGAACACCTTTGAGGAGCTATGCAGATTCATATGTGTTCCTTGAGTGATGTTGCCAAATGAGGAATAAAAACTCTTGATTTTAGATTTTAGATGTGTTAAAGATGAATTAGGGTTTTATCTTTTTACTATTATTTAAAGTATAATATAATAATAAATATAATTATAGTATAGATTTTATATATAAAATAAATATATAATTATATTAAAAAGATATTTAAATATACAATTATATTATACTATATCATATTTAAATATATTCAATAATTTAAATTATATAAAATGTATATAATAACAATATAGAGTTTGACAAAAAATGAAGGGCATTTTAGGAATAAGAAGGGCTTGAAATAAGAGACATTATGTTTTTTGTGAATACGTAACATATTTTAAAATACCATGTTTTAGTACATATTAAAATTAGAAGTTATATACAAATAAAATTATTAGTGCAAAACATTTCAAATTATATTCTAGGTTTTGAAGCCTATTTATCTAAAGGGGATCAATATTATTTCTTTGTTCTTAGAACCAAGGTGTACAAGTTTCTTTGCATCATTTGAGTATACCACTCAATTATGTTGCATGTGCATAAAATTATTCTCTCTCTCTCTCTCTAAAAGTGTTTTCTTGTTTGTATAAACACATTATACTATACAGTAATAAAATTATCAATTAATGTTATGAATCAAGGGTCAAATGATTGTAGTAATTTGTCTAGAAAAAATGTGGTGTTGTGGATGAGGATGTGCCATGTGATCTAGTCTTAAATTGAGCCACATGTGAATTAGACTTTTTATTGTGATTTGGTTTGGTATTAATGTAGCCTTCAAAGTATTGTATGCGTTGATCTATTATCATATCCATGTCATATTTTAAATCATAATTGGGCTTGCTTTTGAGGCTAGAGGTGAAGACCTTAAGTTGTGTCAGCTATAGCCAATCTCTTAGAAGGTTTATTTACACTTTCAAGAACACGTCACAAAAACAATGTAGATACAAGAAATTGATTTAAAATGTCTAAAATCTAGTATATATTTTAAGAACAATTTGTAACAACTCTTCAATTTATTGTTTCCTACTTGTTGACCTTGTACCAACAAATTTAACTCTTGCATTTGTTTTATGTATTGATTATCATTAGAGACACGGGTTGCAAAGCCTCTCTCTCTCTTTCTTTATTCCCCTCTATTCCTCCCACCACCCACTCCCCTCCTCCATGTCTCTCTTATATAATATTACATTTGAAATATATAGAATAATTTTTATTATATAAAACATTAGATATAATAATAAATATAATTAAATTTCATATAAGATAAATATAATTGAATAATATATATATATGATATAATTTATCTAAATATACAATCTTAAAATATCATAATATATTAAAAATATTTAAATAATATTTATTTTATTTTATAATACTATATTAAGAATATTTTACTAAAATATATTTTATAATCTTAAATAAAATTTTCAAAATTAAATATCATTTTTAGAAAAAAGTAATATAATAATAAATATATTTTTTAATTAAAAATAGCAATTTATAATATAATATTGCATTAGAAATATATAGAGTAATTTCTATCATTATATAAAATATTTTTTTTGATCGGTAAGCAGATTTATATTATATTAAAAAGTTTTCAAAATTACAAAGAAATGAAAGCCACCATGGCGACTTTCCATCTGCTCAGACTGAGCTATGAGAACCAGGGGTCACACAGGACTGACATAAGAGCCACGCAGGCCTACCCAAAACATAGAGCTGAAACTGAAATATAAACAGAGAAACTCCCCCCCCCCCCGACTACACCCCAAACTAACATGCTTTTTGAAATAGAGAAAAGAACTATACAGAAGAGACATACTACCCATAGAACTAAAATAGAACAACCATTAAAGTCAAACATCTACACAGAAAAAACATCACCACCGACCGATTACACCTATCAACTAGCATGGTAAACTCAGAGCTTGCCTTCTGCGAAGAGATAATCGCGGAACTCACCAACCCAGTTGAAGCCTTCAATTGGGATTAGGTTAAGCATTTTCTTCAAGAAATCCCTCCCCCTTCGAACCTTGCTCTTGTGTGCTACCAACTCCACTCTTCTAATATCCAAAATGCAAGGAAAATGCTCCACCACAACCCCTAGCTGATTGGCTCTGCGTAAATCCTTTGGCCTTGGGAGCCCTCCTCTAGCTACCGCCGTGAGCACTTCATCGAGCCCTTCCAGAAAAGTTGCCTTGAACAGGCGCTACACCAGAAGCTTGACCTCATATTTGGGAGTAGAAACATCCAGAAGGGCTGCAACCACCCTAGAAGAGATATCTGAGTCTACGTGGTACCTCTCTCCTCTAGAAACAAGGCTCTTACCAAGGATGAGCTTTGTCGCCTTAATAGAGAAAACATCATTCTCCCTAAGAATCTGTTTAAGCCTCTGCTCCGTGATTTCTCCTTTGAAAGCCATTTGTTTGAATTTCATGGTGAGGCAAACTAGGGATTCCATGCTGCCACAGTCTAGGTAGCTAGCAGGAAGAAGATGGATGATGATTGGCAGAGGAGGAATCGCAATAAAAGGATTTCTGAACCAAAACCAGGAGCTAAATACAATAAAAAGGTAGCTGACATAACTTGAAATGATGAGGCCTTTAAACAATTACTTCCTTTCATAATACCAACGCAACCACGATCTTCGGGGAGTGAACCGACTGAAGAATAGACCATTCACACGCTCTAACACCTGGCACCCAACCTTGCATCATATGGAGCCGTCCTCACCAACTTATATCTCCCGCCGATAATGTGCAAAAATGATTATCCCTAACAAACAGCGTCTGCCACCCCGTCGAGATGGCCACCTCAGCATGGTGAGGTGGCGCCCTCCCTGCCACCCTCTATTATTATATAAAATATTAGATATAATAATAAATATAATTAAATTTCATATATAAAATAAATATGATCAAATAATAAATATATAATTATTAAATATACCAAAATAATAAATATATAGTTATTAAATATATGATATATTTAATCTAAAAATACAATCTTAAAATATTATAATATATTTAAAAATATTTATTTTATTTTATAATATTATATTAAAAATATTTCACTAAACTATATTTTATAATCTAGAATATAAATTTAAAAATTAGATTTCATTTTAAAAAAATAATACAATGCAAAGCAAGCAAAATAGAAAGATTATTAAAAATTACCCTCAAAAGTTTGAAATTTTCATTAATAAAAATTTTGAAAGTTTGAAAGCTTTTTATTAATGACAATGAAACACGGAAAAAAATGGATAAAATATAAACATCCAAGTATTATGGCAAAGGGCTAAAAATAAAGTTTGAAACAGGCTCGAAGAGTTCGCAATTTCTCCCGCCTGCGTATTTCACGCGAGCATAAATGGGAGTTTTATGACTTGAAAAACATCAAACCCGGTGAAAAAGCTGCCGATGGACAATTAAAAATATAACTGGAAAAAGACCACGTGATTGACAAAATCCAATGGCCAAAGACTCTTCAATCGTCTTGCTCGTCCTCTGAAGAAACGGAGACCGTCGATTACCGAAGTCAACCCATTCGTTTCATAAAGGGAACGCCTTCAGCGTAATAACAAATTGGAATAAAGTTTCATCCTAAGGAGGCTTAATCCATGGGCTTTCAATGTTCTACATGGTAGGAAATTATGTGGGATAAGTAGTGTAGTCACATAACATGCAATGTGATTCCACCTCCATCTTGATGAAGGCTCTCACCGAGTTGCATTAGCTCTTTTGGATCCTAACGTCCTCTCCGCCACATCATTCTTATGACTTAATACATCCCGATTCACATTAGTTCATATTTCAAATTGAGAGTCATTCATCTATGGTAAATGTTCTTGAATCTTGCATCTAAATCAAATTAGTTCACATCTCAAATTGAGAGCCATTCAGTATGGTTAATATTTCTAAACCTTCACGGTACTTGATCTCATCGATCAGTTTCAGTCACACTTCTCCATCATTATTAAGGTACATGAGTAGCTTCGAAATTCATTCATTCATCTTCATCTCCTTGGGTTAAAGTTTTTTCTACGTGTTTTATCTTTTTCTTCTTCTAGGGGACAACTTATCGTACATGATCACCTGATATGGCCTTGTTGTTGGGATGTATTTCTCTTTTTTCATTTCTCCTAAGTTACACCTATGGGAGGCATTGGTGTAATATTTACTTCACCTTGGATATGTCTTTATCCTAAGTGTAATATTGCACTTATTTAATAAGTTTAGTTAGGATATTAGGAATAATTAATTTTCCTCATCTAAGTAGTTAATAATGACATGTGAACATTTTGACTTGAGGTACACAAGTGCCACCATTGCCCCATCAATCCTTGATTGATGGTAGTTAGGTGCCACCTCTATTTAGTTAAGACCACCTTTGTCTTAGTCAGATTGAGTGAAGTGATCCATTGATTGGCAATTTAACTCTTGATTTTATAGTTAGATTAAGTTAATTGATCCATTGATTGATTGATAAACTCATGACCATTGGACATGTCATCTCCTTGAATCATGCATACAGGTGGCCTATTTATATGTACTTAATCCATTCATTTGATGGTTGATTTAGTATATTTGATTTGATTATTGATTTCCTCTATTTTGGAATAGCTTGTGTTCTTACATATTGCATCATTTATTTTGTGTTTTCATCTATTGTAACTTTCTTCATGCACCTAGATCCAGCTCATGTGATTAGATTCCCACTGAATCTTACAAAATAATGTGAATGATCATATCATAAGGGAGGGACTAGACATGTAAACTAGGTCCAAAGGAAAGAGCAATAGACAACATCTAAGAGAAGTGAAGCTATATAGTGTAGTGTCATAAATTGTCGTGACTTATAATTTCACACTAGGTTTAGCACTCTGTTTAGTGTGTGTGTGTGTATCTCTGCTTATGATGCGCCTATTTTAACACCTTAATAAGAAATAAAATTAAGACCTTTAATTATTGAGATTTCGAGAGCTAAAATAGCCAGGACTAGGGCGCCCAACGCCCGGGTCTTGCTCTTTGGCCCCGAATGAATTTGAATCTTGAGGTGTCATCCTTGTTACATTGAGCGACACACCTTTGTCAACTTGACACAACTCTTCTGAAAAGTAATTGGGAATCATATATAAACAACTCTCTCATTTTAGAGATACAAAAAGTGATATGAAGTAACATTAGGATGAACATTTGATCTATCTATCAACAAGATCTCTCTAGAATTCTGAGGCTCTCTACTTGTGAAATATCATTATTATTATTACACTAACCCTTGCGGGTATTTGAGGAAGCTTCTTCCTTCTCCAACATCTCCTAGTGTGTGATTAGTGTTGCGACACCAATCCAACTAGGGTTTCATGCTCATGATAAGTCTATTTCATTATATTTGATTACTACAATCTTTATCAGTTGTTTGCCTCTATTCATTACAAACACGCACTCTCTCTATCATCTATTGTTGTGGAGGTGGTAAAACCAACACAAGGTTTGACCAAGGCAAGCCCCTATACAACACAACCATTTTTCCTCTCTTGTGTGTGCAGATCCGAATCGAGGGTTTTAGATATTGATGAGTGACAGGAAGATGAAGGATACAAAGACAGAGATCGTTGCACATGAGTCTATATGCACAAAAACCCTAGGACTAGGGCACCCAGTGCTCGTGTCTAGCTCTGACAACCCCTACTTCCGGTGACAGGTTCCCTCTGATCTGCTTATTTTAGTTATGCTTCTATTTTCTGCTTATTGTAACTATTGTCTATACATTTACTCGGTTAGCTAATTAGCTATTCTTATTACATAGTTTAATCAATACACTTTTCATCAATCCGTAATCATTACAACAAAGGAACATAGCCCCTACCAACCACAACTTGGCTCTTCTCTAGGGACAACATCCAAGCCTAAATCCATTGGTGGCTTGCGCTCCAATGTTTGATGAGGAAAGATTGATATAGTTACTTCATAATTGATTAGGTTATCTTTTCCCATCTCACATTTTGGTGAACCTGATGCATCTTACACTTGTACCTTCTTTGTTGTGTTTGTTTAGTTGATTAATTGATTAGACACTTGTATTGCATATCTTCTTCTATCTTATGTGTTTAGTGTAGAAAGCAAAAACACCTAAAACATTTTTCTTCTCTTTTAGATTAGAAAACAAAAACATAAATATAATTTTCCTATTCTTCTATCCCTTAATCAGCGTATCTGTCTTGTCATCACTCCTTCTCTATTGCTTCCTAGGAGCATATGAGTGTCCTAAAATTCATAATTGCTTTATGAGTTTCATGACCTGGTACTTTGAATACGAACTCCCTGTAAGAAGAAATTATCAAATTTTAATGGGTTCCCGTGCTTTGAGTAGCTCTAGTGTTTTGACATCGTAACCTGATTTCAATAACTTATTCATCCTAGGAAGTTCTAGAATGCAATCATTTTTAGATCACATTCCCACCTTGTCAATGATCTCTGAGACACAACCTTACCATGATTCCCTTGAGATAGACAACTCCATAGTTCATGTTCCTGAGGCCCAAATTTAGAATCTAGACAGAGAGTTGGCTAGTTTCCAAAAATTCTTGGGCACTGAACATTTAGTTGGGGAGTACATCCCTCTTATAGAGAGTCTAAGAATATTGTTACTTGATGATCCACAAGGTGTGGAATTTCTACATATCCTAGCCCACATAGTGGATAATAACATTATGTCATCAGCTAGCTGTGCAGAAATCATCAACAACATGTCCTTTCAAAACCAAATGGGGATGTAACTATCAATACCAATGTTGGCATCTTCTATTCAACATTCACTTCTTCTATTGTCATCACCACTGCACAATTGGGCAACATCGCTAACACTGGTTCTAGGGTAACAAGTGGGAACCTTACCTTCATCCCACCTTCCTCTAGCTTCCAGTTTACCTATCAAAATGTTAATCCAAATGTTTCCTAGCATATTGTTAGCTAGTCTGGTCCACAATTCACTTACCAAAATGCCAATCATATTGTTTCTCGACCTCTTGTTAGTTTTACCCCTTCATATTCTAGCCATTCGCAAGTCACTCCACCTTTCGATCCTTTAATAAACCAACTCTTGTAAAATGTCAATTCCCTACAACAAAAATAGAAAAAATGAGTCAAATCCAATCCCAACCTACCACTCTATCCTATTACACTCGTAGCCCATTATCACTCACTATCCTAACAACTCCAATTCTTGATAAGTTTGAACCAGCCCATTTTGAGAAGTACACTGGAAAAGGAGACCCTAATAACCATGTGTCAGTGTTTACCACTTTGTGTAGTGATTGTGTTTTCAAATATGCTCTCTTAGCTAAACTCTTTCCTCGGTCACTAAAAGACATGGCCTTGGATTGGTTTTTCTCATTACTAGATACTAACTCTATTCATTATTTTCAACAACTCGTCAATCAATTTCTCCAATACTTTCAAGCCAATATTTGTTGGGATAAAGTGCCATTAACCTTGTAAATCCCAATATTGTATTTTATTCCATTTTATTATTTGTAATTTGTAATTACCCATAAGGGAATGAGCTAGTTTCACCGCTAGTGGTAATTTTGGTTCTACCGGAGGTAATTATGGAGTGACATTTAAGGAAGTGCATGTATTATGTTATTTAGTTTTCGAAGATAATACAACTTGAGCCTCTTTTATTGGTGGAGTTTTTTACCTGAAAGGGTTTTCTCCACGTTATATCTTGTGTCATTCTTCTATGGTGTTTGTTCTTGTGTTGTGATTTAATTTCTGAATGCAATCTCCATTGATATTACATTGTTTGAGATCATTTACATATTAAAATCAAATTTCCATTTGAGTAGTTGTTGTCTTCATTTGTAACATTTGGTATCAGAGCCTGACCAACTTTGACTCTTGGGTGGTAGTGTGAAGGTTGTGTAGCTGTAGTGGGAGATTTTTTTGTATTTGTGTTTACATATCTTGAGTTGATATTATGGCTGGATCCACCGCTGCTTCAACCTCTCGATTGGACATTGAGAAGTTCTACGATATGGGGTATGAGTTGTGGAAGTTGAAAATGGAGGATTTGCTGGAAGAAAGAAACCAGTGGTTGGATGTTCAAAAAGAGAAGAAGCCTGATGATGTGAGTCTAGATGAATGGGAAAGGTTGGATAAGAAGGAATGGGGAACTATCTGACTTTGTCTTGCAGATTTTGTCATGTTGAATGTCTCGAAGGAAGAGACTGCATACAAACTCTGGAAGAGATTGGGTGAGATCTATCAAGCCAAGAGCATGGTAAACAAGCTTTATTTAGAGCAAAAATTATTTTTTGTTAAAATGAAAGAGGGTGATTCTATTGTTGATTTTTAGGAACACTAAGAGGGGGTGAATCATTGTTCTATAAATCTTTTCTTGTACTTTTACTTTTAACCATTTCAAAAGAATAATCCAATAGAAGCAAAATATACAACTGAACAACATCCACAAAAGCATGACACATAACACCAAGATTTTACGTGGAAAACCCAAAGAGGGAAAAACCACGGAGAGGATTAGCTCTCATATATATATTGCAATCTTTACAAAAATGATGTTCAGTCTTGGTCACTCCATGGGCCTAGAACATGCTAGCTTACTGCCATGAAGTACAACTAGATTTAGCAAGCTCACTACCTCAACCCTAAACCTAGCAAGATTACAATGAGGGTTGTTAAACCCTGGGGGCTGTTAAACCCTGAGGGTTGTTAAACCCTACTAGCGGCTTACTACCAGACTCACTATCACGATCAACACTTTTCTATATTTGTGACTGAAGTATAATAATTCCCCTGCTCTGCTCTTCCTCAGCTCTGATCTTCCTCTTCTTTTCTCTACCTCTTCTCTACTCTGCCTTTTGGACCTTTCTTCATATCATTTAATTTCCACTCAAGGACACCTTTTCCATGACTCAACTACAAGTATTTATACACTACATCAACCTTGGAATGATCATCAAGGTCGGCATCACAATCATCAACCATTGGAACAATCTCCAAGGTCAGTATTACAAACATTTACAAAATAGATCCTGACCTATTGCAACATTATGTAAAGGGAATGAAATGTGGATCATGCCATGTCTTAGCTGGGACTCAAACATGATCTTCCATGCCACAACACGCTTCCACAATCTTCCAGAGATCTCCACAATCACTGGGATCAACCAGGTCAGCCAAGATTTGTTATACGCTACATTATTTGGGAACAGTCTTCACACACCATCTCAATTTCCTAACATGGACCAAAGTCCAAATAAGAACATAATTAGGAGACATCCACAAGCATGTTATAATCATCAGGAGAAACTACACAAACCTTAACCACTTTATCCATAGGAATCTTCTCACTGGAACACATGAACTTCACTGTCTTCAACTGTCATAAAAGAAAGATAGCTTGTGGACCACCAAACCATGAACCATTGCAACTGTAGGCACTTATCATCATCCTAGACTTTCCTCTAGAACCGCAGAGCCAAATACTTTATTGTAGAGGAATACAAAGCAGAATACTTTCTTCCTGTCCCAATTGAACTTATAGAAAAAGTAGGTTTCACTCTGGTGAACACAACTCACTCAGATCTTCATGCGGAGGCTTCAAACCTAGAATGTAGCATCCTTAGTCATACCTCTAACTTACTGCAAATCCCCAGACCACAATCTTCAAGCATAAGTAAATGTGGAGTAGTTTACCAGACTGTTCTTCAACATACAACTTACTGTCTATGCTGCACTTCTCTGTAACTCACTTGATCCTTCCGGAAAGGCTAATTTTCTCAATATCCTCAACATACAAGTCTTCTAAATAGGTAAAAGAATAAGATATAGTTGACACCAATGACAACAAGGATATGTTGACATCAATGACAACACCGATTAGGCACATACTTGCAACATCTATTGCAGAGCATTTGAACAATTTTAATTTACTTTTGAGTCAACTTGATTCCGTAGATGCTACAATTGCAGAGGAAGATAAATGTATACTTTTACTTTGTTCTTTACCTAAATCTTGGGAGAATGTTATCCTTGCTAGTACTGCTAACCTTGAAGATCTGAAGTTGGATCGTCTTGTTGCAAGTTTGTTGGCACATGAGATGAGGAAGAAGACTTCTGAGGTTAACATCGAGGCTGTCAATGTGAGGGGAAGGTCCAAGGAAAGAGGACCAAAAGGAGATGAGAAAGGGGCTAAAGACAAGACTAAGGGCCAATCTAAGACTCCTGGAAAGAAGAATAGAGTTAAGTGTTGGAACTGTGGAAAGAGGGGACATGTGAAAAATGAGTGCATAAACCCAAAGAAATAGTGGGAGACCACTTCTGAGAAGTCCTCAAATGCAGGTGAAGAAGTTTTATTTTTTGCATGCAATATTGTTTCTAATGATCATTGGTTGGTTGACTCAGGATGCTCGTATCATATGACCCCGCATAAGGAATGATTTTCCACATACGAAGAGTATGATGGAGGTAAAGTGTACCTTGGGGACAACTCTACATATTTGATAGTTGGGAAAGGCAAGGTATTGTTGTGTTTCAGTGATGAGAGGATTAAAACCCTCCCTGGTGTTTTGCATGTTCCTAGATTAGCTAGAAATCTTATTTCAGTTTCGAAGTTGAATGATTTGGGAATGCATGTAACATTTGATAAGCATGGTTGCAGATTGGAGAGAGGAAACTTGGTGGTAGTGAAGGGGAAGAGAATGGGAACCTTGTTTAGGCTAGATGCCACTACAATTTGTAATTCCTCTTATGTTTCTGAAGCTTCTGAAAACACTTGTATGTTGTGGCATCGTAGATTGGGCCACACAAGTAATAATGTTTTAAAAAATATTAAGAATAAAGATTTGTTGGATAGTTTTCTTATTTTGATGAGCACTTTGATTTTTGTGAGCATTGTGTGTTTGGAAAACAAAATAGAACAACATTTCCTTTAAAAAGTAATAGAGCAAAAGAGAAGTTAGAGATTATTCATTCAGATGTGTTTGGACCTATGGATAATGACTCTATCAAAAAATCTTGTTATTTTGTCACCGTCATTGATAATGCATCCAGATTTACGTGGATTTATTTTATGAAACACAAAACTAAAGTTTTCACTAAGTTTAAGGATTTTAAAGCCTTAGTTGAAAACCAATTGGGATTAAAGATAAAAATATTAAGATCTGACAATAGAGGGGAATATTGCTCTAAGGAATTTGATGAGTTTTGGAAGCATACAGGTATAATCAAACAAAAGACAACTCTGTATACACCACAATAGAATGGTATTACAGAAAGGATGAACCGAACAATCATGGAAAGAGCAAGAAGTATGCTGAGTGATTCATAGTTGGATAAATGCTTTTAAGTAGAGGTTGTGTGTACCGCTTGTTACTTGATTAACAGAACTCCATGTAAGGCTCTTGATTCAACACATTATGAAGTGTGGACATGTAAGAAACCTTTTGTTTCACATTTAAGGGTTTTTGGATGTGAGTCTTTTGTTCATGTGCCTAAGGAAAAGTGATCTAAGTTGGATCCAAAAGCATGGAAATGCATCTTCAAATAGATATGGTGAGAATGTTAAAGGTTATAATCTTTGGGATCCTCTAACCAAAAAAATTGTTTTCTCTAGAGATGTTATTTTTAAGGAATTTAGAGCTATTTCTAAACTCGAGCAACGAAAAGAGAAAGAAAAGGTGAAGAGAGTGCACTTTGACTTAGAGCATGAAGATGCACCTCAGGAAGAACACAATGATGGATTGAGGGTGAATAAGAAGAAGAAGATTCTAGTAGTTTTGGTGAGGAAGAATATGCTGTAACAGAAGAAGTTGGTGCAGAAGATCATATTGAAGAACAATTTGAGACTCTTACTCCACCCTTGAGGAGATCCACAAGACAACAAAACCCAGTTGATAGGTATAGCCCACCATATTTTCATTGTGTATTTGCTTTATTGAGTACTGACGATGAACCTAGATCCTATAGGGAAGCTATTCATGCAGATAATAGTGAGTCTTGGCAGTTAGCTATGCAGGAGGAGATGATGGCTTTAGACTCTTGTAATACCTGGGATCTTGTTCATTTTCCCAAAGGAAGAAAGTCCATAGGTTGCAAGTGGGTCTTTAAGAAGAAGTTTGGAGCAGACGGTTCATTGGAGAAGTACAAGGCTAGACTAGTAGCCAAGGGCTACTCCCAGAGAGAGGGACTTGATTTAGGTGAAATTTTCTCTCTTGTTGCTAAGTTAACTTCTATCAGATTTCTTGTATCCATTGTTTCAGCTTTTGATTGGGAAATAGAGCAACTGGATGTTAAGATTGCGTTCTTGCATGGAGATCTTGAAGAAGAAATTTATATGCAACATCCTACAAGTTTTGAGGTAAAAGGAAAAGAACATTGGGTTTACAGGTTAAAGAGGTCTTTTTATGGTTTGAAACAGTCCCCCAAAATGTGGTATCAAAAGTTTGACTCATTTGTGTTGAAATTGGGTTTTGTTAGAAGCGAGGAGGATCATTATGTGTACATTCATTGTATTGATGATTCTATACTGATTATTGCATTGTGTGTTGATGACATGTTATTTTTTAACAATACTAAGGGTATGATCAATGAGTTGAAAGCCCAACTTTTAGGTGCATTCGAATGAAGGATCTTGGAGCTGCTAGGTATATTTTGGGTCTGGAGATCAGGAGGGATAGAGGTAACATAAAGCTTTGGTTGTCACAGAGTAAGTATGTGAATACCATTTTGCAAAGATTTAGTATGCAGGATTGTAACCTAGTTAGAGTTCCTTTACCCATTGGTATTAAGCTTTCATTAGATATGTATCCAATGAATGAGGATGATTTTGAGGATATGTCTAATGTGCCATCTACTAATGTTGTAGGGAGTTTGATGTATGCAATGGTTTGCACTAGGCTATATATTGCCCAAGTAGTGGGAGTTTTGAGCAAATTTATGTCTAACCCTGGAAGACAACATTGAAATTATGTGAAAAGGGTGTTTAGATATCTTGTAGTTACTCCTAATTATTGTTTCATTTATTCTGGTACTGATAGTGCTGATAGAACTTTGGACATATAGGGATTTGTTGATGTAGATTGGGCAAGTGACTTGGATAGTCGAAGGTCCACTAGTGGCTATGTTTACTCTATTTGGAGGAGCAGTTAGTTTGATGAGTAAGAGGCAGCCCACGGCTGCTTTGTCCACCACTGAAGCAAAGTATATGACTGCTACTCATGTCTCTAAGGAGGAAGTTTGGTTGAGGAGACTATGTACAAGTATTGGTTTTGATTGCAGGGTCGTTCAAATTGGTTGTGATAGCCAAAGTGCTATTTGTTTGGCCAAGAATTCTATGTATCATGCTTGGACTAAGCATGTTGATGTTCAGTATCACTTTGTTTGAGAATTGGTTGCAAGTGGTTAGATTGAGCTAAAGAAGATAGACACTCAGGAGAATGTTGTAGATTCATTGACCAAGCCTGTGAGCACAGAGAAATTTGTTTGGTGCAGAGAGGCCATGGGCCTTGTTTCTAATACCTGATTATTTTCATTTGATTTCCTATGGGTTGATTTACAATGTATAATGTCAAGTGGGAGAATGTTGGAATAAAGTGCCATTAACCTTGTAAATCCCAATATTGTATTTTATTCCATTTTATTATTTTTAATTTGTAATTACCCATAAGAGAATGAGGTAGTTTCACTAGCAGTGGTAATTTCAATTTTACCGGAGGTAATTATGGAGTGACATTTAAGGAAGTGCATGTATTATGTTATTCAGTTTTCGAAGATAATACAACTTGAGCCTCTTTTCATGGTGGAGTTTTTTACCCGAAAGGGTTTTCTCCACATTATATCTTGTGTCATTCTTCTATGGTGTTTGTTCTTGTGTTGTGATTTAATTTTTGAATGCAATCTCCATTGATATTACACTATTTGAGATCATTTACATATTAAAATCAAATTTCCATTTAAGTAGTTGTTGTCTTCATTTCTAACAATATTGGACCTCAAGTCACATTGACTGATTTGGTTCATTGTAAGAAAGGAGTGAAGGAGAAACTGATTGACTTTATAGGGTGTCACCAAGCCCTCTTCTCTCAAATTCCATATTCTCTTCCAGATGCTGATGTGCAAAGGGTTTTCATCAGAAACTTGCAGCCACACATCCATGATAAAATAGTGTTTATGTGTTATCCTTCATTTATGCATCTTTGCATGGCTCTTCATGATTACCAATTGTCGGTCAGCTAGTATGAGGGCTCTTCCTTGTTAGCTCTCGTTGGCCAATCTGAAGTTGCTGCTCCACATTATCAATCATTCAAGAAACAAAAAAAAAACTTTATCAAAATTAACTCCTATTCTTCAAACAATATTTAATCACAAGTTGCGGCCGCAACACCTTTTGTTGCGGACCCCTATAAGTTTAGACCAAAGACTTGACATTTTTCCTAGATTTTTGAATCTCTTCATTCCATCATATTGCAGCTTCTTAATAATAACCTCATCTAGCTTCCACCCATTCACCATGTTGACACTTCCAAAATGCTACCTCCTTCTTTTGACCCGAAGGCCTTCTATAAATATCACTAAACTCCTAGACATGACACCGAGTGATGCATGTGTCTTAAACATGAAGTGCAAGACCTCATCGACTCTAATGTTATTTAGGTGGCCGGTGAGAATGATAAAGGAAATAAATCCGTAGCTCTGCTGAATCAAAACTTGCAAATTTACACAAATCAGCTGCTCCACCATGTCGCTAACCTTGTGGAACCATCTGTCGATAGAGTACCTACTTAAATAACTTATGATCACCAAGACAAAAACCCAGACAACCTAGTTTCCATGATAGACTCTCACCCTCGCCGAGAACTAGCTGAACCTGAGCCAACCATCTCTTTCACCCTTGATGCCTCTTTTCATGCACCTAATGGTCCTCTCTACATTAACACCAAGATTAATGACAAACCCACAAGGGGAGTACTCATTGATCCTAATGCCTAGGAAATGTAGTTACAGAGGAGTTCCTCTACGTGCATGAATTGTACCAAGATAAGTACGAGAAATCAGAAATCTCAGTTAGAGTGCATGACAGTTGCACTCGCCATACTCTTGGTGCCTTAACTCTCTCCATCCAGGTCAGACCAAAAGTCTTGGATGTGTCTTTTACCATCATTCCAATATCAAATCAATTTCATGTGAAATTGGGTCATCCATGGCTCGCTTCCATGAAGGCAGTCCCCTCTATAATCCATAAGTGTCTAAAATTTCCATTTGATGCATACTGTATATCATAGTGGGTTCCAACCCTTGTAAACTTTTCACTTGATTACTTCTGGTCACAGCCAGTTGAGCTTGTTCAGCCTTGCAATAATGTTCTATTTCTTTCTTATCAAAAGTTCAAAGCTGTTATGTCAGAAAATGTCTCCTTGGGGGCTTTTCCCTCTTAAGGTTTAGCTCTCGGGTCCTTTAGAATGCATTTAGGGCATCTTGCATGATTTTGATGACTCCCGATGAGAAAACCCTAAAGTTTCATGGTAATTTGGACTCAAGGGATGCACTTAACATAAATCCTTCCTGAAATAGGGGGGAGGACTTGGGCATTCGTGCCCTAGTCCTGACCTATTTTAGGTTAGGACCAATTTCAAAGTGTCAGTTTATGATCGTTATTAGGTCCTATGCCGACACAGTAAGTTTGAATTATGAAATTCTTAGCGGGAATGTTTGTAGTTGCATATATAAGCATGTTTAGTGATTCATTTGTAAACTAGATGGAATTAGATGGCAATTTTGATTCATGAGCTTATGTTAAGGTGATTCAAGGCATTCATTGTGTGTTGCAGAGCAGAATTGGTGTTGTTCTTGTGTTTGTATTTGCAGATTTGGCATCCATCTCCTCATGGCATGAAGAGCATCTTCCTCCCATGAGATCTTCACTACAAGGTGATATCAATTGTGTTTTCTATCACTTATTATTTGAATTTTTCCTCTATCCCACAGGGATATGCACTCTTTATCTGACAACGGTGTTTAGAAGACTTGATTGTCTCTCTAAGGCTTAACTGAGGCAAGCCTCTAAACACCACAACCCCCAACCCATTTTTCTGTGTGTTGGGACAGGAAAATTTAAAATTTTCTTGTATTCCTACTCATCCATATCCGACCAAATCATAAAACATTTCGCCCAAAATCAGAATTGAAATTGATATATCCCATAAAAAATCCTATGACAAAACAATGTAAAGGGCCTAAATTTCTTAATATCGGCAAGACTTTATATTATCTATACTGATCCATGAGAAACTAGTTGAAATGGCTATCGACATGAAAACAAGGATTGGAGAGAAGATTTCAGAGAATACCGATGAAGAAAGTGGCACCGATGACCTTTCATCAGAGAGAAAACACGTGGTCATGCCAATCGGTGTAAGGAAAGATGATCGGAGAATACTTCGAAAGCCTTCCCGACAGCATAAGTCATACTGATGGAGGATCTCAGTAAGACTCTCATCGATCACCTAATAGAATGGAGGAAACTAATGGTCATCGGCAGGAAATGAGTATCGGAATGAGAAATTAAGAAGTTTCCAACGCTATAATGTCTCGGTGATTGATGAAAATGTTTCGGTGTAAGTCATGCTGACATGTATAAGAACCATCGGCGAAAGTGAATGAATCGGAATAAAATTTGTAAGTCTGGCCAAAGCAATACTCACAACGATGTCGATGACATGTTGTGAAGGTCTCTCTGATCAAAAGATATGAAAGGCTATTGGGGAAATGACTGCGATCGGGTAACCCTACATATGTTATCCCGATGACATAGATTACCCCGATGACAATGATAGTAACATTCATCGACGAGACTCTCATCGATAACCGTATCGGTGACACTTGAGAGATTGGGGAAGAACATTATTCTTATAACAATGAAGGAAGTCATGCCGATAAGTCAGAAGAGGTGATACAAAGGAGTTTGCATGTATTTGGCTTTGTATCTAAAAATTGGATACAAGTATTGTTGCATTTCGGAAGATACAATCAAAAAAGTGATGTGGGCTCCACTGTTTGCATATCGGGTTTGTATAAATAACAATGTATATCTTCGATATACAAGCCGATATACAAGTTAAAAGGATGCAAATAAGAGATACAAACCGGATGCGAAAAGAAAGTTAAATACTAAAAAGTCTTTGTATGTTCGGGGTGCTTGTATGTTTATAATATACATACCCGATATACAAAGGAATAAAAAGCATCGCTGGGGATAAAAGGTAAAGAGAAGGTTTGTATAAGATGCTTTATATGTGTGCTTATACAAGATAACATACAAACGGCAATATACAAAGAAAATATACAATAGAATAATATACAAAATTTGACATAATTAGAGATTTGAACATTATATACATCATATGGGGTCTGAGTTTGTATGTGAGAAATGTATGTATCCAATATGCAAAAAGATGTACAAAAGATGATACAATTCCGGACCCGATTAGAAAGTCCAATTTTGAGAACTTTGTGTGAAGTCCGTGCTTGTATATTATAATGCATTGTATCTGATATACAAAAGGAGAGATGCAGTTGCAGATTGTATGTATATAAGATACATACAATGGCAGATCCGAAGATAATTCCAATTCGTTTCATAAATCCAATGAAGTTCGTGAATGTATAAAAAGTGTATGCATACGTGATATACAAAAAAGTAATACAAATGCAGATTTGAAGGCGATTTCATTTCATTTCATAAACTTGGTCGGACCCGCTCTTGTGTATAGAAGAAAACGTATCCGTTATACAAAAGATATGTATGCAAAAGGAGGATGCAGGAAAATATACAAGGATGGATCTGAAATCCAATTTATTTTATAGACTTGATGGAGTCCGCACTTGTATGTGTGTCCCAAATGCATATACAAAAGTTGATACACAGGAATTTCTAATGCATATATGTTTATTACAACCCTGAGATGGATTTGTTTGTTGCCAGAGCAATATGAAGAGGGTCGTATAAAACAAAAATGAGATTTTGTCGATGTAAAAATTGATGTATTACTTTCAGTAATGAGAATAGGCAAAGCACATTTTATTAGTTACTGCAATATTGGAGGAAAGATCTTGCCAGGCCAGCAGTCATGGGTCCCTCTCCGAAGATTAACAGAGCCCAGAACATGAGGATTGCATTTGCCTTTTCTATCACTTGTTTCTTAATTATTATGCATTAGTTACCTGAAAGGGTGTAATTATGAATGGACACATTGTTTAAGGCCCGAGGTTTGTCTCCTTCACACATATATAAGGGAACCAAGGTAGAAAAGAAAAAAGGAGGATCCACATAATCGTCAGCAGTAGAATATAATACACAAAGTTTACAATGTTTCTCAAAGACCATGTTGCAAGTATCTTATTGAAGAAGTAAATTAAAGTTCTCTGATTCTATGGTTTTATTCTGGCATCAATTGTTTGTTGAAGTTACTCAATTGTATGGTTGTCTCCATTTCAGTATTTCCTTGTTATTCAAATTAATATATCAAGTATATAATTAATTTGTCAATACACATTTGCTGTATTTGTGTGATTGGGTTAATTGGTTTCCATAGAGGAATTAAAATCCTTCTGATCAGTCACAGTAACCTGGAAGTGTTAGTTTAGATTACTAAGAAGAATCATATAATTAGGATTGCCATTCTGTCTCCAAATTGATATTGTCTATTATCTTGCATATTTCATTCAATTGGTTCCTTCAAGAAAGGATTAAATTACCTTCTGGTGAGTAACAAGAAAACTAATTGTATTAGTTGGATTATGAAGAAGAGTTTGCCAGTCATCTCCCTACACGTTTATACAAGTTATAAACTAAAATATTGTGCCAAACAATTAGAATTACTGCCCACTATAAGCCACTAGTCTTAGTCCTCCATTTGACTATGTTTACCCAACAAGGCACTGGTCTTATTTCAATTCATCATTTAAATCCTTTTATTTACACAATCATAAAGTTCACCTTGATATTTCTTATACAATTCATCAGATATTAGAATTAGTTAGCAAGCTTTTATCTATTCTACACCATTTGCCACTGTAGATAGATCTATTTACTTAGTCAAAATACTTATCCTCAACCTACTTTAATTTTCAAGGTTCACCCACCTAGGTCTAGTAGGACCTAAAGCGCAGGGAGTCATCAACCCCTAAAGGTTGATTCCGTCACGTTAGTTAAAAAACGTTGCAAATCTAAGCATAGAGCCTGGCATCCTCTTAGGATTAGCAACCTGCATTTTTGAGACCTAACACTGTGATTACAGGTTACAAGTTGTGAAAGAAGAAAAAGTGGAGTTGCAGGAGAGTATTACAAACTCTCAGAATTGTAGATCAAAGAAGAAAATAGGGACCTAGACTTGGGTGCCTGCTCATTAGTCCTCTAGATCCCGCAACAAGAAAATCTGCAGAACAACAAGAACATGTTGCGGACAAGGTTTCTAGATCTCGACAAAAGCTGTGGCACTGGACTAAGGTGCCCTCTCATTAGTGATCTGATGTTAGGATATAGGATTGTTGCACGTAAATAATAACTTTTACAATGATTAAACTGAAGGTCTTTAAAACATATTTTTGTAATTAAAATGCTTAAATGAACATAGCAATAATAAAGTGATGAACAGAATAAAAGAGAGATAGAAGAGAGAAGACAAAACACAAGTTGATAACGGAGTTCGCCAATATGGTTACGTCTCTGGGTCCCTCTCCAATGAGAGACAGATCCTTAATTATTACAAGGCTCTTCAACTGTTACAAATCTCCTCCTAGTTTAGCCAGAGTTACAAAGTTCCTCTCCTTCAAGTGCGATAGAATAACACTTCTCCAAAACACGGAGTTGAACACAAACTCACCAAGAAAATTCTCTCACCAAAAATCACCACCTAGTTACAAAATAGTTCCCCCACAAAATCACCTTTCAAACTCCTAAGCTACCCCCTTTTTATACACATTTTTTACTTAATATGGTTTATAACCATATGATTTTACAAATCTTGCCTATCTCCCATCTACAACAAAAAAATCTTTGAAAATCCCCCTTAATTACAAGAATAAATCTCTCATAATCCTTAATAATCTTTCAAAAATCTTAACCCCTTCAAATAATTTTTAACAATGACCTAAACCCCAAAAGCCCTATAAAATCCTTACAAATCTTTATATTTTCGGGCTTAGGAGCTTGATGGTTTAATAAATTAAAAATAGATAGGATTAATCTTTCAAAAATAGAGAGAATCGGCTTTTCATGTTTTCTTAAATAAATAGTACCGCCAAAAAATTTCCAAAAATAGACGCTTGGCGCATTGGTAGGAGGGTAAATTTTCAAATGGGAGGTTGGCGGTTCAAACCACCTCCCCTCCAAACTCGAAATTTGTCCTTAATAAATATTAACTACCTTCTTTAATATCCCGGGAATATAGGATAGTTGATCTGTCTGCCACAAATGTGCCATGTGGCACTTTCTTATTCTCCCACCTTTTGACACGTGTCAACACTGATTGGTTTGTGCCAACTGTACATGCCACATCAGATTGCCACGTGTCAGAGTCTGAGTGGTTCACGTCATCGAGGTACTGCCACGTCACCACCTGCCGTCACTACTACCACGCTGACATCATCATTTTGACTAAAACTTTGACTTGGTGTAACTTTGGCATACGGACTCCGTTTTCAATGAAACAAACAACGTCGGAATCATGGCAACGAGCTCTGCGACATGACGTCGTTTTTGACCATTTTTGAAATGATCAAAATTTTCACCTCTCTGACTCACCTTTGTACCTGGTTTGACCCTAACTTTGACCAGCCATAACTTGAGCATATGAGCTCCTTTTTCGCCCATTCAAGTTGCATTGGGTTCCGTTTTCTGAGATCTTCAAGATGGCACTATAAATCTGGAGCATGTAGAACACTTCAATTTTTTACGACTAGTATCCCCCTGGATCAATTAGTCCCCGACTTTTCCACTTTTCAAACTTCAAAATTTGGTATGCATTTGATTGTCATTTGATATCCCTATGTGCGATCATTTTTCGTAATTTCTCTGTTTGTTCACAAATTTGCATAATTAGGGTTTTGAGCATAATTGGGCTTAATTGAACAACTAAATCACACAATTCTAATCTTCCCCTATGTTTCAAGTAACAAGAAGCCTGTAATAGACTTCCTACTCAGCTGAATGCCCTTGAATGTTTAGTGGTGAAAGGAAAATCAACACAAACCATTGAAATCAAACCTCTTCACATTTTACCCTAAACATTTTGGTGAACCCGTGTTTTAATGAATTTTGCACCTTGCTGAGTGGTGTGCTTTAGATTTACATTCATTCATATCATTATTCATCTTATTACATTTGAAAAATTACAAAAAAATTAAAAAATTGGAAAATTTTGAAAAATTTGGTATTTTTAGCTTGCATTTTTATATAATTTGAATTAGCTGGCATTCAATTTCAATAAATTTCTGTCATTATCATCAGATGTGATTTAAAATACAAAACTTTTTCATTCATCATTTATTTAGATTGCATTTTCATGCTTAAATTGTCGAAAATTGCTTGAAATTGTGCATTTTCTCATATAACCTAGTTTTGCATTAGCTAGGGTTTGTAGTCAAAATCTTGTTTCAGATTTTACTACCCTTTTAAAATACTCATTAGGACTGATTTCTAATTGTAGTGTTGTTGATAATCGAGAGGGGGGGTGAATCAGTTATCTTAATTAATTTAACTTTCTATACTTCTTTAATAACTAGTGCAGCATCAAAACAAATAAGCATCCATAACCATGAAACCAGAAACAAAATCAATACACATAACACAATGATTTTGACATGGAAAACCCTGTTAAGGGAAAAATCACGGGGTGACTAACCCAAAATTATATTCTCTGTTAAAAGAATAGAAGTACAAAATGGCACTTGTCAATTAGGGCTCACTGCCCGAGCACACTGCTCACAAGAGGCTCACTGCCTACAAAAGACTCACTGTCTACAAGGTACAAAGAAAGTAACAAGATACTTGAACTGATGAGAAGCATCTACACATCCTGAGGTTCAGTTCCGGTTAGGCTCAATACACTGATCTACTGTACTTCATTCTTCCTCTTCTTTGGTGATGTTGTCTTGTCACATACCGGACCTGTATTATTGCTTCTACACTGCTCTTTGCTTTTCTTCACACTTCACAACACACCACACACACCTCATCGAAATCCATCTGGTATATATATCCGCATAAAAGATTTCAACATCTTTTTAGTCGGCATCCGGAATACTCAATATTTTCCTAATCTCTGGTCTGTCAGTTGAATCCTTGCTTACCAAGTGATGCGTATCAAAGAGATGCTTATAGAAGTCATCAATCATGTCGGCCAATCATGAATGATCCTTTAAGAAGCTTGATCACCATCAATATCTCATTCGGATTAAGATCTGATGCTATGCCAAATAGTTCTTCCTCATTCTACTCTGCCAAACAGGAATCTGATACTTAGGTGCTCATATCTCTTCACTCTTTCATCACTGGATGCTCAATCCCTGGAATCTATCAGTCAAGGTACTCCTCTTCACTTCCCCAAGTCCGCACTTTACTGAGATACTTCCTCTGAGAGATCCGAACCTGATTGTCAGACCTTGCTACATGCTCTGTTCTTGGTCACTGGACCAGAATACTCTTCAATCTGACTTCCGGTATAGACACACCATATCCTGCGGATGTGTGGGATAGACTTTGTTGCCATCAATGACAACACTTATGAAGCCACATAGTGTCTCTTGTCAACAATCTCCCCCTTTGGCATTGATGGCAACACTTAGTGAAAAATGACTAAGTGTCACACTACACTCCCCCTTGGCTGATGCTCTGTTCTAATGTACACTTTGTTAGAGCTCCCCCTTTAGCTGGATTTCATATTTTTCACTATTCTTCACTCCCCCTTTGACATCAATGGCAAAGGTTAGAATCCGCACGCCAAAATTTCTAAATTTTAAAAAAACAATCTATACATATCCGCATAAGTATATATACAAGTTATACTTACATTTACTTAAATATATCTACAAAAGTATTCTTCAACTGTACAACTTTTGTCGCCCAACTTTGTTTCATCCTGTCCAAAATTAAGATGTGACCACTCAACAGGTATGCAAAAGCCTCTGCCCTTTTTAAATCTGTCGGATCACTGGTCCGGGCTGTGGTATGAGCATCAGTTAGAGCCTCATGCATGGCCTCTAATTTAGGGATAATGATCCCTCTAAGCTCACTTAACCTGCTTATTCTATTCTCCTTCTCAAGCTTCTTTACTTCATTTATGACTGCAAGTCTGACACTCTTGATTTATTAAGGAAGAGGTGAGAGGATCAAAATTTTGAGATAAACTTGATAGTTTGCTCTCTTGTTCTTCCACCTTCTTGGAGATGTCTGCTGTTACGGTGGACCAAGATAGACAAAATTTGTATAGATTTCCACCATCTTTAAGAGCATTCTCTAGGCTCTTTATTCCAATATCCAAATTTCTCCTATCATTTGTTATTAGCCCTTGTACTTCGGAGAATCTTTTTCCCAAAAACTCCTTCCGGACCTTTTCTTCAGCTGACTTCTCTAAGGAATCAAAATGTGTATTAACAGAATTTACAAGAGATTTTAGATTACCGGATGAGGAGGCCAAGAGATCCTTCTGGAAGGATGGCATGATCTTCTCCAATACACCAGATGCAATTTCTATCAGCTCACAGTCTTCCATGTGAGACTTCATAAGTTTTTCTTTTGCCTTTGCTTGAGCAAAGGATGCTATCTTCATGGTTTGAACCGGGGAGAGGGAATCGAAATTAAATGGTCCTTGGAGTAGCTCCGGTTCATCCAATTCCATCATTTCTTTTGTCAGGAAGTCCTTAATAGCTTCTGCAGTGTCTCTTGCTGGAGACAGAGTTTCCTTTCCTTTTGTGGCCTTAGAGGTGTTGACAAAGACCTTCTCTGTTTGATCTTTCTCCCCTTCCTTGACTTCTTCTTCTTGATCAATTTTCTCATCTTTTCTTTCTTCACTCATTTCATCTATCCGCAGATCAAGATTCCTCAATTTTGAATCATACCGGATCTAACTGTGAAAATCCTGCTTCTTATCGGATGACTGTTAAACCGGATAAATCTTGGAAGATTAATCTCTTCTAAATTTCTTGCAAATCTTCCATATCTTTACTAAGGCTTATTTAGATGTTTCTCTGAGAACCCTTTAATCCGCAACTTTCCGTGTGCCAATTTCAGGCACCAAATGACTAGCTGGGGGAACTTGTTTTCTTTTGTGACTCCCCCTGAGCCAGAGCTCATCTATTTAGTTTCCGGAAGGAATATCAACACTAGATTCTGGTGCGGATCCATCCTCAACATTTTCTGTACTCCTCTTCTCCCAAATCTTGTTCATCTCCCTTTGAATTTTATCCGCATTCACTTTTCCTTTTCCTTTGTCTTGATTTTGATTATGATGCACCGAACCCCTTTTATCCTGATTCTTACTTCTGCAAAATTTGGCAATATGACCAGATCTATTGCAATTGTAGCAAACAATATTTCTTTGCAGATTTGACTGATATCCTCTTGATTTGCATTGATTAGCCAAATGTCCCATTCTATTGCATGCAAAGCATCTACCATTGAATGAATTGTTCATTTGCATATTTCTACATTCTTGAGATTTGTGACCATACCTTTTGCAGTTAAAACACTGTCCGGAGAAGGATGAATTAGTCTGATTCGTTCTTCTTCTACACTGATTTACTTTATGACCAAAGTTATTGCAATTGTGGCAGTATCCATTTAAGGATGGATATCTTTGAGCATTTGGTTGCCTTACCAGTGGTCTTCTAGGCATGTTCCTTGGATTTCCTGATCCAGAGTTCTTCTGACCAGATCCGGAGCTTTCCGCTTTCTCATACCCCAAGCCTTGCTTGTCATCTACCCTCTTTTGTCTTTCAAGAAGAACTTCAAGTTGAGCAGAGCTTATCTTGAATTTCTCTTTGTATTCATTTGCTGTTTGAAGATCTCTTTTAAGAGTGTCTATCTGATTCTCAAGTTGTTCTTCATTGTCTCTAACTTCTTGAAGATCAGATTCCAGATGTCTGATTATTCTATCCATTTTGTGGCAGTCTTCTGACTTCTTCTTGAGAGATTGTTTTAGATTATCTTCAGTCTTTCTCTTCTCTTCAATTTCTTGGGTGAATTTCATAACCCCTGATTCCATTTCATTTCTTACCATAATGACCTCTTTTGATAGCTTCTCACATAATTTGTTCTTCTCATTCAGATCTTCATTAGTATCATTGGCTTCACTTTGACTTGCTAGTTGCTGAAGAAGTTCCTTTCTCTTTTTTATAGAGATACTCAGTTTCTCCTTTAATTCATTTATGAAATCATTAGCTTGTTTGAGTCTTTCCCTCAAGTTGTTGACTTTAGAGTGAGATTGCTCAAGATCATCAAGGGTAGACTGAAGCTGTTCCCTCATACCATACATATCCATTGGAATTCCCAGATCTTCCTCAAACTGTTAGGCTCTGTTTGGAGGAACTTAGCTCTGATACCAATTGTTGATAACTGAGAGGGGGGGTGAATCAGTTATCTTAATTAATTTAACTTTCTATTCTTTAATAACTAGTGCAGCATCAAAAAAAATAAGCATCCATAACCATGAAAGCAAAAACAAAATCAATACACATAACACAATGATTTTGACGTGGAAAACCCTGTTAAGGGAAAAACCACGGGGTGACTAACCTAAGATTGTATTCTCTGTTAAAAGAATAGAAGTACAAAATGACACTTGTCAATTAGGGCTCACAGCCCAAGCACACTACTCACAAGAGACTCACTGCCTACAAGAGACTCACTGTCTACAAGGTACAAAGAAAGTAACAAGATACTTGAACTGATGAGAAGCATCCACACATCCTGAGGTTCAGTTCCGGTTAGGCTCAATACACTGATCTACTGTACTTCATTCTTCCTCTTCTCTGGTGCTGCTGTCCTGTCACATACCGGACTTGTATTATTGCTTCTACACTGCTCTCTTCTTTTCTTTGCACTTCACAACACACCACACACACCTTCTCATCAAAATCCATCTGGTATATATATCCGCACAAAGGATTTCAACATCTTTTTAGTCGGCATTCAGAATACTCAATATTTTTCCAATCTCTGGTCTGTCGGTTGAATCCTTGCTTACCAAGTGATGCATATCAAAGAGATGCTTATAGAAGTCACCAATCATGTCGGCCAATCATGAATGATCCCTTAAGAAGCTTGATCACCATCAATATCTCATCCGAATTAAGGTCTGATGCTCTGCCAGATAGTTCTTCCTCATTCTACTCTGCCAAATAGGAATCCGATACATAGGTGCTCATATCTCTTCACTCTTTCATCACCGGATGCTCAATCCTTGGAATCTATCAGTCAAGGTACTCCACTTGACTTCCTCAAGTCCGCACTTTACTGAGATACTTCCTCTGAGAGATCCGGACCTGATTGTCGGACCTTGCTGCATGCTCTGTTCTTGGTCACCAGACCAGAATACTCTTCAATCTGACTTCCGTTATAGATACACCATGTCCTGCGGATGTGTGGGATGGACTTTGTTGCCACCAATGACAACACTTATGAAGACACACAGTGTCTCTTGCCAACAGTTGCATCATAGTGGTTTTCTTGCAAAATTTCATGCCTAGGGTTGGAAACCTTGCTTTTTCACTAGATTTTGGCCTTATATCTCTAGGTTTGAAAACCTTACTTTTTCATGCCAAGTGGTTTTTAGTGTATTTATTATATGCTTCCCCTCCTAAAATTATTTACAACACCTTTTTATTGGGCACTTGCATTGAAAATTTGGTGAAAATTACATATTTTGGCTATATTTTCCCTAGGGTTTGACCTAGATTTGCACTCCAAGCATGTTGTGATAGATTTTATGGCTTTAGGTGACTGATATTACTGCTATAATTTTCTATACCTCCTAAAAATTTTTACAACACTCTTTTTATTGGGTCTTTGCATTGAAAATTTGTGAAAAATTTAGTGTATTTTCACTAGGTTTTGACTTGTCATTACTCTAGATTTGCAACAAAAGCATGTTGTGAAGGATATTATTGCTTTATTGGACTGATAAAAAACATATTATTTGTTTCCCTTCATCAATTTTCTTACAACACCTTTTCTTTCACTTATTTGCATTGAAAAAAATCAAAAATCAAGCATTTTGGATCTTAAACATATCCTACTCCTAGGGTTTGTTCTATTAGTTTGTGCATTCTATGTTGCATGCTCTTGCATGAGTCTTATGATCTGCTGCCCTCATAGAAACATTCCTTTAAGAAGAAGCAAAAGACTCATGGGATCCAGTGCCCTTGAAGAAAATGATATTCAGACCTCTAAAAATCCATTGAATACCTTCTTTACAAAAGGAGAGACACAAATTTTGCAAGATATTATACCTCCTACAACCACTATATATGATCAAGTACTTCATGATGTTGATGACACTATTGAGGTAGTCACACATGTACCTTATGAGCAAATAAACAAACTTGATAAAGAGTTAGTCGATTTTCAAGCATTTGTTGAAACTGAAAGAATAGCGGAAGAAGTTGCTCTTGTGATCCACAACATAAGAGAATTGATAAAAGAAGGACAAGATGGCATTAATGTTATCAGAGGTTTAACACATATTATACACAATAATGTCATGACAGTGACTAAATGTGTGAATGATATCAAAAACATGCCGTCACTGTCTCATATGCAAGTATCGGCACCTATACCGACTACTAGAATATCTACATTCACATCGACAGTTTTAACAACTAATGCAAATGCATGTAGTAATTCTACCACTGGTATTGGAGTATCTAATGGAACTAGTTCACAAAATTACAAAGTTGTAGGATTTAATTATTAGAATTTGGTTTCTAAGGGGACCTCTTCTATGAATAATTGTTCTCAACCACCTATCCATTCCATTTATTCTCAGCGACCTATTACCTATTCACAACCACTTTCCACCTATCACTATGTCCAACCACCATTGAACTATTCACAGCCTGCGCTTATCACTACTCAGGCTCAATCACCTCCTCAGTTTGGTTCTAATTCCTTGCCGCAAACCGCATCTCCTAATGATGCCATCTTAAACCAACTTCTGTAGGGCATGACTGCTTTACAACAAAAAGTGACAAATTTGACAAATTCTTAACAACCTAATATATCAACTTATCATGCCTGTAATCCCCTATCTGATGCAATTTTGAGAACTCCTATGCCTGAGAGGTTTGAGACCCCTCGCTTTGAAAAATATGGTGGAAAAGGTGATCCTAATACTCATGTGGCAGCATTCACGGCTATGTGTAGTGATTTCTACTTTGAAGAGGACTTGTTAGCAAAACTTTTCATGCGATCTCTCAAAGATACTGCTTTAGAATGGTTTTGCTCTTTACCTCCAAATTCAATACACTCTTGTTCGCAATTAGTTGATTAATTTTTACAACATTTTTAAGCAAATATTGCACCTCAAGTTTCCTTGATTGATTTAGTTCATTGCAAGCAAGGTCCGAAAGAGAAGTTAACTGAGCTTATTAGTCGGTATCAAGCTCTATATGTGCAAATTCAATATCAGATGAAAGATGAGGATGTTCATCTAAGGTGTTTATTACAAATCTGCAACCTAACATCCATGATAAGATCCTCTTGATGAAGTATATCTCCTTTCAACATTTGTGTACTGCCCTTCATGATTATCAACTTTCGTCTAGTCAGTATGAAAGACAACTCATCGGCTTAAGTTGGTCAATCCATGGGTGGACCATCACAAAACAACTTTAAGAGGAATAATAATAAGAGTTTCATCAAGATTAATGGACCGAATTTGAATAAATTTTCCCAAATGTCTGCTATCACTAATCTGAAGAAGGTACCGTATCAGCAAAGAAAGTTTACTCCGATATTCGAGTCTTATCATTCTATCATGGATCGAGCTGTGAGTAATAATCTTATGAAGCTCCCCCCGATTAAACCTTTGGATCCTAACAAAACTCAAGGACCTTATTTCAATGCTAATGCCTTTTATCATTATCATTAGACACAAGGATATGATACTGAATGATGTATGCGTCTTAAACATGAAATACAAGACCTCATTGATTTGAATGTTATACAAGTATCAGGTGTGAATGACAATAGAAATAAATTGTTTGCTCTGCCGAATCAGAATTTACAAATCTTTACTAATCCTTTCCCTAAGAATACTGATAACAATATGATGAAACAGGGTTTAGTGGAAGTAGATGATGAGGATTATTTGGAATATGATAACATCGTGGGTATAATACAAGTGGATAAGGAAAAGTTGGATAACCCATCTCATCCATGAGGAAAAGGAATTTACATTGAGGTTCCTCCTCCATTACCTTTACAAGGATCGGGAGATAACCAAGATGCATCAGAAAGATAAATAGAACAACTGATACAAGTAATTATGACAAAAGAAAATAGTGAGATAGTACAAGATGATTCTTGTTACTATGGTAGATGAAATCAACAAATAAAGCTAGCTAAAATTTAGAAACGATTATGAAGATTATCATCAGTTGGAAATAATAGTGGTTCTCCTCCTTTTAAGCAACAAAATGTCTCACTTACACAAGGATTTGAGAAACAAGTATTACATGGATTTTCTAACAATAAACAAGGCTCTCACAAGAACCACTCGACCTTTGCACAAAACCTGATCAAATACCTCTCTGAGAGGTTCACAAGTTCAAAAATTTAGTATGATGGTACTACCAGGTAAGTATTTCTAACCCTTTATCTCTCGTGTTGTGTTTCCTCCGTGATGTGTTATGTGTTGTTCAGGCTTCCCGGGATGACCCTTGATTCTCTTGTAAGGTCCAGGATACCAGGAGACTGCCTCTGTTGTGACCTTCTTCTATTTGTATCATCATTCTTCTATATTGCCTCTCCTCTATTTTCACTGTTTGGTGTTGTGCCTTACGTACATAGCATTGCGGTTAGTGACTTGGGGGTACCCTCCTACATGACTATCCCTAAGGCACTTGTTCTCCTCTCTCGATTTATTGTTTCCCTTCCTCTAGTGTTTCTACCTAGCAGGTGGATGATAAAAAAATATTATACTGATACATGACGATGGGGTTGATATATATTATCTGACGCTTGGCTAGTAGAATCACTCCGTCTGATCTTGATGTTGTCTTATTACACTTACAAACCATAACAATATTGTTGCTCTGTGCACTTTGTTTGTCTTTGAATCTCGCCTTGGTTACACTCAATTTTGAGATTTTCATGGTATAGCCCCACCGTTATACTCGATCTCTGAATTTGTAGTGTAACCTTGGCTCTTTGTGTGATTGATCATATGCATTGTTGTTTATTATGATTATATGGACACTAACATTTTTCTTGCAAGAATGTGTTTGTGGGAACATTTGGCGATCATAAAGTACATGTCACCTCTGGGGGACATGGGCTTTGCGAGAGCTCATGTTCCCTTATGTGTTTTCTTCCTACCTTAACGTGCTTGATATCGATACTTGATATCAACCACCTTAAGGTGGGGGCATATATAAGGTAAGCTATCTATTTTAGATTTTAGCAATGTGTTTGTTCTCAGGTGTAGTCTTAAAGACTGGTGGTGATGAGTCCCTCCTGCACTCTGAGGTTTGTTTGAAATCAACTTGCAATCATTTAAGCCCTCTACGGAGGTTATCGCATCCTTTTTCATCATAAGCCCTATGTGGAGGCGGGGATGGTGTATTTCTCATGGAGAGTGCACATCCTGTCATTTTCAAAAGTCCTCTACGGAGGCAGAGAGTAGTTCTATGACTAACTCAACCCTTAAGCGTGTCTTTGGTGATTGTTGTGGCGAAGCACAATCGTCAGTGTGTGCTTGTAATGTGCCTGAGATGGTGATGAACCTAGAAATAGGAACACTCCATCGCTTGTTTGTCATGTTTTCTCCATGTCTTCCAAGTGTGTGTGTATTGCATGTTTGTTCCCAAGCATAGTTTAAAGACCAGTGGTGATGAGTCCCTCCTATGCTTTAGGATTTGTATGGCGTGCTTATTTTGTATGGCATGTTTGTTCTCAAGTTTAGTCTTAAAGACTGGTGGTGATGAGTTCCTCCTGCACTTTGAGATATGTTTGGCATGTGTGTTGCCCCATATGCAGTCTTAAAGACCGGTGGCGATGAGTCCCTCCTGCATTATGGGTAGTGTGTTTACTTTCCTTGTACTTGCATCTGCATTTCATATATATGAAAATGAAAAAGAAAAAGAAAATCATCACTGTCTTTACTGCATTCACTGTATTCACTGTGTTTTGCATGTCTTCAATGTTGTATTCTCCATGTTTTGCATGACTGTAACTGTCTTCTCCATGTTTTGCGTGCCTGTTACTATCTTCTTTGTGATTGGTGTGTCTTCTCTGTGTTGGTGTGTTTGTTGTGTTTGTTGACCATACTTTAATGCATGTATTGCCTTGTGTTTATACATACATTAAAGTGGGGGCTAAATGTTACGTCAGAAAAAGTCCCCTTGGGGGCTTTTCCCTCTGAAGGTTTAGCTCTTGGGTCCTTTAGAATGCATTTAGAGCATCTTGCATGATTTTAATGACTCTCGATGAGAAAACCCTGAAGCTTCATGGCAATTTGGACTTAGGGGATGCATTTAACATAAATCCTACCTGAAATAGGGGGTAGGACTTGGGCACCCGCGCCCCCTAGTCCTGCCCTATTTTAGGTTAGGACCAATTTAAAAGTGTCAGTTTATGACCGTTATTTAGGTCCTATGTCAACACGGTAAATCTGAATTATGAAATTCTTAGTGGGAATGTTTGTAGTTGCATATATAAGCATGTTTAGTATTTCATTTATAAACTAGATGGAAATTAGATGGCAATTTTGATTCATGATCTTATGTTAAGGTGATTCAAGGCATTCATTGTGTGTTGCAGAGCAGAATTGGTGTTGTTCTTGTGCTTGTATTTGCAGATTTGGCATCCATCTCCACATGGCATGAAGAACATCTTCCTCCCATGAGATCTTCATTACAAGGTGATATCAATTGTGATATCAATTGTGTTTTCTATCATTTATCAATTGGATTTTGCCTCTATCCCGCAGGGATACGCACTCTTTATCTGAATGGTGTTCGAAAGAATTAAATGTCTCTCTGGGGCTTGACTGAGGCAAGCCTCTAAAAACCACAACCCCCAACCCATTTTTCCATGATTGTAGGTTACAGGTTGCAAAAGCAGAAAAAATGGAGTTGCAGGAGAGTAGTGTAGACTATCAGAATTGTAGATCAGAGAAGAAAATAGGGACCTGGACTTGGGCACCCGCTCATTAGTCCTCCAGATCCTGCAACAAAAAAATCTTTGGAACAATAGAAACATGTTGCAAACAAGGTTTCCAGATCTCAAAAAAAAATATGGCACTTGACTAGGGCGCCCACTCATTAGTCCTTGACTTTTTCACTTTCCAAACTTTGAAATATGGTACACATTTGATTGTAATTTGATATCTCTATGTGCGATCATTTTTGGTAATTTGTCTGTTTGTTCATGAATTTGCATAATTAGGGTTTTGAGCATAATTGGACTTAATTGAACAAATAAATCACACAATTCCAATCTTCCCCTATGTTCTAAGTGACAAGAAGCCTGTAGTAGACTTCTTGCTCGGCTGAATGTCCTTGAATGTTTAGTGATGATAGGAGGATTAACACAAACCATTGAAATGAAACCCTCTTCACATTTTACCCTAAACAAAAGCAAATATAATTTCTCAATTGTCCGTTGGTGCCTCCTCTACCTTTGAGTCACCTCGGTCTTTTGTGGCTGTGATAGTAGTTCCCCCTATTCTACAAGTAGTGGACGAACCATAGCCCAAGTCGAGAGTCCTTCCCCGACCCTAATCATTTGGTATCTATGCTTGGGTTCCACCTCCACCATCTTACCTAGGACCACGAGGCAAATGCCCTACACAACCTAGACCTCCTTGCACTTTGAAGATTACTTTTTTCCCTCTCACCTCTTCGGAGCCTAGATGAAAGTAATTTGTTACACGTGAACTTTTCCCTGCGATTTCTCAATCATCTATGGATGTCTCAATACCTCCACCTATTCTACAAGTTGTGAGAGAACAACAACCCACCTTGAGAAGCCCCCTGTTGTCTCCCAACCTTCAACAGTTTCTTCCATTCCTCCTCCTACTCCTCGAGTAGAGGAAGAAAAGGAACCCATGTTGGGAAACACTCCAGTTCCCCCTATAAATGCTCTGAACCATACAAGACAAAATCAGAATATGAAACAATGCAGAAGATGATGTCATGCTATGGCTCGCTAGCTTGCTGCAGGGGTTGAACCCCTTCCTCCTAGTCCTCCTATGTGATTGTCCCTTAACTTTGCCCCACCCTCTGACTCATCATTGCCCATCTCTTCAGCAACCAAACAAGCTGAAAAGACTATTCCTGAGGTCTAAGTATTCTTGG
Organism: Cunninghamia lanceolata; assembly: GCA_027924645.1. Classification (NCBI taxonomy): domain Eukaryota; kingdom Viridiplantae; phylum Streptophyta; class Pinopsida; order Cupressales; family Cupressaceae; genus Cunninghamia; species Cunninghamia lanceolata. Next base: position 482,262 of record BSBN01000143.1, on the reverse strand, counting down.
ATCCTTCTATGGAGAGCCCTATCCTAGCATCTATTCCTGATATTCCACTATTTGGTAAGCCCTTGGACCTACCCAATGTTAGAGTTGTTTCGAATAGTGCTCTATCGCAGATGGTTCCGTCCTAGCATACCCGACACCAAATGTTCCCTGATGTCTTGTGTCCCGCCACCATTGACATAGACATTCTACCTTCATTACCCAAGCATAAGTGTGATCCATATCCATACCAGTCATTCCAAATGCTTAAATGTCTGTCAAGTCTATGGGATTCTTATATTCCTTCTTCTACTATGATTGATAGTACTTGTGACCATGCAATTAACACTATCATATCACCTATTGTGGTTTATTCTAACAGTGATTTGGAGGACACACCTGAACCATTGGAAAATCTTTCAGAGTTATCCTTGATTTTCACAAAATCGATGGACTTAGTCTTTGGGGGCTTGCATGAGGATCCTTCTCCAGTGAGCAATCTTGTATGTGAAGAACTAGGCACCGCTCCTTGTAGTGCACTTTCCGTAGTCCCTCTAGCATCTTGTCCTCCATCCCTTTATGATGAGCAAGATTGGGAGGCAGACGATTTTCTATAGTTTGACTCGTAGGAGCAGTACCTTTGTCTCATATGTGATATTTGTGTTATGCTTGTATATACTGTTATTCCCTATATGTACTGCTTGGCATGTATTTTGTTTGTTAGTTCTCATTGGATAACCCTTGATGCTCTTGTTGGTGCAAGGATACAAGGAAAATGAATTTGTCGTGGCATTCCTCTTTCTGTATCTTCATTCTTCTATTTTTCATAAATGTAATTTTATGCCTTTTGGGGATGATGCGAAGCATTAGATGATTTAGCATCCTTCCATGTTGAATCAAAGTTTCTTTTATTTGCTTTCATGTGATATTTCTTCCTTTGTCTTTGTAGTTCTACTGATTGGAGGATGATGACAATTCCAAAAATGAATGTCCCTTTATACAACCATTCATATATTGACTCCAGTCAAGTAGATCCCTTTGTGCTATTGTATGGCACCCTCTTGCAATACTCGGTATCATTCCTGGGGGCAACCCTTTGTCATGATGTAGCTTTTGGAGACATATCATTTGGGCATATTCTTCCATAAAGCTCTCATGCCTATTTTGCATGTATCACTATCTCAACCTTAAAGGCAATTGCTCCCTCATGGCGTTAGCAATTACTTTAAGGTGGGGGCATACAATCTGCAATGCACTTCACTTTGTGCACATGCCACGTGGTTGGTCTTGCTATTGCAACACCTTTTTGTAGCACTTTACTAGAGTTACCCAACGAACAACACATTTTGCTTGACCTATAATTTATGATATTGTTGACATGAAACTCACCTAGTAAATCTGCGGATCTTGCTAGCCTGTGATGCTTTCATTTGCTACTTGTTGACATTGAACTCACCTAGTAAATCTGTGGATCTTACTAGCCTGTGATGTTTTCATTTGCCACACATTCATGACCACCTAGTAAACAATGAACTTTACTAGCTTGTGGCTCATGATGTGTGCTTTTGGTTTGATTCCTAGCATAACACAGCTTGCTAGCCCGAGAATCATGCCTTGTATGCTTTTGTTTTCCATGTATGCACCATGTATGCTTTATGTACATGTTTGAATTTGACCATATTACTTTGCTAACCATGGTGTTTTGGCATCTCATCTTGTGTTTGTTAATTTTCAGATATATGTATATGTATGCATATGTGTGATTTTTTCCATGTTTCTTGTGTGTGTAACCTCTTTAACTAAATGTTGTAGACTTGTAGAATCCTAAGCTTGGGGGCTATCGCATCTCCCAACTTAGTGACATCCTACGCCTTCAACTCTTGGTGAAGAGATTTGTCTTCTCCATACTTTAGTGTGCGTATGAACGTAAGCTCATACTCTCACAACTAAAGTGGGGGCTAAATGTAGGGTCGTAAATTGTCACCATTTACAATTTCACACTAGGTTTAGCATGTGTGTATCTCTTCTTATGATGTGCTTGTTTTAACACCTTAATAAGAAATAGAATTAAGTCCTTTAATTATTGAGATTTCAAGAGCTAAATTAGCTAGGACTAGGGTGCCCAACACCCGAGTCCTGCCCTTGGTTTGATTTTCGATGTTGATGTTGGATTATGGATAAGGTTGATAAGGTTTGGATAATGTTGGTGGATGAGGGTGAGGATAATTTGAACTAGGACTAGAGTTAGACTAAGGCTAAGGTTGGATGGAGGATAATAAATTTGGATTAGGGTTTATGAAAACCCTTATGGAAATGGATCAAGACTTGAGGATATGATAATTGATTAATGGATGGAATAATGGTCAAGGGTCCAATATTAAAGTGATTTTTCTCTAAGGTCTAAATGGAAAGATGTGGATAGATTTGGACAAAGGTTGTGGATGGAAATGTGGTCAAGGGTTGGACTCAAAAATGGAGGATTTAATTTTTGGTGATTTTGACAAGGTGCTTGGATGCTAAGGTTAAATGAAGCTTAGGGATTTGGACTCAAATCAGAGGATGTGTTTTTGATATGGTTTACAAATAGCACTAATTCATAATAGAATGGTGCAAACACAGTGAGGAATGACGCTGACACAGATGTAAATGGTGTTGATTGGATGATAGATGGCACTACAGGAATGGCACTAACAGGTGCATTTATAGCACTAAATATAGAGTGTATAACACTAAACGGCCAGCAATGTTAGAACTTTGGCTAGGTTTTTGATTGATTTGGATTTTTTTGGATTCTTGTCTCAAATTATTGGATTTCAAAAGGCTCAAAGATCTAATTTCAAAAGGTTCAAATGTTTGATTTCAGAGGTTTAAATGATTTTGGATAAAGTTGATAAGGTTACTTGGCAAACACATAAAAAATCAAACAAGAGAACGTAATGGCTTTTGCGTCAAGGTGGACTTTGGATAAATTAGCTTTTACAGGTTTCAACAAGAAGACACACCAAGCACATGAACAATCCTAACATTAGTCAAGTGGGAGTATCATACCTTGTAGATCTCATGAAGTGGCCATGGGTCAATCTCAACTCAAAGTGAACCGATATTCCCACCCCCACTAATACCTTTGGTGCTATAGCTTGGATAGATAGGGAAAGCTGCAAGGTCATGGACCACCTTAGCCCCTTACCAAGGAGACTTTCATCTTGCCAAAGGTAATGCCTATCTCAAGTATAATGATACGGTGAGCATCTTCCCCTACTCTGTAGCAGTGCACTACAAGGTATGACAGTCGAAAGGTCTTAAGCTAGGATAGTATGGGCTTCTAGGGAGTCCTCTTCATACACAAAGTACATGAGGCACAAGACCATGAACACTAGTTCGTTGAAGGGATGCAACAAGCCACTTCACCTTGTGTCCGGAATCACTCGAAGCCCCAAGGTTGTCCCAATGACCCGCAACTAGATTGGGGTACAAGTTTCCTTCTCCCCCCTTTGATATACCTCGCTATTACACATAGTTGAGGTCATCCCTTGGGGTGATGAAATCCCCAAGCAGGCCTTCTAAGAAGAAACCATCCCTTGCTTTTGATCACCCAAGATCGCACTAGGTGTGAGGGGAGAGCATACACAAAAGGATAGCCCCTTCGGGAATAACACTAAAAAATAAGTAAAATGTTTAAATGTAGACTTTTGATCCCTAAGATCACCCTAAGGTGTGAGGGGAGAGCATATGTCTTAAAAGCAAACCAAACACGACATACAAATGTTAATTCTCACTACACTTTAATTTAGTGCCACTAAAATAGTATAAAAAACAAATCTTGGACTAACAAAACCTGCAACAAGTATGTCAGTAGTCTGAGAATGGTCTTGGACAAATGTTTTGGTACCTACAAATAACATGTTAATCTCCTGCACAGGCCTCAGGATTATTGTCAGAAAATAACATTAAGACAACAAAAAATAGCGCTAAAAAAAAGATTAATCACGCTACAAAAAACCTAAATAGTGCTACAAAATAGAGAAATGACACTGATCTGTGAGCAAATGGTGCTGAGATAATTAGTTTCTATATTCAAATAGATATAGGCAACATAAACAAAGATTGAAATAGCGCTAAACAACAGAAAAATGGCGCTAAAGTAGCACATAATGCTAAACTAGTGAAAAATGGTGCTAAAGTAGATATTATCTCTTTTACCAGTCTGCCGATAGATTATATGGCATCGTTATGGGAAGATATAGCGCTAAATCACATAAAATTCCTAAACCTACACAAAATAGACACTTCACTTGCACAAAATGTTGTTATGAAATGTTAGGGAGCTTCTAAACCTATCCTAGATCAAAACACACCATCTTGTGGGCAAAAGATACAGGTTAGTTTGAAAAAGAAGATGAAAAGTGTAACATCACTTTCCATAATGCTCAAAAACTTAACATAAACATTAAGCATAATCAAGAGATTAGTTAACCTTCTGATTTCTCAAATCAAATTTGACCATAATGAATCATTTTCATTTCAATAATTATCCATAATATTCTAATAGAATATAATCAATCTTACAAAATAATGTTCATTTACATATCCTTAGTGATTTATTCATGAACAAGTTATGCCCAAGGTATCATAAATCATCTTATACATATCAAAATTATACATTACAATAGACCATCAAGTCATAAAATAGGATCACTGTATTTGGAACTTTTGACATCCATTTTCATAAGCCTCAGCTTGTTCCATCCTTAGGAAGGAGAGCATCATCCAGGTGCTTTTCCACCAACCACAGACCGACGATCCCCCACACACCAAAATACATATCAAAATTATACATTACAATAGACCATTAAGTCATAAAATAGGATCACTGTATCTAGAACTTTTGACATCCATCTTCATAAGCCTTGGCTTGTTCCATCCTTAGGAAGGAGAGCATCATCCAAGTGCTTTTCCACCAACCACAGACCGGCGGTCCCCCACACACCAAGCCCTACCTAGAAGTGGTCCGACCCTTCATTAAAAGGATAGATATTAGGAACTGATAGGTTAGCCATCTGAGTATCTGCTGTTGTGTCCTTCATAATGTCTCACAGTCATGCAACTATAGATTCCTTCTAACTGTGCATGACGCTACTGGAGACCATTATGCCATCTAGAGCATTGTGGACCGATAATGCATGCATGGATGGATGCATTACTTTGGTAAAAGTTTAACATACATAAACGTTACATCATGAGTGTTGATGTATGTCCACCACCTTGACTCGACTTATAAGTTGTCATGTCCTACAGTAAGTTTAAATTGACCTTTCACTCTAGGTCCACAATAAGTGGGATCCATTCAAATCATAACCCGTACTAGGGAAATCGACTCCCATCTTGGATTGTTTTGACCATTTGGGTTACTATAGTAATGGATAATCATGACTCCTTGTCACCTTATCCCACTTATAACTTATTTCAAAAGAGACCATAATCACCACCCTAGGTTGGTTCACAAGTTCAATTTTATCAACCTTGAAAAGTAAGAGTCATATTCTTGACTTTCTAGGCATATCTTGCCTTAGACCAAAAGAATAGTTTTATAATGGCTGACAACTCATATTTACCCGTGTGAGCTTTTAGTGTTAAGTACTATCTTATAATGTTCATTCATAAGAAAGATACATATTAATGCAGACTTGTAATAATAAACTATGTTCTTGACCTTATATACTACCTCATATCTCAAGGGTTGATCAAACATGGCCTCGGTTATATCATTAACCATATTGCCATCATCAGTTTCATAAAGAGAATACAATGAGAAGTTCATCGACTGAGGTCATAATGACCTCTACCACCTTTCGTGGTGACTACAATGGTTATAAACATGTCATCCAATGAGTAGTTATAGAATGCAGTATTCTGCATGTTCGTGCCATGAGCACATACAACTCATCATTTTTACAAGTCTTGGCCACTTTCAATTCTTAAGCTATATACATAGTTGACATGCATTACATTAAAGGATAGGTGCTCATCCATAATGGACTCAAGCCTAAAATACATAAAAGAATACATTGTTGTAGGCTCGGCCACCATGGCCGCGAGCCACAATCATTACAAAATCAAGTTTTACAACTCGATCGATGCAGCCTTGAGTCATACTTCACAAAATAGTATAAAGCATCTCAGCTTAGCCTATACGGCCTTGAGCCATATTCACAAAGAATAGTATGAAGAATCTCATCTCGGTCTATATGGCCTTGAGCCATCTGAAAGATTGTATAGGCTGGGTCATTTGACCTCAAGCCATCACATACAGATAACTTTAATGATAATCTTAGCTCACTCATTTGGCCACGATCTCTTTCTTACAGAATACAACAAAGTAAAACTGGTTCGGCCATTCGACCTTAAACCGTTCCTTAAGATTATACTTAAATCATTTACAGGCTCGACCGAAGCGATCTAGAGCCACTGCTATTTAAACATAAGATTCAACACAGAGATAACTATCTTATCATATGAAAGTAAGAACAATATTGTGTCAAGGACTCTCTTTCTACCTGAAAGGAGTCTGTCAATATCGATAGTTCATGTTGAAGGACTTCTTTCTTTCGCTTGGCGTCCTCTTCCACAGCACAGAGATGCACTCCTATCCTGCCCAAAAAGACTCCAAGAATGAATAATTCCCACTTACTCAAAACCCAGTCACAAATCACTTGCTCATTTTCCACATGCCAAGCCTAGTGGTAACCACCTACGATGAGATGGGATGAGTGGTCTTCTACCCACTCGACCACTTCCTCAATTCATAGGGATCATCGCCCATAGAAGTTATCTGCCACCTTTGAAAATGTGTGGTCCTCTTAAGACTTAAAGAAATAAACATAATATCAACCCATTATCATGGGTGCTTGCAACTATGAAAAACTATTAGCATGATGATATAGTATGAGATTTATATAGTCATAGCACAATAATATTTTTATGATGACTCTAGATTTAAGCAATTACTAGAAGAATTAAAGATATTATTTTTTGATATCACCACTTAAGGAAGACAGGATCAACGCAGAGTTTAGGGATTGAGCACCGCTCTCCCTTTTATGGAAAGAGAATAAAAGGAGTAATATAAACAAGTTCTAACCAAAATAAGGCTAACTCTCGACTAGCATTGACATTCAAAGAATGCCTTGAGTCGAGTCGAACGCAACATTATCGAAACGACTAAATCGACAAGACAACTCAAAGGAAAACAACTGGTTAAAAAGAAGCATAACTTATGCCAACTTAAGTGATTCAAACAAGGACAAAACATGTCTAATACTCTAATGGTTGTCAACTCCCATTTCCAAAAATCTATTCCTTCCTCCCAGATGATACTCTCCTTCCGTCTCTGGAAGATGATCTCTTTCCTAATCCAACTCACAATCAAAAGGCCATGATTAGTGCATCATCATATAATCGATAAATTGTAATAATTAAATAACCATTTAAATCTAGAATCTCATAACTAACCATCATAAGTTAGAAGTAATGATTAATCTGACATTTTCCACAAACATCATTAATCTAATTCATAACTAATCCTCCTGATTACCAGATAAAAGTAGAGATTAAGATAATTACAAGTTGGGGATGTAACATATCTCCCCCCATAAGAATCATCATCCCTGATGATTTACTGTCTTAAAGTCAGATTAAAATATCAAGCAAATGTTTCATGAGCATAATAAACAAATGTCTTAGAAAAGATGAGGAAATCTAGCATGAAAGTCATAATTTTCCCAGGTGGCATTTTCCACCGAATATTGGTCCCACTGGACCTTGCACTATGTTATTTCCTTGTTACGTAAGTGTAGCTTACGTGTTTCGAGAACCTTGATGGGATCGATCACCACTACTCCTAGGTCTTTCACCTGTATAACATTCCAATCAAGCATAGGAATTTGATTATTAGCAGAATTAAACTTTTTCAAATATGAAACATGAAAGACATTATGCATCATGGCCAGGGATGGTGGTAGAGCAATTTTGTACGCCACTAGGTTGACCTCCTCAATAACTTCAAAAGGACCCACGTATCTTGGTGCCAGTTTGGACATCTTTCCAAATTTGATGGAGCTTTTCTGAGGTTTTACCCTTAGGAGAACTTTATCTCCCACAGTGAAATGCATTTCAATACGCTTTGCATCTGCATAACTCTTTTGCCTATCATTGGCTTCCGCTAGCCTTCTTTTAATCAGATGGACTTGTTCTTCCATCTCTAATAGCATTTCTGGACCAAGGCTAACCCTATCTTCTAGCTTATCACAGCTTATAGGGGTTCGGCATTTCTGTCCATATAATGCCTCAAATGGTGCCATCTTAATCGTCGAGTGATAAGAGTTATTGTAGGCAAATTCCATTAGAGGAAGATAATCCTCCCACTTGTATTGCTGATCCATGTAATACATCCTCAACAAGTCCTCCAACACTTGGTTCACCCTTTCAGTTTGTCCATCCGTTTAAGGATGATAAACAGAGCTTATGTTCAACTGAGTACCAAGTGAAGAGAACAAGGTTTGCCAAAACCTTGATGTCATTCGTGCATCCCTATCAGAGATAATCTTCTCTGAAATGCCATGCAATTTGAAAATCTCTTAAACAAATTTTTGAGAAATGACGAGTGCCCCATCCGTCAAGTTTCCAGGTATAAAATGAGCAGCTTTGGTGAGTCTATCCACCACCACCAAGATAGCATTATGCATGTTCCTTGGCATAGGAAGCCCTTGCACAAAGTCCATGCTTATAATTTGTCATTTCCACTCAGGAATTTCATTAGGGTATAATAATCCTGGTGGGTGTTGGTGTTTCGCCTTCACCATCTTGCATTCAATACAAGTAGCTACAAAGTTTGCAACATCCCTCTTCATTCCTTTCCAAAAATATAAAGGTTTTACGTTAGTGAGTAACTTGGTTACTCCAGGATGCCCAGAATATGGTGCAGAATGAACCTCTTTCCATACCATATTCCTTAACTCCGTTGAGTTAAGTACATACATCCTTCCTTTAAACCTTAATAACCCATCTGGTTCAAGGTTAAATCCCTCATATTTCAGATTTTGTGGGTTTTCCTCAAGGGTCCGTTTTACCTGCTCATAAAACTCATCTCTTGTAGATTTTTGTAGTACCTAATTTCTAAAATTAGAATGTATAGAGATCATGGAGGAGATGTGCCTTCCCCTACTTAAAGCATCTTCCACTCGATTTTCTTTTCCCTAAATATATTTAATCTTGAAATCATAATCTGAGATGAATTCCAACCAACTTCTTTGACGAGCATTAAGATGGGGTTGAGTGATCAGATATTTGAGTCCCTAGTGATGTGTTTTCAACTCAAAAGGTTTTCCAAGCAGGTAGTGTCTCCACATTTGAAGTGCATGAATGACTGCTACCAGTTCTAAATCATGTGGGGCATAGTTTTGTTCATAGTTTTTAAGTTTGCGCGATTCATACGTAATGAGCTGTCCATCTCGGACTAGTACACCACCTAAGCCTTCCCCTGAGGCATCGGTAATGACTACAAATTAACCTTCTGGGTCAAGTACTTTCAATATTGGGGCTGAAGTCAATTTTTTTCCTTCAGTAGGTCAAAGGCCTCCTGGCACTTTTTTGACCATTCAAACTTCTTGCCCTTTCTTTGCAAGGAAGTTATAGGATGTGCAATTTTAGAGAAGTTTTCATAAACTTCTTGTAATAACCAGCAAGGCCCATGAAACTTCAGACCTCATGTACATTTCTTGGTTTTGGCCATTCCAAAATAGCCTTAATCTTAGTTGGGTCCATAGCTATCCACTTAGCTAAAATTATGTGACCCAAATACTGTACTTCTTTCTGAAAGAAAGTACACTTAGAGAGCTTGCCATATAAATTATGCTCTCTTAACCTTTGAAGTACAATTCTCAAATGTTGCATATGCTCTTCCTTATTCTTAGAATAGATCAAAATGTCATCAAGAAATACTAAGACAAACTTGTCTAGACAGTCTCTAAACACATTGTTCATAAGATTCATAAACGCCGCTGGCGTATTTGTCAATCAAAAAGGTAGGAAAGTGAATTCATAATGTCCATATCTAGTTCTAAAGGTTGTCTTATGGATGTCTTCATCCTTCAACCTCAATTGGTGATATCTGGATCAAAGATTGATCTTGGAAAATATTGTTGCACCCCTCATCTAGTCAAAAAGATCATCGATGCGAGGTAAAGGGTATTTGTTCTTAATGGTGGCTTTGTTCAACATGTGGTAATCTATGCACAACTGTAGAGTGCCATCTTTCTTTTTCACAAAAATGATAGGTGCTCCCCATGGTGACACACTGGGTCTATCAACCCTTTATCTGACAATACTTGTAATTGAGCTTTTAACTCCATTAGTTCTATTGTGGTCATTCTATAAAGGGCTTTAGAAATAGGTTCTCACCCAGGAATAATATCAATGGCGATATCAAAGGCTTTTTTAGGAGGTAACCCCGGTAGCTCATCCGAAAATACATCCTCAAAATCCTTAAGGAAAGGATACCTGTTCATATCTGATCTTTCCTGACCTATGGACTCCTTCATCCCAACTTCATTAATTTTCTAGGATTCATAAAATGTTAAGTCATCTTGGAAGTAAGTTTCCTCAGTCTCATCTAGTTTTTCCATTTTGACAGAAAAAAGTTGGCATCCTTTTCTCTGGGCTCTTTTCATTTGTAAGGCAGAAATTTGCCTCAATTTGACTTCCCTAGGTTTCCCTTCGAGAATGACTTTGTTTCCTAAATCATCCAGACACTCTACTGTTTTGGCATAACAATCCACTTTGGCTCAGTGTCTCCATAGCCAATTCATTCCTAGGATAGCATCATACAAGCCTAGTGGGGCTACGTAAAGATTTACTTCCATGGAGAAGCTCAGAAGTTCAACCCTAGCCTTAAATAGGCATTGCTCTACCTAAGCCTTGGTGAGATTTTTACATTCTACAGACCAAGTGTTTTCCATGAATCCTACTTTTCTAGGTATTTTATTTACAGTTTTTGGAGAAATAAAGCATTCCATAGCACCTGTATCAATCAAAACTAAAATTGGAACTCCAAATAAAATACCTGTTGTCTCTATAGGAGTTATTTGGTACTCAGCTTGCCGGTTGTCTAAGGCCGCATGGATACATTGTTGGAATACCACTTGCTGAGAGGCTAAAGGGTTTCCTCTTGGTTGTGCTCCTTGTGATTTGTTGGGACACTGATTGGCGTAGTGATCTCTGCCACAAGTGTAGCATCCACCTACTGGTCGTCGCCTCTCTTGAGGTTTGCCAAGATTGTTCTCATTCTTCCTGGAGTGGTTATTCCCCTTTTTCTCTCCCTTGAACTCAGTTTGTTTATTTTTGGCCCCTTTGTCATTTTTCTTAGTATATTCCTGTTTCTTCCCCTTTTTCCTTGAGGATTGAGAAGATTGAGACCAATTATATCTCTTTCAATTTCTTTCTCTATATGCTGACATAGCCTTCAGGTTCTATTCTTGTCTGACGACCTTCTCGTAGACCTGGTCCATAGTAGTAGGATTGTGAACATCAACCTTGCATGACCTTTTTTATGTCATGAGATAGTTCCATATCCATAAGGCTCCTCTTATCCCTTTCATGTCTAGCCGCAGAGTTATTTTCTCCATGCTCACTTTGGGTGGTGTCATTATGGCGTTCCTCACCATCACCCCCATCATAAGCATTCTGCCTGTCTTCTGACTGACCTCCTACTTTATGTTCGAGAGTTTCTACCCTCGCTCTTGTTTCTTTCAACAAAGTCAAGATTTGGTCTAATTTAGACTTGGATTTCTCTAAAGGTGCTCCTTCATCTCGGCTATCCTCCATTCTGGTTCTAATTTGAACCTTTGTTGTAATCTAGTTCTTTCTGAAGTTTGCAGATTAATTATGGATTAGTTTTTCCATGTTATTCAATTCATTCATTTTACAGATCTATTCACATTCATGTAATCTTTAACAAGAAAGGAAAGATTGTCAAAATTTGTGATTGCTTCACAGTTTCCGTTGGATTACATATAATCCTCCAAAATTACAAAATTGTGTTTACACCTTGCTACTGCAAGTCATTTACAATTTGGGATAGCTTCCCATATTTATAGTTTATTTTCAATCTTAGGAGGTGAGGATACACACTGGTACTCCTTCACATCCTCCTTAAGTATATTACAATATTTAGGGTTATTTCCCTCAGCTGGTGCTTTAGGGGTAGAGGGTGTTTCTGATGCATCAATAGAGTTAGGGGCAGCCATCCTTTTAGCTTTCCTCAGCTCATGCTTGATGTGTTTCATGGCATCAGCGGAAGTTTCCTCATTAGATAACCATGCTCCTACCAGTCAGCCAGTCTGTTCAAGTTTCTTCATCCTTGAGGCTCTTGCTTTTTCTTTCCAAAAATTAAGGTAATGCCCTTTATCCATTACCTTCTTTCGGGGCGTTGTTCTAGTTCTTACCATTCTAGCATAGAACATCCAAACATTAGCATACTTAATGTTGGATATAAATAATCATCAAGTAGTGAGCTCATTGTCCATGTATTGAACCTGGATCTGATACCATATGTAACATCACTTTCCATAATGCTCAAAAACTTAACATAACATTAAGCATAATCAAGAAATTAGTTAACCTTCTGATTTCTCAAATCAAATTTGACCATAATGAATCATTTTCATTTCAACAATTAAGCATAATATTCTAATAGAATATAATCAAGCTTACAAAACAATGTTCATTTACATATCCTTAGTGATTAACTATCACTATTCATGAACAAGTTATGCCCAAGGCATCATAAATCATCTTATACATATCAACATTATACATTACAATAGACCATCAAGTCATAAAATGGGATCACTGTATCTGAAATATTTGACATCCATCTTCATAAGCCTCGACTTGTCCCATGCTTGGGAAGGAGAGCATCATCTAGGTGCTTTTCCACCAACCACAGACCGGCGGTCCCTCGCACACCTTCCTACCTGGAAGTGGCCCGACCCTTCACAGAAAGGATAGATATTAGGAACCGATAGGTTAGCCATTTGAGTATCTAATGTTGTGTTCTTCATAATGTCTCACGGTCATGCAACTATAGATTCCTTCTAACTATGCATGACACTACTGGAGACCATTATGCCATCTAGAGCATTGTGGACCGATAATGCATGCACAGATGGATGCTTTACTTTGGCCAAAGTTTTACATACATAGATGTTACATCATGAATGTTGTCGTATGTCCACCACCCTGACTTGACTTATAAGATATCATGTCTTACAGTAAGTTTAAAATGACCTTTCACTCTAGGTCCAAAATAAGTGGGATCCATTTGAATCATAACCCATACTAGGGCAATCGACTCCCATCTTGGATTGTTTTGACCATTTGGGTTACTATAGTAATGGGGAATCGTGTATCCTCGTCACCTTATCCCACTTATAACTTATTTCAAAAATGACCATAATCACCACCTTAGGTCCTCTATGGTTCACAAGTTCAATTTTATCAAACTTGAATAGTAAGAGTCATATTCTTGACTTTCTAGGCATATCTTGCCTTAGACCAAAAGAATAGTTTTATAATGGCTGATAGCTCATATTTACCCATGTGAGATTTTAGTGTTAAGTACTATCTTAGAATGTTCATTCATAAGAAAGATACATATTAATCCAGACTTGTAATAATAAATTGTGTTCTTGACCTTATATACTACCTCCTATCTCAAGGATTGATCAAACATGACCTTGCTTATATCATTAACGATACTGCCATCATCGGTTTCATAAAGAGAATATAATGAGAAGTTCATTGACTAAGGTCATAATGACCTCTACCACCTTTCGTGGTGACTACAATGGTTATAAACATGTCAGCCAATGAGTAGTTATAGAATGTAGTATTCTGCATGTTCATGCCATGAGCACATACAACTCATCATTTTTACGAGTCTTGGTCACTTTCAATTCTTAAGCCATAGACATAGTTGACATGCATTACATTAAAGGATAGGTACTCATCCATAATGGACTCGAGCCTAAAATACAAAAAATAATACATTGTTGTAGGCTCGGCCACCATGGCCTAGAGCCACAATCATTACAAAATCAAGTTTTACAGCTCAGCCGATGCTGCCTCGAGCCATACTTCACAAAATAGTATAAAGCATCTCAGCTCGGCCTATACGGCCTTGAACCATATTCACAAAGAATAGTATAAAGAATCTCAGCTCGGCCCATATGGCCTTGAGCCATCTGAATATGAAAGATTAAAGAGGTTCTCAGCTCGGCCTATGCGGCCTCAAGCCTTCTATTAAGTATATTTTTAAAAGATTGTATAGGCTAGGTCATTCGACCCTGAGCCATCACATACAGATAACTTCAATGATAATCTTAGCTCGCTCATTTGGCCACGATCTCTTTCTTAAAGAATACAACAAAGTAAAATTGGTTCGGCCATTCAGCCTTAAACCGTTCCTTAAGATTATACTTATATCATTTACAGGCTCGACCGGAGCAGTCTGGAGCCACTGCTATTTAAACATAAGATTCGACATAGAGATAACTATCTTATCATATGAAAGTAAGAACAACATTGTGTCAAGGACTCTCTTTCTACCTCAAAGGAGTTTGTCAATATCAATAGTTCTTGTTGAAGGAATTCTTTCTTTTGCTTGGCATCCTCTTCCACAGCACAGGGATGCACTCCTATCCTGCCCAAAAAGACTCCAAGAATGAATAATTCCCACTTACTCAAAACCCGGTCACAAATCACTTGCCTATTTTCTACATGCCGAGCCTGGTGGTAACCACCTATGATGAGATGGGATGAGTGGTCTTCTACCCACTCAGCCACTTCCCTGATTCATAGGGCTTGTCACCCATAGAAGCTTATCTGCCACCTTTGAAAACATGTGGCCCTCTTAAGACTTAAAGAAATAAAAATAATATCAACCCATTATAATGGGTGCATTTGACTATGACAAACTATTAGCATGATGATATAGTATGAGATTTATATAGTCATAGCACAATAATATTTTCATGATGACTCTAGATATAAACAATTACTAGAAGAATTAAAGATATCGTTTTTTGATATAACCACTTAAGGAAGACAGGATCGATGCGCGGTTTAGGGATTGAGCACCACTCTCCCTTTTATGGAAAGAGAATAAAATGAGTAATATAAACAAGTTCTAACCAAAATAAGGCTAACTCTTGACTAGCATTGACATTCAAAGAATGCCTTGAGTCAAGTCGAACACAACATTGTCGAAACGACTAAATCGACAAGAAGATTCAAAGGAAAACAACTGGTTAAAAAGAAGCATAACTTATGCCAACTTAAGCAATTTCAAACAAGGAAAAAACATGTCTAATAATCTAATGGTTGTCGACTCCCATTTCCAAAAATCTATTCCTTCCTCCCGGATGATACTCTCCTTCTGTCTCTGAAAGATGATCTCTTTCCTGATCCAACTCACAATCAGAAGGCGATGATCAGTGCATCATCATATAATCGATAAATCATAATAATTAAATAACCATTTAAATCTAGAATCTCATAACTAACCATCATAAGTTAGAAGTAATGATTAATCTGACATTTCCACAAACATCATTAATCCAATTCTTAACTAATCCTCCTGATTACTAGATAAAAGTAGATATTACGATAAACACAAGTTGGGGATGTAACAAAAAGAAGACTAAATTAGTTTCCCTTAACACATATCCTTAACAATTTTGACATTAGGACCCCTTAGATGTATTGCACCCTATCAAAAAATAGAGAGGAGAAAGATGCAAAAGGTGAAAAAACCTCTAAATCCAACATAAATTTTTTTCAACCCACAAAGTTAGTTAAAACACATGACAAAATAGCACTAAAACAATAGATAATAGTGCTATTTCATAAGGAAATAGAGCTAAAACAATTAAGTATGGTGCTAAACCACAGGGCTATAGCATGACTACGTGAGGTTTTGGCACTAGCTAAATAGTCATGTCTGCCAAAAAGCTTCACAAAAACACTTCAAAAGAGTTATCTTGGACTAGGGGGTCCCACTGGGTGTGCCAAATGAAGATGGTGGAAGTTCACAAAGCATAAAACATCAAATGAAAACTAAAACACAATGATTATACCTTGTAGAATGCCTTGGAAGTCCTTATCACTCCTTGATAAGGTGGAGGAGCTTGCACCCTTAAACTCCTAGCTTTACCCAAGTGATATAGAATTGAAGGCTAAGTGCAAAAAGATGGGGGGCCAAAAAGGGGTGTTAAGTGGCCACTTTTTTTTTTTGAAATCAGGAAATACTAGCCTTGGATGAGAAATTGAGCATAGTTACACTCAAAATTTGGAGATGCAACCAAAACAATGTTCATAGTGCTCCGAGTCTACTTTCTAAACTACTATTTTTTGTTGAAAATGACATAGATTAAGGGGTTCAAAAGAGGGGGCCACAGAAATTGGTGTTGTTTCTGTCAAAAAAACATAACATAGCATGTTTTGTGGCTCCCTCAAAAGGTCAACTTTTTTTTGGTATTTTTAAAATCGCTTCAGTGAGAAACTAGCTAATAGCATGTAGTTTATGCCCAATTTTTCTGATAATTTTTTGATGAATATTTGATTTTTTAATAATTTTCAAAGTGGACACATCCTAAAAAATAGAATTTTGGCCATGCTACCCCTATAAATTTTGAAATCTAATTGAAAATCATTTTTTTCTTTTTTTTAATATTTGTAGAATGGAGTCTAGTTTCTAAATATGTAATTTTTTTGAAATTTCAATGAATAGTTAATTTACAATGAAAAAAAGACCAAACAGTGGTTTTTGCCCAAAAACAGACACACAAACAAAAGAAATTAAAGATGAAAGGCTTAACATTGTTAAAATATGAAAAAAATCACATCGTCAAATAGCTAAGAGAAATCCTAACATTACCTAGGTGTTAGATTTGTTTGACCTTGAAACACGTGCAAATCTGAGGGTTAGCACGAACAAAATTATGTGAAATCTTGAAGAATATGGAAAAACACGTATGTGACTATTCAAAAGGCACTCCAGGCCTTTGGGTTGGAAATCCAAAGAAAATCCCAAGCCCAAGGCTTGGGATCCCCAAAGCAAGACATAACGGGAGCGCATTATAACGCGCTCACGTTATGTTTTGCTTTGCATTTTTCCTTTTCCGCCAAAGTCTGTGTTGTTTGTCATGTTTGACATAACACAAGCACGTTATAACGTGCTCGCATTATGTTCCCCTTAAATTTTTTTATGTTTAAGGCTATTAATCATGTATGTATGTATGTATGCCTATATGTATGTATGTATGTATGTATGCCTATATGTATGTATGTATAGTGTCGAGGGCAGAGGAGGGTAGAGATGGGAGTGAGCCAGATAGGGGAGGAGAGGGGTGGATAAGGGTTGAGTGATTAAGGTTTAAGGTTGAGGGTTGAGAGTTTAGGGATAGGATTTAGAGTTTAGGGATAAGGGATTAGAGTTTAGGACCTTGAGGGATTAGGGTTTAGGGTTGAGGCTTTAGGGATAGCGTTTAGGGTTAAGGGTCGAGGGATTAGGTTTAAGGTAGAGTGTTGAGGGTAGAGGGATTAGGGATAGGGTTTAGGGTTGAAAGTTTAGGGTTGAGGGATTAGGGTTTAAGGTATAGTTTAGTAGTTCTTGTGGATAGAGCCAGTAAACAATGGGAGATTATTTGCCTATTTCATAACAATATACCTTCCCTAAGTGCGGGGTGGACAGCAAGAAACATAGATGTACCCCAATGCAAATATTTTCTTATAATGATCATCCTTCTGATTTCAACTGTTAATTACTCACTGTGGATGTACCATACGCAAAGCTTTTCTCATAGGGTTTAAGGTATAGTGTCGAGGGTTGAGGGTTTATTGATAGTGTTTAGGGTTGAGGGTTGAGGGATTAGGTTTTAGGGTTGATGGATTAGGGTTTAAGGTATAGTGTTGAGGGTTGAGGGTTTAGGGATAGGGTTTAGGGTTGATGGATTAGGGTTTAGGGTTGACAGATTATCATTTAATGTCAAGGTTAGGGTTAGAGTGTCGAGGGTAGAGGGATTAGGGATAGTGTTTAGGGTTGAAGGTTTAAGGATTGAGGGTTGAGGCTTTAGGGATGAGGGTTTAAGGCTTAAGATATAGTGTCAAGTGTTGAGGGTGTAGGGATAGGGTTTAAGTTTTAAGGGTTAAGGGTTGAGGGATAGGGATAAGGGTTTAAGGTATAGTGTTGAGGGTTGATGGTTTAGGGATAGGGTTTAGGTTTGAGGGATTAGGGTTTAGGGTTGATGAATTAGGGTATAATGTTGAGAGTTGAGGGTTGAGTGTTGAGGGTTGAGGGATAGGGTTAATGGTCAATGGATTAGGGTTAAATAAGAGTGTCGAGGGTAGAGGGATTAGGGATAGGGTTTAGGGTTGAAGGTTTAATGATTTAGGGTTGAGGCTTTAGGGATGAGGGTTAAGGGATTAGGGTTTAAGATATAGTGTCGAGTGTCGAGCATGTAGGGATAGGTTTTAGGGTTCAAGTTTTAAGGGTTAAGGGTCAAGGGATCAGAGTTAAGGGTTGAGGGATTAGGGTTTGACGTTGAGGGTTGAGGGTTGAGGTTCGAGGGTCAAGAGTTTAGGAATAGGGTTGAGGGTTGAGGGATTAGGGTTAAAGTAGAGTGTGGAGGGTATAAGGATTAGGGATAGGGTTGGAGGGTTTAGGGATAAGGGATTAGGGTTTAAGGTATAGTACCGAGTCTGTTGAAGGTTTAGGAATAGGGATAGCATTTAGGATTTAGGGATGAGCGATTAGAGTTGAGGGATGACGGATTAGGGTTGAGGGTTGAGGGATTAGGGTTTAGGGATAAGGTTTAGGGTTGAGGGTTGAGGGATTAGGGTTTAAGGTATAGTGTTGAGGGTTTAGGGATAGGGTTTAGGGTTGAGGGATTAGAGTGAAGGGTTGAGGGATTAGAATTTGATGTTAAGGGTTGAGGGTGTAGGGATAGGGTTGAGGGTCGAGGGATTAGGGTTAAAGTAGAGTGTGGAGGGTATAAGGATTAGGGATAGTGTTGGAGGGTTTAGGGATAAGGGATTAGGGTTAAAAGTATGGTATCGAGTCTGTTGAGGGTTTAGGAATAGGGATAGCATTTAGGGTTTAGGGATGAGGGATTAGAGTTGAGGGATGACAGATTATGGTTGAGGGTTGAGGGATTATGGTTTAGGGATAAGGTTTAGGGTTGAGGGTTGAGGGATTAGGGTTTAAGGTATAGTGTTGAGGGTTTAAGGATAGGGTTTAGGGTTGAGAGATTAGAGTGAAGGGTTGAGGGATTAGGATTTGATGTTGAGGGTTGAGGGTTGAGGGATCATAGTTAAGGGTTGAGGGATTAGGGTTTGACGTTGAGGGTTGAGGGTTGAGGTTCGAGGGTCAAGGGTTTAGGGATAGGGTTGAGGGTTGAGGGATTAGGGTTAAAGTAGAGTGTGGAGGGTATAAGGATTAGGGATAGGGTTGGAGGGTTTAGGGATAAGGGATTAGGGTTTAAGGTATAGTATCGAGTCTGTTGAGGGTTTAGGAATAGGGATAGCATTTAGGGTTTAGGGATGAGGGATTATAGTTGAGGGATGATGGATTAGGGTTGAGGGATTAGGGTTTAGGGATAAGGTTTAGGGATTAGGGTTTAAGGTATAGTGTTGAGGGTTTAGGGTTGAGGGATTAGAGTGAAGGGTCGAGGGATTAGGATTTGACGTTGAGGGTTGAGGGTTGAGGCTTTAGGGTTTAGGGTTTAGGGATAGGGTTGAGGGTCGAGGGATCATAGTTAAGGGTTGAGGGATTAGGGTTTGACGTTGAGGGTTGAGGGTTGAGGTTCGAGGGTCAAGGGTTTAGGGATAGGGTTGAGGGTCAAGGGATAAGGGATTAGGGTTTGAGGTATAGTATCGAGTTTGTTGAGGGTTTAGGAATAGGGATAGAATTTAGGGTTTAGGGATGACAGATTAGAGTTGAGGGATGACATATTAGGGTTGAGGGTTGAGGGATTAGGGTTTAGGGATAAGGTTTAGGGTTGAGGGTTGAGGGATTAGGGTTTAAGGTATAGTGTTGAGGGTTTAGGGATAGGGTTTAGGGTTAAGGGATTAGAGTGAAGGGTTGAGGGATTAGGATTTGACGTTGAGGGTTTAGGGTTTAGGGATAGCGTTGAGGGTTGAGGGATCAGAGTTAGGGGTTGAGGGAGTAGGGTTTGATGTTGGGGGTTGAGGGTTGAGGTTCGAGGGTCAAGGGTTTAGGGATAGGGTTGAGGGGCGAGGGATTAGGGTTAAGGGATAGGGTTGGAGGGTTTAGGGATAAGGGATTAGGGTTTAAGGTATAGTATCGAGCTTGTTGAGGGTCTAGGAATAGGGATAGCATTTAGGGTTTAGGGATGAGGGATTAGAGTTGAGGGATGAAGGATTAGGGTTGAGGGTTGAGGGATTAGGGTTTAGGGATAAGGTTTAGGGTTGAGGGTTGAGGGATTAGGGTTTAAGGTATAGTGTTGAGGGTTTAGGGATAGGGTTTAGGGTTGAGGGATTAGGATTTGACGTTGAGGGTTGAGGCTTTAGGGTTTAGGGTTTAGGGTTTAGGGATAGGGTTGAGGGTTGAGGGATCAGAGTTAAGGGTTGAGGGATTAGGGTTTGACATTGATGTTTGAGGGTTGAGGTTCGAGGGTCAAGTGTTTAGGGATAGGGTTGAAGGTCAAGGGATTAGGGTTAAGGGATAGGGTTGGAGGGTTTAGGGATAAGGGATTAGGGTTTAAGTATAGTATCGAGCCCGTTGAGGGTCTAGGAATAGGGATAGCGTTTAGGGTTTAGGGATGAGGGATTAGAGTTGAGGGATGACATATTAGGGTTGAGGGTTGAGGGATTAGGGTTTAGGGATAAGGTTTACGGTTGAGGGATTAGGGTTTAAGGTATAGTGTTGAGGGTTTAGGGATAGGGTTTAGGGTTGAGGGATTAGAGTGAAGGGTTGAGGGATTAGGATTTGACGTTGAGGGTTGAGGCTTTAGGGTTTAGGGTTTAGGGTTTAGGGATAGGGTTGAGGGTCGAGGGATCATAGTTAAGGGTTGAGGGATTAGGGTTTGACATTGAGGGTTGAGGGTTGAGGTTCGAGGGTCAAGGGTTTAGGGATAGGGTTGAGGGTCAAGGGATTAGGGTTAAGGGATAGGGTTGGAGGGTTTAGGGATAAGGGATTAGGGTTTAAGGTATAGTATCGAGCCCGTTGAGGGTCTAGGAATAGGGATAGTGTTTAGGGTTTAGAGATGAGGGATTAGAGTTGAGGGATGACAGATTAGGGTTGAGGGTTGAGGGATTGGGGTTTAGGGATAAGGTTTAGGGTTGAGGGTTGAGGGATTAGGGTTTAAGGTATAGTGTTGAGGGTTTAGGGATAGGGTTTAGGGTTGAGGGATTAGAGTGAAGGGTTGAGGGATTAGGATTTGACGTTGAGGGTTGAGGGTTTAGCGTTTAGGGATAGGGTTGATGGTCGAGGGATCAAAGTTAAGGGTTGAGGGATTAGGGTTTGATGTTGAGGGTTGAGGTTTGAGGGTCAAGGGTTTAGGGATAGGGTTGAGGGTCAAGGGATTAGGGTTAAAGTAGAGTGTGGAGGGTAAAGGATTAGGGATAGGGTTGGAAGGTTTAGGGATAAGGGATTAGGGTTTAAGGTATACTATCGAGTCTATTGAGGGTTTAGGAATAGGGATAGCATTTAGGGTTTAGGGATGGAGGATTAGAGTTGAGGGACGACGGATTAGGGTTGAGGGTTGAGGATTAAGGTTTAGGGATAAGGTTTAGGGTTGAGGGATTAGGGTTTAAGGTATAGTGTTGAGGGTTTAGGGATAGGGTTTAGGGTTGAGGGATTAGAGTGAAGGGTTGAGGGATTGGGATTTGACATTGAGGGTTGAGGGTTTAGGGTTTAGGGATAGGGTTGAGGGTCGAGGGATCAGAGTTAAGGGTTGAGGGATTAGGGTTTGACGTTGAGGGTTGAGGGTTGAGGTTTGAGGGTCAAGGGTTTAGGGATAGGGTTGAGGGTTGAGGGATTAGGGTTAAAGTAGAGTGTGGAGGGTATAAGGATTAGGGATAGGGTCAGAGGGTTTAGGGATAACAGATTAGGGTTTAAGGTGAATGTCATCATAATTCTCCCTGAATGTCATCCTTCAGCAAGGCGAGACTAAGTGGCTTGGCTCTTCCAGTCATGGATCCTCCCATATTTAAGAGGAATTGTAAGGCTTGGAAGTGTCAGTTGATGAAGCACATGATGTGGTCATCCCTACTTGTGTTAAGGAAGATAATGCACAGGATGTGATCAATCTATAGCAGGACAAAACACGAGTGCGTTATAATGTGCTCACATTTTTCCTTGCTATAGAAATGGTAAAAAAGTGTTGACCCTCGTGATCTAGGCCCACATGCTCTGTTTTCATACTGATTCTGTGCATGCTCCAACAAAAAAGAAGTGCTTTCATGCTGTTGGGAAGTTCACATGCACATTTGACACATTGTCCCACCTTTCCATGATCTTTCCACCACCTTTTCTACTTTTCCAACTTGAGAAGGAGGAAATAACATAGTTTTCACACCAAATTTGATATATATCTATTCAAGTTTCAATTTTTGTAGTGTTGCAATGTTAATTGTGATTCAATTTTAGGAATTTAAAATTATAGATTGGTTAATAGTATTGTTGTTAGTAATTATATTTGAGTGTTATTCAATTTAACATTGAAAAGGAAGCAAGTGGTGAAAAACTAAAATTATTGAGGAGTTTGATGCAAGAAGAAAAAAACCCTACATAATTGGGTACTCTCTCCATTCGAATCTTCATTTTTTAGGTATGTCAAGTCTTTACATGCATGTTCTTTACATTTTCCTTAATTCATATTGAATTACTTTATCATGCTTTATCATACATGTTTAAAATAGACACATTCCCAATCAAGAAAGTAGCCTACAATCTCACATGATGCCATGTATATTTTCTACACTTGGGCTCTTTAATAATTATGTGTAATAAACAGACCTTAACATACCATGATGTCAAACTATACAAGAATAAATCCTTACAACAAAATAAAAATACAATCCCACTATTATCTTGTATTCATTTCTTAGGAAGTAATATTGGTCTCTTTATCATGCTATAGACAAATTCTCCGTCATGCTGAGGAAACGATCAAGAATTAAACCAACACATGAAGAGATAGAAGCTAAGAATGCAAAGAAAGCAGTGGCTATGAGGGAACTTCGTGAGAAGAGGAAATTGGACACGATAAATGAAGACATGTCAATTGAAGAGGAACCACAACCATCACAAAGAGATATGGTATTGGCGGCACAAAGAGAATGAATGCAAAATCTTTGTGCTACGAGAGATTTGAATATCATAGTTGGAGACACATCCTCTACCGCAAGTCAACATGTAGGGACACCATCTACCACATCTCAAGTTGAGAGTACATCATCACTCACATGTGATGAAGGAGGTACGCCATCGTTCCCACCTGAACCTCAAGATATGTCATCTATTCCATCTTTGATTGAAGGTATGCCATCTAGCCCATCTCATTTAAATATTGATGAAGTTCCTAATGTTGAGATGAATTTACCTAACTTAACACCACCTAGAATTTTGCATAGAAAGCCAAATTTTTTGATTGATATTGATGAGAATATTTTGCAGCCAATGGAAGGTAAAATTCCAAAATGCACTTGTAGAAGATATGCTCATAAGATTTGGAGATTATTCTTTGAAAAGTTAAATGAGACTGCAAGATGTCAAATATTCATTGAAATGATGCGAAGTATAAAGTATAGGTCCATCATGAAGATTCTTGGGTTGAGAACATCAGAGGCTTCAAGTGAAAAATCTATTGTCAAGAATCTAATGAGTGCGTATGAGAGAGTGGGTAACACCTCACGCACAAAAGATAGTAATGCAACACGGCGTGTGATTACATCGACTATAGTAAGTAGTCAAACAAGGAAAGCTCGTCTCATTAGAAAGACGAGTCAAGAATTGAGAATTAATAGGAAAACTTTATCAAGAGCCGTTGGAAGACGCCAAAGAATTTAGGACACTAATGCCAATGAATTATGGGCGTTCTCGGGGAGACTACCATGAAAAGATAAACCAATTGTTGAAGCATTAAGATCACTATTTGAAGACTTTTGGAAGAATTACACAAGGGTATCTTCGAATCAAAGGGATGTGGTAAGAAGGAGAATTGGTAGTTAGAACCGTGAGCCACATCCAAAGCATTTTTTGGATGAGACTCAAACACAGTTTTATGGTAAATTTCTAGAGAAGTATCCTCAAATTAAAATTTGTCAAAGATATTTTGAAATGCTAAAACCTTTCTATGTCAAGATAAATCACACATGCACTACTTGTTGTTGTAGATTACATATTGAATTTTCTAACCATTTTGATGCTTATAGGTCTATATGTTTAGATATGCATACTAACAATGTTTTGCAGGGTTGTGCCATATGTGCCCCACCAACATCTTCAAGAGACTTCATATCAAGAATTTTATGTGAAAGAGAGGAAGGTCAAATATTCTACAAGAAATTATGCTTGGATGGCACATGTCATTGTTGCAGTGGCTTGCAACATTTGCCAATATGTGAACATATGGAAAGAACACATGCTGTTGGAAACGGACTAGTAGAGTTTGGCAAGTATAAAATAGTGGCATACAATACAAAAGATGGTAAAGAAGCAAAGAGGTGTGAATTGGTTATTGAAAAGATTCCAGTGTGTCAGTTTTTGCCTATATTTCGTGACAGCATAGTGTATGAGTATGCAAGACATGCCCATAAAGCTTGATGGTTGGACTTGCAATTCAAGTTATGCAAGGACACATTTTCAGTTGGTAGCATTGTTTCAGTCGTCGACTTTGTCTATAGCCACAGCGTGAGGTGCAATCACAATATTACAACTCCACACAGGTTTCTATATTTGTGCACATCTCATTCATTCATGCGAATGATAGTATAGAGGATGACAGAAAGATCATAAGGGAGTATAATTTCTATATTAGTGATGATCGCACACATTCTATGAAGTTCATGCAAGGCTACTTTCAAGTGTTCTACAATGATTTGGCTAGAAGGGGCATATCGTTCAGTCAGCATATCATATGGTCAAATAACTGTGCATCACAATTCAAGAACTCATGGAATTTCTATTGTCTGAGTAGGAGGCATAATTTTATAGGTATTCAACATATGTGGAACTTTTGTGAGGCCAGGCATGGAAAGGGGGAGCATGATGGTGCAGGAGCATGTATCAAAAGAGCCATAACACGAGAAGAGTTAAAGTATAAAGACAATGCAAAGTTGACAGATGCAAAATCGATTGTCGAGTGGTGTAATGCTTCCATGGGTCCAGGTAATGAAGGTAAGTCTTTAGTTCATAGATTTTTTTGGTTGATAGATGATACTAACATTGCACCATATGAGGACTATTGTACACTGACAGGATCAAATGAGATGCACTTTTTCAGAAGCTCAATTGCAAGTTCATGGAGTATCCATACGCGAAAGATGTCATGCTTTTGTTCTTTCTGTACAATTCAAGTCTGGGATGAGTGCGAGTCAAAGGAGTGGGTTGACGAATGGCAGTTAAATTATCTTAGCCCACTTGACACGTATCGACCCCCGACGACACTGGAACTAACATAGATGGAATCATCAGTTGACTTTGACCACATATCAGATTTAGTTCAACCAGGTAATATAAGGCATGTATATGCATCTAATTTCATCTAGTTCAACCAGGTAATGTCATCTTACTTTGTAGTGTTTTTGTAATGTTGACTAATTTCATCTAATTTGCTACACATATTAATGTAGGGCACGTATATGCAGTTATTGCAGATGAAGATAATGAAGAGGGAACAAATTATTACTTATGTTATTCTGTTGAGGCCAAAAAGAAATTGGAGGCCCCTGTTACAAATGTTGAAAACATCAAATACCCTACAGGCTCAGTGGTTATTACTAGAACATGGCTTAGAAGGTACCCACATAAGAGTGTTAATATTTGGCTATTTCAGGACTTTGACATGCATCAGAAGATTCTTCATTACTCGAACCTTGTCGTGGCATCCAATATTCATTTGATAAAGTATCGGGGTAGACCTTTGAACAAAATCTTGTGGAAGGTGTGTGAGTCTAACCATGAAGTAATACTTGACACAATAAAGAGTAGAGCAGACCCGGATAGTTCATTGGATTAATTTGTAAGTATTCACATTGATTTTGTAAAGTCATGTTACATTGAGTGGTAAGTATGCACATTAATTTGTAAGGTTTGTCTTTTTTTTATTTCCTCTTGCAGTTTTACACATATACACATTTTTACATCATCATGTTATGTATTTTTGGTGTCCTGCTCCTGATGCGACCAAACTCATAACTCACCCTACTTCCTCTAGACACCATTTGATGATCTCTCCAACACTCTGGATCCAGGGCACCCAATCATGATGATGACCTATATACCATTCTCCCAAGGTGCTCATAATGAATAAAAAGAAGACCAAGGGCGCCCAAGCTTAATAGACTTATTTCTTTCAATTTTGATGATCCAAAATCTTGCAAAACAACATCCACTTTCATGCCTTTAGATCTTCCTTCACATACAGGGCGCCAAATCAAGTTGAAAAATCTACATAAGGACACTAAAATGGATGAAAGGAGACATGAAATGCGCCTTAGGACTCCATGCTAAGGTTTGAGCCATTAAAGTCTCTTGATATTAGGCACTCATGATGATGAAACTTATAGTTTTTTCCTTTCCTAGGCGCTCATCTAAGATGTTTGAATGATAAGGAGTGCCTAGACCTCAATAATGTACATTGGGCGCCAAAATCAAGGTGATTTTAAGTCACTTTGAGTCATTTCGGGTTAGTTTGAGTCTTTGAGTCATGTTGCAAAAAAGTGTCACTGTTGTCAAGTTGTACAAAGCAACTTTTGCATTTTTGGTGTCCTGCTCCTGATGCAACCAAACTGATAGTTCCAACGCATCCAGATGGGTACGTTTACGCTAGGCATGGTTTTGTTTTTCACCCAAACATGTCGAAATAGTCTTAGCTACATTGTGCCAACGATATCACTGAAGAGTCCAAAGTGCAAAAAGGCAACAATCTTTGACGAGATTTTACTCATAAATTGTGTCACTTAGAAACATTCCATCTGAGGCAATGCGATCACGTAGAGTGCCTCTACAATAACCTCTCTTAGTTTTTTATATCTCTAAGGCATTTGCCCGTGGTGAAAGGTTTTCTGCTGCCCCAAAAATTATCAAGAGGCAGTGTAAAGTTGCAAAGGGGTGTAACTTTCATCCTTCTCCTGATGTGACCAAACTGACTATTCCAACGCATCCAAATGGGTACATTTACGTTAGGCATGGTCCTATTTTTCACCCAAACATGTCGAAACAGTCTGAGCTACATTGTACTGATGATATCCCTGAAGAGTCCAAAGTGCAAAAAGACAACAATCTTTGATGAGATGTTACTCAAAAATTGTGTCACTTAGAAACATTCTGTCTGAGGCAACATGATCACGTAGAGTGCCTCTACAATAACCTCTCTCAGTTTTTTATATCTCTGAGGTGTTTGCTCGTGGTCAAAGGTTTTCTACTGCCCCAAAAATTGTCAGAAGGAGGCAGTGTAAAGTTGCAAAGGGGTGTAACTTTCGTCCTGCTCTTGATGCAACCAAACTGACTATTCCAATGCATCCAGATGGGTACATTTACGCTAGGCATGGTCCTTTCTTTCACCCAAACATGTCGAAATAGTCCAAGCTACATTGTACCGACGATATCCCTGAAGAGTCCAAAGTGCAAAAAGGCAGCAATCTTTGACGAGATGTTACTTGAAAACCATGTCACTTAGAAACATTTTGTCTAAGGCAACACGATCACATAGAGTGCCTTTACAATAACCTCTCTCAGTTTTTTATATCTCTGAGGTGTTTGCCCGTGGTGAAAGGTTTTCTACTGCCCCAAAAATCCTCAGAAGGAGGCGGTGTAAAGTTGCAAAGGGGTGTAACTTTCGTCTTGCTCCTGATGTGACCAAACTGACTGTTCCAACGCATCCAGATGGGTACATTTACGCTAGGCATGGTCTTATTTTTCACCCAAACATGTCGAAATAGTCCAAGCTATATTGTACCGATGATATCCCTAAAGAGTCCAAAGTGCAAAAAGGCAGCAATTTTTGACTAGATATTACTTGAAAACCGTGTCACTTAGAAATATTATGTCTAAGGCAACGCGATCACGTAGAATGCCTCTACAATAACCTCTCTCAGTTTTTTATATCTCTGAGGTGTTTGCCCGTGGTGAAAGGTTTTTTGCTGCCCCAAAAATTATCAAAAGGAGGCAGTGTAAAGTTGCAAAGCATTGCTAAGAAATCCTCAATACTCAAACACTCCAATGAACTGAAGCAACTTATTCTTAGGTGCAAATGTAAGGGTACACAAGGGGAAAATGGTGCCTAGATGACTTAGTGTATTTCTATGACTTCATTCACATGTTTAAATGTTTGAGAAACTCTCCTTTACTAAGCACTTGTCCTCATGTCAATGTTAAGCTTTATACCTCCTAGGCTCTCAATTAGGTGATGTCATTAGATACAACTTACCCTTAGGTGCCAATGTAGCTTCTTCAATCCATCACACTTCTAGGTGCTCAAATTTGAGGTCTTGGACTTGTATCTTATTCCTAGGCGCAATTGGATGATCTTCCTAGATCTAGGCACTCATGATGGTGGGAAATTACATGAAGGGGCGCCTAAGTCCAATTTGACTTTGTATTTGATATTTTATGAATCCAATTGACTAGGAATCCTCTTTAAACATGGAATAATCTTACTACAAATCTAGGCACATATATAGGTAAAAAGAAGAGCAAAGGGCGCCTAACACAAGTTGGTCCATATTTATCACTTTAAATGATTTCAAACAATTGTAATGGCTTAAAGAGGTCAATCTCCCTTAAGAGATTCATTCAAAAGGTGTCTTTTAATGCAATTTCTCCCTTAGGTGCCAGAATGGGTTTGTACTGATGGAGAGTGCACCTAGATTTAAATGTCTTTATACTTGCAATTTTGCAATTCTAAATGATGAGACATGTCTTAGAATGAATTCTATCTTTCAAGTGCTCACTCCAAAAGGTCATCTCATGCAATTTCACCCAAGGCACTCATTGAGGTGTCCTTAGAGGCTAAAGTGATCCTTTCTCTCAACAATTGAAAATGACCTAGAGTGATCGTTTCTCTCAAGGCACTCACCTATTGATATGAAATTTAAAATAGAGTTTTGATTCCTGACATCTGCCACAGGGCAGAGGTTTTTATAGACAACTTCAAGGATCCATTACAGACATTGGGGAATCACAAACCTTGCTATGGTAGAGAGTTTCAAAGTAGCTTTAGTTTCAAAGTAGCTTTTGGCACCCTTTTCTATTAGGCATTGTTGTTGTTACTCTTCTTTCTTGCTATGGAGGAAGTCTGAAATGGTTCTTATCAGGTGTTACAACATTGACACATGAGGCTATTCAAATATTGCTCTTTGCAGAAAGTTTAGAGAAGGAACTAGTCCATATTGTTGTTGAGGAGTCAATTGATTGTGAAGATGGTGGAAAGAGGATCATACGAGAAATGTCTCCTTATGAGGCTAATTCTACCATAGCAGACTTGACTAAAATATGGATCAAAGAGAGACTAGACAAACTCTAGGAATGTGTGGACAGGAGTATACAACAAGAGATCCCTAGTTTAAGTTTGAATCTTAAGCTTGTGCATACAGTAAAGAATCTCAAACTGCCAACTTTGAGATGCAATTGTCATGAAAGTTTAGTTTGGCATATGGCAGTGTGATTGTTGATCGAGAGGATACCTCTTTTACAATGTCCAACCTAGAACCAAAATGGGACATTGAGAATAACCTTTGATGTGAAAGGATCTACACATGAGATTCTGACAGGGTCAAATCATGAGGTGCAAAAGATAGAGGAAGAAAAGTGGGTTGTTAGACAAGGTCCTTTTCTTAGTGTACTGATATGCAACCATCAGTGCAAGACAGTGTAGAATCTAAAATCACAGGTGCTTGCACCTAGGGCTAAGCATGATGATAATACTTTAGACTTCTTGTTGATTTGAGGCATGGGAAATATTACAAACTGGAAGCAGTGTTAGAGCATTTGGATCCACCAATGCTAATGAGCATAGCATTCGACCTCATTGCATACTGTGTTGATGGATATGGCAATCTCTGGTGATGAACAAGAATCATCCCCACTTTTGGATTGTTCAATAGAAGTGATTAATGATGGTAACTTTGATAGATTAGATGTATCAAACTATCAAAGCTTGCTCTCGTTGTTAGTGTTGTTGCTACAGAAGCATGAGGATGGGAGTCAACAAAGAGTTGTGTGCCTAAGGTTCAAGATAGGTTCTTTCCACTCATCTTAACTTTCAATCATTATAGTTAATCTCAAAAGACATCATCCAAAATGAGAAACCTCCAAGACTTGTCATTGTAAGTTGATTTCCTCCAAGGCGCCAATACAAGGTTCTTTTGAAGGCAAAGGGCACCTAGGCTTATGGGGCTCAATTTGATGTATTTATTGAAAGCTCAAGGTGAATTGATGCTTATTGAAAATGCCACTTAGTCCTTCATTTGCATTATAGGCGCCATTTCCTATTGACTTATATACTCCTCCTCATGCTAGGGCGCCATAATGAAGTGGTTTAGACAATAGGTGTGCTTCACTTACTAGAGGCTTGTTCTCCTTCCACCTTAGGCACACTTTTATGGTGGAACAGGTGTCAATGGGCGCCTTGTCTTAAATGAATGCTCTCTCCAAGTTGGCTGCCCTTTTGAGGCTTTATGAGTTGCAAATTGCGCCTTAACCCTTCATGCTTGTTGCTCAATGTTTGAATGTTTAAGAAAGTCTCCTTTAGGTGCTCATATTAATAACTTTTTCTCAAGGCGCAATTATCCTAATGACTTGGATATTCATCCTAGTGTTTCAGGATATCAGGCTACCAAACTTAGTCATTTTTAGGATCTCAAACATAAAGAATAACATGATGATTCATTTTTTTGTATTGCATATAGTTGACATTGTATGCTACTCATAAAGAATATTAATATTTTTTGTTCAACATGATGATTCATTTTTTTTTTAAATACAACTTTTATCTTTTAGTTCTAAAATGAGGTTTAGGTGATACTTGAATAACAATAGCTAGCTTATTGGATCAACAAACATCCTATGTAATACAATTGGACTTTAAATATTTGAAGTCGCCATCTACAAATATCCATTCAAACGTGGATTTATAATGCAAGTATGGACGCCATCAATAAAAAAGATTTGTATTAACCAAATATCCATATAGGCATACATCAATATCTGTCGATATAAGTATAACATATGTACAAAATAGCCATATAGGCTTACAAGAATGCCATATAGGCATACAATGTCAACTATATACAATACAAAATATATGTCCACAAATGCCATATAGGCATACAACAAAGGAACACAATAAAAAGTCATTCCCCTCTGGCTGGTGAAGAGAATAGATCACGGGCAGCCTTTGATCTTCTAGGGGATGGAGATGCGCATGTGGGTGGTCTACTACGAACCCGAGGGCTGCTCCTATTTAGTTCTTCTTGCATCTTTAGTTGTTACAATAAAAAGTACAGACATCAATATATAGAAATTACATGTTATAAAAAATGAAATATTTAACAAAATAATCACTTACCGCTACCATATAATCTGTCTCCTCACTTGCCTCAGTAGCAGGAATAGGCCGTGGTGATGTCATGTCCTATAGAAACCATCCAGATAGAAATTAAACTTCAAATCAATAATCTTTTGCTTTTTCAAAAATAGACAACTATAACAATGAATGTAAATTGAAATTTACTAATCTACCTCATACCCCTATCAATGCCATGGAGCTATGAATTGCAGAGGCCACACCCTGCTCCATTGCCCTATGAACATGGGGAGGTGTCTCCGCAGCTTGCATCATCTGGAAATAAAACAACATTATTCAATTACAAAAACTATAATAGTGATGCAAATCATGGCTCCTAACATACACACACATTCATCTAAACATGGAAGTACACACAATAAAGCACACAAGTCACATACAAAAATCTAGTAAGTACAATTTATTCATTAAACTATTTATTTTATTACCTCCGTAAAGCTTTGAAGTCCACCACTGATGGCAGGTGTTGCCGTGAAATCTACAATATTAACCTATTCAACATCCAAAATTAGATATTAGAATACCATTCATATAACGATGCTATTCACATGTAATATTTATAATTGTCTACTAGTTACATACCCCAACAGTAGATGATCTAGTGTAAAATGCAGGTGGAGAACCACTGAAAACTGCATCAACGCTATGACCCTAAAATTTCATTAAAATCATCAATTTAAATTAGTTAATCTTGCATTTCAAAAATAAAATTTAATAAATTAAATTCAATAAACTTGCTAATATTTACCTGAGTATCAAGGCCAACAGTCTCACTCAGGAGGGTATCTATCATCACGATCTACTTAGCTACAGATGTAGCCTGTGCACCTACATCCTGACTATCCATGGGGTCATAACCACAGGCTGACCCGCAAGCCTGACAAGCATAGGGTGGGACCCTACTCCTCACACTATCTCCCAACCCACTCTGTGCTGCAAGACTGGCATGCTCTATGATGCTCTGGGTCAAGGCACTAATGGACTGAAGTGTATCGACCTCAACACTCTCCTTCACAATGGAAGGGATAGAAACATGCTCATGGGCTGGTCTGTTGATTACTCGTCTCACTACCCGCTGTGGGTCAAGACATTCCCCTGATCTATCTTGTGCTGACCCCCCACCTCTACCCTGGAAGTCCCGCATATCAAAATAGTTTGGCACTTTATTGAAGACAAACTCGCAGTAGAGTTTCCTTAAAAAGTATTGCGGGACCTCATTATTATTACATGGAGGATGGTCAAAAACCATCCACCACCTCTGCCCAAAATTGTCCCTTATTGCTTGGTTGTTGCACCAATGGATAGGGAACCTCTTGCATGTAATGGGTGGAGGTTGATTTGTTTGTGGGTTTGTGAAAATCAAACACATGTCTAATTTTGTGATTTGTAATTTTTTCACATCTTGGTATGATAGCTTGTCTGCATAATAATCTCTAAACTCTCTCCTCTTATCCATCCAACTAGTTATTTGCTTGCTAATTGAATCTACATTTGATAACATAGATTCAAGAGATTCAGCAAGTGTGGACCTATGCAAGGTTGAAGTGGAAGGATCTTTCAACCTTGCAATTATATCTTCAATTTCTTTTTTGTTGTATTCAATTTGCCCCATTATATTTTCTTGTGTTCCAAGGGCATGTCGAGGAATGGATGGAGGAGGTTGTTGTTCTTCATGTATTTCCTCCTCAAGATTTTGTGGATTTTGAGGAGGAGGAGGAGGTGCTTAATTTCCTGACAATTAATGAAATATACATCAAAAATCAACTCAAACCTACCTATTTAGAAACAAATTCAAACAAAAAAACAAATATAAATCACTCCTTTAGTGTGCTCGACGTCATGGCGGCATTTTGGCGACGAATCGATAAGGTTTTTGTGTTGAATTGAGTTTTGCAAAACGCGAGCGCACTTTCTAGGGTTTGCAGGCTGCAGGCATAGAGGAGAAGAAAGAAATGAAATGAGATAGAAACCTTTTTTTTTAATTTATAGCAAGTTAAAGCGTGCTCGTGTTATAACGCGCTTGCGTTTTGTATTTTAAAAAAATAATAATTTGGCCACTTTTTGGCCCCCCATCTTTTTGCACTTACCCTGAATGTGGAATGCTCACAACACAACACAAAATAAGCTCAATGGAGAGGATTGGAGGCTATTTTGGCATGATAACACTACTTGAAAATAAGATGATTAAATAGCTTGTGGGAGCTCATATTTATAGGCTTTTTGGAGGGATTTTGATCCAACGGTGGAGATTGAGAGTTGAGATCAATGGTGGAGGATAAAAGACAAGATGGAGGGATGAGATTTGATCATGAAAATTGAAGGGTGGAGAATAAAAATGAATCTTTATTTTTAATTTTTGGGGAAGGCTTTGCATTTAATGAGGACTAAGACAAGTGATCAATTAAAAATTCATTTTTTGAAGGATGTGGAATTAAAAATTCCATTTTATGTGGGAGTGTGAAGGTCATGTGACACATGGGCAATTTTAGAACTCACATGTGTGATATCATGGCATAGAGAAGAGCTTACCATGGAAATAGTAAGGTGAGGTGGAAGGGTCATGTGACCCATAGGATTATTTTAAAATTTTTAATTTGTGGGTTGTGGGAGAATGAGTTAGTGATGCTTTGAGCAAGTTAATCAAGGTGATTAACTTAATTAATGTGGCTGAAAAAAAATAGTGAATGGGCTAAACAAGGTTTAGAATTAATTAAATAATGATTTATTTAATTAATCTAGGTCTAGGGATCATGTAGGCTAGGGTAGCTAATTAAATAATAGCTATTTAATCAACTAGGCTAGGTTTAGGCTGATTAGTAGGGTAGATTAATTAAATAAGTAAGATTTACTTAATTAATCAAGTTTAGGAGAGTGAACAAATTAATCAAATAAGTATTTATATATTTATTTAATTAATTGAGATGATGTTAGTAAGGTATAATACTAAATTAATTTAATTAATTCAGGGTTGACGTAAATTGATGAAGAATGGATGAATGATTAGGGATGAGGTAGGTTAATTAATTAAATAGGAATTTATTTTATTAATTGGATGAGAAATTAGTGATGTGGATGATGCCGAAGGATGGTTGAAGGGTTAAGACATTTTTAGGTGTCTACAATAGGATATTGTCTTGTAAATTTCTCAAGGTGGAAACTATCGAGCATATCAGTAAGTCAACTAATATAGTAGAGGATGCAATAAACTTATTTTCTACTTTCATTTTGAAATTACCTTTCGATGATCAATTTGTGCTAGTTGGACTTAGGAAGTGCATAGATTACCACCAGAAGGGCTTGTGGTTTACAAAATCAATATCCAGAGTTGTTGAAATACATCAGACAACTAAGAGGGGGGGTGAATCAGTTGTCACAAAAACTTTAACCACTTATCATCACATCAAATATTCAATCATTGTTATTAAGATTTAACCATGAAAGCATGAAACAAGAAGCTCAACACAATAACACATTCAACACATTAGACACCAGATTTTTTACGTGGAAAACCCTATAAGGGAAAAACCACGGTGGGTGTTAGCCCATAGAAATATATATGTTATATCAATACTGAAAAACAAAGGCTCACTGCCCAATATGTGCACTGCAAATGTTGAGGATCACTACCAAGATCGGCTCACTGCCAAGAGTTGGTGAACTGATTTGTTAGCATCTACTTCATGCCTAGGTTCAGTTCCATTGAAACACAGTAGAACTCCTTTGCTATGCTCTTCTTACACCTTCACACTTATCTTCACATTTTTTCTCAAGGACATCTTTTTCACAACTACATTACATGTTTTTATACAATTCATCAACCTTGGAATGTACATCAAGGTCGGCATTACATTCATCAACCATTGGAACAATCTCCAAGGTCGACAATACAAACATACATAGAATAGGTCTGGACCTTGTTGGTTACCAAATCTGCAGAGGGTTTGCCAGCTCCAATGCACGGGTGGATTCGGCCAACAGATTACGAGAGGTTGCATGAGTTGCCTCCCCTTCACTTCTGGTTCTACCGCACCAAGGGGGGTATCCCTATAACTAAAGATATAACCTTGACTAGACCAATAACACAATGATTTAGCTTTACAATAACAGGCAAAATACTCTCATGTGTGGACCAAGATCTGCATGATAGATCACAAGGTTGGCATCATTCTTGGACATATGTGTCTGGTTGGGTATGAGAGTATGCAGGGGGTTCCTAATCCTACCCCTACAACTAACAAATGGAAGTGATGAGATGGGTGGACATAATGTCCTGGATGCAAGACAAGGGGTTTTGGCTCATAACTACTGACCCAGAAATAGACTGGTGCTTATCCATTGGGCAAGGAGTCAACTAGACATATACAATAGATGGTTTGCAACTTTCATTCAAGTTTCAGGGGGTTGGACTTGATGCTTGCCTTACAAACATTACCCAAGAAAGGGTATCTAACTGCCTCTACTTACAGATATCCCTGCTGACATGCAACCTTCTCCATGCTTAACCTAAAACAGTTTAATCCACTCCTTGAATGGAAGTTAGAGATTAGGCATGCAGTATAGAAATCTATACCCTAGAATCTATGAAACCCTTAGCAACCAGATTCAAAAGAAGGAGAATAACATGTAGCAAATGGAGACAAACAAATAGACACATGCAATAAGTATTTCTCATATAAATCAACATTGAAACTGAACATATGTGCAAAATACATTCATGCTGCAACTCATAAACTCCAAGATGGGATACAACAGCCAAGATCATGCCCTGTTCTTCATTATGTACACAAAAGAATGCCCAGGTCTTCAACAACAACTAAATGGGTCACCCAGTCTACTTAAATAGCAAGAAAATGGACCCAGCAAATTAATTACATGGCACATCAAAATTTTGCCAGATACATTGCACTAGAAAAATGGCTCAAAATCATCAATGCAGCAAAGGGACAAAGAGGAAGGAGCAGGTGAGATTGGGAGATGTGCCATCGTTTCTAGATATGCATCATAAAAATGGTGGTTGAGCCATCAACTCGACCCATGCTTCTCTGCACCATATTCCATTACTGTTTCATCTACCCGCAGGTCCTAGAGTGCAGCCACAGCAAGTTTCCTCAGAGTTTCCTGCCAAAAGCAGTTGCAAACACAGGAGAAACCCACTGCTGTAGGCTCAAAATACAGCCGTCGATCAAAAACCTAACGCTGTGATCAAACGGCCCCAAAAACTATTGAAAAGTTGTGAACCAACAAAAATGTGCCACGCAGACACTTCAAGTTTCCATCGTTGGGTCCCCGCAGCTTTTCCTTAATTGTTTCCCGCCGAGAGTCTTCTGCTGGGAACCTCACACGGAAACCACCACGTGGCAAGCTCCATGGCACCCTTGGAATGCTAGAGACCCTCCGTGAAACACCAGCGGAATCAGACACTTGGCGCTGTCCGTGCTACACCTGAGAAACATTTGAAACATTACTAGGACACAGGGAGAGGCACGTGGAGGCGGACACTTGGCAAGCTCCGCAGCATCTTAGAAACTGTAGAGACCCTTTTGGAAACTCCCGCGGAAGCTGCCATGTGGCACCTTCCACGGACCTGTATCTTAAAATAGGGTCCCACCTCCACTTTGCCACACTCAGAAACTTTGAAAGGGTCCCTCAAAACTCAGGTGGAGGTTGCCACTTGGCAACATCCGCAGTAGCAACACCTTTTACTGGGACCCACCATGTCTGTGCCACACTTCGAAACAACAAAGAAACTAACACGGAAGCAGCCACCT
Source organism: Cunninghamia lanceolata (assembly GCA_027924645.1). Taxonomy (NCBI): domain Eukaryota; kingdom Viridiplantae; phylum Streptophyta; class Pinopsida; order Cupressales; family Cupressaceae; genus Cunninghamia; species Cunninghamia lanceolata. The sequence goes on along the minus strand of BSBN01000143.1, from coordinate 444,635 downwards.
ATCGGCTTCCACAGCAACTACAAGGGACACGTTGCACCCTCCGCCCCTGCATAGAAACTTTTGAAACTTCAGTGGAGGTTGACACATGGCGGCTTCCGCGAAGCCTAGAAACTTTAAGGCCCCGGTTTGAAACTTATGCGGAAGCTGACACATGTCATCATCTGCGGCACTTTGAGAAACAATAAGGGTCATTCGGAAACTTGGCAGAAACTATGAAACCTTTAGGGTCACTTGGGTGCCTCCACGTGGCACCTTTCGTGACACTTTGAAACATTTAGAAACTTACTGAAACTTCGGTAGAAGCTAACACGTGGTGCCATCCACAGCGATTCTTGAAACTTTAAGGGGCCACCTCCGCTGTAGACACGTGGCACGCTCCGCGGGAAACAAAAACAAAGGCACAAATTTAAACTGGGGCTCGATACTTGGCAGTCTCGCGACTGTGGCATATTTTGACCCTTCTAGCCACACTTAGAAACATTCACAGACACTGAAAACTGTGACACGAAGCAGTGACCCGATATGCAATCTTATGCATTTGAACCATTTTTATCAATTTTCAGGGGCCGATGGAGATTTTTGACCCGCCACAACATATTTTGACTTGCACCTCAACTGATTTCTGTCATTTTTAACAACTGCAGAGGCCAAAATGTGTCAGGATTTTTGGATTTTTGGGAGGAGATCTGACTCAAAACCCCAAACATAAATTATTACTAACAGTGGCTCCGATTGGGGACGTGTAGGTGCAAGACTGCAGCGAGAACCTCAGATCTCTGGGATGCAGACCAGTCCCTTATCCATTGGGCACAGAGTCACATACTACACTGACCTGCAACATAAAACACATTATTTTCAAACATTATATTGGCGGCCCAGGGCAGCCGAAAAGGAAGAACCATAATTTTTTCTTGTCAAATGCCTGATCCCACATTGAAAGATCCCAATCCCAACTGAAAAGATTGGCATAATCTGCCCATAATGTCATCTGCTCAATTAGATATTCCACCACTTTTGAAAACTTGCCACTATCATTTTTACCTCTGTCATTTTGGATTTCAAAATTAGGCATATAACCATACACATAACATTCTTCAACATTAGGCAACACATGTATGTTATATCCCTCAGATAGTACATCATATTGCTCTTGGCATCCTTCATCATTTATCTAGCTACTGCACACTATCAGGCACTCATCCAGCTGATCCAAAAACTCAAAATACTCAAAAAATATGAGATCCCTAATATCTATTGATATTGAAAATAAATCCTGATCCACACACCCAATGTTGCACATGTCTGAATCAGGTGATGATGAACATTCATTATTCACAGTTTGCAAATCAGTATCATCATCGTCAAACAAAGGGTTAACCCTGCACCACTGAAGGTCATGACTCACAACAATAAATGCATCCAGAGGCTCATCATAAAGGGGATTCATGCTCATTGTAAAGGTCTTTGCTTCTTCTTCATAACAATCCAATTTTTCTTCATTACTATCAGATCCAGAGTCATAAGAAAAACAAACCTGATCCATGCATTGATCATGGATATCATTTTTATCATCTGATTGCCCCACATACAAGATTGTTGTTGTTTCAATGCACTCTGAAGTTGAACAATCCACATCACTTTCCAGCCCTCTGATACTTTCTGATGAAACTGATATTGATTGTTGATCCATATGATCACAACTTTGCACAACTGGATCATTTAAACATGAAGGCTCTTTATTTAGGACTGGTATGTAAATATTACTTGAAAAATTATTATTGTCAACTTCATTTGCTGGGCAAAAAAGGACATCCTCCTCTATAATAGAAACATCATCTACTTGGAATGATGCAAAAATTGGGACAACAGGGGTGTGAGCACTTTGACATTCATATCCAACTCTTGAATTAAAATTTTTATCAACATTGGGGGCTACAGGACAACAAATTTTTTTAGAAAAATAACCCTTTTGTATTCCATACCTCCAATTATTTTCAATATCAATTGCAAACTGATGTGCTTGATGCAATGTGGTGGGCTCCTTATCTCTCAATCTATAACTCATTTTCTTATCAAAGGCTCCCAAATAGACAACTAAGCACAATGCATCATTAGGTCTCATGCATTCTGGTATTCTATTCAATGTCTTCATAAATCTAAGGTTAAAGGATGGGATCAACTCATCCTCTTCAATATGGATGTACATAAAGTCACTAATGACTGTATATTCAGAAATTCTTTCACCATATTGCACTAGAAATGCAGATTTAAAACCATGCCAAGAGCTGACAGAATGAGCTGGAAGGTAGGAGAACCAATCCCTTGCATCCTCATCTAGAGATTGAACAAATAATCTCATAACTACATCTTCATGGTCAATCTGAAAATCATCTATCACATTTAGGAACTGCTGCAAGTGTCTCTCAACTGATTCATCCTTTGCACCATTGAATTTGGGCAAAAATTTTCTGATTTTAGGTGGAACAGCATTTGGATAGCCACAAATGCCACTAAAATTTATGGGCTTATATCTATCTATGTTGAAGCCTCTTTTATTACATGGTTGGGACTGACTACTATACATTTTTGCACCTGACACTTCACAAGGGTGCATGGGCTAACAATATATCTTTTTATGCTCTTGCAACCCTCTTCTCTACTCAGATTTTCAATCACAATATGACCTTAGGCCCTTAAAATACAAACTACTATTTCAACCTGCCTAAAGTCACCCAAATGAGTCTTTTAAACAATATTGCATGCCCTTTTGAAATACAAAGCAGGTTCTAACAAAAGCATGCAAGCTCTGCTTTCACCAATGTTTCCCTTTTGACCAGTGCTATTTCGCCAAATAGGGAACCTTTTAAAAACTTGTACAAATACCTGGATATGTTGTAGCTGCTGATAGGTTCATTCAACAGAGTCGCCACCTCCTTCGCAGAGGAATGAGCCTCAAACAGGCTGAAGCTAAAAATTGATTTCTTTCTTTCTGGGTCATCTACCAACAGAGCCACAGATAAAACTTTCTCTTTTGCTGCAACAAGGCACTTCCAGGCCTAATTCTTCAATCTTTTAGACTCAAACTTTCATGGATATGACATTGTCTCCCCAGTAGAGTCGCCAAAATCTGTTGGTGACTCGGATGGGCCACAAATATATCACCTGGGATGACTAGATAGTACTACTTTTTTTTATCAATCCTTCCCCAACAAAGTCGCCAAAATCTGTTGCGACTTGGATGGGCCACAAGTATAGCACCAAGGATGACTAAATATTACTTTTGATCAATCACATCCCCTGTGGAGTCGCCAAAATCTATTGGTTACCAAATCTGCAGAGGGTTTGCCAGCTCCAATGCATGGGTGGATTCAGCCAACAAATTACGGGAGGTTGCGTGAGCTGCCTCCCCTTCACTTCTAGTTCTGCCGCACCAAGGGGGGCATCCCTATAACTAAAGATATAACCTTGACTAGACCAATAACATAATGATTTAGCTTTACAATAACAGGCAGAATACTCTCATGTGTGGACCAAGATCTGCATGATAGATCACAAGGTTGGCATCATTCTTGGACATGTGTGTCTGGTTGGATATGAGAGTATGCAAGGGGGTTCCTAATCCTACTCCTACAACTAACAAATGGAAGTGATGAGATAGGTGGACATAATGTCCTGGATGCAAGACAAGGGGTTTTGGCTCATAACTACTGACCCAGGAACAGACTGGTGCTTATCCATTGGGCAAGGAGTCAACTAGACATATACAACAGATGGTTTGCAACTTTCATTCAAGTTTCAGGGGGTTGGACTTGATGCTTGCCTTACAAACATTACCCAAGAAAGGGTATCTAACTACATCTACTTACAGATATCCCTGCTGACATGCAACCTTCTCCATGCTTAACCTAAAACAGTTTAATCCACTCCTTGAATGGAAGTTAGAGATCAGGCATGCAGTATAGAAATCTATACCCTAGAATCTATGAAACCCTTAGCAACTAGATTCAAAAGAAGGAGAATAACATGCAGCAAATGGAGACAGGCAGATAGACACATGCAATAAGTATTTCTCATATAAATCAACACTGAAACTGAACATATGTGCAAAATACATTCATGCTGCAACTCATAAACTCCAAGATGGGATACAATAGCCGGGATCATGCCCTATTCTTCATTATGTATGCAAAAGAATGCCCAGGTCTTCAACAACAACTAAATGGGTCACCCAGTCTGCTTAAATAGCAAGAAAATGGACCCAGCAAATTAATTACATGGCACATCAAAAATTTGCTAGATACATTGCACTAGAAAAATGGCGCTCAAAATCATCAATGCAGCAAAGGGACAAAGAGGAAGAAGCAGGTGAGATTGGGAGATGTGCCGCCATTTCTAGATATGCATCATAAAAATGGTGGTTGAGCCATCAACTCGACCCATGCTTCTCTGCACGATATGCCATTACTGTTTCATCTACCCGCAGGTCCCAGAGTGCAGCCACAGCAAGTTTCCTCAGAGTTTCCCACCAAAAATAGTTGCAAATGCAGGAGAAACCCACTGCTGTAGGCTCAAAATATGGCTGTCGATCAAAAACATAACGCTGTGATCAAACGGCCCCAAAAACTGCTGAAAAGTCATGAACCAACAAAAACGTGCCACGCAGACACTTCAAGTTTCCATCGCTAGGTCCCCGCAACTTTTCCTTAATTGTTTCCCACTGAGAGTCTTCTACCAGGAACCTCACGCGGAAACCACCACGTGGCAAGCTCCACGGCACCCCTGGAACGCTAGAGACTCTCCGTGAAACACCAACAGAATCAGACACTTGGCGCTATCCGTGCTACACTTGATAAACATTTGAAACATTACTGAGACACAGGGAGAGGCATGCGGAGGTGGACACTTGGCAAGCTCCGCAGCATCTTAGAAACTGTAGAGACCCTTTTGGAAACTCCCGCGGAAGCCGCCACGTGGTGCCTTCCGCAGACTTGTATCTTAAAACAGGATCCCACCTCCACTTTGCCACACTCAGAAACTTTGAAAGGGTCCCTCGAAACTTAGGCGGAGGTTGCCACTTGGCAACATCCGCAGTAGCAACTCCTTTTACTGGGATCCACCATGTCTGCGCCACACTTCGAAACAAAAAAGAAACTAACGCAAAAGCAGCCACCTATCAGCTTCTGCAACAACTACAAGGGACATGTTGCACCCTCCGCCCCTGCATAGAAACTTTTGAAACTTCAGTGGAGGTTGACACATGGCGGCTTCCTTGAAGCCTATAAACTTTAAGGCCCCGTTTTGAAACTTATGCGGAAGCTGACACATGTCATCATCCACGGCACTTTGAGAAACAATAAGGGTCATTTGAAAACTTGGCAGAAACTGTGAAACCTTTAGGGTCACTCGGGTGCCTCCACGTGGCACCTTCCACGACACTTTGAAACATTTAGAACTTACTGAAACTTCAGCGGAAGCTGACACGTGGCGCCATCCGCAGCGATTCTTGAAACTTTAAGGGGCCGCCTCCGCTGCAGACACGTGGCACTCTCCGCGGGAAACAAAAACAAAGGCACAAATTTAAACTGGGGCTCGATACTTGGCAGTCTCGCGGCTGTGGCATATTTTGACCCTTCTAGCCACACTTAGAAACATTCATAGACATTGAAAACTGTGACACGAAGCAGTGACCCGATATGCATTCTTATACATTTGACCCATTTTTATCAATTTTCAGGGGCCGATGGAGATTTTTGACCCGCCACAACATATTTTGACTTGCACCTCAACTGATTTCTGGCATTTTTAACAACTGCAGAGGCCAAAATGTGTCAGGATTTTTGGATTTTTGGGAGGAGATCTGACTCAAAACCCCAAACATAATTTATTACTAATAGACCTAAACAAAATTGCTAAGGTAAAGATGTATGTAGATCATGTTATGCCTTATCTAGGACTCAAATACAATCTTCCACGCCATGACACACTTCCACAATTTTTAATGTATCTCCGTAAGTAGTGAAAATAACCAAGTCGGCCAAGACTGGTGTTAACACTAAGTCTTCTAAGAACAATCTTCATCCACGATCCAAATTTCTCTTTGCGGACCAATCCAAAGGCAGGAATACGATTAGGAGACATCTACAAGCACATTGAAATCATCAAGAACATCCACACAACCTCTAATCACTTTGTCAAGAAGATTCTTCAATCTAGAGCACTTGAACATAACTGTCATCCACTATCAAAAAGAAAAGATCACTTGTAGACCACCAAATCACGAATCATTGGATTTGAAGGCACATAACATCACTAGAAACTTGATTCCAGAACTACAGACTAAAATACTTAAATGCAGAGGAATGTGGAGCATAATACATTCTCCCTGTCACCACCAAACATACAAAAAAAGGAGTTTTCACTCCGGTGAACATAACTCACTCAAATCTTCATACCGGAGGCTCAAACTTGAAACATAGCATCTTCAGACATGCATCTAAATAAGTTCCAATCTGCAGACAAGGATATTCATTGTACAAGAAATGTGGAGCAATCTACTGAACTATTCTGCTATAATCAAAGATGCTCTTCTATACACTGTTTCTACCAGAGAAGTAAATTTTCTCAAAAGTACTTGGAAAATCAATCTTAGGATCACTTGCTCATTATCTCCAACATTACATAGGCAAATACAAAGTATCTAACAAGCATCAAAACAAGAGCATAATTGACACCAATGACAACATTGATATGTTGACATCAATGACAATACCGGTTAGGCACATACTTGCAACAATCTCCCCCTTTGTCATTGATGGCAACATATGATGTGAAAAAATGTAAAGACCATCAAGACAAGATTCTCCCCCTTTATCTTTACACATATGCACTCTTTCTTTTCTGAGTTTTTCACATTATTTCTGTATACACCTAAAAATGACATGACTCTACTCAAATAAATATTTTAAATATTTATTTCATCTTCATATTCCTCTATCAATAAATAAATTAATTAATTTATTTATTTGATTCACTTCCTTTCATTTAATTAAATAAATTACATTTATTTAATTAATCTACATCAACTTTATTCTTCTTAAATAATTAAATAATTTTAATTATTTAATTAAATATTTTATTCTTCCAAATTTAAATAAAATGCAATTTTATTTAAATTAAATCTTAAATCTCCACAAAAATAAAATATATTTAAATATTTTATTTTATTCCTCCAAATTATCCACAAATAATTAAATAAATCTATTTATTTAATTATGCTTTCTTATCTTCTAAAAAAAAATCTTCAATATCTTCTAAAAATATATTCCTCGTCATACAAAAGCAAAAGCTAAGTTAAAGCAACTTTGCTCTTAAATTAGAAAAATAAATTCTAAATTAAGAAAATGAAAACTCATCCTCATCAAGAAAGCATTTAACTCAACAAAGCTTCTTTTTGAATGACACATGTCCTTCTTCTATTCGCACATGTTCGCATGAACATTCTCCTCCGTTGATCTTCTTATTTCTTCTCAACCATTGATCTTCCTTCACCCAACTCTATAAATACAACCTTCTTCTTCTATTTTAATCATCCATCATTTGAGTAAACTTATGCTGTAGGAACTATAGTGCGCCATTGGCACCCCCACCATCTCTTCACCTATTATCCACTCACATTTGTGTTTGAAGCTCATCTTCAAATACAACAAGTATCAGAGCCAACTTCTCCTTGTCATCTTGAGGAATCGAAGCAAGGAAGCAAGATTCCTAAGGGCCATTTTCATCTCCATCAAGATCAAGAAAGAAAAGGCGAACAATGGAAGGCGTAAGGTAAAGGTTGTAAGTATCTTCTTATTTTTAAATCCTTTTTCCTTCATATTTCATTGATGTATTAGGTTTTGTTATTGATTTGATTAATCCCACATTTCACCCCTCACATTTTGGCGCCTACTGTGGGGCTCTTGCCCCTAATCTAATCAAAATATGAGTTTTCTTAGTGACAGGTTCTATATAGGTGTTGTACAAGCTTCTGACAGGTTCATCCGGCGCATACATCCTCTGAATCAGTGCATTCACCTCCTGTCATGGCACATACAGTCTTACAGTGCATACACTCTAGACTGGCACTTCTACCTTCTGTTCTGGCGCTTGCAGTAATATGTTGCATCCATACTCTTAGACGGCTCATACGTTTCCAGTCCTGGCACCTGCATCATCCCGTCGCATACATCCTACCTTATGGTGCTTTCATATTGTCTCACGACGCGTTTGATAAAATGGTGCTTCTGTCTCATCTTCCTATGCTTTTGACATCTGTCTTAGTGCATCTGTAAAACAACGCATGCAAGCTCTGTTTCTGCGCATACAGACTGCATGGCGGTGCATCTGATCTGTCACTAGGGTTTTAGATTTTTTTCTAATTTTCTGATTAACGCTAACATTTTTTTGCAGGATTAGAGGCCGGAATAGATCATTTAGCTACATTGGTTAATTCACTTAGATTAATTAAGGGAAAAAGTAAAAAAAAATGCATGCAAATTTCACGTAGTTTCTAACTAGGAGGAGAGTAACTGAACCATTGTTATCTTTGCATTGTTGTTTTCTTTCCTAGTTTAGAATATTGCTATCTCACAAATGGGAATGAGCATTGCTATCTTTTAAACACTTCAAAGTTAACAAATGCGTGAGTGCACAAGTAGATAGCCCATTTAGTTTTTTTCCTTTTAACTAGGTTTGGATTAATCACTGTCCTCTGTGTTTGTTGAATGACAATAGGCTTATGTTCTCCCCTTTATTGGGTAACCAGAACGCCAGACTTGTTATTCCATCTATATAACCTTTAGAGGGGCCTACCCTTGGATGCCCACCTGTCCAAGTGGAAATGAAACTGAGTGGAAATAGGCTAAAGCCAAGCCCTACCGATCCACTTTAAATAAACTATGCTTGAGGTGAAAGCTTCCTGCAATGAGTGTTGTTGTGTTACACCGACGGCCAACCTCCCCCAAAACCCTCCAAGGCGTAACCCTTGGAGGCTGGGAGACTCCATAATGGAGAGTAGTGCCACCACACGTGCAACCACTTGAACAGTTGCCTTGACTACTTAGCCACTTGTTTATTGTACCAAAAACCCCTATTTGTTGACACAAAGGGCGAATCCTTTGAAGCGGCCTTGATTCATGTGATTCTTAGTAGAGGTAGTAGGGACAATCCTATGGTTTGGTGGGGGTACGAGCCTAAGGAAACCTAGATCTAGTATGTGTGAGAAGTGAGTGCCATGGAGGGGAGTCGGTGCTACCAGAACCTGGAGCTACATGCTTTGAATATGCAAAGCTAGAGGATTCAACAAATATTATCTTTTCCAACCTAGGTTGTAATTGTTCTTGTGTCAAAAAGTCCACAAAAATACAAAAAAAATAACAAAAGATAAAAATCATGAAAACTTCTATGTGTTTGCTGTGTCTTTTGCCATAAATTGAAAATTAGAATTCAAGAAAAGACCAAGTTTTCATCCAAAAATAGAATTTTTTTTGAAAACGTGCCAAAAACTCTGTAAAAACAAATTGAAAACCAGAACTGCGCATATATCTTGACCTACTGCACATTTATATCGACTCATTGCATGTATCCTCTGTTTCCATGCATTTGTAGCTACGCATCTATCACAGTAAGCTTTTTCCAATCTTGTGTTACTTTCTGTAGAGATGGCAAACCAATTAGAATATATTGCTCAAACACTCCAATATCTACAATTGCAAATAAACTTAGGTCCCTCACCCCAAGATTGTATAGCAATTGCTCAACAAATCCAAGTCTTACAACAAGAAATGGTAATCTTGCAAGCTGAACGTGCCAGTACCAGCTACGCCTCGCCCCAAAATCGTATATCATTTTCCCATACTCATGACAAGGCAAGCACCACGCCAAGTTGGAACTTGTATACCACTCTGTCTACTAGTCCTCCTTCGCCACCTGCTAAGACACCTATCCCAAAACATACTAGTTCTACACCAACACCACCATCTAGTTCCTCAAACTCTAAATGGACAACCAAAAAAGAATCAGATGAGTTTTGGGAAAAATGTTTTCTAAATTTATACAACAAAAGAAAAGCTATGGAGAAATCCAAATCAACTCATCCATCACCTCATCCATGTACTCCTACACCTATAAAGGATGTGATCCAAGGACTATTAGCAGAGAGTCAACCATGTCCCGAAATTATGGTCCTTGACCTTACCAAAGATCCTTCAAATGCCATGTCAGATCCTACAACCCCTTTATGCAATCCGCAACCCCTTGAGCTTATCGAAGAAGCTCCTACCATGAACCAAATTCAAGGTCCATCGAACATCCATACTATCAACCAAGAAGCTATCCAAGATCTATCCGCTTCCATTCAAGAAGACCAAGAGCTATGTCAAGAGCAGACCTTAGAGCATGTGGAAACATCCACCCTTTGTCTAAATCAAGATCAAAACACCCCCATCCAATTTCAAACCATTCATAACCTTTATCTCTTCCATGATCAAGATAATACCTATGAAGAAACTATCCACGAGCAACTTGATCCTATACATGGGAAAGAGATCCAATTCCAACCCGTCCATAATCTATACCTTCTTTATGATCAAGATACTACCTTTTACAAAGAAGATGTTCATGAACAACTTGATCCCATACCTATTTATGAGCAAGAAACCTCCGTTACTTCTATCCATCTTCCATCTAATCCTATCCATGATCCAACAACTTCAGCTTCCTCTGATGAGACACTTGCCTCCCAAGTGCACATGAATGATCAACCCAATAACTTAGATCCTAAAGAGCATAATGATGATCAAGATTCTAGTGATCCTTCACCATCCATTATTGACCAAGTTACAAATCCCCCACCGTATATCCTTGGTCTCACAACCTTCATGCATGAATGTTCTTCCTTAGAACACCAATAACCGTTGTCTACCTCTTCACCTTCCTCATCCAATAAGGAACTCGTGTCTAATGTTCCACCTATACATAATCCCAAGGTCCACCACATACTCCAGAATATGAACTATCAAGGTAAAGGCTTAGGCCTTCAGGAACAAGGTATTTTGGAGCCTATCCATGTCAAAGTTCCTCCACCTTCATATGGCCTTGGATACATACCCCAAGGTGAACAATCTCAAGATGTTGATACTTCCTCCACTCCTAATTCCACCACTGTCCATCGCAAATCCTATCATATCCCCAAAATATATGTCGCCATTCCACCTCCATCATCCTACAATTGTCAAAAGCATGTGACCATACACCTTCCACCATCCAACCTACCTTCGCTACTTCTGACTCCTAACACTCCTTCATACATTTTACCACCACTTCTTCCAACACCTTATCCATCCTTCTATAAATCCTCTAAAACTCCCAATCATGGCCAATAAATGCACATGTTGTCTAAACAAAAAGCTTCTACCTACCCCACTTCCACCATCCCAAGGGGATTCACAAGCACAAATCTGGATGCCTCTACCTATCAAGTCAAAAATCCTAAGAGTCCTCATGACCTAGGATCCAAAAGCCAAGAATCAAAGAATTATACATATCAAAAGCTACATACACCCACACACCTCAATGCCAAACTAAAAAAGGTGTGGGTCCCCAAGCAACAACTAATTACCTTTGAAGCTACACAAACACCGCATATACCCAAGCCCATACCTTCATAGGTAAAATCTAAAAGCAAAATGGTTTGGGTACCCAAGCAAAAAGCCCTAAAGTTACATGAGGCATCCACCTCTCAAGAATTCCAACCATTCACTTTCTCCCATTCCATCCAAAAGTATCCAATTCCTCCATCCCACAAGACAAGTAAAAATCAGAAAAATACTAAGTATATGTGGGTCCCTAAAGGCCTATATCATTCATCTACCAAACAAAAATCTCTATTGCTTCCCACACCACTTGCCTATCATAAGCTTCAATGTTTATCATGGTATGTGCAACCGTTGGTCATGGTTCACTTCCATTCCACAACACTTCTGTATAACTCCATCTCCCCTCCCTCCCACTACTATCCTACATATCTTCCTTGTCCTATGGTCCAAGCTTTTACATAAACCTTCCTTCCATCCTTGCATAAGTCCTTCTGTATTCCACATCATCATCCACTATCACACCTTCCATTATCCAATATCTACCTTCTCCATATCTCACCTTCATGCAATTCCATACCAACATCTATGAGCACACTTGACTTGGTCCATTCGACAGCATCTATCTAGCGGGACTATCACCTTTGAGGGAGCTAGATGCTTGAGTTTCTCCTTTCCATATCCGTCTATCCCATCCAAATATTCAAAAAAAAAGAGAGAGAAAAATCCCTTCGTCCAATGGTGAAAACTTGGCAAACAGGCGCCTTGGATAAGTACCATGATGAAAACCAGGCAAACAGGTGTCATGTGTAAGTTGATCTCCTACGTCACCTACACTTGGGGGCACCTTGTCTCATCAACATATCACTTTTCTCCTACCAGTTTCCTTTCATACCATTTCCTATCCTATTCCTCTATCCATTACATACCTATATTGTCCAGTCCATCCATCCTAATCTTCCATTCCTCTATTTTTCTTGATCTTGATAAAGATTGGGGGCACAATGTTGACAAATGTTTTAGATGTCTCTTGACATACCTTATCCCTCCAAAACCACACAAATCCTTCATTATCCTCTCATTGTCCTTCGTCGTAAGCTTTGAGTTATTCCTATGCGACATAGTCCTTGGAGATCACATCCTTGATTCCTTCTATCCACTATTGCCCATCCCCATACATACCCGTTCCATTCTTTATCACCCATACATCTGCCTATCTATGATGTTTCCCTTGTCATCAGTATCTAGCATTAAGGCTATCCAAAATTCTTATCCAGTATCCTGTCCACAGTGTCAGCCTAGCATAGCCTCTGTCATCAGTGTTATCTGATCGATAGCTATTCCATATCTGATCCATAGCTGTTCCATATCATGTCTCACCCGATCCATATCTTAGGTCCATCAAGGTTCTTCCTAAACTACGTTGCCTCTGCATCATCACGTGGGCAAGGCCATTATCAATGTGCCCCTGAGGCTCCCCTACCCATCCATTCCCTACCTTATCGCCTGTCCTCCGGTCCGTCCACGTCCGCACCTTTCACTAGACAAGCAAGCACAGCAAAGCAAGCTTCCCAAAATAAGAAAAATCTTGACGCAAAACATCAACCTGGCTAAGGCAAAATAGAGCACCATACCAAAAGACTCAAACCAATTCTATATCAACTATAGAAAAAAGACACATCTAATGCAAGAATGTTTTGTGTACAGGTTAACTTACAAAGTCTTGGATTTTTGTCATTATGTCTTCCTACGCTACTCAAGGATACCAAAAAGCTAGAGATGCTATGATGGGGGCATAATCTTTTTCTTTGTCTGTTGCTTGTGGATTAAACTTTAGTAATGTGATGACTTTTTTCTAACGACATGATCAGAAAAAGATCATCGAGGACTCTGAAATCTGAACATGAAAAGGGGCAATCCTTGTCTGTTGAAATGCAAGAAGTACTCAGGTCATCTAGATTCAAGTTTGACTAGATGCTTGTATCGACTTGTTATATCAAAATCCATGTAAGGAATGCTAAGGTCATCTCGGTCTAATTATACCTAGATGCTTGTATTTTCTTACAACATTTCAAAAAGAGAAAAATACCAAAAAGTGCCCAATGATGAAAGCAAAAGACTTGCAATATCAAGATGAAAAATCCACATCCATCCCATATCCCAAAATCCATATCAACCACGCAATAAGAAAATCCTGCAGTATCAAATGAAAGCCTGTATTTCTTCATTTCTTCTCTTCCACCTATCTATATCATCTCTATGTCGATTGAGTACATTTGGACATATCAAAAACATAGTATAGGTCACACATCATATCACATGAGATAGTCATTCACATGATTAAATCATTTGCATACATAATAAAGTACATTAGGTCATCCACATGTCATATCAAAAATTCAAAAACATGGTCAAAATACATATAGCACTGCATAATCATAACCATAGCATGTCACATTTGCATTTACATATCAAATCATCCTACAATCCATCTAGTGTGCATCATATATACCAAAACATCATAAGATAGATTGCATCCATAGCATATAGACATAGAACATGTGCATATAGAACATCCAAATAACTGCATCATCATATAATCATCAAAGCGTGTCCAAATGTACAAACATATCAAAAATATTTGTCCATCTCTCAGAGTCATATCATAAAATGTATACAAGGTACAAAAAGATAGTGATACATGTCTCAGGGCAAAAATAGTACATATACAGGCCATCTCAGCCATAAAAAATGTGTACATCAAATAAAAAATGGTACAATTGTCCCGGTCTGTCTAACCCTGTTGGCACCTGCTGCTGCGCCACCTGTTGTGGTGGCAACATTTGCCTCTGCGGTGCCACCGGCTGTGTTGGCACCTGTTCCTACACCTGCCCTGCAGCCTGCGGCTACGCAACTACTTGCTGACCTGAAGGTCCCTCCCCGGACCTCCTCCTCTGTCTAGGTCTACCACCTCCTCCTCCATCTCCTCCTCCTCCTCCATCATCTCCTTGACCTCCTCTCCCCCTCCTCCATCCTCCTCTCCTGCCGGCTCCACCCTCGTCATCTGAATCCTCCTCGTCTATACGAGGAGCTAACTCTCTAGGCCCTGAGTATCTAGGAATGGATGCGCTGCGAACCACTCCTTGTAATCTGGCATCATGCCAGCATCCACTATATCCCTCCTCATGGACCAAGCTACATGAGGAATCTGCTGAAAGTCTGTCAAAGCCTCCCCGTATGATGCCACATGACCCCACCTGTATCTCTCTGCATGGGTCCTCGCAAAACAAGCTTGCCCTGTACTCGACCAAATTGTCTCTGTACTCTGCTCACAATTTGTCACTCTAGAATTACCTAGTCCTGCCAATGAGCCACCGAGCCTAGAAGCAATACAGAAGCTCATCTGTCTCATCATCCCATACCTCGCAGTCTAGGTATGGGCGCCAGACAACCTGATCTACATTATCAAACGCGTGTCTCCAGTACTCGAGCTTCCCCAGCTTGTGCTAGGAAATCACACCTGCATAGCCATAACTGTAGGGCTCACCCCTTTACTTGTGAAATAGACATATTGGCCGTGTGATAACTATGTGCTCCCACAACCAAAACTGCAAGAGAGAAACACCTGCTAACAAATTGGCTCCTCTATGATACACCACCTAGTGCATATCTCTATATAAGTGTGCAAGCACACACACACCCCATGCATACCAAGTCCCATCAGTGATCATGCTCTCTAATACCCTCCCCCAGCCAATCGGGAAGCTGTGTGACCTCCTATCGGGGCATACTATGCCACCAATCAATCCTGCCACTATACCTAGGAAGTAGTCATAGTAGTCATGAATGTCCTGCCACGAAATCACCTGCTCCACCAACTCTAGGTCATCAAACACCCGTCTACACTCGGCTAATCCAGCATCCCACTATGACTCATACTCGACCAACTCTCCCTGAATAGGGAGGTGCAGAATCCGATACACATCCTCAAGAGTGATCGCCATCTCTCCCGTCAGAAGATGGAATGTGCCATCCTCGCTCTGGAATCGCTCCACCATTGCAGTCAACATAGCTCCATTCATGTGAACCTCAGGCATGAAACAAACATAATGCAAACCCATCGCACCAAGCACCTCGCGGTCAATCTCTGTCAGCATGTACCGCTGCAATAACGACAACGGGAATTGCTCTCGTGACATAAGGGTATCTCGGATATCCTCCTGCAACCAAGCAAAGCATAACATCAAAGAAATCTGTATCCAAGAAAACCTACTCAAAGTAATCAAACTATCCTATCATTGACTTGACATATCAAATTAATCAAAACAAGCATATCATCTCTTGACTAGATTCTTGGCAATCTCAGAGATCGCTTATCAATTGACACATCGATCAAGGTGCCAATTGGGTTAATTTCATTAAGTCAACTAATTTTTCTAGTGCAAATGCGCTGATCCAGGTGGTAAATGCACCGATCCATATCATATGTGCCGCTTCACCATGAATGCGCCGCACTTTGACGTGTATGCGCCATTATAGCATATGCGCCACTTATTATGTCACATGTGTCGTTCCCCAGTAGATGCGCCAATTCATAGCATATACGCGCTAAACTATCATATGCACCATAAGATATATCAAATGCGTCACCTAGCAACACATGCGCCATTTTGGAGAGCATATGCGCCAAACGACAGTTCCTCGCATCTATCCTAGCTTTTTTCCCTAAGCATTTATTGCCCTAATAAATGACTTTTAGTGAGTTTTGATGAACTACATACCAGTGGTCCTGCCTCCGTTGGCCGATCGAACCGTCAGACTCGCCCAAACTGGTGCTCCTCGCACGGAATATCCATCTCTCTGTCGACTGCTCTAGCTACCATGCTCTCCTAAGCTCTCAAAGACCAATCAACTAGGGACAAGTGTGCAAATGAATAGAACTTGTGGACCCAGCTCCTATATAAAGCAAGTGAACCATATCTAACTATGTGACAACTGCGACTACTTCCCATGTCTGTTCCTTCGAACCATATCTCATGTTTCTCCATCCTAACCCGCTTTTCACCTTCTTCTTCGTGAGATTGTCCGTCTCACGCTTTCTGCCGTCTTCCCGTCCAATCTCCCGAGGGGCATCCTGTCGTTAAACTTGTACCAGGGGCAAACTGGGGCATGTATCATTGTCAAAAATTCTTATTCTTTGAAACAATGTGATAAAATACATTGCATCAAAGAGGGGCAAAATGTATACACCTAAAAATGACATGACTCTACTTAAATAAATATTTTAAATATTTATTTCATCTTCATATTCCTCTATCAATAAACAAATAAATTAATTTATTTATTTGATTCACTTCCTTTCATTTAATTAAATAAATTACATTTATTTATTTAATCTACATCAACTTTATTCTTCTAAAATAATTAAATAATTTTAATTATTTAATTAAATCTTTTATTCTTCCAAATTTAAATAAAATGCAATTTTATTTAAATTAAATCTTAAATCTCCACAAAAATAAAATATATTTAAATATTTTATTTTATTCCTCCAAATTATCCACAAATAATTAAATAAATCTATTTATTTAATTATGCTTTCTTATCTTCTAAAAAAAAATCTTCAATATCTTCTAAAAATATATTCCTCCTGTCATACAAAAGCAAAAGCTGAGTTAAAGCAACTTTTCTCTTAAATTAGAAAAATAAATTCTAAATTAAGAAAATGAAAACTCATTCTCATCAAGAAAGTATTTAACTCAACAAAGCTTCTTTTTGAATGACACATGTCCTTCTTCTATTCGCGCACGTTCGCACGAACATTCTCCTCCATTGATCTTCTTATTTCTTCTCAACCATTGATCTTCCTTCACCCAACTCTATAAATACAACCTTCTTCTTCTATTTTAATGATCCATCATTCGAGTAAACTTATGCTGCAGGAACTATAGCGCGCCATTGGCACCCCCACCATCTCTTAACCTATTATCCACTTACATTTGTGTTTGAAGCTCATCTTCAAATGCAACAAGTATTAGAGCCAACTTCTCCTTGTCATCTTGAGGAATCGAAGCAAGGAAGCAAGCTTCCTGAGGGCCATTTTCATCTCCATCAAGATCAAGAAAGAAAAGGCAAACAATGGAAGGCGTAAAGTAAAGGTTGTAAGTATCTTCTTATTTTTAAATCTTTTTTCCTTCATATTTCATTGATGTATTGGGTTTTGTTATTGATTTGATTAATCCCACATTTCACCCCTCACAATTTCTCTCCCCCTTTGACATCAATGGCAAATGGCACATACTTGCACTCTGCTGCTCTGATTCATCTAAAATTTCATTGCTATCAACACTTTCTATATCAGGAACACATACTGCTAACATCTAGCTACTCCCCCTAAGAGGTATACCTCAAAACATCAATCCAAATCAATGAATGAAGCTCTAAGCACCACTGGATTGATGCATTCCTATGCATCTTAGTTCAGAACAGGAGGGGTAATAACCCCTAACTTTTCTCTAAGATACTCAAAAGTATCCTTAGGCTAAGTTTTAGTGAAAATATCTGCATCTGATCCTTTGTAGACACATATTCCATCTTAACTTCATTCTCTATCACCTTCTCTCTCAAAAAGTGATACCTTATTGATATATGCTTTGTTCTTGAGTGCATCACTCAATTCTTTGAAATGTGATGAAGGGGGTAAATCATAAAACACACAACAACAGAAATTGCACACAGAAAATAGAGATGTTCTTTTATTGATTTGGAAAACACATTACATTACAAAAGCTCAGTACAATTAGAGGGTGAATCCCTTACTGGCTGCAACACATTACAGATTTCCTAACCTCAAGACTCTGGAATCTTTAGCCTTCTGTAACCCCAAATTAGCTAGGGTTTCTATTTTCCTGCCTCTTCTTGACTCTACACTTTCCCTCTTATCTCTACTACTGCCTAGGGTTCCCAAAATAGTCATAAATAGCACCTTTTGGTTGCCTCCAGCTAAATTTTGAAATTTGCAACTCCCTCCAAAAGTAGGTCAACTTCCGGGAAGCATAACTTTTGATCCGAGTGTCTGATTGATGAACCGTTTTAAGTGCCAGAAAGCTCGCGATGTGAACTATCACACTAGAAATATGTAAATTAATTTCCATCAAATTTTTGGGATGTTATGGGATGTTTTAGTGCCTCATATCTCATTTCAAAAAATTTCAGGGGCTTTTCGGAAAAGAAAAACTTTAATATCTTTCAGCTCACAAATGATCTTTGCCTGATTCCTTCACCAAAGGTCTTATATTTCAGTCATGAAGATTTCTATAACTTTTTGGTTCAATTCATGCCTAGATGCAAACTTTCCTAAAATGACAGCTAAACTTTCCAAAACTGGCAGTTTGCTATTTTTAGTAGTTTGGAAAAAACTAAAAGTCCTACATCATTATTCAAGAGATTATGGAACCAGAAACACTAATTATGGAAAGAAATGAAAACAACTACAATGATTTTGAATTAATTTCTTTTTGGGTGATGCAAGATTGCCCTTACACCACTGGATGCTCCTACATCAAAATGTTTATAGCACTTGTATTGTCATAAAAGATTGCAATTGGATCTTCATACACAACTCTTATGTCCTTCAATGTCTGCTTCATCCATAACACTTAAGTGCAACAACATGCTACTGCAATATACTCTACTTCTACAGTGGATAATGAAATTGAATCTTGCTTCTTGCTCAACCATGAAACCAATCTATTGCCCAAAAAGAACGCACCTCCACTTGTACTTTTCCTGTCATCAACATCCCTGGCCCAATCTGCATCTGTATAAGTACTGATAGTGAAATTATTATCTTTTGGATACCATAAGCCATGATCTGGTGTGCCTTTTAAATACCTCAAGATTCTCTTAACTACCATCACATGTGACTCTCTTGGATCTGCTTGAAATCTTGCCACAAGACAAACTACATAGAATATGTCAGGTCTGGTTTGTGTTAGATAAAGTAATCCTCCAACATGGATCTATACCTTTTCTGATTAGCCTTAGGTGATTCATCAATTTTACTCAACTTGCAGCCAGTCACCATGGGAGTACATACTGGTTTAGAGTCCTCCATCCCAAATTTCTTCAACAACTCTTTTACATACTTAGACTGAGAAATGAAGATTCTTTTATCTGATTGAGTAATTTGCAGACCTAGAAAGAAATTCATTTCACCAAACATAGACATCTCAAACTCTTTTTGCATTTCCCCAACAAATTTCATGTACATACCTTCATTGCCTCCAAAGATAATGTCATCAACAAAGACTACAACAATCATGATTTGATTATCATTGATTTTGAAATAGAGATTACTATCTGCAGTGCCTTTACTGAACCCTAATTGCAACAAATACTTGTCTAGTCTTGCATACCATGCTCTGGGGGCTTGCTTCAGTCCATACAAGGCCTTCTTCAATTTGCACACCATATCACCATGTTGTGATAATTGAAACCCTTCCGGTTGCTCAATCTAAACCTCTTCTTCCAACTCACCATTCAAGAATGTAGTCTTAACATCCATCTGATACACCTTGAAATCTTTGAATGCTACAAAAGCCAAAAACATTCTAATTGCTTCAATTCTTGCCATAGGAACATAGGTCTCCTCAAAATCTATCTCTTCAACCTGAGAGTATCCTTTGCATACCAATCTTGCTTTGTTCCTTACTACTTCTCCATTCTCATTCATCTTGTTTCTAAAAACCCATTTGGTGCCAATCACATTCTTATCAGTAGGTCTAGGAACCAATTTACAAGTTTGATTCTTCTCTATCTGCATCAGTTCTTCTTCCATGGTTTTTACCCAATTTTGATCATTGCAAGCTTCATTCATAGTTTTTCGTTCAACATTTGAAAGAAAACAGTAATTCACTTGTTCATCTACAACTCTTTTCCTTGTCAACACCCCTTTGTTTTTGTCACCTATAATTTGATTTTTAGAATGACTTATCCTTACATACCTGGGAGTCTTAGCAACACTTTCCAAAGCGTCTTCTTCATCTTAACTGCCTTCTTGCTCAAATTTTTCATCATTCACTATAGTCACAGGTTCATCTGGTTCATAGCAACTCAAATCTGATATTCTTTCCCTGCCTTCATCCACCTTCACATTAGTACTCTCAACAATCTTTTTCAGTCTCTTATTGTAGCACCGGAAGACCTTACTCTTGGTACAGTAACCAAGAAAGATTCCTTCATCACATCTAGCATCAAACTTGCCTAGTTCTTCATCTCTTATAATATAACATTTGCTACCAAAAACTTTGAAATATTTCACTGTAGGAGCTCTTCCATACCATAATTCAAAAGGAGTTTTAGAGCGTTACCTTTGACTTGAACTCTGTTTAGGATGTACACAGTAGTATCTATGGCTTCTCTCTAGTATACTTCTGGTGGGCCAGCTTCCTTTAACATAGTCCTGGTAGCTTCTTGAACTATCATGTTCTTTCTTTCAACAACTCCATTCTGTTGAGGAGTCCTAGGTTCAAACAATTGTCTCTTTATCCCTTGTTCTTCACAAAAAATATTGAATTCATTTGATGTGAACTCACCTCCTCTATCAGACCTCAAGCATTTGATCCTCAATTCTAACTCATTCTCAACCAATGCCTTGAAAACTTTGAACATGTCTAGGGCTTCAGATTTTTCTTTTAGAAAAGTGACACAAGTCATTCTAGAGTAGTCATCAATAAGCAACATAAAACACTTTTCACCTTGCAGACTTCTTGTTCTTGTGGGACCACACAAATCTATATGTACTAGTTCCAACAATCTAGTAGAGAATTGTTCTTTACTTTTGAAACTTGTTCTAGTTTGTTTTCCAAATTGACACTCCTTGCAAATGGTGTTGGCAGGCTTCACAAGTTTAGGAAGATCTCTTACAGTCTGTGTAGAACTTATCTTCACCAAATTGTCAAAATTGATATGACACATCTTTCTATGCCATAACCAACTCTCATTTGTCTGAGACACTAAACAATAATCATTAGTTCTTCTTAATTGGTAAATGTTACCTCTGATCTTCTTACCAGTAGCAATCACAGTTCCAGAGCTTTCCATGATCTTGCATCCATTATCTTTGAATCTCAAATCATAGCCTTTGTCACACATCTGACCAACACTTAGAAGATTATGCTTTAAATCCTTCACATATAAGACATTATCAGTGTTGTGCTTTCCATCAAAAGAAATATATCCTTTTCCACAAATCTTACCAGTTGCATTATCTCCAAACCTAACCAGTCCTCCATCATACTTTTCTAAACTTACAAACTTACTTTTGTCACCGGTCATGTGATGTAAACATCCACTGTCAATAATCCATTCATCCTATCTTTATCAACCTAAACAGCCAAGGCACTTTCTTCCACCAGTTTTTCTTCCTTCACACAACTAGAAGGATTAGTAGACATAGGTTCTTCTTTAATTGCAATAAAAAAGAATTCATTTGCACTAGTACTAGCATCATCAGATTCATTATTTGTCACACATTCATCATCAAGATCTCTAACATAGTAGTATTTCTTTGGAACCCTAGGTCTGCTCTCAAATCTTTTTCTATTTCTTTCAATTCTCTCAGGACATCTAGAAGCATAGTGACCAACCTTACCACATGTAAAACATTTGAAAGGTAATTTGCCTTTGAACTTACCGAAACCTCTTTGCAGTTTGTCAACAAAGTTGGCTTCAATTTCATCAAGATCATCATCAGGTTCCACCTTGTACTTTTCTGCTCTAGGTATCTTCTCTGAAGTACTAGCTTTGAAAGCAGTTTCAACCTTTGGTAGGACATCACCAAACTCTCTCATCTCAAAGGCTGTAGGACTTAGGTAGTGACCTTAGTGACATCTTGCACTATTATTATTTCTTCAATTGCAGCTACTTTGTGACTGTAGGACTTAGGTAGTGACCTAAGAATTTTCATCACAACTTCCTTCTCATCAATAGTTCCTCCCATACCTTTTATTCCATTGACAATTTCATCAACCTTTTGCATGAAGGCAGTTATGTTTTCATCTTCATTCATTTTTAAACCCTCATATTTCACTTTCAGGCCCTGCAGTTTGGGACTCTTTACAGAATCATCTCCTTCATACAATTTTTTCCAGCTTTTCCCAGACTTCATGAGCAGATTCCAGATCCATGACTTTTATCAACTCAATGTTAGACAAGGCACTTAATAGAGCATCTCTAGCTTTTATATTTAACTCATACTCTTTGATTTCATCTTCAGTTTGCAAACCATTTTGAGGCAAGGTATACTTTGTCTTTGTCTCTTTCCACACTTTATAACCAAGGAAAAGGAGATGGCTTTTCATTCGTACCTTCTAGAGAGCATTATTCATTCCATCAAACTATGGAGCTTCCTTCCTGTAAGACATCCTGGATCTTCCTCAAGATGTTAGGCTTTCTTCCGAGGAACCAGCTTTGATACCAATTATTAAAATACACCAGACAACTAAGAGGGAGGAGGTGAATTAGTTGTCACAAAAACTTTAGCCACTTATCATCACATCAAATATTCAATCATTGTTATTAAGATTTAACCATGAAAGCATGAAACAATAAGCTCAACACAATAACACATTCAACACATTAGACACCAGATTTTTTACATGGAAAACCCTATAAGGGAAAAACCACAGTGGGTGTTAGCCCACAGAAATATATATGTTATATCAATACCAAAAAATAGAAGCTCACTACCTTAGGGCTTACTGCCCAATATGCTCACTACAAATGTTGAGGCTCACTGCCAAGAGTTGGTGAACTAATTTGTTAGCATCTACTTCATGCCTGGGTTCAGTTCCATTGAAGCACATTCTAACTCCTCTGCTCTAATCTTCTTACACCTTCGCACTTATCTTCGCATTTTTGCTCAAGGACATCTTTTTCGCAACTACATTACATGTTTTTATACAATTCATCAACCTTGGAATGCACATCAAGGTCGGCATTACATTCATCAACCATTGGAACAATCTCCAAGGTCAGCATTACAAACATACATAGAAATAACTCTAGACCTAAACAAAATTTCTAAGGTAAAGATGTATGTGGATCATGTTATGCCTTAGCTAGGACTCAAATGCAATCTTCCATGCCACGACATGCTTCCATAATTTTTTATGTATCTCTGCAAGTAGTGAAAACAACCAAGTCAGCCAAGACTGGTGTTAACACTAAGTCTTCTAAGAACAGTCTTCATCCATGATCAAAATTTCTCTTTGCGGACCAATCCAAAGGTAGGAACATGATTAGGAGACATCCACAAGCACATTGAAATCACCAAGAACATCCACACAACCTTTAATTACTTTGTCAAGAAGATTCTTCAATCCGAAGCACTTGAACATAACTATCATCCACTGTCATTAAGAAAAGATCACTTGCAAACCACCAAATCATGAACCATTGGTTTTGAAGGCACATAACATCACTGCAAACTTGATTCCAGAATTGCAAACTAAAATACTTAAATGTGGAGGAATGCAGAGCATAATACATTCTCACTGTCACCACCAAACATACAAAAAAGCGTTTTCACTCTAATGAACATAACTCACTCAAATCTTCATACCAGAGGCTCAAACTTGAAACATAGCATCTTCAGACATGCATCTAAATAAGTTCCAATCTCCAGACAAGGATATTCATTCTACAAGAAATGCAGAGCAATCTACTGAACTATTCTACTGTAATCAAGGATACTCTTCTATACATTGTTTCTACCAGACAAGCAAATTTTCTCAAAAGCACTTGGAAACTCAATTTGAGGATCACTTACTCATTATCTCCAACATTACATAGGTAAGTACAAAGTAACTAACAAGCATCAAAACAAGAGCACAGTTGACACCAATGATAACACTGATATCTTGACATCAATGACAACACCGGTTAGGCACATACTTGCAACAAGAGTTTGGTGGAGTTTGGTATGATGTTATATGATAACATTTCCTATTCTTCATATGGTCCATTACTATTCCAAATCAAATCCTAAAGTTGCATCAAGCATCTTTCAAACAGAGGAAAAATTTGTAGCAGTTTGTGATATATCCTGTAGGGAGTGTCTCCACAAATTCAAGGTAAAGAAGGTATTGGTTTCCAAGATTGGTATCCACTATTATGAAGGATGTGTTTTCTATTGTAACCATTCTTTAGGCTGCATAAATCAGATTTATATTTTTGATAATGGTTGTAAGAGCTTTTGGTTTAGTTTTCTTGCTGACAGTGCACATACACATCTCTAGAAAGGACTTGAAACAAGGAGGTTATCGATTGAAAAAGATGGAAGAAGTACTATAGAACCTCAGGAAATATGGATTAAGAGGTGGCACATTGAACATCATCTCCATAAAATTAAAGGGCACAGGTACATATTTAAAGAAATTATTAAGATGTTTGAGAGGAAGATACAACAATTCACAGGTACATGATCACAATTTGTTATGCAGTATGAAATGTTTGGCTATTTTGGGCATCAAGATTTTGGAGCATCATTATTGCAATTGCTTGAGGACAAGAAATTTTGGGAAGGGAGGACTTGTCATGTCCCTTTTTCAAATTTTTTTAAAAATAGCTACTTACTAAAAATAGTAAGTCGGCAGCCCCAAATTAGCAAAATTAGGATCAATTGACAGTTTGGGAAATAATAATAAATTTGGTGACTTGGTTGAGATTAGAATATTATTTAAACACCAAATATATTCATATTTAATTATTTTCCCTACTTGGGCGTGGGATCCTCAAATAGCCTATTTTTGGCATTTAGTGGCTATGACAAGCCAGAACAAGTGGCATAGTGCATTGGAATGAAATAAATTAGTGGACACTTAGCATCAGAGGTTATATGCACTTCATGCAAGAGAATATTTTCCCTTTGGGTCGTGATTTTTTGAGTTGGCACTTTAATCTCATGTCGATGCCTTGAAAAATGCATTTTGAGTTGTCAAAAGATGCCTTTTAAGTGGTACAATATGAAAGGCTAATTTTAGAGATGTTATAATGCATTTTATGACTTTTATAAGTGCCTAAATTTGGGGAAGAATATTTGGATGTGAATCTAGTGTTTGGAAGAAGTTTCCAGATGATCAAGAGTCTATAAATATTGGTCATTTTTCATATAGGAGGATTTTTATGCCATTTTATCTGTCAATTAGCATTGTATGAGCACTTGTGCTTCTACATTTTCTTCAGTGGATGAAAACCCATTGGAGTTGGAGGCTTGTAGAAAAAAACTCATGAGTTTTAGGTGATCATAGGATAAAACCCCTTTTTCTCACAAGGAGCAATCTCATCCAGAGTTTGCATTTGTGCTAAAGGAGTTAGAAGATTTGGTAGTGTTTACAGTTAGTGTGCAAGATTGTCCAGTGTTGCAGTTTTGGCATTTGCAAGGTTTTTTCCAATGTTGTTATTATATTTTCATGTGTACCTCTATAGGTTCCTATTGTACATCCATTCCAAGTGCCAGGATCTGATCTTGCAAGCTTGGAGGTGTTGGTTGTGATTTGGCTTTGTATTGTTGAAATACACAGCTTGTATTCAACATAGTCTGTTGTGGGTTTTGGGAATTTGTATTGCATGTTTATGTACTCTGATAATTAGTGTTTCAAACCTGATTATCTATTATTTCCATCAAAAATTAAATAAAATCAGTTTGGTAGTGTTTCCAATAAATTTGGACTTCATTTGATGTTGGTAGTTTTTGTGGGTTTTCACTAGATTTTCAAAAACACACTCTCGGTGTGGTTGAAATTGAAAATTTATTTTTAGATTTTTTTATGTTTTCAAAATATATTAAATTGGCTCATTACATCCATTCATTAGGTGAATACCTTTCAGGTGGGTGTCTATTCCTTGTAGACCTTCGAACAAGCTGAGTTGGAGGTTCCTCCCCCTCTTCTGAAGATTCAGAGGTAGATGAGCTCTCCTTAACTTCTTCTCTATCTAGGGGCCTTGATTCAACTTTCTCAGGTGTAGAAGGGAGTTGAATCAAATCTTTCTGTTCACTTTGTTTTGGCTGCAATGCAACAGAAGAAGGCTTAGTTTCTCTAAAAATAACACTTCTACTATAAATTACCTTCTGTGCAACAGGGTCCCAAAGCTTGTATCCTTTCACACCATAACTGTACCTGATGAAGATACATTTCACAGCCTTGTTCTCCAAATTTGTTCGCTTCTCCTTTGGCACATGTGCATATGCCTCACAACAAAAAAATCTAAGATGTCTTAGTGAAGGATTGTGCCCTAACCATGCCTCCATAGGAATTTTATCAACAAGAGCTGATGTAGGAGACTTGTTAATCAAGTAGCAAGTAGTGGCAATAGCTTCAGCCCAAAACCTTTGTTCTAGACCAACACCACTAAGTATACTCCTAGCCTTCTCCATCAGTGTCATGTTCATTCTTTTTGCAACTCCATTTTGCTGTAGAGAATACGTAGTTGTCTTTTGTCTCTGAATGCCACAATCTTTACAGAATCTATCAAAATCATTAGAGCAAAATTCACTGCCATTGTCATTCCTCAAACATTTTATTTTCTTTCTAGTCTGCAACTCAACCATTGCTTTAAATTCTTTAAATCAACTAAAAACTTCAGATTTACTCTTTAGAAAATATATCCATGTCCTTCTATTGTAATCATCAATAAATGAAACATAATATGTGGAATTTCCAATGGAAGGAACATCTAAGATCCAATACACCACATGATTTATGAGAACTTGAATAAACTGAACATGGTTTTGTTTACCATGAATGCAATGCTCACAGAAATCAAAATCAAGATTACAATCAGTCAACCCTTCAACAAGGTTTTTATTTTTCAAGGTCCTTAGACCCTTTTCTCCTATGTGGCCTAATCTCTGGTACCATAACATAGTCTTCTCTACAAGCAATTTTGATTCAGAAGAAAGAGCACCCTTAGCTACCCACAAGCCACGACCATCCACTGAAAATGAAACCCTCTCCTTTTCCAATGAAGTAGTCACAGATTTTCTTTTCACAGAAGTACTATTGCACTTAATAGTGCATGCATCAAGCTTATGCAGTGTGCCAAGTGTAGAAATTGTGAAACCAACCTCATAGGACCCAGTGAACACCTGTAAAACCTAAGATTAACCTTCCACAAGAGAAAAAAACAAAGAAAGCAATTTGCACAAAAAAGGATGCAATTAATGAAAAGGATTAATGAATTACATGAGAGAACTTGCTTTTATATTTGAAAGTTAGAAAACCCTAATGTGAGATTCCTAAGTTTAGCTTAAGTGAAATAAAGTAAAGGCGACTTAATTAATTAATCGATATGATTAAATTAATTAAGTAAAGAATTTATTACTCTAACACTCCCCCTTAAGATGAACTTAGGGAGAAGCTAAAAAACTAAGGACAAATGCATGAAAGCAAAGATGGGTCCTAGCAACTAGGCCTGATGAGGTACCCATGTACAAAAGAGTCTCTCACAAATAGAGAAAAGGAGAAAACCATGTGGGAAAAACACCTCCCTACAAGAGAGAGAGAGAGAGAGAGAGAGAGAGAGAGAGAGAGAGAGAGAGAGAGAGAGAGAGGCCTCCACAAAAGATATCCCAAAAGAATAGGAACATCAAGATGATCACAAAGAACTCCACTGAAGCATGAAGAAGCTGCAAACATTGTCAACGATTGACTGCTATAGTGCTGAAAGAAGAACCTCCTCTAAAACAAGATGAAGATTAGAATCAAGAAGACAAGAATCTCCATGAGTGCCCCCAATGACACTACTCAAATCAGATGGAAAACAAAGGCAAAACATCTAGAACTCGAAGACACAAATGGAACAAGTACCAAAAGTCTGAAGACCTGATCAAGTAAAAATAGAAGGTCGCCTCCACAAAAGGAATGCAAGAGTGTCCATATAGTAAATGCTCCATCTCAACGAAATGCATTGGTAACCAACTCCTGATGTACGTTGTATCAACCTAGTACATAGGAACAAATACTAGATACATAATGTTAGGATTCAGGTAGATCAAAGCAATAAACACTAACAATTATATGCAGATTAAATAACCCAAATATAACAATGAGAAATAACACAAAAGAGATCAACACATAAATTTAACGTGGTTCACCCAATATGAGCTACATCCACAGAAACTCATCCATCCAATGATTGTATTATCCAATGCAAAATTGATTACAATCTCGTGAATACATCGCCGTAACATACATCCCAACAGCTTATAACAAGCTTTTTGGAAGCTTCTAGAATTAGGGTTTTGCAATGTCATTTTTCTTTTGTTGGTTAATAAAAATTAACAACCGATTCCAATTGTGCAAAAAGAGGATACATAACTAGTGTATAGTACTTGCATGATCAGTCACCACATACCAACAATCTCCCACTTGGAAACTGATCAGGCTCCACACCAAACAATCTTCCACTTGGAGACCGATCCTGGATGACACCACTGCACTTGCAGCTCCCACTAGATTACAGGCTTGGCTGGTTTCTTATATCCACCATTATCAGTCATGAAGGCCAATGGAAACTGATGAGGAAATCAGTTTCTCCCGTGTAACTGCCTTTGTGAACATATCTGTAGGATTCTGACTTATGTGAATTTTCTCTAGCTTCAACTGCCCATCCTCCAAAATTGACTGGATGAAGTGGTATCTGAGCTGTATGTGCTTAGTTTTTGAATGCAAAGCTGAATTATTAGCAAGATGAATGGCACTTTGGCTATCAATGTACAAAGGGCTATCTTCTTGTCGTTGGCCCAATTCCTCTAGAAAATGTTGTAACCAAATCATCTCCTTGCTACCTTCCGTAGCAGCAACATACTCAGCTTTAGTGGTTAGAATCGCAACAACCTTTTGCAGCCTTGAAATCCAACTGACTGCAGTACCTCCTATAGTAAAAACATACCCTATAGTACTTCTCCTGCTATCAATATCACCCACCAGATCAGATTCAACACATCCTTTTAGGGCAGAATTTGTTCCTCCAAAACATAGTTTCTTTGAAGTAGTACCTCTCAAATATCAGAGAATCTATTTTACCGCATTCCAATGTTCCATTCCTGGATTGCTCATATACCTGCTCACAACTCCCACTGCATGTGCAATATCTAGCCATGTGCATACCATTGCATACATCAAGCTACCAACTGCTGATGCATATGGTATCTTAGACATTTTGTCTTTCTCCTCTTGTATCTTTGGACACATATGTCAACTTAAAGTGACTAGGCAAAGGTGTACTAACTGCTTTTGCATTCTACATGTTAAACCTTTTCAACACCTTCTCTACATACTCACTTTGAGACAAAAATAATTTTTTGTTTATCCTGTCCCATGTGATCCTCATACCAAGGATTTGTTTTGCTGCACCCAAATCCTGCATAGCAAATAAATTTGCTAATTTTTGCTTAAGTTCATTAATATGCTGCATGTTAGACCCAGGAAAAAACATGTCATCAACATAAAACAACATGATAATATAGTTGCCATTACCCAATTTCTTGAAATAAACACAATAATTAGAATGACATCTTTCGTAACTTTGTTCAGCTATAAAACTATCAAATTTCAAATACCATTGCCGAGGTGCTTGTTTCAGGCCATACAAACTCTTCTTTAACTTGCACAGAAATTCCTCCTTACCCTTGACCTCATATCCCTATGGTTGTTGCATGTATATTTCATCTTCCAAATCCCCATGGAGAAATGCTATTTTCACATCTAGCTGTTCAAGATGCAATTCTTCCACAGTCACAAGAATTAGAATAGTTCTAATAGAAGTCATCTTTACAACGGGAGAAAATATTTCATCAAAATCTATACCTTTTTCTGTGCAAAACCTTTTACCACAAGTCTAGCCTTATATCTTTTCTTGCCTCCATCTTCTTTCTTCAACCTGTAAACCCATTTATTTGGCAATGCTCTTTTACCTGCAGGTAATTGGACTAAGTCCCAAGTCTAATTCTGCAGCAAGGAATCCATTTCCTCTTTCATGCCTAGTGTTGGTTATTTTCCCAGACTGGATGCTTATTCCCAGTTATCCCTACAAGGTAGCCATCATTGATCAACGAGATTCCCGGGCCAGGGGCCAATAGTACAGGAGATAGACTTTATAAATATCTCCTCCTCTTCTTTAGGCTCTGCAGAACCAAGGGGGGTATTCTCTATTCAACATCTATGACATATGCACATGAACTTACTTGGATGTTGATACAAAGAAGATAAATCCTCCTTTATGCAGACCAAAACTATGGAATAAGTGTAAAGGGGCTAGCTTTGGGCCTATGTTCAGTTGTGAGGCAGAGGATTTTGGTCCTAAAACTACTTTAAAATCCTAATGGTTTGATTTAAAGTTTAAGTTTGATTTTATGTTTGGATGCAAAACTGAGACTTTGGGCTGCAACCTCAATACAAGACTGGATCGGTGTCTATCCAGGGCTCGGAGTCAATAGATATATATATATGTGAATGTTTATCATAGACCTAAAACAATAATCAGATTTCAAGGGGATTACGCAATGTCTACCTTACAAACAATGCCCAAGACAGAGTATTCAGTTATTTCTGCTTACAAATATCCTTGTTGCAAAATATTCTTCTCAACACTTAACCCAGAACATTTAATTTACTCCTTGAGCAGAAGTAAAAGATTAAAGCATTCAATATAGCAAACCCATATTCTAGAATCACTAATACCCCTTAGATATTTAGATTCTGAAGAAGAACACATTCAACTTGGAGACAAATAACAAAACACATGCTATAAAGCATTACTCATTTAAGTCAACATGAAACTGGAAAATTCTGTATATAAGACATTCAACATACAACTCATAAACTCACAAATTACCCAAGACAGAGCCACTAATAAGATTGCATCCAATTATAGCACCAAAAAAGTTGTCTAGTTTTCAACAACACAATGAGTAACACAGTTTGGCTTTTATACCAAGACCGTGTACCCAACAAAATTAATTACAAGGCAAATCAAAAATCTGCCAAATTTAATGCATGAAGAATGGCGCTCAGAAATATTCAATGCTGCAGAGAGACAAAAAGGAAAAAGCAGGTGGAATCGGGATCCGCACCGCCGCTCAAGGACTTTCATCTTCAATTGGGTTGCTGACCCGTCAAATCCATCGACTATCCTCTGCAAATCCACCACTATTGCCTCACCTACCCACAAGCCCCCTTTGAATCTGTAGCAGCGCGTTCATAGAGTTTTCCCACTCAAAACAAGCCTGAGAATGCAAAGAGAACCACCGCTGCAACCTCAAAACTTGGCCGTCGATCATGATTCCATCGTTGAGATCTAACAACCCAAAAACCTGTAGAAAAGCTGAGAACCAATGATCACATGCCACGTAGGCGCTCCATGTTCCTATCGCTGACTTTTCGCCATCTTTATTTTGCCATTTTCACCCTTGTACATGCATATTCAAATGCATATACAATCGCTTGCTTTTTTCTTTTCAAATCTTTGTATATGCGAGAGCATATACATACAATTGTTCATCATACAAAGCAGACCTCAAACCATTATAAAGCAAATTGGAACTTTAAATCAGGTTCAAGATGCACCTTTCTCCTTTGTATATCCGCAATATACAACACACACATACATACAAGCCACGGCTTGTATATGCAAACATACAAGCACCTTTATACAACTAGCGGACTTCAAATTTCATTCATTACATTAGACATCTTCTCCACGTCCGAGTTGTATATCCCCCTTTGTATATTGGCTTGTATGTGCAAACATACAAGTGAATGTACCTATAACTGGTGGGCCCCACTTTTGACGCTAACCGTTGCTGACCTGTTTGCATACCTCACCTTGTACATTGAATTGTATATATGGAATATACAATCCCAAACATACAAAGCGGATCTTAGAATATTTCAAAATGCTAATAATCCTTTTGGTCGCGTCCACCTTGCATATCCCGCCTTTATGCCGAATATACAAACTTGTTTGTATATACCCGCGGGCCCCATTAATTATATCTTTGTTGTTTTGTATATTACCAAATATACAAAGCCCTTTGTATGTAGCTGATATACAAATCAGGAATATTCCCAGAATCTTGTGAAAGATTCCCACTTGTATGTCTCCAATGTATGTCAAACATACATTCAATTTTGTATCTGTTTCCTTTGTATATTTTTCTTGCACCTTTGCATACAGACCTGATATACAAGCAGCAAATATTCTGGGGAATCTGCAGAAGATTCCCCCTTTGTATATGCAAACATAATATGCATATAAAATGCCCATAACTCAGTTTTTTCACCATTTTTGGAAGCCGATTGAGATTTTGCAAGCCTGCCAACATACACTTCACCTTTGCATATACAAAATTTAGCATTTTTCTCAAGTGCGATAGGAAAAAGCAGTAAAACACCGCATGTAGGTCAAGGAACAATTCAAACTAAGGCACTAGGGGCTGAAGGAAAAAACACAAGAACCCGCAGACTCAATTTCAGAACCCTAATCCTAGGTGAACACCACCACCTAGCTCCCACTGCTTTTTGGTATCTACCTGCATTGCTTCTTCATAACTTTCAGGTTCACCATAATCAGTTAATAATAGAGAGTATAATGATGGAGAAAATCTTTCTAGAGGTTTAGTTATCCTTGTAGAACGTCTAACACTTGCAGGAGTCTGTGGGATAACTTGTTGTTGCTAAGCATTAGGTACCACTGCCTTTTTATTTTCTGGAATCTCATCCAGCACCACATATTCCTTTTTAGCCTGTTCATGCTTCTTTTCTTGCAGCTGATCCTTATACATGACCTTCTCATTGAATATAACATCTCTGCTCCTAATGATTTTATGATTTTTATAATCCCATAACTGATAACCAAATTCATCTACTCCATATCCAATGAAGGTACATTTTTTAGACTTAGCCTCAAGCTTGGTCCTATTTTCAATATCAAAATGGACAAAAGATTCACAACCAAAAGTTTTTAGAAATGAATAGTTTACCTTTTTACCCGTCCATGCCTCCTCTGGGATGCCACCATCCAAAGGATTTGAAGGTCCCCTGTTTATCAAATAAATAGCGGTATGTACAACATCTGCCCAAAAGTGTAAGGGTAGTCCAACATGCAATCTCATGCTCCTTGCACACTCCATAATGGTCATATTAATCCTCTCAGAAACACCATTTTCTTGTGGGGTTCCAGGAACTGTTTTCTTCCTATGGATTCCATTATATGAACAGTAATTCTCAAATTCTTTGCTGCAATACTCGCCTCCATTATCAGATCTGAGACACTTCAACTTTTTTCCTATCTCATTTTCAACCAAAGCTTTCCACTTTTTAAAAGTTTCAAATACTTCTGATTTTTGTTTTAAGAAATACACCCATGTTTTCCTAGTTGCATCATCAATAAAAGTAACATAATAGCAAGAGCCACCAAGAGAAGATACCTGAGCTGGTCCCCATACATCTAAATGTACAAGCTCTAATTTCTCACTCTTCTTCTCTTTCCCAACTTTCAGAAATCAAACTCTTTTCTATTTTGCATAAACACAATTTTCACAGAACTCCAAGTCAATCTGCTTTAGACCTGGTAGCAACTTTCTAGAGTGAAGGATCTTCATCCCTTTCTCACTCATGTGCCCAAGTCTATGGTGCCACAATTCTATTTCTGTCCCTGCAGCAAGTGTTATAACTGTCTCAGCAGCAACTATTTCTGTAGTAGCTAAGGTAGAATAAGTATTACCAGTACACAAATACAATGTGCCTACCTTTTCACCTTTAGCTACTACTAATGCACCTTTAGCGACCTAGATTTTGTCTGAAAAGGTAACTATGCAGCCTTCACTACACAGTTGTCCTGCAGATATTAAATTTCTTCTCAAATTTGGAACATGCCTTACCTCCTGTAGCAACCATTCATTTCCATTCTGCAACTTAATTTTTATCTTTCCTTTTCCAACAATCTGACAGGGTTCATCATCACCCAAATATACCTGTTCAAAATCACCTTGAACATAATCTACAAAATATTCCTATGGGGTGTGGCATGAAATGAAGCCCTTGAATCTATTACTCAGGAGTCATTAGCATTATCTAAACACAAAATTAAAGCATCCTGTAATTTATTACTTGCAACATTAGCTTTCTTTTTGTCATCATGTTGTCCATCTCCTTGTTTGCCCTTTCGAGACCAACAATCCTTTTTCAAGTGTCCCAACTTTCCAGAGTGCCAGCAATCCATTCTTACTCTGGATTTAGATCTACCTTTCTTCGACTTCCCTTGTGACTTCTTGTGATTTGTTGGGCTTTTTCCTCTCTCCTTTGTTCTTCCCCTGTTCTCTACAGTCAAAGCATTACCAGATGTTGAAGTCTCACCTGTACTTTTCCGTCGCATTTCCTCGCTAAGGATAACACCAACAACATCATCAAATTTCAAAGTATTTGAACCAGAGACATAGTTACTTACAGCCATTACCAAGCTATTCCAGCTTTCTGACAAAGAACATAAAACCAAGAGAGCCCTCACCTCTTCATCAAATTTCACTTTTATAGAAGTTAATTGACTGGTAATCATATTAAACTCATTTAAATGATTTGATACAGATCCACCTTCAATCATTTTTAGATTAAACAAACGCTTCATGAGAAATACCTTATTAGAGGCTGAGGGTTTTTCATACAATTTGACCAAAGCTTTCATCAGTTCACTTGTTGTCTTTGCTTCTGTTATATTGAATGCCATAGATGGTGCCAGGCACAGCCAAAGGGTTCCCAATGCCTTTCTATCCAAAAGTTCCCAATCCTTATTAGTCATTGCTGCCAATTTCTTGGCTATTCCTTCCAACGACCTCCATAAATCCTTCTAATAGAGATAATCCTCCATCTGCATCTTCCATAATTGATAGTTCTGCCCATTGAATTTATCTACCTTCAATTTACCCTCGTCTGCCATTGCTCCCACTTAACCGTGAGACTCCCACTCAACCGTGAGACCTTCCTGCAGACGATAAACAAATACAACCCACTCTGATACCAGTTGTTACGGTTCAAGCAGATCAAAGCAATAAACACTAACAATTATATGCAGATTAAATAACCCAAATATAACAATGAGGAATAACACAAAAGAGATCAACATAGAAATTTAACGTGGTTCACCCAATATGGGCTACATCCATAGAAACTCAACCATCCAATGATTTTATTATCTAATGCAAAACAGATTACAATCTTACGAATACATCACTATAACATACATCCCAGCCGCTTATAACAAGATTTTTGGAAGCTTCTAGAATTAGGGTTTTGCAATGTCATTTTTCTTTTGTTGGTTAACAAAAATTAACAACCGATTCCGATCGTGCAAAAAGAGGGAATTTTTTTTTTTCGAGGGCTGCACCCCTGAACACGGGCGTGGATACATAACTAGTGTACAGTACTTGCATGATCAGTCACCACATACCAACAACATAACTCACTCCAACGTAAAACCAAGGAAGCATTAGCACCAATAGTAGAAACCCCCCATAATGCAGACAAAGGGAGAGCCATGACAGGTACACTAAAATTGTGTGAAACCAAGAAGTGCATGTAGAAGAAACAAGAACATTTGAACGTGCAAACATGAAAGTACTAGAAAATAAAAGGGTGTGCAAACCAAGGCACACATGCATGAGGCAAGAATCAATATGATTTAATGTTGTCGTGGAAGGGACACTCACTTGACAAAGGTGTGACGACAAAACAAAAGGCAAACATCAACCCCCCATGGCACTTTATATCATAGTAAGAGTATAATAAGGCACAAAATGATGTGCAAGATCTCAAGAATACATCTATAATGCTGAGGTACTTTATTTCAGTGTGTTTATATATGAGAAGTGCTTACAATGGAAGCTCACAATGTCTAAAAAAGAACCACATGCTGAAAATACAATTCTCTAATAGAAATAGAGGAAACTGATAGCACCATGATGAAGTACACAAAAAAATATGCACTTTAAAAAAAAATGGGACCCAAAAAGGAGTCTGGATGCAGAAGATATGGCTCGTCAAAGTCTCCAAAACGAGAACTGCACAACAAGAGCACTGAGAAAACTGATTTTTAGAAAAAATCAGAAGTCGAAACTAAAAACCACCTGCACCACTGCAAAGAGCATGAAATTCCACCCCTCTTCAAAAAACAATTGCACCAAAAAATACCACCGTATGACCGAGATATGGCCTCTGGCAGATGGAGTGCAAACATGAAAAGCCCAACAGGCTGGGAAAAGAACATCTCCGCCAAGTTTAGCAAAAACACCTCCAAATTTGGAGATCCGCCAACTTTAGAACCCCTGCTAAAAGGTTCTCCATATACAGTAGTTTGCATGTGTTTTTTTAAAATAAAATAAAAAAACATAAAAAAAATTACATGCTACTTTTTAAAAAAAAAAAAAATAGTAAAAAAAATATTGAATGCATGCTTTTTTTTAAATAATAAAAAAAAATAGAAAAAAAATTTATTGCATGTTTTTTTTAATATATAAAAAACATTAAAAAAATACATTGATTTTTTTTATTTTAAAAAAATATAGTTTGGGGTGGAGGGGTCAAAGCCCCCCCTCCCCCCACGCAGCCCCACTAAGGGGGTTCCGCGACCCCAAAAAGGGGTCCGCGGGCCCCTTAGGGGACCGCTGCCCCAAGAAAGGGGAGCGGGCCCATAAAGGCTAACGTAGGCAGGTACAGGGGCTTGCACAGCAGGCACCCTATACCTTGCAACTTTTTTTTTCAACTTTGTTTTTTTTTTAAAACAAAAAAAGTTTGCTTGCTTTTTTTAATATAAATTTTTTTCAATTTAATTTATTTTGAAAAAAAAACTTTACATGCAGGGAAAAAAATAAATTTTTTTATAGTCACCTTGATATGTGTGCTGGGGAGGTCGTACGACTTCCATGGCAAAAAAGTTTTTGCCCCAGATGATCCCGAGGCCGATTTCGACGATTTGACAGTCGATCTTAAGGTTTTTGAGCCTTCTTAGCATGATGGTGAGGTCCGTTTGGGTCCAAAATGCTCCAAAAAATAGCTTTTCTCTGATGCCCAAAAAAAAGCACCCGCTGAAACCCTTGCAGATCTGGCCTACGAAGCTCAAATCAAGCCAAATAAAAGACTAATCTGCTCTGAATCCAATTGAATACTCCGTTTTATACAAAAATACACCCAACAAATGACTTGCTCAAAATTTTCTCCAAATCTGAGAAGGGGCTTGCAAATCTAGAGCTCTTATACCATGTAGAAGTTGTGAAACCAACCTCACAGGACCCAGTGAACACCTGCAAAACCTAAGATTAACCTTCCACAAAAGAAAAAAGCAAAGAGAGTAATTGCACAAAAAAGGATGCAATTAATGAAATGGATTAATGAATTACATGAGAGAACTTGCTTTTATATTTGTAAGTTAGAAAACCCAAATGTGAGATTCTTAAGTTTAGCTTAAGTGAAATAAAGTAAAGGTGACTTAATTAATTAATCAATATGATTAAATTAATTAAGTAAAGAACCTATTACTTTGACACCAAGTTTGACACCTCTAGCAAGCACCATAGCACCTCTAACCATCTTGCATCATGTATCAGAAAAGACTACCTACACACCAGCATCTATTAGTTTGCTCACAGATAATAAATTTCATGCTAATCCAGAGATATGCAACACATCATTAATATTTTTTGTTCTACCATCAGGAAATCTGATTTTAACTTTACCATAACCAACAATATTTAAATGAGAATAATCACCCAAGTACACCTTACCTCCATCGAATTCTTGATATTCAGAAAACCAATCTCTATTAGGGGTCATATGGAAAGATGCACCTGAGTCAATTAACCAAGCATCATTACTTACATGAGTGACCAAAGCTACAATGAATGCATCACCATCTTCCTTCTCAGACTCAGAATCATAATCAAATTTCTTCTTTTTCTTCTTCTCATCTTCTTTATAGTCCTTATGGAAGTGTCCAGGCTTACCACAATTCCATCAAATAATTTTGGACTTTCTAGGAGATTTGGATCTCCCCTTGGACTTGGATTTGCATGCTTATTGATCTTCATGCCTTTTTCTTTAGGTCTTCCACGAACACTTACGGCTTCTTTGGCATTGATGGATACCTTCCTCCTCATTTCTTCAGAAAGCAAAGAACCCATGACATCTTCAACTTTCAAGATAACAGAAGTACTCCCAATTGCCATAACAAGAGAATACCATAAATTAGGCAAAGAACAAAGAAGGATCTGACATCTCTCCTCATCATCCATTTTTACACTAATTGACGCTAATTGACCCACCAACAGATTGAATTCTTCCAGGTGGTCTGAAATTCATCCACCCTCTTCCATTCTCAAGGAATATAATTTCTTCCTCAAGAATCTTGTTCACTAAAGATTTGGCTTGATATATTTTACTGAGTTTCTTCCATAGTTTATTTTCAGAAGGATCTTTATGGACATTGATTAAAATAGAGTTTGTCAGGAACAATCTGATTGGGCCTTGAAACTTTCTCATCAATAGCATCCCACAGATCTTGATCAATTAACAAATCCTCCATCTTCAACTTCCACATCTCAAAATTGTTACCAGAAAAAATTTCTACCTCTATTCTCCTTGTTGTGCTCGCCATCTGAAAATCCCTGCAACAAGATCACAAAGTATCTTTTACACAAGCTCCCACTCAAAACTGGATTAGTTCAAAAAACCCAACAACCCACAACTGAAACCAAAGGTGATCAATCTCTAATACCACTTGTCCTACACTAATCTTGAGGGGAGAGATATGCAGAAATTTTTAGATCTTTACAACAGTTATATAAATAAACACAAATAGCAATCATACCACACCACAATAATTATGTGGGGAAACCCTTTCGAGAGAAAAAACCCACACTCCAAAGCCACCCAATATATTATTCAAGAATCAAGAAGATTACAATATACTTGCAGAGCAAGCTTTCATAGGAGTATAACCAACCATAGATCCCAAGGAAACTTAACATCTATAAGACTCTCACACACAACCTCCATCTCAAGCTCTTGATATATAGGAGATACAATACAGAAAACCATCAACGGTAATTACAAAACCATGAGCCAAAAACCACCCAAAAGTGGTGCCCAAATTATCTCCAATCAAATATGCCTTGTGATGTGCCAAATCACACACCAACACATGTAACTCTCCTCTTTATAGCTCTTCTAAGTGTCCAACACATTTTCACATTTCCCAAAATAGGAGGTCTAACTTCCAAAGGTCATAAATTTTGATTCAGGTGTCTGATTGACAAACCGTTTGATGCGTACGAAAGATCGTGAAGAGATCTATCAAGATATAACCCACTTTGTTAGTTACGATAACTTTAAGGGCATTTAAGGACCTCTAAGTGCCTCAAAACTAAGTTTAAAATTTTTTCTGGTAGTTTCAAAAAATAGAAACTTTAATATCTTGCAATCCAAGTATGATATTGAGTCAAAACTCACCTGAGATGTTTACTTGATAGTTCTGCACCTTTTGGAAAATTTTTGGGTCCATCTAAGCTCAAATGTAGAGTTACTAAAAATAGTAAGCCCTGCCATTTTTAGCCCCTTTTGAAACTTTGAAAGTTCTAAACCATTCTTCAAGATAAAGGGTATTCGAAAAGACCAAACTGGGAGGAATAGTAACCTTTTGTAGTTGCAAGGTTGAGACACCTTTCCTAACAAAGAAGACATCCCAAAGTTTTTATATAAATGTAGTATTTAAATATATATTATCTTTCCCTTATTAGTACTCTCTCAAGTGTATATCTTCTTCTCCTAATATAAACTAGCAATTGGATCCATAGGTTCAATGGGCACACTAATATTTTTCTAACTATAATAAACTTTTGTTAGAAAATTTACCCATAGTCAAATCTTAAACTAGTAGGAAGAATTTATAAAATAATACACATAATTTATAGAATTCATCTTCCCAAAACTAAGATTTTTTTTTTTATAAATTCTTTCTAGACATTGTTTTAGATGGCCTTGCTTATGTAGGATTACATTTAATTTTTTTTTTCATGAGTGCATGCCTTTGCAATGATAATGCAAGGGGTACTCATAGATTTGACAATCTTCAAACTCTTGACAATGTTGTTAAAGTAAGACCCTAATGATCTGTGTTTCCCTTGATGATTTATGTTTCTAGTGTATATTGTTGTTCTATTTATAC
This sequence comes from Cunninghamia lanceolata, assembly GCA_027924645.1. NCBI lineage: Eukaryota > Viridiplantae > Streptophyta > Pinopsida > Cupressales > Cupressaceae > Cunninghamia > Cunninghamia lanceolata. Next base: position 403,731 of record BSBN01000143.1, on the reverse strand, counting down.
TTAGACTTTGAGCTTTTATGATTGTCAATGCCCAAGCCATTTTAAGGGGCATTTGTCATCCATTTTAAGGGAGATTTATCATTGGCCACCATGTATGACTAGAGAAATTAGAATTACTTGTGGTTTGTGTTTGTTCCATGCATGTCCAATATAACATTGGAATTTCATGACAACAAAGAGAGGTAGATCAAGTATCTTGCTTTCATTTTTGTAGACAATAACAATCACTTAGCTAAGCTCTCCCCAACATATTAATATAGTATTATTATAATTTATAGTATATTACTATAATACTCATAATAATAATACTATAATATTATAATACTATAATAATAATCAGTAATACTATAATATAAATTTATGTTTTGCAAAACCTATTGTCTGATGCACAACAACACCATTTTCTTTAGTTGATCATCATCTAAAATTGAATTTGATATGGCCCTTTTTTTCTTGGAAATAGAGCATGCTACTAATGCGGCCATTGATTTTAACATTATGTATTGCAACCAAATCATTTGTTGCAAACAAATGTATTAATGAAGAGAATGTATCTTGTTTGTTTTTAGAAAAGTTGGTATTGGTATGTCACATGAGGTGTTTCCAATCTATTTGCATTGCCTCTACATTCCTTATATTTGTAAGAAGGTTGCAAATTTTGATTTGAGCAAGTTCATCTCCATGTCCAAAAATTTTGTCCAACGTGACCATTATCTAAAAGCTTCTCCGAAGTGTTGTCCCATATAACAATCCAACATATATTGTGATGTCTTGTATTGGTGGCAATTGTCCTAGGTTGCCAAAAAGCACAATAGAGCAATCACCTAATGGACTTTGACTATGATATGGGAATGCCTCACACAACTTGTTGTCAATGCATGTAACAATCTTGGTCCAATGAAACTCATTTAATAAGTTAAAATGTAATGAATGAAATACATGCTTTCTTGGAAAGTTGATTCTAGAGTATGACCTTGAAGAGGGTTTATGTCTTTGATTGGTGTGCAAAGTGTTGAATGAATGGTTAATGCATTGATGTTGATAGTAGCCATAACTGTTGGGGTGAGCAAAAGCAAGGGTGTTTATGAATAGGGTACATTTTTTGAGAGTGCTATTTTAATGTTATTAATAAAGTATGATTTCCCTATTCCTATGATACCTTGTATGATCATTAAAAGTGGTGATTGCATTGCTATATGAGAAGAATGGCTCACACTATTGTTTAAAGCATTTTTTTGATTGAAAGTAAGATTGTCTTTTGCAATAAATGTGGTGGTTTCAATATGTTCAACTTGGTTTGTTGAATGGTTATAGTCAATGAATGCAATGACATTTTTCATCAAGGAGGGGGCAATTATATTGGCAACCCAATGGTATTGTCAAAATATCAGTATCCAAGCATGAAGTTGAGTAACAAGGTTGTGAATGAGAAATTTGATCTCGTAGATTTGTAGAAGCCTAATTTGTAAAGGGTGTCACCTAATGACATACCACTACTATGTTTGACATGTTAATAATGCTACCTAGAAGAGTAGCTAGGAGAGGTTGAGATGTAGTTGCCCATTTGATAAGAGATTAGATGAAGTTATAAAGTTATTTGGGAGGATACAATGATAGATAAAGACATTGCTATTATAGAACAATTTAGAGGGTTTGTCTAGTGGGATGAATCTAGTGATTTAGAAGATGAAAAGAGAGAGCCATGAGGATGCTAGGGAGGGCAGGGTATTTTGGGCCATCTCTAGGATTGACTGAGGTGTATAGATGGAGATCTCACATTTCTCTAGATCTCTCAATCTAGAGAAAGTGGTTGATTAAATCACAAAGATGGAGGAGCTCTTCAAGTTTTAAAAACTGTCAAATCTAGAGTGGGTAAGGATTAGCAAAACCAAACCAAAAGGTGATGTCACATTATGGTGGAAGGAGATGCAATCTTAGATGGATAAATTTTAGCATCTCATATGTATCTAGAAGGAGTCCTTTTAGCATCTCATCTATATCTCGATGAATCTCTTTTTACATTTGTCCAAATCCAAATAGAGCCCTTTCATTGAGCTATCAACATAGTCAAATTTTGATCCGCATAGTCAAAGATTTTTATCACTTTTTGCAATATGCAAAATCTTTCAACCTAACCCTCTTCCTTTTTTTGAAGACAATTTAGCAAGTTGTAATTTTTCTTATTTTTAAATGCTTGACATACACTACTCATTATAATTTTTTCTTTAGTTCTTACAGTTGCTTGAGATAGAACACTCATGGAAATCAGAGTACACATGATCTGCATTCATGATCTATTTTTCACACAGATTCAATAACCTTCGAATGTCTAAACAAATATGTAAATTTCTATGTTGGCTACTTTATTTTACATTGAAACACATTTTCATGGTAGCTCACATGCAAGTTAAAGAGAGGGTAAAATGTAATGCTGAAAATACATATCAATGTTCGTTTCCCTTATGTCTTGGGCCCACTATGACTAGATTGTCTTTCACATATTGAATAGTGTGTGAGGTGATCTAATTTGTAAGGAAGTTGCCAAGAAACCTCACTCGTTTTTGAATCCCACCATCACATATCCCTGCATTTCACCCCATTCCATAAAATTGTGTTTTCCCTATTTGGGTCAAATATGTGAGTTTGGACCTAATTTAGGCTAGGCTTGAGACAATGAATATGACTACTATTGTTTCAAACTAAAAAAAATTAGATTCAAACTTTTCCCAACCTTTTGACTAGCTGTTATGAGCCAACTAAAATGCAAATTGTGTCACATTACTCACTAGGGTGGTGTATTTAAAGATCAACCCTAATTGGAAATGAATCATCCAGGAGCTAGCTTAACTAAGGAGAATATCATGAATTCTGTTGCTTTTGAATAATTTGAATTACATCAACACTACATCATCATCCTATGAGCATATTGCACACTTGCTTGTTGTCCTTGATTTTTCACTTAGAGCTATAAAGCTACTCCACCCAAGGGTTTGACCTAGGAGATAACGAACCTTGCAATCCAATAGATTCTCCAAAGGTGTTTATAAACATTGTAGTCCTTACATGTACTTAGACATCAAAAAATCAAGGTGATCAAAATTTAGTGGTTCGTGAATTGCCAAATCATTCCCATGAGTTACATGATCATGCTCCTATACATAAGATCAAGTTTGCACTCGTGGGGATCACCTTTGTAGTTGTGGGTATGATTTGTAACAATATACAGTTAAGTTCTCAAATCAATGATAAAAATAAAAAAATCAAAACATTGGTGACTAAATTCCTAACACCCAAATAGAAGGTTTGTACATAAAAATTAGACCTAAATACCCATATTAATTTCAACATTATTTTTTAAAAATTTCCATGATCAATATGCAACTCCTCTAAGTTAATTTGTGCTTACTCGTTGCTTTTATTTCATTAGCCTAGATAAACTCATGTAGAAATGTTTATACATATAAGTGTCCAAATTTTGAACAAAACAAACTAGTTTCAATAAATAAATGAAAGTATCACAACCCTAATTAAGTGACCCTCATCCTAAACAAGTGCACCACTTCTTTTTATGGAAACAAAAAATAATAGGGGAGAGGACTAGTAGTTGAGCACCCTGACTTCACACCTCTCAAAATCATACGTGGTAATTTCGAATAACCTTTAAATTTTTATAGCAACTTACATGGCAACACCCCTACTTATAACTAAGGTTTCAAGTCCACATCATCAAATATGATGCCGCATCAGCATGCTTTTTGTTGAGGTGTCCAAAAGACCCCCAAAAAGGGTAGATTGATAGTTGTGCATTAAGTTATGATAGTTGTACATTAAGTTGTTTGGTTGATGCACTAATGTAGCATCACATGATTTATTGCTTTTTAGATCTAAACAATTCATTTCATTCAATTATAAGTACTCATAATCAACACTAACAACCTTTGAGTATGTGTAGAGCTTCTAGAAGAGACTGTGTGTAGCTTTTTTAGATCGACGTTTCGGATCACACTCTGTGGTCCATCATCAGACAATTAATAAAAATATTAGGCAATTAATCTACAAATACTATCACAACTATTAAAACATACTCAACCATTGGGTCCTCTCCATTATAGAAACTTAATTCAAGGACCACTTCATAATTCCCCAATTCTCCAACAACTCATCATATAATGTAGGTATAGTTTCCCCATTTCCAAAGCCCCGAGTTTCAAGCTTTTGCCACGTGACCGAGGGCCAACAATCCTAGCTAAAAAATGTTCTAAGGCGTCTAGATAGACACAAAACAGAGCCCAAGCACCCCCGCGTGGCAAGGCCGCTTTGTTCCTCAGAATCCTTTTTTTTAATTTAAATTCATAAACATTATTTTACCGTCCGCTGACAGAAAAGGTAACCACTTCGGTTGATTATAAGCCGAAACTGCAGCAAAAGAAACACGGCAAATTGCCAAATAAACAGCAAAGATAAAAAGGATTTACAGCTGAAACGCCTGTATAATGATGTAGTAAAGACAGAATGATTTAAAGCTCAAACCTTGTGCAATGCTAGGATAGAAGGATTCAAACCTCAAACCCTTGTGTTATGGTATTAAATTTCCTTTCTTGAGGATTAATAAAAGGTTTTACCCGTGCGGGATGAACTCTTAGCGCAGACTATGGCGCTTTCCTGTCACTCGGAAAGGCAGGCGTTAATGAAGGCTTCGAATCTCGGGACTGGTCGAAGGCCATTCGAATTCTTAATTCCATTCATGAGCAGTCTTGCTCAGTGCAGGACATATCGTACGACAGTTTAAATCGGTGCCGATCCACTTGGCTTAATAGTCTTCACTTTTATCATTTATTATCTTTCAATAAATTAATGGTTTAGAGTTATTCTAGATTAATCTTTTAATCTGGGTCATTCATTTATGTATTGTTCAAGGAGGGAATGCTTATCTAGTAAAAATATATAGGTTAAACAATTTTTTTTTAATATTAAACAGTTCAAAATTAAATGTGAATTTTAGCTAGTAAAAATATGACAACTAGGGGAGAGGACTCAATAATTGAGTACCATAACTTCACGCCTATCAAAATTACACGTGACAATTTAGAATCATTCCAAAATTTTTACAGCAATTTATTTGGCAAGGCCTTATAAGTAGGGTTTCGGGGCCATATCATCAACTATGATGCCACATTAGCATGCTTTTTGTTGAGGTGTCAAATAGTTCCCCAAAAAAAGGGTAGACCAATAGGTATGCATTAAGTCATGTTTTGTTGGTGCATTGATGTGGCATCACATGATTGGTTGCTTTTTAAATCTAATGAGCACATTTCGTTCAATTATAAGTACTTATAGTAACACTAACAACCTTAAAGTCACAACTACTAATTCTAAAATTTTAAAACTAGCACTTGCACCCATAGGAGGTTCAAGGAATATGCCATAGGAACAACCAGGTGTTTAGAAAATTTTCAAGGCGTGAATTTTTTTAACCCCATTTTCTCACGTGAATTTTTTTTAATTGCGTGAGACAATTCTAAACAATATAATGCTCACATATAAAAGCCTATAGACTAAATATTGACCCTAAATACATAAATATTATCACACCTATTAGAACATGCTCAACAATTGAGTCCTCTCCCCTATGCATAATTATCAACATACCCCTTACACCCTATGCATAATTATCAACATATCCCTTACACATTGAAATGCGATTGATAATTTAATTTATTGACTTAAATATTGATTATAAAAGCTATTTTATTTCATTCACATACATGGAAGGACGTTTAACTTCAAATTGACATCTTTGATATTGATAGCAATGCAAAGGTATCTAATCTTTATGGGCCATGGTTTCTCACACAGATGGGGATAACCTTTACCCAACGTACCTTCTAAGCTCATTAAATTGCGGAATCCCTGATATTGATTGATTGCGATCCATAGATGGTTCTTGATATAAAATATATGGCCTAGCTGATGTTTATTCCCTGAAACATCTATGCTAAATCATGCTACAAGTAATGACCGTTAGCTAAGAAGGCAAAGTTGTATTGTCATCAGAAATTCTTCTTCATGTCGTGTTCTTTCAGCAAATTAATATTCTATCCGGTGGGTACCATCAGACTTCAATTATTGGTAGAGGGCTCTCTAGATGAAAACCTTTTGAAAAGGATGTTAAGATAAGGCTGAAAGCACAGAACCCATTTTTTTCTTTTTTAATTTCTCACAGCAAACAGCAACCCCTGACATAACTTTAAAAAGAACAATTTGAGAAGAATTAAAATTCGACTTGGATATAGAGAAGGTGAGGCAATGGGAAATTCTGGTGTAGCTCGATTTGGAGCCCTGATGGACAAATTGTCAGTGGTTATATTCATTGGTGTTGTTATTCTCATAATTTATTTCATTGCTCGCTATATCAGTTATGCCAACAGAAGCGCCAGGATTTCTCTCAGGGCTCGTCGAGATCATTTAGCACAAGAAAACCCATCAATGGTAGACATGCCGGCTGGTCTGGGCAGAGAGGTTATTGAATCTCTGCCAATGTTTGTGTACGAAGCACAGCAAATGAAGAAAGTGCTTGAATGTGCAGTTTGTCTGTCGGAATTCCGGGAAAATGAGAAAGGCAGGCTCTTGCCTAATTGCAACCACAGATTTCATATAGAATGTATTGATATGTGGCTGTTTTCTCATTCTACATGTCCTATCTGCAGAGCAAAAATTGAGGCCTCTTCTCCTGGAAAAGAGGCAGAATTGGGTGTTGGCGAGGAGTTACGAGCTGTTTTTGGTTGTGGTCATGGCAGCAAAGGCCAGACAAGCTCTACTAACTCACCAGACATGGATGAAGTGAAACCTTTGCCTGAAACTGCTATTGACATCTCTAATGTCAGGTTTTGACATCTGTGTAAATGTCAAATTGCTTTTGACAGCAGCTAAGTTTTACTGTTTACCAGTTCAATGTAGACACGAACTTTTTGATCTTGATCTGGACTGCCTTCCGACTTTATACGTAATACATTCGAAAGGGTTTCTTGGTTACAAAGATGTGTACTAATATCATAATTTGTTCTATGGTTTCTTTTAACTTTGGGGTTCTTTTTCTTTTTCTTTTTCTTTTGCCCCTCTAAATGGGTATAAATATACTGCACAACATTTGGATAAGGTGAATGCTTTTGTCATGCATCGGGCTTGTATTGGAAGTGTGGATCTTCCCTATCCACTTGGAGTATCGCTCGGTTGTCACCACCATTTTCATTTCAGACGTAATTGTTAAGAGTCACACATATTAGGTTGAGGTGGCAATATGTAAGTGAATTAAAGGAATTTATATAAGTTGATTATTATATTGAACTCATTTTATGGATTCTTTTTGGGTAGGGGGATTTTAAAGTCTAGTCATTAGAGGGTAAGTAGTCTCTAAGTGATGTAAAAGAGGTTTTTTAATGGGAGAAGACAAAATTCATTCAACCGATTGGTAGGGTTGAAGAGCTTTGAATTACTTCATGCAATGTAACTTATTTGTGACACTTATCACTAGTCTTGGTTCGTAGATGTGTACCTATTATTGTTATTCTAGGAAACATTAACAATGGAAGCCCCCTCAACCAATAGTTATATTAAGTTATGGGAATCTCTAGAGAAGGTAACTTATCTAAAACTATTATAAGCTAAATGTAGAAAAGTAAACTAATTCTAACCTCTAATTTGCTCCTAATTTATTATTAGCAAATAAAAGTCTTAGCAAGTAAAAGGAGGCAATGTGCTACAAAAATGTGATAAATTGAGTCTCCTTTCAGTGTACAAAATTTCATCTATGCTTGAGTGCACAGTGTGGCTGAGGCAAGTACAACCAATCTTCACAATCTTCACCAATAATATCATCAATGAGTGGCCTAAAACATGTAGACAAGTCTTCAACTAAGTAGTCTGAGTGGGTCCACTAAGCATGTTCCTTTCTAGAACACATGACAATCTATCATTCACTACCATAGGGGTGGACCCCTTATAAATTTTGCACATTGGTCTTTTGACCAACAGAATTTGTCTTAGAGTGCCACATGCTAACCACATTCCCTTATTAATCTCTAATTTGACTCATTAAGTCCCAATCACAATCAATGACTCATGGTGATCAACAAATGATCTATAGTTAGGGGAAAATAAGGGAAGCATATGTAAGGGTCCCTACCTTTCACCATTTCATCAATCAAATGGAAAATGGAGACATAGCTTGACTGCCATAGTGTACTCCACTTAAAACTCATGTCTAATAGATAAAGCAAGCCTACCAAACTCAAATTATTGGGACACCTAGAAAATTGAGACTAGTTTATTATGATGCAGGCCCACATGGGCACCCATGTACTTACCCTTTTAGCCCAACCACTTGGAGTGAATTTTGCTGACCACTCACCACTTTGGTTTAATAGAATGAATACACATCATGAGTGCATGGAAGACATGAATCGACATTAGGAACTACATGTACACTACAACCCTATGACCAATTAACACATGACTGGTCGAAATGATTGCCTACAAACATAAATTCACCATAGGATCACTAACTAGTCACCATGAGAACATAACAAAATCACTTAAGCTATATGTAAGTGCCTATCAAAGTCAATGCTCAAATAGAAATATAGTGCACACGCAAATACACAAGCTAAAAATATAATACATGGGATTTTCACATAGGCTTAAATGAACTAGGTTGCCATGACCGCTAATAATGAAGCTTGACAATGCATGAAACTGAATAATTTACACATAGGCTAGAAAATCAACCATGAGGCTTACTTGAATCATTCTTGGAAAAATTTGAAGGACTACAAAGCTACACATAGGGTGGAGAGTGGATTTTATGGAGCAATAGTTTATAGGCACAACATAAAACCCTAGTCAAGATTTCTTAGATTGGTTACAAGCCTAAAGGGCCTAATGCTAACATAGAGAAGCATCAAAGTAATTTCTTAGATTGCATGTCAACAAATGTGTTACTATGAACATCGTTAAAAGACACATGACCTAGCATACATTTTCTTTTTGTAGACGCCTATTGTGTTTTGTCATATCAATGTCCTTATAAACTCCAAAAATTGCATATGAAATATAAAGAAATGCTAAAGACTTGAATTGGAAAAAATGATCAAGTGATGCATTATGATTAAAAACTAAAATACAAGTGGGCCAATTGACAAGAGCAAGGACAAATCTTCTATACTTTAAGCTCTACAAAGTTTAGGAGGGTGATCCTTGGAGATCTCACAAGACAATTAAAGAAAATGTTTTTAAAACTTGTAAATAAAAGCTTAACCTTTAGGACAAATTTAAATCCAATTTTATTCTAGACCACTAACTCCCTTTTGTGTTAGTTTTTGTGATTTTGCAAGCATCTTTTAGGAAGAAAAAATTGAAGATCCACATGTATATGAATAAAGAATTCATGAATAATCTTATTACACTGATTCTTTAATTCCTTGGTAACTGTTGTTCTCAAAATCAGCTTTGCTCATTTTTGTAGACAACCCCTACGAAACTTGTCTGTTTCGTAATCTACACTCTAAGTTCGCAAATCGAGACAAGTTCTCTTAGCCTCGTGCGAAGTTGTCTGACATCGTTAAAATAGCTTGTGGCATTCCCCTTAGTCGATTTATCAAAATTCATGAAGTTTGACTAGTGTGCAAGTTTATCAAAATATCAATTTTGACCTTTTAAAGGTGTTAGAAAATTTTTAGGTTGATGTCTGAAGTCGGCAAAATTTGTCGCTCATACATCTATAATTTGTTTCCAAGTGCAAGGGTGGCAAATTTCACCGCCCATGCATTCCTTATTTTGTTTTTCATGTGTCGAATTGGTAAAAAGTGCCACTTCTACATGCTTGTATGAACAAGAAAGATGCAACGTCGGCGACTTTTACCGCTCATGCATTTGAAGTTGTATCCAAATGTGTATGGGCGGCGAAATTCACCGCCCTTACACAAAGAAAACCTTGAAACACCTACATGCTATGTCGGCGAAATTAACCGCCCGATACACTTGCAATTTTCTCCTAACATGCAAAAGCGGTAATTTTCGTTGCTGATACAAATGCATTTTCAACCTAACTGCAGGGTTGGTAAAAATGACTGCCTTGACACTTGCGAACTATCCCTTACATGCAAGGGTGAAAATTTTTGTCACCCGTGCACACACCCTCTCAATTTTTACCAACTCTGGGATATTTTCAATTTTGCTTCCCTAAGCCCGCTTTCCTCCATTTTTCTTGACCCGCTTGCACTCTAGCCATTTCAAGCGTATCTCCATAGTCTTGATCGTCAATATGCAATTTTCCTAGATTACCAGTATTTCCCCTAATTGCATGATCATGGCTTTTTGTTGCAGTTTCTTCTGTGGATTTTCTCTCTTCATCAACATCCTTCTGGTGATAGCTTTTTCAGATGACTGAGTTGTCTCCGAAGAAGTCGAAAGTGATGAAGTATAAGTATCAAGGTGTTTTTCCAATCACCTCGGTTACTTCTAATGTTGATGACATTCGAGATATAGAGATTGGCCATGTGGACATGGCTGAATTTGTGGAAAGAACTAAGTCTAATAATCCTAGTTCTGCAATGAAGAAGATTATTGATAGTAACATTCATTTGGTGTCATCTTTCCTGGTGGCAGCGCATAACAAAGAGTTTGTTCTTTAGTGTGCTCAGATTTACAACAGGGATACTAGGGTAGTGATGGATGCAAATGGCAATGTGATAATTAGATTAGATCATGAATTCATTGATAAAGTTTTCATGTGCCCTATTGTTACATAAGTCATAAAGCTAGATTTTGCTGAAGCACAAAAAGAGTATGGCAAAAATCCTAAGAAGGCTAAGAAGATAATCAATACTAAATGGCTCAAAACTCCATGGTCAAACTTGTCCAGGTGGCCAAGGAGTTTTCCTAGAAGTGATTTTGTAGAAGAAGTTGGTGACCTTATAACTCTTCTTAGCAGGATAAGGGGATTGGCCTCTTCCTCACTTTTTCATGAGTGGATGTACCCTTTCATTAAGGTAATACTCCCAGGTAAACAAGCCATCTTCTGGGGAGAGCAAATTAGCAATGCTCTACACGAGCAATTGACAAAGGTATCCACTACCTTCAAATTCTACATGACTTCTTATCTGGTGTATATAACAGCCTCCATGAGAATCTTTCCAGGTCTGACATCAGAAGGAGATAGGAGAGTAATTCTTGTGTATCAGTACTATTCTCAATTGACATTGAAGGGTTCTATTCACCACTTCAGGAGGGTAAATGATGCTTTCTTCGTAGTGTTTTTATGTCTTTTTTACCCTCAGCAAGAACAAAGAAGAGTTTCAGATGAAGCTTGGTCAGTGGTGAATGATTTTGGATGCATGTTCTTACAATTTCCTTCTTTCTCATATCTAAGGGTTGGCTTTTTCCAAGGTCATCCTTATATGCTGCCAAGGTTTCCCTCAAACAAACTTGTTTTAATGGAATTATGTAGACAAATGATTGTCATACATAATAAACAAATGGAGCTCAAGAAACCTGGTTTCAGGTTTCCAATTGAAATTGGCAGGTTCTTAGTATTAACTGCTGCAAAGGCTAGAGCCATGGAAACTGAAATGCAGCTTGTAACCATGAAACAATTCAAACTGAGGCCAAAGTTTGATTACAGGGGTGCGAAAGACAAAATTAAGAGGAAAACCCAGTTCCATGAACCTATGGTCGAGGATGTCTGGGTGGATCTGAGAACAGAAGAAGATGTTAGAAAGTTGGATTATAGCCAGTTATCTCAGGAGCAGATTGAATATCTGGGACTTGCTGATATTCCTAAAGACCTAGTGGATGATGGAGAGTTGATCGATGGTAGATATAACATTGAACATGTTGCTGGTACTTCTCTTCCTCCTATCCAGTTGTCTCAGAAAGAATTGACTTCTCTAAAGAAAATGTTTGAACCCATATTGGCTAACACCAATAACTGGCTAGCAAATAAAGGAATTGCTTTGAAAGAATTCCTTATAGGATTAGAGACTGAAATCCAAGAGCAAACAGGTAAAAAGGTGGAGAATAGGACAAAGAACAAGAGTGATGTTCCCTCTTCTTCCAAGCCACATAAGCCCAGGATCAAATTTGTGACGAAGAAGTCAAAAGTTGTGGAGAAAGATTCTGAGATAGAAGATATGGAAATTGAGAAACAGAATACTGAAGAGCCAACCACTGAGGAAATGGAGGTTGAAGACAGACCTATAGATCAATAAGGAGAGGAAGTTTTGTCTCCACAGGAGAATGTACAACAAGAAACGGGAGTCTCTTCTCCTTTGCCCGACACACCTATTTCAGTTCCTTTGTCTGTTTCACCCATTGATATCCCCTCTTTTGAATCTCCCTCTCCTTCCAAAACAATTTTTGACAATCCTCAAAATACTTTTGAAGATGTTCTCCGTTTCTCAGAGTCTATTCCTAGTTTGTCCTCTTCATCTTTTGATATTGGGGATACTTCTATATTTGATCACTTTGTAATGAATACTAAACAGGTTCCTAATGTGAATGTAATAGGTGGAGTTTCTACTAATACTCCACCTATTGTTTCTACTTCCAGTGCAAGTGCAGTTCCAGTAACACCAACAATGGGAACAGATCCTAATGTGAGTACTTATGTGCTTCCACCATGGTTGTCAACATATACACCAAAAAGGAAGAAACAAGCCATCTCTCTAGATGACTTTGATTTTAGTAAGCTGGTGCCTGCAAAAGCCAAGGCCCCAAAGAAGCCAAAAATTCTTTCGAGAATGCTAGGAGACAAGGGACACAAATTTCTAGAGATTGTAAGACCCCCGTAGGATGCAACCATGGAAAATTTTAGTATGAATGATTATTCTATCTCTAGGGTTGAGTTAGGTAAAATAACTCATGAAAGTGTAAAGACTGATATGCAGTCAGCAATGGACATTTTGATTCAGAAGTTTGACAAAGAGAAAGAAATGAAGGATCATTACAAAACAATGGTTGAATAGTTGACTGCAGTGGTGAGGAAAATCACTTTGAATTCAGAATCAATGACTCCCGAGGCCGTTTTTGTAGAAGATCCCATCATCTAGAAAGCAGAAAAGACCCATCTTAAGGGAAGAGTACTTGAAGAGTATATGGAAAGGATACACACACAAGGAATTTCTCTGCTTACAGAGCTATCTAAGAAGACAGACAAAATGGAGAAAATAAGAGTAGAACTTGATGACCTGATTGATGTTATTTCTCAAGATATCGAGCGCCTAAAACATAATCATGATAAGTGGGTGGAGATGAGAAAGCTGAAAATAAGTGCTCTGATATCAATTGGTGTCATTCCTAATATGGATTCATATACTGAAACCAAAGAGGCATTGACATATCGGAGGCATGTGCTGAAAGATTTGATCAATGACCTGGAAGCTGCAAGGAAACTAAGTGATCAGAGTGATGTTAGTCTTTTGCATAAATTGGAGGAGCTGCTGTGCAAACTAGTGTCATAGGATAACCAATTTCTTTCTGTAGAAGAGATGATTCAGGAATTTGCAAATATGTTCCAAAAAGAGTTTGGGGACAAAACATTTTCAATGGCCTCTGTGGACAATATTCTTGACAATCAGTTAACTTTGGATAATCTAAAGACTAAGTTAACTAGTCATGCAAAATCAGTCACCATGGTCAGAGATACCATAGTTAGAGCTAGGATGATTTTCAAGAACATGGTTAGTCCAGACAGTCTTGGGATGCAAGCAACTTTCACCATGTATGATTGCCACATGAAGAAAGAAGGCAATGCAAGTTGAAGCGGCTTTTCCATTACTTAGTTTATTTTCCACTTTTCAGATGTACTTTTGAAACAATTTTGGACATATTTACGTGTACTTTTCTCATATGTAATTACATGTAAAAACATAGGAAGTCCCAAATCAAAAAGGACTCCTTTGTTGAATAAGTCATAGTTAGTTTTTCTTTTCCTATTTTTGCTCTCGGTTCCTCTTATAAATAAAGAGGACCCCCATTGTAAATATGATCTTTTAGTTATTGAAGCGAAACTCTGTCAAATTGAAGAGCATTTTGAGACTTTGTGTTCAAATTGTAAATCAAATTTTATCACGTGAATAAGAAAGCAAGTGATCATTCAATCTTTGTGTTGGAATAACTTGTGGCGTATTCGAAATTGTTCCTATGTCCTTTTCCTAATACTATCTTATATGTTTGATCAAATAGTAGTGTGAGTGTGAATAATCTGGAAGATGTTCTAAAGTTGATTGTGGAGACTTTGTGCTACAACAATTATCTTTAGTTTGTGATTTTATGTTTTGAAGTAAAAGACATTGGAGAAGCTTTGAACTACTATTATCTTTTGTGATCATATATTCTGTCGTAGTATTCAGTGAAGACTTTGAGTTGCACCTTATTATACTTGGTTCTAAGTTATAAATTAGTAAAAGAAACAACAATAGACTTTGTGCTCTCGTGGGTTTCTTGGTTATTCAAATTTGTATTGAGAAAGTGCTCTTTCATTTTGTAAACATCATTTCTGAAAAAAGAGAAATGGATGATATGGTCTCACCCCTAAATTAGTATTTAGTCTAAATAAGTTTGTGATAGTTGATAGGGAACCTCCCCTTGCTAAGAGAAGAGATTTATCTCATTACACTGTGGTCGATATAACCATTTTGCCTTCAGTTAGTTGAAGACAAAATATTCATCCAATAGTTTTTGGCGACTCTACTGGGGAAGGAACGTGCAGCTTGAAGCCTCACGCTCTGAGTTGAAGCATTATAGTTCTTTTCCATTGTTTTGAGATTTTTCAAAATTTTTGCTGAGTACACTACATTCTGGCATATTCACGGTATACAAGAAGCAAGAGAGCTCAAGGCATTATTGATCCTGTATTTGAGTTGATGCAACAAAATAACTTTGGTCTTTTGCCTCCACGACCTCGACTTCAACGAACTAGGAGTTTTCCTCCTACTAATGCCAGGTCTCCAATACCAGGTGAAGCTTCTAGTTCTAGTACTAGCAGAGTTTTGTCTATTCATACTCCACAAAGGTTTGTTATCCCACCCTTTAATCAGTGTACCATGGCAGCTCAAGGCCCTTGGGGTAACACTTTTGGTTCTTTGAATTTAACTCCACCATTACATGAACTACCTCGTAGTTTGAGAAAGAATTTTCCAAAGTTCTGTGGTGATGGGAAAGTTCACCCGGATGAACACATTGCAACTTTCTGCATAGCTTGTGGTGTAATAGGTGTTGAACATGAGGATGTAGCAGTAAGACTTTTTGTGGAAACATTACAAGGTGCTGCTACAGATTGGTTTTACCATCTTCAAGCTCAGACTATAACCAATTGGAATACTCTCAAGACCAAGTTTGAGGCTAGGTTCAAACCTGCAGAAGATGCACATGCCTTATTGGCTCAGCTCACACAAATGAAGAAAGAGCCTCATGAACCCATGCAAGACTTCATTGCCAAGTTCAATAAGCTGAGAAACAGGATCCCTGCAACCGCTCAACCAATAGCGGATAATCCCAAATGCTTTTTCATTATCACTCAGCTTCCTGAGGTAAGCTTTCTGTTAAGACATGTTGGCCCTACAGATCTTCCTGCAGCTCAAATTTTGGCTACTGAAGTGGAAGATGATCTTATCCTTGTGGGTAAGCTAAGAAGAGATTCTAACAGAAATAGAGGTCCCTCTTCTGCTGATAATTCTTCCACAAGCACCACGGATCCTATGGTGCAAAAGTTAGCAAATGAATTTCTAGCTTTGAAAAGGCAAATGTCACAAGGTATGTTTGCCCCTCCTTCCTATCGAGATTTACCAAGGAGAACATTTCCCAACAATTCATATCAAGGTAATGCTGCCAAAAATCAAGGGCAACACAATCGTCTTCCACCTACACAGGGGAAGCTTGCCATTGAAGCAACGCTGGTCAACTTAGTAGTTGGCTATTAT
The DNA here is from genome assembly GCA_027924645.1 of Cunninghamia lanceolata. Lineage (NCBI taxonomy): Eukaryota > Viridiplantae > Streptophyta > Pinopsida > Cupressales > Cupressaceae > Cunninghamia > Cunninghamia lanceolata. Next base: position 387,757 of record BSBN01000143.1, on the reverse strand, counting down.
GAAGCAGAACATGATCATTCTTTCCAACCCGAGTTGGACCAGGAGAATGATGCTAATATTTTTGTAGAAGGAGAAGAAGAATTAGCTGGCGACTCTACCATTGGCTTTTTGAATTACCAAGATGAAGCCGAAAAAGAAGGAGAAGTGTATGATGGAGCATATGCTGTTTTTACTAGGTCCCAAAATCAGTCAACTCAACAAGCTGATAAAGGAAAAGCAAGAGAAGAACCTCAACCTATAATCTCAATTGCTAAATGGGGAACTTCATTGCCTTTTCAATGAAAGGACCCAGTGGGCAATAAGCAAGTAAGTACATCTAACAATCCTCTATCTTCTACTTCTGTCCCTCAAACCAGTACTATCCCTAATAAAACTCAAAATGATGGATTTCCTTCCTCTATCTCTAGTTCATTTTAGCTATTTGATAGAATAGATCATGCTAGGAAGACCAAAATCCAAATGTCTGAGGTTGAGTATTTACAAGCTAATCCTGAACAGTTTGATAGGTTAGCTAAATACATCAAAAACAAGACTGCCCTATAGGACAAGATTTTCCAAAAGTTGCCCATGATTCCTCAAAGAACAAATCCACTCAAAATAATCTTGTTACTACCCCCCTTGTTGCCTCTGGAAAAATAGAACCTTTCTATGTTTCTCTATTGGTAAATGGTCATAAGTTGAGCAATTGCATAATAGATTCTGGGGCCTCTGATAATGTTATGCCTGCCAAAGTAGCAGATGCCCTTGGCCTCACCTTAACTAAGACTTTTGGGAGATGTTTCTCCATGGAAAATAAACAAGTACCATTGTTGGGTCAAATCAAAGATGCCCAATTTGCATTTGTAGCCTTTCCAGACAAGAGGATTAAGATGACCATCCTAGTAGCTGATGTTCCAGCCTCTTATGGCATCTTGCTCTAGCGTAATTTTTGTAAAGATGTGGGTGGGGAATTGAACATGGATCTATCCGAAGCAAGGATACCTATTAAAGGCGTCATGCAAAAGTTGTTTCTTGAGAAGGAGGCAAAATACGTTGTTACCCAAACTACAAATCCCAAAGCCCAAATTTTGTTTGAGTCCTCGGGAATGGGTAATTATTTCCTATCTACTGAAGATATTCCTAGTTCATCAGATGAAAGCTCATCAGCTGATAGCTCAGATAATTCAGATGGAGAATCAGAAGAGTATTCAGATGAAAGTTCAGATGAAGGTATAGTAATGTCAGATTCTTCCCTCACTGATGAAAAAGAATCTTTTGCTCAAAGAAATTCTAAAAAATCAATTTCTAATGAGGTCTGGGTTTTAGAATTTGATGGCAGTTGTTCCTCTACTGGTTCTGGAGCCGGACTTGTTTTGATATCTCCACAAGGTGATATCTTTCCTTTCTCATACAAGTTGCAATTCGACAATACCAACAACACCGCTGAGTACGAGTCATTATTGCTCGGATTGGAAGCTACTCATGCTAAGGGTGTTAAAAATCTTCATGCTCAAGGAGATGCTGAATTAGTGGTTTGTCAAGTGAGAAATTTGTATCAGACCAAAAATGAAAGATTGAGACATTATCGCAATCACGTGTGGGATTGCATTGAAGGTTTTGATGCTTTTAATATTTCTGCGGTGCCTAGAGAGTTTAATGATCATGCAGATTCATTACCTGTCTCCGCCACTCTCATGGTTCCCCATAAAGATTTTAAAGGAAACAAGTACACAATTGAGCTAGTTTTCTGACCAAGTGTACCTGATAATGCTGATCATTGGCAAGTGTTCAATGGTGATAACCAAATCATAGCTTTCTTAGAAAAGACGGATAGCTTTCATGAGCTCTATTTTGAAGGTAGTGAATCTCCACCACGGGAATACGTTTTCGAAATAGATTCACAAACTGGTGAAGAGTTTCTTCAACTAAAAGGGAACAAGATTCCAAAAGGTTTGGTTTCCCTTGAAAAGCTATTTGATAAGCATGACAGATATATCAAGCAGTAGCAACAACTTGATTCAAGTTCCTCTATGGAATTTGAGCAAGTAAATTTGAGTTCTAAGGCAGATCCCAAAATGGTTAACATTGGGAAGTGTTGCACCGCCAATGAGAAGTTCAAATTCATTACACTCCTTTGCCATTACATTGACGTCTTGGCATATTCCTATGATGATCTGAAGTCTTTCAGGCCTAAGGAGATTCAACATGAAATTCCTCTCAAAGTTGGGTCATTGCTCACAAGCAGAAACAAAGGCAATACAATCCCAAAATATCAGGTACTATTCTATCTGAGATTTAGAAAATGTTGAATGCGAGAATAATCTTTCTAATTCATCATTCTACCTAGATCGCGAATATAGTTCCTATAAGGAAGAAGAATGGAGAAATCTGTATCTACGTTGATTTCAGGAATCTCAACCAATCTTCTCTAAAGGATAACTACCCCCTACCCATCATGGACCAAGTGTTGCAAACAATAACTGGTTCAGAAATGTTGTCTATGTTAGACAATTTTTCAGGATATAATCAAGTAGAGGTCAGCAAAGCAGATCAGTACAAGACTGCTTTCACAACACCTTGGGGCACATTTGCATATCGCAGGATGCCTTTTGGTCTAATCAATGCTTGCGCCACATTCCAGAGAGCGATGGACCTTGCCTTCAGAGATGAGATGGGGAAGTTCATTGTGGTATATCTTGATGACTTGACTATTTTCTCCAAACAGCGTCATGATCATGTGTATCATTTACGACAAGCGCTGGAAAGATGTCGGCAAAATGGTATTTCTCTCAACCCTAAGAAATCAATTTTTAGGGTTACAGAAGGTAAACTTCTCGATCACATTGTATCCTAAGAAGGCACTAAAATTGACTCAGAAAGAGTCAAATCCATTCAAAGTCTTACTTTGCCTACTAGTAAGACTGCAGTTCATTCTTTCTTTGGAAAGGTGAATTTTCTGCGGAGGTTCATTCTGGAATTCGTAGAGAAAACCCGTCACATCGTCAACATGATGAAGGGTAAGGCTACTTTCCGTTGGAGTGCGAAAGGCAAAGCGGCATTTGAGGATATCAAAAAGGCTATTGCTCATGCTCCAGTCCTTGTTTGTCTTGACTATACCAAAGATTTCATAGTATACAATGACACTTCTGAACATACACTTTCAGCCATTCTTGTTCATCAAAATGAAGAAGATGTAGAATCTCCCATTTCATTCATGAGTTGTCCTCTCAAAGCTCATGAATTGAAATATTCAAATATGGAGAAGCATGCTTATGCCGTGGTCAAGGCGGTAAAGCATTTCTGGTTCTATATTCTGAATTCACATACTATTGTTCTGGTGCCTGATACAACAGTAAAGTCGATTCTGATTCAACAAGAGTTTGGAACTAAAAGAGGCAATTGGATTGCTAAGATCCAAGAGTTTGATCTTGATATCAAACCTACCAAGCTTGTACATGGAAGAGGTTTGTGTTAGTTGATTGCTCATAATGTACTAAAAGAGACAGGGGAAGAAGAAGAAGAAGAAATTGAGGATATGCCAACTATTCTTTTTGTCACTACTACTGATGAGTGGTATTCAAATATTGCTCATTTTCTTACCTATGGTGAGTGTCCTTCCCATCTGTCTTATAAGGAGAAAAGAACTATCAAATTGAAGGCTGCTAACTATGTCCTATGGGATAATGGTTTGTACAAAAGAAATCTTGATGGAGTATTTCTCCATTGCATGGATAAAGCGCAATAACGTAGACTTCTGGAGTCTTTCCACAATTTGGCCTGCGGGGGACATTTTTCTACACCTGTGATGGCTCATAAGATTCTGTGGGCCAGATACTATTGGCCCACATTGTTTCAAGATGTGTACAATTGGGTACGTAGGTGTGAGTTGTGTCAACAGTTTGTTGGAAAACCTAAGTTGGTCGCACTACCTCTCAAGCCAGTGGTGATTGAAGAACCTTTTCAGCAATGTGGCATTGACTTCATTGGTGCTGTGAACCCACCGTCAAGTGCTGGACATAACTTTGTTCTCACCGCGACAGATTATTTTACCAAGTGGGTAGAAGCCATCCTAGTAAAGCATGCTACTTCTGAAGTGGTATGCAATTTCGTTAAGGAAAACATTATTTCCCGGTTTGGAGTCCCAAACAAGGTAGTAGCAGGTAATGCTACTTGTTTCTCTTCCCACGAGATTACTGGCTTTTGCTATGAACACGGGATCATTCTTTCCCACTCTTCAGACTATTATCCGCAAGGAAATGGTCAGGCGGAATCAAGTAACAAAAATCTGGTTACTATTATCAAGAAATTGGTGGAAGATAATCAGAGAACTTGGCATAAAGCTTTATTTGATGCTTTATGGGTAGACATGATTACCCCTAAAAGGGAAATAGGTATGTCTCCTTTTCAGCTTATGTATGGACTGAATGCTGAGATACCTATCACCTTAGAGTTGCTGGCCATGAAGTTGGCAAAGGTAGTGGAAGATAGAACTTTTGAAAGTTCTATTGACAAAAGTATCATGTACCTAACTGAACTTGAAGAGCAGCGAGCTATGGTGGTAGATCGTATCGCTGAACATCAAAGTCAGGTGAAGAAATTCTTTGACAAGAAAGCAAGGGCTCATGAGTTTCAAATTGGAGATCAAGTCTTGTTATGGGACAAGCAGAGAGAACCAAAAGGAATGCATGGGAAGTTTGATTCCTTATGGAGAGGCCCGTTCACCATTCATCAGCTCTGTGGTGAAAATAGATTCTTGCTGGAGTATCTAGATGGAACACCATTCTTGCTGCCTCATAGTGGACAACATCTGAAGCACTTCAATCCTTGAAGTATCAAATAAGTTCATTTGTACATTTGTATAGTTTTATGTTTTGTGTTTTTATTTTTGTATTTTTGTTTAGTCTTTTGTGTCTTTTTCTTTTTGGTAGCTTGACTCTATGGCCCAATGGCATGGATGAAGGCACTTAGAGGCTAGATTCTTCTCCCTTCAATCATTTCAAAGTTTGATCAACGAAAGTTCCCTAGTTAGAGCCAGCTGTTGTTCTCAAAATTAGCTTCACTTGTTTTTGTAGACAACCCCTACGAAACTTGTACATTTCGCAATCTACACTCTAAGTTTGTAAATCAAGACAGGTTCTCTTGGCCTCATGTGAAGTCGTCTGACATTATTAAAATAGCTTGTGACATTCCCCTTAGTCGATTTATCAAAATTCATGAAGTTTGACTAGTGTGCAAGTTTATCAAAATATCAATTTTGACCTTTTAAATGTGTTAGAAATTTTTTAGGTTGATGTGTGAAGTCGGCAAAATTTGCTGCTCATACATCTATATTTTGTTTCCAAGTGCAAGGGCGGCAAATTTCACCGCCCATGCATTCTTTATTTTGTTTTTCATGTGTCGAATCGGTAAAAAGTGTCGCTTCTACATGCTTGTATGAACAAGAAAGATGCAACGTCGGCGACTTTTACCGCTCACGCATTTGAAGTTGTATCCAAATGTGTATGGGTAGTGAAATTTGCCGCCCTTACATGAAGAAAACCTTGAAACACCTACATGCTATGTCGGCAAAATTAACCGCTCGATACACTTGCAATTTTCTCCTATCATGCAAAACCGATAATTTTCATCGCTGATACACATGCATTTTCAACCTACCTGCAGGGTCGGTAAAAATGGCTGCCCTAACACTTGCGAACTATCCCTTACATGCAAGGGTGGCAAATTTTGCCACCTGTGCACACACCCTCTCAATTTTTGCCAACTCTAGGATATTTTCAATTTTGCTTCCCTAAGCCCACTTTCCTTTGTTTTTCTTGACCCCCCCTCACTCTAGCCATTTCAAGTGTATCTCTATAGTTGTGATCGTCGCTATGCAATTTTCCCAAGTTACCAGTATTTCCCCTAATTGCATGATCATGGCTTTTTGTTGCAGTTTCTTTTGTGGATTTTCTCTCTTCACCAACATCCTTCTGGTGATAGCTTTTTCAGATGACTGAGTTGTCTCCGAAGAAGTCGAAAGCGATGAAGTATAAGTATCAAGGTGTTTTTCCAATCACATCAGTTACTTCTAATGTCGATGAAATTCGGGATACAGAGATTGGCCATGTGGACATGGCTGAATTTGTGGAAAGAACAAAGTCCAATAATCCCAGTACTGTAATGAAGAAGATTATTGACAGTAACATTCATTTGGTGTCGTCTTTCCCGGTGGCAGCCCATAACACAGAGTTTGTTCTTTAGTGTGCTCAGTTTTACAATAGGGATACTAGGGCAGTGATGGATGCAAATGGCAATGTGATAATCAGATGAGATCCTGAATTCATTGATAAAGTTTTCATGTGCCTTGCTATTACAGAAGTCATAAAGCTAGATTTTGCTGAAGCACAAAAAGAGTATGACAAAAATCCTAAGAAGGCTAAGAAGATAATCAATACTAAATGGCTCAAGACTCCACGGTCAAACTTGTCCAGGTGCCAAGGAGTTTTCCTAGAAGTGATTTTGTAGAAGAAGTTGGTGACCTTATAACTCTTCTTAGCAGGATAAGGGGATTGGCCTCTTCCTCACTTTTTCATGAGTGGATGTACCCTTTCATTAAGGTAATACTTCAAGGTAAACAAGCCATCTTCTGGGGAGAGCAAATTAGCAATGCTCTGCAAGAGCAATTGACAAAGGTATCCACTACCTTCAAATTCTACATGACTTCTTATCTGGTGTATATAGCAACCTCCATGAGAATCTTTCCAGGTCTGACATCAGAAGGAGATAGGAGAGTAATTCCTGTGTATCAATACTATTCTCAATTGACATTGAAGGGTTCTATTCACCACTTCAGGAGGGTAAATGATGCTTTCTTCGCAGTGTTTTTGTGTCTTTTTGACCCTCAGCTAGAACAAAGAAGAGTTTCAGATGAAGCTTGGTCAGTGGTGAATGATTTTGGATGCATGTTCTTACAATTTCCTTCTTTCTCATATCTAAGGGTTGGCTTTTTCCAAGGTCATCCTTATATGCTGCCAAGGTTTCCCTCAGACAAACTTGTTTTAATGGAATTATGTAGACAAATGATTGTTGTACATAATAAACAAATGGAGCTCAAGAAACCTGGTTTCAGGTTTCCAATTGAAATTGGCAGGTTCTCAGTATTAACTGCTGCAAAGGCTAGAGCCATGGAAACTGAAATGCAACTTGTAGCCATGAAACAATTCAAATAGAGGCCAAAGTTTTATTATAGGGGTGTGAAAGACAAAATCAAGAGGAAAACCTAGTTCCATGAACCTATGGTTGAGGATGTCTAGGTGGATCTGAGAACAGAAGAAGATGTCAGAAAGTTGGATTATAGCTGGTTATCTCTGGAGTAGATTGAATATCTGGGACTTGCTGATATTCCTAAAGACCTAGTGGATGATGGAGAGTTGATCGATGATAGATATAACACTGAACAGGTTGCTGGTACTCCTCTTCCTCCTATCCAATGGTCTCAGAAAGAATTGACTTCTCTGAGGAAAAGGTTTGAACCCATATTGGCTAACACCAATAACTGGCTAGCAGATAAAGGAATTGCTTTGAAAGAATTCCTTACAGGATCAGAGACTGAAATCCAAGAGCAAATAGGTAAAAAGGTGGAGAATAGGACATAGAACAAGAGTGATGTTCCCTCTTCTTCCAAGCCACATAAGCCCACGATCAAATTTGTGACAAAGAACTCAAAAGCTGTGGAGAAAGATTCTGAGATAGAAGATATGGAAATTGAGAAATAGGATACTAAAGAGCCAGCCACTAAGGAAATGGAGGTTGAAGACAGACCTACAGATCAACAAGGAGAGGAAGTTTTGTCTCCACAGGAGAATGTACAACAAGAAATGGAAGTCTCTTCTCCTTTGCCCGACACACCTATTTCAGTTCCTGTCTATTTCACCCATTGATATCCCCTCTTCTTAATCTCCCTCACCTTCCAAAACAATTTTTGACAATCTTCAAAATACTTTTGAAGATGTTCTCCATTCCTCAGAGTCTATTCCTAGTTTGTCCTCTTCATCTTTTGATATTGGGGATACTTCTATATTTGATCACTTTGTAATGAATACTGAATAGGTTCCTAATGTGAATGTAATAGGTGTAGTTTTTACTAATACTCCACCTATTGTTTCTACTTCCAGTGCAAGTGCAGTTCTAGTAACACCAACAATGGGAACAGATCCTAATGTGAGTACTTCTGTGCTTCCACCATGGTTGTCAGCATATACACCAAAAAGGAAGAAACAAGCCATCCCTCCAGATGACTTTGATTTTAGTAAGCTGGTGCCTGCAAAAGCCAAGACCGCAAAGAAGCCAAAAATTCTTTCGAGAATGCTAGGAGACAAGGGACACAAATTTCTAGAGATTGCAAGACCACCGCAGGATGCAACCATGGAAAATTTTAGTATGAATGATTATTCTATCTCTAGGGTTGAGTTAGGCAAATAACTCATGAAAGTGCAAAGATTGATATGCAGTCAGCAATGGACATTCTGATTTAAAAGTTTGACAAAGAGAAAGAAATGAAGGATCATTACAAAGCAATGGTTGAATAGTTGACTGCAGTGGTGAGGAAAATCACTTTGAATTCAGAATCAGTGACTCTCGAGGCCATTTCTGTAGAAGACACCATCATCCAGAAAGCAGAAAAGACTCATCTTAAGGGAAGTGTACTTGAAGAGTATTTGGAAAGGATGTGCACACAAGGAATTTCTCTTCTTACAGAGCTATCTAAGAAGACAAACAAAATGGAGAAAATAAGAGCAGAACTTGATGACTTGATTGATGTTATTTCTCAAGATATCGAGCGCCTAGAACAGAATCATGATAAGTGGGTGGAGATGAGAAAGCTGAAAATAAGTGCTCTGATATCAATTGGTGTCATTCCTAATAGGGATTCATATACTGAAACCAAAGAGGTATTGACATATCGGACCCGTGTGCTGAAAGATTTGATCAATGGCCTGGAAGCTACAAGGAAACTAAGTGATCAGAGTGATGTTAGTCTTTTGCATAAATTGGAGGAGCTGTCATGCAAACTAGTGTCATAGGATAACCAATTTCTTTCTACAGAAGAGATGATTCAGGAATTTGAAAATATGTTCAAGAAAGAGTTCGAGGACAAAACATTTTCAATGGCCTCCATGGACAATATTCTTGACAATTAGTTAACTTTGGATAATCTGAAGACTAAGTTAACTAGTCATGCAAAATCAGTCACCATGGTCAGAGATGCCATATTTAGAGCTAGGATGATTTTCAAGAACATGGTTAGTCCAAACAGTCTTGGGATGCAAGCAGCTTTCACCATGTATGATTGCCACATGAAGAAAGAAGGCAATGCAAGTTGAAGCGGCTTTTCCATGACTTAGTTTATTTTCCACTTTTCAGATGTACTTTTGAAACAATTTTGGACATATTTATGTGTACTTTTCTTATATGTAATTACATGTAAAAACATAGGAAGTCCCAAATCAAAAAGGACTTCTTTGTTGAATAAGTCATAGTTAGTTTTTCTTTTCCTATTTTTGCTCTCGGTTCCTCTTATAAATAAAGAGGACCCCCATTGTAAATATGATCTTTTAGTTATTGAAGCGAAACTCTGCCAAATTAAAGAGCATTTTAAGACTTTGTGTTCAAATTGTAAATCAAATTTTATCACGTGAATAAGAAAGCAAGTGATCATTCAATCTTTGTGTTGGAATAACTTGTGGCATATTGGAAATTGTTCTTATGTCCTTTTCCTAATACTATCTTATCTGTTTGATCAAATAGTAGTGTGAGTGTGAATAATCTGGGAGATGTTCTAAAGTTGATTGTGGAGACTTTGTGCTACAACAATTATCTTTAGTTTGTGATTTTATGTTTTGAAGTAAAAGATATTGGAGAGGCTTTGAACTACTATTATCTTTTGTGATCATATATTTTGTCATAGTATTCGGTGAAGACTTTGAGCTGCACCTTATTCTACTTGGTTCTAAGTTATAAATCAATAAAAGAAACAATGATAGACTTTGTGCTCTCGTGGGTTTCTTGGTTATTCAAATTTGTATTGAGAAAGTGCTCTTTCATTTTGTAAACATCATTTCTAAAAAAAGAGAAATGGATGATATGGTCTCACCCCTGAATTAGTATTTAGTCTAAATAAGTTTGTGATAGTTGATAGGGAACCTCCCCTTGCTGAGAGGATATATTTATCTCATTACACTGTGGTTGATATATCATTTTGCCTTCAGTTAGTTGAAGACAAAATATTCACCCAACAGTAACCAATTACACTAATTTTGTAAATGATGTGTGCTAATCGGGTAAGTGCACAAAGATGGGGGACCAAAAGGGGGTCTTAAGTGGCCACTTATTTTCTGAAATCAAGAAAGACTGATGTTGGATGAGAAATTGAAGATAGTTACACTGAAAATTTGAAGATGCAACAAAAACAAGAGTCGTAGTGCTCCGAATCCAGTTTCTAAACTACTTTTTTTTTTTCAAAAATGGTTGAGATTAAGGGGTTCAAAAAGGGGGACCACACAAATTGGTCCTGCTTTTTTCAAAAAAACATAATATAGTGTCTGGTGTGCCCCCCTAAAATGTTAACTTTTTTTTAGTATTTCAAAAATCGCTTCGGTGATAAATTAGCTAACACTTGTACTTTATCCCCAATTTTTCTTATAATTTTTTCATGAATAATTGATTTTTTACTAATTTTCAAAGTGGACACATCCTAAAAAATAGAAAATTGACCATGCTCCCCCTAAAATTTTTGAAAACTAATTGAAAATCCTTTTTTTTTAAAATACGTGTAGAATGGAGTCTAGTTTCTAAAAATGTAATTTATTTGAAATTTCGATGAAGGGTTAAAAAAAAGTCAAAAATGCCACACACTGGTTTTTGACAAAAAACAGATACACTAACAAAAGAAATTAAAGATGAAAACGTTAACATACTCAAAACGTGAAAAAAATTATATGGTTAGAAAGCTAAGATAGAGCTTAACATTGTCATGGTATTTTTTTGACTTGTCATTGAAACAAGTGCAAACCTCATGGGAGCACGCTCCAGATTATGTAAATTTTTTTACAATATGGAAAAACACGTCTTTGGATGTTCAAAACTTAGTCCAAGCCTTTGGGTTGGAAGCCCAAGAAAAATCCAAGCCAAAGGCTTAGAAATTACCAAAGCAAATAATAACATGAGCACATTATAATGTGCTCGCATTATTGTGAAATAAAATCATCTCTCTCTCTCTCTCTCTCTCTCTCCTAGTTTTCATTTTCCTAGCTTTCCTAGTTTTCCATTTCCTTTCCAATTTCCCTTTAGATCCCACCAATTTTTCCCTATCTTACTATTGTCCACCTCTCCTCTCATCATTCTTCCCATCCAATTAATTTTTGTTTTATCTTGTTTCCATTTCATCCTCCCAATTTATATCCTCATCCCTCTTTGCATGTCCTAGTTTTCTTGTTTTCATTTGCTTTGTTAATAAGGGAGAGGGAGATGGATGAAGAGGGAGAGAGGGGGGAGATGGAGGGGAGAGAGAGGGAAGAGAGAGAAAGAGTCCTAGTTTTCTTATTTCCATTTCCTTCGTCAATAAGGGAGAGGGAGAGGAAGGGAGAGAGGGGGGAGATAGAGGGGAGAGATAGGGAGATAGAGGAATGATAGTGGAGAGAGAGGCAAGGGACAGGGAGATAGGGAGAGATAGATAGCTAGAGAGAGAGGAGACATATAGGGGGAGATAGAGGAGACAGGGAAGAGATAGGGAGATAGAGAGTGAGTGAGATGTCCAGAGACATAGGAAGAGAGATTGAGAGGTAGAGGGATGATAGAGATAGGGAGATAGAGGTTTAGGGTTTCTCAGGTTTAGGGTTTAGGGTTTAGGGGCATTATTTAGGATTTAGGGTTTAGAGAGAGAGAGGTTTAGGGTTGCTCAGGTTTAGGGTTTAGGGTTTATGGGTTAGGGGTCAGGGTTTAGGGGTTATTTAGGGTTTATGAGTTTAGGGTTGCTCAGGTTTAGGGTTTAGGGTTTGATGTTGGTGTAATTAATTAATTTAATTACACTTTATTGTTTTATTAAGCTCACTTGGGGATTTTTCACCTTGTACATAAAGCAAGGTCTTTTTACCTTTTAATTCATTTTGTAATTATTCTTTTCTAAGGCAATAGCAATTATTCATTATAACTCTAATTTGTCTAAGGTTTTAAGGTTTTACTACTTGCTCTCTGTGCTTGTGGATTCTCCATTACTTCAACCTGGTATCAGAGCTCAGATCTAGTAAACCCCTTCTCAAATTTTGAGAGTTTTATCTATCAGGTTTTATAGGAGGCCTCCTCGAGAAAAATAGAATCTAGAAGGCGTCAAAACCCTAGGATTGACTGCCCAAACGTTGAAAAAAGAGTAGGAAAAATTATGTGCTTTTTTCTAGAGGTTACAGATTTTAGGGCACAAATATTCGTACAGTGTACGGATCCGTACCTATTTGTACAGTCGTACAACTTTTGCATCCCCTTGAGCTTCCTCAGGTCCCTAGTGGCAGGTTTGATTTCTTTGGCATTAGTTTTTTGTTCTTCAACCTACATTTTTCACCTTGGCAGTGCTTTTTTTTTGGTGAGTTTGATTTTTTTGGAGGTTGCAGGTGTTTTTTTACACCCGCAACCTTGCTGGGTGTCCTCAGGCATCGTAGCCATTTTTGGGTGGGTGGATCTTTGCACGCCACCTCAAGTGACAAGATTCACTGCTCACCAAGTGGCTCCACCCTCAACAAACATGCCCCGCTCGTGCCTTGGGCCCTCTGCCAGACCACCACCGCCACCAAGTTTTGTTTCAAGTAGCACTCTACTCATCAACCGCCAGCCACATGCGGCACTTAATTCCTCCACCGCGATTTCTGCTCCAGCTCTGCCGTGCCACCATCATCGCTCTGTCGGGTGGTGCCACTCATCCACCATCGAAGATCCTCTATTGCGCCACTAGGCGCCAACCCCTCATAGTTCAACCCCTGATCACTTTAATGACTAGGGCCCAACACATAGGCACCAGTCCCCGGGAGACTAGTGCCTGGTCACATGGGTGCCCAGGTCTCTTAATAGGGGGGCTTTCTTTTTTGCCCTACACACCTTATTGGAGCTATTTCACGGAATCAGGTATAACTTTTGCATACTATACTCATTTTTTGCAAACCATAGTGGTGCTGCTTGTATTTCCAGATTTTGCTCTTGGTGTTTTTTATTGGTAGTTGAAGTTAGATCAAGTGGTTTGCACTTTTTTGGTCCTAACTTGGGCATCCTGACTTCATTTTTCAAAAACAAATAGGCACCAGAAAGTTGATTCCAAGATCTACACAACCATCAAACTTGTTTTTCCATATTCCTTTCTAGGTACATAGAAATTCAGTTTTAAGTCAACCCTTTATTTTTTTCTTTTTGATTGTAAAATTTGCAAAAAAGGGTTTATTTTTTGCTGTGAGTGGTTTTTTTTCTCCCTAAAATCTATTAAGGGATCAGACACATAAAAACCAGCAAGTCATTATTTTTTGCCAAAAATAAAAACCCAAAACAATGGAAAAAAACTCGTCTATTGACCATCTTACGCCACACAATTATCATTCCTGGAAACGAAAGATGACCAAATTGCTCATGTCCAAGGGATTATGGTCCATATTAGATGAAACACAACCTGAATTGACTCGTAAGTTTGAGAGATTTCAACATAGGAACAAGATGGATGAGGCTATGGGACTAATTTCACTACATGTTTTAGACAGTCTATTGTTTCACATTGATTCTTGCACCACTCCTAGGGAGATGTGGGAAAAATAGAAAGAACTTTTTGGTTCAATTAATGAGTTCTGGGCACTTCAAATTAAGGCAGAATTGACTACACTAGTACTCGATTTCTTCTCCTCCATTGAGGATTATCTAGTAAAATTCAAGTCACTCATGTCACTTTTGTAGGGTTGTGGAAAGGATCAAACTGAAAAAGAATGCATTTTCTTGATTATGTCTAAGCTTCAAGGGCCATTTTAGGTCTTCTCTTCTACATTTTACTCCACCATAGATGCATTGGGTGATGCTTTTACTTTGCCTACCTTTGAGGTTTTTTGTGTCGTTTGACACGGGAACAATCTAAGTTGTTTTAGCTAGATTCTCTTTCCAGTTCCAAAAATCAAGCCTTGGTAGCACAATCATCTAAGGGAAGACAAAAGAAGAAACATAATCCTAAGACAAATTCTTCATCAGGTAGTGAGAGTTCCTCCAAGCCAAACTAGAAGTCAGAACATAAACACCAATCCACTCCTAAGAATGAAAAATCTTCTAAGTCTGGTGAGTCTTCCTCTAAGACAAAGAAGCAATCATGAGAACCTTGTAGTTTTTGTGGCAAAGATGGACATCCAATAACCAAATGTTGGAAGAGACTATAGGCTTTAGAGGAAGCCATGCAACAACATAACATTTCATCCTCTAAGTGTACTTTCACCAATACAGGCAAAGGCCATGCTCTTTCTGCATGGGCCTTCTCTTCAACAACTAGTTGGATACTTGACTTAGGAGCCTCACATCACATGACTCATTCCCAGGAGGTTGTCACATCACTTTCAGATTGTAGCACTTCACATATTGCAGTGGGGGATTCTACACATTTTTTAGTTTTGGGTTCAGGCACTATTCCACTTGCAAATGGTTGCATTTAGGATGTCCTTGTGGTTCCTGATATTTCAACCAATCTTATTTTGGTGTATCAGATTTGTCACTCTGCCACTGGTAGGACAGTTGAGTTGTCACCACATGATGTGGTTATTAGGGAGCTTCATGATCCTGATATTGTTGTGGCTATTGGGAGTTTTGATTCTGCATCTCGGTTATACATATTTGATGGTTTTGAGAGTTTAGCAGGTTCATCTTTCATTGAACATGTAGACTCCTTGAGTAAGCTTTGGCATGAACAGTTTGGTCATGTCAACTACAGGTATCTACAACAGATGAGCACTCATTCATTAGCGACAGGTCTACCTAAGATTTCTTGCATTGACAGTGTTTGTTGAGGTTGTGTCCTTGGGAAACACCACTAGGATTCTTTTCCCAAAGCTAAAGCCACATGAGCGAAGGCACCTTTAGAGTTGGTACATAGTGACCTTATGTCCTTCCCAACTCCTTCATTCTTAGGGGCCAAATATGGGTGTACTTTCTTAAGTACAAAAGTGATGTCTTTAATACACTCATGATCTAGAAGACATTCGTGGAGAAGCAATTTGGTCTTCTATCAAAAGGATACACAGATAATGGGGGGAGTATGTTAATCAGGCATTCAAAGATTTTTGTATTGAGCATGGTCTTTAGAATCAACTGACAGTTCCCTACACCCCTTAGCAGAATAGTATCACTGAACGAAAGAACAAAACACTCAGCGAGATGGCTAATTGTATGCTTCAGTCATGAGATTTGGATCCTACTTTTTGGGCTGAGGTAGTTAATTGTGCCAATTACATTCAGAATCGTATGCCCCATAAGGCATTGTGAAATATGACTCCTGAGGAGGCTTGGTCCCATGACAAGCTCGATGTATCTTCATTCTGATTTTTTGGTAGTGAGGTTTGGGCATTTATTCCTGATACTCAGTGGAAAGCCATGGAGAGGAAGAGCCAACCACTCATATTTGTTGGCTACTGTGAGGATGTTAAGGCTTATAGGTTATTTGATCCTATTTCCAGAGATGTCTTGTTGAGGTGGGATGTCTAGTTTGATGAGAGCTTTCCTCAGATAGATTCTCCATCACCAACTTCTCCCTCACTACCTACTCCTCCCTCTTCATCTCTTGAGGATTCCTTATCTCTTGAGAATGAAGATGTTATCATAGATCCACTATTGCCTCTAGTTATTCCGCCTTTACCCAGATGTGCCCACACTACTATTTATGCAGCTAGACCTTTGGCAGTTGATCCTTCAAATTCTTGTCACACTCACTCACAAACCTTAGGAGTCAATCTTTTGAGTCATGCCATTTTGGATGATTCTCAAAAGTTTTTAGATGTGGTAGGTATTCTTGAGTGGGACACAACTATGGCAAAGGAGTATTCTTCATTGATGAAGACTAATACTTGGGATCTTGTTTCTCTTCCTAAGGGAAGAAAATTGGTTTGGTGCAAGTAAGTGTACCGCACCAAATATGTTGCAGATGGTTCCATTGATAAGTACAAGGCTCATATTATTGCAAAGGGGTTTTCACAGGTCGAAGGCATTGATTATTCTAAGACATTTGCCCCTGTCAACAAGATGAACTCTATTCGTCTTGTACTTTCAATTGCAGCTTCACAGGGATGGACAATATACTAGATGGATGTGAAGAGTGCCTTTCTACATGGTGATCTTCATGAGGAGATTTATATGGAGCAGCCTCCTAGTTTTATTCAGGACTTTTCACTAGTTTGCAAGATTCATCATTCCCTTTATGGTCTCAAACAAGCCCCTCGGGCTTGGTATGAGAAGATGGACACATTTATGCTTTCTTCTGGTTTCACACGTCATTCCAATCCTACAGTATACACTCAGAAACAGGAGGGTGATCTTTTGACACTAGTACTGTATGTAGATTTGATTCTTACATGCAGTTCCTCTTCCATGATCTAGAGTGTTCAACCAGCATTGATGGAGCAGTCTGACATGACAGATCTAGGACTTCTACATTACTTTCTTAGTTTACAGGTTATTTAGTCTTCAGATGGGATTTCCATGTTTCAGCATAAGTATGCTCTTGATATGCTTCACAGATTTGGCATGCTTGATTGCAAGCCTGCCCCCACACCTTTTCAGTTAGGTCTTGTATTGTCTTCTAGTTGTTCCACTCCTACAGTTGATTCTACATTATATAGGCCCTTGGTTGAGTCTTTTGTACCCGACTGTTACATCCCCAATTTTTGTCTTGCTATACTTTTACTTTTTACTTGGACATAAGTAAATTGGTTGTGATGTTTAGAATAATGACAAGGAAAAAAATGGATTTTATTGAATGTCATTTATTGAAATCATAGAAATGATTATGTTATTATCGATTTAATATTTGTATTATGAGATTTGATTTATTAGTTGAATTAATTGAATAATGATGCACTGATCACATATTGTTTGATGACAAGTGAAATAGGATTTCAGGTTATCAGATGACTCTTAGAGAAAAGAGAGAGAGTATCTTTCTAGGAGAGAGATATAGACCTCGGGTTACGAGTGATTTATTTGCCAAACCGAGTTATAAGTGTTTAACGAAAATGTGAACCAATGTGTTGTAAGAGGTAAGCTTTGTCTTGCTAGTTTACTTTTGAATCCAATCGATAAGTAGTCGATAATGTTTTCAAAACTTGCTAAGTCATATTAAGTCATCTTAGTCGTTAATAACGTTAATGACGTCGTTTGAGTTTGATTTATAACTATTTATGTTTAATGTAAATATTATGACGTTATTGTTGTAAAATGATTATCTTATTATTATTATTAAGATATTTGACGTATTATAAATGATTCTTAACATTAAGATGATATAGTCAAGTTGGGAATACGTGAATTATGTCAACGGATTGTGATGGGGAGAAGAGCTCAAGTCAATCACAATATCTGTAACCCATGATTTAATAATAACTTTTTATTGAATAAACTATATCTATCTAATGTAATAGGTGATGTTATGAGAATTATAATTGATGTAATCAATATAAATAGATGCCTTAGCATCAAATGAGGATAATACCTCATATTGAGTCGATGGTAAAATGTTTGAGTAAGCCGAAGGCTTATTTGTAGGAAAGTCTTCTATAGTGTTGGTGGTAATTCGAACCACTCATTGTGCAGTATTTAAAGATTAGTTGTGTTTAAATGATGTGTCGGCCATGTCTAAGAAGGAGGACTGTGGTTTTAACCGCCACAACTGACAAGTCTTGGAGCGATAATCTCCCATCGACAAGTGGGATTTACGCTTAAATATTGGTCTTCAGTTTTGATTTAACCATGATAGACTGTTAAGCTTTGATTAAGTTTGTTGCTAAACGTAGAGGAGGTAGGGAATGAGGTGACTCTGTAGGAGTCATGCCTCCCTCATTATGACTAATGATTCGAATGAGTCGTGGTGGTTTTTATTAAGGAGGTTTAGAACTTGTAGAACACACGGGAGGAAACAGAAGGAGATACAGAATAGAAGATAGTAGCTGTGACAGTAGGGGGATACACAGTCTAGTGGAGTCAACTTTGTGATTATTCGCACATCTCAACCAGCTTAAGATAGTATACTACCAGGTGTTTCTCAGTTGCATGTATTATTTAACCATGAGGAAATCAATTAGTAATCTAAAACTATACATGGTTATATTATAGAATGATTATATGAGTTCACCAGTAAGAATTTACCTTCTAAATTTATGATGTGATAGTCGATAACTATTATATATCAACTTAGAAGTACAATTAACATTTTAAGTAAGCTATTTTGAGCTATTTTCTTGTAGTCGATGGAGACAACGAATGCTACTTATTTGGTTGATATTTGGTCATATTAGTAAGTATATTGTTATAGTAGACTGAGTCAACCATCTTCTTAGTAATTCTAAAACTGTTGATCATACTCGATCAAGGAATAAAAGATAAATGAATATCCTAGCAGGAGAAAGTCATAAGTTGTTATTACCTTAAATATATAGTCTTCTTATTGAATTTGAAGCAAGTCAATACAGAGTTTGAGAGTAACCATACGATAGACTCTTGAATGGATGAACCATGTTTCCTTACTTTCAATTTGAGCTGTATAGTAATGAGGTTATAATGATTTAACATTTTGTCTTGTATAGGTTATATACATAGATGCATAGTGGATAATGTTATTTAACCAAGAGTTCTAGATTCATAAAAACTATTAGTAAACTATTGTATCATATCAATGAAAGAAACTTAGAGAAATTAGGGAAGATGGAATAAGGTTATTATGAGTATTCCATTTAAGACCAATTATCTTTTTATTCATGAAAGATCTAATTCAATGGAGTAGGGTACAAGTATTCCTAAGAATGACCTTGTAGGGATATTTATACTAGGATATGTTTGTTTATAAACATTATCAAATTTATTTTATGTTCCTTTGTATAGGAGACATTATTTATTTGAGAACTATAGTATTCTTAACTTGGTTAAGTTAATCAAGGGTTATTTGCAAATCCAGAACTCCTAGATATAAGATATGGTTATATTGTTATAGCATATTAACAAGGAATACTAGGGTAACCCTAGAGTCGACTACCAACCAATTGAATGGTTATGTTATATAGACTTACTCACGTCAAGAGTATTATTATTGTGACTCTTAGATTAAACTATTGCATGAAAAGGGTTGGTAAGAGATTTAAATTGTGTGAATAAGACAGTATCCAAGTCGAGTAGGGGTGGGTGAACACAACAACTATGTTCTTTATGAACAATATTGATATTAAAAACTTTGGCCAAAGTAATGCATTTGTTTTCTGCATGCATTGTCGGTTCACTGTATTAAGATTGCTCATCCTATCAGAAATCATACTTAGCTAGAGGGTATCTAGAGTTGTATGGTTGATAGAGTTGAGTAGAATACAACACTATGTTCTCAGAAAGGCAAATTACCACTAGTCACCTAAGGTCTATATTCCTCGTGAAGGGTAGGGCCACTTCCTATGTGGAAGATGTGTGGGAGACCACCAGTCTGTGGTTGGAGGTAAATCACTGGAATGATGCTCTCTCTCCAAGTAGGAAACGTGCTAGGACTTGTGATAAAGATGTTAGATATTCAGATGCAGTATTTGTTCCAAATTTGTACATGTAATGGTTTTACATTTATAAACATTGTAAATGAAAAGACAATATGGGTATATTGTATTTAAAAAAAAATCTTGTAAATGTAATACTTGATTATTTGTTGAATAAAAGAAAAATTTTCTTTATCTCATTTTTACCTTGTTGAGTTACTTTATGGTAAATTTTTGGCTTTTACTATGTTATTAGAATGTGGATGTTACACTGACACATTCTCATCCTGATATTTCTTTTGCGATTGAGTTTCTGTCACAATCCACATTAGAGTCATTGGAAGGCTACCTTGAGCATATTTTGAGATATATTTAGGGCACCTCTCATTATGGTATTCATTATACATTAGGAGACTCTAGGGTTGTCAGATTCACTGACTCAAATTGGGCAAGTGATGTTGATGACAGGAAGTCCACTTCTGGCTTTGTTTTTTGCCTTGGTTTTGGCCCCATAGTATGGTCTTGCAAGAAGCAAATTGTTATTGCTTTATCATCTACTAAGGCTAAGTATCGAGCAATAGTTTTAGCTAGCCAGGAGATTCTATGGCTTTGTCAGTTATTGATTGAGTTTAAATTCCCTCCTGATAGTCCCACTATTATTTGGTGCGACAATCATAACATTCTCCATCGCCTTCAAGAACCTGATGTCTAGAAGAAGGATCCACCACTACCCTAGACATTCTCTTAGCCTTTTTAGGCCGGGGACCAATTTGTAGCAATTTAGCTACAGTATCAACATTCACATCTATCATGGGAGTGTATTTTCTCTTCTTTTCTACCACTTTCTTAAGCCATGAAGGGGATGGCAATACTGCGTTGCTATTATTGGCATTCAAGGTGGTGTCTTCCAACTGAGTCTTGGTGCTAATTGAAGGAACTTCATTTGAAAAAGGAGAAGATGAAATATCAAACAGAGTGCAGAAAGCACTATCTTCACCAAGTTGTTGAAAAATAGAAGAGTCATTACCTGGTACAAGTGAGATAGGAGAAGCCACATGATCAACTTGGAGTTGTTGTAGAGCATCCAATTCTTTTTCTTCTTCTAACCTCATTAGTACTGGCTCACTATCACCCTCACATATACTTTTCAATTTTTTATTTTCCTTAGGGTCTTCTCCATCGCCACCCTATTGTGAATTAACCCTAGATTTGGTTATATTCACACTAGCAGAAGCTCTTTGATGTTCAATGATATTAGAAGACCCCTACTCTTTTGTTGCAGGTTCTTTTTGGGAAGAAGTTGTAGTACATTCACGAGTCTTTCCCTTAAGCCACTTTTTTGTTTTATTCAAAACAAAAGAAGAGTGATCCTTTAGATTAGTGACTTCTTTTTATGACCATTGAATGCGTGGTAGTGGCTCATCACCAGCAACAAAATACTCTTCATGGATAATACCAAAATTATCATCAATTCTGTCAGGAATATCCAATGGTAAGTTGAAAGCACATATTTGATCAAGGGTCAATCTCATCCAATCTCGTCTTTGCACTTCTCTTTCATCAACACAATCTTCCTAGTAGTCTTCAAGATGGGGCTGGTGTTCATACAGACTTTCTCCATACAAATTTCTTGATGGAGATCATCGCTCTTGGAAACACAAGATGTGATGCCTTCCCTCTTAGTTTACTTCCATCTTCAAAAGGGTGTGAAAGGAGTTTCACATTTCATATATCTTGATTGACTTCCCCACCTTAGTGCAGCAGGCCTAACATGTGTTGCACATACAACAATGTTATGTGAATATGTTATTTCAGTGTGCATTTGATGCGTGAGTGAGTTTAGTGTCTTTTGTTATTAAATTTTTTGATATTTTGGTTTTCATGTCCACATGTAAAATGTGGGCATGACAAAACCTTAAGTTATCAAATGAGAAAAACACTGGAACAAATTTCCCAATATATGTTGGATGACATACATAGCCCCAATCTTCAAGCTCATCCCAAGATTCCATGTTTAATCCTTCCAAATTTAATATGGGGGAATGGGGGTTCTGGAGGACATTGGAACTAGGAATGTTCTAAGGTCCATGGAAAACTTGAGATTCCCAAATGAGAAAAACACTAGAATGAAAGGCCCAATAGATGTTGGATGACATACATAGCCCCAATAGCCAATCTCATCCCAATGTTCCATGTTTAAGCCTTCCAAATTCAATATGGGGGAATGGGGGTTCTGGAGGACATGGGAACTAGGAATATTCTGAGGTCCATTGAAAACCTAAAATTCCCAAATGAGAAAAAAACAAAATGAAAGGCCCAATAGATGTTGGATGACATACATATCACCAATGCTCAATCTCATCCAAATATTCCATGTTTAAGCCTTCCAAATTCAATATGGGGGAATGGGGGTTCTAGAGGACATTGGAACTAGGAATGTTTCAAGGTCCATAGAAAACCTAAAATTCTCAAATAAGAAAAACACTAAAATGAAAGGCCTAATAGATTATAGATGACATACGTAGCCCCAATATTCAATCTCATCCCAATATTTCATGTTTAAGTCTTCCAAATTCAATATGAGTGAATGGGGGTTTCAGATGACATTCAAACTAGGAATATTCTGAGGTCTATGGAAAACATAAAATTCCCAAATGAGAAAAACATCAAAATGAAAGGCCCAATATATGTTGGATGACATACATAGCCTGAAGATTTAATCTCATCTCAGTATTTCATGTTTAAGACTTCCAAATTCAATATGGGGGAATGGGGGTTTTGGAAGACATTGGAACCAAGAATGTTCTGAGGTCCATGGAAAATCTAAAACTCCCTAATGAGAAAAACACTAGAACGAAAGGCTCAATAGATGTTGGATGACATACATAGCTCCAATCTTCAATTTCATCCCAAGATTCCATGTTTAATCCTTCCAAATTCAATATGGGGGAATGGGGGTTCTGGAGGATGTCGAAACTAAGAATGTCCCAGGGTTTGATAGAACTTGGAACCTAGAACCCTACACCCAAAAAACTAGAAAAGATAAGGAAAGTACTAAACTTAGATATTTTATGGGATTTTTGGAAACAATAAGATATGACCATGGCATGGGGAATGTAAATAGTCACTTCAACACAAAAATTTGACCAAGGTGAACCCATTGAAGATTTTTCAGATCAGTTATCAGTAATGGGTGAAAAACTTCCCAGACAATAATGAGACATAAAACTTGGGGTTTTTTTGAAAAATTTTAGGCACATCTCAAAATTGCCTCTAGTTAGGGATGTGTGACTCTTGTAGGAACAATGAGGATCCAATTATCTTTGGGTTGTAAACCAAAATGAAAGAGCAAGAACCCAACCAAAATAAAGAGGAGGGCAACAACAACAAAAAAATAAAAAATAAAACACACAAAAGGAAAATATGTATACATAGGCACAAAGGACCACATGCAATCAAGAGAAATAGTGCTTGAGGTGCTAGCCATGGATCAGAAGATCTATGAATTCTCCATCCAAACTCTTGAGGTAAAAAGTACCTTGACTACACTTTTCTGTAATATGATAAAGGCCAACCCACAAAACGTCAAATTTTCCATGCTTGTCCTTATCTTAGGACCTAGAATTCCACATCAGGACCAGGTCACCAACTTGGAAACTACTCTGAGCTGTCCTCTTATTAAAAAATGTTTGACCTTCTACTACTATAACATATTTCTTTCATGTGTAGTCCTCCTAGCTTCATCAAGCATAATTAGATCATGTATTCTTAAGTAAATTGAACCATCCTCATTTTCTTCAACTTCCTGTAGTAGTTTGTACATAGGTAGCTCAAGGCTAATTGAGATCTTAGCTTCTACTCCATAAACTAACTCAAAGGGGCTCCTACTAATAGCCTTCTTGAAATTTATCCTATCTAGCCAAACAACAATCTTGAGCTTATCATTCTACCTCCTCTTGTTTGATTCAAGTGTCTTCTTAATTATATTCATGATGCTCTTGTTACTAGATCTGGTCTGACCATTTCCTTGTGGGTGATAGGGGAAGAATGTGTTAAATCTATCCTATACTTAGAACATGTGTCAAGGAGATCATGGGATCTAAAACACATTGCATTGTCAACAATAATCCTCGTAGGAATAGAAAAAATTGTGATGAAATTATTCATTAGGAATTCAATCACTACTTTAGATATTGTATTTCTAATAGGTATTGCTTCCACCCATTTGGTGAAGTAGTCAGTGGCTACAAGGATCCATTTGTATCAGTTGCTAGATTTTTTATAATCTCTCTAATAAAATCAAGACCCCACTGCTGAAATGGAGCCTCAACTGATATGGATGTGAGTGGGAGATCACTAGAAAACTTTATCTTTCCTACAAACCTCTGGCATGGATCACAATTTCTAACAAATTTGGCCATATATTTAAACATTTTAGGCCACCAATATCTTGCTCATATTACTTTATGGGTAGTGGTCTTTGACATGAAATGCCCCCCACAAAGTCCTTGATGACAATCATTCATGACCTTGACAAATTGCTCATGATCTAAACACTTGAGAAGCAATCCATCAAGGTTTCTCCACATAAGTTGGCCCTACATCAACACATACTTCTAGGCTACAAAATTCAAGGTTCTCCTTTGATGATCACTCAATCCTAGAGGGCAACTCAAGTTTTCCAAATAGAAAACTACATCTTTATACCAAGGATCATCCTTCAGAGAACAAGGAGGAGGTGTCAGACTAGAAGTTACCTAATGTACTTCTATTATATTCATGTTTGTATCTTCCATTAGCCTAGCAAGGTCTTGACCTCTAACTAGCCTTGTATTTTGCACCTCCATGTCATATTCCTAGATCTTATTGATCCATCTACACCTCTTTCTAGGAGCTTCTTACTGAGAAAAGATGTCCGTCACAGCTGTATGAGGCACATATGTAGTGATTTTTGCTCCTACAAGATAAGGCCTAAAGTTGTTGATAGCCTTGACAAGAGCATATGCATGTTTTTTCATGATGGAGTAATTTAACTCAACATTCTGCAATGATTTACTAAATAAGGCAATAGGCTACTCATATCCATCAATGTTCTTCTAAAGAAACACTATAGCAATGGTGTAGAAAGAAGCAAAAGAAAATAGTTGAAAAGGCTTGGAATAATCAGGGCTACCAATAATAGTGCCTTCTTAAGTGCATCCTTGATACCATGAAGGAGTCAGTTGATTCCTTATCCCAACCAATTGATTGCCCCTTCTTAAGTGCCTTGTAAATTTCATTTTTCTTTGAGAAGAAAAGTTAGGAAAAAACCTCCTAACAAAACTAATTTGTCCAAAGAAGGATTGCACTGCTTTAACTATTCTAGGTTGAGGAATGAGTTCAATTGCTTTGATTCTTTCTAGATCAATCTTCACAGCATACTTGGACACAATCAACAATGATTATGTCCCATTTTCTTGACAATAGCATACCCCACTTGGTTGGACAATCACCAATGATTATGTCCATCATAAAGCACTTACTAGGATATGCAATGAGTTGCACCTCTACACCATTAACAACTCCAATAACATTTAGCTCCTTGGAATTCATTACATATTACTTGCCATAAGACCTAAATACCTTCAATCCTAGAAAGTTCATGAATTCTAAAGGCATCACATTACTTGATGTACCAAAATCCAACATGCAATTATGCACCAACCATCCCTTTATCAGTAATGAAGTATAAAAAGGATCAACCATGGTTGGATTACTTATAGATACTGTACTGTAGACACTGAAAATTGTCTAGGTCTTGTTTACACATGACCTTGTATGTCTTTGCCCTAGGTTCTTGTTACACAACACCTTGTCGACATGAACTTGTATATGTCCCCTACATCCTAGTTCATCCTAGTTCATCTAACCTCATCCCACTTAATCCCATTTATCTCTAGGTCCTAGTTCATCCCATCTTAATCATCTTCCTGATTGATTAAATAAACCCACTTTATTTAATTAATCCCACTTGATCACATTCCAATAAACTAAATAAATCCCATTTGTTTAGTTAATAATCCCTCTTCACATGTCTCACATAATTCAAATTAAAAATTTGAATTATTCCCTCACCTCTCATCACATTGCGACACATGTCACATCTCTCCATCTCCCACTTAATAGGCCTTCACATGTCAAACTAATTCAAACTTGAATTAGATTCCTTTTATTCTCCATCGCACACTTGTCATGTGACTACAATCCCTCTTTGAGTGGGAAACCCTAATCCAACCCTAGTCAATCTTGACTGTCCATATCTTTCAACATAACTCTCAATCACAACCATTCAATCCAATCAACCATATCCTATAAACCTAGCCTCCTCTAAGCCATTTGTATCGAATCTTCTTCTAGCATCCTTACTTTGCCGAAATTTCTCTTCAATCTTCTATCTTCCATCTTTTCATCCATCATCCATCATCTTCATCTTCATGTTATGCTGCTAAATCAAGCAACCAACATTCATCTCTTTGGGTAAAGCTAGAGTGCTTCAGGTGCAGCATTCTCAACCCTATCAATGGATCATGAGTCAATATGAGGTTTGCATGTGTTTAGTTTGCATTTGTTATTGATTTCCTTCATGTCCATTTTCCACAATTTCATTTGGCATGCCTGGTCTCGAATCTAATTGTGAGTTTTTTTGTAGATCTTGTTGTCAAAATTTCACTTTTTCTCTAACCCTAGATTGTCGTAATTTGCAAGTTTTGGGGGTAATTTGCTTCTTAGGCGAAAACTAACCTCACCATTGCTATCAGGACGCCGATTCCATGAATTTTGACTGTAAATTTACCTATGTTTCGTGACTGAAATTTTTTGAAAAAATTTGAAAATTTGGAGGGCCATAGGCCGTATAGTACATATCTGTACCATACGGGTTTGTGACCCCTGTCTGTATTGATACTGCGTAGTGTTTGGGTCGCTGTCTATTTACAGGGAAAAAAATTGTCACTGCCGCTAGTGTTCTGCTCCTCCACCACTGCTCCATACCCTTATTCCTCCGCTTCTGTCCAAGGGTTTGGCATAAATTCTTAGTTTTTCATTGCACGTTTAATAAAGCCCTGGTCGTAGCTTGAAACCCTAATCTCCACTAACCTGCAGTCACCACCTCTTTCCTGCAGTCAACACCACTAAGACTTTGACCACCATTTAGATCCCAGCTCGGCCCTGTCGAAGCCTACTCCCTGCCTTTCGACCGCCATCATTCACCACCAATAAACTGTCTGCCACCACCTGTCTACCTCTCACCCTCCGCTCTTAGAAGCCCATCGCTGTCTTCTTACTCCTATTGCCTCCATTTAAATTTAATTGCTTGCCACTCTCCTTCCTGCTGCTACCGTGAGTAGCCTTGTCATCTGTTCTCTCGCCACCACTGTGAGTGGCTCCGCTCATTGAAAAACCCTGGTCTCCAATGACAACTTCCATCTACTGCTCCCTTCGCATTGTCAACCATTTCAGTGGCTCTAGAGGTCGCCACCACTGGTGGTGACCATTTGCTATTCACCACTGTAAACCCTAGCCCTAACCTCCACAGCAAACATTTTCGTAAGCAAATAGTGAACAATTTCCTAAACATTGTGGTCTGCCCTAACATTTGTTGTAGTTACATTAGGGACCAAAGGGTGAGGGGTCTCGTCCCCTAATTTTTTTTTTAATTTTTTATTCCTTTTGGTCCGCCCCTGGTCATATGGGTGACCAGGGTCCCTAACCCCTCTAACTGCCAAAACAAACTTTAACATTGATTGTCGGAGGAGGCTGCCACACGTGACCGCTTTCTCTCAGACCACTAGCAGTCAACTTAACATTGTTAGACTTGCCTCTTGCTTCGACATGCCATAAGAGGGCTATTTTTTTCTTTTGATCATAACCTAGCCATACAGAGGTGGATTTTCACAAAATTAGACTCGTTGGAAAGCTGGGAGAGCGAACTACGCAGTGGCAGAGAAATTATCACATGAAAGTACCATTTTGCCCAATTTTTTTCATAGTCAAAGTCAAAACTCTTTTAAAACTTCAAATGCTCATATCTTTTGCAATTTTGATTGAATTTTGGTAAAGTTTTTTTTAAAATTGCATAGAATTTCCTGAAGAATCTGCTCATGCAATTCATTTTACTATATCAATTCATCTATAGTAGATTTTATCAGTTTCTTGATTTTGCACATAACGGATCCCTAGGCACTTTCACTTGCTTATTTTTCAATTTGGTGGCTTGCAGGTGACCTTACAGGGCTCGAACAACATCAGGATCAACATCTACAATAGCTTGGGATAGAAAATTAATCAGGTGTATCCATTTCATCATTCATCTCTTTCATTTGATCAATCAATCTTGTTTGCATCACACACTTCAATTTGGGCCCATAAAACAAACATTTGTCTTCATCACATATCAAAAGCTGGGCATAAAATGAACATGTGTTTTCTCATTCACATATTGACTTTGGGTTAAACAAGGACAAGTGTCTTCATTGCTTGGTGAAGTTGCATGTGATTAGTGGTGTGTATGCTCTTCTCATGCACTTCGTGCGATCTTGAGAATCAAAAACACCTCTTTATCCATTCATATTCACACATCACATTTCAATTTCTAAGGGTTAATTTACAAGTGTGTGTGTGTATGCTCTCTCCTCACACCGCAAGGTGATATTGGAGATCAAAAACACCTCACTTGTTTTGCTTTTGTTTACCCTTCTTAGGAGGCCTTCTTGGAGACACACCACTCCAAGGGATGACCTCAATCGAGGCTTAATCGAAAGACACCCTCATTGGGAGTTAGAATCTTGTCACTCTTGGCTAAGCCCTAAAGAACTTTATACCTTTGGGAAGTGAAGGTGAAGGGTGGGTTACCCCTTTCTCTCGACTGTGTGGCAGGATTTTGCTTCCAATTCCTTAGTCAACCTCATGTAAACATAGCCCAAAACCCAATTGGTCATACCCTACTTGACTAGTCATAGGGCTTGTTGATGTGTCTTACATGTGTGCTTGTTTAATCATCATCACATTTCATTTTCAAAATGCAAAATTGCTTATGTGTCTTGCATGAGTGAATCATGTTTGTACATGTGTGATCATTTGATTGAATGTTGCCAAATCAAGCTAAACACCAAACACATAAGACAAGTCATTCAACTTATTCTTCCAACACATTCAAACCCAATCACATTCATCCTAATCACCCTTTCTAAGCCACTTCAAACCCTAATCATTCCCAACCACCTTCTTTCTAATCAACCCCTAGTCATCCTAATCATCATCCTAATCATCCCTAATCCTTCCATATCAAACCCTAATCATATCCAAGTCATCATCCCATCACATCAACATCATGCTAAGCATTACACATCACCCAATCATCAAATTTTCACCCAAATCACTCCACATCTACCACTTATAAACATGGATAGGGCATTCCTAAACAACACCTATGAGAATGATCCTTATGGCACCAAACGAATGCTTAACCAACTTAGGTGGTTATATACAAAGGAAGAAGACCCTGTGTCACCACAACATCAAGTCCTAGGCTAATATCAACAATCCCACATCCAATCATGATCCCAACAAGCACATAATCCTCCATCTACATATCAAATCCATGGCACATCAAACTCACTTCAAACTCCACCATCACCCAATGCAACACCCACACTTGACCAAGAGGTTATCGATTTCATGCAAGATACCAACTATATGGATCTAGCACATAGAGTCCTTCAATCAGATCCTACTAGGTTTATGGATTATCTCATTCGAATTGGGGCCACTCCACCTTCCACTACTCCTACAAACACTAATGCCACCACATCCATACCAGGAATCACCTTCACTAGTCCTAGCAAGATCACAAGCAAAAGTGCTTCCATAAGCATACCATCCAATGATCCTAATTCCATTGCCTTCATTTCACAATTACTTTCTCAACAAACTTCCAACATCAACCAATGTCCACAACAATCCACCTCACAAAACCTTTCACCTACAAATCCTATCATGCCACCTCATCATCAAACCCATCTACAAGAAAACCAAGTGTCCTCACAAGAAGCATCCTTGATAGACCTAAATCCACCTATGCAAGACCTAATGACCTTTGACAAGGGAAACACCAATCTAGAGCAAGCATCTTATGAGAATCCTCCATCATCATCCACTCAAGTACCACTTCATGAGCCTACTTATCCTATCTTAACCCCACCATGTGAACCAACATCTATTCATGACCCTATCAATGAACCTCCCAACACCTTGTCTAGTCATCCAAATCCATCATGTGATCTACAAACCATCAAGATTATTGAGGAATCTTCAACTCCAAGTCTAAGTCAAGAACCATCATGCCCTCATGTCAGTGATTCTCAAGAACATGTCAAGCCTATCCATGAGCCTATCAAGCTTATTGAAGAGCCTCCTTTCATAAGTTCACATCAAGAGCCATCATGCCCTAACATTGTTGATCAAGATCCCATCCAAGAGTCGCCCCCTTCCTTGCAAGAAAATCAAGAGGTATGTCAAGTGTATAATCAAACACATGTAAAACCATCACGCCCTCAACTAAATCAAGATCAAAACACATCTAAGTTCCACCCATTCATGACCTACATCTTGTATATGATCAATGTGTTATTTATGATCATGATCCTATTTATGAGCAAGTTTATCCCATCCATAGCCCAATTAATCATATTTATGCTCACATTTTTTATCAAGGTTCTATCTATGATCATGCAAAATATGATGATCTTCTTAGGCAACATTTATGGAATCCATGATCAAGAGGTTATCATTCCACCTATCCTTCCTTCCATAAACACCCATGTTCAAGATATCCCACTTTCTACGACCGATCCTCCACCTACTCCTATCCATGAGACACCAACTTCCACTTGTCATGATGAGACAACTACCTCCCAAGAACACATAAGCATATAAGATCAAACAAATAACTTGGATCTTAGTGAGCACAATGAACATAATCAAGATCCTAATGATCCTTCCATATCCACCATTGATTCCATCTCAAATCCACCACCATATCCTACTAGTCTATCCACATTCATTCATGAGTGTTCCTCCTTAGAACACCAACAACCATTATCCACTTTACCTTCTCCATCCAATAATCAACTCAAGTCTAGTGTCCAACCTACACCTAGTCCTATAGTTAATCGCATGCTCCAAAACATGAATTACCAAGGTAAAGGTTTAGGCCTACATGAACAAGGCATTTTGGAGCCAATCCATGTCAAGGTGCCTTCTCGCTCATTTGGCCTTGGATACACACCCCAAGGTCAACAATCTAACGATGTTGGTAATTCCTCCACACTTCCTAAGTCCACTTCCTTCAATCATAAACCCCATCATATTCCTAAAACATACGTTGCTATTCCACCTCCCTCATCCTATAGATGTCAAAAGCATGTGACCATATATCTTCCACCATCAACTTTACCTCCACTTCTTCCAACTCCTACTATCCCTCCATCCACTTTGCCTCCACTTCTAGCAACACCTAATTATCCAATTATCCATAAATCCCCTAAAATTCCTAATCATGACCAACCAATGCACGCATTGTATAAACAAGAAGCTTCCACTCATTCCATCTACCACATGGGATTCAAAAACAAATATTTGGATGCCTCCTCACATAAAACCAGAAATCCTAAGGGCCCTAATGCCTTAGGGTACAAATGCAAAGAATCAAACCAAAATCCATTCAAAAAGTTATCCAAGCCCAAACCTTCATAAGAAAAGTCCAAAAGCAAAATGGTTTGAGTCCCTAAACAAAAATCAATCAAGTCAAATGAGGCATCCACTTATCAAAAATCCCAACCATCTCCCTCCATTCAAAAATGTCATTCCATTCAAACATTTCAAACATCCCACATGAAAAGCAAAAATTAGAAAAATACTAAGTTCGTGTGGGTTCCAAAAGTCCTAAATCATCCATCTCCTAAGCAAACATCACCATTGCTTCCTACACCTCCATCCAATCAAAAGCTTCCATGTTTATCACAGTATATGCAACCATTGGTCATGATCCCATTCCCACATACTTCCATCACTCCATCATTCACTCATTATCATACATATCTTCCCCATCACCTTCCTATGGTCCATGCTTTTGCATAAGTCCATTATAATCCACATCATAATCCACTATCAATGCCTCCATAATCCACATCATAATCCACTATCTAGCTTATCCATCTCACTTTCACGCAATCACCCTACCAACATCTTGAGCATAATGATTTGACATGGTCCATTTGTGATGACATCCTTCTCTAATGGGACTATAACATTACATGAAACTAGACAATTGAGTCCCACCCATCCATATCCCCCTCTTTCCCTTTCAAAAAGTCAAAAAAGTCAAAAAAAGTTTAAAAAAATCAAAAAAAGTAAAGATAAATCCCTTCATCCAATGGTGAAAACCTGGCAAAGAGGCACCTTGGATAAGTACCATGATGAAAACCTGGCAAACAGGCGTCATGTGTAGGTTGATCTTCTATCCCACTTACACTTGGGGGCACCTTGTCTCATCCTACATATCATTTTCATATCCTATCCATTGCATACACATTCCTATCATATTGAGTCCATCCATCCTCCCTTCCACCTTTTGATTTTGATAAAGACATGGGGGCAAAATTCTTGAAACATGTTTTGGGTATCTCTTGACATGCTTTATCTTGACATTATCCTATGGTCCTTTCCAATCCAATCCTATCATTATCCTCTAGTCATTACCCATTTATCCCTCTTATCCAATCCATCCTATCAACCCCTTGTCCTGAGCATTGTCATGAAAAAGCCTAAGTCTACTATCTAGAATGGGGCATGTTATTCCTATGCAACATGGCCTTTGGAGATCACATCCTAGCTCCCTTATGAGCCTTTCCCTCCATCCATTTATCATGATCCTTTCATCCATACACTATCGTCCATCCTTATGTCCAATCCCATTCATGCCCTTGCACCTAGACTTGGTTCCCCTTGTCATTGGTATCTAGCATAAAGGCTACATAAATTGTAAATCCAATGCCATCCCAAAACATTCCAAAAACACAAAAAAATCAAAACATTTCAAAAAATCCAAAAAAAAATCAAATATCCAAAAAATACAAAAAAAATCAAAATACTTCAAAACTCCAAAAACATCAAAACATTTCAAAAATCCAACAAAATCCAAGCACTAAGATCAAATCAATCCCAATCAAACAATCTATCACATCATCAAAATCAAGACAAGTCCACTCATATCATCAAATCAAGCCAATCTATCAAACAATCAAAAGCAAATCAAATAACAACATCCAATTAATCTCAATCAATCCAAAACTTGATCAATCCAATCCATATCATCCCATCAATAAAACACAAATCAGAACTACATCTCATCTCTATCGTAAGTGCCTTGATCTCATGGACACGGGTATGTAGGCAGTCTAGAGCATGAAGGAAGTGCCTAGATTCAGGCACAAGACGATATTCCTCTTTCTTCTTTCATCATTCTTCTATCGTCTATCTTCATCACTTCATCAATCAATTCTTTAATCACTTCATCAAATCAATCTCATCAAATCCAATCTTCCATTCATCCTAATCAAATTGATCCAAGCAATGATCCAAATGCAAGTTATCCTCAATCCATACCAATCAAGTTAATCATCTTGTCAAATTATCCAATTGCAATCCTTGGTTTTGATCCTAATCTTGTCGCAAACCAAATCAATCAATCAATCAATCAATCATCATTATCATCAATGGGATATATCATTCCCACATCCTTGTATTGATCTAGGGATATATCATTCCCCGCCATGACAACACAATCAAATCAACATCAATCAATCACTCAATCATTGGTTTACAGCTTGATAGGGGCAATACCTTGTTTGTTTTTGTATCATTTGTGCATGCTTGCTTGCTTGCTTGCTTGTGTGTGTTATCCTTATATCTTGCATTTGTATCACATCCAACCCAGCTAATATTCATATAATATATCTAGACAAGGTTGTATTATGCTGGGGCATGAGACACATCGTCACCTTGGTCCTTATACCTTGGTGCATAACGTCTTGTGCTACATCAAACATCATGGTTGCTCACTTTCATTGCAGCATAACACATCCTTCCCTTTCTTCTATCTATTCCCTTAGCTAATCCATCTCATTTCAAGAGCCTACCCGTGTTTATCCAACCCGCCTATCCTCTCGAGGGGCCATCATCATCCTATCCTTTTCCTCTATCCATACCTTAGCTTCTTTGAAATGATGTTACTCGACATAAATCTTATCATCTTGCAACATCATCTCAAAGAGGGGCAAATGTAGACACTAAAAATTGTCTAGGTCTTGTTTACACATGACCTTGTATGTCTTTACCCCAGGTCCTTGTTACACAACACCTTGTCAACATGAACTTGTATATGTCCCCTACGTCCTAGTTCATCCTAGTTCATCTAACCTCATCCCACTTAATCCCATTTATCTCTAGGTCCTAGTTCATCCCATCTTAATCATCTTCCTAATTGATTAAATAAACCCACTTTATTTAATTAATCCCACTTGATCACATTCCAATTAACTAAATAAATCCCATTTGTTTAGTTAATAATCCCCCTTCACATGTCTCACATAATTCAAATTAAAAATTTGAATTATTCCCTCACCTCTCATCACATTACGACACATGTCACATGTCTCCATCTCCCACTTAATAAGCCTTCACATGTCAAACTAATTCAAACTTGAATTAGATTCCTTTTATTCTCCATCGCACACTTGTCATGTGACTACAATCCCTCTTTGAGTGGGAAACCCTAATCCAACCCTAGTCGATCTTGACCATCCATATCTTTCAACATAACTCTCAATCACAACCGTTCAATCCAATTAGTCATATCCTATAAACCTAGCCTCCTCTAAGCCATTTGTATCGAATCTTCTTTTAGCATCCTTACTCTGCCAAAATTTCTCTTCAATCTTCTATCTTCCATCTTTTCATCCATCATCCATCATCTTCATCTTCATGTTATATTGCTGAATCAAGCAACCAACATTCATCTCTTTGGGTAAAGCTAGAGTGCTTCAGGTGTGGCATTCTCAACCCTATCAATGGATCGTGAGTCAATATGAGGTTTGCATGTGTTTAGTTTGCATTTGTTATTGATTTCCTTCATGTCCATTTTCCACAATTTCATGTACCAAGGTAGACCTTAGGTATTTCCTAAGTATTTGTTTCAGCAATTGTGTCTTTTGTAGAATCATCTAGAGGATTTGTTTGGTCTTCAAATATGGTTGGAGCATTGATATATTGTAGGACTCTATCTTTATGTTCATGGATTCTAAGCATCTCCTAAATTGGTACTAGGACTTTCATTTGGCTCAAATTAAGAGCCATATTAATAGGGACATAATCAGGTAGAGGAGTGGATAAAGGCACATTTGTTGCATGAGTGTTAGGAACAAAATGCATTCGCTGACCACCCTTGTTATTTCCAATTGCCTTAGCTACAAATTGTCCCTCTTGAGGACTCTTCTTTTTTTTATTTTATTTGTTGCCAAATTTTATCACTTTTGGATTTTCAACCTTGTCTATTGATACACTTACATTTTTGTTCTTTGGAACATATTTTTTCTACATAGGGACTTCAGGTACATATGACCTTTTCTTTTGTGTTGATCTTTATGTAGTCTTGCTCACACTCTTATCTATAGTGTCATTTCTTCTAGCATCAATGTTAGCCTTTTGTTTTCCTTTATCAACAGGTGTATTTGAAACTTTTGATGCTACTACATTCTGACAATCACCCTGAGCATTTACTTGCCTATTTCTAAGTTGGTATTTACTTTGAACTTGCACGATAGTCCCATTAGTAAGGGCCTTAATGTCTTCATTTGAGGGCCTCACACTTTTGTATCTCTGCTGCATGAGTTCTTTGAGATTTTGGAAATCATGGGATGGTATTTAATATTGTACTTGATGGTCATTAAAGTCATATTGGAAGAATTCATCGTCTTCATACTCATCAAATTAATCTACATAAACATCTTCATAATATTTAGAGGTTCTCTCTTCATTTGGGAACTCTTACTCCTTTAATGTTGGATCATGAGGTAGGAAGCATGCTTCACACCATAATGCATCATCCTAAACATTCACATGATCCTTCCTCAAAGGATCAAGTGTATCCTTGTCTTGGGGCTTTGAATTTCCTTGCCTTGGAACAAACTGTTTATAATTTTGCCATGGTCTCTTGGACCAATCAGTATTGTAAGCCTATTGTGTAACCACAAGTGAGTAGTAGCATTATTAGAAGGAAAACCCTTCTCATTTTGTGCAACCTAGTATGGCAAATCTTTCATTGCCCCCATCAACTTATCTATCTTGTCTTCAGTAGTAAGAGGCTTTTTTGAGGTTGTTGCATCTAGTTTTAAAATCTTTACATCAATTCTTTTGACATGTTGTCTAGATTCCCTCATGTTAATTTCTATATTGGTTTCCATGGTATAAGCCTCTCTTAAAGTTTGAGGGTTTTTATTACGAAGGCAATATCCTAATTTTGCATCAAATGCTCCATAATAAAGAACCAAGCACATGGATTCATTTGGTCTAAGATTAGGAGGAACTTTTCTCATTATCATGACAAACCTAATGTTAAATTATGCAATAGTCTCATTTATAACCTTTTTTTATTATTGTTAACTCATGGATCACAAATTTAGGATCAATCCTATCTCCGTACTACAAACTGAAAACTCTCATGAATTCTTCCCATGAGTCAATACTATTGTTTGGAAGATTTATGTACCAATATTTTGAACTTTCCTCTAATGACTACACAAACAACAATATCATAACATCCTTTTTCTCAATTTCATACTCATCAATCACATTGATGAATCTCCTAATGTGTTCTTCAACAGTGACAACATTACTGCCTTGAAATTTAGGCACCTTACCCCTAATTTCATTTGATATTAGATTGGGATAATTTGGGATGTCATAGAATTCCAACTATCTATATCTTTCCATTCCTAGGGTATGTCTTGGTGGAGAGAATCTTTGAGCATACCTCCTTTTATGGGCTCTCATATTCTGATGGTTACCTTGTTGCTAATTAGGTTGCCAATTTGATGTAGGTTGATTAGGAATATTATGAAGTTGAGGCTGATTTTGTTGTTGAGCATTTTGGGGAAGTTGGGCTTGCTGCAAATCAATTTGTGCTTGCAATTCTCTCTATCTTTTCCTAAGGTGATCAAGAATCGATCCAACCTTTAATCAATTTCTCTTTCCCTATGCTCATTTTTTATTGTGTAGCAACATTGGCATCATGGAATGGAGCATCTTATTTGAGTTCAGTCCTATGTGTAGAGGTAGGGGAATTATGATGTGATCCTACTCTTGTAGTTATTATGTTTGTAAGATTTGATGCATTCAAATCTTCATATATTGTGCCCCTTAGGATATGTTTCTATCCCCTCCATTCATGTTTATTGAATCTCTTGGCATGCCATATTCACGTCTATGGTTTCTTCTACTAGATCTAACCATTTTATCAATATAATCATCTGCAGTATAGGAATACTGATCAATATGCACATCATCTCTTTGAAAAGTGTATCTGGTAGACATACCTTTGTTTTTATCTTTCCAAGAACTATGTTCCCTCCTTGAGTGTGCTACTATATTATCAGGTTTTTGTGAATTCTTTGAATGCTTTTCTCTTTCCATATTTGATTCTTTCCTTTGTATTTTTGATGGGTTCAGCCAAACAAAGTCGCCACTCTTCACTTGGGAAGAGAGAAATTTTCTTTATCAACAAAGGACTCGGGATATCAACCAAGAACTTAATTCTTCCCTGGCAACAATGCCAATTTTTTTGGTGCTCAAAATTGAGATTCCTCAAATCCTTAAAGCCAATCAGTTCTTGAGTGCTAGGGGTGTCAAACTCAAGACAAAGATTACAAACTCATATTCAAGATGTGGCAACTAAGAACAACATTGATAAGGTGGGTAAAATCTCCTTCTCCTTTGTCTCTGCTAAACCAAGGGGGTATTCCTTAAAATGTATGAGAGGAATGAATGATAACAATTTGAAGCTAAACATTGAACCATACCATACCCAATGCACATGAAACTCCAATTTAATTTTCACTAAGTGCATGCATGCTGGTTTGAAGATCACAAGGTTGTTACACTTTCAATAAGTAGATGTACACAACCATGTAAAGAGCCTAAAATGATTCTTTGATATCCCCTAATGCAGAAGCATGCATCTAGACATGGATGTGGGTATTAGAACACAACATTTATTTAAAGAAATTGATTTTGTTATGTTTTGAGTGTGTTGGAGGGAAAACGAGTTGAACATAATGCAAATCAACACCTTAATCTAGTAGGAAAAGAAGAGTCTAGATATTAAATCAAAGGAGACAATAATGTAACCAAATAATGATATCCTAATCAAGATGCCAACAAAGACCAAATCTGAATGTTTAATGCATAAGCTAGGTTCTACACATATAAACAAGTAGCTGGAAGGAATTATTGAACACCAATTCAAGTATTCTTTAATAATCCATAAACAACCTACAAATTTCATGTATTTTCATGAAAATATACCTAGAAAATCATTGCAAGGTGCTTTACAATCTTTGGTTATGAACTAATCAATAACAATACTCAAATTAACAAATATGATTAGGGTAAACTGATAGAATACTAGAAATTTATAAAATGTTCATGGAGATAGTTCAAAAGATGTTGAATTTTCACTTTAAATTCATTCTTTTAAAGTTACAATGCCCTCTCATAACCCTTGAGAAAAAACCTAAAAAATTACCATGAAATACTCTGTTTATATCAACTAGAAGAAATCCTAGTTATACAAGCTTTTCTTCTTCTATTTTTGCTCTACAACCAAAATTCCATGCTTGAAAATGAACGAAAAAATTCATTATATACCTTGTTCAATCCATCAAGTGGCTTTGGAAGGAGGGATTGATGTCTAAAAATGAAACTAGGTGACCATGCCTGCATCACAACCACATGGGCTGTATTAGAAAACCCTGCATGTTTGGAGTGTCTGCCCATGCTTTGGTACAAAGATTTCATCATTGAATGGTCTATAGTAGCTTTGTGGCATATGGAGATCACCTACCATGCCATCGAGCCTCAAAAAAAGAATTAATGGAAATCCTAGGAGTTGTTGGAGTGTCTCATTGCGTCTACAAAAAATGGGGGTTTCTACACTGTTGGGGTGCAGGGTTTCACCAGAACTTGGAACCTAGGGGGAAATGAAACTAATAGAACTTGAAATATTTGGAAATACCCTGAGGGAATGGGGATCCCAAAGGAACTAGGAACATTAAAAATTGGGTGCCCAAGATTGGGGAAATGGGAATCCAAAAGGAACTTGGAACCTTGGAACATTTCAAAATGGTTTCGAGGTCCACGAAAAACCTAATATTCCCAAAGTGAGAAAAACACCAAAATGAAAGGTCAATTAGATGCTTGGGGATGCACATAACTATAGTATTCAATATAATACCAAGATTCCAAGTTTTAGCCTTTCAAATTTAACATGGGGGAATGGGGTTTCCGGAGGACATTGGAATCGGGAATGTTCTGAGGTCCGTGGAAAACCCAAAATTCCCAAAGTGAGAAAAACACCCAAATGAAAGGCCAAATATATGTTAGGGGATGAACACAACCATATTCTTCAATATAATACCAAAATTGTAAGTTTTAGCCTTCCAAATTCAATAAGGGGCGAATGGGGGTTCCTAAGGACATTGGAACCAGGAATGTTCCGAGCTACATGGAAAACATGAAATTCCCAAATGAGAAAAAAACCCAAATTATAAGCCAAATAGATGTTGGCTAACATACATATCCCAATTCTTCAATCTCATCCCAATATTCCATGTTTAATCCTTCCAAATTCAATATGGAGGAATGGGGGTTCCGAAGGACATTAGAACAAGGAATGTTTCGAGGTCCATGGAAAACCCAAAATTCTCAAATGAGAAAAACACCAAAACAAAAGTCCCAATAGATGTTAAATGACATACATAGCCCCAATATTTAATCTCATCCCAAGATTCCATGTTTAAGCCTCCCAAATTCAATATGGGGGAATGGGTGTTCTGGAGGACATTGGAACTAGGAATGTTCCAAGGTCCATGGAAAACCCAAAATTTCCAAATGATAAAAACACTAGAATGAAAGCTACAATAGATTCTAGATAACATACATAGCCCCAATCTTCAATATCATCCCAAGATTCCATGTTTAACCCTTCCAAATTCAATATGGGGGAATGGGGGTTCCAGAAGACATTGGAACCAAAATTGTTTCGAGGTCCATGGAAAACCTAAAATTCCCAAATGAGAAAACATTGGAAAAAAAGGACCAGTAGATGATGGATGAAATACATGGCCCTAATGTTAAATCTCATCCCAATATTCCATGTTTAAGCATTCCAAATTCAATATGGGGGAATGGGGGTTTTAGAGGACATTGGAACCATGAATGGTCTGGGATCCATGGAAAACCCAGAATTCCCAAAAGCTAAAAACACTAGAATGAAAGGCCCAATAGATGTCAGATGACATACATAGCCCCAATCTTCAATATCATCTCAAGATTCCATGTTTAATCCTTCCAAATTCAATACAGGGGAATGGGGGTTCTAGAGGACATTGGAACTAGGAATGTTTCAAGGTCCATGGAAAACCTGAAATTCTCAAATGAGGAAAACACTAGAATGGAAGGCCCAATAGATGTTGGATGACATACATAGCCCCAATCTTCAATCTCATCCCAAGGTTCCATGTTTAAGCCTTCCAAATTCAATATTGGGGAATGGGGGTTCTAGAGGACATTGAAACCAAGAATGTTTTGAGGTCCATGGAAAACCAAAAATTCCCAAATGAGAAAAATATTGGAACGAAAGGCCCAATAGATGCTAGATGACATGCATAGCCCCAATATTCAATCTCATCCCAAGATTCTATGTTTAAGCCTTCCAAATTCAATATGGGGGAATGGGGGTTCTGGAGGACATTGGAACTGAGAATGTTCTAGGTTCCGACAAAACTTGGAACCTAGAACTCTACACCTAAAAAACCTGAAAAGACATGGAAAGCACTAAACATAGACATTTTATGGGATTTTTGGAAACGATAAGATATGGTCATGGCATGGGGAAGGTAAATAGTCACTTAAACACAAAAAATTGACCAAGGTAAACCCATTGAATATTTCTCAAATCAATTATCATTAATGGGTAAAAAATTTCCCAGACAACAATGAGGCATAGAACTTGGGATTTTTTTGAAAAAAATTAGACACGTGCTAGTAATCTATGACAACATAGGGTAGAGTGAGGAGAAACGTAGAGGAATATGTGGAATCAAAGAGTCTCCTAAAGATGATGAATGAATGTGGAAAATAGGCTGATGAAGAGAGAGGAGGCAAAGATTTTGTGACTAGAAATAGGTTAGGAAGATGTGGTGCAGAAGAGGATTGGTGGAACAAGGTACCATAATCATAAAAGAGGAACCTTGAGGAGATTTCAAACACTGAAGAGGAAGGAAGCATGTAGAATGGATCACTTGAAGCATACCTAAAGAGATGGAAGGGATGTGTTGAAGAAAGAGTTTTAAGTTGGAATTCCCAGGCGAGGGTAGACCATCTGATGTAGGAACTTCCAGAGGTCATAACTTTTGACCCGGAGGTACATTGGAGTTGAAATTTGGTGGGCAGATGCGTCTTGAAGAGTTTAATAAAAAAACCCATCGAATTGTTAAATTTGGTCGATCACCATTTTGACACTTTTTCAGGACCTTATTCGATCATCTAGGGCCTCAAAATGAGGTTTTAAAGTTTTTTTTCGAGATTTTCCTAGTTTTTTTTTCTAAATATTTTCCTAGATTTACTTGCAGTTAGATTAGAAAGTTGACGATTAGTCATTTTTTAGTAAGTTTCAAATATTTGGAAACTTTCATGGTCATACGGAT
Organism: Cunninghamia lanceolata; assembly: GCA_027924645.1. Lineage (NCBI taxonomy): Eukaryota > Viridiplantae > Streptophyta > Pinopsida > Cupressales > Cupressaceae > Cunninghamia > Cunninghamia lanceolata. The sequence continues at coordinate 345,948 of BSBN01000143.1, read as the reverse complement.
AAGGATGCGAAGTTACCAAAAATGGCAATTTTAGAAAGTTGTGAAAATCTGCCAAAAATGGTAATTTTCATTTTTGTATAAATTGGATATTTATCTTTAGTTGTAGCAGGATGGGATGGAATGAGAAGAAATTTGAAAATAGTTCTGAGTTTTATGGGTATTCTTTTGTAATAATAGAATTGAATTTTATGTTGTGAAGTTCGGTTATATCATCTGGTATTAGAGTGAGAAGATGGATGGGAAAGGAAGAGGAAGAGCAAGTAATGTCCAGATGCATAGGGATATACATGATCTACAAAGACAAATGCAAGAACTTGTAGGTATGCTGGCCAATCAAGGATTGAGACCACAAAGAGATGATTCTGATGAAGAAATAGGCCAAGGAGATGAAGATCGACATGTAGGAGCTGAAGAGGAAGCACAATTAGAGCACCCAACTTTTGAAGAAAGGATGCTCAGAGCATTAGAGGGAAAAAATGATGGGATTAAAATTGAAGTTTCTGAGTATGCAGGCAGTCTCAAACTAGAGGAGTTGATAGATTGGTTGAACGAAATGGGGAAATTCTTTGAATGGAAGACTATGATAGAGGAAAAGAAGGTGAAGTTTGCATGTACTAAGTTAAAGGGTCATGCAATGATCTAGTGGGATCATCTGCAAAAGGAAAGAACTAGAAATGAAAAGGATAAAATCAAGACTTGGACCAAAATGGAGAAGAAGCTGAAAGAGAAATTTTTGCCTGTAGACTATGCATAAACTCTTTTTCGTAGATTTCAAAATTTGAAACAAAACTTATCTACTGTGCAAACTATACAAATGAATTCTACAAGTTGTCCATTCATGTGGAGCATCAAGAACTGATGAACAAATGGCTGCAAGGTATGTAAATGGTCTAAAATTCACTATTCAAGATGAATTGACCATGCATAGGGTTAACAATATGGAAGACGCATACCAATTAGCTTTAAAGGTAGAAGAAAAGCAAAGTAGATAATATTTTCAAAGGAATAGAGGAGCAAGGAGAGGGACATCATCTCCCTTGCGAGGTGGTCTAAATTTTAGTTGGGGAGAATCATCCCAAGGAATAGAGAAATTAGAAGATATCCGACAAGATCCTCAAAGTCAACAAAGAGGAAGAGGATTTTAGAGGGGCAGAGGTTACGGTGGTGGCAGAGGATGGGAAGGCCCACGAAAAGATTTCATTTGTTATAGGTGTGGTGAAGAGGGTCATAGGGCATTTGACTATCCAAACTAACACATGCAAGAAAGGAAACAATGAGAACAACCCAGGTTGAACTTGGCTCAAGCTGAGGATGAAGGAGAAGTGGCAAAATTAGAGGTTCCACCAGATGTGGGTGAGAATCTCATGATGAGAAGAGCAATGGTGATTCCAGAAAAGGAGCAAATACAAGGTTGTGATGATTCTTGGCCTTGAACCAATATTTTTCAAACCGGGTGCACCCAAGGAGGAAAGGTATGCCAAGTTATTATTGATAGTGTCAGTTGTGAAAATATGGTTTCTAGAGAAATGGTAGATAAACTGAATCTACACTGTGAAAAACATCCTCATCCTTATCGTATTGCATGGTTCAAAAAGGGAAATGAAGTCACTGTTGATAAGAGGTGTTTAATTAAGTTTTCCATAGGAAAGACTTATAAGGATGAAATATGGTGCGATGTCATTCCAATGGATGCATGACATGTGTTGTTGGGAAGGCTGTGGCAATACGATAGGAAGGTAATGCATGATGGAGAAAAAAATACATACACTTTTTGGAAAGAAGGTTCCAAAGTAATTTTATTGCCTCTTAAGGATGAAAAGAAGGTTGAGAGTATGTTGTCCACAAGAGAACTTATGAAGGAAATGAAGGTGACGGGTTCTGTTATGCACTAGTAGTGAAAAAAGAAGATGATGAGGAAATACCAGTACCAACAGAAGTAGCAATAATACTAGAAGAATATGCTGATGTTGTGCTAGATGAGTTACCTGATGGTCTACCACCAAAGAGAGATATTCAACACCACATTGATTTGATCCTAGGAGCATCCCTACCTAATCAAGCAGCTTATAGAATGAGCCCTACCCACCATGCAGAACTCAATAGACAAGTGACAGACCTCATAAGCAAAGGTGCGGTGAGGGAGTGTATGAGCCCATGTGTTGTACCTACACTATTAACTCCAAAGAAGGATGGCACATGGAGGATGTGCATAGATAGCAAGGCAATCAATAAAATCACCATTAAATATCCGTTCCCCATCCCTCGTTTGGACGACATGATGGATGTGCTTGTAGGGGCTAAATACTTCAGCAAAATTGATCTACACAACGATTATCACTAGATCCAGATTCGAGAGGGGGATGAATGGAAAACAACATTCAAGACTAGGGATGGATTATATGAGTGGATGGTTATGCCATTCGAGTTATCTAATGCACCCAGCACCTTCATGAGGCTAATGAATACTATACTGCATCCTTATATTGGTAAGTTTGTGGTGGTCTACTTTGATGATATTTTGGTTTTGAGCAAGAGCAAAGAGGAGCACCTACAACACTTGAGGATCGTATTAGATGTGTTGAGAAAAGAGAAACTCTATGCAAACTTAAAGAAGTGCAAATTCATGCAAGAAAGTTTGGTCTGTCATATCCCAATATTAATGCATTGTTTAAATTAAAGATTTAAACATCGTATTTGAAGACGGTGAAGTTACCTTTGTAAATCAATTCGAATGATAAATATAATTACGTATATTATTAAATAATAATATTATATTAGAATATAATATATCTATTTTGATATATTATTATTTTTTAGTAAATAAGAAATACAAATATAAATATATAAAGATTGATCAATTTATATATTATAATTAATAATTTAAATATTATTATATTATATATATAAAAATTGATATAAGTATCAATATTATTAATATAAATATTAAATATTATTACAATAATGTATATAAATACTAAATATTATTATTGGTATAATGATAAGGCAGCCAGTATTAAAATATAATATATTTATTAATAAGAATATATTATCATATTTATAAATGACAAATATAAATATTAACAATACTATAAATATATAATGCTAATATAAAAATAAATATATTTAAAGGCAGTAATGAATAAGGGAGCAACGATCATAGTTAAGGAAGAGCAGTTAAGGAAGAGCAATCATATTTAATAAAGATGGGCATGGGACCCACCTATGACAAGTCATCAACCTCCTTTGAATATTAAAAAAGGCAGCCTTCCTAATATTATCGTAGCCTAAGACAAACTAGTGAATTTATTAAAGACTTAGTGGATCGTGGGTCCCTCCAAAGACACAACATTACCTTTTGAAGAGTATAGATAAAATTAATGTCTTTAATAAGAGTTACGGGCTTATCACAAGCTTTATATAAGTATTCGCAGCCTAATTAAGAGCAAGCACCAATACATTGAGGAAGTGCAATTTATTATAAGGAGTACAATTTATTTTGAAGAGTTGTGTAAATGAAAGGTCGTGTCTCTAAAATGGATCGCTTCATTTGAAGAACATATAAAGCTTAGGGAAGGAATCGATCATTCAAAAGAAAAAACCCATCTTTTGTCATAAAACAGGAACAATACATCTGCATATTATATATCAAATATGCATCAAAAAATCATTAATAAAGTTTTTCTTCTCATCATCAAAATAAGAAGAGTTCAGTCTGCAAATATCCAAATATAATAATACATAAAAAACAAGTATCATCCTTTGAAGATATTACATTTGATCAAGGACTTGTAGAAATCACAGTCCAAGGAATTGCAACAGCAAGTAAGCATCTCAACTTTAATATTCTTTCAATAGTTTTGATCGAACTATCTTAATCAAGTATGAAGATTTATTTATAATTCTTTGTCATTCATTCAAGAATTTATCTTCATGACAGTCTTATGCACTTATTCATAAATATATCGACTATGATAGCTTTGGTTTATGGACAGTCATCCTTAACAATATTTAATGTGTACATTCCATTATTCATGATGATAAGATTTATACATAGTCATCACTAATAATGAATATGTAGACATTCATATAGAATGATCCTTAATAATGTATCTAGTATGTAATGATTCATAATGATGTATCTTGTAAACAGTTATTTATAATGCTATGTGATTTATTAACCTCATATGAGAGATTGAAGGAAAAGTACCAAGAGGCCACTCATGGGTATTTTAGAGGCCTTTGTCACATGAGGTATAAGGTACCCATAGTGCAAAGGATGTGTATCACATAGAGGCCTTGTCACATGAGGTATAAGGTACCCATAGTGCAATGATAGTGATGTAATGGCTTTGGTTACTTTGATGTAAGGCATCATAAGAGTACCAAGGAGTCTCATAGAGGCTTTGACTCTAAAGGTATTAAGGATACCACTTGAGTTTAAGGATAGAGACATTAGAGCCCCATGGTGGATAACGGTAACTCTCCTCTTATCTCCCATAGGCTGTTAATAAATGACATATGAATAGATAAGTAGATTGCAATATATATTAATGAAGATCATAGATTATGTGAAATGTCATGACAAGAATAGGCAAGGCATATTGATGACGATCATGAAAGTAACATGTGAAATGTTAATGATATGCAAGGCATAGTGATCATAAGAATAGCATGTGAAATATGAATGATAGATAATGTGCTTGAAAACCATCACAAAATTAATAATAGTGATATGCATAGAAAATGATCATAGATTAACAATAATGATTGACATTTGAAAGTAATCATAGCATTGATCATAGCAACGTGTATTGATAAGTAATCAATGATGAACTAAGTTATGAGTTGACATTTGATCATAGAAATGATAAAGGCAATGTTAATATGTAAATTATATGTGGCTTTAAATGAAAATATACTAATATTCTTTTGTTGCAAATTGAAATTTGTGAACAAGGTAAAAGAGATTTTGATTTGTGACAAGGGGACATTACATGGTCTTCCTAGGCTTTGTCATCTCTGTAGATGGTATCAAAATGGATATAGGAAAGGTCAGGGCAATTCTAGAATGGCCTAGTCCAAGGAGCATAACAGAGGTAAGAAATTTTCATGTGTTATCCACTTCTATCGAAAATTCATTCAAAATTTTAGCAGTATTGTAGCACCCATAACAGATTGCACCAAAGGAAGGGATTTTGTGTGGACCAAGGAAGCTGAGGAAGCTTTTAAGTTTCTAAAGAAGAAGGTGACAAAAGCTCCTATTTTAGCATTACCATATTTTGATAAGGTATTTGAAGTGGATTGTGATGCCTCACATGTGGGCATTGGAGCTGTACTTAGCCAAGAAGGTAAACCCATAGCCTTCTTTAGTGAAAAGTTGAATGAGGTAAGGAAGAACTATTCAACTTATGATTTAGAATTTTATGCAATTGTACAAGCATTGAGACATTGGAGGCACTACCTAGTGCCAAAGGAGTTTGTGCTGTTTATAGACCATATTGCCTTGAAATACTTGAACACACAAAAAAAAATTGAATAGTAGGCATGCAAAATGGGTTTCTTTCTTACAACACTACAACTTTGTTCTCAAACACAAGTCAAGAAAACAAAACTAGGTTGCAGATGCTTTAAGTAGGTGTGTTACACTATTGACAACAATGGAAAATGAGGTGGTTGGTTTTGATGCCATCAAAGATCTATATGAATCTGACAATGATTTTTGGGAGATTGTGGAATAGTTGAAAACCCCAGTAGTGGGCAGCATGGGCCACATTCAAGGTGAATATCTTATGCAAGATGGTTATCTCTTTAAAGGAAAGTAATTATGTAATCTAGTTGGGTCCATGAGAGAGAATATTATAAGAGAGCTTCATAGCAGTGGGTTGGCTAGACATTTTGGCAAGGATAAGACCATAGCTTTGGTAGAAGATAAGTACTACTGGCCAAAGATGAAAAGTGACATAACAAGATATCTGACAAGGTGTAGAATTTGTCAGATGGCTAAAGGACATTCACAAAATATAGGGTTGTATATGCCATTACCAGTATCTACTGAACCATGGACTGATTTAAGTATGGACTTTGTGTTAGGGCTGCCAAACACACAACGAGGTAATGATTCCATCTTTGTTGTTGTTGATAGGTTCTCTAGGATGGCTCATTTTATTGCATGCAAGAAAAATAGTGATGCAACTAGGGTGGCAGAATTATTTTTTAAAGAAGTTGTTCAATTGCATGGTGTTCCACAAACTATCACATCTGATAGGGATACCAAGTTTCTTAGTCATTTTTGGAGGACCCTATGGAAAAATATGGGAACCAAGCTCCAATTCAGCAGTGCTTATCACCCCCAAATAGATGGGCAGACAGAGGCTGTAAATTGAAGTTTGGGAAACCTGCTAAGATGCATCATTGGAGAGAAACCCAGATAGTGGGACTTGGCATTACCACAAGCTGAATTTGCCTATAACAGTTCAGTCAATCGATCTACAGGTAAATCACCATTTCACATTGTTTATGGTAGGAAACCTAAGGGTGTTTTAGATTTGGTGTAGCTAACAATTGGAGACAGGATTAGTGATGATGGAGAAGTGTATGCAGAACATATTCAACAATTACAGAAAGATCCAAGAAAGTAATGAAAAGTATAAAACTACAGTATATGCTGGTAGAAGACATCTAGTATTCAATGAAGGTGGCTTAGTCATGGTTTATATAAGAAGAGAGAGGTTTCCCACCGGAACTTACAACAAGATGAAATACAAGAAAATTGGCCCTTGCAGAATTACAAAAAAAATTAATGACAATGCTTATGAGTAGATTTACCAGAGCAGTTAGACATTTCTCCTATGTTTAATGTTTTTGATTTATATGCTTTTCATGGTGACATTCTTGATGAAGAAGGTGAGGCTGAAGTAGATTGGAAACAATAGGTTCTGAGAAAGAAAAGGGAAAAGATTGCACGGATTCTGGACAAGAAGACAACAGACACTCGACAGGGTCAATACAACAAGTTTTTGGTACAGTGGGAAGGTCTAACTCAAGCAAATAATACATGGATTCCAGAATGGGAAGTGAAGAAGCTAGATCTAGACAAGTGGCACAAGTTCCAGGAAAACAACTTGCAGGAGCTGCATTTTTTTCAACTAGAGGAGAATGATGCAAGAACTTCCAAATGTCATTACTTTTGACCCGGAAGTCTGTTGGAGCTGAAATTTGGTGGGTAGATGCGTCTTGAAGAGTTTAATAAAAAACCCACTGAATTGGTAAATTCGGTAGGTCGTCGTTTTGACACTTTTTCAGGACCTTATTCGATCATCTAGGGCCTCAAAATGAGGTTTTAATGCTTTTTTCGAGATCTTCCTAGTTTTTTCTAAATATTTTCCTAGATTTACTTGCAATTAGATTAGAAAGTTGACAATTAGTCATTTTTTAGTAAGTTTCAAATATTTGGAAACTTTCATGGTCATACGGATAAGGATGTGAAGTTACCAAAAATGGCAATTTTAGAAAGTTGTGAAAATCTGCCAAAAATGGTAATTTTTATTTTTGTATAAATTGGATATTTATCGTTAGTTGTAGCAGGATGGGATGGAATGAGAAGAAATTTGAAAATAGTTCTGAATTTTATGGGTATTCTTTTGTAATAATATAGTTGAATTTTATGTTGTGAAGTTCGGTTACATCACCATCTTAGAAAATGAGGGACTCATTTTTAAAATAACCCTAGGTATATAATATAGAAGCATCCTAGGGTGTAAGAGAAATCTTGCATCATTCAAAAATATTTGCTTTCACTTTATTTATTTGCAAGTTTCCAATCACTATATAGTCACATAAGAATCTAAACATCGCACATTACCGCATGTTTATATTTGATCTTGTGGTTTTGAGAGTGTGATTTATAGTAATGCATCAATGTCATATCCACATTTTAGAAGATTTAGATCACCACAAAGGCGTAACTTGGATTATGAACATCTACTGGGATGACAATCTTATACAATTTTACTTTTCTTCACTTGTGCCAACATAAGAATATGTGGAGATATGTTAGACCTAGGAGGACTTATGATGAGCACCACATGAAGATATTTCATTCTGTTAACACCACAATTGATTAAGGGACTTATTTACACATTTGGTTGACTACATGTTTCATGTGGCATAGTTCTTTCTGCCACCTTGTAGCTAACACAAATAATTTTTGAGGATTGAGATTGAGATATATACACCACTCACAATCATTAGAAGGTATCAAGAAAAATTAGGAAGAGTTTAGCTAAAATCGGAAGTTTGAGTGCAAGCATGAGGATGAGGGTTTGAAATGGAGTATGATAATAATGAAAATATTGACAACACGACATGTAGGAATGTATTGATTTTTATTTTAATGTTGTACTTTCATGTTTAGTAATCAAATGGGCATGGCCTAGCATGTAGGAAGCCCATTGTGGTAGATTGTAATCATCTAAGATTGTGAAATCAATAAAATCATGTTGTTGTTTCATTGAGTTTCTATTGTGATTGTTGTGTGTTTGATTTTTATTGCATGGTTGGACAATCCTTCATTGGATCCTCTATCCATGACTGCATCAAAAATTCACTAAGAATTTTATTTAGAGGTTTTAACTCTATCAACCGTAATCACCAGAAAGGAAGCAATGAATGTTAATCTCTTGATAGATTATAGTCCCTTAATCCTTAATCCCTAATTCCTTAACTCTAATTTCAATTGAGTCGATCCTTATCAATAAAGTATTAAATTAAGATAACTTATGATTTAATTTTGTTATATATTAAGATTAATTTAATAGTTAACAACCAAATATTTATGGTGGTGAATTTGCTAAGTAAAGTTCCCTCAAATGACATCAAATGAAGACCATATTTATTAAGAAGAGTAGAATAGACTATAGAGTTATGCTTGGTTGTTTCTCATCATTCTTTGTTGAGAAGGTTATAAACCCAAATGCAGATCATATTTCGTAAGTGCCCATGTTTTAAATGGTTACATGGATCGTCAACAACTAAACACTCCTAATGAGCTAAAGCTCAACATAACAAAATTCACTACTCAAGTCTTTTCTTTTGATATAATTTTAAAATCTACCAACTTTAATAACAAGGAAGGAAGTAATGAACATTAACCCCTTGATAGATTACAGTGCATTAATCTTTAATCCCTTAATCTTTAACCCTAATTTCAACTAAGTGTTGGATCTAGGGCATACAACTGAGAGGGGGGGGGTGAATCAGTTGTATAGAACTTGTTCTATTTCAAACACTTTATTCTCTGTTGTTAGTTAGCAGCATATCAAATAATCATTCATGGAAGCACAATACATAAACACAAGAACAGATAAGCATCAACACATTGAACACCAAGATTTTGACGTGGAAAACCCGGTTAAGGGAAAAACCACGGGGTGATTAACCCAAGATTTATTCTCTGTTAGAAGAATAAGGAAAAATGAATGGCACATGCCAATAAGGGCTCACTGCCCGAGCACACTGCTCACAAAGAGGCCCACTGCCTACAAGGAGACACACTGTCTACAAAGTGATAAAAATCACAGTCTTGAACTGGAGAATGACATCTCTACCATGTCCGGATCAGTTCCAATTAAGCCCAACAATCTCTGCTCTGCCTTTCGCACCTTTCTTTGCTATATCATGCTCATCCACATGCCACACACTGAAATGAATTCACAAATCATTATTTGTACAAGACATCGACTTAGGAACAAGCATCTAAGTCGGCAAACAACCATAGGAGTATCCGCAAGATGAATAACACATCCGGTCGGCTATCACAAGAACATTCGCAGGATGAACAACTCATCCGGTCGGCTAAACAGAGCAATAACTTCATCCGGAAGAATAACTTCAATTCTGAGCTCTACCATCAATGCGGACCAACAACACAACCTAAACATGATTCAAGAACCTTCACAAGTCTGTCTGAATGTCCGGATACATCCGCACTTCCTCTGCTTACTGGGATCTCTTGTCTTCCTCATCCGGAACTTCAAGAACACAGTCTGTCGCCACTGTCATAATGCAAGAGGTACTTCCGGACCTCCAAATCACACACAAATCAGGATGACACATCACAAGGACATCTCAAACACTCCTTCCAATCCGCAGATTATGATAATACAATTCCGGACCTCACCGGACCTTTTTGTGATCCTCTGTCACCTCCGGATACTTGCCGGACCCGGTTCTATACCGGCAGCCACAACGCCTTCAGATCTTCATGCGGACCTCTGAAATCTTAACTGTAGCATCTCAAGACTCATATCTACTAACCCTTTAATCCGCATCCTCCGGTTCGCAACCTATACAGTACATTTACCTTCTTCTCATCACTGTTCTTCACTGTTCCTGACTGAGTCTAATTTTCTCAATATCCTCAGCACACAGCTCATCAAATCCTTCTTGTCAATGCAATATGAGTATGTTGACATCAATGACAACACTGGCTTACCTCATACTTGCAACAATCTCCCCCTTTGTCATTGATGGCAACATATGATGTGAAAAACCATCAAGACAAGAACTTCTCTTTTCTGTCACAGCTCCCCCTATCAACAACAACTCTTCACATGTCTTCCTTTGCTGCTCCCCCTTTGATCATCAACCACTTGTTTTTCACATGTCTTCTCTCCCCCTTTGACATCAATGGCAAAGGGCTCATACTTGCAACTCTCATGCATCAGAATAATACCAGCTGCTCCCTCTTAGTTGCAGCTCCCCATTAGTCCGGATCACAAGATATGACTGTGATAGCCACCGGACTGATGCACATCAGTGCATCTTAGTTCATCACCGGAGGGGCCATGACCCCTAACTTCTCCCGGAGATATTCAAAAGAGTCCTTGGGAAGAGGTTTTGTAAAGATATCTGCAATCTGATCCTTGGAGGGAACATACTCCAATCTGACTTCTTCCTTGTTTACTTGTTCTCTCAAAAAGTGAAATTTGATAGATATGTGCTTAGTCTTAGAATGCAATACCGGATTCTTGGAAATATTAATTGCACTTGAATTATCACAGAAAATTGTAATAGGCTCCTCATATTCAACTTTGATGTCTCTTAGCATCTGCTTCATCCACAAGATTTGAGTGCAACTACCTGCTGCTGCAATGTATTCTGCTTCAGTTGTAGACAGAGATATTGCATCTTGTTTCTTGCTTAGCCAAGAAACCAATCTCTTCCCCAAAAAGAATGCTCCACCACTAGTGCTCTTCCGGTCATCCACATCTCCTGCCCAATCTGCATCTGTGTAAGCATGAAGAGAGAAATCCGGATCTCTAGGATACCATAGACCATACTCAACTGTCCCTTTCAAGTATCTAAAAATTCTTTTGGTTGCCATAACATGAGATTCTCTAGGATCAGCCTGGAATCTTGCCACAAGACCAACAGCTTGCATTATATCTGGTCTAGTTTGAGTGAGATACAACAATCCACCAATCATTGATCTATACTTTGTCTGATCTGCCTTTGGAGAATCATCATCTTTGCTTAACTTACATCCGGTTGCCATAGGAGTGTTCATAGGCTTTGAGTCTTCCATACCAAATTTTTTTAACAATTCTTTCACATATTTGGTCTGAGAGATGAAGATCCCTTCTTTTGTTTGAGTAATTTGCAGACCCAAGAAGAAATTCATTTCACCAAGCATAGACATTTCAAACTCACTTTTCATCTGATTTGCAAAAGTTTTACACATACTATCTCTTCCTCCAAAAATGATATCATCCACAAACACTTCAACAATCAGAATGTTTTCATGATCAATTTTGAAATATAAGTTGCTGTCAGCAGTACCTTTGTTGAATCCAATCTGCACAAGATGCTTATCCAACCTTTCATACCATGCTCTTGGGGCTTGCTTCAATCCATACAAAGCTTTCTTCAACTTGCAGACCATATCATTATTATCAGACAATTGAAATCCATCCGGTTGTTCAATGTAGACTTCTTCTTCCAGATCACCATTTAGGAAGGCAGACTTGACATCCATCTGATATACCTTGAAATCTTTGAAGGCAGCAAATGCAAGAAGTAATCTGACTGCTTCAATTCTTGCTACCGGAGCAAAAGTCTCTTCAAAGTCAATTCCTTCTATTTGAGAGTAGCCTTTGCAGACCAATCTAGCTTTGTTTCTGATTACTTCACCAGCTTCATTTAGTTTGTTCCGGAAGACCCACTTGGTTCCAATTACATTCCTGTCTCTAGGTCTGGGAACAAGATCCCAAGTATGATTTTTCTCAATTTGCATCAATTCATCTTCCATTGCTTTGGTCCAGTTTTCATCATTGCAGGCTTCATTTATTGTTTTAGGTTCAATCTTTGAAATCAGACAACATTCATTCTGATCTTGAGCAATATTCCTTCTAGTTTGTACACCTTTGCTTCTGTCACCTATGATCTGATCTTCAGAGTGATTCAGTCTTATATACCTTGGAATTTTGGGAGTATCCAGTACTGCTGTTTCTTGATCAGACTCATTCAAACCTAACTCTTCTTCCTGATTTACCGGATCAGGCTGACTCTGTTTCACCGGAGAGGATTGAGGTCCTTGAACACTATCTTGGTCATCTTCATCAAATTCATAAAATCTTGAAGGCTTCTCAATTCCTTCATCAACCTTTACATTGGTGCTTTCTATCATCTTCCTCAATCTCTTATTGTAACACCGGTATGCTTTGCTTTGAGTGGAGTAGCCCAAGAAAATTCCTTCATCACTTCTAGCATCAAACTTTCCTAGATCTTCATCTCTTTTAATATAACACTTGCTACCAAATACCCTGAAATATTTCACAGTAGGAGTGATGCCAAACCAAAGTTCATAGGGGGTCTTACCGGTGTTGTTTCTGATTTGAACTCGATTGAGAGTGTAGACTGCAGTGCTGATAGCTTCTTTCCAAAACATTTGAGGAACATTTGCTTCCAACATCATTGTCCTAGCAGCTTCCTGGATGGTCCGGTTCTTTCTCTCAACTACTCCATTCTGCTGTGGAGTCTTAGGAGCAGACAACTGTCTCCTTATACCCTGTTTCTCACAAAAGTCAATGAATTCACCAGATGTAAATTCACCACCTCTATCAGACCTTAGACACTTTAGTTTCAATCCGGTTTGATTCTCCACCATAGCTTTGAAGATTTTGAACTTCTCAAAAGCTTCTGATTTTTCTTTTAGAAAGGTAACCCACATCATCCGGGAATGATCATCAATTAACAACATGAAATATCTATCACCTTGCAGACTTTTGATTCTTGTCGGACCACATAGATCAGTATGTACTAATTCCAACAATCCGGTAGAAGACTGATCTTTGCTTTTAAAAGAGACTCTGCTTTGTTTGCCTAACTGACATTCTTTACACACACTGTTTGTAGGTTTTATCAACTTTGGAAGATCTCTCACAGCCTGAGTATTGCTTATTTTGATGATGTTATCAAAATTTACATGACACATTCTTCTATGCCATAACCAACTCTGATCAATTTGAACAAACAAACAACTTTTATTTGAACCAACCAGATGAAAGATGTTACCTCTTGTCTGAGTACCGGATGCAATTTCAGTTCCGGAGCTTGTAAAGATTCTGCATTTTCCATTCTTGAACCGGAGATCATAGCCTTTGTCCACTAACTGACCAACACTGAGAAGATTGTGCTTCAATCCTTCAACATATAGTACATTACCTATTTTGCTCTTACCATCAAAGGAAATAGTTCCCCTACCTCTGATTCTGCCAGCAGAATTGTCACCAAACTTTACCATTCCTCCTTCACATCTTTCCAAGTCTAAGAACTTATTCTTGTCACCAGTCATATGGTGAGAACATCCACTGTCAATAACCCAATCATCCTTTTCTTCTACTTGAGCAGCCAAGGCTTTTTCAACAACTTTGTGATTGACAGATTCAGAGAGCAAGGAATCTTCTTCCTTGATGGCTATAAACACCCACTCATTTCTGGATTTGCTTTCTGGATCTGATTCATCATCTGTTACTCCTTCATTGTCATCTTCTTCATGAACATAATAGCAATTTTTTTTAAACCTTTGTCTGTGAGTATTAGATCTTGCAGATCTCTCCGGACATCTTGAGGCAAAATGACCAATCTTATTGCAGTTGAAACACTTAAAAGGTAGTTTTCCTTCATACTTACCGGATCCTCTGGGCAGTCTCTTTGCACTGAGGGCTTCAAGTTGAGCTGTTTCTGCTTCTTCTTCTTCCATGTCTCTTCTTGCTTGATCATACCATGACATTTTTCTTGATGAGTTTTCACCCGGATCAAATCTCTGTTTGCCTTTCACATAGGCACTGGCTTTAAAAGCAGATTCAGTCTTGGGTGGATCATCTCCAAACTCGGTCATTTCAAATGCAGCTAGTTTGCCAGCCAGTTGTTCTCTTGTGACAGTTGTGTGGGCTCTGAATTCATCAATGGCAGCAACTTTGATTTTGTAGGCAGCAGGAAGGGATCTTAGGATTTTGCAGACAATCTCATTTTCATCTAGAGTTCCACCAGCATTTCTGATTCCACATACCAGCTCATTTACTCTTGGCATAAAGGTAGTAATGTTTTCATCATCTCTCATTTTCAATCTTTCAAATTTCCCTTTCAGACTTTGCAACCTTGCACTTTTGACAAACTCATCTCCTTCATACAGAAGTTCCAGTTTAGTTAGGATCTCATATGCAGTTGGTAGGTCAATGACATTCGAGAGATCTGAGTCATTCAATGCGCTTAGAAGAGCTTCCTTGGTCCGCAGATTGTTTTCAGCTTCTGTGGTTTCATCTGGAGTTGTCGGACCACCTTGTGGGGATATATATGGTTTTGAAATCATAGCCAAGTATGCTTTTCCCATACATTCCAAATGACACTTCATGCGACCTTTCCAGAGAGTGAAGTTGGTTCCATCGAACTTCGGACTATCCTTCTTGTATGACGACATCCTGGATCACCTCAAGCGGTTAAGCTCCTATCAGAGGAACTTAGCTCTGATACCAATTGTTGGATCTAGGGCATACAACTGAGAGGGGGGGGGTGAATCAGTTGTATAGAACTTGTTCTATTTCAAACACTTTATTCTCTGTTGTTAGTTAGCAGCATATCAAATAATCATTCATGGAAGCACAATACATAAACACAAGAACAGATAAGCATCAACACATTGAACACCAAGATTTTGACGTGGAAAACCCGGTTAAGGGAAAAACCACGGGGTGATTAACCCAAGATTTATTCTCTGTTAGAAGAATAAGGAAAAATGAATGGCACATGCCAATAAGGGCTCACTGCCCGAGCACACTGCTCACAAAGAGGCCCACTGCCTACAAGGAGACACACTGTCTACAAAGTGATAAAAATCACAGTCTTGAACTGGAGAATGACATCTCTACCATGTCCGGATCAGTTCCAATTAAGCCCAACAATCTCTGCTCTGCCTTTCGCACCTTTCTTTGCTATATCATGCTCATCCACATGCCACACACTGAAATGAATTCACAAATCATTATTTGTACAAGACATCGACTTAGGAACAAGCATCTAAGTCGGCAAACAACCATAGGAGTATCCGCAAGATGAATAACACATCCGGTCGGCTATCACAAGAACATTCGCAGGATGAACAACTCATCCGGTCGGCTAAACAGAGCAATAACTTCATCCGGAAGAATAACTTCAATTCCGGGCTCTACCATCAATGCGGACCAACAACACAACCTAAACATGATTCAAGAACCTTCACAAGTCTGTCTGAATGTCCGGATACATCCGCACTTCCTCTGCTTACTGGGATCTCTTGTCTTCCTCATCCGGAACTTCAAGAACACAGTCTGTCGCCACTGTCATAATGCAAGAGGTACTTCCGGACCTCCAAATCACACACAAATCAGGATGACACATCACAAGGACATCTCAAACACTCCTTCCAATCCGCAGATTATGATAATACAATTCCGGACCTCACCGGACCTTTTTGTGATCCTCTGTCACCTCCGGATACTTGCCGGACCCGGTTCTATACCGGCAGCCACAACGCCTTCAGATCTTCATGCGGACCTCTGAAATCTTAACTGTAGCATCTCAAGACTCATATCTACTAACCCTTTAATCCGCATCCTCCGGTTCGCAACCTATACAGTACATTTACCTTCTTCTCATCACTGTTCTTCACTGTTCCTGACTGAGTCTAATTTTCTCAATATCCTCAGCACACAGCTCATCAAATCCTTCTTGTCAATGCAATATGAGTATGTTGACATCAATGACAACACTGGCTTACCTCATACTTGCAACAATCTCCCCCTTTGTCATTGATGGCAACATATGATGTGAAAAACCATCAAGACAAGAACTTCTCTTTTCTGTCACAGCTCCCCCTATCAACAACAACTCTTCACATGTCTTCCTTTGCTGCTCCCCCTTTGATCATCAACCACTTGTTTTTCACATGTCTTCTCTCCCCCTTTGACATCAATGGCAAAGGGCTCATACTTGCAACTCTCATGCATCAGAATAATACCAGCTGCTCCCTCTTAGTTGCAGCTCCCCATTAGTCCGGATCACAAGATATGACTGTGATAGCCACCGGACTGATGCACATCAGTGCATCTTAGTTCATCACCGGAGGGGCCATGACCCCTAACTTCTCCCGGAGATATTCAAAAGAGTCCTTGGGAAGAGGTTTTGTAAAGATATCTGCAATCTGATCCTTGGAGGGAACATACTCCAATCTGACTTCTTCCTTGTTTACTTGTTCTCTCAAAAAGTGAAATTTGATAGATATGTGCTTAGTCTTAGAATGCAATACCGGATTCTTGGAAATATTAATTGCACTTGAATTATCACAGAAAATTGTAATAGGCTCCTCATATTCAACTTTGATGTCTCTTAGCATCTGCTTCATCCACAAGATTTGAGTGCAACTACCTGCTGCTGCAATGTATTCTGCTTCAGTTGTAGACAGAGATATTGCATCTTGTTTCTTGCTTAGCCAAGAAACCAATCTCTTCCCCAAAAAGAATGCTCCACCACTAGTGCTCTTCCGGTCATCCACATCTCCTGCCCAATCTGCATCTGTGTAAGCATGAAGAGAGAAATCCGGATCTCTAGGATACCATAGACCATACTCAACTGTCCCTTTCAAGTATCTAAAAATTCTTTTGGTTGCCATAACATGAGATTCTCTAGGATCAGCCTGGAATCTTGCCACAAGACCAACAGCTTGCATTATATCTGGTCTAGTTTGAGTGAGATACAACAATCCACCAATCATTGATCTATACTTTGTCTGATCTGCCTTTGGAGAATCATCATCTTTGCTTAACTTACATCCGGTTGCCATAGGAGTGTTCATAGGCTTTGAGTCTTCCATACCAAATTTTTTTAACAATTCTTTCACATATTTGGTCTGAGAGATGAAGATCCCTTCTTTTGTTTGAGTAATTTGCAGACCCAAGAAGAAATTCATTTCACCAAGCATAGACATTTCAAACTCACTTTTCATCTGATTTGCAAAAGTTTTACACATACTATCTCTTCCTCCAAAAATGATATCATCCACAAACACTTCAACAATCAGAATGTTTTCATGATCAATTTTGAAATATAAGTTGCTGTCAGCAGTACCTTTGTTGAATCCAATCTGCACAAGATGCTTATCCAACCTTTCATACCATGCTCTTGGGGCTTGCTTCAATCCATACAAAGCTTTCTTCAACTTGCAGACCATATCATTATTATCAGACAATTGAAATCCATCCGGTTGTTCAATGTAGACTTCTTCTTCCAGATCACCATTTAGGAAGGCAGACTTGACATCCATCTGATATACCTTGAAATCTTTGAAGGCAGCAAATGCAAGAAGTAATCTGACTGCTTCAATTCTTGCTACCGGAGCAAAAGTCTCTTCAAAGTCAATTCCTTCTATTTGAGAGTAGCCTTTGCAGACCAATCTAGCTTTGTTTCTGATTACTTCACCAGCTTCATTTAGTTTGTTCCGGAAGACCCACTTGGTTCCAATTACATTCCTGTCTCTAGGTCTGGGAACAAGATCCCAAGTATGATTTTTCTCAATTTGCATCAATTCATCTTCCATTGCTTTGGTCCAGTTTTCATCATTGCAGGCTTCATTTATTGTTTTAGGTTCAATCTTTGAAATCAGACAACATTCATTCTGATCTTGAGCAATATTCCTTCTAGTTTGTACACCTTTGCTTCTGTCACCTATGATCTGATCTTCAGAGTGATTCAGTCTTATATACCTTGGAATTTTGGGAGTATCCAGTACTGCTGTTTCTTGATCAGACTCATTCAAACCTAACTCTTCTTCCTGATTTACCGGATCAGGCTGACTCTGTTTCACCGGAGAGGATTGAGGTCCTTGAACACTATCTTGGTCATCTTCATCAAATTCATAAAATCTTGAAGGCTTCTCAATTCCTTCATCAACCTTTACATTGGTGCTTTCTATCATCTTCCTCAATCTCTTATTGTAACACCGGTATGCTTTGCTTTGAGTGGAGTAGCCCAAGAAAATTCCTTCATCACTTCTAGCATCAAACTTTCCTAGATCTTCATCTCTTTTAATATAACACTTGCTACCAAATACCCTGAAATATTTCACAGTAGGAGTGATGCCAAACCAAAGTTCATAGGGGGTCTTACCGGTGTTGTTTCTGATTTGAACTCGATTGAGAGTGTAGACTGCAGTGCTGATAGCTTCTTTCCAAAACATTTGAGGAACATTTGCTTCCAACATCATTGTCCTAGCAGCTTCCTGGATGGTCCGGTTCTTTCTCTCAACTACTCCATTCTGCTGTGGAGTCTTAGGAGCAGACAACTGTCTCCTTATACCCTGTTTCTCACAAAAGTCAATGAATTCACCAGATGTAAATTCACCACCTCTATCAGACCTTAGACACTTTAGTTTCAATCCGGTTTGATTCTCCACCATAGCTTTGAAGATTTTGAACTTCTCAAAAGCTTCTGATTTTTCTTTTAGAAAGGTAACCCACATCATCCGGGAATGATCATCAATTAACAACATGAAATATCTATCACCTTGCAGACTTTTGATTCTTGTCGGACCACATAGATCAGTATGTACTAATTCCAACAATCCGGTAGAAGACTGATCTTTGCTTTTAAAAGAGACTCTGCTTTGTTTGCCTAACTGACATTCTTTACACACACTGTTTGTAGGTTTTATCAACTTTGGAAGATCTCTCACAGCCTGAGTATTGCTTATTTTGATGATGTTATCAAAATTTACATGACACATTCTTCTATGCCATAACCAACTCTGATCAATTTGAACAAACAAACAACTTTTATTTGAACCAACCAGATGAAAGATGTTACCTCTTGTCTGAGTACCGGATGCAATTTCAGTTCCGGAGCTTGTAAAGATTCTGCATTTTCCATTCTTGAACCGGAGATCATAGCCTTTGTCCACTAACTGACCAACACTGAGAAGATTGTGCTTCAATCCTTCAACATATAGTACATTACCTATTTTGCTCTTACCATCAAAGGAAATAGTTCCCCTACCTCTGATTCTGCCAGCAGAATTGTCACCAAACTTTACCATTCCTCCTTCACATCTTTCCAAGTCTAAGAACTTATTCTTGTCACCAGTCATATGGTGAGAACATCCACTGTCAATAACCCAATCATCCTTTTCTTCTACTTGAGCAGCCAAGGCTTTTTCAACAACTTTGTGATTGACAGATTCAGAGAGCAAGGAATCTTCTTCCTTGATGGCTATAAACACCCACTCATTTCTGGATTTGCTTTCTGGATCTGATTCATCATCTGTTACTCCTTCATTGTCATCTTCTTCATGAACATAATAGCAATTTTTTTTAAACCTTTGTCTGTGAGTATTAGATCTTGCAGATCTCTCCGGACATCTTGAGGCAAAATGACCAATCTTATTGCAGTTGAAACACTTAAAAGGTAGTTTTCCTTCATACTTACCGGATCCTCTGGGCAGTCTCTTTGCACTGAGGGCTTCAAGTTGAGCTGTTTCTGCTTCTTCTTCTTCCATGTCTCTTCTTGCTTGATCATACCATGACATTTTTCTTGATGAGTTTTCACCCGGATCAAATCTCTGTTTGCCTTTCACATAGGCACTGGCTTTAAAAGCAGATTCAGTCTTGGGTGGATCATCTCCAAACTCGGTCATTTCAAATGCAGCTAGTTTGCCAGCCAGTTGTTCTCTTGTGACAGTTGTGTGGGCTCTGAATTCATCAATGGCAGCAACTTTGATTTTGTAGGCAGCAGGAAGGGATCTTAGGATTTTGCAGACAATCTCATTTTCATCTAGAGTTCCACCAGCATTTCTGATTCCACATACCAGCTCATTTACTCTTGGCATAAAGGTAGTAATGTTTTCATCATCTCTCATTTTCAATCTTTCAAATTTCCCTTTCAGACTTTGCAACCTTGCACTTTTGACAAACTCATCTCCTTCATACAGAAGTTCCAGTTTAGTTAGGATCTCATATGCAGTTGGTAGGTCAATGACATTCGAGAGATCTGAGTCATTCAATGCGCTTAGAAGAGCTTCCTTGGTCCGCAGATTGTTTTCAGCTTCTGTGGTTTCATCTGGAGTTGTCGGACCACCTTGTGGGGATATATATGGTTTTGAAATCATAGCCAAGTATGCTTTTCCCATACATTCCAAATGACACTTCATGCGACCTTTCCAGAGAGTGAAGTTGGTTCCATCGAACTTCGGACTATCCTTCTTGTATGACGACATCCTGGATCACCTCAAGCGGTTAAGCTCCTATCAGAGGAACTTAGCTCTGATACCAATTGTTGGATCTAGGGCATACAACTGAGAGGGGGGGGGTGAATCAGTTGTATAGAACTTGTTCTATTTCAAACACTTTATTCTCTGTTGTTAGTTAGCAGCATATCAAATAATCATTCATGGAAGCACAATACATAAACACAAGAACAGATAAGCATCAACACATTGAACACCAAGATTTTGACGTGGAAAACCCGGTTAAGGGAAAAACCACGGGGTGATTAACCCAAGATTTATTCTCTGTTAGAAGAATAAGGAAAAATGAATGGCACATGCCAATAAGGGCTCACTGCCCGAGCACACTGCTCACAAAGAGGCCCACTGCCTACAAGGAGACACACTGTCTACAAAGTGATAAAAATCACAGTCTTGAACTGGAGAATGACATCTCTACCATGTCCGGATCAGTTCCAATTAAGCCCAACAATCTCTGCTCTGCCTTTCGCACCTTTCTTTGCTATATCATGCTCATCCACATGCCACACACTGAAATGAATTCACAAATCATTATTTGTACAAGACATCGACTTAGGAACAAGCATCTAAGTCGGCAAACAACCATAGGAGTATCCGCAAGATGAATAACACATCCGGTCGGCTATCACAAGAACATTCGCAGGATGAACAACTCATCCGGTCGGCTAAACAGAGCAATAACTTCATCCGGAAGAATAACTTCAATTCCGGGCTCTACCATCAATGCGGACCAACAACACAACCTAAACATGATTCAAGAACCTTCACAAGTCTGTCTGAATGTCCGGATACATCCGCACTTCCTCTGCTTACTGGGATCTCTTGTCTTCCTCATCCGGAACTTCAAGAACACAGTCTGTCGCCACTGTCATAATGCAAGAGGTACTTCCGGACCTCCAAATCACACACAAATCAGGATGACACATCACAAGGACATCTCAAACACTCCTTCCAATCCGCAGATTATGATAATACAATTCCGGACCTCACCGGACCTTTTTGTGATCCTCTGTCACCTCCGGATACTTGCCGGACCCGGTTCTATACCGGCAGCCACAACGCCTTCAGATCTTCATGCGGACCTCTGAAATCTTAACTGTAGCATCTCAAGACTCATATCTACTAACCCTTTAATCCGCATCCTCCGGTTCGCAACCTATACAGTACATTTACCTTCTTCTCATCACTGTTCTTCACTGTTCCTGACTGAGTCTAATTTTCTCAATATCCTCAGCACACAGCTCATCAAATCCTTCTTGTCAATGCAATATGAGTATGTTGACATCAATGACAACACTGGCTTACCTCATACTTGCAACACTAAGATGATCCTTAATGATAAGGTATTGAGTTGAGACAACCCATGGTCCAATTTATGATTATAATTAGAAAGATTTATAATTAATAACTAGATATTTATGGTGGTGAAATTGCTAAGTCGAGCCACCTTTGCCAAATATTGTTTAGGTCCAAAAAAAGACACTTGATGCAAATTTTAGGGATAAACAACATAAGAAAAATCTTAACTCTTTTATTAAGATAAATGGTTTAACATAGTACTTGTTTGCAGTGCAATTACACACTTTTACTTGACATATACTTTAAAATGACTTTAATATAACACATCAATTTACCCTCCATGCCCTTGGCTTTAAGTTCAATTTTAATGGTGGTAAAATTAGTAAGCAAAGCTGCCTCTAAAAACTTAAACTTTGGGGAAATATATGACAAAAATGATTATTCTTAAATATCATCCACTTCAATAGTCAAAGGTCAATTTTGGCCAATAAAAATACGATAAATATTTACTACTTTTTGTTGTGAGCGAGGTGCAAAATTGCTATTGATTGTTTGACCATTGAAGTGGATGATATTTAAGTAGATTGGACCAAAACAAGAGAAATTTTATCCTAAGACAACTGAAAATGAACAAGGAAGCTTATGGGTTTTACAAAACGAGATCACAAGTTCAACAATTGAGATTCAACATCCATCTAATCAGCTATTCTTAAACATCATCCACTTCAATAATCAAAGGTCAATTTTGGCCAATAAAACAAATATCTACCACTTTTTGTTATGAATGAGGTGTAAAATTACTATTGACTGTTTGACCTTTGAAATGGATGATACTTAAGTAGAGCGCATATGATCCCCACAAAAAGAAACCCTTCGGCATAGCAAACATGATGGGATTTTATTAAAAAAAAGGAAGCTTGTGGGTTTTTTTACCTGGTTCAGTTGGATTTGACGACTGCATTGGCTGTACAACCAAGCGTTGGAAAATGTATAGTGAATCTGGGACCAAATGATAGAGCAAATTGTATTGCACAACACAGTGAAGGAAAGGTAATTAAGTGGGGCAGACGCGGTGAAGGAATTCGCATCCCATTTTAAACGAGAGCAAACAAGTCAATTGACTGACTGTATTGACTTGACTTAGAGGTAAGAAAATAGTTCAAACGTATGTAGCACGGTCCGCGTTTCCTCTGCACACGCGGCAATCACATATCCACACAACATTTTCTTGTATAATTATGCTGCCCACCCTTCACAAATCCCCACTTTCATTCCACCATGGAAAAGACTTCTAATCATCCATGTCCGCCAGAGTTTGAAGATCCTCGTAGTTCATGTGGTGGAATTAATATTAACATTATTCCCGATGGAAGCAAGGAATCGGAATGGAAAAATCTGATGCTTATGGCAGCCATAGTTTGCATGTTTAGCCTCTGTATAATTACCATTGCTGTTTATTATGTGTATTTACGCAGGTATTCCAACACCCCTCGTTGGAACAGCCGTGAGATTTCACGAGCTCGTCGACTTTCTCGGCGAGCAGCAGAAATCTTTTTTCCGACCTCAGCCAGAGTAGGGCTTGACAAGGAAACTGTGGATTCCCTCCCGGTTTTTCTCTTCAAGCCGGAGAATTTCAAAGACGGCTTAAGCTGCTCCGTTTGCCTGTGTGAATTCGAGGAGAATGAGAAGGCCCGGCTTCTGCCCAGCTGCAAGCACAGGTTTCATGTGGATTGTATTGATATGTGGTTATATTCTCACTCTACTTGCCCTCTTTGCAGAGCCACTGTTGAACAGCAGTCTGATCCATCTGTGGAATTGGGTCATACACAAATTGAGGTTTTAATTGAGGAACAAATAGATGTCAATGGAAGTAGTTCAGGAGAACAACATAGTGGTTGTTCTTTTAATGGCGAACAGGTGGAAGACCACAGTAAAACTACTGTTGTCATTGACATAAAGTAGCTTCGTCCATGAAAGCTACAGAGATCTTTTTTCTCTTTGCTTTTGACTGTAGTCGAGACATTTCGGAGTTTAGTTTAGATTTTATAGAGGAGAAGGATGTTATTAGCCGAGGGATGTTAACAAACAAAGCATGCCTTCACCTTCAAGTCGATACGCCAAAAATATGAGTCGGAATTGTTTCCATCCACTGAATTTATGTAGTTGAGCTGTGTATAATCTCCAAATTTTGGATTGATTTAATATAAAAAACTAAATATGAGTCTTGGAATTGTTTCCATCCACTGAATTTATGTAGTTGAGCTGTGTATAATCTCCGAAATTTGGATTGATTTACTATAAAAAACACTTCTTCATATGTTGTATGTTGTAATTGATCTATTGCAATATTCTCTTGGTTCTCCTTAAACATCATCCATTTTAATAGTTAAAAGTTAATTTTGGCCAATAAAAATAGGATAAACATTTACCACTTTTTATTGTGAACGAGGTGTAGAATTTCTATTGATTGTTTAACCATTGAAATGGATGATATTTAAGTAGAGTGAATCAAATTCATTTAGAAATATAATGTCATAAAATGAGTTTGAAGTTAAGAGATTTTATTTTCAATATTTAAACAATGTTAATATGGCTATTCTTAAATATCATCTAAGTCAATGGTCAAAAGTCAATTTTGGTCAATAAAAATAAAACAAATACTTACCACTTTTTGGTATGGATGAGATATAAAATTACTATTGACTAACCAATGATATTTAAGTAGAGTGGTTAAATATTATTTGTTATTTATTCCAAAAGCTTTCAAATATAGAGAAAATATGATAGGTATAGGTTGGGTATTGTTTCATCATCTATATTAACTTTTTATTTATTTTTTATTACTTTTAGACTTTATAAATGATTTAGGATATTTAATGAATAATAAATTAATTTATAGAAAATAGATTTAAATTAAAAGGATTTGAGATAGTAAATAGATATGATATATGAAAGTGTTTGGAAAGTGTTTGGTTTTATGTAATGTTGATGAGAAGATTTTGTTGTATGTTGTGATCAATAATCTAATCAATATTTTAGAATTAGATTTGTTCTTGTTAAATTGCAATGCATAAAAATTATAGCCCTAGCCCTATTTTGGACTAGGTGGCATCTATAATTTAGTCTAGGGGTGCTTCATCTAAGCTCATTTTCATCCTCCAATAAATTTCCTTCCATTTCTATTCACTCCATTTGTATGTGTATTTGAGACAAAATAGAGTGTTGACAGGCACCTTAATGGGCGATTTTCTATAAGTGAAAGGAAGTATGAAACTTCCTTGATGGTGAGTCAAACCCCTTTGTTGGTTTCACTATGATTGAAGATGCATAGGAAATGAAATGTAAATTGCATAAATGAGACTGTACTATCTATTATGTAGAAATGTAAATGATGGTCTTTGATAAATGATTTCCAACTTAATCGTTGATCCTTAAATGATCAAATTTCCAATAATAAAAATTTTGGTCCTCATTAATGTCTATGACTTGTCTTTGAATACACAACCCTTAGTGCAGTTTGATGGCTAATATTCAAATATTTGAAATGGTCATCTTGGGGTCGCTGGGAAAGAAATTTTGAATTATGGGGACAAAGTTGAGCTTGAGTCTAGGAGGGAAATTACTATAGTAGTGAAAGAACCTAAAACATGAACCTTAAAATTTTAAAAATGTAAGGTATAAGGTTATTTTTGTGTGTGCAAATTAATATTGCCTTAGGCTATCTAAAACTAGCCTAACCTTAATTAAAAACCATGAGAGTTGGGACTAGAAATTTGACTAAAAACTTGACAAATTATGTTGTTTGGACACATACATGACTTGAAAAATGTAAATGACTAAGTATTTAGTGTGTAAAACAATGAAAAATGGTATCAGATGCACCTCTGTAGAGAGGTAGTCTTTATGAAAGTTACTAGAAATTATATTTTGTAGTTGCTTATGAAGTTTGGAGGTGTTTGGAGCTAAGGACATGGTTTCCATTAGGCAAAATTATAACAATTCTCTAGGTTATTAGGATTAACACAACTTAATAAGGTCAAAATTACACTTCTTTTAAAAAAAAAGGTTTTGTTTACATTATGTTTCATTCTCAATACTCAGGTAGTGATAATCATATGACTCTTATATCCATATGGGATAGGTAATAAATTTTCTCTAGCTAGAGACTTGACTCATTAGGACAATTTATTTCCTGAGTCATCTTGAGAGACTATATTTCCCTATTGTAAATGCACCGAGGTCGACATCTGTCAAGACATATATAACTTAGGTTTGCAATCTACCTCAGAAATTAGATGAAAGCCTCAAGGATGCAAATAGTTCAACCGAAGCTCTTTTGAGAATTAGAAGATTTAGATTTATCTTTATTATTCTTTATTCCTTTTACTTTATAGTAACACGAAATGAGCAATCTAGTTAAAGGACTCACTAATTACACACATGAAAACCTAAGTTTGGGAACCTCCTACATTTACCTAGACTACCCACATACTCATGTCCATGGGATCAAGGTGCAAAATATATAGTTTTGGATTAGTCTATGTTTGATGTGAACAATGTAAAAGTGGGTACATATCCCTTTCTAGGGCTCCTTTCCTTAGATAGTTCTTCATTGACTACCACCTACTATGGGAAGCAATGTCACTAATAATGCTTGTCACATGCTTATGACTATGTTTACTACTTGTTTTAAGTAAATAACTTTTCTTTTGATAACTATTATAACGATTCACCTAATTCCTTAATAGATGTTTAATTTAATCTGAGGAAGATTTCCTGTTTCACTTAGAATTAATAAAATAACAAGATGTCCTTAATTCTCCTTGGTGATTTATAGGGGCAAAGCCATAGACGCCATTATTGCAATTATGTTAAACATTAAATGTAGTAGTTCAATCATGATGGCTTGAATCTTAAATGTGAACCATAGGCATCATCAATACCGAACACTATGAGTTGTTTTTGGTTTGCATAAATTTATTGAAGTTACTTGAACATTAAGTAAGAGGCTAAGTAATGCTTGAAAATGATAAAATATGTATAGAATAATAAAACCATTTGTTCATCATCAATAAAAATAGTAAAACAAAAATTCATATAGATTGTTTAACACTTTCTGATCACTAAGATCCCAAAAGGGCAAGGTAGGAGCATATGGTGAATAAAGGTTCTATTGATAATAAAGTACATAATTCCTTAAAATGTTTACCACTTTCTAATCATCAAGATCTCGTATGGTGAGGTGAGATCTGTTAGTGTGAAAAATGTTCTTACCTAACTAGTTTACATTTACCTAATTGCTCTTATTTGCACTACATCTTAAGCTCACTTAGGGAATTTTACATTTTGGTCTCACCTCATGAGTGCACTACATGTGTCCTCACACTTGCCCCAAGTGTGCCCAGATGTGTCACACCTTTGGAGAGGTAGTTAGTCTTTTAGTCCTACCTTCTCTCCTCATCACCCTTGTCTTTATACGCAAGGGCTTCTTTGTACATTTGACACACTTTTGTATGATAGTTTTGTAATCTTGCATATTCTTTTGTGGAATGGTTTGATCTTGCAAGTTGATTTTTGCTGCTCTAATATGGTATCAAATCCATCTTGTAAATTCTTTCCCAAATTGTCTTGATGTTACAAGCCCTTTTTCTTGTTTAGAGGGTTTTAGGTGGCTACTTTCATAAGGTGAGTCCTAGAGAAAAATTGACATCACCAATGCATCTAGAAGGCCCAAAATGTATGGATTGATAGTAAACATGATGTGGCTTAGAGATAGTCTAGTATAGAGGTTTTTGCAGGGCATCCATTAGAGGTCATATGAAATTTCGTATTGCTTATACAAATCTATAGATTGTACCATGTATGGGCTCTATACTATCATACAATCATACTATCTCTATGTTAGCATCCTTTGGCTCTGGTTAGCGTCCATTGGTTGCTAGTTTTTTTTGTTTTTACTTAGTGGTTTTTTCTTTTGCCTAGCATTTTTTATTATCTAGGGTGAAATTCAAATCTGTGTCACACTTTTATAAAGGAAACAACCAACACTGATCTAACTTTTAAACTTGAATCACTACAAAGTGACGTATATGTTTTGAATTTTAAAATGATATAAACTAATTAAATAAAGATTTTTAGTGTATTTTATGTTTGTATTTTAAAAAAAAATTAAAACATTATTTAAATGTAGTATTTTATAAATTGACACTATAATTTAGTTGCTGATAAAATGTTGAAAGGTAAGGTTGAATGGGACGTCGCACTTTATATATTAAATTTCATTTATTTTCCTTCTATTTTTTAATGTATTCATAACTTAAAACTTTAGTGTATGGATTAATTTTTTCCCCTATTTGATAAATATATATTTTTAAATAAATCTTGGAAGTTGTGTGTAATAAACACACAACTGTTTCGATGGGACATCAACTTTTGTCTTGATTATTTATCCAAAATAGGAAAAACATATATCATCTTGACAAGGAATCTCTCCTCTAGTGCATCATATGTTTTTCAATTTTTTTTGTTAAATTTTACTATTTTTTCTTGAGAGGACAATCAACACCATATTTTGTTGTTGATGACCTACTTTTAGTAGAAATAAAAAATAAAATATAAACACTAATTTAAATGTTTTAAAATTTATTTTTTTACAAATTAGACTTATAGATCTACAAAAGGGTATTTTTAGATTATTTTAAAATGACTATTTGCATGAGTAGGAGTTGTTAGAACACCAAGTTTTTCAAATAATTTTATTTTTTTGGTAAATGAGCCCCAAAGTGATGCTACATATGTTTTTAGTGGATGGTTCCAATTGAAAAAGTTGTGGCCTGGATCTAATTTATCTAGAATGAATCCTGATAGAACATAAGTTTCACCAAAATTGACTTTTAGTTAGAAATACTTAAATTCATTTATGCTGATAAGTCGGCCCAAAGTGTGACACAACTTTGAACTTTACCCTCCAAGAATTTATTTTTTATCTATTGGTTCATCATACTTTACCTGCACTGGTAGGTATGCCAGTGTAGGGTACAACAGTCACATCATATAAAATTAAACTAGTTCTAGACTTAATGTGTTTTGTCCTTAAGAAATTTGTTTTCTAACAAGTCAAAACACTATGCTAACTAAAAATATATTGAATTTATAGAATCACCCTATATAGATTTAATAAACCAAATATAGAGTTCTATAAATGCAAAGTGAAGAAGAAACTAGATCACTAAAGTTTGGGGTTGACTTCCCAATATGTGAATGCATCGTGCTATAGTCTATACAATGTGGAAAGAAGAACTCTAAAATATTTCCTCAAAAACTGTGCCCAACCTATATAGAAATAAACAACAAAAAGCCAAGAAGATCTCCAAGAAATAATAGAACTTGAAATGAAAAGAAGTTTACCTATCTATTCAAGAGAAATGATGAAATAACAAGATAGCGAAGAAATCAACAAAAGCCTTGTGTGGTTATATGTCTTCACCTTGAAAAACCTATAGGCTACAATAAACATAAAAATGGTTGTGGTTGTTTGGGAGCTTGCCCTCAAGTCAAGCCCCTATGTTGGTCTTTTAATTTCCACAGACAACCAATATGATAAAATATAAAAAAAACATGTGTTCTTTTAATCTTATGTGAACATAAGAAATAAGAACAACAAATAAGAGTAATACTATGAATGCTTGTGCTATGGTTTGCATAGGCCAAAAAAACTAGTGTGTATGACATAAATGAAAGGAAATAAGAAACCTACAAAGTGCCTTCTACACAAATAGATTTACACTAAGAAAATAATGTAAAAGAGAGGAAGAGGAACTCAATCACCTCCAAGAAGAGAAGTGAATGCTATATAGCCGATGAATAAGTCCTAAGCAAGAAAGCCTAGACAGATATAATGATTCCAAAGCCTTGTGAAGATATCTAATACTTAAAGACTATTCACACGAAGCTTGGAGAATTACAACAATGTTGATGCTTGCAAAAGATTTCCAAAGGAAGCTATAGAAAAGTGTTGTAGATTTCCAAGAGTATGAAAGAGTAATAGAGAATGCAAGAAGTTTCCAAGATTTTTCTGGAAGATTTCAAAATGCAAGGGCTAGAGGGTAGAAAAGGACAACCAAGTCAAAAGAGTCATTTAGGCACAATAAAAGTGTTATCAAAACTTGTGCAGGCAAAAGGAAGGTGGGAGAAAATGTTCAAAAACAGTCAGTGGGTAACAAGCAATTGTGCATCATGCTTGCATCTAGGTGACTTTGGTTCCTAAAGCTTTAGAACACCTTAAGACAAAAAATAAAATAAAACACTTAAACATAATTATATAAAAATAAATACAAAGGATAGAACACAAACACCAACTTGGCATTGTGGGTGGGAAAAGGCTAGGACAATGGCTAAAATGAGCCTAAAAACATACTATGAGAATGGACACCAAATTGAGCATAATACATAGTGTGAAATTGCAAGGGTATGTAATTTTTGATGTTACATTTTACCCCCACTTTAGCAGTCTTATGACATTAAGTGATATGATATGCTAAAGTACATAAGAGAAAAATTGTTACACATATGGTTCCCAAGGTTGTCATTAATGTCAACACTATCATGGATGTGCGATGATGTTCATGGTTGATCTAGCAAAGAAGATACAGTTCATGGTTGGATGTCATGTCCTATCCAGAAGAGAAGATACAATTCATGGTTGGATGTCATGTCCTATCCAGCAGAGAAGATACAGTTCATGGTTGGATGTCATGTTGAATATAATGAGGCTACTGAAGTTCATGGTTGGATCTCATGCCTTGATCAATGCAGCGTTGAGTATGAAGAAATATTGAGATGGGAATTAGAAGCATCTAGAAGATACATTAATATGGGAATTAGAAGCACTAAGATGATCAAATGTGTTACTGATGTTGAGAAGATGTTACTTGTGGTCTGAAGCATATTATATGTTCTCTCCTACTATTCCTTAGAATGCATGTGTTGATAGAAAGAAGGTTTGGACTTCAGAAGTTGGTGGCAGTTTCTGCTACAGGATGACTGGCTTTGAAGACTATCTGGGAGATTGCTTCATATTCCTCCACATTAGTAGTTATGGCTATGCAATTTTGGAACTATGTTTAGGGTGTAGTGAAGGTAATAATTCCAAAGTTTCATATTATATTTCCTTCCGCTATGAAAGTTATGTATGCTAGAGTACTAGCATGTGTTCTGGCAGAATAAGGTGGTGTTAAAGGCCTGTTGGAATGCTCTGCATTCCTCCGGATGTGAATGTTTGCCTTTTCATTTTTATGGACATGTTTACTAATGTGCATTACATCCTTCCTTGTAGTTTCAAGTTTCTTGGTGGTTTGCAAGCTCAATTTTTTCAATGACAGAATGTCGTGCAGTGTGTTCTGGATGACTTGTTGTTCTCAGAGTTCATGGTTGAAGATGTACGGCATAAAATATTTGATGTACGAAGGTAAAGGAGTGTTTGGAGATCCTATATGAGTCTTGTAGACTCATCTGGAAGAGTTTCATGAAGATCTTTCTTGTTTCCAGTACCGTACAAGGTTTTCAAGTTGTTGTGGTCGTTATGCTTCAAGTTTCATATGTTTTTGCTTAAGGCTGTCCTATTTTCAAATGAGAGGACTGTGTGGATGTAATTCCTTAATGTTTGATGTTGTGAAGGATGTTTTGGACCTAGTTAAGCAAGTGTTGATGTCTGCAAGGCATGGGTCTTCTTCTAGTGTAGCATGTAGTCTTGTTTAGGACTTGTCCTCTACATGTTTCATGTTGTGTGTTGTCTATCCGACTTGTAAATATATTTTTCATGTTGTCTATGGCTAACAAGAAATGTAATCAATGTAATATCATGCATAAATTGTAAATCAAATTGAGATAGGCGAAGTGTGATTGCAAAGTGATTAATAAGGTTCGCAAGCAAGATAAGGAGCGGAATGAATACATTATGATGTTAGGAGAAAGAGCAGAAGTTGTAGATGTTGTCCTGATTCGCCTTGAAGACATATCTATGAAAGTGATCAAGTGTAGAGTGTGCATAACTGATCCAATCATTAGAAGGAAGTGTGAAGAGGTAGAATTGCAATCATCAAAGGTGTGAATTTCAATGTCAGTTTTCAGACAGTAGAAGGACTGTCATACTAATCTTTTGTGAGTTTATTCTCTATTTAGGGAGTAGTAGCTTCCTTTGGTTATAGCCTTAAAACAAAGTCAACAGGGAGTAGTTGCTTGCTTGGGTTGTAGCCCTAAAACAAAGTTGTTATTTTGAGCTTCATATATTGTGAGTTAATCCTCACTGTGGTTTTTCCCTTCTTGGGTTTTCCACATACATCTGGTGTTATGTGTTTATGTGCATTGTGTTAATCTTCCATGTTTATGTTGATGATGTAATACTTAAGTTTTGATCTACTCCGGAGAAGCTAAAATTTGATTAGATACTGATTCACCCCCCTTCTTAGTGTCCTGGTGTGTTCAACAATTGGTATCAGAGCCAAGTTCCTCTGAAGGAAGCTTAACCACTTGAGGAAGGTCTGGGATGGCACATAATGGATCCAACACGATATCTAGGTTTCATAGAACAAATTACACTTTTTGGAAGCTAAGGATTGAAGGCTGTATCAATTCTCTAGGGTGTAGTGTTTGGCAATCTGTCAAGTCTGGTTACACTACTCCCACTACTACTCCTACAGATCCAAATGAAGTTAAGGAATATGATAACAATGCTAAGGCAAAGTTTGATATCATGAGTGGGTTAGTTGATTCAGAACTTTCAAAGCTAATGAGTTGCAGTTCTGCTAAAGAAGTTTGGGTCAAACTTGAAACCATTTATGAAGGAGATAAGAAAGTAAAGAAAGCAAAGATGCAAATCTTCAAAAGCAAATTTGAGACCCTAAAGATGACAGAGGATGAAGACATTGTTGGATATATGATCTGGGTGAATGAAGTGGTCAATGGCATCAAAGGTCTTGGTGGCAAAGTGGAAGAAGATGAAATTGTGAAAAAGGTTCTGAGATCTCTTCCCAAATCTTACAGTCATAAGGTATCTTCTATTGAGGAGAATGCGGACATGGATACATACACTATAGACAAATTGCTTGGTTCCCTTACTGCATTTGAAATGAGAGAGTTTGGCAGTGATGCTCCAAAGAACGAAGTTGCTTTCAAAGTTAGTATGAAGATAAAGGATGAAGTTGCTGATGAAGATGAGAGCTTTGATGAAGTTGAAGCAAATTTTTTGAGAAGACTGAAGAAAGGCACTGGCAAATACAAAGGTAAGTTACCATTCAAATGTTTCAATTGTGGAAAGGTTGGTCACTTTGCTTCTAAATGTCCTTTTAAAGAATCAAGGGGTAGTAACAAGAGAGACAAGTTCAAAAGAAGTTTGTATTCCATAGAAAATAGTTATTCTTCAGAAGATGAGGATCATGATGATTCAAATGATGAAACACTTTTCATGGCCTTAAGTGTTGATGACAAAAAGAATGATCTTGGAAAATGTGAGAAGACTGATGCCTTGCAAACAGACCAAAACAATGATAGATCAATGGTTATATGGACTGCTTTTCATGCAAGAGAAGAAGCCAAGGCTTGGGTAATTGACAGTGGTTGTTCAAACCATATGACTGGTGACAAAGAGAAGTTTATCATCCTTGAGAAGTGGGATGGTGGTGTTGGCCCATGATTGTTGTTAAACCAAATGGTCGACTTGTTAATTTTTGATACAAGTGCTAGAGTTAATGAATCCATGGGAGGCAGTTAGTCCATGTCACGAATCCCATGGGGAGCACTAACCATTTGCCAACAAACTCCCCCCAGCGTTACGTGGGGGGATTCAAACTCGTGATCTTTCGCTCTGATACCAATTGTTGGCCCACGATTTCCATTAAACCAAAAGGTTGACCTATTAATTTATGATACAAGCACCAAAGTTAATGAATCCACAGGAGGCAGTTAGTCCATGTCACAAATCCCACAGGGAGTGCTGACCATTTGCCAACAGGTGGAGCTGTCAATTTTGGTGGTGATGAGTCAGCACAAATTTGTGGAAAGAGTGCTATAACTATTGATGGGAAGAATAGGACTGAGGATGTCCTCTATGTCAAAGGACTAAAGCACAATCTTCTATGTCAGTTAGATGTGCAGCAAAGGTTATAATCTCACCTTTCATGCGAAAGATTGTGAAATCAGGAAGGCAGGATCCGAAAAACTAGTTGCAGAAGGTATCAAGACATATGGTGATATCTATCATTTGAAGGAGGTAAATGGAAGAACATGTTTATTGGATCAATCCAATGAGTGTTGGCTGTGGCACAAAAGAATGAGACACAACAATTTTGATAATATGGTAAGAATCAGCTCTACTCATGCAGTGAGAGACATGCCCAAGATAATCAAGCCTGCAAACATAGTATGCAAGGAATGTTAAATGGGAAAGTAGACAAAGACAAGTTTCAAAAGCAAGGAGTATTCTTCTTCAAATCCATTGGAGCTGATTCACACTGATCTATGTGGCCCTACAATAGTAAAGAGTCAACAAGGTGAGAGGTATTTTATGTTGTTCATTGATGATTATTCTAGAATGACTTGGGTTGTACTTTCTTAAGAGAAAAATTAGATGCTCTTGATAAATTTAAGGTGTTCAAAGCTATGGTTGAAAATGAAGTGGATGCTAAGATCAAATGTCTAAGGTCTGATAGAGGGGGTGAGTTTACTTCAAATGAATTTGATAGATTTTGTGAAGATCATGGTATTAGGAGACATCTGTCATCTCCTCAGACCCCTCAACAAAATGAGGTAGTGGAAAAGAAGAATAGAGTTGTGCAAGAGATGGCTAGGGCAATGTTGAAAGATGCAAATCTACCTAATATGTACTGGAAGGAAGTAATTCACATTGTTGTCTATCTAATTAATAGAGTGCAATTAAGGGACAACAACACTAAGACTCGTTATGAGCCATGGTATGGAAGACCTCCCACTGTTAGATACTTCAAGATCTTTGGCAGTAAATGTTATATTAGAAGAGATGAAGAAGACCTAGAAAAACGACCTAGGAAAGTTTGATTCAAGAAGTGATGAAGGGATATTTCTTGGTTACTCAACCAGAAGTAAGGCCTATAGATTCTACAATAAGAGGTTGGGAAAAATGATTGAAAGCACAAATGTCAAAGTAGATGAAGACATCTATCAGATCTCACAAGATCCAGAGGACTCCAGATCTGATATCTTTCAATGCATTAAAGATGAAGAAGAAGTGAAAGAAGAAAAGGAATAAGAACCAGAGCAGATGCCCAAGACTCCAGCAAAGTATTATTAGAATAACCACTCAATAGATCATATCATTGGAGATAAGAATGAAGGTGTGTAGACAAGGAGAAGGCTTGCTAAGACACATGAGCAACTAAACTTATGTTTGTTATCAAAGGTGGAACCCAAAACCTTTGCTAATGCTAGCAAAGATGATGGATGGATAAAGGCAATGGAAGAAGAACTGGATTAGATTGAGAAGAATCAGACATGGGAATTGGTTCCTAGACCAGCTAATAAGAATATTATAGGAACAAAGTGGGTGTTCTAGAACAAGCTGAATGAAGAAGGTGAAGTTGTAAGAAACGAAGCAAGGTTGGTATGTAAGGGCTACTCTTAAGTTGAAGGCATTCAACTTTGAGGAGACCTTTGATCCGATAGCCGGGATGGAGGCAATCAGGATATTCCTTGCCCTTACTGCTCATAAGAACTTCAAGGTATATCAAATGGATGTCAAGTTAACATTTTTGAATGGTGATTTAGAGGAAGAATTATACATTAAGCAACCAGATGGTTTTCAGATATCAAAAGATCTGGACATGGTGTGTAGACTTAAGAAGGCATTATATGGACTCAAGCAAGCACCTAGGGCTTGGTATGCCAGATTGGAAAAGTACTTACTTCAGCAGGGCTTTAAGAAAGGTACTATAAATAGCGATATTTACATCAAGGAAGAAAGAGACATGATATTGATAGTTGCATTATATGTTGATGACATCATCTTTGGTGGAGATGATGATATGTGTAAGAGGTTTGCAAAGGAGATGCAAAAAGAGTTTGAGATGTCTATGATTGGTGAGATGTCTTTCTTCCTTGGACTTCAAATTACTCAGTTAGATGGTGGTATCTTTATTTCTCAAGCTAAGTATGTCAAAGAGTTGTTGAAGAAGTTTGGTATGGAGGATTCAAAACTAGTGAGTACTCCCATGGTCACTGGATGTCACTTGAGCAAGGATGATGAGTTTTCTGAGGTGTATCAGACTTCCTATAGATCTATGATTGGAGGATTGTTGTACCTAACTGCTTCTAGACCTGATATTATGGATGCAGTATGTGTGGTTGCCAAATATCAAGCCAATCTAAGCAAACACATGAGAAGGCAGTGAAAAGGATATTCAGATACTTGAAAGGAACTCCAAATTATGGCTTATGGTATCCAAGAGGTAATAACTTTGATTTGAGTGCCTACACTAATGTTGATTGGGCTGGTTGTGTTGATGATAGAAGAAGTACAAGTGGTGGTGCTTTCTTTTTAGGAAGTAGATTAGTTTCATGGTAGAGCAAGAAGCAAGATTCAGTGTCCTTATCAATTGCAGAGGTAGAGTATATTGCAGCAACATCCTACTGTACACAAGTTTTGTGGATGAAGCAAACCCTAAAGGATATCAAGGTATTGTATGATGAGCCTATTCCCTTTTTTTGTGACAATACAAGTGCTATCAATATTTCCAAGAATCTAGAGATGCATTCTAGAACCAAGCATATAGCAATTAGGTATCACTTTTTGAGAGAGAATGTTGTAGATAAGGAAGTGAAGTTGGAATATGTTCCAACAAAGTATCAGATTACAGATATTTTCACAAAGGCTCTTGCAAAGGATACTTTTGAGGATCTCCAGCAGAGGTTAGGGGTAATTCCCTCTCCTTCTTGCTAAGATGCATAATGGTGCATCTGTCCAGGGGGAGTTCATGTTATATCTTTTTCCTAGACTAATGGTGCCTACCTCTCAGGGGGAGCAGGTAGTGGTTACTGATGATAGGGGGATTTTGGTTATTGCAAGAAGTTATTGTTGATAACTGAGAGGGGGGGGGGGTGAATCAGTTATCCTAATTATTTCCCTCTTTGAACTTTCTTATTAATTAATGCAGCATTGAATCAAACACAAAAACATTACCATGAAATAAGAAACACATGACACAGTATTTTTGACGTGGAAACCCTGTTAAGGGAGAAAACCACGGGGTGATTAACCCAAAGATTATTCTCTGTTAGAAGAATAGGGAATTACAAAAATGGCACTTGCCAATTAGGGCTCACTGCCCGAGCACACTGCTCACAAAGAGGCCCACTGCCTACAAGGAGACACACTGTCTACAAAGTGATAAGAATCACAGTCTTGAACTGATTGGAAGCATCTACATATGCTGGAGTTCAGTTCCGGTTAGGCTCAGTATACTGATCTGTTGCACTTCATCTTTCCTCTGTTCTTTATTCTGCTATCCTTTCACATACCGGATCTTTCTTATTATTTCTGCTCTGTTCTGAACTTATTCGCATACACCATCACAAAAAAAAATACACACTTCACAACTAAATCCATCCTCTATATATATCCGCACAAGTAATTTCATCACCTTTCTAGTCGGCATCCGGAACAGTCTAGTTTCTTACAAACTCTGTTCTGTCGGCTGAATCCTTGCTCACCAAGCAATGCGGATCAAGCATATACTTGTAGATATCATTAATCATGTTGGCCAAACATGATTCATGCCTTCACAACCTTTACCATTAATAGTAACACATCCAGAAAATAGTCTGATACTCTGTCTGTCAGTTCTTCCTCTGTTCTCACTGTCTCTCAGGAATCCGGTACTCAACTATTCATATCTTTTTCTTTGTTCATCACCGGAGGCTAAATCCTTGGAATATACTACTCAAGGTAGTCCTCTTGACTTCCCCAAATTTGCACTGCACCAAGACACTTCCTCTGAGAGATCCGGACCAATCTGTCGGACCTTGCCACATGCTCTGTTCTTGTTCACCGGACCACAACAATCTTCATTCTGACTTCCGGTAGAGACACACCATGACTTGCGGATATGTGGGATGACCTTTGTTGCCATCAATGACAACAACCATGAATCCATATAGTGTCTCTTGCCAACAATCTCCCCCTTTGGCATTGATGGCAACACTTAGTGAAAAATGACTAAGTGTTTACACTATGCTCCCCCTTGGCTGATGCTCTATCTTTATATACAATTTCTGGAACTCCCCCTTAGTTGGATTCCTCATTTTTCACTGCTCCTCACTCCCCCTTTGACATCAATGGCAAAGGGTAGGGTCCGCACACCAAAATTTTCAAAAATTTTCTATACATAGCCGCATATTTACATACTCACATATACTGAAGAATGTCTGCAAAGGATGTCTTCAATTGGATCAGTTCTGTAGCCCAACTTTGCTTCATTCTATCCAAAATTGAAATGTGACCACTCAACAAAAATGCAAAAGCTTCTGCCCTCTTGAGATCTGTCGGATCATTTGTTTGGGCGGTGGTCTGAGCATCACTGATGGCCTCATGCATAGTTTCTAACTTAGGGATTATAATCCTTCTAAGTTCTCCCATCCGGTTAGTGATATTCTTCCTTTCCTTCTCAAGGTTCTTTATTTCATT
The DNA here is from genome assembly GCA_027924645.1 of Cunninghamia lanceolata. Taxonomy (NCBI): domain Eukaryota; kingdom Viridiplantae; phylum Streptophyta; class Pinopsida; order Cupressales; family Cupressaceae; genus Cunninghamia; species Cunninghamia lanceolata. The sequence goes on along the minus strand of BSBN01000143.1, from coordinate 307,114 downwards.
CAAGACTGCAATAGTCTGACATTCTTGATTTACTATGGAGGAAGAGAGAGGATCAAAACTTTGAGATAAACTTTGTAGTTTGTCCTGTTCCTCTTTTATTTTCTTATCAATTTCTGCTGTTGCCTTTGACTAGGATATACAAAATTTGTAAATGTCACCGCCATCCTTAAGAGCATTTTCTAAGCTCTTTATTCCAATACTCATATTTCTCCTATCGTTAGAGATTAATCCTAATACTTCTGAAAATCTTTTATCTAAAAATTTCTTCCGGACCTTTTCTTCAGCTGATTTTTCTAGAGATTCAAAATGTGTACTAACACTGTTGACTAAGGTTTTGAGATTACTGGAAGAGAAGGCTGTCGGATCTATCTGGATTGATGGCATAATCTTTACAAGCACTCCGGAAGCAGCCTCTATCAACTCACAGTCTTCCATATGAGACTTTAGGAGTTTTTCATTTGCCTTGGCATTTGCAAATGAAGCTATCTTCATTGTTTGTACCGGAGAGAGAGATTCAAAGTCGAATGGGCCTTTTAGAAGCTCCGGTTCATCAATCTCTAAAGTTTCTTGGCTTAGAAACTTTTGGACAGTTTGTGCAGTGTCTCTTGCCGGAGACAGATGTTTCTTTTCTTCTGCAGTTTTGTCCTTAGGAGTCTTATCTCCTTCCACATTCTTACCACTTACAGTTGTGGTTTTCTCTGTTGGATTTTTCTCTTTCTCTGTATCCTTGGTGCTGTCAACCTCTTTTTCTTTTTCTGCTGCTTCTTTCTCCTGTAATTTCTCTGCTTCTTGGGATCCGGAGACTGTAGGAGAAGCCGGAGGAGAGATGTTAGTCTGTTCAGGTGGCACTTCTTCTGGAGCAGATGATGCAACTGTTTCTGCACCTAAGTCCTCTGTAATAGGAATGTTGAACCTTTTGAATGTATTTCAGAGGATCTCTTCAGTGTCCTTGGCTACTTTGTCGGTTTCACCAAGCATAAGCTGATTCATCCTTGCTTTGCTTCTGAATTCATCCTTGCAGTCCTTGAATATCATGTTCATTGTTTTGTGATCAATTGAAGGATATAGCTGAATAGCTATTTGTTCCCTGATCTCAAGGTCTTTTGCCATGGCATTGTTTTTTCTTATTTCTAGTTCCATCTCTAGACTCTTTGGAATTTCAGAGATAATCTCAATAAAAGCTTTATTGTAGATGTTCAAGTACCTTATTATAGCTTCCTGCAGGATCTTTTGATCTGCCTCATTGTAGTCATCATAGAATTCAGCCACCGGTTGAAGGTTCCCATCCACAGTGACTGATTTGACTACACTGTCTAGAGACAAGGTGGGCTTTTCAGAAAGTTCTTCTGTTATTTCTTCCTTGTCTCGGCCAGAAGAGGATTTACCGGATTCTTTCTTTTTCTGTTTCTTTATTTCTTTCACTCCCTCATCTGACTCAGTTTCTTCTTCATCCTTTTGGCTTTAATAAGCTCTTGAGGCTTTTGTCTTGGATCTCTTACCAGATCCCTGGACTTCCGGTTTTGAGCTTTTGGTTTTGATAGGAGTGGATCCTTTAGATGATCTGGTCCGGGTTGAGGATTCCACCGGAGCACTTTTCTTGCTTTTCTTTTCTGCCTCTTTCCTTTCTTCTTCAGATTTTCTTCTCTTTTCCCGGCTAGCATGAAGTGTCTCTTTTGAGATGCCTAGGCCTTGAGCAATATGCTCAACTTCTTTTCTTACCTTCCTCTTTATCTCCGGTTCCCTGAGTTCTACATGTATCTTTACACTCAGCTCCTCAAAGGTTCCAAACCTTTCTGCCTTTGGATCTTTGGGCTGACTTAGCATGTGTTGAACATGCAGCTCCACTATTTGTTCATCCACTTCATACCCCATGGGCACGATCCATACAGTTCTTGGTTCTACTGCCTCCATTAGACACTGATCTGTTTCTACCATGAAGCATACTGTGTCTTTGTACTTTTCAACAAGGGATTGGGGTATTCTTTCTCTTGCATGCATCATGCTTTGGAAGTTCTTGAAGTATCCCCATAGAGCTGTATTTCTTGCTTTAGCATCCCCAAGTCCATGCAAATAGTCTCTGATTTGGATGGCAACCGGTTTGTCATTCTGCCATATCCATCCACTGGATCCGGGAAGCTCATTCATGTAGTAAAAGAAGAGACAAAGGATCAGATTGCCATATTTGAAGGAGTTTTTCTTGTCCTTCTTAATCTTCTGCAGATTTTCAAAGAGTTGGTTTACAAGAAGCTCACACAAGTCATAGTCTGCATTCTCCTTTAACATTTGATAAGCTGTGTAGATTGCAGTTCCCGGTACTGAATTTTCCCTACTGGAGTGATAGATTTTGTAACCAATTATCATAGATGCAAATTTGACATCCGGTTCAGTGATGTCATCAACTGTCATAGCTCTCTTGTCAAACTTGGATCCGGTTGCATCACTAACTGTCTGATTTTTGACAGACTTGAGAACAGGTAATCCACCGGATGAGTGCAGACCGGTTACAGCCCTAATTGCATCTTTGGTGATCTTGAAGGGCTTGTTCAACCATAGGAAGTTGTCATGTACTCTACTTAGTACATACCGGACCCATTCATCTTCTTCAAAACAGGGGAAATGAATGCACTATGCAAAATGTTTGTCCCGGATGGCTTTGTACTGAGGTTTGATCTCAAAGGAGTCATCTATCAATTGTTTGTGATAGATATCCATCAGTTTTGATTCTCCAAAGTCTTCAAGATTCGCATGGATGTAAACCCTAATATCTTCCGTATGCAATACACCATGAGGAACACTAGAGAAGGCTCCTAGTGGATCTACCTCTAATGATTTGTAAGGATGTTTCTTGAATGTGGGACGAGGTCTATCAGAGATCTTAACTATATTCGGAGTAGCCATTCTTCAAAGATTTGTAGTGAAATAATGAAAACGGAGAATACCTTATGCGCCTTCAGTTTGCACGGAGTGGTTGGATTGATTTCTTTATGCAATGACTTCGGCAGGAGATCTTTGGTGTGCTTGATGAATCTTGTTGCAGAGCTCCGCTTTTCGCTTCTTCTTGGATGTGGAATGATCAAATGATTGTTGAGAAATCCCTTATATCATTTCGCAAAACCCTAATATCTGTTTGCAATAAATGCTTCACCTATATTATTCCGGTTTGCCTTGTCCGGATAGCTTGGAGTATCCCGGATCAGTCCTGATCTATGAACATCATGCGGATCTTTCAATCATGAATAAATCGAGATAACACATCACAAGGACATCCCAAACACTCTGTCCAATCCGTAGAATAAGACAATGCACTTCCGGATCTCTCCGGACCTTTTTGTAATCCTCTGTCATTCCGGAGCATCTCCCGGAACAGGTCTTACTTGATCGATCACAGCTTCTTCACATCTCCATGCGGACCTCTGAAATCTTATCTGGATCATCTCAAGACTTATATCTTTAAACCCTTTACTCCACATCTTGTGCCACATCCGGCACCACTTGATTGGCTGGGGGAACAGGATTTTCTTTGAGTCTCCCCCTGAGCCAGAGCTCACTTTTTAATTTCCGGAAGAAATATCAGCACCAGAGTCTGGTGCGGATCCAACCTCTACATTCTCTGAAATTTTCTTCACCCAAATCTTGCTCATCTGATTCCTAACTTCATCCGCATTCATCTTTTGTTTACCCTTGTCTTGATTTTGATTATACACCGGACCTCTTTTGTCCTGATTCTTGCTTCTGCAAACTTTAGCATTATGACCAGACCTATTACAGATTTGGCAAATAATATTTCTTTGCATATTTGACTGATAACCTCTTGATCTGCATTGATTAGCCATATGACCTATTCTATTGCATGTAAAGCATCTACCTTTGAATGATTTGTTTACTTGCATATTTCTGCATTCATGGGATTTGTGTCCATACCTTTTGCAGTTAAAGCACTGTCTGGAGAAGGATGAATTAATCTGATTCATTCTCTTTCTGCACTGATTAGCTTTGTGACCAAAGTGGTTGCAGCTGTGGCAGTATCCATTGAAGGATGGATATCTTTGAGCATTGGGCTGTCTTACCGGAGGTTTTCTAGGCCTATTCCTTGGATTTTCTGATCCAAAATTCTTTTGACCGGATCCGGAGCTTTCTCCTTTCTCATATCCCAAACCATACTTGTCATCTGTCCTCTTTTGACTTCCAAGAAGAACTTCAAGTTGAGTAGAACTTATCTTGAATTTCTCTTTATATTCATTTGCTGTTTGAAGGTCTCTTTTGAGAGAGACAATTTGATCCTCAAGTTTTTCTTCATTATCTTTGGCATCTTCAAGATCAGATTCAAGATGTCTGATAATCCTGTCCATCTGGTGGCATTCTTCTAATTTTTCTTTAAGAGATTGTCTTAGATTGTCTTCAGCTTTTCTTTTTTCTTCAATCTTTTGAGTAAACTTTATAGTTCCTGATTCCATTTCATGTCTTAACATAATGACTTCTTTTGATAACTTTTCACATAACTTGGTTTGGTCAGTCAATTCTTCATTTGTATTGCTTTCTTCACTTTGTCTTGCCAATTGTTGGAGCAGCTCCTTTCTCTTTTTCATAGAGAGACTTAATTTGTCCTTTAATTCTCTCATGAATTCATCAGCCTGTCTGAGTCTTTCCTTTAATTCATTGACTTCAGAGTTTGACTGTTCAAGATCCTCAAGGGCAGTCTTGAGTTGCTCCTTTAAACCATATGCATCCATTTGAACTCCCAGATCTTCCTCAAGCTGTTAGGCTCTATTAGGAGGAACTTGGCTCTAATACCAATTGTTGATAACTGAGAGGGGGGGGTGAATCAGTTATCCTAATTATTTCCCTCTTTGAACTTTCTTATTAATTAATGCAGCATTGAATCAAACACAAAAACATTACCCTGAAATAAGAAACACATGACACAGTATTTTTGATGTGGAAACCCTGTTAAGGGAGAAAACCACGGGGTGATTAACCCAAAGATTATTCTCTGTTAGAAGAATAGGGAATTACAAAAATGGCACTTGCCAATTAGGGCTCACTGCCCGAGCACACTGCTCATAAAGAGGCCCACTGCCTACAAGGAGACACACTGTCTACAAAGTGATAAGAATCACAGTCTTGAATTGATTGGAAGCATCTACATATGCTGGAGTTCAGTTCCGGTTAGGCTCAGTATACTGATCTGCTGCACTTCATCTTTCCTCTGTTCTTTATTCTGCTATCCTTTCACATACCGGATCTTTCTTATTATTTCTGCTCTGTTCTGCACTTATTCGCATACACCATCACAAAAAAAAATACACACTTCACAACTAAATCCATCCTCTATATATATCCGCACAAGTAATTTCATCACCTTTCTAGTCGGCATCCGGAACAGTCTAGTTTCTTACAAACTCTGTTCTGTCGGCTGAATCCTTGCTCACTAAGCAATGCGGATCAAGCATATACTTGTAGATATCATTAATCATGTCGGCCAAACATGATTCATGCCTTCACAACCTTTACCATTAACAGTAACACATCCAGAAAATAGTCTGATACTCTGTCTGTCAGTTCTTCCTCTGTTCTCACTGTCTCTCAGGAATCCGGTACTCAACTATTCATATCTTTTTCTTTGTTCATCACCGGAGGCTAAATCCTTGGAATATACTACTCAAGGTAGTCCTCTTGACTTCCCCAAATCCGCACTGCACCAAGACACTTCCTCTGAGAGATCCGGACCAATCTGTCGGACCTTGCCACATGCTCTGTTCTTGTTCACCGGACCACAACAATCTTCATTCTGACTTCCGGTAGAGACACACCATGACTTGCGGATATGTGGGATGACCTTTGTTGCCATCAATGACAACAACCATGAATCCATATAGTGTCTCTTGCCAACAGTTATGCCCTAAGAGAGAAGAAGTTTCCCTTTGTCCTTGATGTCAAAGGGGGAGAAATGTGCAGGTATGTGTTGTCATCAATGCCAAAGGGGGAGATTGCTACACATATGGTTCCTAAGGTTCTCATTGATGTCAACACTATCACAAGGTTGTCATTGGAGTCAAGGCTATCATGGATGTGTGATGATGTTCATGGTTAATCCAGTAGAGAAGATACAACTCATGGTTGGATGTCATATCATATCCAACAGAGAAGATACAATTCATGGTTGGATGTCATGTCCTATCCAGCAGAGAAGATATAGTTCATGATTGGATGTCATGTTGAATATAATGAGGCTACTGAAGTTCATGGTTGGATGTCATGCCTTGATCAATGCAGCATTGAGTATGAAGACATATTGAGATGGGAATTGGAAGCATCAAGAAGATACATTAATATGGGAATTAGAAGCACTATGATGATTAGATGTGTTTCTGATGTTGAATGTTACTTGTGGTCTGAAGCATATTGTATGTTCTCTCCTATTGTTCCTTAGAATGCATGTGTTGATATGAAGAAGGTTTGGCCTCCAGAAGTTGGTGACAGTTTCTGCTACAGGATGATTGCCTTTGAAGACTATCTAGGAGATTGCTCCACATTCCTCCACATTAGCAGTTATGGCTATGCAGTTCTGGAACTATGTTTAGGATGCAGTAAAGGTGATAATTCCAAAGTTTACGATCATCCTTCCTTCCACTATGAAAGTTATGTATGATAGAGTATTGACATGTGTTCTGGCAGAATAAGGTGATGTGAAAGGCCTGTTGGAATGCTTCGCATTCCTCCGGATGTGAATGTTTACCTTTGCAATTTTATGGACATGTTTGTATGAATGTGCATTACATGCTTCCTTGCAGTTTCAAGTTTCTTGGTGGTCCACAAGCTCAATTTTTTAATGACAGAATGTTGCAGTGTGTTCTAGATGACTTGTTGTTCTCAAAGTTCATGGAACTGAAGATGTGTGGCACAAAATATTTGATGTGTGGAGATAAAGGAGTGTTTACAGATGTTGTATGAGTCTTGTAGACTCATCTGGAAGAGTTTCATGAAGATCTTTCTTATTTCCAGTACCGCACAAGGTTTTCAAGTTGTTGTGCCCGTTATGCTTCAAGTTTCATATGTTTTTTCTTAAGGTTGTCCTATTTTCAAATGAGAGGAGTGTGTGGATGTAATTCATTGATGTTTGATGCTGTGAAGGATGTTTTGGACCTAGTTAATCAAGTGTTGATGTCCATTGAGGCATGGGTCTTCTGTTGGTGTAGCATGTAGTCTTGTTTAGGACTTGTCCTCTACACATTTCATGTTGTGTGTTGTTTGGCCGACTTGTAAATGTACTTTTCATGTTGTTTCTGGCCGACAAGAAATGTAATCAATGTAATATCATGTATAAATTGTAAATCAAATTGAGTTAGGCAAAGTGTGATTACAAAGTGATTAATATGGTTCGCAAGCAAGATAACGATCAAAATGAATGCATTCTGATGTGCGACTAAAGGAGAAAAAGCAGAAGTTGTAGATGATGTCTTGATTCATCTTGAAGACATATCTATGATAGTGATCAAGTGTAGATTGTACCTAACCAATCCAATCATCAGAAGAAAGTGTGAAGAGGCAGAATTGCAAAGGTATGAATTTCAATATCAATTTTCAAATAGTAGAAGGACTATCATACTGTAATCTTTTGTGAGTTTGTTCTCTATTCAGGGAGTAGTTGCTTCCTTGGGAATGACCCTAAAGCAAAGTTTTCAGGGAGAAGTAGCTTCCTTGGGCTATAGCCCTAAAACAAAGTTGTTATTTTGAGCTTCATATTTTGGCAATCTAATTTTGAGCTTCATGGATTTGGCACTGGTTAGGTTGGCTTAGACTTCAATCATTTTCATTTAAAACATTTTCCTTTTTTGATGTAGCTTAGTGTCCCATTCTGCCTATATACATGAATCAACACTATCATTTTCCATAACCTATGAGATTTGCACATGTGAGTGAAATGTCAGAGGTTCCTGTAGGTAGGAGTCATGCTCATCTTTACAACCCATTGTTCCAAGAATGAACACTCATATCAAGCTAGTGTTAAAAAATATCTAGAGGGTTGTATTGATGAGATGCAAGATGTATATTACATATGAAATGTTAAGGGAACTCATTTTATGCAGCATAACTCATATTACATCTTTAGGTACATATGCATGCTTGTGCATATTTGTTGTTTGTGAGGTCTAGTAGGCTTGTTTCTAATTACCATTAGGGCATGGTGGTCAAAGCCCTATTCCAATCCTAATCCCATTTCAAGACCCCAAGGGAATACTCCCCTTAGTTTAACAGATCCTAAAGAAGAAGAGGATCTAGCCTAATCATCTATGTTAGTCCAGAAACAACCCCTCTTTGTGGATGTATCACTCTCTCTACCTAAAACACCTTGTTCCCCTTGTCTCACTTTGGGTTGTGATGCTAGAGGAGAGAGCCTACATTTTGGGAGCCAACATAGGTTATGTAGGTAGGGTATTAGATATACATGGTTTTGTGGATAAAAATTGGGTAGGTGCATTAGATAGTAGAAGATCTACTAGTGCCTATGTATTTTCTCTATTTGAGGGAGTTGTTAACTTGATGTGTAAAAGGCTATAAGTTGTTTTTCTTTCCATAACTAAGGTAGGATATATGTCTACAACACATACTTATAAAGAAGCAATTTTGTTATAGATGTTGTGCTCAAATATTAGTTTCAAAATTATGGTAACAAGGATTAGTTGTGGCAGTCAAAGTGACATTAATTTTGCTAAGAATCCCACTTTTCATTCTCACAAAACATATTGATGTATAGTTCAACTTTGATTGAGATATGGAAAAGAATGGAAATGTATAGATTAAGAAGGTTGACAACTTAGAGAATATAGTTGATTCTCTCACTAAGCTAGTGAGTGCTCACACACATGTTTACTTGGTGTAAACAATTTATAGGCATCTTTGACCTTAGCAATTAATCTTCTATGCCCTCTTATGCTCTTTTGCCATGTATACAATAAGTGGGATATTGTTAGGATTAGGTGTTGTAGCACCTTGCAAAGTTTTAGTAACAATTTTGTAATTATTTAATATTGCACATGTTATAATGTTGGTCCCTCTTCAAATAGGGTGCCACACATAGGAGAATCCTAAGATTCCATATATGAACCATATATGACAGACATTGACACTTGTAATATATGTAATGATGTATGTAACAAAGAATTAGATATTGGGGTTGCGAAGTGGACTCAAAAGAAAATTATGAGTTGTCTATTGCAGGTAGTGCATAAGAGCATCTTGAAAGAGAATAAATTGGAGTGTCTAGTTGGACTAGTTGACTTGTCAAACTAGGAGTTACACTTGCATGTCTTTATAACATGTAAGAGCATCTTTGAATGATTCTAATGTGAAGCACCCATGTTGGTGGATTCAAAGGTGCACTCTTGCACATTGGGAGTTGTATCCATCTATTTTAAGATTGTTTACTACTCACGAGGGCATTGAAATTAGCCCATGGTTTTGTTGAAACAATAAGTGGTTTACACGATAGAAAAGCTATATAAATACAAGCATTGGCATAGTGGTTTGATATTAATTCAAATTGTATTCCAGAACTTTATAAGTTTTAAGTTGGGGACTAAGTATTACCATATTATTTAAGTGTTAACACATGAGTTACATCATTAGTAAAAGGTAAAATTTAAAATCTTCTCTGCAATATATTAATTTAAATACCCTTTACATACTTAAAGGGAAAAATTTAACTCATATCAATGGTTTTCCAATGAATGTAACTAATAATTAATATGCCCCACTACATGACATCCCTGCCCTCTATCCAATGTAATGGGGAAAAAGAATGAGTAATTTAACTGACTTTAATCAATGTCAATAGCAACTCCACATTGCTCTTCCACCTTCATACCCTCCTCCCCATCATCAACACCTTCTACTTGCACTGCTGCACCTGAAGCATTCCTGCTGTTTACCACCACCTTGTCATTTACTTCTTGCCCAGTTAAAACCTCAACCTGTTCATGAAACTGTTTTTCAACACTGGCTCTGCAAAGAGGGCATGTAGAATGAGAGTAAAGCCACATATCAAGACAATCTACATGAAAGCTGTGGTTGCAGGTGGGCAGAAGCCTGCTCTTGTCATTCTCCTCGAATTCACACAGGCATACGGAGCAGCATAAGCCGTCTTTGAAATTTTCCGGCCTGTAGAGAAAAACCCTTCTCTGGGCGAGGTCATCTATCATGCCTCTGTCAAGCCCTTCTCTGGCCGAGGTCAAAAAGTGTACTTCCGCTGCTCTCCAAGAAAATCGACGAGGGCGCTGGGCTTGTGTAAGAATGTTGGAATAATTCCAGCAGAAGTGGACAAAACAAACAACAATTGTAATTATACAGAGGCTCAAGATGCAAACATGACCGCCACAAGCAGGACACTGTTATATTCCCTGGGAACAGTTTTAGGACAATCTTCACCCTCAACCCCACATGAATACGGTTGTGTGGGCTTCTCTGCCATGGTCAGAGGGAAAGCTGGAATTGCCTTGGATGGTTATATATACACAAATCGGAAATTTCTGTGCAACCAAAATCCTGTTCTGGTTATGCGATGTGTGGAGGAGAAACGCGGACCGTGGTGCATACGCTCCAACTATTTCTTAGCGTTTTCCAGCCACTGGCCAGTCAAGAAGTCAGTGTTGCCCATTTGTTTTAAATACTGACATTGTGACTGAATTGTTTTTATATGACATTTTGGAGTTTCTCAGTGGAAAGAGAGTCCAATTCAAACAGGCTACCTATGACCTGACCAATGTACCTTTGATGTTGCACTCTGCCTCGATGACTTGTGACCCTGCATAGTAGTGGGTCAAGCTATGGTTAGTGTGACACTCTTTTTTCCACTTCAATGGTCAAACAATCAATATCAATTTTACATTTCATCCGCACTAAAAAGTGGTAAATATTTGTCTTATTTTTATTGGCCAAAATTCACATTTGACTTTGAGGTGGATGATGTTTATGAATAGCCATTTTTTTAGGTTTTGTTTTAAATTATGGAAATAATATGCATTCAAACTATAAAATTTCATTTCATACATTTAAATTATGAGGATGAGGCTTACTTTTTAGGAAGAGGCTTTAAACAGAAATAAAATAAGGTTAGTGTAAGAACATTGTTGTTTATTTATTAATTTTGGTTTGTTTGTTTTATATGTAATAATGAGAGTATAAGTGGCATGTTGTTCTATCAAAGTTGGTAAAATAATATAAGTCTAGCTTCATATAATTTAAGGATTGAACTTGATCTATAGCACTATCTTGGATGGATTTGACCACCTAATTTTCAAATTCAAATTTGATTATGGCCCCTAGTTGACCCTTTCCTACTAACTATTACTTGCTAACTTAAACATCAAGCATTCAAATTACATATTAGGGTGTTTTGTAAAAGGACAACCCCTAATTCATTTTGGAACATTTTTTTTATAAAATCGATCATCCATCATCTAGGAATCTAGCATCAAGGAACATGTTAACATAATGATACATTACACTTTACATCCTAGTACATAATTTAGTAGCATATATAGCCAAATAAAAACATATTAGGCATATTGCATGATTGTTTGGCATGTATTTTAATTTGTACATGCCATTGAATCAATTCAAGGTGTTTTACTAAGGCAAAATCCCTTGCACAACAAACTCCAATAGTATTTATCAATGCCATCATGTTTAGATACTCAAGGCAAACATGATTATGAATATTAAAAGCATTCAGGTTAAATCCATAAATCGAGGATTGAATCCCTATGCATGAAGATCATTTTCATGATGCCAAACTGATCCAAATGGAAGTATGGTCAATATTTTAGTTTAACAAGTGTCACCTAATAAAGTTCTTAGCATGACATACAGTAGAGTACTATCCATCATAAAATATTATTTATTTTCTTTATTAATTTCAATGCTTATTAAAGAACACATGCATGTAATTATTTTAGTCTCAACTCTAATATGTACAGGTATTTATTAATATTTTCTCTTTGCAATTTAATTAGAACCAAAATATTTATGCAGCCTGTGATTTCATTTCCTTACATAAATTGGTGAAATTGGCATAACTCACACATCCTAGGATTTGTTCTTAGGGTTTATCCTTCTACATTAGGGTTAGAGATATGATATTTTTAACTGCACATCTTTCATTTCAAACCCACTTAAAGGGTTTGGATCCATCCTCATTTGTGTTTTGATACTTTATCTTGCTTAGGGTTCGGGCTTTTATTGTTTGTCGTCTTGTTGATCACTACCCACACACCCTTTATTATTGTGTGCATTATTACTAGATTATTTAGTATGTATTATCATAGGCATTTGCCTTTAGTTGCTATCCATGCATGCCTTATAGATTTTGATGTGTTTCTATTATCTATTGCATCTAATCCTACCATCTTTGATTTAACCTAATAGATTTCTACCCCATGGATGGTGATGTATTTTTTGTAGAGGTCTTATACCATCATGTATGTGATTTCTCCTCTTTCATAGAATTAGTTATTGCTTTTCCTTCTCTTAGATGAACTCACTTCACTTGTCTATGAGCTTCATCTAGATTATACTTTTCTTATGACTAGTGTTAGTGTCAGTTATCAACATGATGATGTAGTATCTTTGAGCACTTTTTCTTCATTACATAATGATGAGAAATATGTTTATTATTTATTTGATGTGCATTATTTATTTTCTCTTTCACACACTTTGCTTCACGATTATTATACTCATCTAGTGTAATGGATGATGTTGATGTTTCCCTGCCTTTTAGTGATACATGATCTAGGGATGATGCTTTATGTGATGAGGTTACACTTACAAATAGTTATGCATGATGTTGTTGTACCTAGTGATGTTATTCATTCTACATGTGATGATAGTGGTGGAAAGTTGAAACCTATGTCACCTTTTTATAAAGGAAATGGCCAACAGTGATCTAACTTTTTAATTTGAGTTGCATGAAAATGGCATATATGTTTTGAATTTTAAGATGATGTAAACTAATGAAATGTAGATCTTTTAGTGTAGTTTATGTTTTATATTAAAAAAATATTTGAATGTATTTTTTTTGTAAAATTGACACTCATTTAATTACTGATAAATTTTTAAAAATTAAGTTAAGGGGGCCTCCACATTTTCATGTTTTTAAAAAATTTCCCATATTGATAACTTGAAACTTTAGTACACACATTATTTAAATTTGTATTTTGATAAATATTTATTTTTAGTAAATCTTTAAAAATTTTGATAAAGATAAGCGGCATAAACTAGAGTGTTGGACCTATTACAAAATAGCCCAACGAGTGCACAAAACAGACCAAAAAGTCTAGAACAACAACAATAAACCAACAGAAACAAAAGACTAATAGAAACAACAGACTGACAACTAATGGACAACGCACCAAACCCCAAAAAAATAGTAGAGAGCAAAACACACTAGACTAATTGAACAACTGGCACTAGTCTTCCATCAGGAAGTGGTATATTTCTTCATAGTCCTTGAGCTTCTTTTTAACCATGTCATGTTTGTGCAATTCCAGATCCTGCAAGACAACTAGGGTGGTTGCCGAGTGACGCATAACTTTTGAAGTAAACCAGGCAAGGATATTGAAACTTTTATCTAGTTCCATGATTCTAGAATTTATGGCCTCCATCTAGACACCTCCTTAGAACTGGTTTCCCCTTACTTGTTGATCTAGGTGTCCTTCATTTGCTTGGTAGATGTATTAGTCTCTGAATCCGGTAGGTTCATCTCTGAGAAAAGGCTTGGGCCTTCCACATCCATCGCGCCTCCCAACTCTGAACTAGAGTGCTCCTCTCCCTTCTCAGCTTTTTCTTGGTTGTCGATGGTATTCTCCTTTTTCTCTGAGTCACTGGAAGCTACATGCTCCTTAAGGGAGGGGGTGGGCTTAGCTGCGAGTTTATTGGACCTCCTAGTTGTGGGCATTCTAACTTTTCCCTTGGGAGTAAATTTTCCCTCTTCTTCAGTCTCCTCACTATCTTCATCATCCCCTCTCGAAACCTCCACCACCTTACCTTTCTCTAGCTTGGGCCCCTCTTTCCTGAGAACCTCACCCATATTAACAAACTTACAAGTGTCCTGCTTCCCGTCCTTGGCTTTCTTTTTAGTATTATATCCCTTGTCATCAGCGATGACAAGCTTTATTTTAGTAGACTTCAGACCCAAGCTTGGGCTGTCAATTTTTTGAGCAATGTTGGCCTCAGCTTGGCTGGGAGGGTGAATAACCAAATTGGGGGTTTTCATCGGATTGGTTTTAGCACTAGGTTTTTTCTTAGAAGTAGAAACCCTAGGGTCTATGGGGCTATCCCTCAGTTTCTTAGGCATGAGTTCAATAATCACCACACCATGACTCTGGTTAACTTTGGTATGCATAGAATCAACTGTAGGGAGACTATCTACCAAGCTAGTTGTAATCTGCTTAGGTGGACAAAGAGCCAAATGAAACTTGTATAAGTATTAAATCAGCCCTTGGTGCAAAGGTATCATAGGCTTATTAGGGTTCTGGACATGCAAATTTGTAACAGCTTTGACTGAGGTCTCCAGAGACGAGAGAAGGTAGAAACTTGGGAAACTAATCAACTGATTTCTTCTAAAATGATTGAGGAGCACGAAATGGTAATGGTAAAAGTGTCTAAACCTACCTTCCAAAGTAAAATACTTCATCACCATATAGCATACCTCGTCCCAAGGTTTGGGTAGCCTCTCGCCGTCAAATCCGCCTTGCAGGTTATGGAGCTCCTCACCCTTCTTCAAGAACAAGGCCATGTTCTCAGGGTCGGATATTTTACTTTGCCATTTCTGTTTCACACCCTTGACATGGACATTCCTGTAGTGAGGCCTATGACCTCCTCCAAAATCTCAATCCCAACTCCCCCAATCTAGACCCTTCTGTTGTTCCATGAAGTCGCACACTGCTTCAACAAGTTCTCATCATGCCCCTGCAAACATTCGATATAGGGAGCCACGCCACCCTCATAGCAAATATGCCAAAGAGTTTCATTTCTGATCTTGAATTCTTTGCAAGAGATTGGTTCCGTTATGGTTCTCTCTCCCCCCATCGCAATAGAAATATGAATCTTAGCAATGTGTAAAGCAAAATTAGCAAGACGGTGAACTATGAGACTTTGTAAAAGTTTGTTCTTGTTTTTGGCAAATAGCCAGCTATGCATTTCTCAAAATTGAGGACCTTCTTCGTCACCCCTCCATCTAATGATCTCACCGTGCAATAATTTCACCCTATGTGAACTTAATGCCATGTATGCATTATGATGGGCGAGATCAATGAAATCATTAATAAAGGCCTTTTACGGGATTAGAAATCTTTGTCCTGTCATCATCCTCTCCACATGATTGGCCACATGATTATGTGGCTGAGTCATCCTAGTCATCTTGCTGACTTGATTTCTAGTCATCCCCCAATAGCACCAAAAACTTGCGTGCTTGGGTTTTGAATTCAAACTTTCCATCCCATTACACATGACAAACGGTAAATAGGTTACTATAACTCCTTGAGGAGGAGGGTTTGTATATGCTTAAGGAGGATATCCACTTTCCTCCAACACCTCTAGTTATTGAGGTTTTGACCAAGGTTGGCCATATTGTCCACCACTTTGTTGCCTTCTCTGAAAGTGTGGGTAATTTATTTCTCTCTAAATCCAATCAATAGGCCTTTTGTGTCCCCAGTGACGTCCTTAAGCTTCCAGCTAGTGTCAACCTTACCCAAGACAACATCTATTACAATTTTTGAATCTCTTTCTATTTGAATTCTATCTATTCTCAGGCTAAGGGCAAGTTTAAGCCCCCAAAGCAAAGCTAGGCCCTCAGCCACATTATTTGACTATTTGCCTATTCCTCTAGCATAAGCTGCAATCATTTGACCACTGCCACTTCTGATGATGCCCCCCCAAATAGCCATACTAGCGATGCCCTTAGCTGCACCATCAAAATTTAACTTTACCCAATCTTGTAAGGGTGGTTTCCAAATTGTGTTCTGTCAGACAATCTTTTTGGAATTGTCAAAAGTAGATATTTTTGAGGTTATTCCCCAACTTTTGGCCAAATGCAACTCTAAGGTGGTGGGGGGGTTTTTAGCAGTGTTCAATCTGTTGTTAGAGGTGTTTTTAGCCACCATTTTGAGGAAAGAGAAAAATACCTCCTTGGGGCTTTTGATAGAATCTCTAAAGATTCTATTGTTCCTCTCCTTCCAGACGCTCCACCCTAAGTGAGGATGGATCTGTTTCCATAGCTCGGACTAGATTCTTGGATGATTGAAGGGAGTTGTCCAACCCTCCACAAACTCAATAAAACTTTCATTCATGACCCAGTCAAGGCCAAGATTACCCAATATCATACCTCAAATGTCTTTACTATAATCATAGTGAAGAATCAAGTGTGATATGGACTTTTCATCCTTGTGGCAGAGCACACACCTACTGGCCAACTGAAAGCCCCTTTTCTTAAGGTTGTCTATAGTCAGGATTTTGTAGTGTGCCGTAGACCACCAAAAGAAGTTGATTTTGGGAGTCAAGGTACTGTTCCAGATAATCTACCAGACCCTATTGCATTGACCACTATTGGACAAAAGATTGTAAGCAGTCTTAATAGAGAAGAGGCCCCAATTATCCTGCACCCATAACATTTCATCCTATTTGGGGAAGATGGGAATTCTAAAATTATTTAGGCTGAGCTATAAGGAATTGACCATCTGATCCCAGTTATTATCTGGCCAGTAGTCAACAATGTTTTTCCATTGTCTCCTCCCTTGAAAATGATCAACATAGTTAATAACCTTTTCCCCAAAGAAATTGTTAGCATTGCTGATCAGACTATCATTTCCCTGATTTATTAGAGG
Source organism: Cunninghamia lanceolata (assembly GCA_027924645.1). Classification (NCBI taxonomy): domain Eukaryota; kingdom Viridiplantae; phylum Streptophyta; class Pinopsida; order Cupressales; family Cupressaceae; genus Cunninghamia; species Cunninghamia lanceolata. The sequence goes on along the minus strand of BSBN01000143.1, from coordinate 290,237 downwards.
TTTTTCTTGTAGCCAGGTACCTTTCTAGAATCTGATCCTCTCCCCATTGCCAAACTTCCATTTCATCCCTTAAGAAAGGAGATTTCTAGATTTTAACATTTTGTTCTAGATTATGGACCCTTTGGGGAGGCCTTCTTGATCCAGGAAACCAACTCTCTCCTCATTGTGCAGATACTTGGCTCACATAATCTCCCCCTAGTCTTTCTCTTCCTTCATGAAGCACCACCCAACCTTAGCCAACAGGGCTTTGGTCATCAGTTGGATCTTTCTGATGGCCAGTCCCCCTGAGACTTGGGGAGACAGACTTTATCCCAACTGATGAGAGAGATCCTCTTCTTCTCTTCAATCCCCATCCAAAGGAAGGTTCTCTGGATTTTTTCAAATTTCTCAGCAATGTATCTAGGAATTTTAAACAAGGTGAGAAAGTAGGTGGGAATACCTTGGAGAGAAGCCTTTAGGAGCTGGTACTTACCAGCTTGGCTAAGCAGTTTACCCTTCCATCCTTCCAATTTCTTTTGGATTCTCTCTAATATAAAATTCCAGTATAAAGGGTTCACTTCCTTGACAGTGAGGGGGATGCCAAGATAGGTAGAAGGCAATGCAGCCTCATTACAATTGAGAATGGTTTTAATCTTTTGTTGTAGGTCCTATTAGTGTTGAAGAAGAAAATATTACTCTTATCATAATTAATGCATTTCCCAGAGGCCATGGCATAGCTGTTTAGAAGTTGTTTCCACTTTCTAGCTTCCACCACCGAGGCAACACCAAACAACATTGTGTCATCCACAAGTTGTTGGATAGCTGAAGGGTCCACAATAGAAGAAACTCTAACACCTTTTAGGTCCTGTCTTCTCAATAGGTTCAAGATGTTCCTCCCCAACACCTCAGCCATGATAATGAACAAATAGGGGGATAGAGGATCCCCCTGTCTAATCCCTCTACCAGAATTAAAAAATCATTGGGGGATACCATTAACCAGCACTAAAAACTTAATTGTGGACACACTCTCTTTTATAAGTTTGATGATGTTATCGTGGAACCCAACCTTCCTTAGAAGTTTGAACATGAAATCCCAAGAAATTCTATCATACACTTTTGAGATATTCAGTTTAAAAGCCATGTTTGGGATATTACTTATGTCCATGGAGTGGATTAGCTCATGGGTAGAGATGGCAGCATCAACAATCTGTCTACCAGGGACAAAACCCTTCTAACAGCTAGTTATGAGGCCATCCATGAGGGGTTGTAATTTGAACACCAGGGTCTTAGAGATGATCTTGTAGATAGTATTTCAAAGACTGATGGGGTGATAATCAGCCATAGTCTCAGGATTCTATTTCTTTGGGATTAGGGCAATAAAAGTAATGTTGATCTACTTGAGGATCTTACCTGTTCTGAAGAAATCTATGAAAGCAACCATGACATCAAACCCCACAATGTCCCAAAAGTCTTGGAAGAATGTAGGAGGGAAACCATCGGGGCCAAGGGCTTTGAATGCTCCCATGGAGAAGACCACAGCCCAGACCTCCTCTTTAGTAATTGGCTTCAGTAAAGAATAGTTATCCTCATCAATAAGTAGAGATGAGATAGTGCTCAACAACTTCTCAGCCATATCTGGGTGAGAAATATCAGTCTGCTTGGAGAGGAAATTTCTAAAATAATTTGAAGCAAGCTGACCTATCTCCTCTTTTGAGTTGACCTCTCTATTGTTCTCATCCAAGGGCTTATTAATCCTATTCCTTCTCCTATGCCTCATAGTTGACTGGTGGAAGAATGAAGTGTTTAGGTCCCCTTCAGTTAGCCATTGGACCCTGGATTTTTGCTCCCAGAATATTTCTTCCCTTTTCATCAACTCCCTCCAATCTTTGAGCAGAGAATTCTCCCGGTTGAAATTGAACTCACTCTTATCTCCCTTGGTCATTTTGTTTTGAACATCAATCAGGCTAGATGAGATGTGTTTCTTTTGAATCATTACATTACCAAAGTAGAATTTGTTCCAGCCTTTGACTTTCTGTTTGACATGCAAGATTTTTTGGGCTAGCCTAAACATAAGGGAACTCTGGATAGTGATGCTCCACCAGTTAGCAATGCAATCTTTGAAGTCTGGGTGAGAAGCCCACATTATCTCATATCTGAAAGGGAAAGGGCCTTTGTGATTTCCTTCTCACTAGGTGAATAAGAGGGGATTGTGATTAGAAATAATACAAGGCAGAGATGTCAATTTAGAGTGTTGAATGATGTCCCAATTGGAGGATATCAAAAATTAATCCAGTTTTACCTGAATCATTTGGTCTCCCCTACTCATGTTGGTCCAGGTGTAGAGTTGATCATTAACATCTATGTCCATCAGACTAGTAAAATTGAGAAAGTTAGCAAGGTCAGCCATGTTGGCCGAGTAGTCCATAATGCCTCCTAATTTTTTTGAAGGGAACAAGGGAGTATTAAAATCTCCAACCAACATCCAACTGGCTCTTTTCTTGGCATTTAACCTAGGGGCTAGCTCATCTCAAAGCTCCTTCCTGGAATTCCTAGAGTTGGGCGCATAAATGTTTATCAATCTCCAGACTTTTTATTAAGGGTGAACTTCACTTCAAGGTTGTTCCTGCTATGGGAGCAATAAGTGCAAGTGAGATGGTGTTTATTCCACATAGTAACCAAGCCTCCATAGGCTCCAAAGGAGGGGTTGATCAAATAATCAGCAGTGGGCCATAACTTGATGGCAATTTCTTTGAAACTTTCTTCAAACATTTTGACTTCTTAGAGGAGGAGAATATCCAACTTGTTTTCATAGATGTATTTTTTGACTAAAAACTACTTTTGAGGATTGTTCAGTCCCCTTATGTTCCAATAGAGGATCTTCATTTATGACCTCTCCTAGAAGGAGTCTCCAGGGTACTTTGTCTCCCATTAGCTATTTCCTTTCCTGCTTCCCTCTGCTTGGTTTCCCTTTGTGAAGGTCTTCCAGCTTTTCCATCTATTCCCACATCTGCTAACTTTTTCATGTGGCCGTTACCTTTTCTCTTGAGTGTTACCCATCCCTCCTAGTTGCTCCACAAGAAACTTGGTCCTACTCAAGGGGTTTCATCTCTAGGAGAAGACAACTCCACTCTTTTCCCCTTCCCTTCCCCTCCCGTGGCAGCAGGAGAGATCTAAAGGAAAGACTATTACTTAACTTAAACATCAAACATTCGAATTACATACTAGGGTGTTTTGTAAAAGGACAACCCCTAATTCATTTTGGAACATTTAAAAACAAAAAATCAATCATCCATCATCTAGAAACCTAGCATCAAGGAACATGTTAACATAATGACACATCTACACTTTACATCCTAGTACATAATTTAGTAGCATCTATAGCCAAATAAAGACATATTAGGCATATTGCATGCACTTGTCTAGCATATATTTTAATTTGTACATACCATTGGATCAATTCAAGGTGTTTGACTAAGGAAAAATCCCTTGCACAACAAACTCCAATAGTATTTATCAATGCCATCATGTTTAGATACTCAAGGCGAACATGATTATGAATATTAAAATCATTCGGGTCAAATCCACAAATCAAAGATTGAATCCATATGCATGAAGATCATTTTCATGATGCCTAAATGGTCCAAATGGAAGTATGGTCAATTTTTTAGTTTAACAAGTGTCACCTAAAAATGTTCTTAGCATGGGATACAATAACAGATCATAGAGTATTGTTTATCATAGAATATTATTTATTTTCTTTATTAATTTCAATGCTTATTAAAGAACACATGCATATGATTATTTGTCTCAATTCTAATATCTAGGGTATTTATTAGTATTTGCTCTTTGCAATTGAATTAGAACCAAGATATTTATGTAGGGTGATTTCATTTCCTTACATAAATTGGTGAAATTGACATAACTCACACCTAAGATTTGTTCTTAGGGTTTCTCCTTCTACATTAGGGTTAGAGATATGATATTTCTAATTATTCATCTTCATTTTGGACCTGCTTAAAGGGTTTGGATCCATCCTCATTTGTGTTTCAATACTTTATCTTGCTTAGGGTTCAGGCTTTTATTGTTTTTCGTCTCTTTGAGCCCTACCCGCACACCCTTCATTATTGTGTGCATTATTACTAGATTATTTAGTATGTATTATCACAAGCATTTGTCTTTAGTTGTTATCCATGCATACCTTATAGATTTTGATGTGTTTCTATTATCTATTGCATTTGATCCTACCATCTTTGATTTAACCTAATAGCTTTCTACCCCATGGATGGTGATATATTTTCTATGGAGGTCTTATTCCATCATGTATGTGATTTATCCTCCTTCATAGAATTAGTTATTACTTATCCTTCTCTTAGATGAATTCACTTCACTTGTCTATGAGCTTCATCTAGATTATACTTTTCTTATGACTAGTGTTAGTGTCATTTATCAACATGATGATGTATTATCTTTGAGCACTTTTTCTTCATTGCATGATGATGAGAAATATGATGATTATTTATTTGATGTGCATTACTTATTTTCTCTTTCACATACTTTGCTTCCTGATTATTATACTCATCTAGTGTAAGGGATGATGATGATGTTTCCCTACCTTTTAGTGATACATGATCTAGGGATGATGCTTTATGTGATGAGGTTACACTTACAAATAGTTATGCATGTTGTTGTTATGCCTAGTGATGCTATTCATTCTACATGTGATGATAGTGGGGGAAAATTCAAACATGTGTCACCTTTTTATAAAGGAAATGGCCAATAGTGATATAACTTTTTAATTTGAATCACATGAAAGTGGTATATATGTCCAACATCTCCATCAGAGATGGAATACATGAGTAGAGTGCCTTACCAAAGTGTAGTCATAAGTTTGATGTATGCTATGGTCTATACTAGACCAAACATTTCTCAAGTAGTGGGAGTTCTTTCCAGATATATGTCTAATCCTAGTAGAGTTCATTGGGATGCAATTAAATGAGTTTTCAGATATTTGTGGGGTACCTTAGAGTATTCCTTGTGTTATCATGGTAATTTTATAGGAGATAGGAATTCCCTTGATATTCATGGTTATGTGGATTCAGATTGGGCGGGTGATGTTGATAGCAAAAGATCCACTAGTGCTTATGTGTTTACTTTATTTGGTGGTGCAATTAGTTGGATGAATAAGTGATAGGTTGTGGTTACTTTGTCCACTATCAAGGTTGAGTATATGGTAGCCACACAAGCTTGTAAATAAGACATTTGGCTTAAGAGATCATGTTAAGATATTAGAATAAAATAGGGTGCAATGACAATTTATTGTGATAGTTAGAGTGTGATCTGCCTAGCTAAGAACCTGACATTTCATGCCAGGACCAAGCACATTGATGTACAATATCATTTTGTCAAAGATATGGTCGAGTATGGTAGGGTGAAGCTAGTTAAGGTAGAGACTTTAATGAATGTTGCAGATTCATTAACTAAGCCCGTGAGCACAGACAAGTTCAAATGGTGTTTGAAATCTATGGGCCTCTCAACCCCTAGAAATTAAACCATAGTGTTGATACTCCCTTTTCTCTTGCAAGGTCTTATACAAGTGGGAGAATGTTAGGAAATGTATCTCAACCTTGCAATTACAAAAAGTGTAATTTTTCAGTTATAAAATTGAATAAACTCAATTTCTGGGCTATAGAGTTGATTTTTAGCCAAAATAAAAAAAATTAAGTTATTTAACACTACTTGCAAGGGTGCCCAATGCATAGATCTCTTTGATCTCTACAATTTAAAAATAAATGGGCCCAATCAGCCTCCCAAATCAACAATTATGACCTCTAGAAGTTGGGCCTCTTGTATTGGAAAATGTAAAAACATATTGGACACAAAAAAGAGTTGTAAGGGGGAGTTACATGTGTTGACCAACTTATGATGCATGTTATGACACATCATAAGGCATCTTTGATTGGAGATAATGGAACCCTAAGGATTTAGGTGCCACTTTTGGCTGCTTTTGGCTCATGGTTTTCTAATTATCGTTTGACAATTTCATGTATTATATCTCCTATTTATTAAGTTCTTGAGATGGAGGTTGTGTATGACAGACATATAGATGTTGTTAAGTTGCCTTCAGATATTTGATTGGTGATACTCCTATGAAAGCTTTCTCTGCAAGTATATTGTAATCTTGTTGAGTTTTTTGAATAATATATTGGGTTGCTTTTGGAGTGTGAGGGTTTTCCCTATGTAAATCACTATGTTGTGGTATGATTGCTATTTATGTTTATTTATATTTAATTTTTGTAACTTGTAAAGATTTGAAAATCCTCCTCTCAAGATTAGTGTAGGAAGTTGTTCCACTACCTCAGCTTCTTTACAAGATCTAGTACCTTTGCCTAATGGATGTAAACCTGTTGGATGCAAATGGGTGTTCAAGAAGAAAATCAGTTTATATGGCAGTGTTGAGAAGTAAAAGGTGAGATTGGTTGTAAAAGGTTATTTCCAAGTTGAGGGAATTGATTATGGTCAGATTTTCTTTCTAGTTGCTAAGCTAAAATCCATTCGATTTCTATTATCACTTGCTACAGTATATGATCTTGAGGTTGAGTAGATGGATGTAAAGACTGTAAGAGTTGCCAATCGACTCAAGCTGCCAAGATCACCTACAAAACCTATAATTACCTTCTACAAGAGAAAATTTAGTAAAGAGGATAAATTTGCATAATATTGGATGCAATAATTATATTGGATTACCTAATTACATATGAGATCTTGCTTTTATATTTGCAAGATAGAAAACCATAAGTGCTTTAAAAATCCCTAAGTAAACTTAATAAAGTGTAATTAAATATTTAATTACACCAACATCCCCCCTTAACTGCAACTTAGGGAGAATGACAAACATGCAAATAATGCAAAGATGGGTCTCGACTAGAAGCCATATTATGTACCCATGTACAAAAAAAAACTTTGCTAACCCTTCTATGGCTGGGGTCGAAAAGTATACTTCCGTCGCTCTCTAAGAAAATTGACAAGCTCATGAAATATGGCGGCTCCTCTGACGAGGGCACTGGGGTTGCATAAGAGTGTTGGAATAATTCTAGCAAAAGTGGACATAACAAACAACAATAGTAATTATACACAAGCTCAAGATGCAAAACATGACTGCCACAAGTAGGACACTGTTATATTCTGACTCCTTACTTTCAAAGCGAATAGTTTTAGGACAATCTTCACCCTCAAGCCCACATGAATATAGTTGTGTGGGCTTCTCTACCATGGTGAGAGGGAAAGATGGAATTGTGAGGGATGGCATTACCTTGCATGGTTATATATACACAAATGGGAAATTTCTCTGCAACCAAAATCATGCTCTAGTTATGCAATGTGTGGAGGAGAATTGCAGACCATGGTGGATACACTCGAACTATTTCTTAGCATTTTCAAACCACTAGCCAGTCAAGTCAGTGTTTCCCATTTGTTTTAAATACTGACATTGTGACTAAATTATTTTTATATGACATTTTGGAGTTTCTCAGTGGAAAGAGAGTCGAATTCAAACGGGCTACCTACGACCTAACCATGGCCACCACTGGTTTGGAGTATACACCATGCAAATTGTACCTTTGATGACTTGTGAATTTTTTTTACTTTGACCCCAACTGCAAAGTAGTGGGTCAAGCTATGATATGTTGTTTTTTTACTTTACTTAAACATCATCTGTTCAATGGTCAAAATATCAATAGTAATTTTACACTTCATCCATAGTAAAAAGTGGTAAATACTTGTTCTATTTTTATTGGCCAAAATTCACATTTGATGTTGAAGTGGATGATGTTTAAGAATAGCCCTTTTTTTAAAGTTTTGTTTTAAATTATGGAAATAGTATGCATTCAAACTATAAAGTTTCATTTCATACTTTTAAATTATGAGGATGAGGCTCAATGTATAGAAGGAGGCTTTAAATAGAAATAAAATAAGGTTAGTGTACTTGGACATTGTTGTTTTTTATTTATTTTGGTTTGTTTGATTTATATCTTGTTATGTATGAAAAGTGGGAAGATGGTAGATAGTGTTAAGTCTATCAAATCAAACCCTCCTTTCACAATAACATTCAAGGACAAAAATAACTTAGCCAAGTCAGTACAGATGGATGAGGACTCAGCTACAGGTTTGTGTACTCAGGAATAATATGAAAAGATTGATTAGATTGAGAGATTTGTCAAACCCTAGATCAAATAAGCCTCAAACCCTAATTATAATGCAATCAGGTACAAATGAATAGACTGCTACAGACAACCATACAGGAAGGTACTCAGAGATGATCAGAAACATACTAGAAGTTGGATTCTCAGAAACAAAAAATTTGTGAACTATAGGGCGGGCGCCCAAGTCCAATAAGGCAATTTTTTTGTAGATCTGGAGCAGTGAGATGTGTCAGATTGTGTTCAAATCCTGAGTTCAAGGTCAAGCTTGTCGGGAGTACTACGGGGCAGGAGGACTATGGGGTAGGCACCCTAGTCTAGGATGGTAAAATATCAACAAACTTCTGCAAGATCCTAAATCCTTATCCTTATAACTACTTCTCTACACCTGTACTTCTCCAAATCTCGCACTTGTAACCTGCAATCACAAAGAGAGGGGTTTGGGGGTTGTGGTGTTTAGGAGCTTGCCTCGGTCAAGCCATGGAATGACATTCAAGTCTTCCAACACCATTATTAGACAGAGTGCGTGCCCAAGGAGGATAGAGGCCAAATCCAAAGATGAAATTAAATGATTGAAAAATAAATAGATGTCACCTTAGAGTTGAAGCCCTCACGGAGATGAAGATCCTTCAAATCATGAGGAGATAGATTGATGAAGCCAAATCTACAACAAACAAACACAATAACAACACAATTCTGCTCTGCAACACAATGAATGCCTTGAAATCTCTTAGCTCAATATCAAAATCCGCATTATCCATCTAGGTGTAAAATAAAGTCATACACTCACTTATATATGCATTCCCGCTAACTTTCATGATTTAAATTGAAAAGGGCGACAAAGGGATACCTTTTGAAAGGGCCCAAGCTGACACATTTAACTTTTGATCCCAACAAAATAGGATGGACTTGGGCATGGGTGCCCAAGTCCCAAGGCCATATTTTGTTCTTGATTAAGGTTTAGAGTGGGCCCCTAAGTCCCATTTGACATGGGTTTTGGGGGAAATTGCTCTAGGATTAGTATTAAGCCTGTAAAGTGTAAACACAGGGACTTAGGAGCTAAACTAGGAGGTAAAAAGACATAGGGATACTTTTTACTCCATACTATTTAGCCCCCACTTTAATGTATGTATGATCTTACGATTCCATACATGCATTAAAGTATAGTCGAAGCACATCAAACACATCAAACACACCAGACACATAGTCAAGTTAAGGCATACTCAAACGTTGGAGGACTATTGCTAGCCCCCAATCTTAGGTAAGCATTAGAAAACACATGGAAGACACACAAGATACAATGAAGACAGTAAGAAGCACACAAAACATGGAGAATACAAGGGTAAGTGCACAAAGATGGGGGACCAAAAGGGGGTCTTAAGATGCCACTTTTTTTCTGAAATCAGGAAATACTATTGTTGGATGAGAAATTGAAGATAGTTACACTCAAAATTTGAAGATAAAAGAAAAACAAGAGTCGTAGTGCTTCGAATCTAGTTTCTAAACTACTAATTTTTTTTTAAAATGGTTGAGATTAAGGGGTTCAAAAAGGGGGAGCACATAAATTGGTCCCGTTTTTTTCAAAAAACATAACATAGTGTCTAGTGTGCTCCCCCTAATATGTTAACCTTTTTTTAGTATTTCAAAACTCACTTCAGTGAGAAATTAGCTAACACCATGTAGTTTATCCCTAATTTTTCTAATAATTTTTTCATGAATAATTGATTTTTTACTAATTTTCAAAGTGGACACATCCTGAAAAATAGAAAATTGAGCGTTCTCCCCCCTAAAATTTTTGAAAACTAATTGAAAATCCAATTTTTTTTTGAATATGTGTAGAATGGAGTCTAGTTTCTAAAAATGTAATTTGTTTGAAATCTTGATGAATGGTTTTAAAAAATAGTCAAAAATACCACACACTAGTTTTTGACAAAAAAGCGAATACACTTAAAAAAGAAATTCAAGATGAAATCCTTAACATACTCAAAATGTGAAAACAATTATATGGTTAGAAAGCTAAGAGTGAGATTAAGATTATGGTGGTATTTTTTTGACTTGTCATTGAAACACGTGCAAACCTGATGGGGAGCATGCTCCAAATTATGTAATTTTTGTTACAATCTATAAAAACATGTCTTTGGACGTCCAAAACACAGTCCAAGCCTTTAGGTTGGAAGCCCAAGGCAAATCCAAGCCAAAGGCTTAGAAATTACCAAAGCAAAGCATAACACAAGTGTGTTATAACTTGCTCGTGTTATGTGCATTCAAATAACATGAGTGCATTATAACGCACTCGCATTATGGTGAAATAAGATCATCTCACTCCCTCCCTCCTTAACTCTCTCTCTCTCTCTCTCACCTATCTACCTCCTAGCTTTCCTTTTCCTAGCTTTCCTAGTTTCCCTTTTCCTTTCCAATTTCCCTTTAGATCCCACCAATTTTTCCCTATTTTACTATTTTCCACCTCTCCTCTCATCATTCTTCCCATCCAATGAACTTTCATTTTATCTTGTTTCCATTTCATCCTCCCAGTTTATATCCTCATCCCTCTTTGCATGTCCTAGTTTTCTTGTTTCCATTTGCTTTGTCGATAAGGGAGAGGGAGAGGGAGAGGGAGGAAAAGGGAAAGAGGGAGAGAGGGTGGAGATGGATGGGAGAGAGAGGGGAGAGATAGGGAGATAGGAAGAGAGAGAGAGAGGGAGATAAAAAGAGAGTCCTAGTTTTCTTGTTTCCATTTCCTTCATTGATAAGGAAGAGGGAGAGATAAAGGAGAGGGATAGGGAGATAGAGGAATGATAGTGGAGAGAGAGGCAAGAGATAGGGAGATAGGGAGAGATAGATAGGTAGAGATAGAGGAGATAGATAGGGAGAGAGAGGATGCTTGAGAGCTCTCATGCAAGGAGAGCTTGCCAAGTGTCATGATGAGATTGGTTGGGAAGGGATGTCCTTGGATCAAGGAGGAATGAAGGGTTGAGATTTGGCCTTGGAAGAGCACGCAAAATTAGCCCAAATTAAAAAAACAATTCTCAGAAAATGGAGCCAATATGACCCAAAACAGGGCCTCGGAAGTTTGCCTTTAAAACTATGCTTATCAACAGAGAGGGGGCTAGAGTGCAAAAGTCAACTCTACCAAATTTGGTGGAATCGATGCTAACTTTGGTGGCCCGCCAAGTTTAGAAGTCTTTCTAATAGATTTAACCCTCTACCAAATTAGTCAAACCTCTAGCTAAATTTAGAAAACCTATCAAATGTGGCAAGATCTACCAAATATAGGGTTGATCTGCTAAAATTAGTAAAGGCAGTACAAAAAATTGGCACGAAGGCCAAGAAACTAGGCACAAATTTGTTTTAAAGGGCCCAATGAAGGTTGGCTCAAATGCTAGATTTATGGGGTGCTGTGTAATTTTTAAACATGCTGAATGAATTTTTTCTTAAGCCACAAAGGGCCGAACCATGGGTTGGGGCCAAAGGCCACTCTGATACCCCAATAAAGGGTTTGCAGACCCATAAATGGGCTGCTCCCCTATTAAAGGGGGCTCATCCCCTTAAAAGGGCCAAGGCCTTTAATAAGGGCCGAAGCCCTTTAATACAACGCTTGAAGCACTTAGACAAAGCACTCAAAGCACTTTTAATTTTTTTTTTGAAATTTTTACAATAAATTCACTCCAAAAAACATGTTGGGGGGCCAAAATGGCCTTCCAACAATTTTTTTTGCCTCGGATGCTCCTGGCACCAAAACTAGGTGAATTTTATGTCAAAATTCATCTATTTGACCTTCTATATGCAATGACAAGGTCTTTTTGTCCTGAAAATGCCCCAAACGAACGTTGACTTTTAGATTTGATCTCTAAACCCCTATTTTGCAAGTGTATCAAATGATCTCCAAATTAGATGAAATGAAAGCCAATCTTGACTTTCTCTATCCTCCTGGATGCATTGGAACAATAAAAAAATCTACCAATATAACCAAAATAGATGAAATCACCCAGATCTCACAAAACATGCATGCAAATTGAAGAGGTTATAGATCTTCATAAATCCTTTATGATTCTCCCAATCATTAAAAAACACAAGAGAAGAGCATACAAGATTTTACAAGATCTCATAAAATGAGCTCAAACTCTCAATTAGGAATCTAAGAACTCATAATTCTCAAAACAAAAGCTTTGATACCATGTTAAAATCTGAAATAGATTGATAAACTAGGAACTTTATAAGAGAAATTTTAAGCTACATAAACTGGAAAAAGCATAAACAATGCAAACCAGTGACTCCGAGAGATATGCAAATGTCAGGATGATAGAATTGCATTAAGAGCTCAAAGATGCTACACAAGATTGACATAATTGTCATACAAGATGCAACAAGGATGCAAAATACAAGCTAGGTAGTGAGTTTATATAGACCATGGAGAGGGGTGGAGATGGCAAAACTGACTAATAGGGAGAGACCACCAAATAGTCTAAATAGAGTAAATGCATCTCCCTCGTAGGATGGTGACACCTCAAATGACCCACTCACCTAATTAAACTCACTTTATTTAACCTAAGAAACTTAATAAAAGTGTAGGAAAAACTTAGGAAATAGGGAAAATAACTAACCCACTAGGAAAATAAAAACCTACACTAATATCTTATACATATCTCCTTGATGTGCCTTTGTCTTGTACATATTGGTTTGTTTGTTCTCCTCTCCCTCCTCATCCCTTTTTCCTTTTTGATCTACCTTCTAGAGATAGCAAGATTCTCATTGTACCTACAAGAGGTACACATCCCTAAATAGAGCTAATGTTGGCACCCACCTCTATAGTCCTAAAATTTGCTTAAGTCATGTATCATCTTTGTTGCTTTGGCCTACCTTTTCCACCATTAATTACCACTATGAGAATTCCCTTAATGGGATACCTTAGTCATTTTTCTCAATTAATACTGTCCTTTTCCTTCCCCCATGTTTTTGTCATGTGCTAAATATTGCAAAGAATCTAAAAATGTCCAAGTTTGGGGAGTATTTGTTCATTTGTTATTATTTTGCAAGATTGTGAAACTTCTAGGGCCTTCTCCCATCTTACACATTTCCTCTTTTCCCTTCTCTTCTCACACCTTTGTAGCTTTTCATTTTTTCAAACTTTCCATGGACTTGTAGACTTCTTCCATTGTGCAGACTTCCCTCTCAATCCCTCAAACTTCTTTCTCCTACTCCTTTCCCTTTCCCCACTTCTTATATATTTGCAGGTTTCTTGTAAAGTTCTTCCAGTGTTTCAATTTGGTTTAAAGTCTAGATGTTTGGTTGGATCCCACATTTCCTACAACATTCAAATGAATTATGTTTTGTGGGATTCCACTGCCCACCTTCCATCTTCCTTTTTAGTTGAACTTCCCCTTCCAACTTTGACTTTCTCAAGCCTATTTCACCTTTCACTACTCCTTGCAGACTTGCGAGTCTCATGTGGACTTCTTCCACTTTTGTAAATTTTCCTAAGTCCTAATCACCCTTGTATTTCTACATTTCTCCCATATCCTAAATTATCATTCATATTCTTCCATTTTCACCCTCGCAGGATTCTTCCGAACTCCCTGACATCCTTCACTTCTAGATGTCCATCATTTTCTCGCACCCCTTCAAGTTCATTTTTGTAGACCTTTGATGAACTCATGGACTTATTCCACTCTTCCCCCCATCCTTTTAAGTCCCAATTCCCTGCATTTCCTTTTTTCCCTCCATAGTTCTCCTTGCCATTTTTCCATCTTCCAATGAACATGTCCATTAGTGACCTCCAGTTCCAGATCAAATTCTTGCAAATCTACCAAGTGCCTCACCCATTCCCATAAAACTCACCAAGATGCCACTAATGGCCATATTTGACTCTTTATATCTATACAAATACACTTATCTAGATAAAAAATTCATTGCACATCCCAAGGGTACAGATCCATATGTAGATTTTAATGGAGGATGTAGAAGATAGACTAATCACCTAAATATGGCGGTTGAAAACCCTAGTTTCCACTGATCTACATGTAGAAGCTAGGCTATCTATTTCAAGTAGGAAAGATGTGTTTCTCACCCTACACTCAGTCCAAGGTAGATTTGGATGGATTGTGTGTCTATGCTTACCTTTAATTCTTTGATTGGTGGTAGAATCTTGCAACCTAAATGAGACAAGTAGAAAATGCGATAACCAAATGCTATAAAAGACAAGATTTAAAATTGCAACAAAGGTTGGTCTCTTAGCTAAGTTTTTCCCCTAGTTGTTGTAAGTGAGTTCTAGTGTATCAACTAATGTATAAGAAACATTGTAAGGGGTTGACATCATGTTGTATGGTTGTAGTTGTGCTAGGTGACTGCATTGTCATATGTCTCCATGATAGCCTACAATATTTCAAGGGGATGCTTGAACCTGTTGTGGATCCTCTCTTGCCACATCTTGACATAATAGAGTGTTGATTAATGCAACAACATTATAAAACATTGCAAACTATTTTACAATGGTCTTCCTCTTTTACATGTGGGATGTTGTTGATTTGAGATAGATGATTAAGTATGTATGATGTGTGTGATTTTCTTGTTTATATGATACAATTAAAGTTGCATATGGATGTCCTCTTTCCTTGCATATTGTAACTCTGTTGTCTAATGGATTTGGTACTGGTCAAGTTGGCTTAGACTTCAATCATTTTCATTTAAAACATTTTCCTTTTTTGATGTAGCTTAGTGTCCCATTCTGCCTATATACATGAATCAACATTATCATTTTCCATAACCTAAGAGATTTGCACATGTGAGTGAAATGTTTCTAGGTTCATGTAGGTAGGAGTCATGCTCATCTTTACAACCCATTTTTCCAAGAATGAACACTCATAGCAAGCTAATGTTAAAAAAATATCTAGAGGGTTGTATTGATGAGATACAAGATGCATATTATATATGAAATGTTAAGGGAACTCATTTTATGCAGCATAACTCATTTTACATCTTTAGGTACATATGCATGCTTGTCCATATTTGTTGTTTGTGAGGTCTAGTAGGCTTGTTTCTAACTACCATTAGTGCATGGTGGTCAAAGCCCTATTCCAATCTTAATCCCATTTCAAGACTTGAAGGGAATACTCCCCTTAGTTTAGCAGAGCTTAAAGAAGAAGAGGATTTACCCTAATTATCCTCTATGTTAGTCCAGAAACAACCCCTCTTTGTGGATGTATCACTCTCTCTACCTAAGATACCTTGTTCCCCTTGTCTCACTTTGGGTTGTGATGCTAGAGGAGAGAGCCTACATTTTTGGAGTCAACATAGGTGATGTAGGTAGGGTATTAGACATACATGGTTTTGTGGATAAAAATTGGGTAGGTGAATTAGATAGTAGAAGATCTACTTGTGCCTATGTATTTTCTCTATTTGAGGGAGTTGTTAGCTAGATGTGTAAAAGGCTATAAGTTGTTTTCCTTTCCATTAGTCAGGTAGGATATATGTCTACAACACATACTTATAAAGAAGCAATTTTGTTATAGATGTTGTTCTCAAATATTAGTTTCAAAATTATGGTAACAAGGATTAGTTGTGGCAGTCGAAGTGACATTAATTTTGATAAGAATACCACTTTTCATTCTCACAAAACATATTGATGTATAGTTCAAATTTGATTGGGATATGGAAGAGAATGGAAATGTATAGATTTAGAAGGTTGACACCTTAGAGAATATTGTTGATTCTCTCACTAAGATAGTGAGAACACACATGTTTACTTGGTGTAAACAATTTATGGGCATCTTTGCCCTTAGCAATTAATCTTCTATGTCCTCTTATGCTCTTTTTCCATGTATACAACAAGTGGGATATTGTTAGGATTAGGCTTTGTAGCACCTTGCAAAGTTTTGGTAACAATTTTGTAATTATTTAATATTGCATATGTTATAATGTTGGGCCCTCTTCAAATAGGGTGCCACACATAAAAGAATCCTAAGATTCCATATATGACATACATTGACTCTTGTAATATATGTAATGATGTGTGTAACAAAGAATTAGATATTGGGGTTTCAAAGTGGACTCAAAAGTAAATTTTGAGTCATCTATTGCAGGTAGTGCATAAGAGCATCTTGAAAGAGAATTTATTCTTCCAAATTGGAGTGTCTAGTTGGACTAGTTGACTTGTCAAATGAGAAGTTACACTTGCATGTCTTTATGACATGTAAGAGCATCTTTGAATGATTCTAACGTGAAGCACCCATGTTGGTGGATTCAAAGGTCCACTCTTACACATTGGGAGTTGTATCAATCTATTTTAAGATTGTTTACTACTCATGAGGGCATTGAAATTAGCGAATGGTTTTGTTGAAACAATAAGTAGTTTACACGATAGAAAAGCTATATAAATACAAGCATTGGCATAGTGGTTTGATATTAGTTCCGATTGTATTCTAGGACTTTACAGGTTTTGAGTTGGAGGCTACGTATTGCCATAGTGTTTAAGTGTTAACACATGGGTTACATCATTAGTAAAAGGTAGAATTTAAAATCTTCTCTATAATATTAATTTGAATACCCTTTACATACAAAAAGGGAAAATTTTAACTCATACCAATGGTTTGACAATGAATGTAATTAATAATTAATATGCCCCACTACATGACATCCATGCCCTCTATCCAATGTAATGGGAAAAAGAATGAGTAATTGAACTGACTTTAATCAATGTCAATAGCAACTCCACCTTGCTCTTCCACCTTCATACCCTCCTCCCCATCTACTTGCACTATTGCACCTAAAGCACTCCTGATGTTTATCGCCTCCTTGTCATTTACTTCTTCCCCAGTTGATGTTGATGTTATAGCTATAGGAGTCATCCTCCCTAGGCCAACTAAGCAGATAAGAAGAGATGCAGCTTTTCATGAAGGAGGCTAATTGTTTATGAAAGGACACCATATCAACATGTATATGTAAGACATTGTTCTCCCCCTATATCAGCATCAAGATAAGTTCGCTGAATATAGAGAAGAGTTCCAGATATCAACAGAGCGATTACAGAAGAAGAGTTCTATATTTTGTAAATCTGCATTGAGTGTGGTGCCATTATTGGCCAAACTTGTAAATAATTATCACCACCAGGTTATCAAATATATGTGATATATTGCTGGGTTTTTCTCCCTCGTGTAGGAGGGTTTTCCTAGGGCAAAATTACTATGTTCATTGTTCTATATGTTGTATTTTTTGCTTGTTTGCATTTCTGATCTATAAAACTAACATGGTATCGGAGCGGGTATAAGAAAGATCGTGGTCAGATTCATTCAAGCAACACTACCCTCCTTTCTTATTCTCATCCTTGATTGCATCTATTGTCAAGATGGTGAACGAGCTCAAGGTCGAAGATAGACTTGAGGGTGCATCAAACTTCACATCTTGGAAGTTTAGAGTCATGCTCGCTTTGGAAGAAAATGAGTTAGCTGAGTTTGTGGAGGGCGAAGTTCCCAAACCAACCAATGAGAATGAGAAGCCTCAATGGAAGAGAAATGGCATTAAGGCGAAAAAGATGTTGGTTGATTCTGTGAAAGATCACATTGTGCCAATAATCTCCAAATTGAAAACTGCAAGAGATATGTTCAACACCTTGGAGGAGATGTATGAGATCAACAACACTAGTCGAGCTCTTGCATTAAAGCAACAACTTCATCACATCAAGATGGTGAAAGGAGATTCCGTCATCACATTCTTCATGAAAATCACCGAGTTGAGAGATCAACTTTCTACCATTGGGCATATTGTTGATAACAAGGATTTGACTATGTTGACTCTTAATGGTCTTCCTCCATCTTGGGAGTCATTCATTCAAGGAATTAGTGTGAGATCAAAACTTCCTAAGTTTGATCGGTTGAGTGTAGATTGTATTCAAGAAGAATAAAGGTTGGCTGCAAGAGGGATTGGTCAAAACTCTACAAATGAAGAAATTCATGTTCTTACCACTTATCCCTCAAAGAAGAAAGGAAAAGAAGGAAAGAAAGGGTACTTCAAGAGGAATAGAGATAAAGGATCAGATGGTACTCCTGCATTTAAGAAGAAGGACCTCTCTCGCATTCAATGTTTTAGATGTGACAAGTTTGGTCACTATGTTAAGGATTATCCAACTAGACATAAGCAGCAAGCTTCTATTGCAAATGTGAGTGAGATCTCTCTACAAAAGGATTCATGTGGCTTTCTATTCTATTCTTCTCTTTCAAGCAATGTACCTGCCGACAACAATACTTGGTTGATTGATAGTGGTGCCTCTCACCACATCACTGAATTTAGAGAGCATCTAACTGATTTGGTGTAGAAATATTCTAGTGTTCAAGTAATTATTGGAGATGATGCTAGATATTTTGTGAAAGGAGTTGGTACCTCCTCTCTTCACTTGGATTCTGGCTTTTCCTTGCAGTTGAGTGATATTCTATTTGTTTCGGGTATCAAGCGAAACCTTGTCTCTATCTCAACCTTAGAAGACAAGGGATACCAAGTTGTATTTTCAGAAGGTAAAGTTCTTGCATGGCCAAAGAACTCAAATATCAAGATAGCTCGGGTGATTGGAGTTCAACATGAGAGTCTTTACAGACTTTGCACTCATCCACTTCAGGCCTTGTTTCATGATTCTTCAAGTTCGTGTGAACTTTGGCATAGAAGATTGGCTCACCTTCACTTCCGAGCTCTACCAACCATGGAGAAGATGGTCACGGGCCTTCTGAAACTCAACCAGGAGCATGAAGGTACTTGCAAAGGTTGCGCATTGGGTAAGAATACTAAAGGTCCATTTCATAGTAGTGAGAGTAGATCTAAATGTATTTTAGACCTTATTCATTCTGATTTATGTGGTCCAAAGTTTGTTGCTTCTTTGAGTGGATTCTTGTACTACATTATTTTTATTGATGACCACTCTAGAAAGACTTGGATTTATTTCTTGAAATCTAAAGAATCTGAGGAAGTACTTGAGAGGTTCAAAGAGTTTAAAGCTCAGATAGAGAACTTATCTAGGAAGAGAATCAAAGTTCTGAGATCCGACAACGGAGGAGACTACATCTTTGAAAAATTCCATAACTTTTGCATTGAAGCAGGGATTAAGAGGGAGTTCTGTGTCCCTTACAATCCTCAACAGAATGGTGTTGCAGAAAGGAAGAACAGATCTATTGTAGAAGCTGCCAAGGCTATGATTCATGACCAAGATCTATAAACCTTCCTTTGGGCCGAAGCATCTAGGCCAGTTGTTTATGTTCAGAATAGAAGCCCTCACCGCATTTTGGAGAACATGACTCCCGAAGAAGCATTCATAGGAGTGAAGCCAGAAGTAAGTCATTTGAGGATCTTTGGTTGTCCATTTTATGTTCATATACCAAAAGATAAAAGGACAAAGTTGGATCCATCTGGCAAGAAGGGAATATTTGTAGGCTATAGTGAGACTTCCAAAGCCTATAGAGTTTACATTCTAGGTCAGAAGTTGATTGAGATTAGCAGGGATGTTACATTTGAAGAGGATGTTGCATTCAAAAGATCTAAGGGCATTCATATGAAGATAGATAATGAAGACCAAGAGTCTCCTCAAGATATGGAATTTGACCATACTCCTGAGATTCAGAGGGAGGCTACTGATCCAAAAGAAGATGATGATCCAATTGAGCCTTTGGAACCAACTGATGGACCTAGTGATATTGTTGTAGTACGAAAAAGGCCTATGTGGGCTCAAGAAACCATGCAAGAGGCAGGAAAATATGCAGTTCCTTGAAGATCTCTTAGAGAAAGCAAGAGACCTCATAAGCTCTCAGATTATGTGTTATTAATGAGTCAAATTATTGAGTCTGAGCCTTCCAGTGTTGAGGAAGCTACTAGTAAGCAAGTATGGAGAGATACTATGGCTGAAGAGTATCAATCCATCCTCAAGAATGATGTTTGGGACATCATACCTAGACCTGAAGGAAAATCTGTTGTTTCTTCTAAGTGGCTCTTCAAGATCAAGCATGCGACTGATGGAAGCATTGAGAAGTACAAGGCTAGGTTCGTGGCTAGAGGATTCTCTCAGAAAGAGGGAGTAGATTATGAGGAAACCTTTGCTCCAGTTGCTCATTATACATCCGTTAGGACCATCATTGCTATTGCAACATTTAAAGGATGGAAGATACACTAAATGGATGTGAAGACAACATTTCTAAATGGTGTAATTAAGGAAGATGTATATATTGAGCAACCTGATGGCTTTGAGGTTCATGGGAAGGAGCCTCATGTTTGCAAGTTGAAGAAGGCTTTGTACGGCCTTAAGCAGGCTCCTCGTGCTTGGTACGAAAGAATTGATCGATACCTGATGAGATTGGGTTTCTCCAAGAATGATGTTGATTCAAACCTTTACTTCAAGGTAATTGATGGTGAAGCATTAATCTTGGTTCTCTATGTTGATGATCTACTTATTACTAGAGAAGATCACATCATTATCAAATGCAAGGAGTTAGCTTCAAAATTTGAAATGAAGGATCTTGGTCTTTTGCATTACTTCCTTAGTTTAGAAGTATGGCAGAAGCCAAATGAGATCATTCTAAGTCAAGGAAAGTATACTATTGACGTCTTGAAGAGATTTGGTATGATGGATTGCAAGTCCATGTCTACACTGATGGAGACAAATTTGTTGAAGTTAAAAGAGGTTGCAGCTAGTTTAGATCTGTGAATCCTACTATGTATAGACAGTTGACTGGATCATTGATCTATCTAGTTAATACTAGACCAAATATTTGCTATGCACTGAGTGCACTTAGGCAGTTCATGTGTGAACCAAGGCAAATACATCTAGTCGCTGTAAAGCATATCCTAAGATACTTGCGTGGCACAGTTGGGTATGGCTTGAGATATTATTCTAGTATAGACTTGAAGCTGCATGGATATATTGATTCTGATTGGGTAGGGTGTGTTACTGATGGGAAGAGCACGTCTGGATGTTGCTTTAGTTTGGGGTCTACGATGATATCCTGGTGTAGCAGGAAACAGTCTTCAGTGGCACTGAGCACTGCAAAGGCTGAGTATATTGCAGATTGTGGCAGCTCGAGAAGCAGTGTGGCTTCGGAAGCTCCTTGCAGGATTGTTTGGACAATTGTTGGAGCCAACTGTCATTCATTGTGATAATCAAAGTTGTGTGAAGCTTTCTGTCAATCCAGTATTTCATGACAGAACTAAACATGTTGAGATCAAATACCACTATATTAGAGATATGGTATTAAGGAAAGCAATCTAGTTGAAATATATTAGCACTGATGAGCAGACGACAGACATTCTCACCAAGCCTCTTGCCAAAGTGAAGTTTGTGCATTTTTGAGAAAATCTTGGAGTTGTGGAGAATGAAGCCCTTGCTAAGAGGGAGTCTCAGTATCAGTGACTTCTTGAGATGTACTATAATGCATTTCTCTCTGTGAGAGAGATTTGAGGTGCAAGCCCTTGTTAATGCATTTCTCTTTGTGACAGAGATTTGAGGTGCAAGCCCTTGTTAATGCATTTCTCTCTATGAGAGAGATTTGAGGTGAAAGCCCTTGGTTCCACCCTCTGGGAGTAACCATGGTGGATGTCATGAGTGTGACTCCATGACAACATCACATGAGAGAGTCCGTGATGATTTTTTTGTACTTGTTCTTTTCACCCTCTGGGAGTAGCCATGGTGAACATCACAATGGGCACTTATGTACATATGCCATACATGGGAGCAGCCATGATGGTTAATATCACGATGAGGTGATATGTTCCTTTTCCACATATGGGAGTAGCCATAGTGGTTGACATCATGATGAGGTGATCATAAATTCTTCTCACTAATGGGTGTAGCCATTGTGAGTGTTATGATAAGAGACTTCATGACATAGCTATCTGAAAGGATTCCTCCCTAGCTAAGAGGGAGTGTTGATGTTATAGCTACATGAGTCATCCTCCCTAGGCCGACTAAGCAGATAAGAAGAGACACAACTTTTCATGAAGGAGGCCGACTGTTTATGAAAGGACACCATATCAACATGTATATATAAGACATTGTTCTCTCCCTATATCAGCATCAAGATAAGTTCGCTGAATATAGAGAAGAGTTCTAGATATCAGCAGATTGATTACAGAAGAAGAGTTCTATATTCTGCAAATGTGCATTGAGTGTGGTGCCATTATTGGCCAAACTTGTAAATAATTATTACCACCAGGTTATCAAATATATGTGATATATTGTTGGGTTTTTCTCCCTCGTGTAGGAGGGTTTTCCTAGGGCAAAATTACTGTGTTCATTGTTCTATATGTTGTATTTTCTGCTTGTTTGCATTTATGATCTATAAAACTAACAGTTGAAACCTCAACCTGTTCATGAAACTGCTTTTCAACACTGGCTTTGCAAAGAGGGCATGTAGAATGAGAATAAAGCCACATATCAAGACAATCTACATGAAAGCTATGGTTATAGGTGGGCAGAAGCCTGGCCTTGTCGTTCTCCTCGAATTCACACAGGCATACGGAGCAGCATAGCCCGTCTTTGAAATTTTCTAGCTTGTAGAGGAAAACCGGGAGAGCATCTATCACGTCTCTGCCAAGCCCTTCTCTGGCCGAGGTTGAAAAGTATACTTCTGCCGCTCTCCAAGAAAATTGACGAGCTTGTGAAATCTGACGGCTCCTTCGACGAGGACGCTGGGGTTGTCTAAGAGTGTTGGAATAATTCTAGCAAATGTGGACATAACAAACAACAATAGTAATTATATAGAGGCTCAAGATGCAAAACATGGCCACCACAAGCAGGACACTATTATATTCTGACTCCTTACTTTTAAAGGGAACAGTTTTAAGACAATCTTCACCCTCAGCCCCACATGAATACAGTTGTGTGGGCTATTGGAAATGAAGCCCAACTGTCACTGCCCTTTCGTCTTCCTCTTCCCATGTCTCTTCAGTTGCCTGAAGAGTCTATATAATTCCCTTCTCATTCTATTTTTGGTAGAGATGAAGACTGTTGCAATTGGATTGATTAATGGAATAGTGTGTCTTGCTTTCCTTGGTGGATGTAGCCATCTTGATGGTGAACCACATTAAATTTGTGTCTCTGATTTTATCTCTGTGTGTTTGATTATTTATCTATTTTAGTTGCAATTTATCTTCAACAATTGGTATCAGAGCCTTGGTGCTTGATCATTTGGCATGAGAGGTTTGAGCTTGAGTGGGAGCAATGCCGCTTGATGAAGGAAGTCATAGGAAATCACAAGCGAGGCTAAAATTCAGCGAGAGAGATGCTGGTTGTTGGTATTGTGGCAAGCAAGGCCACATTAGGAAGAATTTTTGGTTTTTGAAGAAGGCTAAAAATCAGCCAAAAGAAGATGAAGTGAATCCGGTACGTGAAGAGGATGCCAATGCAACAATTGGTGTTCTTGTTTCAGCCTCAGAAGAAACATCACCAAATGTTTGGGTGCTCACTTCAGGAGCATCGCTTCATGCCACTCCGTGCAAGGAGTACTTCAAAAATCTGCAAAGCGGTAATTTTGGTAAGGTTCTTCTTGGCAATAATGAATCTTGTGATGTTACTGACAAAGGGGATGTTTTGTTAAAATTAAAAAATGGAAATAGTTGGCTATTACAAAATGTCAGATATGTCCCTTAGCTTAAACAAAATTTCATTTCAGCTGGACAGTTGTTTTCAGAAGGATGTAAAGTTGATTTTGAATTGAATAGATGGAAAGTCACAAAAGGGGCCTTGATAATTGCTCAAGGAAGCAAAGTAGGCACCCTGTATGGCGTAGAAACTCTTGCTTCATGTAAAATGGATAGGTTAGATGATGATGTTGACTCCATCATTGATGATTTTATTAACCTATTGGAATTTGATCAAATGTTTGTGAAAGAAAGTGTAAGTGCAGAAAGGCACAAGCGCTCTTATGAGGGTAGAGACGGTAGAGAAAGAGACCATGATAGTCGCCCTCACAAGCAGCAAAAAAGAGATGAAAATAATGAGGCCCACCAACCTGATCCAATGGATGTGGATGATAGCACATAAATCCTTGCCCCATTTGATCCTATGGCAAATATAAATCCATTTGGTCTCCCATCAATGTTTGGTCGTATGCCTTTTGGGAATTTTGAACCATTTGTGTCTCATCCAAGAATGTGAGAAACATTCCAATTGAGTTGAATGATGAGAGACACCATATGGATCACAATAGGCTGTTTGCTTGGTTCATAGAGGAGAGCAACTTTGTGGCTGATTTGAAGGACTTCGAGAAGAAAGCCCTGAATGAGTTCATCGAGCCTCCTCAAAAGGAGGAACTGGCAGCTGAGACCAAAGATGCGCCCATCAAGGAGCCCAAGGAAGAAGTCAAGATCGTGACCACCATAACAACCATTGCAGAGGAGGTATCCGTTTGGGAAGAAACAAAATTTTCACACGAGACAACGATTCCCCGTGTTCCCGAGGTGCTTGCCGCTGCTGTCAATTCTCAGAATAAGTTTAACCGAGCTCCCATCTCCAACAACCTTTCAATATCATTTGATAAATCAAGTCTTGAGAAGAATTTTGACCTCTCCATTCCAAATTCAGAAGTGCCTTGTGAACTAGTTGATGGCATTTCTTCAACTGAAGTTCAAGATGACAACATTAGTGAGCAACAGCCAGGTTCTGCAACCCAGGAAGAACAACCAGAAACAAGGGGTAATCAAGCTTCAGGGGCAGCAGTAGAAACTGGTGACCAACCAAAGCAGAAAATGACAGTAACATATGAGCATTTCCAGAAGGTTACTCGAGCGCTCATCATGCGACTAAGACATCATGATGGGAGTTTGGCATGTTTAAAACAAAAAGATCTAGTCAAACGATACATTGAAGATCTGAATTTAGAGAGAGTTTTTGATACCATCATTGCATTGTACGAGGAGGAGAAAATGCCACGGTTTATTACTAATACAGAGCTACGTGACTTGGGCAAGGACATCTCTTTCGTGATGGAGAAGGTAGAGGAAAGGAAGTTGCGTGACTGGCACCTCGCCAACCTGGAATATGCCAATGTAACATTGCTTTCTCACCTATCGTTAGCCTTTTGGGATCAGGATGACCCTTATGAGATGGGTGGGGATCATTGTTTTTTGCTTGGTGGTAATGGTAGGTTGGTCTAGGCCTTGACAAAGAATTTGCCTATTTTTAATGAGAAGACAATGAATACCATCTGGTATAGGAGTGATGGGGTGCAGGTGTTAGCAATGGTGGTAAGGATGCTCTCTTAGTTCTAGAAGAAGCCCATTCTGGGGGTCAACTACTGTGTGGTCCATATCAAGATGGGTAGGGTTGTCACTGGCACCCATGACCCTGTTGTGCTCTATGTCAGCGGGGGGAATACGTAGTCTAACTATATGCCAGCACAGTGGAACACTATGCCACAGGTTGCGCAACAATGGCAGAATCAATCTGCCACATGGAATTTGGGGCCAATGGAAATGCAATATCAATTAAGTGGAAATCATATAGGTTGTGTCTTGGGTAAAGGTGGTAGTATTATTTCTGAAATGAGGAAGAGAACAAGAGCATACATTCGTATAATGTCCAAGGATAATCTTACCAAATGTGCTACTGATAATGACGAGCTTGTTCAGATTCTTGGAGAATTTGTGGTTGTAAGAGAAGCTTTAGTTCAAATTGCATCTAGGCTCAGGGCCAACATTGTTAAGGATAAGAATGGCGGCGCAGGTGCTAGTTTTATAGTTCCTGGATCTTTATCTTTTCTTAACATGCCTGGTGGTGTTTGTACCTCTGGTTTTGGGGGGAGGCAAGATTTGGGGTCACCATGTGGAATGTATTCACTCTCTGGTTTAGTTTACAAGGAACAACTAGAGGAAGGCTTTCATCAGGCAGCAAAGAAGGATTAATTGTTAGTGATAGACAGAGGATTAAAGATGAACAAGATATCAGTTTGGTTGAGCTGGTTGAAATTCTCGTCAGGATTGGTCAACCAATGGACTGGTTACTTGGTACAGTAGTTAAGTAACATTGAGTTTCAAGGAAAGTGGGGACAACAGTGCAGTTTGGACTTCAAGTGGGAGATTGTTGGAAATGAAGCCCAACCGTAACTGCCCTTTCATCTTCCTCTTCCCATGTCTCTTCAGTTGCCTGAAGAGTCTATATAATTCCCCTCTCATTCTCTTTTTGGTTGAGATGAAGACTGTTGTAATTGGATTGATTAATGGAATAGTGTGTCCTGCTTTCCTTGGTGGATGTAGCCATCTTAATGGTGAACCACGTTAAATTTGTGTCTTTGATTTTTTCTCTGTGTGTTTGATTATTTATTTGTTTTAGTTTTTAGTTTAGCTACAATTTATCTTCAACATGGGCTTCTCTGCCATGGTGAGAGGGCAAGTTGGAATTGTGAGGGATGGAATTACAGTGCATGGTTATATATAGACAAATGGGAAATTTCTCTGCAACCAAAATTCTACTCTGGTTATGTGATGTGTGGAGGAGAAATGCGGACCGTGGTGCATACGCTCCAACTATTTCTTAGCTTTTTCCAACAACTGGCCAGTCAAGTCAGTGTTGCCTATTTGTTTTAAATACTATTTATATATGACATTTTGGAGTTTCTCAGTGGAAAGAGAGTCCAATTCAAATAGGCTACCTACGACTTGACCATGGCCACCACTGGTGTGGAGTATACACCATGCAAATTGTACCTTTGATGTTGCACTCTACCTTGATGACTTGTGAGTTTCTTAAATATCATCCATTTCAATAGTTAAAGGTTAATTTTAGCTAATAAAAATAGGACAAATATTTACCAATATTTTTGTGTGGATGAGGTGTAAATTTGCTATTGACTGTTTTACCATTGAACAGATGATGTTTAAGTAGAGAGGCAGAGTAGTGGGTCAAGCTATGGTTAGCTTGACACTGTTTTTTCCACTCTACTTAAATATCATCCCGTTTAATGGTCAAACAATCAATAGCAATTTTACATTTCATCCACACTAAAAAGTGGTAAATATTTGTCATATTTTTATTGGTCAAAATTCACATTTGATTCTTGAAGTGTATGATGTTTAAGAATAACCCTTTTTTTAAATTTTTGTTTTAAATTATGGAAATAGTATGCATTCAAATTATAAAGTTTCATTTCATACATTTAAATTATGGGGATGAGGCTTAATTTATAACAGGAGGCTTTACATAGAAATAAAATAAGGTTAGTGTAAGGGCATTGTTGTTTTTTATTTATTTTGGTTTGTTTGATTTATATCTCATAATTAGAGTATAAGTGGCATGTTGTTCTATAAAAGTTGGTAAAATAACATAAGTTTAACTTCATATAATTCAAGGATCTAAACTTGACCTCTAGCACTATCTTGGATAGATTTGACCTTTTAATTTTCAAATTCAAGTTTGATTATGGACCCTAGTTGACCCTTTCCTACTAACTATTACTTGCTAACTTAAACATCAAGCATGTTCGAATTACATACTAGGCTGTTTTGTAAAAGGACAACCCCTAATTCATTTTGGAACATTTAGAAACAAAAAATCAATCATACATCATCTAGGAACCTAGCATCAAGGAACATGTTAACATAATGACACATCTACACTTTACATCCTAGTACATAATTTAGTAGCATCTATAGCCAAATAAAAACATATTAGGCATATTGCATACACTTGTCTGACATATATTTTAATTTGTACACACCATTGAATCACTTCAAGGTGTTTGACTACGGCAAAATCCCTTGCACAACAAACTCCAATAGTATTTATCAATGCCATCATGTTTAGATACTCAAGGTGAACATGATTATGAATATTAAAAGCATTCATGTGAAATCCACAAATCAAGGATCAAATCTGTCTGTACGAAGATCATTTTCATGATGCCTAAATGATCCAAATGGAAGCATGGTTAGTTTTTTAGTTTAACAGGTGGGTAAGTGCATGTAAATAGGGGACCAAAAGGGGGTCAAAAGTGACCACTTTTTTTCTTTCTAGAATCAGAAAAAAATTGATCTTACATGAGGAATTGAAGATAGCCACGCTCAAAATTAGAAGATGTGATAAGGACAAGTTTTGTAGTGCTCCGAGTCTAGTTTCAAAACTACTAATTTTTTCTAAAAATGGTGGAGATTAAGAGGTTCAAATAGGGGGAGCACACAAAGTGCTCCTATTTTTGTCAGAAAAATATAACATAGTGTTTGGTGTACTCCCCCTAAAATGTCAACTTTTTTTAAGTATTAGACAAATCGCAACAGTGGAAAATTAGCTAACACCATGTAGTTTATGCCTATTTTTTCTGTTAATTTTTTTATGAATATGATTTTTTTATGAATTTTCAAAGTGGACACATCCTGAAAAATGAAAATTTGAGCATGCTCCCCCCCCCCCCCAATTTTATTGAAAACTAATAAAAAATAATAAAAAATTCAATGTGTATAGAATTGAGTCTAGAATCTAAAAATGTAATTAGTTTCAAATTTCAATAAACACATAAAAAATGACACCAAAAACACTAGACATAGGTTTTCTGAAAAAAAAGAACACACTAGCTAAAGAACTTGAAGATGGAAACCTTAATGTTATCAAATTTTTGAAAAAATACATGGTTAGAAAACTACTAAAAAATTTGAAGTCGCCCTGGCATTTTTTTGTATTGACATTGAAAAACGTGTAAACCATAGGGGGAGCACACACGATATTTGGTCAAAATTTCTAGAACTTTTATGAAAAACACGTCCTTGGCGTCCAAAAGCTACCTCCAACCCTTTGGGTTGGATTCCCAAGGAAAATTCAACCCTTAGGGTTGGAATTTCCCAAAGCAGGCAAAAACGCTAGCACATTATCAAATAGTTAAAATAAATTTTATGCATATATCTCTCTCCCTCACTCTATCTTGTCTTCTTTATGGACCCTCTCTCTCTCTCTCTTGTATCATTCATCTTCATCTCTTTGTGTCCATTTGACTTCTTTTTCCACCTCCTCCCCTCTCTTTTTCACCTCTTAACCCTAGCTTTCCTAGTATTCATTCTCTTTTCCAATTTTCCTTTAGATCCCACCAATTTTTCCCTATTTTAATATTTTCCACCGCTCCTCTCATCATTCTTCCCATCCAATCAACTTTCATTTTAATCTTATTTCCATTTCATCCTCCCAATTTATATCCTCATCCCGCTTTACATGTCCTAGTTTTCTTGTTTCCATTTGCTTTGTCAATAAGGAAGAGGTAGAGGGAGGAAGAGGGAGAGAGAGGGGAGAGATAGAGAGATAGGGGAAGAGAAAGAGATAGGGGGAGAGAGAGATATATAGAAAGAGAGTCCTAGTTTTGTTGTTTCCATTTCCTTTGTCGATAAGGGAGAGGGAGAGGGAGAGGGAGGGAGAGAGGGGGGAGATAGAGGGGAGAGATAGGGAGATAGAGGAATGATAGGGGAGAGAGAGGCGAGAGATAGGGAGATAGGGAGAGATAGATAGGTAGAGAGAGAGGAGATAGATAGGGAGAGATAGAGGAGACAGAGGGGAGAGATAGGGAGATAGAGAGTGAGGGAGATGTCTAGAGACATAGGGAGAGAGATTGAGAGGTAGAGGGATGATGGAGATAGGGAGATAGGGGAGAGATAGGGAGATAGAGGTTTAGGGTTCCTCAGGTTTAGGGTTTAGGGGTTAGAGTTTAGAGGCATTATTTAGGTTTTAGTGTTTAGGGGTTAGAGTTTAGAGGCATTATTTAGGTTTTAGGGTTTAGGGGTTTAGGGTTTAGGGAGAGATAGGGAGACTGAGAGAGGAGATAGAGGGGAGAGATATAGAGATAGAGAGTGAGGGAGACATCCAAAGACATAGGAAGAGAGATTGAGAGGTAGAGGGACAATAGAGATAGGGAGATAGGGGAGAGATGGTAAGATAGAGGTTTAGGGTTGCTTGGGTTTAGGGTTTAGGGGTATTATTTAGGGTTTAGGGGTTTAGGGAGAGAGATATATATGGAGATAGAGAGTGAGGGAGATGTCCTTTACACTTATTTATATCAATCATCAACCTTGAAACATTCACCAAGGTCGACAACACACTCTACAACTTTTGAAACATTTTCCAAGGTCGGCAATCATACAAAATTCAAATTAGGTCTGGACCTAAACAATCCCGCGGAGCAAAGTAATGAAGGTAGAACACTTCATAGCTTAGCTTGGACATAAAAATATCTTCACATGCTTCCACAATCCACGTGTGAACTACATCCGCAAAGAGTGTAAACAACCAAGTCGGCCAAAACTAGTGTTGAACTAGGATCTTTAGGCACACGCTTCCAAGAACACAACCATAGCTTGCGGACCAAACATAAGTCTTTAACACAATATAGAAACATCCATGAACAATATGAAATCACCTAGGAGCCAACAAATCTAGATACAACAAATCTCACTTGAAGACAGTTCACAGACTGCTCACAACAACACTACCAAGCTCTGCTACTCAAGAAAACTACATTCCGGAGCACCAAAAACAAGTACTTTGGATGGAACATAGATACAAACCTTATGAACACTCATCCAAAACCACAAGACCAAAAACCAAACTACGAAGAATCCCAGAGCAAAATACTTTCTCCTGGTCATACTGCAGACACTGCCAGGCACAATCTTCAAACTGGTGAACATAACTTTCAAGACACAACATTATAGACCACCAAATTCTAGATCTAACATCTTCAACCACTTCTATAAGACATATCAAAACCTCACACTCTGGTCTTCAACACATGAGAAATGCAAAGCAAAAATTTGGACAGTATCCTGTAAGCCAAAATACTTCTTCACAACACTGTCTTCAGTATTTATCAAATTTGATCAAAAGCACTTGGAAACCCAACAACAAGAACAATATACTAATATCATTAGCACTTCTGCAAGTCATTCAAATCACCTTAACACAATAACTTAATCAACCAACAACAACAACATTAGAAGATACAGTTGACACCAATGACAACACAAACATGTTGACATCAATGACAACACCGATTAGCACATACTTGCAACAAAGGAACATGCCTTGTGGATTCCAACGCATGCTTAACCCAATCCTAAACATCCTTCACAGCATCATCCTTCATAGAATAACATCCGCATGCTTCACACAATTGAATTAGGTTGCCCTTAAGAAAGAAAACATGAAGCTTGTAGCACATCGGTCATTACAACTTGGCGGTACTCATGGAAGATTAAACATTAATTGTGCTTCTCCCAAATGAGTCAGCATGACCTATACAACATCTCCAAACACTCCTTGAACTCCACATAGCAAGCGCACCTCCAACATACCTCAGTTGGCCAGGCAAAGGCATAATCTAGCAACACCTTCATTCCATACCACAACCTATTTTGGAGAAACCAAAAAACTCTTTACAGAGCAATAGGAAACATCACAAGGTCATTAGGATCATTCTCTATGAGCCAATTTACCATTTCATGTAGAAATAAGTTGGCACAAGCCAACAGACACTAAAACTAGCCACCGGACAATACAGTCCTACACTCTGTCACTTATTATAACTTTATGAGCTGAGAAGGAACAAATGATGTAAAACGTTGAATGAAGCACATTCACAACCCACTGAACTTAACTTCTAAACTGCATGACCATATCTTCAAATGCAGAGTAATGTGGAGCATTCTCCCAAACAGTCTTCAAGGCAACTTCCTACAATGGAAACCTTCACCAACATTCGGAGACCAAAGTCTTCTTGTAACAACACATACTTCCTTATGAACAATAGGAGAGCACATACAACATGCTATAGAACATCAACACCATCTCCTCAATATCAACATTACTTCTAATCCTCATCTTAATGCTTCTAATTCTCATCTTTATGTATCATTATGATATCATCTCTGCTGACAACAAACATACTCAATACAACCTTAATTGACATTAAACAAGGCATGACAACCAACCATAAACATTAGTAACATTACTGTTAGCACACCATCATAATATACCATCAACATAAGCATCAATGACAACCCAAACTAAGTGTTGACATCAATGACAACCACATTAGTGACAACCTAAGGTAACATATGTGCAATAGGAGTCATGCTCATCTTTACAACCCATTGTTTTAAGAATGAACACTCATAGCAAGCTAGTGTTAACAAAATATCTAGAGGGTTGTATTGATAAGATACAAGATGCATATTACATATGAAATGTTAAGGAAACTCATTTTATTCAACATAACTCATATTACATCTTTAGGTACATATGCATGCTTGTCTATATTTCTTGTTTGTGAGGTCTAGTAGGCTTGTTTCTAACTACCACTAGGGTATGGTGATCAAAGCCCTATTCCAATCCTAATCCCATTTTAAGACCTCAAGGGAATACTCCCCTTAGTTTAGCAGAGCCTAAAGAAGAAGAGGATTTACCCTAATCCTCTATGTTAGTCTAGAAACAACCCTTCTTTATGGATGTCTCACTCTCTCTACCTAAGATACCTTGTTCCCCTTGTCTCACTTTGGGTTGTGATGCTAGAGGAGAGAGCCCACATTTTGGGAGCCAACATAGGTGATGTAGGTAGGGTATTGAATATACATGGTTTTGTGGATACAAATTGGGTAGGTGACTTATATAGTAAAAGATCTACTAGTGCTTATGTATTTTCTCTATTTGAGGGAGTTGTTAGCTAGATGTGTACAAAAGGTTGTAAGTTGTTTTTCTTTCCATTACTAAGGTAGGATATATGTCTACTACACATATTTATAAAGAAGCAATTCTATTATAGATGTTGTGCCCAAATATTAGTTTCAAAATTAGGGTAAAAAGGATTAGTTGTGGTAGTCAAAGTGACATTAGTTTTACAAACAATCCTAGTTTGCATTCTCACAAAACATATTGCTATGCAGTTTACCTTTGATTGGAATATGGAAAATAATGGAAATGTATAGATTCAGAAGGTTGACACCTTCGAGAATATTGTTGATTCTCTCACTAAGCCAATGAGCACACACATGTTTAGTTGGTGTAGACAATTAATGGGCATCTTTTCCCTTAGCAATTAATCTTCTATGCCCTCTTATGCTCTTTTGCCATGTATACAACAAGTGGGAGATTGTTAGGATTAGGTGTTGTAGCACCTTGCAAAGTCTTAGTAACAATTTTGTAATTCTTTAATATTGCATATCTTATAATGTTGGGCTCTCTTCAAATGGGGTGCCACACACACCTGAGATTCCTGAGATTCCATCTATGAACCATATACACGCACACTTGTAATACATGTAATGATGTGTGTAACAAAGAATTAGATATTGGGGTTTCAGAGTGGACTCAAAAGTAAATTTTGAGTCGTCTATTGTAGGTAGTGCATAAGAGCATCTTGAAAGAGAATTTATTCTTCCAAATTGGAGTGTCTAGTTGGACTAGTTGACTTGTCAAACGAGAAGTTACACTTGCATGTCTTTATGACATGTAAGAGCATCTTTGAATGATTCTAACGTGAAGCACCCATGTTGGTGGATTCAAAGGTCCACTCTTACACATTGGGAGTTGTATCAATCTATTTTAAGTTTGTTTACTACTCAAAAGACCATTGAAATTAGCCCATGGTTTTGTTGAAACAATAAGTGGTTTACATGATAGAAAAGCTATATAAATACAAGCATTGACATAGTGGTTTGATATTAATTCAGATTGTATTCCAGAGCTTTATAAGTTTTAAGTTGGGGGCTAAGTATTACCATATTATTTAAGTGTTAACACACGGATTACATCATTAATAAAAGGTAAAATTTAAAATCTTCTCTGCCATATATTAATTTAAATACCCTTTACATACTTAAAGGGAAAATTTTAACTCATATCAATGGTTTTCCAATGAATGTAACTAATAATTAATATGCCACACTACATGACATCCCTGCCCTCTATCCAATGTACCGGGGAAAAAGAATGAGTAATTTAACTGAGTTTAATCAATGTCAATAGCAACTCCACCTTGCTCTTCCACCTTCATACCCTCCTCCCCATTATCAACACCTTCAACTTGCACTGCTGCACCTGAAGCACTCCTGCTGTTTACCACCTCCTTGTCATTTACTTCTTTCCCAGTTGAAACCTCAACCTGTTGATGAAACTGCTTTTCAACACTGGCTCTGCAAAGAGGGCAGGTGGAATGAGAATAAAGCCACATATCAAGACAATCTACATGAAAGCTGTGGTTGCAGGTGGGCAGAAGCCTGCCCTTGTCGTTCTCCTCGAATTCACACAGGCATACGGAGCAGCATAAGCCGTCTTTGAAATTTTCCGGCTTGTAGAGAAAAACCGGGAGGGCATCTATCATGTCTCTGCCAAGCCCTTCTCTGGCCGAGGTCGAAAAGTATACTTCTGCTGCTCTCCAAGATAATCGACGAGCTCGAGAAATCCGGCGGCTCCTCCGACGATGGCGCCGGGCTTGCCTAAGAGTGTTGGAATAATTCCAGCAGAAGTGGACATAAGAAACAACAATAGTAATTATACAGAGGCTCAAGATGCAAAATATGGCCGCCACAAGCAGGACACTGTTATATTCCGACTCCGTACTTTGAAAGGGAACAGTTTTAGGACAATTTTCACCCTTAGCCCCACATGAATACAATTGTGTGGGCTTCTCTGCCATGGTCAGAGGGAAAGCTGGAATTGTGAGGGATGTCATTGCCTTGGATGGTTATATATACACAAATGGGAAATTTCTCTGCAACCAAAATCCTGTTCTGGTTATGCGATATGTGGAGGAGAAACGCGGACCGTGGTGCATACGCTCCAACTATTGCTTAGCGTTTTCCAACCACTGGCCAGTCAAGAAGT
This sequence comes from Cunninghamia lanceolata, assembly GCA_027924645.1. Classification (NCBI taxonomy): domain Eukaryota; kingdom Viridiplantae; phylum Streptophyta; class Pinopsida; order Cupressales; family Cupressaceae; genus Cunninghamia; species Cunninghamia lanceolata. The sequence continues at coordinate 255,257 of BSBN01000143.1, read as the reverse complement.
CAGTGTTGCCCATTTGTTTTAAATACTGACATTGTGACTGAATTGTTTTTATATGACATTTTGGAGTTTCTCAGTGGAAAGAGAGACCAATTCAAACAGGTTACCTATGACCTGACCATGGCCACCACTAGTGTGGAGTATACGCCATGCAAATTGTACCTTTGATGTTGCACTCTGCCTCCATGACTTTGTGAGTTTTTTAACTTTGACCCTGCAGAGTAGTGGGTCAAGCTATGACATTTTTTTCACTCTACTTAAACAAACATCACGGCATGGGGTTCAGTGGTCAAACAATCAATATCAATTTTACATTTCACCTACACTAAAAAGTGGTAAATATTTGTCCTATTTTTATTGGCCAAAATTCACATTTGACTCTTGAAGTGGATGATGTTTATCAATAGCCTTTTTTTTTAGGTTTTGTTTTAAATTATGGAAATAGTATGCATTCAAACTATAAAGTTTCATTTCATACATTTAAATTATGAGGATGAGGCTCAATGTATAGCAGGGGCTTTAAATAGAAATAAAACAAGGTTAGCGTAAGGACATTGTTGTTTTTTATTTTATTTTGGTTTCTTTGTTTTATATCTAATAATTAGAGTATAAGTGGCATGTTGTTTTATAAAAGTTGGTAAAATAAGATAAGTTTAACTTCATATAATTCAAGGATCTGAACTTGATCTATAGCACTATCTTGGATAGATTTGACCTTTTAATTTTCAAATTCAAATTTGATTATGGACCCTAGTTGACCCTTTCCTACTAACTATTACTTGTTAACTTAAACATCAAGCATGTTTGAATTACATACTAGGGTGTTTTGTAAAAGGACAACTCCTAATTCATTTTGGAACATTTAGAAACAAAAAATCAATCATACATCATCTAGGAACCTAGCATCAAGGAACATGCTAACATAATGACACATCTACACTTTACATCCTAGTACATAATTTAGTAGCATCTATAGCCAAATAAAAACATAATATGCATATTGCATGCACTTGTCTGGCATATATTTTAATTTGTACACCATTGAATCAATTCAAGGTGTTTGACTAAGGAAAAATCCCTTACACAACAAACTACAATAGTATTTATCAATGCCATCATGTTTAGATACTCAAGGTGAACATGATTATGAATATTAAAAGCATTCATATGAAATCCACAAATCAAGGATCAAATCTATCTATACAAAGATCATTTTCATGATGCCTAAATGATCCAAATGGAAGCATGGTCAGTTTTTTAGTTTAGCAGGTGGGTAAGTGCATGTAAACAGGGGACCAAAAGGGGGTCAAAAGTGACCACTTTTTTTCTTTCTGGAATCAGAAAAAACTGATCTTGCATGAGGAATTGAAGATTGTCACGCTCAAAATTAGAAGATGTGATAAGAACAAGTTTTGTAGTGCTCTGAGTCTAGTTTCAAAACTACTAATTTTTTCTAAAAATGGTGGAGATTAAGAGGTTCAAATAGGGGGAGCACACAAAGTGCTCCTATTTTTGTCAGAAAAATATAACATAGTGTCTGGTGTGCTCCCCCTAAAATGTCGACTTTTTTAAAGTATTAGACAAATCGTAACAGTGGAAAATTAGCTAACACCATGTAGTTTATGCCTATTTTTTCTGTTAATTTTTTTATGAATATGATTTTTTTATGAATTTTCAAAGTGGACACATCCTGAAAAATGAAAATTTGAGCATGCTCCCCCCCAATTTTTTTGAAAACTAATAAAAAATTTAAAAAAAAAATTTCAATGTGTATAGAATTGAGTGTAGAATCTAAAAATGTAATTAGTTTCAAATTTCAATAAACATGTAAAAAATGACACCAAAAACACTAGACATAGGTTTTCTGAAAAAAAAAGAACACATTAGCAAAAGAACTTGGAGATGGAAACCTTAATGTTATCAAATTTTTGAAAAAATACATGGTTAGAAAGCTAATAAAAAACTTGAAGTCGTCCTGACATTTTTTCGTATTGACATTGAAAAACGTGTAAATCATAGGGGGAGCACGCATGATATTTGGTCAAAATTTGTAGAACTTTTATGAAAAACACGTCCTTGGCGTCCAAAAGCTACCTCCAACCCTTTGGGTAGGATTCCCAAGGAAAATTCAACCCTAAGGGTTGGAATTTCCCAAATCAGGCAAAAACGCTAGCACATTATCAAATAGTTAAAATAAAATTTATGCATCTCTCTCTCTCTCTCTCTCTCTCTCTCTCTCTCTCTCGTATCATTCATCTTCATCTCTTTGTGTCCATTTGACTTCTTTTTCCACCTCCTCCCCTCTCTTTGTCACCTCTTAACCCTAGCTTTCCTAGTATTCCTTCTCTTTTCCAATTTTCTTTTAGATCCCACCAATTTTTCCCTATTTTACTATTTTCCACCTCTCCTCTCATCATTCTTCCTATCCAATCAACTTTCATTTTAATCTTGTTTCCATTTCATCCTCCCAATTTATATCCTCATCCCTCTTTACATGTCCTAGTTTTCTTGTTTCCATTTGCTTTGTCAATAAGGAAGAGGGAGAGGGAGGAAGAGGGAGATGGAGGGGAGAGAGAGGGGAGAGATAGAGAGATAGGGAGATAGGGAGAGAGAAAGAGATTAGGGGAGAGAGAGATATATAGAAAGAGAGTCCTAGTTTTGTTGTTTCCATTTCCTTTGTCGATAAGGGAGAGGGAGAGGGAGAGGGAGGGAGGGGGGAGATAGAGGGGAACGATAGGGAGATAGAGGAATGATAGGGGAGAGAGAGGCGAGAGATAGGGAGATAGGGAGAGATAGATGGGTAGAGAGAGAGGAGATAGATAGGGAGAGATAGGGAGATAGGGAGAGATAGAGGAGATAGAGGGGAGAGATAGGGAGATAGAGAGTGAGGGAGATGTCCAGAGACATAGGGAGAGAGATTAAGAGGTAGAGGGATGATAGAGATAGGGAGATAGGGGAGAAATAGGGAGATAGAGGTTTAGGGTTCCTTGGGTTTAGGGGTTAGGGGTTAAGGGTTAGAGTTTAGAGGTATTATTTAGGTTTTAGTGTTTAGGGGTTAGAGTTTAGAGGCATTATTTAGGTTTTAGGGTTTAGGGAGAGATAGGGAGACCAAAAGAGGAGAAAGAGGGGAGAGATATAGAGATAGAGAGTGAGGGAGATGTCCAAAGACATAGGAAGAGAGATTGAGAGGTAGAGGGATGATAGAGATAGGGAGATAGGAGAGAGATGGGAAGATAGAGGTTTAGGGTTGCTCGGGTTTAGGGTTTAGGGGCATTATTTAGGGTTTACGGGTTTAGGGAGAGAGATAGAGAGAGATATATATGGAGATAGAGAGTGAGGGAGATGTCCTTTACACTTATTTATATCAATCATCAACCTTGAAACATTCACCAAGGTCGGAAACACACTCTACAACTTTTGAAACAATCTCCAAGGTCGGCAATCATACAAAATTCAAACTAGGTCTAGACCTAAACAATCCCATAGAGAAAAGTAATGAAGGTAGAACACTTCATAGCTTAGCTTGGACATAAAAACATCTTCACACACTTCAACATGCTTCCACAATCCACATGCGAAGCACATCCGCAAAGAGTGTAAACAACCAAGTCGGCCAAAACTGGTGTTGACACTATAATCTTTAGGCACACGCTTCCAAGAACACAGCCATAGCTTGCAGACCAAGCATAAGTCTTTAACACAATCTAGAAACATCCATGAACAATATGAAATCACCTGGCAGCCAACAAATCTAGCTACAATAAATCTCACTTGAAGACAGTTCACAAACTGCTCACAACCAACACTGCCAAGCTCTGCTACTCAAGAAAACTACATTCCAGAGCACCAAATAACAAATCCTTTGGATAGAACATAGATATGAATTTTATGAACACTCATCCAAAATTGTAATACCAAAAACCAAACTGCGGAGAAATGCAGAGCAAAATACTTTCTCCCGGTCATACTGCAGACACTGCTAGGCACAATCTTCAAACTGGAGAACATAACTTTCAAGACACAACGTTCCAAATTCTGGATCTAACATCTTCAACCACTTCTCTAAGATATATCAAAACCTCACATTCTGGTCTTCAACATAGGAGAAATGCGGAGAAAAAATTTATATAGTATCATGTAAGCCAAAATACTTCTTCACAACACTGTCTTCATTATTTATCAAATTTTCTCAAAAGCACTTAGAGACCCAACAACAAGAACAATATACTAACATCATCAACACTTCTACAAGTCATTCAAATCACCTTAACATAATAACTTAATCAACCAACAACAACAACATTAGAAGATATAGTTGACACCAATGACAACACAAACATGTTGACATCAATGACAACATTGATTAGCACATACTTGCAACAGAGGAACGTGCCTTGTGAATTCCAACGCATGCTTAACCTAGTCCTAAACATCCTTCACAGCATCATCCTTCATAGAATAACATCCGCATGCTTCACACAATTGAATTAGGTTGTCCTTAAGCAAGAAAACATGAAGCTTGTAGCACATCGGTCATTACAACTTGGTGGTGCTCATGGAAGATTAAACATTAATTGTGCTTCTCCCAAATGAGTCGGCATGACCTATACAACATCTTCAAACACTCCTTGAACTCTACACAGCAAGCACACCTCCAACATACCTCAGTTGGCCAGGCAAAGGCATAACCCAACAACACCTTCATTCCAGACCATAGCCTATTTTGGAGAAACCCAAAAACTCTTTGCAGAGCAACAAGAAACATCACAAGATCATTACAATCATTCTCCATCAGCCAATTTACCATTTCATGTAGCAATGAGTTGGCACAAGCCAACAGACACTGAAACTAGCCACCGGACAATACAGTCCTGCACTCTGTCACTTACAACTTTCTTTGAGAAGGAACAAATGATGTAAAACTTTGAATGAAGCACCTTCACAACTCATTGAACTTAACTTCTAAACTACATGACCATATCTTCAAATGCAGAAGAATGTGGAGCATTCTCCCAAACAGTGTTCAAGGCAACTTCCTACAACAGAAACCTTCACCAACATCTGGAGACCAGAGTCTTCTTGTAACAACACATACTTCCTTATGAGCAACAAGAGAGCACATACAACATGCTACAGACCATCAACACCATCTCCTCAATATCAACATTACTTCTAATCCTCATCTTAATGCTTCTAATTCTCATCTTAATATATCATCATGATATCATCTCTGCTGACAACAAGCATGCCCAATACAACCTTAATTGACATTAAACAAGGCATGACAACCAACCATAAACATTAGTAACATCACTGTTAGCACACCATCATAGTATACCATCAACATAAGCATCAATGATAACCCAAACTAAGTGTTGACATCAATGACAACCACATTAGTGACAACCTAAGGTAGCATATGTGCAATAGGAGTCATGCTCATCTTTACAACCCATTGTTCTAAGAATGAACACTCATAGCAAGCTAGTGTTAACAAAATATCTAGAGGGTTGTATTGATGAGATACAAGATGCATATTACCTATGAAATGTTAAGGGAACTCATTTTATGCAACATAACTCATATTACATCTTTAGGTACATATGCATGCTTGTCTATATTTCTTGTTTGTGAGGTCTAGTAGGCTTGTTTCTAACTACCACTAGGGCATGGTGGTCAAAGCCCTATTCCAATCCTAATCCCATTTTAAGACCTCAAGGGAATACTCCTCTTAGTTTAGCAGAGCCTAAAGAAGAAGAGGATTTACCCTAATCCTCTATGTTAGTCCAGAAACAACCCTTCTTTGTGGATGTATTACTCTCTCTACCTAAGATACCTTGTTCCCCTTGTCTCACTTTGGGTTGTGATGCTAGAGGAGAGAGCCCACATTTTGGGATCCAACATAGGTGATGTAGGTAGGGTATTGGATATACATGGTTTTGTGGATACAAATTGGGTAGGTGACTTATATAGTAGAAGATCTACTAGTGCCTATGTATTTTCTCTATTTGAGGGAGTTGTTAGCTAGATGTGTACAAAAGGCTATAAGTTGTTTTTCTTTCCATTACTAAGGTAGGATATATGTCTACTACACATATTTATAAAGAAGCAATTCTATTATAGATGTTGTGCTCAAATATTAGTTTCAAAATTAGGGTAAAAAGGATTAGTTGTGGTAGTCAAAGTGACATTAGTTTTACAAACAATCCTAGTTTTCATTCTCACAAAACATATTGTTGTGTAGTTTAACTTTGATTGGGTTATTGAAAAGAATGGAAATGTATAGATTCAGAAGGTTGACACCTTCGAGAATATTGTTGATTCTCTCACTAAGCCAATGAGCACACACATGTTTAGTTGGTGTAGACAATTAATGGGCATCTTTTCCCTTAGCAATTAATCTTCTATGCCCTCTTATGCTCTTTTGCCATGTATACAACAAGTGGGAGATTGTTAGGATTAGGTGTTGTAGCACCTTGCAAAGTCTTAGTAACAATTTTGTAATTCTTTAATATTGCATACATTATAATGTTGGGCTCTCTTCAAATGGGGTGCCACACACACTTGAGATTCCTGAGATTCCATATATGAACCATATACACACACACTTGTAATACATGTAATGATGTGTGTAACAAAGAATTAGATATTGGAGTTGCAAAGTGGACTCAAAAGAAAATTTTGGGTTGTCTATTGCAAGTAGTGCATGAGAGCATCTTGAAAGAGAATTTATTCTTCTAAATTGGAGTGTCTAGTTGGACTAGTTGACTTGTCAAAATAGAAGTTACACTTGCATGTCTTTATGACATGTAAGAGCATCTTTGAATGATTCTAATGTGAAGCACCCATGTTGGTGGATTCAAAGGTGCACTCTTACACATTGGGAGTTGTATCATTATATTTTAGGATTGTTTACTACTCATGAGGGCATTGAAATTAGCCCAGGGTTTTGTTGAAACAATAAGTGGTTTACACAATAGAAAAGCTATATAAATACAAGCATTGACATAGTGGTTTGGTATTAGTTCAGATTGTATTCCAAAACTTTACAGGTTTTGAGTTGGGAACTAAGTATTACCATATTATTCTAAGTGTTAACACATGGATTTCATCAGTAGGTAAAATTTAAAATCTTCTCTATAATATTAATTTGAATACCCTTTACATAGTTAAAAGGGAAAATTTTAACTCCTATCAATGGTTTTCCAATGAATGTAACTAATAATTAATATGCCCCACTACATGACATCCCTGCCCTCTATCCAATGTACTGGGGAATAAGAATGAGTAATTTAACTGAGTTTAATCAATGTCAATAGCAACTCCACCTTGCTCTTCCATCTTCATACCCTCCTCCCCATTATCAACACCTTCTACTTGCACTGCTGCACCTGAAGCACTCCTGCTGTTTACCACCTCCTTGTCATTTACTTCTTCCCCAGTTGAAACCTCAACCTGTTGATGAAACTGCTTTTCAACACTGGCTCTGCAAAGAGGGCATGTAGAATGAGAGTAAAGCCACATATCAAGACAATCTACGTGAAAGCTGTGGTTGCAGGTGGGCAGAAGCCTGCCCTTGTCGTTCTCCTCGAATTCACACAGGCATACGGAGCAGCATAAGCCATCTTTGAAATTTTCCGGCTTGTAGAGGAAAACCGGGAGGGCATCTATCACGTCTCTGCCAAGCCCTTCTCTGGCCGAGCTCGAAAAGTATACTTCTGCCGCTCTCCTAGAAATCCGGCGGCTCCTCCGACGAGGGCGCTGGGGTTGCGTAAGAGTGTTGCAGAAGTTGACAAAACAAACAACAATAGTAATTATACAGAAGCTCAAGATGCAAAATATGGCCGCCACAAGCAGGACACTGTTATATTCCGACTCCTTACTTTCAAAGGGAACAATTTTAGGACAATTTTCACCCTCAGCCCCGCATGAATACAGTTGTGTGGGCTTCTCTGCCATGGTCAGAGGGAAAGTTGGAATTGTGAGGGATGGAATTGCAGTGCATGGTTATATATAGACAAATGGGAAATTTCTCTGCAACCAAAATCCTGCTCTGGTTATGCGATGGGTGGAGGAGAAACGCGGACCGTGGTGCATACGCTCCAACTATTTCTTAGCGTTTTCCAACTACTGGCCAGTCAACAAGTCAGTGTTGCCCATTTGTTTTAAATACTGACATTGTGACTGAATTGTTTTTATATGACATTTTGGAGTTTCTCAGTGGAAAGAGAGTCCAATTCAAACAGGCTACCTATGACTTGACCATGGCCACCACTGGTGTGGAGTATACGCCATGCAAATTGATGGTGCACTCTGCCTGGATGACTTGTGAATTTTTTAACTTTGACCAGGAGTAGTGGGTCAAGATAATCATAGCTTCACATTGTTTTTTCCACTTTACTTAAATATTATCCCATTTAATGGTCAAATAATCAATAGTAATTTTACATTTCATCCGCACTAAAAAGTGGTAAATATTTGTCCTATTTTTATTAGCTAAAATTCGCATTTGACTCTTGAAGTGGATGGTGTTTAAGAATAGCCCCTTTTTTAGGTTTTGTTTTAAATTATGGAAATAGTATACATTCAAACTATAAAGTTTCATTTCATACATTTAAACTAGCACTTGCACCCATAGGAGATTCAAGGAATCCGCTGATAGGAACAACCCACGAGTTTAGAAAATTTTCCAGCATGAATTTTTTGTTACAGCGTGAGACAATTCCAAGCACTATAATTCTCACATATAAAAGCCTATCGGCTAATTATGAGGATGAGGCATAATTTATAGGAGGAAGCTTTAAATAGAAATAAAATAAGGTTAGTGTAAGGACATTGTTGTTTTTTATTTATTTTGGTTTGTTTGATTTATATCTAATAATTAGAGTATAAGTGGCATGTTGTTCTATAAAAGTTGGTAAAATAACATAGGTTTAACTTCATATAATTCAAGGATCTCAACTTGATGTGTAGCGCTATTTTGGATAGATTTGAACTTCTAATTTTCAAATTCAAATTTAATTATGGACCCTAGTTGACCCTTTCCTACTAACTATTACTTGCTAACTTAAACATCAAGCATTCAAATTACATACTAGGGTGTTTTGTAAAAGGACAACCCCTAATTCATTTTGGAACATTTAAAAAAAAAATCGATCATGATCCATCATCTAGGAACCTAGCATCAAGGAACATGTTAACATAATGACACATCTACACTTTACATCCTGGTACATAATTTAGTAGCATCTATAGCCAAATAAAAACATATTAGGCATATTGCATGATTGTTTGGCATGTATTTTAATTTGTACACGCCGTTGAATGAATTCAAGGTGTTTTACTAAGGCAAAATCTAGGTTGCACAACAAACTCCAATAGTATTTATCAACGCCATCATGTTTAGATACTCGAGGCGAACATGATTATGAATATTAAAAACATTAAGGTCAAATCCACAAATCGAGGATTGAATCCATATGCATGAAGATCATTTTCATGATGTCTAAATGATCCAAATGGAAGTATGGTCTATTTTTTAGTTTAATAAGTGTCACCTAACAAAGTTCTTAGCATAGGATATAGTAACAAATTACAGAGTACTATTTATCATATAATATTATTTATTTTTCTTTATTAATTTCAATGCTTATTAAAGAACACATGCATGCAATTATTTTAGTCTCAACTCTAATATCTAGTGGTATTTATTAGTATTTTCTCTTTGCAATTTAATTGGAACAAAGATATTTATGTAGGGTGATTTCATTTTCTTACATAAATTGGTGAAATTGACATAACCCACACCTAGGATTTGTCCTTGGGGTTTATCATTCTACATTAGGGTTAGAGAAATGATATTTCTAATTGCTCATCTTTCATTTCAAACTCACATAAAGGGTTTGGATCCATCCTCATTTGTGTTTCAATACTTTATTTTGCTTAGGGTTCGGGCTTTTTTTTGTTTGTTGTCTATTTGAGCCCTACCCACACACCTTGATTATTGTGTGCATTATTACTAGATTATTTAATATGTATTATCATAGGTATTTTCCTTTAGTTGTTATCCATGCATGCTTTATAGATTTTGATGTGTTTCTATTATCTATTGCATATGATCCTACCATATTTGATTTAACCTAATAGCTTTCTACCCCATGGATGGTGATGTATTTTCTATGGAGGTCTTATTCCATTATGTATGTGATTTCTTCTCCTTCATAGAATTAGTTATTTTTTTCTTCGCTTAGATGAACTCATTTCACTTGTCTATGAGCTTCATCTAGATTATACTTTTCTTATGACTAGTGTTAGAGTCATTTATCAACATGATGATGTATCACCTTTGAGCAGTTTTTCTTCATTGTGTGATGATAAGAAATATAATGATTATTTATTTGATGTGCATTACTTATTTTCTCTTTTGCATACTTTTCTTCATGATTATTATACTCATCTCTAGTGTAAGGGATGATGATGATGTTTCCCTACCTTTTAGGGATACATGATCTAGGGATGATGCTTTATGTGATGAGGTTACACTTACAAATAGTTATGCATGTTGTTGTTATGCCTCATTGCCTAGTGATGCTATTCAATCTACATGTGATGATAGTGGGGAAAAATTCAAACCTATGTCACCTTTTTATAAAGGAAATGGCCACCAATGATCAATATAACTTTTTAATTTGAATTGCATGAAAACTTGGCATATATGTTTTTGAGTTTTGAGATGATGTAAACTAATGAAATGTAGATTTTTTAATATTAAAAAATATTTGAATGTAGTTTTTGTAAAATTGCACTCTAATTTAATTGCTAATAAAAATTTAAAAAATTAGGTTAAGGGGCCTCCACTTTTTTATAGTAAATTTTATTTTTAAATGTTTTTTCCCATATTGATAAATTGAAACTTTAGTGCATGCATTATTTTAATTTTTATTTTGATAAATATATTTTAATAAATCTTTAAAGTTGTGTGTACTAAAATATAACTATTTTGAGAGGTCTCCACTTTTTGTCTTAACTATTTATTCGAGATAAAAAATGATCATATCATTTTGACATGGAATCTCCACTCTAGTGAGTCATATTTTTTTAATTTTTAAAATAAAATTTAGTATTTCTCTTTGAGAGCACAATAAACCTTATAGTTTGGTGTTGATGACCTACTTTTAATGAAAATAAAAGACTACACTTTTAGATCTACAAAAGGGTATTTTTAAAATTATAAAATATGTTATTTATGTGAGTAGAAGTGGTAGGAATATTAAGTTTTCCCTATATATATTAGAAGCCATGAATCGACTAAGCATAAATTGATTACAAATTGGAGTGAAAGCAATTAGGAATTGCAATAGATAATCAATGAACACGAGGTGTACATATAGTGTTGAGAGTTTGAGTCACTTCAGGAGTCGACTCAAACACTCAAGGACTGGTAGCAAATAAGTGTCGACAAGTGGCTTGGAGAGTTGTATTGGACTCTCCAAGTAGACACCTAACCACCTAAGGTGGCTTAAAGCCATGTGGGGAATATACACATAATTACTTAATTAAAATATAAGTAATAGTGTTAATATTCCTACTATATATATAGTAAATTGGCACCAAACTGATGCTACATATAACATTGTGACTCAAACCTATTTTAACTAGAGTGAATTCATCCAGAATAAATTTTCAACCTAAACTAACTTTTATTTGGAAATGCTTAAATTTTGGTGTGCTAAAAATCTAGCCTAAAAGGCAACACAATTTTGAACTTTCACCCTAATTCTATTCCTCTACCCATAAGTTTATGTTCTCTTGATGTTGCATCTTATGATGAGCCTAGGGATAGTGAGTTATTCTCTTTTATACATGCTAATGGCGTGCCTTATGATGATAATTCATTAGCATCTCATATTGATCTTATTAATGATGGTTTATTGATTTGTGATACATTATATTATGATAATGTGCCTTATGATGATAGTTCACTAGCTTCTCATATTGATTCTATTGATGCTTGATTACTTCATACTATATTACATGATCAAATATTATTTTCCTAACTTGATAAGTTATTGCTTGATGACTTTTATGGTATTAGTGATGCATCTTTACATGTTAAGTCAATATTTATTATAAATTATGACTATATACATGATGATATTATGTTGATGAGTGAATTTAGATATTTAGCTTTTATTTGATAAAACATTGCAATGTTTTGATTCACTTTATATGCTTTATAGTTCATTTATGGTATTGACACATGATTTTATTGAGCATTTTCCTTTCCATAGTGTGATTGAGGATAGTATGGACTTGTTTAGACCTTCTCATTTTACATCTTCAGATACTTTTGATGTAGTCACGTTAGGGGAGTCCAATGAAGGACTATCCATTCATGTAGCCAATATAAATAAAATATACACACAACAATAACTCACAACAAGATGACACAAAATATACCCTAAATAAAAGTATTAGTAACAACAATAACAGTGATAATAACAATAGCAATAGTTATTATGAGTATTTTTAGATTAACACACACACACATAAGCATATATATATATATATATATATATATATATATATATATATATATATATATATATATATATATATATATATATATATATATACATACATACATAGATACATACATACATACATACATATATATAAGCTCGTGTGACTAAAGGTTATAGGGGTGACATTATTAGAACCTCACAAATGGGGTCTCCAAACTATTAAAAAGTAACATATACATATATATAAGGTTTACTACACTTTTCAAAGTAAAAAAAAATAAAAGAATTAGTTGGTGACTTTTCTAAAAGTAAAATTAAAAATTACATACAAAAGTAAAACACGTGTATTAACAAAAATAGCTCTTCAAATACAAATAAAATAAAATAATTCTTAAATAAAAATAAAAACTCATGTGTCCATGATTTAGTAAATAAAAGAGAATTAAAGTAAAATAAAATATCTCTCAAGTAAATAAAATATATTTGTGTCTTTTTTTCAATCTATTTACTTATCTATTTGTTTATTGGTAGTAGTTTAAATAATAACTACTACTAGAGTCCAAAGGATAAAAATTCAAGGAGGTTTACCACAATCCAAGAATCAAAGGAAACCAACAAAACACAAAATACCAAGAAAATCAAGAGGAGAAGACGAAGACCCATTAATCAACATTATATTAAATTTTAGAATCTTCTTTTAAAAAAAATGTAGGAATGGGCTTAACCCCTATAACCTTAAATTTCAGAATCTTATTTTTCTCAATTATTGAACAAAGAACAGCCATATATGTACATGGAATCCTTGTTTGATGAATATCTAGTAAAAGGAATTTCAAAACAATGAACTACATATGAGAGGATCATCCATCCTTTTTATTTAGAAACACACAAGGAGGCCTTGCTGAAAACCATTCTCACATGACTCTAATGGTATACCAGTCCAATCTAAATAAGAAAACACATGCATCCCTCACAGTAGAGGGAGGTATCCAGATATACTGAAGATGTAAGGGATGAAGCTTAGTTTTCAGTGGTGGGCATGTCAATGGCAGCATGTTCTCCACTCCCCTCTTCATCCTCACAAGAATCGCCATCGTTCTTATTAACAGATTGAATATGTTGTTCTGCTGCCTCAGTGGTGGGTATGTCAATGGCATCATGTTCTCCACTCCCCTCTTCCTCACAAGAATCACCATTGTTCTTATCAACACCTTGAATATGTTGCTCTTCTGCCTCAGAACTGCTCATCAACACCTTGTCATCCGCTTCTTCTTCTTCTTCTTCTTCTCTAACTGAAATTTCCATTTCAACAGCCTGAGGATCCACTCTGGCCCTGCAAAGAGGGCACGTAGAATGAGAATAAAACCACATATCAATGCAATCTACATGAAAACTATGGTTGCAGCTGGGCAGCAGCTTGGCCTTCTCATTCTCCTGGAATTCACAAAGGCAAACGGCACAACGTAAGACGTCGGTGAAATTTTCCGGTTTGTAGACAAAAACCGGTAGAGCATCCACCATAGCCCTGCGAAGCCCCTCTCTCGGCGACGCCAAAAACCAATCTTCCGCCACTCGCCGTGAAAATCCACGGTTTCGCGAAATCCGGAGCCTCCGCAGACGGCGGCGCTCTTCCTGTCTGAGTCTCTGCCTGTTACTACGCCAATAAACATACAGATAATAAATACTCACCGCAATTAAAAACGCAAAACAGAGAACTGCTATACCTGCCAAAACCAAATTATCATCCCATTCATAATCCTTATTTCCACCATTTATATCTTGAGAAGTGATAGGAGGTGGAGGTGGTGGGAAATCAAAGGGCGAGGGGAAATCAGGTTCGCCATTATTAGCAGGGGAATTATGAGGGATTGGAGGTGCAGGCGGTGGGGAATAAAGGGGTGAGGGAGGATAATTATTATTATTAAAAGGCGAACAGAACGCAAGAGAAATCATCTCTAACGAGTAACTAAGATTTTTTGCAGGAACTCTGGTTATGAATGAATGAATTGCAGGTGTATTATGGCCTGCCTTCGTTGGACTTATGACGAGAATTAAATTTTTCTTAAGAAAACATCGTGTTCGATGTTATTGTAGTTGTCTAGCGAGGCCGCGGATCGTGCTTCTTACGCTTTTTTTTTTTTTTTTTCAGGGATTTTTCTAGCAAAGATTAACGAGTCAATGCATTCAATTTGCCTCCTCAAGTCGGTGTATTTCTACAGTCGCTGCGAAAATTTTGCATCCCACTACATTTATATCCCTTCCTTTGTAGAAAATTGGAAATTGATATAAGAAGCAATTGCCTCTCACATACACATTAACACAATTATTTGGTCAATGGTCAATGGTCCATAGTGAATAGTCAATGATCAACGGTCAAGTTTGTAGCTTTCATGGCTTTCAAGTGCTAGCCCTAACCATAACCAGTGGTTAATGGTCTAGCCAATGGTTAATGGTCTAATTAGTGGTTAATGGTCAAATTCATGGGTTGTAATCAACGTATTAATTAGTTTACATGTGGATCTGGTTTCTCATGTAAACAATCTATGTGTTGATTATATAAATCCACCCTACTTCGAGAATCACTTATATTCAACAAGACAATTATATTTTTTAATTTCTAAACTTTGACAATTATTAATTTATATTTTTTATATTTTTCATTTTTCTAAATTAGTAAGTTAAAAATATCGTGATTGTAAATTTATATTTATTTATAAAGTAAAAATAAAATACACTTTCAATTTATAAAATAATTATAAAATATTTTTAGTTATCTAAAATTTTGAAACTATTAAATTATAAAACAAAATTAATATACAATGGAAAAATTATGGACAAATGAAGGAGTGTATGTAATCTTAATTTTTATCTTATACTTATAATAAGATTGAATAATGCAATAATACTATGAAGTATAGTCTCAAAACTTTTCTTCTCTTTCATAAGTAGGTTTCTTTTGGATCTATTCATACATGGTTTTTAAAATAATTATAAAATATTTTTAGTTATCTAAAATTTTGAAACTATTAAATTATAAAACAAAATTAATATACAATGGAAAAATTATGGACAAATGAAGGAGTGTATGTAATCTTAATTTTTATCTTATACTTATAATAAGATTGAATAATGCAATAATACTATGAAGTATAGTCTCAAAACTTTTCTTCTCTTTCATAAGTAGGTTTCTTTTGGATCTATTCATACATGGTTTTTTTTAATCTATTCATACATAGATTGACTTACATTAAGTGATTTGTCAATGCAGTTGTTCAAAACTTGGACCTTTGCTTATACAAAATTAATATACGAGGAAAAATGATGGAAAAATGGAGTGTATGTAATCTTAATTTTTATCTTATATTTTTAATAAGATTGAATAATACAATAATACTATGAAGTATAGGCTCAAAATTTTTCTTCTCTTTCATAAGTAGGTTTCTTCTGGATCTATTCAATACATAGATTGACTTACATTAAGTGACTTGTCAATGTAGTTGTTCAAAACTTGGACCTTTGCTTATCTTCTTCTAGGCAAATTAAGTTTGCTAAGGTAGGAGAGAAATTTATAGAGATAGCCTTTTGAAAATCAAAGTTACCAATTCTTCTCTAAAATAAGAGTAGTTTTCTTTTAAATTAAGTTGAATATTAAGAAAGCACAAAACAAAAGCCATCTTAAGATTATATAATGAGATTGGCAACATACTTCAGTTTGTTAAAAATCATACTAAATACAAATTTGTGTATGTAACATCAATATGGACATAACAATGATCTTAGTTAATTAGAGTATAAACTATCAATGATTATTTGTTGATAGAATAATTAAACTCTAAAATATATTGTAAATAGAGTTTTTTATATATTAAGGTGGCATGATATGCTTGAACTAATCAATTATTCATCTTAATAAATAACACAATGTGTTGTTCAAGATATCATATCACTTAAAAAATTTGCATTTAATTAATTTAGAAGTTACTTCTCAATGTAAAAGTTTGACATCTCTAGTTTAATTTTAATTATATAGTGCAGGGTCTTTTCAATCCATACAATTTTATTTTGTAAATAATTCTATTTAATTATATAAAATTGAATTGTAATTATTTTTAAATTTTTCATTTGATTTTATTAGTTGTACCTTTTTCCTTATCTTTTAATTATATTTGTAAAGAAAAATAAATGATCATTTTCAAAATAGAACCTCAAGAATAAAATTCCTTTTAAATAAATTTAATTTAAATACATAACATAATCATTCAAAATCTATCTTAGGTTGAAGATTTTTTTAAAAAGTGTAATAAATGTAAATGAATTAAATGTTTACATTTGAATAAATCAATAAATGTATTTAATTAGAAAATTGTGATTTGCTAATAGTGTAGAAATGCAAATGGAGATCAAATAGATATTTTGGAATTACTGAATACTTTGTCTCACTCTGGGGCATTTTCACGACTATGGATTCAATCTCACGGATTTGATCTAGACCTATGGATCTAATCTCTACAAACTTTTAGAATGTCACTTTTAGCTCACCTTGATGTTGTCAATTTGTTCCCACATAGAATTGGTTTTGGTGTTTAATGGTTTGCTTGTGGTAGGGGTAATTGCTTCCCTTATGTCAAACCATGTAAGAATATCGATTTGATGTCAAGATAATAATTGAGGACAACACAAGCTCAAACATGCAAGATGGCCTAAATGCTTGTACAATGCAAATTCCTTGATAGTGTCTACAAGTAATAAATGATAGGTCTAGAATGCAAGAGATCTAGATATGCCCTAATGATCAAATTAGATGGATCTAAAATAAATTAGGTGTACTCATTTAAATATGACACCAAGGGTCAAATGAAATGTTTTCACACCTTGAGTCAACACACAATAATCGCAAGGAAGGGTAAAGTTGGTCCCATATAAGATTTTGGAAAGGGTTATTTTAGTGAGTGAATAAGTGCTCATGATCACTTCCATGACTATGAATCTAACCCAAGACAGGAAACACGTAAACTGAAGGCAAGAACTATTCTCTAGAAACAAGTACAAATAAGAACATATAAGGCTAAGGGTATATGCCCACTCTCAATTGAAAACATACCATTTATATACTTATAATCACATACAAGTCACTCTAATCAAAATAAACCCTTAAAAATATAACTATGCATTATTCACCATTACAATATTAGTATTAAAAAAAATTACCCAAAAAAAATTCATTCCTTCAATTCTAATCTCATAGAAAGTCAAATTATGGTGAAAAGTTTTTAGATATATAATTTGTTTATTTATCCTCACTAAATTGAACCTTGGTCATCTATCTCATATATAATTTGTTTATGTAAAAGTTAATATGATTCATGTTGTATCCAATTAATTGAGGATTCATATTTTATATTAAAGCAATAACAAGTGAAAGGAGGTAGCCCATTTGATCTCTCATATTGCACTCACTTAAGTACACAAGCAATTTTGCATTAAATTGCACTTCAGTATAAAGTTTAGGGGGCTTCATCCTCATGCCTATATTATAACTGATTAGAAATAACAGTAAACATTGAGTTAAGTTTAATTGCATGGTACAATTCTATTAAAATAGAGATGGAAAAAATAAGTATACTTCATATAAAAGTAACCCATAAAATAAAGTATTGAAGTTATGTGAAAAAGAGTACAAGCTAGGACTTTTCATAAAATAACCTTATAAAATAAGGAGAACGTATGGGGTATATGAGAGCACCCTGCCTCTTGAAGCATATGGAACACATATAATAAACAATAAATAAACAATAAATACATTAGGTACTATCGAGAAGGTGCTAGGAAATGGAATGGAATGGAATTTTTTTATAGTGTACGGTGACCTGATTTTGGGTCTACAATGGCTTATAACATATGAGACTACCTCATACTCCCAGTATGCAAGAAGCACCTAACTGTGCTTCTAATATGAGGCATACATACCCTACTCCTACAAGATTCAAACTTATAACCTCTCTTTCAAGAGGACCAATTTTTTACCAACAAACCAACTCAAACAAAATACATGACAACACACTCATTTTTTATAAGCGCCAAATCTAAACACAGGTGAAGGAGAAGAGTAAATTTCTGTACACATCAGAAGGTCTCTAATCCTTCAACCAGTAGAATAGAGACGAGGACATGTGTAGAATCAAGATGTGATGGATGAAGAAGTTAGTTTTCGCTGGTGTTCCAAGTCAATGAAAACATGATCTCCATTTTCCTCTTTACTGTGGTCACATATACCATCATCCTTCTGCTTAACACCACCATTATAATGTTGCTCTGCTTCTGGTGAAGCGCTGGTACTGCCCAGAACTACCTTCTCCCCTCCTCCTCCTTCTTCTTCTTCGACTTCTTCTACAACTGAAGCCTCCATTTGTCTGTGACCCAATTCCACAGAAGCATCAGATTGCTTTTCAACTTTGGTTCTGCAAAGGGGACATGTTGAATGCGAATAAAACCACATGCCAATACAATCTACATGAAAACTGTGGTTGCAGCTGGGCAGAAGCCTGCCCTTCTCGCTCTGCTGGAATTCACAAAGGCAAACAGCACAGCGTAATCCGTCCTTGAAATTTTCCGGCGTGTAGACAAAAACCGGGAGGGCATCTACCATAGTTCCGCCCAGCCCCTCTGTGAACGAAGCCAAAAAGTTTTGTTCGGCTTCTCGGGAAGAATTCCTGAGCCTTCGCCGACGGCGGCTTTCTCCGGCGTCGTGGCGACGGACGTACTGATAATAAAGGAAAGCTGCAGTTAAAAACATTAGACAGGCAAACGCTATGGCTACCATGAACATGATTATGGTCCATTCACTTTTCGTGTGCCCATTCTCCCAACCTCTTGGAGGGCCATACGAATCATTAAGAGGATGAGAATAAGGCGGACATTCATCTCTGCCCATCTCTGCCCACTTCCCAAGATTTTTTCAGGTAGACTGGAAAGATGCCTATTGAATGAAATGCTTGTGTATATATTTTGAGTACAGAGGAAATAGTAATACTATTCAACGCGGAAATTTCAATACAAGTCAAAGTGAGAAGTAAATCAGTGTGTGAACAAGGCTTTTGGTTTTGATTTATGAAGGACCTGAAATTGTTAAGAAAGCTCATGTTCGACGTTTTCGCCGTATCGACTAAGGCAGTTTTTTTAATAGGTCAAGAATGTCAATTTGTTCATATCAGAGCAGTCGCTTCAATATGCGGGTCGCTTACGAGCCCTCTTTGAAATAAAGTCCGAGTCTTCCGTTGATTTGAGTTCAAAAGAGAGAGAGTTTGTGTATTCAATATTTGTTTTGAACAAAATGTATTTTCACTCAAATCATGTCCCCACCTTTTCTGTATATTTTTTGGGTTATTCTTAAATATCACCCACTTCAATTTTGGTCAATAAAAATAGGACAAATATTTACTACTTTTTATTGTGACTGAGGTGTAAAATTGCTATTGACTGTTTGACCATTGAAGGGGATGATATTTAAGTAGAGTGTATTTCTTGGGCCATAGTTTGTTCTTATATGAATTTTCTTGGTGATTTCTAAATTTTAGTTGTTTAAAATTTCAGTCTAAAATTTAATATTTTTATTCTTTTTTAATTGAATTAATTTGAAGATCATCATGTCACTTGTCTTATATATGGTTAAAAAAGAATGTTAATGTATGTGGAAGATACATTAAACAATTGGTTCATGTATTGGAAGAGGAATATGTTTTCATGTGGACCCTAAATGAAAAGATTTGGTGAATCATCATCATTACTTGCAAAAGCATTTGTGGATGTGGGCTGAGTTGCTACTGGCCTATCTAGAAATTTAAAATTAGATCCAAAATCTCTAGACTGTTGTAGTGTTTGATTAAAAGCTTGATATTTATGAATGTTCACATCACTTATACTTTTGTAGGCATATTTCATTGCTTCTTCAAAATAACACACATTTATTTCTATAACCCCAGTTTCATCTTCATCCACTGCTTCAGGGTTTGCTATCCTATTTTTTCCTTGCTCAATGTCCTAAATAACAAAGAAAATAAGATGTTATTCTGCTTCAGGATAGATACAAGATGTTTTTTTGCAAGTACCCTTTCAATGTACATACTTGCACCTACACACTAACAAATTTTGGTAATATTAGCTCCATTGAATCCATTTGTGTAGCCATCAAGAGTTGTGTCACACCCCAAATTTTGACTATGATTTACTTTTTACTTGCACGTAATTAGTAGTTAATTATGTATGAATTAATGATTTGACGTTATGCAAAAATGTTAGGATAAATCGATGATATCATGAGTTTATGTTTATATGATTAGAATTTAGACATGTGATTATAAGATATTATGATTATTTATTCATAAGGTTTATGAATTGACTAACGATGCACTAATCCCAATTTGGTGATTGCAAGTTGTAACCAGGAAATGAGTTTTCCACCCTTCAAGAAAGAGACGGAGAGCATCATCGGAGAGAAGAGAATAGACATATGGATAAGAACAGATTGTTGCCATCTAAGTCTCATGCTTTCACAGTTTAGTGAACCTTCATCGAGTTTGGTAAGTTATGTTTAACCAATTGGTTTAAGTTTGGTGTTGACTCGACAAATCGTCGATTGTCAACTAGATCCGTTAAGCTTAGGTTTATCGAAAACTAAGTCAAGATAGTATGACCGTCGACAAAGAATGGTTGATAGTCGTTAATTCTTGTGTGATATGAATATAGATTATATTCAAGAGAAAATATTTATTAGTGGTTAAACTATTTCATTATCGGTAATTTCCGATTGGAATTCCATTATGATAACCTATCTATTTTGGCGTTAAGCGATTTTGAGAGGGGGAGAATACCTTGACCCCATTCTCGTATCCTGTCAAGAGTTAGAAACAACGTAAGTATACACCTACATTACGTTGTTATATATATATATATATATATGATTTATGAGTTAGGCCTATTATTTTGTGGTCGATAAGCTTTTTGACTCGGAATGTGGTAAAGATTGCAATTTAAAGTAAATCACTTTTATGTTAGTGGGATGCTTGACTCCTTTACTCAACTTTTTTGGAGAGTATGGAGGAGATTTTAATCAGTTAGGGAGTGGTCATAATGACCAGTTACTCCATTATTATTTCTACATGCCACTTAGATGGAAATCAGGCATAAATGCAGGAGGAATCCACAGTATTGTGGGAAGTTAAGCCTTTAAGATGGCTATATCATTGAGGGAAATGGGTGGGAAAAAATCACTCTCACGACACCAAGTTTTAACATTTTGGATTTTGTTGGAGAGGCTGTGGTCGAAGGAGGTGGTGTAAGTCTGAGAAATAATACCTGCACAAGTGATCCCTTGAGGAACTTAGTATAGTTTGAAGGAGGTAATCTCAGCATCTGGTCATTGCCAACTTACTTCCTTTCCTATCAAGCCAAGTGTTAAGGTGTGTTAAGATAAGCCTGCCGATACCAATCTCTCTGCATGAGTGGAGAATACTTTGGTTGGTGGCATAAATTGATGGATTCGAACCCTCTCTCATGGCATAGTACAGTGAAACCTACATATTGAGCATGGATGGAGCTATTTGAGACCATGTTAGGCCCTATAGAGCCCACCACCCATTACTCCAATATTATCTCCTCAAGCAAAAGATGAGAAAAAGTTATAAATAAGGAGGCACGGGCTGAACACCATCTAAGGAGGAAATCATCCAATATATCCATACTATGTAAGCTATGAGCAGAAGGAGAAAGAGTAGTAGAGGGACGACTCAAATAGAAAACACAACTTACCTATTTAAGTTTGAGTTCACCTAATAATACAAGTTAGTGACTTATTTCTTCCCTTATTGTTTCAGTTTAGTAATGTTTTGTTTAAAATCCCTGAGTTGTTTATAGTAACATGGATATTGAGAAGAATAGATATCTCATTTGTGTGTTACATTATATCCTAATTTTTGTAAGAATAACAGATATTATATGTGTATAAATGCATATGTTTTCAAACTGCAAACCTAGGTAGGTTTAGGCGTATAATTTCTAAGGTGATTAGGCCATAATAAGGCAACATATCTTCACTGCTATGCAAAAATACACCTCATTTTCATTACAACTATATGTTATAAATTGTTAAGTCATAAGGGGAAAGAACTGGCTAATCTGCAAGTTGTTCTTGCTCAAGTGGAAACAACTTTTGTTATGGTGTGGAAAGACCTTTATTGTTGACAAACCTTATGATTTTAGTGAATGTACTTTCTGTGTATTAAGAGGCCTTATAGGCCGATGGTTTTAATCGGGTATGTGTAGGATCATGATGGGCCAAACTATACCTCTAAGTGGCAATGAAAATACAAAAAATCAGACTTTATCAAGTTCATGTGAAATTTTGAATGGATTATCTATACAATTTGAAAAATATGTAAGAATGAAATTTGTAGAGAATTGAATATAGTTTATAGGCTACTATTTTTAAAAAAAAAAAAAAAACTAAATTTACTTAGTGAAAATTGAATATTTCAATGAATAGCTATTAAATTTTTTAGAAAAAAATAAAAAGTGGGTGTCTGTCCAGCTAACCTAACTATGAGTAAAAATATATATATTTTTTTGAAACTTTCAAAATAAGTAGAGGACTCATGTCTGGATGTGATGCATATTTATTTGAAATTTTTTTCTAATAAAATAATTAGTTATGATTTTTTTACTGTGACTTTTTTTTAAAAATAAAAAGTAATTTTCCAGCCAACCTAACTCGATAAAAAAAATTCAAAATTCAAATTTTTTTTTTTAACCTATAGCCAGAAAAGCATAGTGTGATGCAGGTTTCAGATCTCAAAAAGGTGAAATGGTTTGAAAGTTATGGATGTTTTTCAATCAGTGTGTCCATCAGGATTTCAGAGACACGGTATATTGAAAATTATTAATAATTATTTAATAAAATGATAACCAAATAAATCTTATATTTTTAGAAAGCTAACAATTTTTTCTATAAACCCTTTTCGTTTTATCAATTTTGCATAAAAAAAAAGTCGTCAGCACGAAGGGTGAAGTTCGAAGAAGAGACTGAAACATTAAAACACGTTACAATCTATAAAAAGTCAACAATCAAAATGGATATCCGTCTTGCTTTGTACCAAAGTAAGACGGATATCCGTCTTGCTTCGGTAAAAGCAACTAGAAACGGATATCCGTTCTGGAAACGAATATCTGTTTTGTTGATCTATGAAAAATTTTGTGCCATTGGTTTTGGATGAAGAGAAGCAACATATTTTGTTCCATTGGTATTGTTTCACCGAAGATACAATCCATGGGTATATCATTTATGTATGCGTGGACATTTCGTGTATATCCTGCTATCGTTTATCATGGTTGTAAATGGTGAATGTACATGTCAAAGGATACAAAGGTTGACCGGCCATATCGGGAAAATTGGGAAAAGATACGTTAGTTGACCGGTGATAACAAGTCATGTTATGTATAGGCTAAATTGAAGACATCGGACTGACAATAGTTATCAGAGAGACAAAGTTCCATTGAGCTGACAACATTGATCTCACAGATCAAGTCATATCGGGGTGACAATCATTAAGTGTCACCGATGGGTTATTTATCGGCACATCAGAAGAACGGTTGAGAACTACACCAATGAGAGGGAGTCACACCAATAGAAGGAACATCGGAAAGAGATGGACTCTCGGAGGCGAGAAGAAAAGTGTCACCGATAGAGGCGGTCTGGCCAATGGTGTAGTTCGGTGTTTATTGTTTCGGTGTGAGATATGATATCAGAAATCGAAGAGAATGTCTGACTGATGTAGAATCTTACCGATGACTAAAGGATGGTAAACACATCGGGGAGAGTTATAACGTCAGAATACAAGTAAAAACTCTCACCGAGGGTATTGATCTTACCGATAGACAAGGGTGGTGAATCTCACATCGGAGTAAGTGTGTATATATCCTGCAATCATCTTATTCCATGAGACCACATTTCTTTGAGGTATTTTTTCAAATAGTTCATGTGTCTTGTCTATGCTTCCACACTTTCTGTACATGTCTACCAGAGCATTTCCAACTAGAATATCTACAAAAATCCCACTTCCATTATGCTTTGATGAATGTCCATACCCTATTCCAAAGCTCCCATTTTGGTAGAGGTAGAGAGGATGCTGACAAAGGTTGCAAAATCTAGCTTTACACTTGCCAATTGCATTTGCTTGAAAATTTCTAAAGCCTTTTCAACAAACCCGTTTATGCATATCCTACAATAATAGTAGTCGAGGAGACCACATTTCTCCAACTAGACTTCTACCAATTCAGAAAATGTGTGCTTCTGGACCAGTGTTTGGTACAAGAAACATACCAATAGAGTGGCAGCCATAATTCTCCCTCAATTGGAATTAAAAGGTACCCTTTTTCCATCCGAAGGAGGTCTCTCCTTGTTATGCACTTTAAATCTCTCTTTTAGTTCTTTCAAGGGAAGGATTCCACCTTGGTTTGAGTAGTTGAAAGCATTGAAGATACTTGGATTAAGAAGAAATGGACTAGAGGGTTCTATTCCCATATCTCTTGCCAATTACTCACAACTTCACTAGAAAAGAATTTCACACAACAACTTGAAGGGGAGTATACTTGCAGAATTTGGTGGTCTGGGGAAGTTAGAACATCTTTGTTTGTCCTACAATCGCCTGAGCGGAAGCATTCCAAATTCTCTAGGAAACTGCATGTCTCTAATTGATTTGTCCCTTTACAATAACCATCTCACAAGTGCTCTATTCTCATGTCTTTACTTTGAAGGGAGCATGCTAATTACTTTGATCCGTCCTCTTATACATATTGGAGAACAATGGAGGAGTCACACCGACAACATAAGCCTGAGCGATGGATTCTACACATCGGCGAGAGGTCCCACATCGGGCTAACAAATTTGAAGGTTACCGATAATGATAAGTCTGGCCGACAATAGAGAAAGGAAGAACATATGAAGCATAGTTCGATGAGACATTAGAAATGTCTTGCCGATAGTAAAGAAAGAGTGTATTTTAGTCTCGTTTGGACCTTGGGAAGGATATTTTAAAAGCTATTTGAGCAATTGGTGGGTTAATAAGCTTTTGCTGTGTCGCTCTGCATCACTTGTCTACAACATACAAAGTTTACCTTTCTCACCCATACCTTCAGTATATAAAGGACATTAATAGGGAATTTGTAATTTCCACTCAGTCAGTGCAATCTAGGAGAGGATCGATTGTCTAAAGTTGTGATCTATTTCCATTTACACTTGCCATAACTACAAATGCTTAGTGTTTATTCTCAACCCCGGTATATGAATAAAATGTGACCTATTGTTCTAATAGGCCTATAGGGACAAAGAGGTGATAAAGCCTTTAATTTTAAACATGACATGGTTTTGATAACTTCCCATATTGGTAAGGTCCTGGATGACAATCCTTTGATGCACCTAATTATAATAAGTGTTATGATAGTCCTTGGTATCTTTTCATTTCTTTCTTGAATGGCCTGCAAATAAGACATAAGACATATTAGATCCTTCATAAATAAGAATTCTCATACATTACATTTAAACTTAAACTCCCTAAACATCCATCAATCCATCCATTAATATCAAAATGCCATGAATATCCTATGATCAACCATTCTAATTCCTAGGATAGTCATATATTGCAATTTTGCTTCTCTATACTAAAATAGCCCAAGGAATATCTAACCTCGAATTTGTATTTTAACAATCTAATGTCTTTACGAATAACATTGAGTCTTCTTTTGGGACAACATTTTTGCCTTTAGAAGCTCCTCATTTGATGATAGCCTAAAATCAAATAATGGCTTATATCCAGAGCTTTATTAAGTTGATACCTAGGTGGATTAGTGTGTAAACATTGAAATTAGATGGTAATTCACAAGTTTATTGAATAATACAATGAATCCCTAGTATAGAATCCAAATGTACATAATAAACCAGATATCTATTTTGTAGTAGGCATATGGACGTTGCAAGTGTCCGTTGCAAAGAATTGGGTTTTCCAAAATGGATATCCATTTTGGAAAAGCAAAAAAAAGACAAAAGGAATATTTATGGGCCCGACTTCCGCAACAAGAGACCCTCTGTTGTCGAAATACTCGTGATTTCTGGCTATGACAGTGAAAGGAATATTTTTATGCACTTTTGGAGACACAATTTTCTTGTTACAATCATAAGGGTGATATTTTTGTTCCCCTAATGGGGAGCAACAATCATCGTAAAGCAAAAAGGAGGAGGAAAGTTACATTGGAGGAAATTGAAGCAATTAGGAAAAAAGATAGGGAAAGGAAGAGGATTGGAAGGGTGGGTTTGGCGGATGCTCATCAAGGTGAATCTTCTTCTTTACCATCTAATGACATGCAAATTGAAGATATTAATTTTGATTATAATGAAATGTTAGATAAGAATGAAATTCACCATGATATTGCAAATGAAAATATTGAAAAATGTTATGAAACACCTATTCATAATAGCAATACCATGGACAAAGAAGAAGAAGAAAAATGAAGACGTGCACTTGAAGAAAGTGGATATGAACATCATGATATTGAAATTGCACTCCATAATCCATTTGTTGATAAAATTGATGAGGTTGAAAACATGGATGAAACAAGAACAATCAATATATCTCCAAATTTTATAAGAAGAGAGGACGTTTGTCAAGAAGAGAATAACCGTGATGAAATTGGAAAACACCCAAAAACCCCAAAATGGTTACTTGAAATTGATGAGAACATAATGGAAAAACTTGAAGGAAAGAGGTCATCACGAATGGTTCGGTTGTGGGCTACAAAACTCTTCAATGAATACTTTGAGAAGAAAACATTAACCGAACAATGCCAACTTTTTGTGCAATTATTAAAGATGTACAAAATGAGACCTTTACTAAAGAAATTAAAGATTCAATTAAACAAAGTGTCCGATCGGAATAAAATTATTGTAAGAAGCCTTTTCAATGCACTCAATTCTATTGGAAAAACTAGCAAGGAGAAAGATAAAAGAGCTGCCCGTAGAGTAATAACAACCTCAATAGTAAGCAAACAATTAAGAAATGCTTGATTAATGAGGCAAACTTGTATTGACTTAAGATTGAATCGTAAAACATTGTCAAAAGCACTAGCATTAAGATCAAGGCTAGATAGTCCTGTTGCCAATGATACTTGGGCTTTCAGTGTTAAGCTTCCACGAGTTGACAAGAAGCTAATTAATAGCACAAAGGAAGAAATTGAACGATTTTGGCACACTAACTCTAGGGTATCACCGAATGCAAAAGATGTTGTAAAGTTAAGAATTGGTGATAAAGACCGCACACCACATCCTAAACATTACTTGGAATGTAGCCAAACAACATTGTACAAACAATATTGTGAAACTCACCCAGGTATGACAATCTCACAAAGAGCATTTGAATCTCTTAAGCCATTTTATTGTGTTCCTCTTAAAGTTCGTAATACATGTTGTTGCAAATACCATGTAGAATTTTCTATGTACCATGAATTATTATGCAATATTCATTCTACTTTGCACACTAACGAAATGTTATAGGAGTGTGGTTCAATTCAACTACCAAAGTCATCTAGGGACTTATTGGATTTATTTCTATGTATTAGAGATGATGGTTGCATGTTCTACAAGAATGATTGTTTAAATGAAAAGTGTTTACAATGTGGTGGGTTATCAAAGTTTGTATCATGTTTTCATGAGGGCAACGAGCATGATTTTGGAAAGAGAATGGTTGAGAAAAAGAGATATGAGACAGTGAAATACAATTTGAAAAATGGAGGTGAAGGTTCTAGATGTGAGTTGATTGTAAGAGAGGTAAGTATTGCTGATTTTATTGATGATTTTAAGAAAAATCTTTTCTACAAGTATGTCAGACATAGCCACAAGTCTCGATGGTTAGATCAACAGTTCAGGATGTGTAAAGACTCTTTCCCGATTGGAACTATTGTCTCTGTAGTTGATTTTGCAGAAAACTATACATTGCAACCCCAAAATGAAGTTCAATCCCAGTACTACAATTCTATTCAGATTGCTATTTTTGTTCACATCACATACAAACATGCCCCCGAGAGTACAGAAGAGAACAGGAAGATTGTCAGAGAATACCATTTTTACATGAGTGATGATCGATCTCATTCAGCAGAGTTTGTGCAATATTGTTTTCAACAATTTTATGGGTTCTTGCAAGAAAAAGATATTAGAATAGATCAACATCTCATTTGGTCAGATAATTGCACTGGTCAATTCAAGAATGCTCGTAATTTCTATTGGTTGAGCAAAATGCATGTAGAGAAGGGGGTAAGTGCAAGAAGATGGGGGGCCAAAAAGGGGTCTTAAGTGGCCACTTTTTTTCTGAAATCAGGAAATACTGGCCTTGGATGAGAAATTGAGCATAGTTACACTCAAAATTTGGAGATGTAACCAAAACAATGTTCGTAGTGCTCCGAGTCTACTTTCTAAACTACTATTTTGTTTTGAAAATGGCATAGATTAAGGGGTTCAAAAGAGGGAGCCACAGAAATTGGTGTTGTTTCTGTCAAAAAAACATAACATAGCATGTTTTGTGGCTCCCTCAAAAGGTCAACTTTTTTTTGGTATTTTTAAAATCGCTTCAGTGAGAAATTAGCTAATAGCATGTAGTTTATGCCCGATTTTTCTGATAATTTTTTGATGAATATTTGATTTTTTACTAATTTTTAAAGTGGACACATCCTAAAAAATAGAATTTTGGCCGTGCTACCCCTATAAATTTTGAAAACTAATTGAAAATCATTTTTTTATTTTTTTAATATTTGTAGAATGGAGTCTAGTTTCTAAATATGTAATTTTTTTAAAATTTGAATGAATAGTTATTTTACAATGAAAAAAAGACCAAACAGTGGTTTTTGCATAAAAACGGACACACAAACAAAAGAAATTAAAGATGAAAGGCTTAACATTGTTAAAATGTGAAAAAAATCACATCGTCAAATAGCTAAGAGAAAGCCTAACATTACCCATGTGCTTGATTTGTTCAACCTTGAAACACGTGCAAATCTGAGGGTTAGCACGAACGAAATTATGTGAAATTTTGAAGAATATAGAAAAACACGTCTGTGACTGTTCATAAGGCACTCCAAGCCTTTGGGTTGGAAATCCAAAGCAAATCCCAAGCCCAAGGCTTGGGATTCCCAAAGCAAGAAATAACGCGCTCGCGTTATGTTTCACGTTACATTTTTTCCCGCAAGTTTGTCTTTTGCCATGTTTGACATAACGCGAGCGCGTTATAACGCGCTCGCGTTATGTCCCACTCAAATTTTTTTACATTCAAGGCTATTCATCATGAGGGTTAAGGCATAAGGGATAGAGTTGGAAGGTTTACGGACAAGGGATTAGCGTTTAAGGTATAGTATCGAGCCCGTTGAGGGTCTAGGAATAGGGATAGCGTTTAAGGTTTAGGGATAAGGGATGACAGATTACGGTTGAGGGTCGAGGGATCAAAGTTAAGGGTTGAGGGATTAGGGTTTGACATTAAGGGTTGAGGGTTGAGGTTCAAGGGTCAAGGGTTTAGGGATAGGGTTTAGGGTCGATGGATTAGGGTTAAAGTAGAGTGTGGAGGGTGTAAGGATTAGGGATAGGGTTGGAGGGTTTAGGGATAAGGGATTAGGGTTTAAGGTATAGTATCAAGTCTGTTGAGAGTTTAGGAATAGGGATAGCATTTAGGGATTAGGGATGAGGGATTATAGTTGAGGGATGATGGATTAGGGTTGAGGGTTGAGGGATTAGGGTTTAGGGATAAGGTTTAGGGTTGAGGGTTGAGGAATTAGGGTTTAAGGTATAGTGTTGAGGGTTGAGGGTTGAGGGTTTAGGATTAGGGTTTAGGGTTGACGGATTAGCATTTAATGTCAAGGTTAGGGTTAGAGTGTTGAGGGTAGAGGGATTAGGGATAGGGTTTAGGGTTTAAGGTTTAAGGATTGAGGGTTGAGGCTTTAGGGATGAGGGTTTAAGGCTTAAGATATAGTGTCAAGTGTTGAGGGTGTAGGGATAGGGTTTAAGTTTTAAGGGTTAAGGGTTGAGGGATATGGATTAGGGTTTAAGGTATAGTGTTGAGGGTCGAGGGATCAGAGTTAAGGGTTGAGGGATTAGGGTTTGATGTTGAGGGTTAAGGGTTGAGGTTTGAGGGTCAAGGGTTTAGGGATAGGGTTGAGGGTCGAGGAATTAGGGTTACAGTAGAGTGTGGAGGGTATAAGGATTAGGGATAGGGTTGGAGGGTTTAGGGATAAGGGATTAGAGTTTAAGGTATAGTATCGAGTCTGTTGAGGGTTTAGGAATAGGGATAGCATTTAGGGTTTAGGGATGAGGGATTAGAGTTGAGGGATGAGGGATTAGGGTTGAGGGTTGAGGGTTGAAGGATTAGGGTTTAGGGATAAGGTTTAGGGTTGAGGGTTGAGGGATTAGGGTTTAAGGTATAGTGTTGAGGGTTGATGGTTTAGGGATAGGGTTTAGGTTTGAGGGATTAGGGTTTAGGGTTGATGAATTAGGGTTTAATGTTGAGAGTTGAGGGTTGAGGGTTGAGGTTGAGGGATAAGGTTAATGGTCAAGGGATTAGGGTTAAATAAGAGTGTCGATGGTAGAGGGATTAGGGTTTAAGGTATAGTATCGAGCCTGTTGAGGGTCTAGGAATAGGGATAGCGTTTAGGGTTTAGGAATGAGGGATTAGAGTTGAGGGATGACGGATGACAGATTAGGGTTGAGGGTTGAGGGATTAGGGTTTAGGGACAAGGTTTAGGGTTAGGGTTTAAGGTATAGTGTTGAGGGTTTAGGGATAGGGTTTAGGGTTGAGGGATTAGAGTGAAGGGTTGAGGGATTAGAATTTGGCGTTGAGGGTTTAGGGTTTAGGATCAGGGTTAAAGGTCAAGGGATTAGAGTTAAGGGTTGAGGGATTAGGGTTTGATGTTGAGGGTTGAGGGTTGAGGTTCGAGGGTCAAGGGTTTAGGGATAGGGTTGAGGGTCGAGGAATTAGGGTTAAAGTAGAGTGTGGAGGGATGACGGATGATAGATTAGGGTTGAGGGTTGAGGGATTAGGGTTTGATGTTGAGGGTTGAGGGTTTAGGGTTAAGGTTGAGAGATGAGGGATTAGAGTTAAGGGTTGAGGGATTAGGGTTTGACGTCGAGGGCTGAGGTTCGAGGGTCAAGGGTTTAGGGATAGGGTTGAGGTTGAAGGGATTAGGGTTTAGGGACAAGGTTTAGGGTTAGGGTTGAGGGATTAGGGTTTAAGGTATAGTGTTGAGGGTTTAGGGATAGGGTTTAGGGTTGAGGGATTAGAGTGAAGGGTTGAGGGATTAGAATTTGGCATTGAGGGTTTAGGGTTTAGGATCAGGGTTGAAGGTCGAGGGATTAGAGTTAAGGGTTGAGGGATTAGGGTTTGATGTTGAGGGTTGAGGGTTGAGGTTCGAGGGTCAAGGGTTTAGGGATAGGGTTGAGGGTCGAGGAATTAGGGTTAAAGTAGAGTGTGGAGGGATGACGGATGATAGATTAGGGTTGAGGGTTGAGGGATTAGGGTTTGATGTTGAGGGTTGAGGGTTTAGGGTTAGGGTTGAGAGATGAGGGATCAGAGTTAAGGGTTGAGGGATTAGGGTTTGACGTCGAGGGCTGAGGTTCGAGGGTCAAGGGTTTAGGGAAAGGGTTGAGGTTGAAGGGATTAGGGTTTAGGGACAAGGTTTAGGGTTAGGGTTGAGGGATTAGGGTTTAAGGTATAGTGTTGAGGGTTTAGGGATAGGGTTTAGGGTTGAGGGATTAGAGTGAAGGGTTGAGGGATTAGAATTTGGCGTTGAGGGTTTAGGGTTTAGGATCAAGGTTGAAGGTCGAGGGATTAGAGTTAAGGGTTGAGGGATTAGGGTTTGATGTTGAGGGTTGAGGGTTGAGGTTCGAGGGTCAAGGGTTTAGGGATAGGGTTGAGGGTCGAGGAATTAGGGTTAAAGTAGAGTGTGGAGGGATGACGGATGATAGATTAGGGTTGAGGGTTGAGGGATTAGGGTTTGATGTTGAGGGTTGAGGGTTTAGGGTTAGGGTTGAGAGATGAGGGATCAGAGTTAAGGGTTGAGGGATTAGGGTTTGACGTCGAGGGCTGAGGTTTGAGGGTCAAGGGTTTAGGGATAGGGTTGAGGTTGAGGGGATTAGGGTTTAGGGACAAGGTTTAGGGTTAGGGTTGAGGGATTAGGGTTTAAGGTATAGTGTTGAGGGTTTAGGGATAGGGTTTAGGGTTGAGGGATTAGAGTGAAGGGTTGAGGGATTAGAATTTGGCGTTGAGGGTTTAGGGTTTAGGATCAGGGTTGAAGGTCGAGGGATTAGAGTTAAGGGTTGAGGGATTAGGGTTTGATGTTGAGGGTTGAGGGTTGAGGTTCGAGGGTCAAGGGTTTAGGGATAGGGTTGAGGGTCGAGGAATTAGGGTTAAAGTAGAGTGTGGAGGGATGACGGATGATAGATTAGGGTTGAGGGTTGAGGGATTAGGGTTTGATGTTGAGGGTTGAGGGTTTAGGGTTAGGGTTGAGAGATGAGGGATCAGAGTTAAGGGTTGAGGGATTAGGGTTTGATGTCGAGGGCTGAGGTTCGAGGGTCAAGGGTTTAGGGATAGGGTTGAGGTTGAAGGGATTAGGGTTTAAGGTATAGTGTTGAGGGTTGATGGATCAGAGTTAAGGGTTGAGGGTTGTAAGGATTAGGGATAGGGTTGGAGGGTTGACGGATTAGGATTTGACATTGAGGGATTAGGATTTGACGTTGAGGGTTGAGGGATTAGGATTTGGGGTTGAGGGTTTAGGGATAGGGTTGAGGGATTAGGATTTGACATTGAGGGTTGAGGGTCAAGGGATCAGAGTTGAGGGTTTAGGGATTAGGGATCTATAGCAGGACAAAATACGAGCGCGTTATAGCGCGAGCGCGTTATAACGCGCTCACGTTTTGTATTTCTACTGAAACGGTAAAAAAGTGGTTACCCCCGTGATCCAGGCCCACATGCTCTGTTTTCTTACTGATTCTGCGCGTGCTCCGACAAAAAAGAAGTGCTTTCATGCTATTGGGAAGTTCACATGCACATTTGACACATTGTACCACCTTTGCATGATCTTTCCACCACCTTTTCTGCTTTGCCAACTTGAGAAGGAGGAAATAACATAGTTTTCAAACCAAATTTGATATATATATCTATACAAGTTTCAATTTTTGTAGTATTGCAATTTTAATTTTGATTTAATTTTAAGAATTTAACATTGAAAAGGAAGCAAGTGGTGAAAAACTCAAATTGTTGAGGAGTTTGATGCAAGAAGATAAAAACACTACATAATTCGGTACTCTCTCCATTCAAATCTTCATTTTTTAGGTATGTCAAGTCTTTACATGCATGTTCTTTACATTTTCCTTATTTTGGATTGAATTACTTTATCATGCTTTATCATACATGTTTAAAATAGACACATTCCCAATCAAGAAAGCAACCTACAATCTCACATGATGCCATGTATATTTTCTACACTTGGGCTCTTTAATAATTATGTGTAATAAACAAACCTTAGTTCATACCATGATGTCAAACTATACAAGAATAAATCCTTACAACATAAAAAAAATACAATCCCACTATTATCATGTATTCATTTCTTAGGAACTAATATTGGTCTCTTTATCATGCTACAGACAAATTCTCCGTCATGCCGAGGAAACGATCAAGAATTAAACCAACACAGGAAGAGATAGAAGCTAAGAATGCAAAGAAAGCAATGGCTATGAGGGAACTTCGTGAGAAGAGGAAATTGGACACGATAAATGAAGACATACCAATTGAAGAGGAACCACAACCATCACAAAGAGATATGGTATTGGCGGCACAAAGAGAACGAATGCAAAAACTTCGTGGTACGAGAGATTTGAATACCATAGTTGGAGACACATCCTTTACCGCAAGACAACATGTAGGGACACCATCTACCACATCTCAAGTTGAGAGTACATCATCACTCACATGTGATGAAGGAGGTACGCCATCGTTCCCACCTCAACCTCAAGGTATGTCATCTATTCCATCTTCGATCGAAGGTATGCCATCTAACCCATCTCATTTAAATATTGATGAAATTCCTAATGTTGAGATGAATTTACCTAACTTGACACCACCTAGAATTTTGCATAGAAAGCCAAAGTATTTGATTGATATTGATGAGAATATTTTGCAGCCAATGGAAGGTAAGATTCCAAAACGCACTTGTAGAAGATATGCTAATAAGATTTGGAGATTGTTCTTTGAAAAGTTAAATGAGACTGCAAGATGTCAACTATTCGTTGAAATGATGCGAAGTATAAAGTATAGGTCTATCATGAAGATTCTTGGGTTGAGAACATCAGAGGCTTCAAGTGAAAAATCTATTGTCAAGAATCTAATGAGTGCATATGAGAATGTGGGTAACACCTCACGCACAAAAGATAGTAATGCAACACGGCGTGTGATTATATCGACTATAGTAAGTAGTCAAACGAGGAAAGCTCGTCTCATTAGAAAGACAAGTCAAAAATTGAGAATTAATAGGAAAACTTTATCAAGAGCCGTTGGAAGATGCCAAAGAATTGAGGACACTAATGCCAATGAATTATGGGCGTTCTCGGGGAGACTACCATGAAAAGATAAACCAATTGTTGAAGCATTGAGATCACTAATTGAAGACTTTTGGAAGAATTACACAAGGGTATCTCCGAATCAAAGGGATGTGGTAAGAAGGAGAATTGGTAGTCAGAACCGCGAGCCACATCCAAAGCATTTTTTGGATGAGACTCAAACACATTTTTATGGTAAATTTCTAGAGAAGTATCCTCAAATTAAAATTTGTCAAAGATATTTTGAAATGCTAAAACCTTTCTATGTTAAGATAAATCATACACGCACTACTTGTTGTTGTAGATTACATATTGAATTTTCTAACCATTTTGATGCTTATAGGTCTATATGTTTAGATATGCATACTAACAATGATTTGCAGGGTTGTGCCATATGTGCCCCACCAACATCTTCAAGAGACTTCATATCAAGAATTTTATGTGAAAGAGGGGAAGGTCAAATATTCTACAAGAAATTATGCTTGGATGGCACATGTCATCGTTGCGGTGGCTTGCAACATTTGCCAATATGTGAGCATATGGAAATAACACATGCGGTTGGAAATGAACTAGTAGAGTTTGGCAAGTATAAAACAGTGGCATACAATACAAAAGATGGTAAAGAAGCAAAGAGATGTGAATTAGTTATTAAAAAGATTCCAGTGTATCAGTTTATGCCTATATTTCGTGACAGCATAGTGTATGAGTATGCAAGACATGCCCATAGAGCTCGATGGTTGGACTTGCAATTCAAGTTATGAAAGGACACATTTCCGGTTGGTAGCATTGTTTCAGTCGTCGACTTTGCAGAGAACTACAGTCTACAGCCACAGCGTGAGGTGCAATCACAATATTACAACTCCACACAGGTTTCTATATTTGTGCACATCGCATTCATTCATGCGAATGATAGTACAGAGGATGACAGAAAGATCATAAGGGAGTATCATTTCTATATTAGTGATGATCGCACGCATTCTACGGAGTTCGTGCAAGGTTGCTTCCAGGTGTTCTACAATGATTTGGCTAGAAGGGGCATATCGTTCAGTCAACATATCATATGGTCGGATAATTGTGCATCACAATTCAAGAATTCACAAAATTTCTATTGGCTGAGTAGGAGGCATAATTTTACAGGTATTCAACATATGTGGAACTTTTGTGAGGCCGGGCATGGAAAGGGGGAGCATGATGGTGCAGGAGCATGTATCAAAAGAGCCATAGCACGAGAAGAGTTAAAGTATAAAGACAATGCAAAGTTGACAGATGCAAAATCGATTGTCGAGTGGTGTAATGCTTCCATGGGTCCAGGTAATGAAGGTAAGTCTTTAGTTCGTAGA
Source organism: Cunninghamia lanceolata (assembly GCA_027924645.1). Taxonomy (NCBI): domain Eukaryota; kingdom Viridiplantae; phylum Streptophyta; class Pinopsida; order Cupressales; family Cupressaceae; genus Cunninghamia; species Cunninghamia lanceolata. The sequence continues at coordinate 218,727 of BSBN01000143.1, read as the reverse complement.
TTTTTTTGGTTGATAGATGATACTAACATTGCACCATATGAGGATTGTTGTACACTGACAGGATCAAATGAGATGCACTCTTTCAGAAGCTCAATTGCAGGTTCATGGAGTATCCATACACGAAAGATGTCATGCTTTTGTTCTTCTTGTACAATTCAAGTCTGGGATGAGTGCGAGTCAAAGGAGTGGGTTGACGAATGGCAGTTAAGTTATCTTAGCCCACTTGACACGTATCGACCCCCGACGGCACTGGAACTAACACAGATGGAATCGTCAGTTGACTTTGACCACATATCAGATTTAGTTCAACCAGGTAATATAGGGCACATATATGCATCTAATTTCATCTAGTTCAACCAGGTAATGTCATCTTACTTTGTAGTGTTTTTGTAATGTTGACTAATTTCATCTAATTTGCTACACATATCAATGTAGGACACGTATATGCAGTTATTGCAGATGAAGATAATGAAGAGGGAATAGATTATTACTTATGTCGTTGTGTTGAGGCCAAAAAGAAATTGGAGGCACCTGTTACAGATGGAGAAAACATCGAATACCCTACAGGATCAGTGGTTATTACTGGAACATGGCTTAGAAGGTACCCACATAAGAGTGTTAATATTTGGCTATTTCAAGACTTTGACATGCATCGAAAGATTCTTCATTACTCGAACCTTGTCGTGGCATCCAATGTTCATTTGATAAAGTATCGGGGTAGACCTTTGAACAAAATATTGTGGAAGGTGCGTGAGTCTGACCATGAAGCAATACTTGACACAATAAAGAGTAGAGCAGATCCAGATGGTTCATTGGATTAATTTGTAAGTATTCACATTGATTTTGTAAAGTTATGTTACATTGAGTTGTAAGTATGCACATTAATTTGTAAGGTTTGTCTTTTTTTATTTCCTCTTGCATTTTTACACATATGTACACATTTTTACATCATCATGTTATGCATTTTTGGTGTCCAAAGTGTTGATGCGACCAAACTCATAACTCGCCCTACTAGACACCATTTGATGATCTCTCCAACACTCTGGATCCAGGGCGCCCAATCATGATGATGACCTATATACCATTCTCCCAAGGCGCTCATAATGAATGAATGATAAGGAGTGCCTCGACCTCTATAATCAAGGTGATTTTAAGTCACTTTCAGTCATTTGGGGTCAGTTTGAGTCTTTGAGTCATGTTGCAAAAAAGTGTCAATGTTGTCAAGTTGCACAAAGCAACTTTTGCATTTTTGGTGTCCTACTCCTGATGCGACCAAACTGACTGTTCCAACGCGTCCGAATGGGTACATTTATGCTAGGCATGGTCCTATTTTTCACCCAAACATGTCGAAATAGTCGGAGCTACATTGTACCGACGATATCCCTGAAGAGTCCAAAGTGCAAAAAGGCAGCAATCTTTGACGAGATGTTACTCAAAAATTGTGTCACTTAGAAACATTCCGTCTGAGGCAACGGAATCACGTAGAGTGCCTCTACAATAACCCCTCTCGGTTTTTTATAGCTCTGAGGCATTTGCCCGTGGTGAAAGGTTTTCTGTTGCCCCAAAAATCGTCAGAAAGAGGCAGTGTAAAGTTGCAAAGGGGTGTAACTTTCGTCCTGCTCCTGATGCGACCAAAATGACTATTCCAACGCGTTCGAATGGGTACATTTATGCTAGGCATGGTCCTATTTCTCACCCAAACATGTCGAAATAGTCGGAGCTACATTGTACCGACGATATCCCTGAAGAGTCCAAAGTGCAAAAAGGTAGCAATCTTTGACGAGATGTTACTCAAAAATTGTGTCACTTAGAAACATTCCGTCTGAGGCAACGGGATCACGTAGAGTGCCTCTACAATAACCTCTCTCAGTTTTTTATAGCTCTGAGGCATTTGCCCGTGGTGAAAGGTTTTCTGTTGCCCTAAAAATCGTCAGAAGGAGGCAGTGTAAAGTTGCAAAGGGGTGTAACTTGTTGGCAAGAGACACTATATGGATTCATGGTTGTTGTCATTGATGGCAACAAAGGTCATTCCACATATCCGCAAGTCATGATATATCTCTACCGGAAGTCAGATTGAAGATTGTTGTGGTCCGGTGAACAAGAACAGAGCATGTGGCAAGGTCCGACAGATTGGTCCGGATCTCTCAGAGGAAGTGTCTTGGCACAGTGCGGATCTGGGGAAGTCAAGAGGACTATCTTGAGTAGTATATTCCAAGGATTTAGCCTCCGGAGATGGACAAGGAAAAAGATATGAATAGTTGAGTACCGGATTCCTGAGAGACAGTGAAAACAGAGGAAGAACTGACTGACTGAGTATCAAACTACCTTCCGGATGTGTTACAGATGATGATAAAGGTTGCGGAGGCATGAATCATGTTTGGCCGACATAATTGATGATATCTACAAGTATATGCTTGATCCGCATTGCTTGGTGAACAAGGATTCAGCCGACAGAACTAAGTTTGTAAGAAACTAGACTGTTCCGGATGCCGACTAGAAAGATGATGAAATTACTTGTGCGGATATATATAGAGGATGGATTTAGTTGTGAAAGGGGTGTGAATATATGCGAACAAGTCCAGAGAAGAGCAGAAGTAACAAGAAAGATCCGGTATGTGAAAGGACAGCAGACTAAAGAACAGAGGAAAGATGAAGTGCAGCAGATCAGTATACTGAACCTAACCGGAACTGAACTCCAGCATATGCAGATGCTTCCAATCAGTTCAAGACTGTGATTCTAATCACTTTGTAAGACAGTGTGTCTTCTTGTAGGCAGTGAGCCTCTTGTGAGCAGTGTGCTCGGGCAGTGAGCCCTAATTGGCAAGTGCCATTTTTGTAATTTCCTATTCTTCTAACAGAGAATAATTCTTGGGTTAATCACCCCGTGGTTTTCTCCCTTAACAGGGTTTCCACGTCAAAAATACTGTGTCATGTGTTTCTTATTTCATGACTTATGTTTTGTGTTTGATTTTATGCTGCTTCAATTAAGAGGAAAGTTTAATAAGGGAAATAATTAGGATAACTGATTCACCCCCCCCCTCTCAGTTATCAACAATTGGTATCAGAGCTAAGTTCCTCCTAATAGAGCCTAACAGCTTGAGGAAGATCTGGGATTTCAAATGGATGCATATGGTTTAAGGGAGCAACTCAAGACTGCCCTTGAGGATCTTGAACAGTCAAATTCTGAAGTCAGTGAATTAAAGGAAAGACTCAAACAGGCTGATGAATTCATGAGAGAATTAAAAGACAAATTAAGTCTCTCTATGAAAAAGAGAAAGGAGCTGCTTCAACAGTTGGCAAGACAAAGTGAAGAAAGCAATACAAGTGAGGAATTGACTGAGCAAACCAAGTTATGTGAAAAGTTATCAAAAGAAGTCATTATGTTAAGACATGAAATGGAATCAGGAACTATAAAGTTTACTCAAGAGATTGAAGAAAAAAGAAAGGCTGAAGACAATCTAAGACAATCTCTTAAAGAAAAATCAGAAGAATGCCACCAGATGGACAGGATTATCAGACACCTTGAATCTGATCTTGAAGATTCCAAAGATAATGAAGGAAAACTTGAGGATCAAATTGCCTCTCTCAAAAGAGACCTTCAAACAGCAAATGAATATAAAGAGAAATTCAAGATAAGTTCTGCTCAACTTGAAATTCTTCTTGGAAGTCAAAAGAGGACAGATGACAAGTATGGCTTGGGATATGAGAAAGGAGAAAGCTCCGGATCCGGTCAGAGGAATCTTGGATCAGAAAATCCAAGGAGCAGGCCTAGAAGACCTCCGGTAAGACAGCCAAATGCTCAAAAATATCCATCCTTCAATGGATACTGCCACAGCTGCAACCATTTTGGTCACAAAGCTAATCAGTGCAGAATGAGAATGAATCAGATTAATTCATCCTTCTCCGGACAGTGCTTCAACTGCAAAAGGTATGGACACAAATCCCATGAATGCAGAATTATGCAAGTAAACAAATCATTCAAAGGTAGATGCTTTACATGCAATAGAGTAGGTCATATGGCTAATCAATGCAGATCAAGGGGATATCAGTTAAATATGCAAAGAAATGTTATTTGCCAAATCTGCAATAGGTCCGGTCATAATGCTAAAGTCTGCAGAAACAAGAATCAGGACAAAAGAGGTCCGGTGTATAATCAGAATCAAGACAAGGGTAAACAAAAGATGAATGCGGATGAAGTTAGGAATCAGATGAGCAAGATTTGGGTGAAGAAAAGCTCAGAGAATGTAGAGGTTGGATCCGCACCAGATTCTGGTGCTGATATTTCTTCCGGAAATTAAAAAGTGAGCTCAGGCTTAGGGGGAGACTCAAAGAAGATTCTGTTCCCCCAGCCAAACAAGTTGTGCCGGATGTGGCACAAGATGCGGATTAAAGGGTTTGTAGATATAAGTCCTGAGATGCTTCAGTCAAGTTTTCAGAGGTCCGCATGGAGTTATGAAGAAGCTGTGTTCGATTAAGTTAGACCTGTTCAGGGAGGTGCTCCGGTATGATAAAGGATTACAAAAAGGTCCGGAGAGATCCGGAAGTGCACGATCTTGTCTTGCGGATTGGACAGAGTGTTTGGGATGTTCTTGTAATATGTTACCTAGATTTATTCATGATTTAAAGATTCGAATGATATTCAGTGATCAGGACTAATCCGGGATACTCCAAGCTGTCCAGACATGGTAAACCGGAATAATGCAGGTGAAGCATTTATTGCAGACAGATATTAGGGTTTGCGGAGCAATATAAGGGATTTCTCAAAAGTTATCTGCTCATTCTACACTTGAGAAGAAGCGAATAGTGGAGCTCTGCAACAAGGTTCATCAAGCACACCAAGGATCTCCTGCCGAAGCTATTGCATAAAGAAATCAATCCAACCACTCCGTGCAAACCGAAGGCGCATAAGGTATTCTTCGTTTTTCATTGCCTCACTGCAAATCTTTGAAGAATGGCTACTCCAAACATAGTTAAGATCTCTGATAGACCTCGCCCCTCATTCAAGAAACATCCCTACAAATCGTTGGAGGTAGATCCACTAGGAGCCTTCTCTAGTGTTCCCCACGGAGTCTTACATACTGAAGATATTAGGGTTTACATACACGCAAACATTGAGGAATTTGGGGAATTCAAATTAAGAGACCTCTATCACAAACAACTGATAGACAATGCTTTTGAGCTCAAACCAGAGTATAAGGGTATCCAGAAGAAACAATTTGAGCAATTCATTCATTTCCCTAGCTTTGAAGAAGATGAATGGGTCCGGTATGTACTGAGCAGGATGCATGACAACTTCCTTTGGCTAGATAGACCCTGCAAGATCACAAAAGAAGCAATTAGAGCAGTAACTGGTCTATACTCTTCCGGGGGGGTACCTATCCTCAAATCTGTCAAGAACAACGTTGTAACTGAGGCCACCGGATCAAAATATGATAAGAGAGCAATGACCATTGAAGATATTTCGGATCCGGATATCAAATATGCATCAATGATAATAGGATACAAGATCTATCACTCCAGCAGGGAGAATTCTGTATCCGGAACTGCAATATACACAGCATATGAAATGCTAAGAAAGAATGCAGATTATGATCTTTGTGAACTACTACTAAGCCAATTGATGGAAAATGTACAGAAAATCAAGAAAGACAAGAAGAACTCCTTTAAGTATGGTACTCTCATTGTATGTCTCTTCTTCTACTTCATGAATGAGCTACCCGGAACAAGTGGATGGGTATGGCAGAATGACAAACCTGTTGCAGTCCAGATAAGAGACTATTTGCATGGACTTGGGGATGCAAAAGCGAGAAATACAGCTCTATGGGGATACTTCAAAAACTTTCAGAGCATGATGCAAGCAAGAGAGAGAATTCCCCAGTCACTCATTGAGAAATACAAGGACTCAGTATGTTTTATGGTTGACACTGATCAGTGCCTAATGGAGGCAGTGGAGCCAAGGACTGTCTGGATCATGCCCATGGGGTATGAAGTTGATGAACAGATAGTAGAGCTGCATGTTCAACACATGCTAAGTCAGCCCAAAGATCCTAAGGCAGAAAGGTTTGGAACCTTTGAGGAGCTGAGCGTGAAATTACATGTAGAACTCAGGGAACCTGAGATTAAAAGAAAAGTGAGAAAAGAAGTAGAGCACATTGCTCAAGGCCTAGGCATCTCAAAAGAGGCACTTGATGCCAGCCGGGAAAAGAGGAGAAAGGCTGAGGAAGAAGAGAAAAGCAAAGAAAGTGCTCCGGTTGAAACCCCCACCCGGACCAGATCATCAAAGAGATCTGCACCTTCCACAACCAAAAGCTCAAAACCGGAAGTCCAGGCATCCGGTAAAAGATCCAAGACAAAAGCATCAAGGGCTTATGAAAGCCAAAAGGATGAAGAGGAGACAGAATCAGATGAAGGAGTAAGAGAAGTAAAGAAACAGAAAAAGAAAGGATCCGGTAAGCCCTCCACAGGCCAAGACAAGGAGGAAATGGCAGAGGTAACTGTTGAAAAGCCCACTCTGTCACTAGAGAGCATAATCAAGTCGGTCACGGTGGATGGAAACCTTCAACCAATGACTGAATCCTATGATGACTTCAGTGAGGCAGACCAAAAGACTCTGCAGGAAGCCACAGTTAAATATCTGAACACATACAATAAGGCTTTCATTGAGATCATATCACTCATTCCTAAAAGCCTAGAGAAGGAAATGGAAGTAAGAAAGAATAATGCTCATGCCAAAGATCTTGAGATCCGGGAGCAGATAGCTATTCAGCTATATCCTCAAATTGATCCCAAGACAATGAACATGATCTTCAAGGACTGCAGAGATGAGTTCAGAAGTAAAGCCAGGATGAATCAGCTCATGCTTGGTGAGACTGACAAAGTGGCACAAGAGACAGAAGAGATCCTCCGGAAGGCCTTCAAAAGGTTCAATCTTCCTGTTGTAGAGGACTTAGGTGCAGAAACAGCTGCTGATTTGGAATCTTCTGTTCCGGAAGAAGTGAGCCATGAACAGACAAGTGAGGACTTGGGACCCTCTGCTCCAGAAGAAGTGGCCCATGAGCAAGCAAGCATCTCTCCTCCGGTTTCCCCTACAGTCTCCGGATCCAAAGAAGAAGAGCAGTTGCAGGAGAAGGAAGCAGTGGTGACAGACAAAGAGGTTGACAGTTCTAAGACTGCAGAAGAAAAGAAACATCTGTCTCCGGCAAGAGACACTGCACAAACTGTTCAACAATTTTTGAGCAAAGAAACTCTAGAGATTGATGAACCGGAGCTTCTAAAAGGTCCATTTGATTTTGACTCTCTCTCTCCGGTACAAACAATGAAGATAGCTTCATTTGCAAATGCCAAGGCAAATGAAAAGCTCCTGAAGTCTCATATGGAAGACTGTGAGTTGATAGAGGCTGCTTCCGGAGTACTTGTAAAGATCATGCCATCAATCCAAATAGATCCGACAGCCTCCACTTCCGGTAATCTAAAAACCTTAGTCAGCAGTATTGATACACATTTTAATTCTCTAGAAAAATCAGCTGAAGACAAGGTCCGGAAGGAATTTTTGGATAAGAGATTTTCTGAAATATTAGAATTAATCTCTAAGGATAGGAAGATTGTAAGCATTGGAATAAAGAGCTTAGAAAATGCTCTTAAGGATGGTGGTGACATCTACAAATTTTGTATATCTTGGTCAAAGGCAACAACAGCAATTGACAAGAAAATAAAAGAAGAACAGGACAAGCTTCAAAGCTTATCTCAAAGTTTTGATCCTCTCTCTTCCTCTATAATAAATCAAGAATGTCAGACTATTGCAGTCTTGAATGAAATAAAGAATCTTGAGAAGGAGAGGAAGAACATTACCAACCGGATGGGAGAACTTAGAAGGATTATAGTCCCTAAGTTGGAAACGATGCATGAGGCCATCAGTGATGCCCAGACCACCGCCCATACAAAAGATCCGACAGATCTCAGGCGGGCAGAAGCTTTTGCATTTTTGTTGAGTGGTCACATTTCAATCCTGGACAGAATGAAGCTTAGTTGGGCTACTGAAATGGTTCAACTGCAGACATCCTTTGCAGACATTCTGCAGTATATGTGAGTATGTAAATATGCGGCTATATATAGAAAATTTTTGAAAATTTTGGTGTGCGGACCCTACCCTTTGCCATTGATGTCAAAGGGGGAGTGAGGAGCAGTGAAAAATGAGGAATCCAACTCAGGGGGAGTTCCGGAAATTGTATATAAAGACAGAGAAGACAGAGCATCAGCAAAGGGGGAGCATAGTGTAAACACTTAGTCATTTTTCACTAAGTGTTGCCATCAATGCCAAAGGGGGAGATTGTTGGCAAGAGACACTATATGGATTCATGGTTGTTGTCATTGATGGCAACAAAGGTCATTCCACATATCCGCAAGTCATGATATATCTCTACCGGAAGTCAGATTGAAGATTGTTGTGGTCCGGTGAACAAGAACAGAGCATGTGGCAAGGTCCGACAGATTGGTCCGGATCTCTCAGAGGAAGTGTCTTGGCACAGTGCGGATCTGGGGAAGTCAAGAGGACTATCTTGAGTAGTATATTCCAAGGATTTAGCCTCCGGAGATGGACAAGGAAAAAGATATGAATAGTTGAGTACCGGATTCCTGAGAGACAGTGAAAACAGAGGAAGAACTGACTGACTGAGTATCAAACTACCTTCCGGATGTGTTACAGATGATGATAAAGGTTGCGGAGGCATGAATCATGTTTGGCCGACATAATTGATGATATCTACAAGTATATGCTTGATCCGCATTGCTTGGTGAGCAAGGATTCAGCCGACAGAACTAAGTTTGTAAGAAACTAGACTGTTCCGGATGCCGACTAGAAAGATGATGAAATTACTTGTGCGGATATATATAGAGGATGGATTTAGTTGTGAAAGGGGTGTGAATATATGCGAACAAGTCCAGAGAAGAGCAGAAGTAACAAGAAAGATCCGGTATGTGAAAGGACAGCAGACTAAAGAACAGAGGAAAGATGAAGTGCAGCAGATCAGTATACTGAACCTAACCGGAACTGAACTCCAGCATATGCAGATGCTTCCAATCAGTTCAAGACTGTGATTCTAATCACTTTGTAAGACAGTGTGTCTTCTTGTAGGCAGTGAGCCTCTTGTGAGCAGTGTGCTCGGGCAGTGAGCCCTAATTGGCAAGTGCCATTTTTGTAATTTCCTATTCTTCTAACAGAGAATAATTCTTGGGTTAATCACCCCGTGGTTTTCTCCCTTAACAGGGTTTCCACGTCAAAAATACTGTGTCATGTGTTTCTTATTTCATGACTTATGTTTTGTGTTTGATTTTATGCTGCTTCAATTAAGAGGAAAGTTTAATAAGGGAAATAATTAGGATAACTGATTCACCCCCCCCCTCTCAGTTATCAACATAACTTTCGTCCTGCTCCTGATGCGACCAAACTGACTATTCCAACGCGTCTGAATAGGTACATTTATGCTAGGCATGGTTCTATTTCTCACCCAAACATGTCGAAACAGTCGGAGCTACATTGTACCGACGATATCCCTGAAGAGTCCAAAGTGCAAAAAGGCAGCAATCTTTGACGAGATGTTACTCAAAAATTGTGTCACTTAGAAACATTCCGTCTGAGGCAACGGGATCACGTAGAGTGCCTCTACAATAACCTCTCTCGGTTTTTTATAGCTCTGAGGCATTTGCCCGTGGTGAAAGGTTTTCTGTTGCCCCAAAAATCGTCAGAAGGAGGCAGTGTAAAGTTGCAAAGGGGTGTAACTTTCATCCTGCTCCTGATGCGACCAAACTGACTGTTCCAACGCGTCCGAATGGGTACATTTATGCTAGGCATGGTCCTATTTCTCACCCAAACATGTCGAAACAGTCGGAGCTACATTGTACCGACGATATCCCTAAAGAGTCCAAAGTGCAAAAAGGCAGCAATCTTTGACGAGATGTTACTTGAAAACTGTGTCACTTAGAAATATTCTGTCTGAGACAACGGGATCACGTAGAGTGCCTCTACAATAACCTCTCTCAGTTTTTTATAGCTCTTAGGCATTTGCCCGTGGTGAAAGGTTTTCTGTTGCCCCAAAAATCGTCAGAAGGAGGTAGTGTAATGTTGCAAAGGGGTGTAACTTTCGTCCTGCTCCTGATGCGACCAAACTGACTGTTCCAACGCGTCCGAATGGGTACATTTATGCTAGGCATGGTCCTATTTCTCACCCAAACATGTCGAAACAGTCGGAGCTACATTGTACCGACAATATCCCTGAAGAGTCCAAAGTGCAAAAAGGCAGCAATCTTTGACGAGATGTTACTCAAAAATCATGTCACTTAGAAACATTCCGTCTAAGGCAACGGGATCACGTAGAGTGCCTCTACAATAACCTCTCTCAGTTTTTTATAGCTCTGAGGCATTTGCCCGTGGTGAAAGGTTTTCTGTTGCCCCAAAAATCGTCAAAAGGAGGCAGTGTAAAGTTGCAAAGGGGTGTAACTTTCGTCCTGCTCCTGATGCGACCAAACTGACTATTCCAACGCGTCTGAATGGGTACATTTATGCTAGGCATGGTCCTATTTTTCACCCAAACATGTCGAAACAGTCGGAGCTACATTGTACCGACGATATCCCTGAAGAGTCCAAAGTGCAAAAAGGCAGCAATCTTTGACGAGATGTTACTCGAAAACTGTGTCACTTAAAAACATTCTGTCTAAGGAAACGGGATCACGTAGAGTGCCTCTACAATAACCTCTCTCGATTTTTTATAGCTCTGAGGCATTTGCCCGTGGTGAAAGGTTTTCTGCTGCCCCAAAAATCGTCAGAAGGAGGCAGTGTATTAAGTCAGGATGAAAGCCTATTCACTCTAGGCACCTGTTTTTGACCAAATCACACATGCGCCTTGAACAACTCTATCTTCAAGGCGCTTTTCTCTAATCTCTTTAACTCTCCAAATCCACTAAGGCGCAAATTTTACCTCTTGGGCTCAAGATATAGGTTCTTCATCCAAGGCGCCAGAATGGTCCAAAGGCGCATTTCACCTCTAACCTCACCTCTGACCTTACTTGGAGGTGCTAAACCTTTTGACATTTCAAGTAACTTCAAGAGAACTATTTTTCCTTAAGGTGGTTCACTCCTTGCAATTGGATGTATGGTACTTGTAACTCATTTGATTGACTTTGTAATGTTTCTTCTTCTTGCAAAGTAGATAAGGATGATATAAGCTTACTTCATGAATCGGAGTAGAAATCTCTCTTGGACTTGCTAGGTGAAAGGACTTGAACTTGAAGGACTTGAAGTTGATGAAGTGATCCTTCATGATGGCCTTTGACATTACCTTCTTGGAGTGTAGATGATAACACCTTCCTTGGATAAAGTGGATAACCTCTGACCTAAACTTTGAAGCTTGATGAATCTTGAAGATTGGGTTTCCTCCTACTCCCCTTCTGGGCTCCACTCCATCAAAGGCGTATTTAGTTGTCCAAGGCGCCAACATTCACTCAGGGGCGCCCAAAGAGAAAGTTTACAACTCTAAGGCGCTAAACTCTTATGAAAAAATGGTCATCATCAAAGGCGCAAAAATGGGTCTCTGGGCGCCAATCTCTACAAGACATTCCATCTCATTGCTCTCCTCCATTACAAGCGCTCACTTACCTCAATCTTGGGCGCATACCAACATCCCAACATCCAAATCACCTAGGCGCTCAAAACCTTCAAGACTCAAGGCACATTTTATGATCAAACAAGGTATCTCCTGAACAAGGCGCTCATAGTCTCATCAGGGCGTTAATCATCATCATGAGCGCTCATATTGTTCTAGGCGCACAGTTATCTCTGGAATGCTCAAGGAGCTCAAGGCGCACATACCCTTCTCTAGGCTAGTTTACACTTATTTAAGGCGCTCATTCCAAACTTACATGAACTCCTCATTACAAGACGCACAAACTAGATGATCCTAGGGCATAAGGGTGCTCATAGGAGTTGTTATGTGTCATTTTGGCTAAGGTTTTTCGGAGCAGTGAAGACATTAGGAAGGGGATGATCATTTGGATAGTTTTGAATGCTTTATTTCTCCTTGTTTAAACTAGGCGCTCACTGAGGATTGGAGTAGCCTTTGCACCCTCACATCACGTTAATCAGCATTTCAGAGGCAATCATAGTATAGGAAGATTTGCACCTTGAAGAAGAGAGTTATCTGGTGAGCACTTAGGAGTTCTGGCGCCTAGGGGAAAGGTCTAGGTAGAGCGCCTTCAGACTTTGACAGTGAAGTGCCTTAAGGAGTTGGATGATATTTTTTCCTAGAGTGGAGATGATGTTTCTAGCGCCTTAAGGATGATGATGGAGCGCCTTGGAGTCAGGTTAGTCTGGAGCACCTTAAGAAGGTAAAGCACTTCAAATGTAAACACAAGTGTTTTGAGCGCCCTAATGAGAAGTTGTCTTGGCACCATAAGTTGTTCAAACGAAGATATGCGCCTTGGATAGTTACAAAGACCTAATTTAGCGCCCAAGGTTGGAAGACTCTTTGTGAGCGCCCAGTGTTTGAAAGCTCTTTGTGTTTGGTGCATTAAAATGAATTTGGCACCTAAGTAGTATTGAAACACTCAACTGAGCGCCTAAAGCCCATGAGAGAAGTGATATGCGCCTTGATAGGAATATCATGGAAGATGAGTTTACTGAATGGCGCCTTGAATGACTTGGTTGATTAAGTGTTTTAGCGCCTAGATATGGGATGAATCATTGAGCGCCTTTGGTTGAGATGATGTCAGCACCTTTGAGATTATAACACCTTGGAGTCAAGTTCGAAGGAGCACCTTGAGAAGGTAAAACACTTCAAATGTTTTCAAGGAATTGGAGAAGTCACTTAGTGCCTAGAAGGAATTCTAGAGCAAGAGGGTTGGAGCGCCTTGAGCTTCAAGTCAGATATGCGCCTAGACCTCTACCCTTTAGCAAGTTGAAGCCCTCTGAGCCTTGACAAAGTGAGAATGCCTTATAGTGAATATGCGCCTTGGGCAAGGTTGAATACAAAGTTGAGGAGTATATCATAATGAGTAAGTGCACTGTAGGGTTAGATGATAAAGACTAGTGCCTTGAGTGTCTTGGTCAAAATTTTGACGTGAGAAGTCTTGCAAGATCAAACCCTGGAGTGCGCCTTAGAGAGAACCTATTGATCCTTTGCTTTGACAAGATTTGGGCGCCAGAATGATCCTTAATAAATGGAATGTATCTACACCAATTTTGCGCCTTTAGGGAAGTGATGGTGGCCAGAATGATCGTTAATCTCATGTTTGTGCGCCTAGGTCTAGAAGCAAAATTTGAGCGCCTTAGGATAGGGTTTTTTGCACCTTGTCTTGGAGAGTGAATTTGCACCTTGGATGATGTTGAAGCGCCTTGGGATGAAATGCGCCCAAACTTACAGAGGGCCTTCAGTGAGGGAGTTGAAGAGAGTGATTAGAGGAAGGATAGCCTTAAGATCAAACTAAGTACTTAGAAACCTAAGATTAGCGCCTTATTTGAAGTTATACACCTATTCTGGCGCCAGAGAGTGAGTTTGAGTGTGAAGAAGTGAATGTCTGTGCCTTGAAGGGGTTACAAAGGGAAGATGATGCACCTTGATGGGTTGATGATGGAAATTTGCATTTTGGAGCTAAATGTGCGCCTTGAATCTAAATGATATTTGAGTGCTTAGAGGTAAATAGGGGCACCTTTGAGAATTCTTTGTGCTTTAAGGAATGGATTGTGGCGCTTTGGACTAAGGTAAGTCCTGAGTACTTCCAATGTTTTTAAGGAGCGCCTTGAAGGAGATAGTGCATAGAGGTACAATGAATCTTCCGGAGAACATGGATAGACAACTAAGTCTCCAACTTGAGTCTTCTAAGTGAATTGGATGATGAAGAGAGTCTAGTCATTTTAGGCGCTAGTATCAGGATGAATCATCCAAAATGGGTGCCTAGAACTAGAAGGCGCCAATGCATGAGTTCAAGGATCCTCCATTGGAGCGCCTAGTCCAGATGGCTATAGATTGAAAGTTTTAAAGCTAAGTGATGTCTCTTAGGTGAATTCCTAGCCCAGGTGCAAATAGAATAGAACTCTCTCACATAGTTGAAATTGACTTGATAGAAGGAGATAAGTCTTAAGGACTAGTTTGGCGCCTCGCTTGCCTATCTCACCTTTGAAATGCGCTTTGGTTGATGATCATCATTGATGGCGCCTAGTGAAATGTAAAGCTATTTGCATCTCCAGAGGATCAAAATTGGATTAGGAGATCATCCTTGCAGTTGAGATTGACAGAGAAGTGTTAAAGGAATCACTTCAAATGGGCGCCTAAGCTAGTTGAGGCGCATATCAATTCCACTGTAACTCCAGACTGACGCTTAGGATCCAGTCATCTCCTAAGGCGCAGTTCCATTCACCCCTGACCTCGCTTGGCGTCTAAAACTTGGAAACTCCTTTGGAAAGCTCCTGTTGCGCCTAGAAGATGAGTTTGGGATATCAACTTGCAAAAGGCTTAGAAACTCTTCAAAGATGTTAGGCACAATCCCATGGCACTGGAGCTCAGTTTTGGCACCTTCAAGGAATAGCACATGAAGAAACTTGGGAGGTCAGGTGCTTGTAAAAGGGAACACCTTGGAACATCTTCCAGGGGTTGAAGTAGTAAGAAAACATCAAGTGAGTCTAGGCGCACTCCCTTGTGTGAACAATTTAGCTCTGGCGCCTAGCCACAGAGTGAGCCAGAAGAAGTAGTTTGGACATTAGAAGATAGGCGCTCATTCTACAATGAAGCATTCCACCTTCCTAATCAACAAAGACTTGCAAGAATTGACAAAGGAAGCTAAGGCGCACCTTCTACTTGTTTCCACCTCCAGAATGTGCCTAACCTTGAAAGGGGGTTCAAAGATGTTTGTTAGACCTTTTCACTCAAGGCGCTCACCTTAGGCGCACTTTCTAAGTCCTTGTCACCTCAAGGAAACACCTAGTTTGGAAGGCGTTTGCCCTGTTCTCCACTCCTTTCAATTGGCGCCTAGAACACAGAATGCATGAAAGGAGCGCCTAGACTCCAGAGGGCTCATTTGGGCGCCTAGCATTTAAAACACTTTCATAATGATAATGTTTTGGTGCCTACTCTTGGAAACAATCCAGAGCATCCATAACTCTAATTGGCGCCTAATGTTGACAAGGCGCAACTTCAGGAGGAGGTCACCTCAACTTGGCGCCCAAGTTA
This sequence comes from Cunninghamia lanceolata, assembly GCA_027924645.1. NCBI lineage: Eukaryota > Viridiplantae > Streptophyta > Pinopsida > Cupressales > Cupressaceae > Cunninghamia > Cunninghamia lanceolata. The sequence goes on along the minus strand of BSBN01000143.1, from coordinate 203,515 downwards.
GAAAAACCTGTAAATCCTTCAAATATGCACCTACCTTGTGAGGTGATGAGTTGAAGATTCTAAATCTTCAAATGTTGCTCAAGTAAGGAAGACATTGTAACATCAAGGCTTCAAGGCCTGTCCTTGTATTTCCATTGAATGAGTTGTACTTCATGCTATTGAAAGCATTTTCCATGTAATAAGACATTGCAAGTTGATTGAATCAAGTAACAAGACAAGTACCCAACTCTAATGTTGTTTCATTCAAATAGTTATCTTGATGTATATCTTTATGTTATTGAAGTAGTTGATGAATTGTTAGCAAGTAAAAGTGTTTAAGTAAGGAAAATTTTTCGTAGAACTAGTTGGGTATCTTACACTTACACCATGCCTATCCATCAAACATCACAATGCAATCAAAATCCTAACAACATGCCCATGATCCAAGATCAAGTGCAATCATGCAAAGATATTATCAATCACAAGCCTATTAAGAATGAACTAGAGTCTTCTAGTACCATACTTTTCCATCAAACACCATCATGTAATCCATGGCCTATCAAGCCTATCAAAGAAAATGCAAACATCCTATGTAATACAATCAGACTTTAAATATTTGAAGTAGCCATCTACAAATATCCATTCAAAAGTGGATTTATAATGCAAGTATGGACGCCATCAATAAAAAAGATTTGTATTAACCAAATATCCATATACGCATACATCAATATCTGTCGATATAAGTATAACATATATACAAAATAGCCATATAGGCTTACAAGAATGCCATATAGGCATACAATGTCAACTATGTACAATACAAAATATATGTCCACAAATGCCATATAGGCATACAACAGAGGAACACAATAAAAAGTCATTCCCCTCTAGCTGGTGAAGAGAATAAATCACGAGCAGCCTTTGATCTTCTAGGGGATGGAGACATGCATGTGGGTGGTCTACTACGAACCCGAGGGCTACTCCTCCTATTTAGTTCTTCCTGCACCTTTACCTGTTACAAAAAAAAGTATAGATATTAATATATAGAAATTACATGTTATAAAAAAATAAAACATTTAACAAAATAATCACTTACCGCTAACATATAATCTGTCTGCTCGCTTGCCTCAGTAGCAGGAAAAGGCCCTGGTGATGTCATGTCCTATAGAAACCATCCATATAGAAATTAAACTTCAAATCAATAATCTTTTGATTTTTCAAAAATAGACAACTATAACAATGAATGTAAATTAAAATTTACTAATTTGCCTCATACCCCTGTCAATGCCATAGAGCTATGAATCGCAGAGGCCACACCCTGCTGCATTGCCCTATGAACATGGGGAGGTGTATCCGCAGCCTGCATCATCTGGAAATAAAACAACATTATTCAATTACGAAAACTATAATAGTGATGCAAATCATGGCTCCTAACATACACACACGCTCATCTAAACATGGAAGTACACACAATAAAACACACAAATCACATACAAAAATTTAGTAAGTACAATTCATTCATTAAACTATTTATTTTATTACCTCCGTAAAGCTTTGAAGTCCACCACCGCTGGCAGGTGTTGCCATGAAATCTACAGTGTTAACCTATTCAACATCCAAAATCAGAAATTAGAATACCATTCATATAACGATGCTATTCACATGTAATATTTATAATTGTTTACTAGTTACATACCTCGACAGTAGATGATCTAGTGAAAAATGTAGGTGGAGAACCACTGAAAACTGCATCGACGCTATGACCTTGAAATTTCATTAAAATTATCAATTTAAATTAGTTAATCTTGTATTTCAAAAATAAAATTTAATAAATTAAATTCAATAAACTTGCTAATATTTACCTGAGTATCAAGGCCGAAAGTCTCACTCAGGAGGGTATCTGTCATCACCATCTGCTCAGCTGTAGATGTAGCCTGTGCACCTGCGTCCTGACTGTCCATGGGGTCATAACCACAGGCTGACCCGCAAGCCTGGCAAGTATGCGGTGGGACCCTACTCCTCGCACTATCTCCCAACCCACTCTGTGTTGCAGGATCGGCATGCTCTATGATGCTCTGGGTCAAGGCACTAATCGACCTCAGTGTATCGACCTCAACACTCTCCTTCACAATGGAAGGGATAGAAACATGCTCGTGGGCTGGTCTGCTGATTACTCGTCTCACTACCCGCTGTGGGTCAAGACGTGCCCCTGGTCTATCCTGTGCTGAGCCCCCACCTCTACCTTGGAAGTCCCGCATATCAAAATAGTTTGGCACTTTATTGAGAACAAACTCGGAGTAGAGTTTCCTCAAAAAGTATTGTGGGACCTCATTGTTATTACATGGAGGATGGTCAAAAACCATCCACCACCTCTGCCTGAAATTGTCCCTTATCGCTTGGTTGTTGCACCAATGGATAGGGAACCTCTTGCATGTAATGGGTGGAGGTTGATTTGTTTGTGGGTTTGTGAAAATTGAACACAAGTCTACTTTTGTAATTTGTAATTTTTTGACATCTTGGTATGATAATTTATCTGCATAGTAATCTCTAAACTCTCTCTTTTTATCGGTCCAACTAGTTATTTGCTTGCTAATTGAATTTACATTTGATAACATAGACTCAAGAGATTCGGCAAGCGTGGACCTATGCAAGGTTGAAGTGGAAGGGTCTTTCAACCTTGCAATTATATCTTCAATTTGTTTTTTGTTGTTTTCAATTTCCCCCATTATATTATCTTGTGTTCCAGGGGCATGTCGAGGAATGAATGGAGGAGGTTGTTGTTCTGCATGTATTTCTTCCTCAAGATTTTGTGGATTTTGAGGAGGAGGAGGAGGTGCATTAACATTTCCTACAATTAATAAAATATACATCAAAAATCAACAAAAACCTACCTATTTAGGAAGAAATTCAAACAAAAAAATAAAGATAACTCACCCCTTTGGCGTGCTCGACGTCGCGGCCGCATTTCGGTGATGAATCGACAAATCTTTTGTGTTGAATGGTGTTTTGTAGAATGCGAGCGCGTTTTTGCAAGGGTTTTATGCCGCGGGCGGAGAAAAAGCTCATAGAAATGAAATGAAATGAAATGGCAGCGGGGGTTTTTTTTTATAAGAAACAGTTTAAAACGCGAGCGCGTTATAACGCGCTCGCGTTTTGCCTTAAATTTTTTTGAAAATTTTTTGGCCACTTTTTGGCCCCCCATCTTTTTGCACTTACCCAAGGGTATACCTCATATTTGGAATTTTTTTGAAGCCAGGCACGGAAAAGGTGAACATGATGGAGCAGGTGCATGCGTGAAGAGAACTCTTTTTAAAGAACAACTAAAGATTAGAGGTGGTGCTACATTCAGTGATGCAGATTCCATTGTTAAGTGGTGTAACTATGCATTGTCACGAGGAGTGGCTCTTGATTCTGAAGTGCGTAGGTTCTTTTGGTTGGTTGATGATGGGATAGCGATAGAAAAATTGGAATGTCAGAGAATCAGTGAATCATCAAAGATGCATTCATTTCAAACCTCAAATGCAAGTACATGGACTATTTGGACACGAGAATTAGCTTGTTTTTGTCAGAGTTGTATTAAATGTAATTGGAACAATTGTGAGTCAAGTGAGTGGGTAGATGCATGGATTCCACAATATTTAGTCCCTTTATATGAAGGTCAATCATCTTCCGTCAATGACATGGAGAGCTCATTTGACTATGAACATCTTTCAGACCTTGTACAGCCAGGTCATGTTTATGCAGTTGTTGCACCGCATGGAAATGAAGAGAGGTCAAACTATTGGTTGGCACGATGTGTACAGGGAAAACAAAAGCTAACACAACCTATGACAGATGATGATGGGTTCACATATCCTACAGGATCAGTTGTTATTGCTGGGACTTGGTTACGAACATATATGGTTAAAAAGAATGGCATCCCAGCCTTTGAAGACTTTGAGAAGCATAAAACCATATTGATGTATTCTCACCTAGTTGTAGCAACAAATGTCAAGTTACTAAAGCATTGTGGAAGACCAAAATCAAAAGAACTATGGACAATTAGTAATGCTGATCATGAAGCAATATTGGATACTTTGAAGGTAAGAGATGACCCCTCAGGTATGTTTGACTAGCATTTAAACTTCCAGATGGATAGGTATGACATTTTTTATCTTAACTTGTTCTTGTTTTTTCTATTTTTTAGAATTGTTTTATTAAAAATCTTGTTACTTTAATAACTATAATGCATGCTTTTGACTATACAGGACAGCGAATAAAGTTATTTTAGATGGCATCGTAGATTATTTTGCATGGCATCGTAAATTATTTTGTATGGCATCGTAGGTTATTTTGACTATACTCGAGGTATGATTTTTAATTCTCATTTATATTTCTTAATACTGCACATTTGTACCTTTTTCTACATAAGGCATTCCATGAGGTGACATGTATTTGATGTCTTTTGCCAAATAGTTCATGTGCCTTGTCTATGCTTTCACATATTACATTCATGTGTCACATGGCAATTGCAACTACAACATCTGACAAAATTCTCATTTCTTTGAGGTATTCCACCAAACAGTTCATGTGCCTTGCCTATGCTTTCTCACTTTGCATTCTTATAAAAGTCCTATAACAGTCATAATTAATCTTCATACTAATCTTGATAGTAATCTTGCCATCATTGTATTCCATGAGATGACAGTCCTATAACAGTCCTATACATGTCTACTAGGATAGTTTTAACTACAACAGTCCTACAACAATCCTAAAATAGTACTAGAATAGTCCTATAATAAGCGCAGCATTTAATGTACATATTTATGATATTCATGTTTACTTTTAAATTTGCTTGTTCATGCTTCTCACAGGACGTCACCTCCCCTACCCATCCAGCTCTATAGAAGAAGAGAGACAACAAATGATCAAAAGGGATCACCAATTGGTGGTAAGTGATTGATTACTTATGTCATGTTATATATTTTGAATATTAAATTCTATATTAATGTGCACGTTGTTTGATTGTATTAATAGGTGGAAATTCAAAAATCTCTATCGAGGAGGTCTAGTCGATGAGCGATGGAAGATGAGTCATTGACTGGTTCACCATCTTCATTGCCTAGCAAGAGCCATAGATTATTTGATAGCAATCCATAGGAGATTTGATTTTGGGACATTTTGTTACATATGTGTATTTGGCTTTGTAAACATACTTTTGTATGTTATCGATGTATATCATTGTATATACCCATATGGTTTTATTTGTACATGCCTATATGGCTTGATATATACACTATACATTATTTTTATGACATTATGTGCATATATGTATATATAAGATCCTAATTTGGCACAAGTAGGGAGAATGCTTGCACAGGTTATGGAATTTGGTTTTAAACGTTCCAATTGTATTTGCTTCAAAGTTTCTAAATCCTTTCCAAAAAATCCATTTTGTGCATATCTTGCAATCATTGCATTCCATGAGATAGCATCTCTTTGAGGTGTCATGCCAAACTATTCACATGCCTTGCCTATGCTTCCACACTTTGGATTTACACCTGCCAATTGCATTTTCTTAACATTTCCTTTCAATCCTTATCAAAAATTCCATTTTGTGCACATATTGCAATCATTGCATTCCTTCATTTACAACACATGATTAAATAAGAAGATGCATATTTACAACACTTAAGACCTTCATGAAATGATACATTGGTTTCTTGATATTCAATCATGCATTGGAGATCTTCAAAGTGTTAAATATGTTTGAAGTGATGAAGAAACTTGTTATTTTGATGTATTTCAACTCCAAACTTCTGCCTAGAAATGAAGGTGCTAATCCTTTATCAAACTAATCTAAAAGTGCGCCTTGGTACTTAGGGCACTAGATTATGATTGATCAACCTAAAATGTACGCCTAAGGCTAGATAGTGAATAGGAAGGATAAAATGCATCATCAAAGGAGTTTATAGTTATTGAAGGCATCAAGTGATGACTTGGGCGCACATCTACCTCTCTACACCATATGTGACTAGTGCCAATTATTGAATAAACAACCTAGAATGAGTGCCTTACTATTTGAGGTGCTAGTTCATGTTTCTAGAACACCAAAAGTGCGCCTCGATGTTGAGGCGCTAGATCTTGCTCAAGCAACCTTGAAAGTGTGCTTTCACAAGGAGGTTAAAATGTATTATCAAAGGATTAAGTTGAATCAAGGAATCATCATTGAAGACAAGTAAAACATGACTGTGAATGAGGCACACTTTTCATCATTTTAACCTCACAATTGCGCCTTCCATTGGAAGCTCATATTGTGCCTAAAGGAATAGTACTGAGATATCATCCATGTCAATGATTGAGAATGTGTCAACTGGAACAATATTTTTTGTTCTGCTCATCGTGGGGTCAAACGGACTACGCCAATGCGTTAGGGTGGGGCGGGAAATGCTAGGGGAGGTCTGGTTTTGTGCGCCAAGCGTCCCAGTCATTCCGGGCAAGAGGCTACCGGCAAAGTCCCTTAAGATCCCTGAGACCAAAAAAATGCCAAACTTTGACCGGGCAGTTCTTAGAATTCGTGACAGTTGGGAATACTCTGTTTGGACCTACAGGTGCACGTGACATCCTTCCACAATAACCTTTCTCGTTTTTGGTCAACTCCATTCTGTTTGACCGTGCCGAAATCAAACGCATTGGCACAAAATGCTTCAATTTGATGTAGTGGAAAGGTGCTAGGTGCGACATTTTTCATTCCATAGCTCATGCGGTCGAATAGACTACGCCAACGTGTCAGGGTGGGGGGTAAATGCTAGGGGAGGTCTCGTTTCATGCGCCAAGCGTCCCAGTCATTCCGGGCAAGAGGCTACCGGCAAAGTCCCTTAAGATCCCTGAGACCAAAAAATTGCCAAACTTTGACCGGGCAGTTCTCAAAATTTGTGATAGTTGGGAATGTTCTGTTTGGACCTACAGGTGCACGTGACATCCTTCCACAATAACCTCTCTCATTTTTGGTCAACTCCATTCCGTTTGACCATGCCGAAATCAAACAAGACCTCCCCTAGCATTTACTCGCCCACCCCGACGTGTTGGCGCAAACCGTTCGGCCCCAGGACCTGTGGAATGCAAAATTTCAATCCTAGCAACTTTTGACTTTACCGGTAGCTTACAACTCGGAACGACTGGGACGCTTGGCGCACGAAACAAGACCTCCACTAGCATTTACCTGCCCACCCCGACGTGTTGGCGTAGTCCGTTCGACCCCACGAGCTATGGAATGAAAAATGTCGCACCTAGCACCTTTCCACTACATCAAATTGAAGCATTTTGCGCCAATGCGTTTGATTTCAACACGGTCAAATGGAATGGAGTTGACCAAAAATGAGAGAGGTTATTGTGGAAGGATGCCACGTGCACCTGTAGGTCCAAACAGAGCATTCCCAACTTTCACGAATTCTGAGAACTGCCCGGTCAAAGTTTGGTAGTTTTTTGGTCTCAGGGACCTTAAAGGACTTTGCCGGTAGCCTCTTGCCCAGAATGACTGGGACGCTTGGCGCATGAAACGAGACCTCCCCTAGCATTTAACCCCCCCACCCCGACGCATTGACGCAGTCCATTCGACCGCACGAGCTATGGAATGAAAAATGTCGCACCTAGCACCTTTCCACTACATCAAATTGAAGCATTTTGCACCAATGCGTTTGATTTCGGCACGGTCAAACGGAATGGAGTTGACCAAAAATGAGAGAGGTTATTGTGGAAGGATGTCACGTGCACCTGTAGGTCCAAACAAAGCATTCCCAACTATCACAAATTTCAAGAACTACCCGGTCAAAGTTTGGCAGTTTTTTGGTCTCAGGGATCTTAAGGGACTTTGCCGGTAGCCTCTTGCCTAGAATGACTGGGACGCTTGGCGCACGAAATGAGACCTCCCCTAGCATTTACCCCCCACCCCGATGCATTGGCGCAGTCTATTCGACCGCACGAGCTATGGAATGAAAAATGTCGCACCTAGCACCTTTCCACTACATCAAATTGAAGCATTTTGCGCCAATGTGTTTGATTTCGACACGGTCAAACGGAATAGAGTTGACCAAAAATGAGAGAGGTTATTGTGGAAGGATGTCATGTGCACCTGTAGGTCCAAACAGAGTATTCCCAACTATCACGAATTCTAAGAACTGCCCGGTCAAAGTTTGGTAGTTTTTTGGTCTCAGGGATCTTAAGGGACTTTGCCGGTAGCCTCTTGCCCGGAATGACTAGGACGCTTGGCGCATGAAACGAGACCTCCCCTAGCATTTACCCCCCCACCCCGACGCGTTGGCGTAGTCCGTTTGACAGCACGAGCTATGGAATGAAAAATGTCGCACCTAGCACCTTTCCACTACATCAAATTGAAGCATTTTGCGCCAATGCGTTTGATTTCGGCACAGTCAAACGGAATGGAGTTGACCAAAAATGAGAGAGATTATTGTGGAAGGATGTCACATGCACCTGTAGGTCCAAACAGAGCATTCCCAACTGTCACGAATTCTGAGAACTGCCCGGTCAAAGTTTGGCATTTTTTGGTCTCAAGGATCTTAAGGGACTTTGCCGGTAGCCTTTTGCTCGGAATGACTGGGATGCTTGGCGCACAAAATGAGACCTCCCCTAGCATTTACTCCCCCACCCTGATGCGTTGGCACAGTCCGTTCGACCCCACGATGAGCAGAACAAAAAATATGGCACTGTCAAGGTTTTTGCTCTTAGGATCTTAAGTGACTTTGCTCTTACAGAACAATGTATCGGCAAAGACCCTAGTTTTCATAAGAGGAGACATGTGATTTTAAGAGGTTTTTGGGAATGTGACTTTAGCCTTCCACTCCTTATCTAATGACGAGTTTATTCTCAGAGTTTGATGGCTTTTATGAGCATATACACGATGTTGTTTTAGGATAGTCATACTCTGATGTGTAAATAATAGTAAATAGAGAGCTTCTCGGCCATAAATGGGATTTGCATACACACACACACCAAACTGAAATAGTATCCTTATTGGCCTTATTGGCACCTCCCCCCAAGATGTAAGTTTTTTATGTTTGTAATGTGCCCCCAGTGTCCTTGACATAGAGTTTCTTGACATTAATTTCATTCAAACATGTCTTCAATTCATCTCCAAAATATTTTCAATACATCTCCAATGCCTTTTCCATGAAGGTTTATGCATATTTATACATGATTTGAGGGAAACCAATAGTCTCCAACTGACTCTTGAGTACTTGACTATTCATCTTCCATACTTTTGCATTTTTTTTACATTTTTCATATGACAACTTTGACATATTTACAAAATTTGACAAGATGAAGACTAAATACATGATGAAATGGTTTATCATGACCTTATTTGATTAGGGCATATATAAGGAATTTTTTCATATTGATTCTATTGATCTAAAACCATTCTCTTGATCTAAAACCATTCTCAATGCTAAACATATCATCAATGGACTAAAGAACTATCATCATAATGTATGGCATCATGTGAAATATCATGACTTGCACATAAGGAATTTAAATTATATTGTATATCAAGGTGTATATACATTAAAATCTAGTCCATAATGGTAGACATATACAAAAATTTGGCAAATATGCCAACTCAAAATATTTTTTACAAAATGTGGCATATGCCATGTCTCAAAATCTATATACAATCTACATGCCAAATAGCTACATCAAATACTACAAGTCCACTTGACCTTCAATCTATGATGGATCCTGAAAAAGTGTCCTCTTTGTACCAAAATGTCTAGTAATTGATGGAGGTGAAGTTTCCTGCATTAACAAGTCAAAACACAAGTTAAAGTTAGTAAATAGATTCTTATCTACTACAATTAAGAACTTTCATTTATTAACATACATCTAAATCACTACAATCAACTATAAGACCGCTAGATAAACTATCAATTATTTAGAAAAATTCAATTCAATTACCTCGACTCTATGTTGTTGTTCGGACAATCGTTCTGCAAATGATTTTCTCTTAAGACGATCAGGTGTCCTAGTGAAGCATGATGGCAAAGGTAGCACATCACTCACATTTTCAAAAGACTACATAAAAGCAAAGTAACATTGAAATAAATTAATATATAATTATTAAACAAAATAGGAAATGCATACATTTAAACTAGGAAATGCACTACACAAAAACTTATCTACTAGAAAACAAGCACATACCACCATCGAGGCCTCCTGCATCAATTAAAAAGGACAAGAATGTAAGACTCTAAATGACTATAATCAAATATTTAAGTTTTCTAAATTATCAATTAAAGTACAATTCAATCAAATTACCTCCACCCTTTGTTGGCGTTGAGAAAGCCGTTCTGCAAATGATAGTCCCTTGGGTCGATCAGGAGTTCGAGAAAAGACTATTGGCAAAGATGCCACATCATTCACATTTTCGATTGGCTATAAAATAAAATTAACATCAAGATATAAATTAATATATAATTACTCACAAAGAAATAAATGCATAAAAAAAGGTTAATGTGTACAACAAATTATACCGGCAAGTCCAAGCCAAATTGGATGGCAGACAAAGTTGCATGATGAACTTCTATCAACTCCTCCTCTGTCATCAACTGTTATCCCACTTAGATACATTAGTACTAATAAAGTTGTTTATATATTCAAATGGAATAGACCATAAAATTTAACTTTAAATTTTACCTGCATAAAAGATTACTCATGCATTTCTCCTTCTCTAATGTTTACCGATCCGGTAGCTTCTACTCTTGTCCCTGACCCCTCAGCTTGAGTTCTGGACCCCATTGCCTCATCTTGTGAATGAAGATCATACTCTGATGTGTTCAACGGTGGCTCACTACTCTCCATAATAGGACCCAAGCATAAATGATTGCAAGAAATACAATGATGGGGCACACATATATGTCTGGACGATGACGGTCTAGTGGTACCAGGTGATCCAATATCATCACCTTCATCATGTGCTTGTGCAAACTGAGATGTCTGTATAATCAAATGCTCGGTCAAAGATTGTATGGCACTAAGGCCCTGTTGTGTTGCACTTGCAACAACGTCTGGGTGCTGCATTGGGGGTGGAGAAGGGATAGCAGGAGGGGGAATATAGGGACCTTGTACTTGTCTAATTGCCCCAGGTCTATCTTGAGGCATTCCTCTACCCACTCCTTGAAACTCTCTAAAATCAAAATAATTAACATGTTGACCCATGACGAACTCTGCATAGAGTTTACGGAGGAAATACAAAGGCACATCTAAATTGTTGTTGGGTGGTTTATCAAAAACCATCCACCAACGATCCCAAAAGTTTTGACTAATGCCCTCATGAATACACCATTTGATTGAAAATTTGGGCTTACGGACATCAACATGTAATCCGGTTTTAGGATTGACAAAGTGTTGGGCCAACATAGTTTTTGTAATCTCTAAATCTTTGACTTCCTCATATGACAAACCATCAGCATATTCGGCCTTCTTGGCTTCTCACCATTGCTGAAATGATTCGTGTTGGGTGGACAAGGTTTGAATATGATTAATGATTCCCTCTAAATTTGATGTCATTATAGACAATCGAGGGTGGCGGCGATACATTTCTATGATCCTGCTTATATGATCAATATTTCTTTGAATATTCTCTTCTACTGTTGGAGGGGGAGGGTTTGGTGGTGGAGGGTTTGGGTTTTCATTTTGTGCATCCATTTTACCTAATTAAATTATAAAACATACCCACTTAGCATAAAAACCAAAAAAATTGCTTGAAAATACAAAACAAACAAAAAAAATGCATGAAATCTTACCTCTTTGGATTGGATATCCGTTCCTCAGCTCTGATATCCATTTTTTTGAAGATGAGACTACGTTTTTGCGAGCCGCGGGTTCGCAAAAACGTAGTCTTTTTTGCTTTTTATGATCTCCAAAATGGATATCCATTTCCAAAATGGATATTCGTTTTCCTCTTCCTTATTGTATTGATTTATTTTATTTTATTATTTTAGCATTGCATACATTTTAAGTAGTTAGGCATTTTAGCTATAAAATACAAGCAAATTTATAAAGGATTATGATGATATTTAGGCATTTTAGCTATAAAATACTATCAAAATTTATATAGGATTATGATGATATATATATTTGATTTTTATATGATTTACTTACACTAAGGTATCTCATAGTATTTAAAGGCACTTTTGAATAGATACAGGAGAGAGGTAGATACAGGAGAGAGGTAGATGCGGGTTAGGGGTTAGGGATTAGGGCCATTATTTAGGGTTTATGAATTTAGAGAGAGAGAGAGAGACTACTTTTGACATGCAACCGTAAACCCTAAATAATGCGCCTAAACCCTAAACCCAAGTAACCCTAAATAATTCTTCCAAATACTAAACCCCAACCCCTAAACCATAAACCCTAAATAATTCCCCTAAGCCCTAAACCCTAAACCTGAGAAAGGGAGTCCTAGTTTTCTTGTTTCCATTTGCTTCGTCGATAAGGGAGAGGGAAAGATAGAGGGGAGAGATAGGATATATAGGAATGATAGGGCAATGACTGGGATGCATGATTAAACCTAACCCCTAACCCCTAACCCCTATTTCCTAACTCCTAAACCCTAAACTTGAGAAACCATAAACCCCTAAATCCTAAACACTAAACCCAAGAAACCCTAAACCTCTATCGAGCTCTATCTCTCTATCTCACTATCTTTCCATCACTATCATTCCTCTACCTCTCAATCTCTCTCCCTATGCTTTAGCCATGTCCCTCACTCTATATCTCCCTATTGGTCCTCTCTCTCTAAACACTAAACCCTAAACCTCTAAACCTTAACCCCTAAACTCTATCTCCTATCTCTCCCTTATCTCCCTATCTCTATTGTCCTTCTACATCTCAATCCTTCTCCCTATTTCTCTAGACATATCGCTCACTCTCTATCTCCCTATCTCTCCCCTTTGTCACCTCTATCTCTCCCTATCTGTCTCCTCTCTCTTTCTATCTAGCTATCTCCAAAACTGAGAAACCCTAAACCCACGTACACCCTAAATCCAATCAACTCTAAACCTATATCTCCCTATCTCTCCCCTATCTCCCTATCTCTATCATCCCTCTACCTCTCTTGATCTCTCTCCCTGTGTCCCTGGCCATGTGCCTCACTCTCTATCTCCTTATCTCTCTCCTCCATCTCCTCTCTCTATCTCCCTATAATTCCTCTCTCTATAAACCCTAAATCCAAAACCCTAAACCTCTAAACCTAACCCCTAACCCCTAAACAATTTAAATCCTAAACCCTAAATAAGGCCCCTAAACCCTAACCCATGACCCCTAAACATGAGAAACCCTAAACCCCTAAACCTTAAACCCCAAACCCCTAAACCCTAAACCCAAGTAACCCTAAACCACTATCTGCCTATCTCTCCCCTATCTCCCTACCACCTGTGTCCCTCTTCCTCTCAATCTCTCTCCCTATGTCTCTAGCCATGTTCCTCACTCTCTATCTCCCTATCCCTCCCCTCAGACTCCTCTATATCTCCCTATCATTCCTCTCTCTCTATAAACCCTAAATCCAAAACCCTAAACCTCTAAACCTAACCCCTAACCCCTAAACAATAAATCCTAAACCCTAAATTATAATGCCCCTAAACCCTAACCCCTAAACCTGAGAAACCCTAAACCCCAAACCCCTAAACCCTAAACCCAAGTAACCATAAACCACTATCTCCCTATCTCTCCCCTATCTCCCTATCATCTTTGTCCCTCTACCTCTCAATCTCTTTCTCTCACTCTCTATCTCCTTATCTCTCCCCTTTGTCACCTTTGTCTCTCCCTATCTGTCTCCTCTCTCTTTCTATCCAGCTATCTCCAAAACTGAGAAACCCTAAACCCAGGTACACCCTAAATCCAGTCAACTCTAAACCTATATCTCCCTATCTCTCCCCTATCTCCCTATCTCTATCATCCCTCTACCTCTCTTGATCTCTCTCCCTATGTCCCTGGCCATGTGCCTCACTCTCTATCTCCTTATCTCTCTCCTCCATCTCCTCTCTCTATCTCCCTATAATTCCTCTCTCTATAAACCCTAAATCCAAAACCCTAAACCTCTAAACCTAACCCCTAACCCCTAAACAATTTAAATCCTAAACCCTAAATAATGCCCCTAAACCCTAACCCCTAACCCCTAAACCTGAGAAACCCTAAACCCCAAACCCCTAAACCCTAAACCCAAGTAACCATAAACCACTATCTCCCTATCTCTCCCCTATCTCCCTATCACCTTTGTACCTCTACCTCTCAATCTCTCTCGCTCACTCTCTATCTCCTTATCTCTCCCCTTTGTCACCTCTATCTCTCCCTATCTGTCTCCTCTCTCTTTCTATCTAGCTATCTCCAAAACTGAGAAACCCTAAACGTAGGTACACCCTAAATCCAATCAACTCTAAACCTATATCTCCCTATCTCTCCCCTATCTCCCTATCTCTATCATCCCTCTACCTCTCTTGATCTCTCTCCCTATGTCCCCGGCCATGTGCCTCACTCTCTATCTCCTTATCTCTCTCCTCGGTCTCCTCTCTCTATCTCCCTATCATTCCTCTCACTCTATAAACCCTAAATCCAAAACCCTAAAACTCTAAACCTAACCCCTAAACAATTTAAATCCTAAACCCTAAATAATGCCCCTAAACCCTAACCCCTAACCCCTAAACCTAAGAAACCCTAATCCCCTAAACCGTAAACCCCAAACCCCTAAACCCTAAACCCAAGTAACCATAAACCACTATCTCCCTATCTCTCCCCTATCTCCCTATCACCTTTGTCCCTCTACCTCTCAATCTCTCTCTCTATGTCTCTTGCCATGTCCCTCACTCTTTATCTCCCTATCTCTCTCCTCGGACTCCTCTATATCTCCCTATTGGTCTAATGCAGAGCACATAGTGGAAGCTCTCAAAACACAGTGAAATACCCATCAAAACCCATAGTTCAAATAGATTAAAGCTTAATCAGCTTTAAGAAACCTTCTCAAAGTCCCAAATAACATCAAATCATATACATTCTTCCTATCGGCAAGATAAACACTATCGGCCAACTCAAAAATTCTTATACCGATGCTCCGATCACTCCACTTTTGACGAGCCTTTGAACCTTTCGTTGTGACATATATCCATCGGCCCAACTTTAAACTAGTCTTCTGATCTCCCATACCACCCATTTCTCACTCCACAACCTGTATTAACACATGATTAAACCTAACCCCTATCCCCTAACCCCTAACCCTATTTCCTAACCCCTAAACCCTAAACTTGAGAAACCATAAACCCCTAAATCCTAAACACTAAACCCAAGAAACCCTAAACCTCTATCTCTCTATCTCCCTATCTCACTATCTCCCCATCATTCCTCTACCTCTCAATCTCTCTCCCTATGCTTTGGCCATGTCCCTCACTCTATATCTCCCTAATTGTCCTCTCTCTCTAAACACTAAACCCTAAACCTCTAAACCTTAACCCCTAAACCATAAACCCTAAACCCTAAATAATGCCCCTAAACCTTAACCCCGAACCCCTAAACCATAAACCCTAAACCCTAAATAATGCCCCTAAACCTTAACCCCGAACCCCTAAACCCTAAACCCTAAACGCGAGCAACCCTAAACCCTATCTCCTATCTCTCCCTTATCTCCCTATCTCTATCATCGAGCTCTACCTCTCAATCCTTCTCCCTATTTCTCTGGACATCTCGCTCACTCTCTATCTCCTTATCTCTCCCCTTTGTCACCTCCATCTCTCCCTATCTGTCTCCTCTCTCTTTCTATCTAGCTATCTACAAAACTGAGAAACCCTAAACCCAGGTACACCCTAAATCCAATCACTCTAAACCTATATCTCCCTATCTCTCCCCTATCTCCCTATCTCTATCATCCCTCTACCTCTCTTGATCTCTCTCCCTATGTCCCTGGCCATGTGCCTCACTCTCTATCTCCTTATCTCTCTCCTCGATCTCCTCTCTCTATCTCCCTATCATTCCTCTCTCTCTATAAACCCTAAATCCAAAGCCCTAAACCTCTAAACGTAACCCCTAACCCCTAAACAATTTAAATCCTAAACCCTAAATAATGCCCCTAAACCCTAACCCCTAACCCCTAAACCTGAGAAACCCTAAACCCCTAAACCCTAAACCCAAGTAACCCTAAACCACTATCTCCCTATCTCTCCCCTATTTCCCTACCACCTTTGTCCCTCTACCTCTCAATCTCTCTCCCTATGTCTCTGGCCATGTCCCTCACTCTTTTTCTCCCTATCTCTCCCCTCAGACTCCTCTATATCTCCCTATCATTCCTCTCTCTCTATAAACCCTAAAGCCAAAACCCTAAACCTCTAAACCTAATCCCTAACCCCTAAACAATAAATCCTAAACCCTAAATTATAATGCCCCTAAACCCTAACCCCTAAACCTAAGAAACCCTAAACCCTAAACCCAAGTAACCATAAACCACTATCTCCCTATCTCTCCCCTATCTCCCTATCACCTTTGTCCCTCTACCTCTCAATCTCTCTCGCTATGTCTCTTGCCATGTCCCTCACTCTTTATCTCTCTATCTCTCCCCTCGGACTCCCCTATATCTCCCTATTGGTCCTTTATCTCTCTTTAAACCCTAAACCCTAGACCTCTAAACCTTAACCCCTAACCCCAAGACCCTAAACCCTAAACCCTAAATAATGCCCCTAAACCCAAGCAACCCTAAACCTCTATCTCCCTATCTCTAACATCCCTCTACCTCTCAATCTCTCTCTCTCTATGTCTTTGGACATGCCTCTCACTCTCTATCTCCCTATCTCTCCCCTCTGTCTCCTCTATCTCTCCCAAACTCTTTTAGTCCCCTCTCTCTATCTCTCTTTAAACTGTAAACCCTAAACCCCTAAACCCGAGCAACCCTAAACCTCTAAACCCTAAATAATTCCCCTAACCAACCTCTAAACCACTTCTCTATATAGGTGCAACTAATACCACTTTTTCATTGTTCAACTTGATGTTCATCTTGTTGGTTCTATGTCATATAATGTTCCACACTGAGCTCTTTATCTCAGTCATCCGGTTGTTCTTTATCTTGCTCTTTATTCTCATCAACTGGATGTTCCTCTGTTTCCTGATCTTTTCCAAGATCCAAATACACTTCCTGTTGTTCTTCTTGATGCTGGTCATAAGGATGTGTCACTTCACCTTGTTGCTTTTTAAAATAACCAAGAAGTTAAAATAACCAAGAAGAGGCAACAAGAGGCAACAAATTGTTACTTTTCTTAGGCAAATTTAAGTTTTCTAATTACTACTGAAATCTTTTTAAAATAATGTAAAGAACATGCGAAGCTTCAAGGAATCTTTTTATGGCACCTGTGCTAGCTTTTGTCCTCAAGGATCCAACATTTTGGTATCCTCCTTTGTAGAAATTAGAACATCCTCTTGATGACAATGGGAAGAATAAGGATGCCTTGAGAACTTGGAGATTTTATGGAGAGTGTAAGAACCTTCAAATCCTTAAAATTGAAATGGAAAAGGCTCACAAAGTTAGGACTGTAAAAGTATAATAATTATTGTGGGGGTTGTAATGAAAATATGGCTTAACTCTTTTGAGGTGACTCACTATCCATGATGTGTTGGGATCAATGGAAAATGGAATAAGAGATATTAACAAGAATTTGACATAAATGGAAGAAATGGATAGTCTCCCCTAAAAATGATGGCGAGAGATGTATTAATAGTAGAAGAAGCAACATGAATGGTGGGGTTGGTTGGGAGTGGACTAAAGAATTGATTGAGAGATTATAGAAGACTAATTGGGAGTGGACTAAATAATTGATTGAGAGATTATAGAAGACTTATTGGGAGTGGACTAAAGAATTGATTGAGAGTCAAGAGGATAGGAGAATTAGTTAGGGGAAGTAATGGTTCAATCAGGGGTGGAGAGAACTCTCAATCACAAGAATAAATGATGCCAAAATGGTTGGAACTAAAAGAAATCATGCATTCCAAAAGATGACAAGGTTGCCCCTTTCATATGATACAGTCTTTCTAAAATTTAGATTGTATTTTATAGCTAAAATGCCTAAATAGTAAAATGCTAAAAATGCTAAAATAATAAAATAAAAAACAATGAAAACAATAGAGAAAAAGAAAACGGATATCCGTTTTGATAACGGATATCCGTTTTCAAAGCGGATATCCGTTTTCAAAGCGGATATCCATTTTCAAAACGGATATCCATTTTGGTTTGGTATCCAAACCAAAACAGATATCCATTTCAAAGTCAAACTTTGCCAAGTTGCGAATTTGGCTAAGTAAAAACACGATTTTTTTTCCTATTGCCACTATTTGGCCTGCGATGATCCTGCACATACCCAATCCCTAATAAGTAAAACATTAAAGGTTTAGAAGGATATAATTCCTGAATCAATTTTGATTTATACTCATATAAGAGTAGTGTTAAGTGAATATTGTTTATAAAGGGCTAGACACCTTAAAATAGAGTTGTGAGTATCAATGTAAGGTTGACTTATCACTCAAATATTCCTCTCTTTAAAACATTAAAGTTATTTTCTATTTATGGTCATTATTGGGCTAGTACTGTCATAGTTGTGGCAGGGCCGCAAGGCCAATGAACAATTTTTAATTTAAATATAAGATCAATTTAGGGTGAGCAATAGTAAATGTATTTTGATAAATTTCTCAAGTCTAATTCTTTTAAGAATGCATTAGATGCTTCTTTTATGAGAAATAAATTGACTTATGTTAACCCTTCCTCATGACTTCTTTAATGATGGCATCATAAGTCTCAAGTGAATATCTATGTTGAAGACTATGATAGATCCATAGATGTATTCTTGCATTTGGAAGGATATAGTCACTATTTTTCTTAATGGAGATTTTGGTGAGATAATATCATTACGATATTGAAGTGACAATGTTGCAACATGGATGTAGATTTCCTTATGTGAAGTAAAGTTGTTCCTATCATATTGTAATACAAATCCAGGGGAATGGGTGAACCAAGAAAGTGGAAACCTAGATAACCTTTTGACTAGCAACTATTACTTATGTTAAACCATCTCGAGATAGAGTATGCTAGGAGACATATTTAACTTCTATGTTTCAATACATACTAGGAGATGGGCAGTTATAGTTCTCATAATATATGTTTAATAGAACTTATTTTAGTGCTAAGTACACATAAGACATTGAAGTTATCCCAATGTCGGGCATCATTGATATGATCAACTCCAAGTAGGGCATGAAGGGGGGTTTGAAACTCAACCCCACATGATTGTTGTACCTATGATTGTTGATGAAGGTTTATTTTGAAAAAAAAAATGTGGTATATATGCAAAGGATGTTATATATGAGTTCATAACCTATCTTATATCGAAAGTCAGTGGACTTAAGAAGACCAAGAGGATGAAAGTATTATATTATCTTTTAGACTCAAACCTATTTAGGTTGAAAGATTGAACTTAGTCAAAAGATTAGTTATGATAACAATAGTATTCATTAAGATATTATATGAATGAGGATACACCTCGTATACGATGTTATACATGTTATGAGAAATGTGAATTCGAACAATGCCCAAGTGGTCAAGAGAAGACTAGAGGTTTTTGTTTCCATGTTATATTATTATAAATTTTTATCTTTGGAAAAGCAAGGGTATTTGATATTTCAATGTATTGGGTTAGAGAAGTCAAAACCCTAGAATCAACCCAAAAGGGTTTAGAAAACTTTAAATTCTTAAGTCAATTATATGACATTGTTTTAGTCTATTGTATATTATGGTCGACAGTGAGTGGTCAAGAAACCATAGATCAAGACAGTATAATTTAGGAAGAATCTAAGAAACGCTTTGTTAAATTTTAAACGATTTCTTGATAGAGTTGAAACTTGTTATATTACACAAAAGTGCTCAATCTTTGGGTCATTGAGTAGAATGATAGGAAGTCATAGACCCTAGTATTTGCAAGTATGCAAAGCGGGACTCTTTGAAAGGTTAAAGTCACCTAAACTCATATATTATGTTTATCCTAGATTAAGGATCAATTCTAAGTAAGATTGACTAAGATTTGAGTTTAGTCAAGACAAATTATGTCTAGAGATACTAGTCAAGCTAGTCAAACTATAGGATGTGGTAGTTTCTAAGTTGAGTTAGAGGTGTGTGAACACATGACTATGTTTATGGCAAATGTCTATTTATATAGAAACTTTGGCCAAAGTGATGCATTTATCTATGCGTGCATTAGTCGGTTCATAGTGTCTAGATTGCATAACCTGTCAGAATGTTAGGAACCCATGTTTAACCCTTCTCTTTACTTTGTTAGTTTATTACATTTGGATGCATATGCTTTGTAAGTCATCCTGTGAGCATATTGTATTATCTCACATTCATGGGAAGTAATAGTTGTTTAGATTAGACTTAGTATATAAGTACGCGTTGAGGCCAATGAAGGCATCCACATATTTATTGCATTGAGCTTGCTCAAAGGAGGTTGCCCCCTCGAAGTGGCCTGCGATCAATAAATTCCTTCTGTGTTTCTTCTATTTATATATTTCTATTATTTCATGCATTTTTCATTATATTATTGCAAGAGGTTCCTCTCATCTGGTATCAGAGTGCTTTCTTGGGCTCGCTAGGTGGAATTTCTTCCAATTTTTTTTTCTGTAGTGGCCTCCAGGTGTTGTGATTATTGTAGTAGTTCTTTCTTTTTCGCATCTATATTGTTCATTTCAATTGCAGGTTCAGATCATGGAATATCCTTATTCGCTTAACTCTGGGAAGTACCTAGGCATATAGCCCTAAAAGTCATTGTGAGGAGTACCACAAGAACCCCGAAGTAGCTGGCCCATTGAGAGGACCTGCTTGCGAAAAGGGCAACGGCCCCTACCTGATTGACTAGTTCCCATCTGTGAGGTAAACCAAGAACTGTCGTTTGTGGCAAAGCGGTTATCAGTTTTACCAGAGCCGTGGAGTGAGGGGTACTGCCCCAATACGCAAGTCGTTAGACAACATTGGTGTCCGAGTGACTCCCCTAAACCTTTAGGAAGCCAAACATACTTGGGGCCCATATCTATTGACAACTGGCAAATCACAGATTGAATTCATCCAGAGTAGTTTGCAGAAAAAGAGAGTAAAAAATGTTTCATTTTTTCACCATATCTTCCTTGCTTTAGCTCCATTTCCTCTCAAAGTTCACTGGAACCCCTAAAATTTCATTATGCATATTTCCTTCCTTGAGGACCCTATCCCAAATTCCACTTATCGAAGCCAAAAATCCCACATTTGTCTATTTTTAGGGTTTGCCATAACTTCTTCGATTCTCACCCAATAACCTTCAAATTTGCCACAGTGTTCATTTCATATTTCTGCTCCTTTGTTCCTCTTGAAAAAATTTTCCCATTCTTTCACCCTGCTTCTAAAATCCCCATTTTCTTCTCCCCTTTCCCTCAAAAAGTGTCCAAAACCTAGTCAAACCCCAATTACCCATCAGAGTTTTTTCCAAATCCAAATTTTCCTTTACTAAAAAAGTTTTCGTTTTTGTTTTTCTACCCATTCCCAAAAAAAAAAATCTCTTGGTTATGGTTGTCACTCGTGCAGGAGCAAAAAACATGGAGGATGAACTTGCAGCCCTCAAGACCAAACTCCAAGATCTGGATGAAAAAATTCTTGGCATCAATCTTCAGCATTTAGCCATGAATAATAGACGACAACTAGAGTCTTCTATAGACACTAGGTTTTCTTCTTCTAACAATTTTCGTGGGCTGAAGCTTGGTCTTCCTCGCTTCAATGATGATGATCTGACGGGCTGGATATACCGAGCAGAACAATATTTCAGTCTGCATAATACTTTTGATGTCAACAAAGTCCCACTTGCATCCTTTCATTTGGAACATGAAGCCCTTCAATGGTTCTGTTGGTACATCAAGGCTCATGAAGAGCCAAAATGGACAGATTTTTGCAAACTCATTTTGGAACGATTTGGCCCTAGTGCTTTTGATGACTTCACAGGAGCACTCACTAAATTGCGCCAAATAGGCACTGTGAGAGAATATCAGACAGAATTTGAAAAACTAGCCAATCACACAGAGGGATTGTTTGATGAATTCTTCAGAAGTTGTTTTACCAGTGGTCTGAAGGATGCAATTCACTCTGAGGTTAAAATGTTCCATCCCAGCACAATGATGGAAGCCCTAGGGTTGGCTAAGTTGGCGGAGGACAAGATCATAGCTCAATAGTGATCCAAATCTAATTTTGTTCCATTCAGAAATACCGCTTGCCAACGACCTCAAATAACGCCAGCTCCTAGAATTACTCCTATCAAGCATTTGACTGAAGCAGAGATGTGGGCACATAGAGAAAAAGGGCTTTGTTATAATTGTGATGAGGAATTCACTTGGGGACATAGATGTGTTGAGCAAAAGCTCTATCTCTTGGATGTGGATTCTCTGCCTGAAACTGAACTTTATGTGGATGCTCAAGATACAGTGGATGATTAGGTCGACACTCAACAGCCAATTGTTGACCCTGCTTCTCAGGAAGACCACCTAGAGATCTCTCTCCATGCTTTAGAAGGAGTCACCACCCCACAAACCATGTGGGTCAAGGGTTACTTCAAGAAGCTCCCTCTTACAATACTCATTGATTCTGGTAGCACTCATAATTTCATTGACCCTTGGATCGCCAAACAGGCTGATTGGTTTGTCCATCCTTGCTCCATCTTTGAAGTCATGATTGCCAATGGGGGCACATTACCTTGCAAATGGAAGTGTCGTAATGTGCGTATCTCTATGGGAGATTATAACCTGCGCTCTGACATGTTTGCCTTGCCCTTAGGTAGATGTGATGTAGTTTTGGGTGCTCAATGGTTACGCACACTTGGACCCATCTTATGGGATTTTGCTGAACTTTGGATGCAGTTTTCAGATAATGGGCAAAAACATACATTGAAGGGCTTACAATCGGGCTCTCTCAGCATCATAAGTTCACATCGCATGGAAAAACTTCTCAAGAAGAATTCACATGGTGTCATCACTCAACTCCATTCCTTCAGATGTAACCATCAGCGGTCTCCACTACTCCTTCGGATCTACAACGAATTTTGGATAGGTATGCATGTGTCTTTGCCGAACTAGTGGGATTTCCACCTTCACAACTAGAGGACCACTATATTCATCTCCTTCCTAGAAGCGTTCCTCCCAACATCAAGCCGTATTTATGTTATTTCATGCATTTTTCTTATATTGTTGCGTTGTATGTTATTTCATGCATTTTTCAAGATAGTCGAGAGTTGTATGGTCAATTGAGTTACATAGGACACAACACTAGGAATCAGATGGCAACCTATTGGTTCTTTATGTATATACTCATCATGAATGGTAGGGCCACTTCCAGGAAGGAAGGTGTACAAGGGACCGTCGGTCTGTGGTTGGAGGTAAAGCACTCAGATGATGCTCTCCCTCTGCAACAGAAGACTCGCCAAGAATTGTGAGACAAATATCAAGATTCTAGATGCAGTGTACTTCATGATTGATTTGTGATTTTCAATCTTATGTAAACTTATTCATATTTCCAAGTGCAAATTATATGTAATTGTAAAGTGAAATGATTTCACTATGATTTTATCTTTGAATATATTGTAATTTCAAGGTTGAAGAATATTCAAATAAGGTATCTTAGAGACTCTACAAATGATAAATGATTTAAAAAAAATTCATGGTTAAACATGTTAATTTACTTTCTTAGTAAATTTTGTGAGTAATTCCAAGTTGTATGAGATGGTATGTTACAAGTTGTAATGTTAATGTCTTTTGAAATGGGTGGCTTCTTGATCTAAAAGGATTTGGAAAATTTATGCAACAGAAAAATAGGAATAGAAAGCATGATTCAAATATAGGGATAGATGTTTGAAAATGCTATAGAACTATACCAAACATGAATATATTGTGGGTGTGTAGGTGTCTTGGAGGACCATACCATGGATTTGGTAGTTTCCATGAGCCATACAAACATTCAAACTTAGAAGTCAAGCCATACAATCATCATTTCAACATCCATTTGTTGCACATATGTTGTCTAAGGTTGTCACTAGTGTGGTTGTCATTAATGTCAACACTCTAGTTGGGTTGTCATTGATGCCTATGTTGATGGTGTGCTAACAGTGATGTTGTTGATGTTCATGGTTGGATGTCATACCTTGTTCAATGTCAATTCAAGTTGTATTAAGTATGTTTGTTGTCAGCAAAGATGATATCATAATGATATATTAAGATGGGAATTAGAAGCATCAAGATGAGGATTAGAAGTAATGTTGATGTTAAGAAGATGATGTTGATGGCCTGTAGCTTGTTGTTTGCTCTTTCCTACTGATCCTAAGGAAGTATGTGTTGCTATAAGGAGGCTCTGGTCTCTGGATGTTGGTGAAGGTTTCTACTACAAGAAGTTGCCTAGAAGACTGTCTGGGAGAATACTCCGCATTCCTCTGCATTTGAAGATATGGTCACACGGTTCAGAAGTTAAGTTCAGTATGTTGTAAAGGTGCTAAATCCAAAGTTTCACATCATTTGTTCCTCCGCAGAGAAAGTTGTAAGTGATAGAGTGTAGGACTATATTGTCTGGTGGCTGGTTTCAGTGTATGTTGCATTGTGCCAACTTGTTGTTGTATGAAATGGTGAATTGGATGATGTAGAATGACCTTGATGATCTTGTGATGTTTCCTGTTGCTCTACAAGGTGTTTTCTAGCTTCTCCAGAATAGGTTGTGCTATGGAATGATAGTGTTGCTAGGTTATGCTCTTGCTTAGCTGACTGAGGTATGTTGAAGGTGTGCAACACAAAGTCCTTGTTGTGCGGAGGTCAAGGAGTGTTTGGAGATGTTGTATGGGTCATGCCAACTCATCTAGGAGAAGTGCAAGTCATGTTTAATTTTCCAAGAGTATTGCCAAGTTGTAATGGCCGATGTGCTACAAGCTTCATGTTTTCCTACTTAAGGGCCCGACCTAATTCAATTGTGTGAAGCATGCGGATGTTATTCTTTGAAGGATGATGTTGTGAAGGATGTTTAGGACCAGGTTAAGCATGTGTTGGGATCCGCAAGGCATGTTCCTCTTCCTGGTGTTGTGTGTAGTTCATTTTAGGGCTTGCCCTCTACATGTTTCATGTTGTTTAATCTCTGGCCGACTTGTAATTATAATAATCTTGTTGTCTTTGGCTGACATACAATGTAATTAATGTAATATCATTTATATATTCTAAACCTAGTTGATCTAGGTAAGGTGTGATTGCAAATGTGAATGTGAGAAGTAGAATGTGGATGTGTAATACATTATGATGTGCAACTGAAAGAGAAAGAGCAGAAGTGGTAGATCCTGTCCAGATTCATCTTGAGGATATTTTTGTGACAGAAGGGAAGTGAAGAGTGTGCCTAACTGATTCAATCATCAAAAGGAGTGCACTTCATTGTCAATTTCATACAGTAGAAGGACTGCCATGCTGTAATCTTTTTTGATTTTGTTCTTAGTTCAAGGAGTAGTTGCTTCCTTGGGTTGTAGCCCTAAAACAAAGTCTACAGGGAGTTGTAGCTTCCTTGGGAGTGACCCTAAAACATTTCTTTAGGTAGTAGTCGCTTCCGCCCTAAAACAAAGTTAGCAGGGAGTAGTAGCTTCCTTGGGTTGTAGCCCTAAAACAAAGTTGTAATCTTTATAGCAGTGAGCTTCATATATTGTGAGTTAATCCTCACCATGGTTTTTCCCCCTTTGGGGTTTTCCACATACATCTAGTGTTATGTGGTGTTGTGTATTGTGTTGATCTTTTATGTTTCTATTAATGATGTAAAGTTTAAGTTTTGATTTGTTTCAGAGGGTTTGAGATTTGTTTGAATACTGATTCACCCCCCCTCTCAGTATCCGGGTGTGTCCAAAATTGTTATAAGAGCCAAGTTACTCAAAAGAAGCTTATCTGCTTGAGGAAGGTTCAGGATGGCTCATAATGGATCTCACACGGCACCTATGTTTGATGGAACAAATTACTCCTTTTGGAAGCTAAGGATGGAAAACTATCTATCTTCTCTAGGGTTTGGTGTTTGGCAATCTGTCAAGAATGGTTACACCACTCCCACTGATGATCCTTTAGATCCAAATGAGATCAAGTTGTATGATAATAATGCCAAGGAAAAGAACGCTATCATGAGTGAGCTAGTTGATTCAGAACCTTTGAAAGTAATGGGTTGCAAATTTTCCAAGGATGTCTGGGTAAAACTTAGCAGCATTTATGAAGGAGATAGTAAAGTGAAGCAAGCCAAGATGCAAATCTCCAAGAGCAAATTTGAGACCCCGAGGATGACAAAAGATGAAGACATTGCTAGTTATATGATCTCGGTGGATGAAATAGTTAATGGCATCAGAGATCTTGGTGGAACAATGAAAGAAGATGACATTGTGAAGAAGGTGATGAGATCTCTCACTAAATCTTATAGTCATAAGGTATCTTCTATTAAGGAGACTCAGGATTTGGATCACTATACAATAGATCAATTGTTTGGTTCTCTCACAGCCTTTGAAATGAGATAATTTGACAAAGGGGCTCCAAAGAAGGAAGCTGCATTCAAAGTCAGTAAGAAGGCAAAAGATGAAACAACTAATCAAGATGATGACCTTGATGAGGTAGAGGCAAACTTTGTAAGAAGATTGAAGAAGGGCACTGGAAAATACAAAGGTAAGTTACCTTTCAAATGCTTCAATTGTGGGAAAGTTGGTCATTTGTACTCTAAATGTCCTTTTAAAGAATCAAGGGGTAGTAAAAAGAGAGAGAAGTTCAAAAAGGGTCTTTAGTCCATGAAGAACAACTGCTCTTCAGAAGATGAGGATCATGATGATTCAAATGATGAAACACTTTTCATGGCTTTGAAATTTGGTGACAAAAAGGGTGATATTGGAAAATGTAAAAAATATGACACCTTGTAGGATGACAAAGATAATGAGAAATCAATGGTTGTGTGAACATCCTTTCATGCAAGAGAAGAAGCCAATGCTTGGGTAATTGACAGTGGTTTCTCTAATCACATGACTGGTGATAGGGAGAAGTTTATCATCCTTAAGAAGTGGAATGGTGGAGCTGTCAAGTTTGGTGGTGATGAGTCAGCACAAATTTATGGGAAGGGTACTATAACCATTGATGGAAAGAACAAGACTGAGGATGTACTCTATGTCAAAGGGTTGACGCAAATCTCCTCAATGTCAGTCAAATGTGCAGTAAAGGATACAATCTTGCATTTCATGCCAAGGGATGTGAGATCAAGAAGGCAGGGTCTGAAAGACTAGTTACAGAAGGTATTAAGACATATGGAGATATCTATCATCTAAAGGAGGTAAATGGAAGAACATAAAATATCTTTCTCCATTGTTGTTTTTGGTTCTAGTTGGACCACACAAGTCTGTGTGTATCAATTCAAGAGGTTTTGAGATTGAATAATCCTTTTTTCTTGAAACTAACCCTTATTTGCTTCCCTTCTTGACATTCTTTACAGAAGGTATTTTCTGGCTTGCCAATAGTAGGCATATGTTTGATTGCATTCTTCTTGCTTACCTTTACAAGATGGTCAAAGTTGATGTGGCCCATCCTTTTGTGCCATAACCAACTTTCATCAATTTGCCCTAATAGACATCTTCCACTCTTCACCTCCTTCAGATGGTATAGGTTGTTGTTTGATCTATTTGCCTCAACAACAAGTCTACCAGAGCTAGCTTTTCTTATCTCACATCCACTAGCATCAAATAACAAGTTATACCCCTTGTCACACATTTGGCTGACACTAAGCAAATTATGTTGGTAATCTCCCTACATACAACACATCTTGAGCATTAGTTTTACCATCTATGCATAATGTGCCTTTTCCAGCTATCTTAGCAGTGGTGTTATCATCAAACTTGACAGGAACCACCACTCCATTTTTCCAAAACGATGAACTTGCACTTATCCCTAGTCATATGACTAGAGCATCCACTGTCTATCACCCAAAGATTGCCTTGTTCTTTGGCATGAAAATTTGTTTAGACTAACATAGACTTTTCATTCTTCTTTTCTATCCAACACCTTTTTGAACTTTTCTCCTTTTCCTCAGAAGTCTTTGTAGGTTCTTTCTCCTGAGTAGGGGGTGCAGATTCTTTCTATTGACTTGTAGAGGATTGTGTAGGTCTTTTTTTTTGTACCGAAGCGTGTGCAGGTCTGTCTTGCCTTGGAGGAGCAAATCTCATTTTCTCCTGTCTAGAAGGTTGTATAAACACACTTCTACAAAAATTGGCAATATGCCCATAGTTGTTACAATTATAAAAAATATCATTCATATCAATTAAAGGTGCAAAAAGATTTTTTCTTACAAAATCATGTCTATCCATTCTCCTAGGTCTAATTTTGCAGTTTATTGCTTTATGTCTAAAATGATTACAAGAAAAATAGTAACCATAAAAATCATAATTAAACTTGGCTTGTCTTGCAAGTTGATCTTTGAATCTCCTCTTTGGATTGTAGACTTTGATGAATCCATCACTCTCCTTTCTAAAATCTTTAGTCTTCTTATTCTTCCTGAACCCTTCAAGCTTCCTAGAAACAACACCATTTTTAGGCATAATAGAGCTTGACTCGCCCTATTCTCCAACAACCTTTTTGAAGGGAGCAATATTCTTGACAATCTTATCTTCAGTGTTCTTCCTAGAGACAACATCCTTGAAACTCTTGTCTTCCACATATCCTAATCCATGCATGTTGGACAAGGACCTTTGGCAACCGATTATTTTATCAAGAATTTCAGAGCTCTTCACAAACTTAAAGCTTCTATTTAATTGGATGTTTACCTTTTCTAACTCCTTCCTTAGAGAGACAACTTCAACCTCTAATTTTTAACACTCTTCTAGTTTGTTCTTCAAATCCAAACTAGTTATCTCTCCTATTCTTATCTCTCCTATTCTTTTAGACTCTGCTAGCTACAACTTCAAATCTACTACAAGTTTTTCATTTTCTTCAATTCTTAACTTGTGTTCTTGATTTTGTCTTCTTTCATATTTTAGATTGGTTAGTGCAGAGATCAATTCACCTTCCTAATTAACTTCACCCTCTTCTTCCTCATCAAATTCTTCACAACAATCTTCTATAGGAGTATTTTCATCTTCTTTGATTTCAACAACCATGAATGCAGTTTCATGATCTTCACTTGCAGAAGAATAATCATCTGAAGAACTAATTTCTTTGTCTACATATAGACTCTTTTTCTTCTTATTAAAGTTTCTCTTTTTATATTGGAAACTTCTTGACTCCTAGAACTATCTCCCTTTTGATTTCACCTAAGGGACATTTAGAGGCAAAGTGACCAATTTTTCCATAATTAAAACATTTGAAAGGTAGCTTACCTTTGTATTTTCCAGAGCCCTTCTTCAATTTTCTAAAAAAAATTGTTTCTTCTCCATTTGAACTAGTACTTTGTTCTAAATCTTCTTCAAGTGGCTTGACTTTGGAAGTCTTGAATTCTACTTCTTTCTTTGTTGAGCCTGTACTATCACTTCTCATCTCATATGCTATAAGTGACCCAAATAATTCATCCATAGAAAACTTATCCAGATCTTTTGCTTCCTCAATTGCAGAGACTTTAGAATCATACCTCTGTGGGAGAGACCTCAGAACCTTCTTTACAACCACCTTATCTTCTACATTCTCTCCAAGACCTCTGATGGTATCCACTACCTCATATACTTTGAGCATGTATTCTGCAATATTTGCATCATCTTTCATCTTTAGAGCCTCAAATTTGCCTCTATGGGTTTGCAGTTTTGCTTGCTTGACTTTATCATCTCCCTCATAGATTTTGTGTAGCTTATTCCATATGTCTTTAGCAGATTTACAATGCATGACTTTTACAAATTCTGTATTAGTTAGATCACATAGTATAGCATTCTTTTCTTTGGCATTGTTTTCACAATCTTTCTTATCGGTTGTAGTGGGAATAGATGTTGGTGGTGTGTAGCCATCTAAAACTAACGCAACCATACATCAAAACCAAGAGAGGTTAGATAAGTCTCCATTATGATGCTCCAAAAAGCATAATTGGATCCATCAAATAATGGTGCTTTATTTGAATAAGAACCCTCATGTCCTGCCATAGTGTTCTTGAGACTAGACATTCCTTAAGTGGTTAAACTTTTCTTCAAGGAACCCTTTACTCTAATACCAATTGTTGAAAGAACACTAATACACTGAAAGGAGGGGTGAATTAGTGTATGTTAAAAAACTTTAAAATGAAATCATAATTCAAGAATTAAAGGCACACATAAATCACATACACACAAGGCTTATAGGTACATTGACACCCAAGACAAAGTTTTGAGGCTCCAACCTTCAAGTACACTGTACACCTAATTAAGCACCAACCCAATACAATGAGGCAGCAACCCCAACAAGGCACCAACCTTTGAATCCTTACAAATTTTGATATGCAGACACTGGTTCTTCACTAACCTTAAATGCACCCTTCAATTCATATACAATCTCACCTACACTCTTGTACTCCGTGTTTTCATTAACACAGTCTTCTCCTCTCTTTATGCTCTTTGCATTCTTTGTTCACTTTAACAAAGTCTCCCTTCTTGTCAATACAATCTACCCATGAACATTTGTATGTTCATACAAACTCTACACTATCTACCTGTGAAAGAAAGATGTTTAGTTGAGTAACCTTTTTTGATGGGGAGCGCACAGTAGAAACCACAGACTGATGCCCTAATTTCTCATAGTCGACAAACTAACAAATGAGTCGCTGATTCAACTCCATCGGCCAAGTCTCTCATCCTTGTGCCAATGCCCCAATGGCATTTACCCTTGGTGAGACTCGTTCCGTCGGTGAACACTTGTAACCTTTGGCTGATGTGCCAATACGATGTCGCACAGTTTACTTCCCGTGAACCCTAGCACATGGAGATGCTAGGTCATCCTACTGCGTGAAACGCCCTGTCTAGATCATCTACACCACTGAACAGGGAAAACAAAAATAAAGAGCAAAACAAATATTCATACAATGAAGCCATTCCACTGATTTCGACAGAAATCTCACCAATGGAATGCTTCACGACGACATACGAAAACAATGGAAAATGCAGAATGAATGGAAATCTATAGTTACACGATTTACAGTTATAAGAAACAAAAATCAAATGGACAGAACAGAATTGGTTTATTTCTCCTGAGCACAATACAATCACATTCAATCACACTACTTCTTTGATCAGATTACGATCGATGATCATCTAGTTCAATCCTTTGGGCATTTATCAACTCACCCTGAGTAGTACCAAACTGACTCCAAGTGGCTGGGAGAGTAATCCAAGCAGCTGGGAGACAACCGTCTAAACAACCTCCAACTACCCTACTGCCCTATTCTGGCATTATGCGGTTACAATTTGACACATGTCCCCTAAGTCACTTGGGACTTACAAAATGAACCCATATACAAACTGAAATGAAAATGCATTGGTCAAATAGACCTTATTACAAAAGAAAACATGATTTCCTAGGTGCTCCTGCACCATACTCCCCGAGTGAAAGTTGTCTCAAGTCCTCTTAGAGACTAACTGCTGCAAATCACCACCCTACTTTTTGATGGCTTCTTCCAGCATCCATGTGGCTTCTGAGTTAGGAAGTCCTTGCCATTTGACTAAGTGATCAAAATAGGTCTAATTTCTTGTCTTCTTGGTTGTCCTGCTATCCAAGATGCATTCCATCTTCAGTGGTTCCATAGGTGGTAAATACTATACCCACTATGTATTGTCTTGGACAGAATTTGCTATCCCTTCTCGTGTATCAGGACTCCTATATAATGTTAGATCAGCAACATTGAATATAGGTGAAATAGCAATATCATCAGGGAGTTCAAGTTTGTAAGCATTAGAACCATATTTCTCCAAAATCTAACAAGGTCCAATTTTTCTCATCATCAACTTGTTGTGTTTTCCTGTGGTTAGTCTGTTCTTGTTGAGATGAACCATGACCTTATCTTCTATTTGGTACTGCACATCCCTTCTTCTTTGATCCACTCTAGCCTTGATCTTCTGACTATTCTGGTGTAGAGTATCTCTGACTTGTTGATGGATCTCTTTCATAGCTTCTGCAAATGTATTAGCATGTCCACTCCTTTTGTCTAACCCTTGAACATCTCATAATTCAAAAATTCCTCTAGGATGACTACCATAAACAATTTCAAAAGGACTTAGACCTGTACTTCTATTATTAGAATCATTATAGTCATACTCTGCTTGTGGGAGTACCACATCCCAACTACTGCCATGTTCTCTAGTCAAACATCTCAGCAGATTGCCTAATGACCGATTGACAACCTCAGTTTGGCCATCAGTCTGAGGATGATAGGCTGAACTAAAAGACAAAGTTGTACCCAATCTTT
The DNA here is from genome assembly GCA_027924645.1 of Cunninghamia lanceolata. Classification (NCBI taxonomy): domain Eukaryota; kingdom Viridiplantae; phylum Streptophyta; class Pinopsida; order Cupressales; family Cupressaceae; genus Cunninghamia; species Cunninghamia lanceolata. The sequence goes on along the minus strand of BSBN01000143.1, from coordinate 171,081 downwards.
TCCACAAGGTTCTCCAGAAATGTCCCACAAATTTGCTATCTCTGTCAGATACAATACTCAAAGGTAATCCATGAATCCTGACAATTTCTTTAAAGAACAAACCAGTAATGTAACTAGCATCATTGGTGGTCTTACAAGGAATAAAGTGAGCCATCTTGCTGAACCTGTTTACCACAACAAACACACTATCATAACATGTCCTTGTCTTGGGCAATCCCATCACAAAATCCATACTCAAACTTTCCCAAGGTCTATTTGGTATGGGCAAAGGTTGGTATAGTCCTGCATTAGTTGAGACTCCCTTTGCTCTCTGGCAAATCATACAACTCTTAACAAACCTCCTGATATCAGATTGCATCCTTGGCCAAAAGTAAAACCTTCTGACAAGATCTAAGGTCTTATTAAGACCACAATGTCTTCCTAAACCACCACTATGTTTTTCCTTCACAATATTATCCCTCATTGAGCACTTAGGGATACATAGTTGACTTCCTTTAAACAAAAGTCCATCCTGCAATGTATAATCTGAAAAGTCACTGTGGAAAGCATTGGCAAACTCACTCCATACCCTGTAAATCTCCTTAAAATCTTTGTCCTCTTCATACAATCCTTTGAGTGCCTCAACACCCATACTTTGTAGCTACACTTCTTGCACTATCAACACCCTTCTGCTTAAAGCATTAGCAACCTTATTGGTTATTCCCTTCTTATGCTTGATGATGAAGGTGTATGCTTGAAGGCTTTCCACCCATTTCATGTGTCTATGACTGAGCTTTTCCTGTCCATTCAAAAAACTGAGAGCATGATTGTCAATGTATACAATAAATTCTTTAGGAAGCAAGTAGTGCCTCCATTTTTTCAGAGCTTGTACCATAGTATACAACTCTAAATCATAAGAGGAGTATTTCCTCTTGGCTTCATTCAACTTCTCACTGAAGAAGGCTACTGGTTTGCCTTCTTGATTCAACATTGCTCCTATGGCCAACCCACTTGCATCACATTCAATAGTAAAAACCTTATTAAAATAAGGTAACACTAAAACAAGGAATTTAGCAACTTTCTGTTTCAGACTCTCAAAGCTCCTATCTACTTCTCTCATCAACACAAACTTCATCTTACCTCCACCCTTGATGGTCTCCAACATAGGTGCACATATGTCACTGTAGTTCTTAATGAATTTCCTGTAAAATGTGGCCAAACCATGGAAACTTCTTACCTCTCTTGCTGTCCTGGGTGTAGGCCAATTCAAAATAGCTTCTACCTTGGAAGGATCAATTTTCAAAGCACCCTTAGAGATGACAAAACCTAGGTACACCAATTCTTGTTTCATGAAGTCACACTTTTCCAAGTTTATCAGTAACTGCTGATCTTGCAGCCTTTTCAAGACTATCGCCAAATGTTTCAAGTGCTCTTCCTTGCTCTTACTGAACACCAAGATATCATCAAGGTAGACTACCACAAATTTTCCTATGAATTCCTGCAACACCTCATTCATCAATCTCATAAAGGTGCTAGGGGCATTTGAAAGACCAAACGGCATCCCAAGCCACTCATACAACCCTTCATTGGTTTTAAAAGTTGTCTTCCACTCATCCCCCTCTCTTATCCTTATCTGATGGTACCCACTCTTCAAGTCTATCTTAGAAAAAATAGGTAGCACCTCCCAAATAGTCCATTAGATCTTTAATTCTAGGAATAGGAAACCTGTATCTGATGGTTATCCTATTTATTGCCCTGGAATCACTACACAGTCTCCATTTCCCATCCTTCTTTGGGGCTAAAATAGTAGGTACTGCACATGGCTAAGACTCTTCCTTATCATCCCTTTGTTTAGGAGTTCTTGAATCTGATTTGCTATCTCTTAATTCTGAGGGGTTATTTTATATGCTACCTTATTAGGAAGTACTACTCCTGGTATGAGATCTATCTGATGGCTAATGTCTCTGATTGGTGGTAGGGAATCAGGTATATCCTTTGCAATCACTCTTTTGTAACTCTCAAGCAAATCTCTGACCTCCTTAGGTCCTACTTCTCTCACACTTTTCTTCTTTTCCCCCTTAGGCTTCACAATCAAAGCAAAACCTACTCCATCACCTTCCTTTAGTGTATCCATGAATTCTTTTTCTCCTACCAGCATTACACTAGACCCTACATGTTGTAGATCCTCTTCTACCAATGACTGTATCCCATAAGTCACACCATCCTTTTGGAATGAGTAAGCATTATTTTCTCCATCATGATAGGCCTTCCTGTCAAACTACCATGGTTTGCCTAACAAAAGATGGCAAGCATCCATTGGAAGGATGTCACACAAGATTTTATCTCTATATCCCTTAATACTGAATTCTACCCATGCCTATTCATTGATGAGTATGTGCTGCCCCTTATTCAACCAATTGACTTTATATGGACTGCTATGGGGTATCTTTTCTAACTTTAACTTATTCACTGCTTCCAAAGATATAATGTTATCAGTAGAACTAGAGTCAATAATAACTTTACAAACCTTACCTTGGATCTTATAGTTAATTCTAAACAAAGCCCTTCTTTACAATGGTTCAGTCTGTACTGGTTCCTTGAGCAGCATCCTCTTGATCATCAGATTCTCTCCCATTTCTGATGCTAGATTCACTTCAGGAGATGTCACACTCCTTGCATCTTCTTGAATCAAATTGGTTCTCTTCTCACCACCATAAGAAGTTGAGGCCTTCTCTGGACACTTGTTTGCTGGGTGCCCTATCTGATTGCAGTTATAACATCTCATATTGGAGAATTTGGATCCTCTACCTGATCCACTTGTCCCACCTCTTCCATTAGGCCTTCTTCCTCGGTAGCCTCCTCTGCTACTGGAGTCCCCAACTTTCTCTTCTTGGCTAGACTCACCACTAGGCCTCTGGTTAGGATTTCTTCCTCCAAAACTGCCTTTGCCTCTGAAATTCCTTCCACCTCTACCTCTATTATTCTGCTCACTCTTTCTCTTTATCTTCTCTTCAGCCCTTAAGGCCATTTGGAAACATTTGTTCACTATTTCTGGAGCTAAGATGCAGATCTCATCTTGGATGTTCATCCTTAGGCCATTCAAGTACCTGGCCACCTTCTCTGACTCTTCTTCTTGTCTCTTTGATCTGAGACTGAGTTTATGAAACTCTTGTGTGTATGCATTCACATCAAGGTCTCTCTGTCTGAGATTCTGCAACTTATTATACATCTGCACATTATAATCTAGGGGTAAGAATTGTGCCTTGATTTTGGTCTTCATCCTTTCCCAGGAGGTTATCATGTTCTTCCCCTCCTTGACTCTCTCTCCTTGCTCATAATTCCACCATGCAAGAGCAGATCCCTTCAATCTTGCCTTTGCCAACTTAACCCTCTTATCATCAAGGACTTCTTTGTATTTGAAATGATTGTTCAATGCCTCAATCCAGTCAATCACTTCTTCAGTTTCCATACTTCCACTATACATAGGTAACCCATCTATGGTGTCCCTATTGACTGACTTTAATGCATTTAAAAATGCCCTCTGGTTTGCTGGTATCTCCTGTATCTTTTTACTGGTTTCAGCAATTTCCGTATTGCCTTCATCGCTGTCACTTTCATCTTCCCTATCTTTGCTTTTAGACTGCTTGAACAATCCCAACTTGGATTCAAGCATCTCCTTGATCATCTTCTTAACGGCATCCTGCGACATACTTTTGGGAGGCATCCTCTCTGCCTCTATCTCGCTTTCTTTGTCTGACATAAACATTCACAGTCAGCACCCAAATGCCAACACTCCTGCAAATCCTCAATTCGACTTGCCGCCCAAATCTTTTCCCTACTCTGATACCAATATGATGGGGAGTGCACAGCGGAAACCACAGACTGATGCCCTAATTTCTCACAGTTGACAAACTAACAAATGAGCTACCGATTCAACTCCATCAGCCAAGTCTCTCATCCTTCTGCCAATGCCCCGATGGCATTTGCCCTTGGTGAGACTCGTTCCATCAGTGAACACTTGTAACCTTTGGCCAATGCGCCAATATGCCGTCACACAGTTTACTTCTCGCAAACCCTAGCACATGGAGATGCTAGGTCATCCTACAGCGCAAAACGCCCTATCTGGATCCCCTGCACCACTGAACAGGAAAAACAAAACAAAGAGCAAAACAAATATTCATACAACGAAGCCATTCCATTGATTTCGATAGAAATCTCACTAGAGGAATGCTTCACGACAACATACAGCAACAATAGAAAATGCAGAATGAATGGAAATCTACAGTTACATGATTCACAATTATAAGAAACGAAAATCAAATGGACAGAACATAATTGCTTTATTTCTCCTGAGCATAATACAATCACATTTGATCACACTACTTCTTTGATCAGATTACAATTGATGATCATTTGGTTCAATCCTCTGGGCATTTATCAACTCACCATGAGTAGTACCGAACTGACTCCAAGCAGCTAGGAGACTAATCCAAGCGGCTGGGAGACAACTGTCTAAACAACCTCCGACTACCCTACTACCCTATTCTGGCATTATGTGGTTACAATTTGACACATGTCCCCGAAGTCACTTGGGACTTACAAAATGAACCCAGATACAAACTGAAATAAAAATGCATTGGTCAAATAGACCTTATTACAAAAGAAAACATGATTTCCTAGGTGCTCCTGCACCATTTTTTTTGCAAACAAGTTCATTATGTATAGATACCCTATACATGTTTCAACAGTTGAACAACCATCAACTGCTAAGAAAAATAAAAGTTGACAGTTTCAAAATCGCTACATAACAAATAACAATTAGTTTGACTGTTGCAAAATAGTAGAACGATTATATAATAGAATTGTTGCCTCAACATTCACAATGTGTAAAAACAATGGACACTATGTACATTCTATAAATAATACAGAATTCAAGCTCTAAAATAGTTATTGGCAAAATGTCTCTTCCATAGACTTGGCCTTCGTTCCCATTATTGGTGAAAACTCATTATCATGAACTTAGCCTTTTGTCACTTTTATCGGTAAAAACTATCTTTTACAAACTTGGCCTTTATCATCCTTTATCAGTGAAATCTCCCTTTTTTGAACTAGGGCACCTTCCTTCTCTATCAGAAAAATATTCATTTTACGAACCATCTCTTTGAACACCTTTGTCACCTCTATTGGCAAAAACAGACTTTTCCAAACTTTAGTCACAAAGGCCCTTAGCAGAAAATGTTACTTGTCACGAACCTATGCCTTTTATGCCTTTAACTTCATCTCCCTTTGCCTTTATCGGCAAAAACACCAATGTGTGAACTAACATTCCTTTGTGCCTTTTGTCACCTAGTCGGTGAATTGGTGAAAAGACTAACTTGCGAATAAGTTTGCAAAACATCAACTTTCCTGACAACAAAAGCCTTGCACTTCAAACATTCTTTTTCCCTGCCTCTTCTTCTTTGTCGATGAATCGGTGAAAAATAGAACTCTCAAACTTCTGAAGACTTAAGCTTTTCAAAAGATGTCATTATAGGCTTGCCTTCTCAAGCCTCTATTGGCTAGTCGACAAATCAGAAAAAAATCAAACTTGCAAACAAGTTTGCAAAACAAATACTTTGCTAATATCATAAGACTTCTCACCTCAAATACCTTTCTCCATGCCTCTGTCAGCGAATCACCAAATTAGAGAACTGAAAAACTTCGTAACTCCTGAAATAACCTTTTGCCAAGACTTAACACATTTGCTCTCTTCCAAGTCTTCAACGAAAGCACTTCCCCTTTCTCTGTTGTTGGTGAATCAGCCAAAAACAAAACCAGTGAACTAGTCATTTCATAAACTAAAGAAATCTTCGACTGGATATAACTTAGCCAATTTTCGCCCAAACCTCACAAAAATGAAACTGTGAATACCCATTTGGGTCATTAACAAGTTTAAGTCTTCAATTTAGACAAACAACCTAAAATGGCCTCTAATCCAATTAAACTCCTTATCTCAATGCAATCTCATCAATGGCAAACCTTTGTCATAAAATACTAAATTCATAGAGATAGAGACATCATCCTTTGACATTAATGACAATAATGCCAACAATCCCAACGATTAGCTGACACAACTCATCCTTTCTTTGACATCAATGACAACAATTCAACACATATGTTAGAAAATCTCAATCTCTAATCCAATGTTTTATCAACCTTCGTTATCAAGCTATGACACCAATTGGTGAGATACAAGGCTTAAAATACTACAATACAAAAATATAAAAATTGTATGCAAATATAAAATTAAGTGTTCTAAATATTTGAATTACCATAAAGAGATTTAATGGGTTTAAATCAACAAACACCATTATTGCATCACATAACATAAGATTTACATGGAGAAACCCTTGCAGGAAAAAACACCACCAAGACAAGAGGTCAATTACAATACAATCATATATCCAATCTCCTCTTTTCCTCCAATTTAGTAGCACCTGTGTATCTGTGAACAATCTCAACACATGCAACTCTTTATCCCATTCCTGCAACCTTTTCAACCTATATATTCCATTCCTATCTCTTCTTCACGTTTTACCACTATTCAAGGCACCAATTTATAGATTTATTGAAACAAAAGAGAAGGCAAAATGCCTCTTCCCATTTCCAATTCCCCTAACCTTTAGATTGCCTCTCAAAATATGAAAGGTCATCACAAATGCATCCCAAAAGTGTTTGTCCTCGCTCTCCCAAGCACCCAACTTGAAGAATTCCAAAAGACACATCATAGAACATCTAAATAATTTGTTTCCTAACTCTCTCAAGTGCTCGACTTGGGGAATGCCAAAAGATACAAGTTTGGAACTCAAAATTCATCCACTCTATCCCAAGCACTCCACTTGTAGGTGGAACATTAATTAATTAATTTTGTTTCCACAAGTCATCTTTACCACTTTTGATGGACCCCTCCTTCCTTATGATTATATTACAAACAATAGGTGGGGCTAAATATTACAAATTCATCTCCAATTCCACCCTAAGTGCCTAGAGACCCTTTCCAAGGATGTTGGAACCATTTAAAATGACAAAGGATTTACAAGGTAGATGGCACCTAAATCCTAACAATTCTAAACAACATAGACTATTGATCAATGCTTGAGATTATGTCAAGGGATAAACTAAGAGTTGGCTAACTAAATTAGAGAACAATACTGGTACAAACACATATGCTCATTATTCTGGCCAAAAAGGTATAAGCATCCATAAAATCATCTCCAAAATTCTACAGAGGATGCTAAATACCACAAATGGGTGAAAAAATAAGTTATTTTGATCTTTATTCCTTTGTTTTCATATCAGCAATATTTTCAACTCTTTCTACAGATAATTTCTATCATAATCTATAGTTATCTATTTTCTATTTTTTATGTTTAAAGAAAGAAGTTAATATTTCCTACAATCAGTTCCTCTATATATAATATTCTATCTTTCTATATTAGGAAGATCAAAATCATCATAATTGGATCCTTTCTTCCAACCTTGTTCTACCATAATAGTTCAACCATCCACATGCATGCATTGTGATATTACAGACTATAAATATTGTTGAAATGAGAAGCAACTTGTCTTCATGATATACAAGTAGAATATGTAAAAACATACATGTGATCTCTCTTTGACTAGAGGATGATGTGGGTGCCCTTAAAACCCCAAAACATGAACCCTTAAATGAATCAATACCTATAGCTCTTTCTCATATGAGAGAGCTTTTTCATATATAAGCTCTTCAAAATACTTCCATTGTTCATAGGAAAAACATATAGAAATCTTATTTCTACAATTTGCAATAGAAAATAGATAAACAAATAATCACACTTTCAATAGACATAAATAAATAAACTTAAGCAAATGATGCATACATTGAGGGTGGCCTTATTTATTTCTTTTCAATAAATATCAAGTACACCATGTTGTACATATGATTAAAATCCATTATGCAATCAAATGGTGCCAAGTTTTTTGTCAACATGCAACTCACCACTTTTTTCTCCATCAAAATTATCACAATTATTGAAAACTATGAATACTATTGACGAGCAAATATTTAGGTTCAACTTCTCAAAATCTCGGAACTTGTTACCGTTTTATTTGATTTGATTTGATTTTCCATATGACATCCTTATAACTCACTTTTAAAAAATGTATGTAATTGGGGAAATCTTATAATATGCTAGATTCTCTCGTGATTTGTGAACGATATTCCACCAATCCTTATCCTAAACCACATCTAAACTTTAGCATTGACAAATCATGACAAAAAATGAGCATCTCTAGATAGGTCCTCTACTTGCTTTGCTTCACTATGTTTACATCTCTAGACAGGAGTGAATGTTTATTTTTCTCACTATTCAATAATTGAGTGGCTTCTATAGCATTTTTCAATTTGCCTTTAGATTCAAAAGCCATGTGTAAGGGAAAATATTTTTTTCTAAAGTTTGATTTAGGTAAATGAATAATTGACTTCTTTGGCTGATGTAGGTATGGGTGTATGAATAATAGTTTTCAATGTCATTTCAAACATATATGGTATGGTGGAAAATCATAACAACTATACAAGTTTTGTAGTTCAGAAAAAATCATATGATTAGTCTTTTAAAATAAGGAATTAAAAATAAAAGAAAACTTGATTAAAGAGAAGACATAAAATAGTCTTTTTATTTAACATAGCCCAATAAAATACAAATCATGACAAAAAATGAGCATCTTTAGATAGGTCCTCTACTTGCTTTGCTTCACTATGTTTACATCTCTAGAAAGGAGTGAATGTTTATTTTTCTCACTATTCAATAATTGAGTGGCTTCTATAGCATTTTTCAATTTGCCTTTAGATTCAAAAGCCATGTGTAAGGGAAAATATTTTTTTCTAAAGTTTGATCTAGGTAAATGAATAATTGACTTCTTTGGCTGATGTAGGTATGGGTGTATGAATAATAGTTTTCAATGTCATTTCAAACATATATGGTATGGTGGAAAATCATAACAACTATACAAGTTTTGTAGTTCAAAAAAAATCATATGATTAGTCTTTTAAAATAAGGAATTAAAAATAAATGAAAACTTGATTAAAGAGAAGACATAAAATAGTCTTTTTATTTAACATAGGCTAATAAAATACCATAGAAATAACTCATTTTACCCTTTTGTAGAATATTAATATTATAAGATAGTGTCAAAACTTTAAAAGAAAAATACAATGATATAATTAACTAAACAACTGTTAATTTTCACCCACTATTTTATAATTTGGTAGGTTTCACAAAATTTGAGTTCATATAAATATAATTAAAATTCTCAATTATCCTTTTACACATTTTTTACTCTTAATTTGGATTGACTCAATTGGCTATCAAACATGTTCTCTTAGAAATCCTAAAGACTGACACTAAAAACTAAGGCTAGGGATAGTGGCAATAAAGGTAAATCTGGGACAGACTTATGCTCAGACAATGACATGAATGGGCTAGTTCTTGTGAGTGGGTATGCTAGCTAGTTCTTGTGAGTGGGTACGCTCACCTTCACTTAGTGTTCAACTAGACCCAAGAGGGTATTCCTAGAGGCATCCTTAATAAGACAATTAGAGCACAATAACCATGCAAAATTACACAAATAAAATATAAAGTTTTCTTTATTATTTGATTTACAAAATTACAAAAATTACCTCTTATTTATATGTCATTGCATAAACTTTTTTAAAAAAACTGTTGGCTCAAAGGACCTTTGTTCGAAGGTCAGCCGTTAGAGATTTTTTAAATTATTTTGGCAAGCTAAAGGGACCTTTGTTTGTAGGTAAAATCTTCGAACAAAGGTCCCTATGAACAAAGGACCTTCGAACAAAGGTGCTTGGATAGCGTCTTTCACTCTTTGACACAAATTTCCCTTAGAAATTTCAGTTTCAAAGCTCGCGTTGGACCTTCAAATGGAATGAACGTGAAAAGATAATTTGCAAGATTGTAGCCCTCAAAATGAACTTTCCAACAAGTATAATTTTTAATATATTTAATTTGACTATATATATATATATTACTAAACATGGGTTTTTCACCAAACATCAAGTTCTTTGTTCTATAGATGTGGAAAAATAGTAAAATGGTGGAAAAAATTCTGAAAAATATTTGTGCCTATGTATTGATGTCCTTGTTTAAAAAAAAAAAGAGTTTCAATACATACAAAACAAGTTATGTGTTACGACATAAACCTATGTCGAAATTATAATTAATCTCACTTCAAAAATTAATTAAAAAAATATACAACAAAAAATTATGAAAAAATATCCATGCCCTAAATATGGTGTTATAAATCTATATTTTAAAACTATAAATTTTATCATTTGTATAAAAAAAATTGTGTTATGGAAACGTCACTTTTTTAAAAATGTTGTTTACTATAAAAAAACAAGTTATTAAAAGTTACCTACAAAAATTCACAATTTATTTCAATTTTTTTTTAAATCATATATTTAAAATCTACATACAAAATCCCACAAATCACTAGTTTGCATCATCTTCAAATTCTTAATGGTTTAGTTGTTATAGGTGTCAGAAAGTGAAGATTTGGTTTAAAATGTTGATTTCAATGTCCCACTTTGGCCAAAAAGTGGACACAATATTGTGGGATCAATCTAAGATATGAATGAATAAACTTAAACAAACGATGCATACATTGAGGGTGGCCTTATTTATTTCTTTTCAATAAACATCAAGTACACCATGTTGTGAATGCAATTAAAATCCATTATGCAATCAAATGATGCTAAGTTTTTTGTCAACATGTAGCTCACCACTTTTTTCTCCATCAAAATTATCACAATTATTGAAAACTATGAATATTATTGACGAGCAAATATTTAGGTTCATCTTCTCGAAATCTCAGGATTTGTTACCTTTTTATTTGATTTGATTTTCCATATGACATCCTTATAACTCACTTTTAAAATGTATGTAATTGGGGAAACCTTATATGCTAGATTTTCTCATGATTTGTGTACGATATTCTACCAATCCTTATCCTAAACCACATCTAAACTTTAGCATTGACAAATCATGACAAAAAATTAGCATCTTTGGATAGGTCCTCTACTTGCTTTGATTCACTATGTTTTTATCTCTAGAATGGAGTGGATGTTTATATTTCTCACTATTCAATAATTGAGTGGCCTCTATAGCATTTTCCAATTTGCCTTTAGATTCAAAAGCCATGTGTAAGGGAAAATAGTTTTTCTAAAGTTTGATCTAGGTAAATGAATAATTGACTTCTTTGGATAATGTAGGTATGGGTGTACAAATAATAGTTTCCAATGTCATTTCAAACATATATGGTATGGTGCAAAATCATAACAACTATACAAGTTTTGTAGTTCAAAAAAAATCATATGATATATTTTAAAATAAGAAATTAAAAATAAATGAAAACTTGATAAAAAAGAAGACATAAAATAGTCTTTTCATTCAACATAGGCCAATTAAATATTACCCTTTTGTAGAATATTAATATTATAAGATATTGTCAAAACTTTAAAAGCAAAGTACAATGATATAATTAACTAAACAACCGTTAATTCTCATTTGGATAGATTACCCAAAAAACATCCCTCTCATGAAGAGAGACCAATCTAAACTTTTAAAATAGTCTATGAGATACATTTTTTTTCTTTTTCATTTAACATAGACCAATAAAATATAAGAGAAATAACTCATTTTACTATTTTTTGAATAATATTAATATTATAAGATATTGTCGAAATTTTAAACGAAAAATATAATGATGTAATTGACTAAACAATTGTTTAATTCTCATTTGGATAGATTACACAAAAAAACCTCTCTCATGAAGAGAGATCAATCTAAGCCTTTAAAATTTCTAGATGGGATACATTTTTTTTCTTTTTCATTCAACATAGGCCAATAAAATATGAGAGAAAGAACTCATTTTACTATTTTTTAGAATATTAATATTATAAAATATTGTCAAAACTTTAGAAGAAAAAAACAATGATATAATTGACTAAACTAGCACTTGCACCCATAGGAGGTACAAGGAATATGCCGATAAGAACAACAGACAAGTATAGAAAATTTTCTGAACATTATAATGCTCACATATAAAAACCGATCAGCTAATAACTTTAATTCTCATTTGGATAAATTACCCAAAAAAAAAAAAACATCCCTCCCATGAAGAGAGACCAATCTAAACTTTAAAAAAAGTCCATGGGATACATTTTCTTCTTTTACATTACATAACGAAATATCATGTGTGAATATCCCTAGGTAACTAGAGGCTAAAGCTACTTTTCATTGGGTGGAATAGTGTCATGAATTGTAATTACAATATTACTGTCACCATCAGTGCCGTGCTGATTTAGGTTTTCTTTCTGTCCCAGTACTGCAGCATCTGACCTGGTTTCTTCTTCTGTAACTGACACACCATCCTCTTCTGCAATTCCAGCAGAGGTCTGTAGAGCCTCATCTGACTGCTTTTCAACATGGGCTCTGCAAATAGGACATGTCGAATGAGAAGAAAACCACATATCAATACACTCCAAATGAAAACTGTGGTTGCAGATGGGCAGAAGCCTGCCCTTCTCCTTCTCCTCAAATTCACACAAACAAACAGCACAGCGTAAACCATCTTCGAACTCTTCTGGGTTGTAGACAAAAACTGGAAGGGCCTCTACCGCCTGCCTGCACAGCCCTTTTCCGGCCGCCGTGAAAAAATATTCTTCTCCTCTCCAAGACAACCGACCACCCCAAGAACTCCCCACCGTCCTTCTCTGGCTACGACGCTGCCCTGCCTGGCGTGGCCTATTGGAATTGGAATTGGAATTGGAATTGGAATTGGAGTTGGAGTAGAATTTCAAGTAGACGTAGTAAAAAATGATGGTGATTGAAATAATGAAACAGAGAGACACTGCACCCACCATGATCATTAAAGTGCACCATTCTTGGAAATGACCTCTCTGCCCATCATCGTTTTCATCACCCTCACCCTTCGACATTTGTCCCTTAGATACTCTTCACTCTCTGCCAATTACATCTGGCGCTGCTCGAACTCAGGAGAATTGAAGTGGTTGTACAGGATATGAACGAAATAAGATTAATTGTTTGGAGGAAGGAGGCATTTGGATTTAACTCAGAAGTTCACAGGCATTGGAAATCGAAGTTGTTTGGAATTATCTCAGTGACGCGCATTTTAACGCGTGAAGTTTGTTGAGATATGTCTTGTCTACGCGGAGGATTTGTAAGGAAACTGCATTGTTTCGGCTTTTCTTGTGGTCTCATTGTCACTGCCGGACTAGATATTTTCGTACCTATATTACCTAGATAGCAACTTCCCAGAAATGTTAATTCCTCTGGACGGTGGGAACCTTCCCTTGTCGTTTTCACTTTCCTACGATAAATCAATCGACGAGATAGGTTTGGTTTGTGGTCGAATCCATATCCGTCTTCATTTCACACCACAGTTTTGCATTAATCGTATCTACTTATGCAAAGATTCTATAGATTGGCTTTTTGAGATTACCATTTTAACCTTGTAGATCATTTCTACATGACTTAGGATTGATCTAGATCAATCTTGAATAGTATTTTTTAGTAGCAAAATTTTACCAATTGGCAAATAATTCAAAATGGGCCATATATTTTTAGCAAATAATTCAAACTGGGCCATACATTTTTGGTGAATAATTCAAACCAGGCCATACATTTTTGGTAAATAATTCAAACTGGGTCATACATATTTGGTGAATAATTCAAACCGGGCCATACGTTTTGGGGGCTATTCTTAAACATCATCCACTTCAACAGTCAAATATCTATTTTGACCAATAAAAATAGGACAAATAATTACCACTTTTTGGTATGGATGAGGTGTAAATTTACTATTGATTGTTTGACCATTGAAGTGGATGATGTTTAAGTAGAGTGCGTTTTTGGTGAATAATTCAAACTGGGCCATACATTTTTTGTGAATAGAATGAAACAATGGGGGGACCAAATTGCCAAGAATTTACAAGCCGTGTTAAATCGCTGCCTTAGTATTTATGAAACATTTACATTGGAATATTTTTGCCTTGGAAACTACGTGTGGTTGATGTGCAATCACCTGGAATTTAGGAGGCATGTTTCAATTAATTAACATATTTGCCAAGTCCATTAAAAATCAACCCTATATGAGGGACAATTTTGTCATCCCATTATAACTCCACCCTATTGCTGGGGCCAAAATTGCCTTGAAAACACTACTCATTTTTTGGGTCATGGTCCTAATTGCCCAACATTTGCATCCGTTTTACAATAAGGCAAGATTTTCATCCACTATTTTATAATTTAGTAGGTTTCACCAAATTTGAGTTCATATAAATATAATTAAAACTCTCAATTGCTCTTTTACACATTTTTTGTACTCTTAATTTAGATTGACTCAATTGGCTATCAAACATGTTCTCCTAGAAACCCTAAAGACTGACACTAAAAACTGTTAGCATTAGTATTACATTTTGTTTAGTAAATGCTTACTTTAGACATCGGTTACCAGAGCGGTTACCAGTTATGCTGCCGGTTATGCAGTTACAACTTCTTAACTACATTTCTCCCTATATAAATGTTTCTATAGTTCATCGAATAAATTAATCAATAAAATTATTATTGCCCCTTCAAATGGTATTAGAGCGGCCATGATCCGAGGCCTGATGTGAAGGAGAATTTTTGAAGACATGTGCAAAGTTTAAGAGAGAAAATTGCAAGCCGCCTCTTTGGTTGACCATAGTCTATAAAAATCTTGTGCTGTGCATGGTGTTAATGTTAATGAAATGGTAGATGGGTCGTTTTGATGTAGAATAAAGCATAGGGGCCATTTCTGCAATTTGGGAGTCGTTCAGAACACTACATATGCTGTGTGTGAAGAATTGATGTTGCCGAGAATATGAACATGTGAAGAAGCAATTCAAAACAACATGGGATTCTATTTCTGTCTGGTTTTGCCATGCGTTTGGAGGTTTAGAAGGCCATAACAATATGGAGGTATCCTTAACTAATGGTGCTTTATTCTATTTCAAACTTGTTTGCTGTGCATAAAATAAATATGATCTCATTGAATTCTGTTATTAATCTGGCGTAAATTTCTAAGGCACAGTGTTTTATTTTTAAAGTATATTCAATGTATTGATTTCAAAGTGCCAGTATTCTTTTGCTTGCCCATAAGATTATTATTCAAGCATTGTCCTCCTTTGTATACTGGAATACCGGTGGTTGCCTAGAGTAAAGTGGAAATCACAAGCATGGAATTTGTTATTGCTGGGCAAAATGTGGAAGCTAGCATGAAGAAAAGACCATATTTTATGCAGATTCAAATATAAATTTGTTTGAAGAACATTATTGGTGTTGCACAAAGACTCAACCACTCTCAATAAAATCTGAAGCTATTTCAGTTGAAGAAAGAACATTCTATGTGACTGTGGAAATACAAAGCAAGGGGTGACTTTCTGTTATAGCAGATACAGATTGATTTTCTTCATTTTATCATCGATCTCATTCATACTTAGCGAGATGATGCAAATTAAGTCATGATCTGACTGGCATACAAAGAAAGTAAAAGCGTTATTGAGTCATGGTGCTATTGATTCCAGACAACGCAAGAAGTCGAGTGTAAAAGTGGCTGCCAATTCAAATTTGTATTCTTGAATGAAATCATATCAGCAGGCCAGTTAGTGCATGAGATTTACAAAGAAATTTTACTTTGGAGTAATAAGGATTAAATTGTGGAAAGTTTAATTTGATGAAGGTCTAATAGTGTATTGAAGTTATGAGATATTTCATTCCATTGCTTTTGTGTGGGGTTTATACATTTGTATGCATTAGAGTGATAAGGAAAATAAGGATTGGAGGTATATGAGTCCATCATTGATCAAAATTGATATCATTATTTTTAACATTTGAAAATGGTTACACATTATGTTTGTGGTTCTAATGCCATCCATGCTATCCTTGATAGAAATTTGAGAGACTTGCATGCTTGTGCTATTGAAGAGTCTAATGCAAATGGATAGAGTGTAACCACATCATATTGGAGGAAGGTGGCATTGGAGGATGGAGGATTTTCCAACATCTCAAGTTAGCTTCTCGCTTTGAGATTATGCTTTACATGAGAAGCGTTTTTGGTTTTGGTTGTTTTCCTTTTCTTTGTTGATGCTGACGGACTTGAAGAATGTATGTTTTGTGAAGATTTTATTTTGGATACAGGTTTGGGATTTGGTGTTGAGCTCAATATGGATTGTTTTCCAGTGAGCTTTAGAGTATATGATCGAGAATTATACCCTTTCGCAGTCACTAGACAATGATAGAGATCTGTCGTATCTCTTAGGGATTGTTGTCGAATAATTCAAGACTCTGTGATTTGAGAGTTTGAGATTAAAGAGCTCAAGAACACAGGTCAAAGCTACACCTTTCCGAGGGTAGACGAGACAGCATGATGAAGCCCTGCTTGGTTCAGGATTTGTTCTTTGGGAGAAGATTTTCTATAAAATATGTATTCATATTATGTAATCAACTTTGTTGAGTATTTTAGCATTCAGGGGGGGTCCCGTGGTATTTTTGCAGGAACAATGTAATAAAGGGGGGAATGTTAGCATTAGTATTACATTTTGTTTAAAATCTGCTTACTTTAGACAGCGGTTACTAGTTATGCTGTCGGTTATGCAGTTACAACTTCTTAACTGCATTTCTCCCTGTATAAATATTTTTGTAGTTCATTGAATAAATCAATCAATAAAATCATTATTGCCCCTTCAAAAACTAAGGCTATGGATAGTGTCAATAAAGGTAAATATGGGCAAGACTTATGCTCAAACAGTGACATGGATGGGCCAGTTCTTGTGAGTGGGTACACTCACCTTCTCTTAGTGCTCAACTAGACCCAAGAGGGTATTCCTAGAGGCATCCTTAATAGGACAATAGAACACAATGAGAGAGCAATAATGAAACAATCAACGACTATACGCAATATTTGATAGGCCCCAAGACTTGTCATTAAGCCTACTACACATTAGTTGCTTGTAAGACATCATCTTGAGCTAATGAGAACATTCTTGTACATGTACCTAAAGATATCAACATTGTATATGCTCTTATAGATGATTTCCCTTAAGCCAACCATACACATGTAACTGAATGATGACTTTATCACAAGTTCCTCCAATTGTTTACCAGTCTTAGCTTGCATAAAACATGACACCAATAATATCAATGGACATGTGAATAAGATGGATCCTAACCCTAAACTAAAAAAATGAGGATAAGGATATTATATAATGAAAATGTGTTTGATCAACTACCATTCAAGACTAGTGCCTACTCTAATTGGCAACAAAGTCATGACTTGTAAGAAGGAAAAGAGCACACCTGCAACTCATGCCTAGAATAAGACTTGCATACACAAATCAATGATAAAGATTTATGCAACCAATCATTCTCAATAATCCATCTCAAAGCCACAATAACCCACATGAAATAAAAAAAAAAAAGACTAGTACAAAGGCTTGCAATGCTTTAAAATGATGACACACATTCATCTAACTCTCATTACATTTATATTGAGAAATGTGGCAAGAGGAAACCCATAACTAGGTTCAAAGATTTCCTTGAATCATTACAATTTTCCATGGAGATAGTTAATTTCATACATAACTTCAATTAAAACCTTTCTTGTGATTTACAACATGTGACCTTGTCATTTAAAGAGATTAAAACTCTAGAACAACCTAAGAGACTCATGGTCAAGATTATAGTAAAAATGACGGGCCCTTATTACATCTTTCATTCTTGAATTTATGGTATTTGGTTACATTGCAATTTGCTTGTCTTATTAGGGTCACATGATTTCTTTGCCAATCAAAGCATTGAATGCACTAGCACAGTAGTGTAACATAGAATATTGCATACCCTTGTAATTTCATGCTATATTTTGGACCTTCTTTGGCATCCACTCCTTCTAGTGTGTTTTTAGGTACATTTAGCCCTTGTCGTAGCCTTTTCCCATCCATGGTGCCAGACACATGTTTGTGTTGTGCCTCCTGTGGTTCTTTTTATGCAATTATATTTTAATGCTTTTTTGTTCTAGTTGTTCCTTGGTAATTAGAACTTTCAAAAGATGAAGCTACTCATATGCAAGCATGATGCACGAACATTCATGCAACACAATAGAATCCCATGATAGTCATTTATACAATTTAGCCATTTTTTAGCATTTCTACCACCTTGTTGAATGTTCAGTATTTTGTAATGCTTCTATTGCAAATCTGAACAACTCTCTAGACCCTTGGACTTCCTATTTCCCTCTCATTCTCTAATTTTGAATCCATCTCTTGTTGTCACTGGCTATCTATTGTTATGTCTCAACCTTTGCAATATGATAATCTCCAACAATTTTTTTGTCTATCTCTCTCATTCTTGGTTACTCTCAAGTAATCTCTCAAGCTTTCCAACATACAACAACATTCTTTCAGTTCTCAAATATTCTATCTAAATTGCTACAATGGTATTCTAGCATACTTCATGAGGATTAGAATGTCGACATCTAGCTTGATTTCCATGAACACGCCTTGCTCTTGGTTTTGTAGGCTTCATCTTAGATTGTCGTTCAAGATTATAGTGTTCTTAACTCTCTCTTGTATTGTAATTTTAGTTGTAGAATCCATTTTGAGTGTTTGATACTTTTAGGTTTTCACATACTTATCTCTATTTTATACACACTAGTTTGTCATTCTATGTAGACCTTAGATTTGGCATTTATAGATTATTATTGTTGTTGTTCTTAATTCCTAGATATACTTAGGATAAGAGCATACACAATTTATAATCTCTTTATTATTGGATCTTTGGGGAGGTTGAAAGACCACATAGGGGCTTGGCCATTCACGTCGATGTGGCAAGCTCCCATATAGCCACAAACAATTTTCTTGTCCTTCTGCTATAGGTTTTTATTGGGAGAAACTCAACTGCACAAAGACTGAGCATGATTTCTAAGGAAAAGATACATATCTAGAGTTTCTAGTGCACTATCTGTGTAGACGATCTAGTGCATCACATATGCATCCATGCATTGTGTAGGTGTGCTCAACAATGAACTCCAAATTTCTTTGTCAGGTTCCTCTTTACCTATTATTTAAATAGGTATGTGTTTTATTTGGTTAAATCTACTTTCCAAAATATATAAATTAGCATCTTTTTGGTTTTCATTAGTGTTTTAGCTTGTTAGAAAATATTGTTTCAAAGGGATAAAACACGTTAGGCTTTGATAGCTTAATTTGTTCATTCTATTTAGAATAGAAACAAGTTATTTTCTTCCAAAAGAGCTAGTTGTTCCTTGTGTAGTGCCTAAGAGAATGTTTAGGTTAGAAAAAAATATTTTTCTTAGTTGAATCATTTTTCCTACACTACAAATAGCATGTATGAAAATCCTTCTTGGATATAGTGCTAGATGACCTAGGGCAACTAGAACATTCTTCCAACACTTAGAAGAGTATCTTGGTACCTATTTGTAGACATGTGAGTGCTAGGGTTTCATTTATGGTGCTCAGTCACTCATACATAGCTTCATCATCAACCCATGGCCTTATGTGTGGATCCATTCCTTTGAGGGGCTCTATGGCATCTTGGTAGGATCTAGATAGTTGTATAGCTCATTCATGGTCATTTTTGGTTATTAATGTCATCTTTAGGTTTACATGGAGCTAGATGGAGTCTCCTATCAAGTAGAGGGAGTCTATAGTTTTGCCTACAAGAATAGAGAAGTGATGATAGAAAACATTTATGAGGCCTTGAGTTAGGAGTCTAAGAAATTGTGTTGAGATGCATAGATGCTGAGGAGGATTGGGAGTCAAGGGATGGGAAGAAAAAGTCTATGTGCCTCAAGGAACAAGACAAAAAATCATTTGTGGAATGAGAGATTAGGATCTAGGGGGAAAGTGAGCAGTTTTGCATGAAGGAAGGTTGGCATTAAAATGTCTAGATGCTTGATGGGACAAGGAAAGAACAACAAGATTCAAAGAATCATGATCCTAGAGGATAGTCTTCACATGAGGGATGGTGGCACTAATTAGTCTAAAATTTTGAGGGAGGACAAAGCATGATGGGGGTGAGAGTTAAAGCTCAGGGATATCTCATGTAGCAAGAAACAAGGTATAGAAGAGTGGAAAGCCCATCAAGATGTGAGGGTCAAATTTTAGCATTTTGGGATGATGGGGTCCTAGGTATCAACAGTAAATGAAGAAGTGAAGTTTTGAAAGACCAACAAAGGGAAGAATGAATGAAGGGGCACTTAGGATCAAACTTCAAGGATATTACATATGCAAGTTCAACATGGAGTGGGGGATGGGAAGGTCTGAAAACCTGAGTGTAATTTGAGAGGGTGAGTGGGGATTGGGATTATGGAATACCCAATGAAGCTTTATTTCAACACTTCTACTTGACCTAGTATATTTTAGAATACTTTTGGTTCATCCTTTTATCTCTTGTGTGTAGAAAGTTCTAAAATTTGTGTGGTACAATGTATTTCATATATTTCTAGGATGATAGTGTGTAGAAAGTACTCAAGAACATGACATAGATGACAATGCATTATGCCAACATCCTAGATAGAGGACTTCATCTTCTGGCACTAGGTTCCTCATTCCTTATGATTTTTATTCTATATTCTATTTTGTATTTTAGTAGATACAGTTTTTGTAAATCATTGGTCAATCTCTTTTCTTTCTCTTTCACCTAGCTTAAGTGTAAATGGAAAATTTATCTAGATAAGGTTTCATTTATCTTTTTATTATAGTAGTAGAGTTAAGATCTATTAAAATAAATCTTATCTAGATTAATGTGGGAAAAGTTTTGAAGTTCAATCTATTAAACTAGAAAACCTAATCAAACAATTTTTCAACATTACACTTACATGTTCTCATGCACGTCATAGATTCTATTACACAACTTACTTATCATAGATTCTCTCACACATCTTACATGATGTAGATGCTCTTACACACATCATACAACAAATGTTAAGGGGTAGAGAGTGCCACTTAAAGGTCTTGAGATTTCCTTTGGATGTGTAGTGCTCTTTTCCATGAGGACCTAAATATTACAAAATATTTAATAAATACTAAAAATTAGAACTCACAAGGTGTACAACACCTAATCCACACACACTTTCTCTCTATCTCTCTCTATTTTATTTATATGTATATAAATTGTTACTATGTATCTTGTTTTTTTTAGGTATTTATATTTTTATGCAATGATGGAACATAGTAGTGAGGAGAAAGATATGAATTATATACCAAGTTCACTGACAAAGATGATAATTTTACTTCTAAAAAATCAAATGACATGGGCAATTAAATTGATGATAATAATAACACTTAAATAACTAGATAATAATATTGTAATGGTGAAAATTGTATAGCCATGCCTATTTCCTTCGTGTTTTGGGTCCACTTTGATTAGAGTGTTTATTATGTAATAACAAGTCTACAAATGAAGAAGGAATGATCCAAGAAAGATAGATTGGCTAGATTGAATGGATAGGATCAACATCGAGACAAGCATGTTAGTAAAGTAAAGTCTAGGATGGCTAGTGGAAAATAGCAGACACTTATTTCTTGAAAATCAACCTAGTTATAAAATAGTTATTTGTTGGTAGTGACATGTAATTGAATGAAGGTAGTCAATGAATAGGTTAGCAATAATCTATTACTAGGAAACTATAGTCAATGAACAAGTAATGAGGAGGCCCTACTACCTCCACAACTATTAAAAAGGGGTATATTCTTGCATGAATTTAGCTCATGGTGTCATCATATCCTAATCCCATCATCACTCATCCTTAAAAGTTGGTCATAATTTGAAGATCTCTCATTCTCCATCCTGAATTAGATCTACAGATGCAAACTTGACCCAAATAATTTCTATAGTTGTATATTTGAACCCTAAAATTTTAAAATTCAAATTCAAATAAAACATTGTCAATACCTTCTCATTCACCATTGTGAGATGACCTAGTGTTTGTTTGTGTTAATTTATGTATTATGTTGTTGTATTTAAATACATTTACATTCATTTGAAATCATTGAAGAATGTTAGGACATCTCAGAGTTATCAAAAGAGCATTTACATTGGGAGCATTATTGCAACATTTTATTAAAGCATAAATCAACATCAATCATCCTAGGAACATTGTATGCTTGCTTGCTATTTTCAACTATTATTATGAAGCTATTGAATTAGTCCTCCTAGGGGTCCAACTAAGGAGAACGTGAGCCTTGCAATTCAATAGATCTCCTAAAGGTGTTTCTAAACACTGCTAGTCCTTACTACGATTTAGATATCAAAATATTGAGGTAAACATATTCCAATAGTTAGATTTTGTAATTTTGTTCTAGTGGGTACAAGTTTAGGTTTGCATGCCAGTTCACTTCCACATCTACGCGGACATGAACTAGAGTAGAACATAGTTAATTTGTAAATTCCAAGATAATCATCTGAACATGCCCTAAAATTTCAACACCTTAGTGAATAATTTTTGACATGTCTTCTATAACATATTTCTATAATAAATTTTTGAACTAAATATTATATTTAATATCTTTAATTACACCTAGAGGCATTCTGCAATGGTTGCAGGACATAGAAATAAAATAATTCTTAAGTACTAGTTTATATATATATATATATATATATAGAGAGAGAGAGAGAGAGAGAGAGAGAGAGAGAGAGAGAGAGAGCTCTTTTAGGGTTTTATATCAAACCCACTGAATCGTTTAGCTACCCGATATGAGAGCATGACTCTTAGGTTGAAACCTCTTCGACTAAAAGCCTAGGATTGAGGGGTATCCATTTCGCTAAAGTTGCTTAGGGCATGATCACAACGTCATCCCTTATGGTGTTAAGGCCTTGCACCTAACAAGACTTGATGCCTAACAAACTCATTTAGAACCATTCAACTCCACCAATAAACCAAGAGCCCATTAACACTTTATTTTTTAAATAGATACATTTAAAATATCTACACTAGTTTCTATAAATTTAATTCTAACATTTAATAATTCTCATTCATGATTTATTAAATTAACTTAAATATTTATATAAGGAATGATTTCTTTCTCTACAAATATATAAAGAAATATAAAGAAGATATATTAAATTGTATAATTAAATGATGTATTTCAAAGCTTTACAAAGCAATTTAATCTAAAGAATATTAAGGGAAAACTTTTATTAATTTATATATGCAGCATTTTACAATTCACATACTTCGTATAAGGACATCTAACATGCTACAGATATCATTGTATCACTCCCCTACATACACAGAATTCCAAACATAAGTAAGTACCCTTTTTTTAACCCTGACACGAATCGAACATATGACTGATGTTATATACTCTTTTGCCTTCCCTGATCAGTAACCACCTTCATGCAAAAACACTACATATCTTCTAGACAAACAGATTATAGGGAAGATTGCGTATTACAAATAATCTACTTTTCCCTTGGTGGGATATCAATAGTAACATTGTCACTCTCGCCATTAATGCATTCCCTTTGTTGTTCTCCACTGCTACCGCTTTCTACTGCCTTGTGATCTGCTGATACTTCTTCTTCCATGACTGAAACCTCCACTGTTCTGTTACCGGACTCCACAGACTGATCAGCCTGCTTTTCAACGCTGGCTCTGCAAAGAGGGCAGGTGGAATGAGAATAAAACCACATATCAACACAGTCGACATGAAAGCTGTGGTTACAGCTGGGCAGCAATCTGGCCTTGTCATTCTCCTCGAACTCACACAGACAAACAGCACAACGTAATCCGTCTGAGAAATTTTCCGGCTTGTAGAGAAAAAGCGGGAGGGCATCTACCGCTTCCCTGCACAGCCCTTCTGTCGGCGGAGGAACAAACTGCTCATGATTTCCTCCTCTCCATGATGAAAACCGACGAGCTCTCGAAATCCCCGGTCTTCGCTGTGGGCGGCGTTCTGCGTTTGAATCCACTCGGAAGTAGACATAATACAAAATAACACAAATGGAAATGAGCATAAATAGAGACATTACTCCCGCCATTAGAATATAACTGTTCCATTTATCATCCCCACGCCCCTCATCATTTTCAGGGTCAAGGTTAGGATCATCATATTGAACTCCCCTGCTAGGGAAAAAATATATGACCATCGTTTCAAAGAATTTTGCAGAGATTAGAAGTGATATTATTTTGGGGTAGAGATCTTCAGTGCAGGAACTTCTCGTATATATAAATCTCAGTGGAAGCTTTGACGCGTTTCAGCGTAAGAAACTTAAATGTGAATTCGTGAACTTGACGACGAAATTCATGAGAAGTATTGATGAAAGAGGTTCGTAAATTGTTTGAAGTTTCCGCGAAATTTTCTCCATTATTTTCTTTCGTTTGAGTGTTATATATCGTTGAAAACTTTAATGTTGTGTTGAGACAGGAAACTACATTTGTTTGTCAGGACTGCGACTGATTCCGCGGTCTTTCGACGTTATTTTAAAAATTAATAATAAAATAGAAGTTGTCTTTTAAAAATTAAAGTTATTTTTTGGGCAACTTAAATTAAATTATTAAATTATTTCCAAGGTCTCGAAAAAAGGGACATTACAAGTCCTCCCTCCCCAAAATTGTGTCCTCAAGCAATACTAACTCAACCTTCCAATTGAACCCTTCTACAAATACCGGGATCCCAAATCAATCTCAAGAACTCTTCACCATGTTTTTGCTACAACAAGAAGATGCAAATTTTCTATCCCCCTTAATGCCTGTGGAGGTCAAAAGACCGAAATAGGGGCTTGACCATTCATGGAAGGCTCCTAAGCAACCCCCAACCATTTCTCTTGTCTTAGCTATAGGTGTTTGGAAGACTACAACTACACAGAGGTTTAATTATTTCTCTTCCTTTCCCTTGTCATTTCATTTATTTATCAATGAAACTTTATTTCAACACTTTTACTTGACTTGGTATATTTTGGAATACTTTTGGTTCATCCTTTTATCTCCTATGTGGAGAAAGTTCTAAAATCTGTGTGACAGTATATTGTTGAGTACTTGTGACTTAGATTACAGGCATTGGTGAGAGCTGTACTTTGTCTCAGTGATCACATTGTTCATAGTGGTATGTTCTTTGAATTGGCGAGATGGTGTGTTGTGTTACTCCGACAGTTGGGCATCAGCTAGACAGGCTCTATCGGTGCTACTTTGATGTTTCCTACCGATGGTCTGAAGTCCCACCGATCGGTTCAAGGGTTCAAGGTTCTATTGGATCAGTGAGACTTATCATTATCAGAGCAGCTTAGGAGACTACTTCCGATGTGCAGGGTCTTACCAATGAAGGGCTATTGGTAAACTCTATCGGGCTAACTTTCACTATCGGCATGGGCTCGGGCTATTTCGATGAGGTTAGACTGGCATCGTCGGCAACAAAATCACCGATGATAGTCTTACTGAGTATTCGTGTATGTAAATTGGGATAGCGGCCGTTGACTGGTGCATGTGGGATAATTAGATCTCATGAATATGAACAGTCGTGGAAACGGTTATGAGCTGGGATGCTGAGAATTGGTTTGACAGTGGTGACGTGGCTCCTTGACATGGCAGAAGGACAGAATAGCCAATGTTACATTGGCAATGCATGTCACGAATATTGTCAATTGAACGGTTGTCTTTTGTAACTGTCCAGTCCGTTAAGGTAGTCGAACCGAATGTTCTCTTCTGTAATGTGACATGTAAAATGCATTGGAACATAAGAGTGCTAGGGATAGAGAGGAAAAAGAACAGAGTTCGGGTGTAGGGTGATGTCTTGTACTGTATACTATATGTGGCATGATAACATTATAAAGGACTAACCCGAGTACTGGAGAACTTTGTGCAGGGTTATGCTATCATTTATTCTTCCAGATGGAGCAAGATGTAATCTCCATGAAAGGCTTAGTGCCAGATTTGTATTGTAACTATATTTTCTGTTGCTGAATAATACAATGGCGATCTGGGCTTTTGGAGTGTGGGGTTTTTTACCTGTAAGGGTTTTCCCCACATATATTTGTGTCTCATGTTCTGTCTTTCGTGTTAACGTTTATGTTGTTGAAATTAAATCTTGTTGCTTGTATTTCCTCTAAGGGTCAATGTTGGAAATGTTCTATGTCTATTTCCGCTTTGGGGCATAGTTGTGCGTGTTTTTTGAAGCAATCTAATGAAATTTAAATCTGTCGAAGACACCACTGTTCTTCAAAATACGTTTTGAGATGCTTTCATTTCCTTACAAGTGGTATCAGAGCCAGGTTCTAGGATCTACTTTGTTTCTCACATATGTACGTTCGTGTGCTGCATGTGTTTGCATGTAAGAGTTCTTGGTGTATAAGGTCTGGGTATTCCTTTTGTGATGATTTCTTAGTGTGATAGGCTTGAGGAAATCTGAAGGAATCGTCTGATGTTTGATCCTTGTTTTGAGTGAAGTCTGGTAGTTGATCTTGTCTTCACGTTACAGCAGGCACTTGAACGATGGTGAAGATGTAGAGACTGGAGCTGGTCATGATGTGACCTGAGGCTCTTAGTTGATAGTGTATAATCCTATTGCATGGGGTGGATTATGCTTTGTGGTTGTCTCTGTAGTAACTTTCATATTGGGTGTCTGTGTGAGAGGCTCTCTGATGATATGAAGAAGTTTGTGTTGCTATACAGCCCTGGAGTATTGTACTTATGTTGGGATTTGTTCCTGGTATTGGAAGGTATGTTATGTGATGCCCCGGTTGCATTTTGGTTATGGAGTTGATCCTTTTGAGGTCTGGAAGCTTCTGATATAACCTGACTTTCTCTCTCGGATGCTTGTACATGATGGTGTCTTGGAATTGGTCTGTATTAGGCTTGCAGTTCTTGGATTTTCTTAATCCTTGTGGTTGTGTTGTACTTGCATCAGAAGGGTTTAATAGATTTTCCTTAAAATCTATGATGCTCATCTGTGTTAATCCATTTTTTGGTTTAACCGTTATGGTGTTTCTTGATTCATATTCATGGTCTTCCAGATGTGAAGTGGATATGGATGTGCATGGGTGTTATCAAACACAGTGGTTTTGCAGGTTTTACACGGTCAAGAAAAAACTTGTGGTTTTGTGAAGTTGCAGTTAAGCTATTTCTAGACCCTGGCTTTTGGGGTGTTGCTGGATGACATAGTTGCAGTTTTGCATGCATGCTCCGTGCATGGTCTGAGGAGGTGAAATACTTTCTCTACATAGGAATGCTGGTATGTGATATGTCACTCAGTATTTATGTGGAAATGCTTGTTGGTTTTCTATACTATGGTGCTCAGGTTGTGGACATGTTTGGTGAATCAGATTTGTAAGTAATCTGATGCTTGAGTCATGTTGTCTACATTGTTATCTATTCCTTGAGATCTTAGTTTTACAATTTTCAATGTGATAGTGAGTTTGCATGATACATTGGTTGGATCTATGAGTTATGTAGTTTTTTGGGCTGATCACCTATTAAGCTACAGTGAGATGACTCAGATGTGGATTGTCTTTATCCACCAAATTATTTCAGTGTTAATACAGATTTGTTAGCTGGCCTGGTCTGTGGTCACTTGTGCATTGGTGTGACTGCTTCGGGATGAGAGGATGGATGTTGCAGAGTACCTAAATAGTTGGTTATGGAGACCTGTAGCATGTGTATCGTGATATCATGAATAGTTTGGATACACAGGTTTGTAGTGATAGTGTATTTCCTTGGTTTGGAGATCTTGGTGCCACTTGGTTTTATTGTCACATGGACATGTTAATGTGTGGACCTAGAGGAGTTTCAGATTAGGAGATGTTTGGTCATGATGCTTGAAAAGCTCAGTTGTTACAGTTCAGTGGGAGCTTTAGCATTGACTGTGTGTTCATCACTTAGTGGTGAATGATCTTCTTTAGTGTTGCAGATGTTACTAGGAGGAGTTCTTTGAACCTGTTGTTGCAAAAGGGTTCTTTCGCATTTGTAGGAGCACTATTTAAGGATGTGTAACATCTTGGAGTCATGGAGGATTCATGAAATCTTTGACTGAGGTGTTGATGCTTGATAGGTGATGTTGGTTTAGAGTTTGGTTTGTTTCATGTCATGATATTTTCTTGATTTCTATTTTTGATTTTTGGCATGAGACATTACTCTTTGAGACCATGTTTATGTTCACCTAGAGCATGCAATCTCCTAAGGGGGATGATAAGATCATGATGTCATGATAAGTTCCTGATTTAGATGGTTGGAGCTTTGACAATGGTCTGGTGATTCTCTGTGTGTTGGGTGCATTGATCTTTTGCTTGATTACTTCATGTTGGTGCAGTGATGCATTCAGAGTTTAGCATGATATGATTATTAGCAGATGCCCATGGGTACATGGAGAATAAGGTGAGGCTGTAATTCTCTTAAAGAAGAGAGAAGTGTTGTTGATGGTTACTCTTGATGAAGATTTCAGCAGAAAGTCTAAGAAGCCTACACCTTGGTTGGATGTGAGTTCCACAGAGAGCTATGAGGAGATTTCTCTTGGAGGAGTCATGATGGCTTGTATATCTTGGAGGAGCATTTTTATCCCCGCTCATGGTCTACTCGGCAGTTTATTACTTGAGAGGTATTGCCCATTATTTCTCTCAGGTGTTTTATGCTTTCTTTCATAGACATGGATCTTGAACTACTCATAGATGGTTCTAGAGGATTCATTGTGAGAGATGGATAGCATGATTAATCTCCTTGTGCATTTGAGTTTAAGATATCATTCATTGATGAGGATTGTTAGGAGATGGTTTTATGGGCTGATTTCTTGAAACAGAAAATGGATTAGTTTGATCTTCTTTGGTTTGAGACGCTTACATCCATGTTGATTTCTTATTTGATCTCTTGAGATTTAATGTTTGTTTGGGTGTTGCTATGTTGTTCTCTTTGGGGATATTGAGAAGGAGATCATACTTGACACAGTTGGCATTCAGAGGTGTATGTAGAAGGATTGTCTACATGTATATGATGTGCAAAGTTACTCTCTATGGTCTTGGTTATCTTCCTGGATGGCTTGTTTCACACTACATTGGTTTGAGGTTTGATTGGAGCTGAGGTGATCACTAGTTTGTGGTCATGTGTTTTCACTTATGTTCTTGAGTGATGACATGGAAGTTTTGTTATCTCTTTCCTTTGTTGGGTGTGGAGAACTTGGGAGAGTTTTGGACTGGTGGTAAGGAGTTGTTATTTGATTACTAGTGTTGCGTATCATTGTGGATGTTTCCTTGGTACTACATGATGTTTACACTTTCTATGTGATGCTATTGGTGGACTTTGTATGCCATGATCTTTTTTTTTAGATCTGCATTACCCATGCAGTGGGAGTTCTTGGATGTGTTTGGTCATCTTTGACTGGTTGACACATAGAGCTTGTATTTACAGTTGATGGGTGTATATGTAGGTGGCATGAGTCTGCTGATATGAATACCTTCAAGGTATGGATGATTGGATGGATTAGCACTTGCTGTGTGTGCTATTTTCAGTCACGTGGGTTTTGTTCAGTTGGATGGGTGCAATCAGTTTTTTTATTGTTGTTCTAGCTGATGTTCTATCTTATTTTTGGAGGATGATTTCATGGCTGTGTTCTGAAAGCTTTGAAGTTGGTTTTGTTAAAGCTTTTGTGTAGCTTGTGAGCATAGTAGGAGTGGAGGTAGTATTAGCTTTGGTTCTGTGACTTGGAGCGTTGATGGTTTCCTTTAATTCCTTCGTCAAGTGGGAGAATGTTGAGTACTTATGACTTAGATAATAGGCATCGGCGAGATTTGTGCTTTGTCTCAGCAATCACATTGTTCACATTGGCTTGTTATTTGCATCGGTGAGATGATGTGTTGTGTTACTTCGATAGTTGGACATCGGCCAGACAGGCTCTATCGGTGCTACTTTGATGTTTCCTACCGATGGTCTGAAGTCCCACCAATCAGTTCAAGGGTTCAAGGTTCTATTAGATCGGTGAGACTTATCATTATCGGAGCAGCTTAGGAGACTACTTTCGATGTGCAGGGTCTTACCGATGAAGGGCTATTGGTATACTCTATCGGGCTGACTTTCACTATCGACATGGGCTTGGGCTGTTCCGATGAGGTTAGAATGGCATCGTCGGCAACAAAATTGCTGACAATAGTCTTACTGAGTATTCATGCATGTAAACTGGGATAGCGGCCATCGACTGGTGCATGTGGGATAATTAGATCTCACGAATATGAACAGTCATGGAAACGGTTATGAGTTGGGATGCTGAGAATTGGTTTGACAGTGGTGACGTGGGTCCTTGACATGGCAGAAGGACAGAATAGCCAATGTTGCATTGGCAACGCATGTCACGAATATTGTCAATTGAACGGTTGTCTTTTGTAACTATCTAGTCTATTAAGGTAGTCGAACAGAATGTTCTCTTCTGTAATGTGACATGTAAAACACATTGGAACAGAAGAGTGCTAGGGATAGAGAGAGGAAAAAGAACAGAGTTCGGGTGTAGGGTGATGTCCTATACTGTATGCTATTTGTGGCATGATAATAGTATGAAGGACTAACCCGAGTGCTGGAGAACTTTGTGCAGGGTTATGTTGTTAGTTATTCTTCCAGATGGAACAAGATGTAATCTCCATGAAAGGCTTAGTGCCAGATTTGTATTGTGACTATATTTTCTGTTGTTGAATAATACAATGGCGATCTGGGCTTTTGGAGTGTGGGGTTTTTTACCCCTAAGGGTTTTCCCCATGTATATCTATGTCTTCTATTTTGTCTTTCATGTTAATGTTTCTGTTGTTGAAATTAGATCTTGTTGCTTGTATCTCCTCTAAGGGTCAATGTTGGAAATGTTCTATGTCTGTTTCCGCTTTGGGGCATAGTTGTGCGTGTTTTTTGAGGCAATCTAATGAAATTTAAATCTATCGAATACACCACTATTCTTAGAAATATGTTCTGAGATGCTTTCATTTCCTTACATATATTTCACAGATTTTTGGGATGATAGCGTGTAAGAAGGACTCAAGAATGTGATGCAGATGACAATGCATCATGCCAACATCCTGGATAGAGGACTCCATCTTCTAGCACTGGGACTCCTCATTTGTTATGATTTTTTTATTTTGTATTATATTTTGTATTTTAGTAGATATAGTTTCTATAAATCATTAGTCAATCTTCTTTCTTTCTCTTTCACTTAGCTTAAGTATCTATGATGCAGGAGCATCCCTAGTTCAAGAGCAATCTTGCATCAACCAAAATAAAATTGCATTTTAGTTTTTTTTTCACTTTCCAGTTCACTATAGTCAGTTCAGTCAATAATAGTTTTTGTATTTTGGTATGCATTCTATCGTAGTTGCATCTCTAACCTTGGGGAGCTAGATTTAGCATCTAGACACATTCATGCACATCATATCCAAATCCCAGATCATTTGGATTAGGTACCGGTAAGATATCGCTATTAGAAGATCAATTGTTTTCTCAGAACAAAGCATCCTGACAGTCTGAGACAATCAACTAAAGGAGAAGACTTGCAAAGAATTTCATGACTTGAAGAGATAAATAACACATCATTCAATGTTGTTTGGTTCATGGCCGACCTTCCCTGAGATCCACACACCATTCCATTCATTTGCGGAGGAGTTCTACATAATTAGGTCTGACCTATCCGTGTACACATGTTACAACTCTTCATTGGAGTTTGTGATCTTCCTTGGCTGATGCAGAGGAATCTTATGTTCTGGAGATGATATAAATCAATGTAATAGATGCCTACGAAAGTATTTGATCATTAGTTCATGGGTGATAGTTTAAATTTCTCGTGAAGGAGCTTCAAAGCTAAATCTTGTGCATATTTAGTGACTGTGAAATCAGGCCTGTGAGTCCTAATTGTAAGTCCGCATGTTGCCAACCAATTTGTATTTGAATTCTATGATATACTAAATGACTAAATCGACCTTTCCTTTATATCTTTGAGTTGTTTTCGTTGTTTTTACTCTAGCTGCACAACCTAGATAGTTCACTTTGTGGACCCTCCTAACCGTGACTGCACCAATCTAAAAGGAAAATTTATCTAGATAAGGTTTCATTTATCTTTTTATTATAGTAGTAGAGTTAAAATCTATTAAAGAAAATCTTAAATAGAGTAATGTGGGAAAAGTTTTGAAGTTCAAGCAATTAAACTAGAAAAACCAATCAAACACTTTTTCAACATTACACTTACATGTTCTCATACACCTCATAGATTTTACTACATAACTTACATATCATAGATGCTCTTACACATCTTACATGACATAGACACTCTTACACACATCATACAACAAATGTCAAGGGGCAGAGAGTGCCACTTAAATATCTTGAGATTTTCTTTGTTCATGTGTAGTGCCCTTTTCCATGGGGACCTAGATATTACAAAGTATTTAATAAATACTAAAAATTAGAACTCACAAGGTGTAAAACACCTAATCCTAACACACACACACACACTTACTCTTTTTGTTTTATTTATATTATATAAATGGTTACTATGTATCTTTCTTTTGTTGATTATTTAGACATTTATGTGATGGAACATAGTAGTGAAGAGAAAGATATGAATTATATACCAAGTTTACTCACAAAGATGATAATTTTACTTATAAAAAGTTACATGACACGAACAATTAAATTGATGATAATAGTAACACTCGAATAACTAAATAATAATATTGTAATGGTGGAAATTGTATATTCATGTCTGTTTCCCTTATGTTTTGGATCCACTTTGATTATATAGTGCCTATTATGTAATAATAAGTCTACAAATGAATAAGGAATGATCCAAGAAAGAGAGACTGGCTAGATTAAATGGGTGGGATCAACATCAAGACAAGCATGCTAGTAAAGTAAAGTTTAGGATGGCTAGTGGAAAATAGCAAGCACTTATTTCTTAAAAATCAACCTAGTTATAAACTATCTATTTATTGGAAGTGACATATAATTAAATGAAGGTAGTCAATGAATAGGCTCACAATAGTTTATTACTAGGCAACCATAGTCGATGAACATGTAATGAGGAGGCCCCACTACCTCCACAACCATTGTTATGAAGCTATTGAATTAGTCTTCCTAGGGGTCTAACTAAGGAGAACATGAACCTTGCAATTCAATAGATTTCCTAAAGGTGTTTCTAAACACTACTAGTCTTTACTATGGTTTAGACATTAAAAGATTGAGGTAAACATATTCCAACAGTCAATTTTTTGTAATTTCATTCTAATGGGTACACGTTTAGGTTTGCACGCTAATTCACTTCCATAGACATGGACTTGAATTGGAGTAGAACATAGTTAATTTGTAAATTCAAAGATAATCATCCAAACATGCCCTAAAATTTTAACACCTTAGTGAATAATTTTTGACATCTTCTATAACATATTTCTATCATAAGATTTTGAACTAAATATTATATTTAATTTCTTTAATTACATCGAGAAGCATTTTGCAATGGCTACAGGGCATAGAAATAAAATAATTCTTAACAAAAAAGTATAGTAAATAAAATAGATAGATGTTTTTTTGAGGGTTTTATATCGAATCCACTGAATCATTTAGTTACCGGATATGGGAGCATGAGCCTTAGGTTGAAAGGGGCACAATCCCAAAGAGAGAGAGGGGGGCTTTTTTTTGGGGTTTTATATCAAACCCACTGAATCGTTTAGCTACTAGATATATATGGAAGCACGATCCTTAGGTTGAAAGGGGCACAATCCCAACCTCATCCATTATGGTGTCAAGCCCTTGCACTAAGCTAGACTTGATCCCTAGTGGACTCTTTCAAAATAATTCAACTTCGCCAATAAACCAAAAGCTCATTAACATTGGATTTTTAATAGATACATTTAAAATATCTATACTAATTTCTATTAATTTAATTCTAAAGTTTATTAATTCGAATCCATTATTTATTTATGATTCATTTCTCTATAAATATATTATAAAGAAGATATATTAAATTGTATAATTAAATGATGTATTTCAAAACCTTACAAAGCAATTTAATGTAAAGAATATTGAGGAATAACTATTATTAATTTACATGCAGCATTTTACAAGTCACATACTTCGTAAAATGACATCTAACATTTTGTTGATCACTCCCCTACATACACAGAATTCCAAACATAAGTAAGTACCCTTTTTTTAACCCTAACACGAATCGAACATATGACCGATGTTATATACATTTTTGCCTTCCCTGATCAACTACCTTCATGCAAAAACACTATACATATCTTCAGGACAAACAGATTATAGGGAAGATTGCGTATTACAAATAATCTACTTTTCCCTTGGTGGGATATCAATAGTAACATTGTCACTCTCGCCATTAATGCATTCCCTTTGTTGTTCTCCACTGCTACCGCTTTCTACTGCCTTGGGATCTGCTGATACTTCTTCCTCCATCACTGAAACCTCCATTGTTCTGTTACCAGACTCCACAGACTGATCAGCCTGCTTTTCAACGCTGGCTCTGCAAAGAGGGCAGGTGGAATGAGAATAAAACCACATATCAACACAGTCCACATGAAAGCTGTGGTTACAGCTGGGCAGTAATCTGGCCTTGTCATTCTCCTCGAATTCACACAGACAAACAGCACAACGTAATCCGTCTGAGAAATTTTCCGGCTTGTAGAGAAAAACCGGGAGCGCATCTACCGCTTCTCTGCACAGCCCTTCTGTCAGCGGAGGAACAAACTGCTCATGATTTCCTCCTCTCCATGAAATCCGATGAGCTCGCAAAATCCCCGGTCTTCGTTGTGGGCCGCGTTCTGCGTTTGAATCCACTCGGAAGTCGACATAATACAAAATAACACAAATGGAAATGAGCATAAATAGAGACATTACTCCCGCCATTAGAATATAACTGTTCCATTCATCATCCCCACGCCTCTCGTCATTTTGAAGGTCAAGGTTAGGATCACCATTTAGATCTCCGCTGCCATAGGAAAATTTCATGTCCATCGTTTTGAAGAATTTTGCAGAGACTGGAAGTGATATTATTTTGGGGTATAGATCTTCAGTGGAGTAACTTCTGGTTTATATAAATTTCACTGGAAGCTTTGACGCGTTTCACCATAAGAAACTTAATGTGAATTCGTGAACTTCACGACGAAATTGATGAGAAGTATTGATGAAAGAGGTTCGTAGATTGTTTGAAGTCTCTGCGAAATTTTCTCCATGATTTTCTTTCGTTTGAGTGTGATATATCGTTGAAAACTTTAATGTTGTGTTGAGACAGGAAACTACATTTGTTTGTCAGGACTACGGCTGATTTCGCGGTCTTTCGACGTGTCCAATTTACTTATTTTGTCTTCCATCTCGCCGTGGAATATCCCACGCGTTAAATTGACATACTTTCGTTTGCGAAATTTTTGCTACCTTCCCCACTATATTTGCTCTTTATTCGCTAAATTAAAAGGCTACCACTCTCCCTGTTTCTTCTCGGAAGGAACGTCAAGTACGTACAATACTTTGAAGGCACAAACTAGAGTACGTAGAGGAAGACTATCTTTCGTTGTCAAACTCTGCCGTCCGTTCGGGGAATTTAGTCTGATTTCGTGCTTCTATGAAAGATTGAATATGAGTGTTTTAGATTTAAATGTGTTTTATATTTTTGGTTTGGTTTAAAATAATTTATAATACTCTGGATTTTGTGTATTATAGGCCCTTGGTTAGGATAATATTGGACAAATTCGACTCGACTTGTACTTTGAAAAAGATCAAAAGCTTGGGAAGGATGATGAGGATGGTGAAAATGACTTTCAAAATAAAGGTGCATTTGCATGTGAAATTTTAGTTCAATAGTAATAAAATATATTATAATTTAAAAGGTGAAAGTTATGTCTCTTTGTATTCCTTTGTACATTCTGTCTTATATCGGTTATTAGAGGGAAAACTTTTTACATTCCCTACCAATAAACCTATAAATATGTAAAGATATCATATTTGAAAGGGTTGAAAATTAAAGATATTTGATTCTCATAATGCAATTTAGCTATTTTTGTGTTATGGCACTAGTCCTTATGTCTTTTCTCTATATGTCAAAATTGCCCCTATTTACATAAAAATAAATAACTTTTGACCAAGCATGGGGATTAGAATATCACCATGTACACAGCAATGATCAATTAGATTAAGATTGGCACACATATCCTATGTTTACCTTAAGTAATAATTCCTAAGCTACTTATAAATCCACATAAAAGGGTATAGGAAAGGGGAAAAGAGTTACTTTGCTACCAATAAACCTATAAATATATATAGATATCACATTTGAAAGAGTTGAAAATTAAAGATATTTGATTCTCATAATACAATTTAGCTATTTTTGTGTTATGGCACTAGTCCTTATGTCTTTTGAACTCTATATGTCAAAATTGCCCCTATTTACATTATAAAAAAAAACTTTTGACCAAGCATGGGGATTAGAATATCAACATGTACATATCAATGATCAATTAGATTTATATTGGCACACATATCTTATGTTTACCTTAAGTAATAATTCCTAAGCTACTTCTAAATCCACATAAAAGGGTATAAGAAAGGGGAAAAGAGTTACTTTGCTATATAAAAAAATGAGGCATTTCATGGCCTCATTAGGAATTGTGGATTCTAATTAGGCTAGTGATGTGGATAGAAGGAGGTTTACAAATGGGTACATGTTTACCTTGTTTAGTGGTGTGATTTCTTGGGTAAGGAAATTATGGATGTGGTTTTCATTTGAACTATAGAGGCAGAGTGCATGTTATCTACTCATGTTTGTAGGCAAACAATCTAGCTTTAGAGAAAGTGTTTTTATAACTAAGGATAGATTGTATGAGTGGTTGTTCATGCCTTTTGGATTGGCCAATGTGCCAAATACCTTGATGAGGTTGATGAATGAGTTTCTTAAACCTTTATTGGGTAGGATTGTAGTTGTATTTTTGGATGATATTTTGGCGTTCAATAAGACAAGGGAGGAGCATCTTAAACACTTGTAGTAGGTTTTAGCATAGCTAAAGAAGGAGAATTTGACTCTAAACTTGAAGAAGTGTATTTTCAAATAAACATTAGATTTTTTGTATCTCAAGAGGGGTTGAAAATAGATCCTAAAAAGATGCAAGAAATTTTCAAATGGATAGTATCACATAGTGTCACAAAGGTTACAAGTTTCAATGGATTTAAAAGTTTCTACAAGAGTTCATTAGAAATTCTAGTGGGATATGTGTGCCTTTAATGAATGACATCAAAATGGAGAATTTAATTGGAAAGAGATTGTAGAAAAGAGTTTTGATCTTTTGAAGAAGAAGGCGAATAAGGAACTAGAGTTGACATTTCTCAAATTTGAAAAAGTTTCTCAAGTGGACTATGATTCTAGTAGTAAATGCATTGATGTTGTCTTTAGTCTAGAAGGTAAAGCCATCACTTATTTTAGTGGGAAGTTGGAGGAAGATAATCAAAATTAATTAGTGTATCAACAAGAGTTCTATGTAATTATTCAAGCTTTACGAAAATGGAGTTATTACCCATTACCAAAGGAGTTTGTTTTGTATATTGATTGAATTAGGCATTAAGGTTTATTAATAGTTAGATAAAGTTGAATCGGAGGTATATGAAGTGATTAGAGTAATTGTAGGGTTTTTCCTCTATAATCAAGTTGTCCATGTCTTGCAACATCACCTTGTCAATACATTACTTGAGACATCTTATGATATTTTGTCCTAGGTCCTCTTCCATGACCCCTTCCATCACTCCCATTAGTTAAATAAATTACATTTATTTAACTAACCCCTCTTATCCATTTATCCTCCTCTTGCATCAAATTAAATAAATCTTATTTATTTAATTCCATTTATCCTCCATTTGCACCAAATTAAATAAATCTTATTTATTTAATATCATTTTTCCTCCATCATCCAATTTAAATAAATTAAATATTTATTTAAATGCCACATGTCTCTCATAATTTAAATAATTTTTTTATTTAAATTATTTATTCCCACTCACATCCCTATTTTAGCCTCATTCATTGTGCATCATAAGCACTTTCTCTCCAATTCAAATAAAAAAATTCCCACTTATTCCCACTCTCCTCCTAATTTTGATTACCTGTCATACCCATTTAATATGTGTCATAAGCACTAAAATTGCCTTTTAATCCTAGCCATCCAAATCACACAATTGGCTTTTAATCTTAGCCATTGAATCATATCACTCCTCTCCTATAAATCAAGCCTCACCCAAGCCATTTGGGGGATCAATCTTCATACAAAAATCACGTTGTCAAATTTCCTCTATTATCTCCATTCTCATTCATCTTCATGTTATCATTATGCTGCTAAAATAGTGAGCAATCAACATTCCTCCTTCGATATCTTGTATTCTTATGCAAGATTGAGAAGAGCAATGGAGGCGAACCAAGTTTCACATAGGAGTTTAGATATTGTTGTCTGCATTTGATTTCTATGTCCATTTTGTTCTCCATTGTGCTATTAGGGTTTTATGCTTCATGTTTATGATTTAGCTCTGATTTTTACCCTAATACATTTAGTGAATCTGACTTGGAATTAAAAAATAACAAGTGCTTGCATTGTTTGGTGAATTTGAGTGAGATTGAAGGTGTGTATGCTCTTCTCATGCGCTTCATGCGATCTTGAGAATCAAAAACACCTCTCGTCCATTCAATTTCACACCACACATTTCATTTTCTAAGGGGAATTAACAAATGTGAGTGTGAATCAAGTGTGTGTGTGTGTATGCCCTCTCCTTGGACCGCAAGGTGATCTTGGAGATCAAAAACACCCACTTGGTTTTCTTTTTCATACCCTTCCTAGGAGGCCTTCTTGGAGACACACCACTCCAAGGGATGACCTCAACTCTAGCATTCCGGCAGAGTATAAATAGTGAGGCGTGAATTGAAAGACACCCACTTTGGAAGTCAAAATCTTGTCACTTTTAGCTAAGCTCCAAAGAACTTTATACCTTTGGGAAGTGAAGGTGAAGGGTGGGTTACCCCTTTCTCCTAGTTGTGTGGCAGGATTTTGCTTTCATTTCACGGAATAGGGCCCCCCGTACGTCGAGTATATTAGGGACATCCTTAGTCAACCTCATGCATCCTAGAGTAAGACCTAATTGACCACACCTATTTGACTAGTATTAGGCTTGTTGATGTGTCTTCTATTAGAGTAATAGGTTCTTTACTTAATTAATTTAATTATATTGATTAATTAATTAATTAAGTCACCTTTACTTTATTTCACTTAAGCTTAACTTAGATACTTTAATAATTTATTAGTAATCCTAGGGTTCTCACTTTTAGGGTTTCAATCTCCTTTTATAAGGATTGATCTTATTATACTTATTCATTCTTTATGCATTTTTACTCTCTTGGTTTGCAGAGTAATATCTTTGTGTTGTTTGAATCTCTTCTACGTGACAAGTTATTTTGCTTGTAGGTGATCACTGGGTTCTATGAGGTTGGCTTTTACAACTTCAACATAGTATCAGAGCTTCAGATCTGCAGCTTCATGTTCATCTTTTGAGGGATTCAAGCCTTGAAAGAGTATTTCAGTATATCTTGAGTCACTTTTGATCATACCATTGCATTCAGAGTGCTAGAAATAGTCAAGATTGGCCTTTGTTTCGTCAATTTTGGACTTACGGGCTCAGATATGCAAGGGTTTCTGTGACTGCTTTTTTTTTTTTTTTGATCCACAGGGTACCTACAATTTTGAAGCATTTTTAGACCGAATGAACCTCACCGTTGCATCTAGAGTAGCCAAAAACCCTAAAATCACTTGTCGTTTCATCAGAAATGGAGTAGCTGAACCCGGAGGCAAATTTTTTTTCTTGGTACAGCCGTACGACCTCTACACAGGGGGCTGTTTGTAACATCCACATTCTAGAAACATAGTAAAAACCAAAAATTTCACTATAAAGTAACTTTACAAGGTAAAAATGAGACAGAGAAAATTTTTCCTTTACTCAACATAAAGTCGAGTAACTACAATTACAAGATATCTCGTTACATTTTCAATAATCCATATTGTCTTTCCCAAGTACAATGTTTACAAAAATAAATCTATTATAAATACCTGAATCAGATAGTGTTTTACTTAGTCAAAATAAACACAAGTCTCAGAGATATACTGCATCCAGAAATCTGACATCCTTATCGCAAGCCTCGGCATGTCTTCTGCTAGAGAGAGAGAGAGTATCTTTCCAGTGATTTACCTCCAACCACAGATCGTCGGTCTCCCGCACTCCTTCCTAACCGGAAGTGGCCCTTCCCTTCACGAGAAGTATAGACCAAGGTGACCAGTGGTAATTTGCCTTTCCGAGTACATAGTGTTGTATCTTACACTACTCTATCTATCATACAACCCTAGATACCCTCTAGCTAAGTATGATTCCCGATAGGATGTGCAATCCAGATACAGTGAACCGACAATGCATGCAGAGACATATGCATTACTATGGCCATAGTTTCAATATAAATTGACGTTCACAAAGAACGATGTCGTATTGTTCACCCACTCCAACTCGACTTGGATACTATCAAATTCCTACAGTTCGACTTGGTCATCTTTGTTTAGCTTAATAAGTATGATGTTTGAACAATTGAGTTTTCCAAACCCATACATGTTTTCTTTCATTGTCTATAATCCATAGACCTACACATCTTTCTTTCTCTATGAGGGCTCTCATTGCATCATCGCAATTCCTGAGGTCCACGACTTATTGTCTCATAATAAATATAGATAGATTAATTACGACTAAGATGATAACCTTAACTAGGTTAAGCATTATAGCCTAGGAATCTAATTCCCTTCTTGCATGTAAGAATAATTATACTTAGTTAGGGTACATGTCCCTTCAATCATGATTTAAATAACGATCCCAACGAACTTACCACATTTGGATCAAGTTAAGGTTTAACTAAAGAGTTTTATATAACTCCAATCTAGTCTTCTTGACCTCGGTAGACTCTCAAGACACCATCGTTATTCCAAAGATCTTAAGAAATGACTTTCTACACTTGGGTATCTCCTTGCATCCTTGCATCATCTGAGATCCATAACCTATCGACACTTAAAACATAAGTCAAATTGGAAACCATCAAACAGGTTTATACACCAAAAATAAATGAACAAAATTTGGGTTCTTATCCCTTTACCATCGTTTCATAAAGTAGCCATAAAGGTATATTATATAATATTACCCTACTAGGTCAACCTAGGGTTTGTCTTTCCTTTTCCATGAAAATGGATTATCAAACAATCAATTCTAGGAAGAATAGTTTTTGTTAATTAAACAACTTTCCTTTAGTCTTCTTTCGACTTAAAGGTTGTTTCAAAACTTCAAAACAAATCTACTTTAACTTATAAGAGGAATCCTCAACAACAATAACGTCAAACAATTCGACTCCAAGTCTAAGAGTCTCCCAAGTTTAGTTTGATTCCAACTGGTTGATAGTCTAGCCCCCCCGCCTTTGTTATCCATTGAAAACATGTTTAAAGTTCTTCTCCTTTTTCATATTGAACTAAATGGAGTCAAATATTCTCCTAATGACATTTTGTCACCACGGTTTTTATTTTGAAAGATAGTGCTTAATTGCTTCCAAAAGGAAGAACACCTCTATGGCTCTATCAAGGATATTTACTTACAACCTAAACAATCCTTGACAAGTTTAAGTCTACAATAAAACTATAAACCCTCTAGGTCTTCTCTAGTCATCCGACTTACGCTTAAGAAGATAAAATAACTAAGTTTAACCTCCATGGGTTATCATGATAATACTAATCACTACTGCTGAATCAACCAGTGATATTACATCACTAATCAAATGGTTCTTCATGATAGCAATATCGTTCTACATAAATGAATATATCAATTCCAAAATATTAAATCCCAATACATTAAGCTTTTACCATGTAATCATTTACATGTAAAATAATATACTTGACCTAACAGTTCCTTTTTCTTACCCCCTCTCTAGCTATAGAAAAGATAAAAACTCATGTTCAATAAAAAAAATAAACCTATCTTTGAGTTATGGTTTAACTACTATGACTACATCATATTGTCGCTTGCATATAGAAGAGTAAAAGAAATGGTCTACTTGTAAGGTCCACATTAACGATAAACCAAATCATTTAATCCACAACGTCTATAAAAAAGATTCCCATATTCTTATAAAGAGTTATAATCTATATGGTAATACTACATGTATTAACGTATGTTTACAAGTGGGTAAGCTCTTCAAACATTCATTCTAGAAATGAAATTGAGCTAACTTATATTTCATGTTCAAAAGGAAAATTTTAAAATAAAGGATTATAAAAAGGGAAACTGTTATGTAACCAAGCATAGGGCTCAATCGTCCTTACCTTAAAATAGTTGACAATGAAGAACTAAGAATCCCTCTAGAGCTCGAGCACTTCGAAGATTTTTCAATCTGATATCTTGACTTCAAGAGAATAATGTACTTTGCATAAGCTCAGCAAAAAATTGGTGGGTTTCGGACTTAGAACATCATGTTCAAGGTTGAGCTCTTGTAATACTACATAATAGTGCTACCATTTTTCTTATATCATCGCACACAAGAAGATATCTAAAGAAGGTAATATTTACCCTCCCCAAAATACAGACCGAGCGGGTCTTTATATTTGAAGAATATGTTGTTCTCACACGTTACAAATAGCTCTGTGCGAAAACTAATATAAGTCCCTCCATCTATATATCTAGATTACTGCTCCTTTTGGGCTATAAGACACAGAAAAACCATGTTGAAAGTAGGTCTTCTATAATACTAATACCCCTTTGCCCACACTAATCCGCAGAGATAGAAAAATATGGTCTTTCCTAACAAAAGAATACCAGTTCGCCTAAGCTTATCTGTCCTCCTTTTCTTTAATACTTTGCTATATCCAAATCTCTGCTCCCTTTTAGTGTCTAAAACACTTACTACCTCCACGAGCCATGCACAGCGAAGCAGTCAATAATTTCTCTTTCTCTCTGCGGTTTTTTCATTTCTCAAACCACAGTCTAGAACTAACAATTCCCCCGCCTTCCTCGACAATGGAATGCATGCCTTTAACTCACCATTTTCCATATCTGAAAAACCCCCACATCCCTTTGCCTCCCGCGCCCATGATGGAGTAATCCATCTCTTTCTAACCGTTTCACTTAAGCTTCCCCCGATTAACCTCCTGTGCGACCCCCGCGAGGAAGATCCCCCCATCCCTTCACTCAGCGGTTTTTAGTTTGTTTTCAACAACCACTCCACTCCTCCTTTATCTACAGTTTTCACTTACTAAACCACAGCACCCCACTCTCCATGACTGCGCACACCATGATGAAGTATATCCCCTCATCTTACGGTTACACCTCCCTCTATAACTTTCCTAAAACAAGGTATAATAACCGTTCCCAAACTCTCGACCATGCCTGATCCGATGGCCCCTCTTATGGCATGCAAGGTTGGTTTTTAACCCCCTCTCGCCATCAATCTCCAAAATGGAGCTTTAAAAAGCAATGCGGCAGTTGGAAAGAGTAACAACCTTTCCACTACGCATAAAATAAGGGCTTCAATACCGCGTTCTTCGCAAAAGGAAGGGAAAATGTGTTATAAAACACAATAAAGATCTTTTTTTTTCTTAATATACTTGCAGTGGTATAAGATGATGACATATTTGATGGTTTGGTGCGAGGAAAGTTCGCTGTTTAAATGGTGATGGAAAGGAATTTCGATTTGTTTAAGTTTACAACCACCATTCAAAGGTGATGAAAGACTCATAATGCTGGCCGACACCCTCAACGAAGATGGAGCAACTCAGCGTTTAACTCATGACCGGCACATGCCTAAACACAAGGGTCGACAAGAATAATTAAAGCATAATTCAACTTCCCATTCGACTTCCGTCGATTAACAAAAGGGAATAATTCTCAACACATGATTAACACGGTTGACGACAATCACGACGGATTGGTCGTAACGCTTCACAAGGTTTCTTAATCGTTTGATGCACAAAACGACTTCTCGCATCTTTCGACTATGAGACGTGGTCCACAAATCTGCCACAAATAGGTTCATCTGTTGACATTAAACGTCGACAATATTTGTGTCATCAAACTTGATGAGAACGTCTGACGTTTAAGAAGCGACAGTAAAACCTCTAAGTGACACAAGAAGAATAACACAACTGTTTTACGGCTTATGACGTCGTTTACTTTGCGAACGACTATGTCGACTCATCATCGACTTGACTAGAAGATAAACAAGGTATCTACTACCCGTCAAAAAGATTCCAAAGTAACTGGCAAGACAAGACATACCTCATATGACTCATAGGTTCACATTATCATTTAA
The DNA here is from genome assembly GCA_027924645.1 of Cunninghamia lanceolata. Taxonomy (NCBI): domain Eukaryota; kingdom Viridiplantae; phylum Streptophyta; class Pinopsida; order Cupressales; family Cupressaceae; genus Cunninghamia; species Cunninghamia lanceolata. The sequence continues at coordinate 126,641 of BSBN01000143.1, read as the reverse complement.
CACTAGACTCGTTTGGCAAATAGACCACTCGTAATCCAAGGTCTATATCTCTCTTCTCGAAAGATACTCTCTCTCTCCTCTCTGAGAGTTGATACCTTGTAATCCTGTTTCACTTGTCATCAAACAATAAGAGATCAATGCATCTTTATTCGATAAATTCAACTAATAAATCAAATCTTATAATACAGTTATTAAATCGACCATAACATAATCATTTCCATGATTTCATAACTGATATTCAATACAATTCCATGTCATATCCTGTCTTAAGTCCATAACATCTCAACAAATTTACTTATGCCCAAGTAAAAAGTAAAAGTATAGCAAGTTAGAAAATAGGGATGTAACATATCCTTCCCCTAAAGATTCATCGTCCTCGATGATATAAAGTATCAAAACGCAACTTAAGAGCATATTCATTGTTTAATTGCTATCAGCATAAAGTAAATGAGGAAATTTCTGCTAGAATTCATGGTAACTTCTCCCCATGCAAAACTGTTCTATGCATACTGGTCCCACTAGACCTTACACTTCATAACCTCTATGTTACACAAGCATTGCTTATGATCTTCAAGTATCTCAGAAGCTTGATCATAACCTTTCCTAGGTTCTTGTACTTTTAAATCATTCATAGATTATAACATTTATATATTACATGAATATATTTCTCATATATAAATCACCAAAAAGCATGATGCCTCCTGGCAATACTGGTAACAAATTAATCCTCGAATTCAATAAAATTCCTAACTTTAAAATTTTTTGAAGGGTCCTTTATACTTAGGAATTGGTTTAGAATACCTTCCATTCTTTAGAAAACGTTTTTAGGGGTTTAACCCTTAAATGAAATTTCCTTCTCTAACCGAGAATTGTCTTGGTGTACGCTTAATCATTAACGTAATTTCCTTTTTTTTTTTTCTTTTTTTTTTTTTCCCTATTCATTATTGATTTCCATCGATCTTTCTTGATCAGCTAAATCTTTTCATCCATTTCGGATAACATTTCCGGACTAATGCTAATCCTACCTTCTAGCTTACCCAGCTTATAGGAGTTCGGCATCTTTCTGTCCAATGTTTCAATTCAAGCCATCTTAATAGCAAAAGTTAAATATTGTCAAAGATTTCACGTAATAAGTAGTCTCCCTACTTGCATTGCTAATCCATGCAGCATGATTTGGAACTATCTTCTAAAACATGGTTAACTTCCTTAGTATAACCATCTAGTCACAGGATAATAAACGTATATTCTTTTAAAATTTCAGTCCTTAACATGGAGGACAAGTTTGTCATAACCTTGACATTACACGCGTATTTCTATCTAAGATACCCTTCTCAGAAAACCAAGCAGTCTAAAACACATCTTGCACAAAATGCGTGCTAACACTGATGCTCCATCAGTTCAATCCCCTGGTAAATAATGTGTTACCTTTGAGAGTTTATCATCTGAAGGTGGCATTGTGTCTTTTCCCCGACATAGAAAGACTTCATACAATACCCTTGCCAACAATTTGCCATTTCCATTCTGGCATGTCATATGGGTACATCAATCCTACATGAATTGATGTTCTACTCTTTCCCTTTGGCCTTCTAGACAATATGCTACTAATCTCGCAGCATCATTCTGTATTCCTTTCGAGAATTAAAGAGGTTTCATGTCTGTTAGTAGTTGGTCGCCCCTAGATTTCATGGTATGGTGGATTATGACTTCTCTCCACACCAGTTTTCTTATTTCAGAAGAATTAGAAACACATATTCTTTCTCTGAAACTCAATAGTCTATGAGACTCAATATGAAAACCTTCATACCTTGAATCTTTTAATATTTTACCTCAAGAATTTGCTTAATTTACTCATCATGTAAAGGTACACCCTTAGACCATTTCCTGAGGCATCAATTTCCCCTCAAACTATCCTTCGGAACAGGAATCCATAGCATTGGTGCTGTTGTAATTTCTCTTAACTATTATAGAGTCACTTGCACATAAGGATTAATGTTCTCCTTCATGCTTAAAAATAAATAAGTACATCTTCTAGAAGACTAGAACAAATATGTCTAAACAATCTCTAGACACACTGCTCATGAGATTCATGAATACGACAAGGCATTAGTATGGTCAAAGGACAACACTGCTAACTCACAGTGCCCATACTTGTCCACAAGTTGTTTCAAGGATATCCTCATCCTTTAATCTTGATTGATGACATACTGATTGCTAATCAATCACTTCCATTCTACACATCTATTCAAGGAGATCACCAATACGTGGTGAAAGATATTTGCTCCTTATCGTGGTTTTTAATGAGCAAATGATACAAAATACACATTGAAGAGTTATATCCTCCTTGACAAAAATAATTCCTAGTGCACCCCACGGTAATATACTAGATCTAATCAAACCTTTTAGCCAATAATCCTTATAAAGGGCTTTTGATTCCCTCAATCTTATAGTTGTCATAAGATAAGGTGCTTTTCTAGGTAACTCATCCCAGAATTTTGAGAGGATCAAGGTCTTCCGTTGATTCAATCACTGTTCCCTCAACTTTGGCGGTATGACTTTCTTTTCCAAAACATACTATGTATCTCCTTAGTTTTAAACATGGTTAGGATTGTTCCACTTTGATCAAGAGATAAACTAGTAGTTTATTCTCTTTTAGACTTTCACCCTGGTTTGGTTCTAGAATAACACATGCTCTCATTTTCCTCATGCTAGATAATTAAGTTATCTAACAGTTTTCTGAATCTTAAGCGACTCAAAACAACAAACATATTTATCTCATAATAATCCAAAGATTGGTACAAAACATTGTCATCTTTATTATAATTTATTTAGGAGTGACCACATCCTAATTTATATTGTTGATACAATAAGACTATAAGTCACTGTCAGTTAACAATCTTCCAGTTTCACAACCATACAGGGTGGATGTACACACAAGTACTCCAACACCTTTTTCCTAAAACAAAACATCGCATCAACATTCAAGTGTCATGTCGTACTGGCTACAGTTCACTAGGTTTTACTACACCAGTAGAAATAGTAGGATTCTTGGCTAGTTTAAAACGTTGTTTTCTTTTTGTCCGAATATGCTTAAGCGCATCAGCAAAAGTCTCTGAATCCTCTAGCCATGCATCTTCAGAGTAAACAACATGCTCTTTAAGTTCAACCTCCTCGATAGGTTTCTTCTTAACCACTAATCTAGGCAAATGCTGGGGAACAGACTTCCTAGCTGTTTTCTTTGTTCTTCTCCACGTCATTCTGGCACAAGAAAATTTGAACATTAGCTAACCGCATAATGTTGACTATAGGTTAGCACAGTGGACTCATAAGCCCTAGTGTCGAACCTGATAGCTCTGATACCATATGTAACATCCACATTCTAGAAACATAGTAAAAACCAAAAATTTCACCATAAAGTAACTTTACAAGGTAAAAATGAGACAGAGAAAATTTTTCCTTTACTCAACATAAAGTCGAGTAACTACAATTACAAGATATCTCGTTACATTTTCAATAATCCATATTGTCTTTCCCAAGTACAATGTTTACAAAAATAAATCTATTATAAATACCTGAATCAGATAGTGTTTTACTTAGTCTCAATAAACACAAGTCTCAGAGATATACTGCATCCAGAAATCTGACATCCTTATTGCAAGCCTCAGCATGTCTTCTGCTAGAGAGAGAGAGAGTATCTTTCTAGTGATTTACCTCCAACCACAGACCGTCGGTCTCCCGCACTCCTTCCTAACCGGAAGTGGCCCTTCCCTTCACGAGAAGTATAGACCAAGGTGACCAGTGGTAATTTGCCTTTCCGAGTACATAGTGTTGTATCTTACACTACTCTATCTATCATACAACCCTAGATACCCTCTAGCTAAGTATGATTCCCGATAGGATGTGCAATCCAGATACAGTGAACCGACAATGCATGCAGAGACATATGCATTACTATGGCCATAGTTTCAATATAAATTGACGTTCACAAAGAACGATGTCGTATTGTTCACCCACTCCAACTCGACTTGGATACTATCAAATTCCTACAGTTCGACTTGGTCATCTTTGTTTAGCTTAATAAGTATGATGTTTGAACAATTGAGTTTTCCAAACCCATACATGTTTTCTTTCATTGTCTATAATCCATAGACCTACACATCTTTCTTTCTCTATGAGGGCTCTCATTGCATCATCGCAATTCCTGAGGTCCACGACTTATTGTCTCATAATAAATATAGATAGATTAATTACGACTAAGATGATAACCTTAACTAGGTTAAGCATTATAGCCTAGGAATCTAATTCCCTTCTTGCATGTAAGAATAATTATACTTAGTTAGGGTACATGTCCCTTCAATCATGATTTAAATAATGATCCCAACGAACTTACCACATTTGGATCAAGTTAAGGTTTAACTAAAGAGTTTTATATAACTCCAATCTAGTCTTCTTGACCTCGGTAGACTCTCAAGACACCATCGTTATTCCAAAGATCTTAAGAAATGACTTTCTACACTTGGGTATCTCCTTGCATCCTTGCATCATCTGAGATCCATAACCTATCGACACTTAAAACATAAGTCAAATTGGAAACCATCAAACAGGTTTATACACCAAAAATAAATGAACAAAATTTGGGTTCTTATCCCTTTACCATCGTTTCATAAAGTAGCCATAAAGGTATATTATATAATATTACCCTACTAGGTCAACCTAGGGTTTGTCTTTCCTTTTCCATGAAAATGGATTATCAAACAATCAATTCTAGGAAGAATAGTTTTTGTTAATTAAACAACTTTCCTTTAGTCTTCTTTCGACTTAAAGGTTGTTTCAAAACTTCAAAACAAATCTACTTTAACTTATAAGAGGAATCCTCAACAACAATAACGTCAAACAATTCGACTCCAAGTCTAAGAGTCTCCCAATTTTAGTTTGATTCCAACTGGTTGATAGTCTAGCCCCCCCGCCTTTGTTATCCATTGAAAACATGTTTAAAGTTCTTCTCCTTTTTCATATTGAACTAAATGGAGTCAAATATTCTCCTAATGACATTTTGTCACCACGGTTTTTATTTTGAAAGATAGTGCTTAATTGCTTCCAAAAGGAAGAACACCTCTATGGCTCTATCAAGGATATTTACTTACAACCTAAACAATCCTTGACAAGTTTAAGTCTACAATAAAACTATAAACCCTCTAGGTCTTCTCTAGTCATCCGACTTACGCTTAAGAAGATAAAATAACTAAGTTTAACCTCCATGGGTTATCATGATAATACTAATCACTACTGCTGAATCAACCATTGATATTACATCACTAATCAAATGGTTCTTCATGATAGCAATATCGTTCTACATAAATGAATATATCAATTCCAAAATATTAAATCCCAATACATTAAGCTTTTACCATGTAATCATTTACATGTAAAATAATATACTTGACCTAACAGTTCCTTTTTCTTACCCCCTCTCTAGCTATAGAAAAGATAAAAACTCATGTTCAATAAAAAAAATAAACCTATCTTTGAGTTATGGTTTAACTACTATGACTACATCATATTGTCGCTTGCATATAGAAGAGTAAAAGAAATGGTCTACTTGTAAGGTCCACATTAACGATAAACCAAATCATTTAATCCACAACGTCTATAAAAAAGATTCCCATATTCTTATAAAGAGTTATAGTCTATATGGTAATACTACATGTATTAACATATGTTTACAAGTGGGTAAGCTCTTCAAACATTCATTCTAGAAATGAAATTGAGCTAACTTATATTTCATGTTCAAAAGGAAAATTTTAAAATAAAGGATTATAAAAAGGGAAACTGTTATGTAACCAAGCATAGGGCTCAATCGTCCTTACCTTAAAATAGTTGACAATGAAGAACTAAGAATCCCTCTAGAGCTCGAGCACTTCGAAGATTTTTCAATCTGATATCTTGACTTCAAGAGAATAATTTACTTTGCATAAGCTCAGCAAAAATTGGTGGGTTTCGGACTTAGAACATCATGTTCAAGGTTGAGCTCTTGTAATACTACATAATAGTGCTACCATTTTTCTTATATCATCGCACACAAGAAGATATCTAAAGAAGGTAATATTTACCCTCCCCAAAATACAGACCGAGCGGGTCTTTATATTTGAAGAATATGTTGTTCTCACACGTTACAAATAGCTCTGTGCGAAAACTAATATAAGTCCCTCCATCTATATATCTAGATTACTGCTCCTTTTGGGCTATAAGACACAGAAAAACCATGTTGAAAGTAGGTCTTCTATAATACTAATACCCCTTTGCCCACACTAATCCATAGAGATAGAAAAATATGGTCTTTCCTAACAAAAGAATACCGGTTTGCCTAAGCTTATCTGTCCTCCTTTTCTTTAATACTTTGCTATATCCAAATCTCTGCTCCCTTTTAGTGTCTAAAACACTTACTACCTCCACGAGCCATGCACAACGAAGCAGTCAATAATTTCTCTCTCTCTGCGGTTTTTCCATTTCTCAAACCACAGTCTAGAACTAACAATTCCCCCGCCTTCCTCGACAATGGAATGCATGCCTTTAACTCACCATTTTCCATATCTGAAAAACCCCCACATCCCTTTGCCTCCCGCGCCCATGATGGAGTAATCCATCTCTTTCTAACCGTTTCACTTAAGCTTCCCCCGATTAACCTCCTGTGCGACCCCCGCGAGGAAGATCCCCCCATCCCTTCACTCAGCGGTTTTTAGTTTGTTTTCAACAACCACTCCACTCCTCCTTTATCTACGGTTTTCACTTACTAAACCACAGCACCCCACTCTCCATGACTGCGCACACCATGATGAAGTATATCCCCTCATCTTACGGTTACACCTCCCTCTATAACTTTCCTAAAACAAGGTATAATAACCGTTCCCAAACTCTCGACCATGCCTGATCCGATGGCCCCTCTTATGGCATGCAAGGTTGGTTTTTAACCCCCTCTCGCCATCAATCTCCAAAATGGAGCTTTAAAAAGCAATGCGGCAGTTGGAAAGAGTAACAACCTTTCCACTACGCATAAAATAAGGGCTTCAATACCGCATTCTTCGCAAAAGGAAGGGAAAATGTGTTATAAAACACAATAAAGATCTTTTTTTTTCTTAATATACTTGCAGTGGTATAAGATGATGACAGATTTGATGGTTTGGTGCGAGGAAAGTTCGCTGTTTAAATGGTAATGGAAAGGAATTTCGATTTGTTTAAGTTTACAACCACCATTCAAAGGTGATGAAAGACTCATAATGCTGGCCAACACCCTCAACGAAGATGGAGCAACTCAGCCTTAAACTCATGACCGGCACATGCCTAAACACAAGGGTCGACAAGAATAATTAAAGCATAATTCAACTTCCCATTCGACTTCCGTCGATTAACAAAAGGGAATAATTCTCAACACATGATTAACACGGTTGACGACAATCACGACGGATTGGTCGTAACGCTTCACAAGGTTTCTTAATCGTTTGATGCACAAAACGACTTCTCGCATCTTTCGACTACGAGACGTGGTCCACAAATCCGCCACAAATAGGTTCATCTGTTGACGTTAAACGTCGACAATATTTGCGTCATAAAACTTGATGAGAACGTCTGACGTTTAAGAAGCGACAGTAAAACCTCTAAGTGACACAAGAAGAATAACACAACTGTTTTACGGCTTATGACGTCGTTTACTTTGCGAACGACTATGTCGACTCATCATCGACTTGACTAGAAGATAAACAAGTTATCTACTACCTGTCAAAAAAGATTCCAAAGTAACTGGCAAGACAAGACATACCTCATATGACTCATAGGTTCACATTATCATTTAACACTAGACTCGTTTGGCAAATAGACCACTCGTAATCCAAGGTCTATATCTCTCTTCTCGAAAGATACTCTCTCTCTCCTCTCTGAGAGTTGATACCCTGTAATCCTGTTTCACTTGTCATCAAACAATAAGAGATCAGTGCATCTTTATTCGATAAATTCAACTAATAAATCAAATCTTATAATACAGTTATTAAATCGACCATAACATAATCATTTCCATGATTTCATAACTGATATTCAATACAATTCCATGTCATATCCTGTCTTAAGTCCATAACATCTCAACAAATTTACTTATGCCCAAGTAAAAAGTAAAAGTATAGCAAGTTAGAAAATAGGGATGTAACACTGTTCCTGTACAAAAGAATTTAAAAAAAAAAAAATGTGCAGAGTTGGAAAAACTCTGCATGCTCTGTAAGTGGTCCCAAGATCGTTGGTGGTCTCCCCGCCTGATCCATAACCAATGGTATTCAAACTGCCTACCCACAGTCGGCCGCCATTCACCAATGTCAGATGTGTCACCGCCCCCACACCGCCCAGTCGACGCTTCTCAGAAGGTCACTGCCACTTCTCAGAAGGTCACCGCCGTTGCTCAGCCCAGTTGCCGCCAACCTGGGCGGCGCCAGAGAGCCACCAGGGCTCAGTTTTGTGCCCTTTTTTGGACCTATTTTGGGAAAACGGATGCCATTTACACCTACAGTATCAATTTTTTACAAACAAATAAGCGTTAGAAAGATGGTTCCGATCCTGATTCAGTGGCATAGGTGATTTTTTTTGGTTTTTCTATTTTGCTACCTTTTTTGCCAATCAAAGTTAGATCTTTATTTTTGCGCTTCTAGGGGCATAACTTTTGCATATGGACTCCGTTTTTCGAAAATGAATAGGTGTTGGAAAGATCTTCCAGTGCTCTTTCCATATATATAGAGTTTTTATCAAAAAATTTACCAGGTACATAGAGAATTTTCTAAAATGATTTTTTCTTTTTTCCACTTTCCAGCTTTTAGATTTGCATTGAGGTTTGGTTTTTTGTGTTGTGGGGGTGTTTTTTTCTTGCTTCCTGTATATACACATCAGAGAACAGAAAACTCTTCCCTTAAATACATTTCAAAAACTTAAACATCATAGTGGACACATCATCAGTTGACCATCTTATCCCACATAATTATCACATCTGGAAAGCACATATGATTCAATTGCTCATGTCAAAGGGTTCGTGGTCCTGTTTGGATGACATTCAGCCTTAGTTGACATGCTAGTTTGAGGTTATACAACATAGAAATAAAATGGATGAGGCCATGGGTTTGATATCATTGCATGTTTTAGTTAGTCTATTATTTCACCTGGAGAGTTGCACAACTCCTTAGGCAATGTGGACCAAGTTCAATGATCTCTTTGGCACCATCAGTGAGTTCAGAGCACTTCAGATTGAGGCAGAATTGACTTCCTTGGTTCCTGACTCCTTTCCATCTACTAAGGATTTATGAATGAAATTCAAATCACTCAGATCACTTTTACAGGGTTGTGGCAAGACCAAAACTGACACCGAGTGTATTTACTTGATTCTATCTAAGCTTCGAGGCTCATTTTAGATATTCTCTTCTACATTCTATTCCACCATGGATGCTTTGGGTCCATGATTTACCATGCCTACCTTTGAGGTTTTTTGTGATCGGTTGACTCGTGAGCAGGCCAAGCTATCACAGTTGGATGCTCTCACAGGATCAAAGAATGAAGCCTTGGTAACTCAGACATCTAAGAGGAAGCAGAAACAGAAACTGAAGCCTAAGTAAGATTCAACAGGTAGTGAGAGTTCCTCCAAGCCACCTCCTAAGTCAGATTCCAAACCACACTCTAATCCTAAGCAGGGTAAGTCTTCTAAAGTCTGGTGAGTCTTCCTCCAAGACAAAGAAGAAATCAGGTAATCCTTGCAGTTTTTGTGGCAAGGAAGGTCATCCAATTACCATGTGTTGGAAGAGACTAGAGGCTTTAGAGGAGGCCATGCAACAACATCATATCTCTTCACCTCAGTCTTCTTCACCACACATAGGGTAAGGTCATGCTCTTTCTGCACAGGCCTTACCTTCAGCATCCACATGGATTTTAGATTCTGGTGCTTCTCACCACATGACACATACTCAAGAGTTGGTTACCACACTTCCTCATTGTGGCACTTCATAGATTGCAGTTGGTGATTCTACACAGCTTTCAGTTATGGGTTTAGGCCCTGTTCCATTGGATGGTGGTTGTCTTTAGGATGTTCTTGTTATTCCCGACATTTCGACAAACCTCCTTTCCATTTACTAGATTTGCCATTCTAGCACTAGTAAGAAAGTTGAGTTCTCACCACATGATGTTGTTATTCGAGACCTCCATGATCCTTATTTAGTTGTGGCTATTAGGAGTGTTGATCCTGCATCTCACTTATATAGATTTGATGGCTTTGAGAGCTCAGATGGTTCTGGTTCATCACTTATAGCACATGCAGACACAGTAAGCAGGCTTTGGCATGAGTGTTTTGGCCATGTCAATTATAGATATCTACAATAGATGAGTACACAGACACTTGTGATTGGGCTCCCTTAGATTTCATGTACTGATGGTGTTTGTCATGGATGTGTATTTGGAAAACATCACTGGGATTCTTTTCCAATAGGTAGAGCCACACGTGCTAAGGCACCCTTGGAGTTGGTACATAGTGACCTCATGTCCTTTCTAACTTCTTCATTTTTAGGGGCCAAATTTGTGCTCACATTCATTGATGACTTCTATAGGCATACATGGGTGTAATTTCTTAAGTACAAGAGTGATGTCTTTGATACTTTGAAGATCTTCAAGCCATTCATGGAGAAGCAGTCTGGACTTTCTATCAGAAGGATACACACAGACAATGAGGGGAGTATGTCAATTAGGCTTTTAGGGACTTTTGTACTAAGCATGGTTTGCAACATTAGCTTTTAGTTCCTTACACCCCTCAGTAGAATGGTGTTGCTACTTGAGAAAGAACAAAACTTTACAAGAGATGGCCAATTGTATGACTCAGTCACGTGATATGGATTCTTCATTCTGGACTGAGGTAGTGAATTGTGCCAATTACATTTAGAATCGAATGCCTCATAAGGCATTATGACATATGACTCCTGAGGAGGCTTGGACCCATGTCAAGCCCGATGTTTCTACATTCTGAGTTTTTGGTAGTGAGACTTGGGCATACATTCCTGATGCTTAGCAGAAAGCCATGGAGAGGAAAATCCAACCACTCATATTTGTTGGCTACTGTGAGGATGTTAAGGTGTACATGTTGTTTGATCCTGATTCCAGAGAGGTCTTGTTTTGACGGGATGTCCAGTTTGATGAGCACTTTCCTCAGATGGAGTCTCCATCACTAGATTCTACCTCACTTCCTACTCCTCCCACTTCATCTCTTAAGGATTCCTTAGCTCTTGAGGATGATTTTGCTAATGATCCACCTTCATCACCACCTCTAGATATTCAGCCTTTACCCAAGTGGGCCCGCAATACTATTGATGTAGTTGGACCTTTGACAAGTGATCCTTCAGATTCCTGTCATACCCATGCACAGACATCTAGTGCTAGTCTTTTGAGTCATGCCATTTCAGATGATCCCTAGAAGTTTTTAGAGGTGACCAGTAATCCTGAGTAGGATAGGGCTATGGAGGAAGAGTATTCTTCATTGATGAGGAATAATACTTGGGATCTAGTTTCTCTTCATAGGGGTAGAAAGATGGTTCGGTGCAAGTGGGTGTACCATACCAAATATGTTGTAGATCATTCCATTGATAAGTATAAAGATCATCTTGTTGCAAAGGGGTTTTCTCTAGGTTGAGGGTATTAACTACTCCAAGACCTTTGCTCCTGTTGCCAAGATGAATTCTATTTACTTTGTACTTTCCTTAGTAGCTTCACAAGGATGGACAATTTTTCAGATGGATGTGAAGAGTGCCTTCTTGCATGGAGACCTACATGAGGAGATCTATATGGAGTAGCCTCAGGGATTTGTGCATGACACTTCATTGGTTTATAGACTTCGACAATCATTATATGGTCTCAAACAAGCCTCTAGGGCTTGGTATGAGAAGATGGACTCTTTTCTTCTTTCTTCTAGCTTCACCCTTTGTCATTTTGATCACACAGTGTACATTCAATGTCAGGAGAGTGATCTTTTAATCCTTGTTCTATATGTTGATGATTTTATTCTTACAGGTAGCTCATCCTCCATGATTCAAAGTGTTCAAAGAGCTTTGATGGAGCAGTTTGAGATGACAGATCTCGGTCTTCTGCACTACTTGCTTGGTCTATAGGTTATTCAGTCTTTGGATGGCATTTCTATATTTCAGTAGAAGTATGCTCTTGATATGCTTTAGAGATTTGGCATGCTTGATTGTAAGCCTGCCCCCACACCATTTCAGTCAGGTGTTGTCTTGTCTTCCACTTATACTACTCCTTCAGTAGATTCTACATTATACATGCAGTTGGTTGGCAACTTACTGTACCTGACACATTCTCGTCCTGATCTTTTCTTTGTGGTTGGTCTTGTCTCTCAGTTCTCACATGATCCACATGAGAGCCATTGGAAAGCTGCCAAATGTGTATTGAGGTATATTCAGGGCACCACTCATTATGGCATTCACTATACATCAGGAGCTCCTCACGTTCTTGGCTTCACTAACTCGATTAGGTTGGTGATGTCAATGATCATAAGTCTACTTCTGGCTTTGTTTTTTACCTTAATTATGGTCCTATTACATGGTCTTGCAAGAAGCAATCTGTTATTGCATTATCATCTACAGAGGCTGAGTACTGAGCTGCAGTGTTAGCTAGCCAGGAGGTTTTATGGCTTCGACAGTTGATGACTGAGTTTGGTTTTCCTCTTGATAGTCCCACTCTTCTTTGGTGTGACAATCAGAGTGCTATTCACATTTCATGCAACCCAGTGGAGCATTAGTAGACTAAGCACATTGAGATCCACGTGCACTTCATCAAGAAGTTGATTCAAAATGGTTCTCTCATCTTGGACTACATTCCTATAGAGGAGCAGGTTGTAGACATCTTCATGAAACCTTTGGCATCACCTCGCTATATTTAGTTGTGATATATGCTTGGGGTGAAGGAAGTTATCCTTGGAGGGTCTTCATGAGGCCTTCCTTCCTTCATGTTTTTTTACATGCTTTCATCTCTTTTTGGAGAAGAGTTTTTTCCCATTGGGTTTTCTCCTTTTCTTTGTTTATAGAGATTTGTTGTTTGTATTTGGGTACCTCATCAGGCCTAGTTGCCGGGACCTATCTTTGCTTTAATGCATTCAGTCCTTAGTTTTTTTAGCTTCTCCCTAAGTTCATCTTAAGGGGGGGTGTTAGAGTAATAGGTTCTTTACTTAATTAATTTAATCATATTGATTAATTAATTAAGTCACCTTTACTTTATTTCACTTAAGCTAAACTTAGGTATTTTAATAATTTATTATTAATCCTAGGGTTCTCACTTTTAGGGTTTCAATCTCCTTTTATAAGGATTGATCTTATTGTAATTATTCATTTTTCATGCATTTTTACTCTCTTGGTTTGTAGAGAAATATCTTTGTGTTGTTCGAATCTCTTCTATGTGACAAGTTATTTTGCTTGCATGTGATCACTGGGTTATGTGAGGTTGGCTTTTACAACTTCAACATCTTCTTCAAGTGCTTGCTTAATCATCACAACATTCAAATTTTAAATTCAAACTTGCTTATGTGTCTTGCATGAGTGATTCATGTGTGTACATGTGTAATCATTTGTTTGAACATTGCTAAATCAAGCTATAAACACCAAACACATAGACATACCATTCTAAAGATTCTTGTCAACTCATTCACTCCAAGTCATCAAAACCCTAGTCATCCTAGTTAACACAATCAATCCAAGTCATCCAATCTTGTCATTCTTCATCATCCTAATCACCTCTTTCATCCAATCACCATTACCTTTATCCTAATCATATTCTAATAATTCCCAATCATCATCATTCTCTTTCATATCCAATCAATCACTATCCTAATCATTCCAAACCATCATCCTAATCTTAATCAAACACTTGCCAAAATGGTCTTAATCCTTAGCAATCCTAATCCAAAGCCCAAGCTCATACTTCGAGGAGGCCCTCCCTCTAATCCCAATCATGAAAACAATCCTAGACCCAAGGTCATACTATGAGGAGGCCCTCCCTCTAAGCCCAATCATGAAGACAATCCTAAGCTTATACTTTGAGGTGGCCATCCCCCTAGTCCTAATGATGATAACAAACCATGACCTAAACTTATCCTTTGAGGGGCCCCTCCTCCAACTTCCAATGATCATAGGACTCATGTTGCATACCTTGAGAAATAGGATGAAATAAAATGATGTGAAGACATGTGTCATTCCATGCCCATACTAGAGAAGAAGGTTCTAGCACCCCAAGCCTATCTACAAGATTATCCAAGTCCACCTTGGCAACAAGACAAAGGGCCTTTAATTTCTCATCCTACCTTTGATAAGGGGAACATAAGTCTACCTCAACCACCCTATAAGTACATTCTACCATCTACTCCTACATCAACCCCACATCCTAAAATCAAACATTATAAAAGCAAACCCATGGGGTCATCCAAATCCACCAATCCATTCAACCCCTTTTACCCTCCGTCTAATCAAAGTCCAAACCCTAATCCAACACCTTCCATCCCTCTTATTCCTCCACCATGGGAACTTTCCACTCCACCTAAGCCTAATCACAAGTCCACTATCCCCCATCCATCCATCCTTACATGAACCTTTCATAATCCACATCAAAATCCACTATCTACCTACTCCATCTCCCTTTCATGCAATCCCCTTACCAACATCTATGAGCATAGTGACATATGACATGGTCCATGTGATGACATCCCACTCTAGTGGGACAATATCACCCTTCATGGAACTAGACGTTTGAGTCCCTCCTTTCCATATCCACCTATCCCATTCAAAAAGTCAAAAAAGTCCAAAAAAAGTTTAAAAAAAAGAAAAAAAAAAAGAAAAAATCAAAATAGTAAAGAGAAATCCATTCATCCAATGGTGAAATCTACCCTTGGTGGCGCTTTGGATAAGTACCATGATGAAAACCTGGAAAATAGGCATCATGTGTAGGTTTATCTTCTATGACACTTACACTTGGGGGCACATTGTCTCATCCAACATATCAGTTCCAACCTATCTTACCATTTCGATACCCTCCTACCATCCTTATCCATTACACCCATATTCCTATCATCCTCCCTTCCTCCTTTTGATCTTGATAAAGATTGGGGGCAAAATGTTGACAAATGCTTTAGATATCTCTTGACATACCTCATCCTATCCAAACCAATCCATCTTATCATTCTTATCATCATAAGCCTTGTCATGTAAAATCCTAAGCATTACACCTAGAATGGGGCATGTTATTCCTATGCAACATAGCCTTTGGAGATCATATCCTTCCCCTCTTACGCGTACATCCATTCCATCCATTATTGCCTATCCTTTTTACCCATCCCTCTATCATGAGTCTTCCGTCTTACATCCTATCGCCCACCCTTTTGCCCATTGATCCAATCCTACCTTCATCCTTGCACCTAGACTTGGCTCCCCCTTGTCCTTGGTATCTAGCATAAAGGCTACTCAAATTGTCATCCAATGCCATCCCAAAACATTAAAAAAAAACAAAAAAATCAAAACATTAAAAAAAACAAAAAACATCAAAACAGTCCAAAAATCCAAAAAAATTAAAACATTCCAAAAATCCAAACAAATCAAAACATTCCAAAAATCTAAAAAAATCAAAACATTCCAAAAATCCAGAAAATTAAATATTCCCAAAAATGCAAAAAAATCAAACATTTCAAAAATCCAAAAAAAATCAAAACATACCAAAAATCTAAAAAAAATAAATATTCCCAAAATACAAAAAAGTCAAAATATCCAACAAAAATCCAAGCAATCAAATCAAATCACTCCATCAATTCTTTCAATCAATTCTCCAATCATCAATCAATTCTTCAAAATCAATCCAATCATCAATTCTTCAAATCGATTCCTCAAATCAATTAGGTCAAATTAAATCAGTCAAAGCAATCAAATCAATCCAATCATCAAATCAAATCAATCGAAAAAATCCAAGCAATAAAATCAAATGCAAGTCAATCCTTAATCCATGCTAATCAAGTCAATCAATCTTGTCAAATTATTTGATTACATAAATGGTCTTGATCTTAGCCTTGTTGTAAACCAAATCAATCAATCAATTGTCTTATACAGGATGTTGCATCGTCGAAACTAGATCAGGTGTCTTATACGACATGCTTCATTTCTTGAAACCAAACATTAACAACTATCATCATCATCATCAATCAATCAATCAATTAATCATTGGTTTATAGCTTGACATGGGCAATACCTTGTTTATTTTTGTATCATTTGTGCATGCATGCTTGCTTGCTTGTGTGTGTCATCATTTTATCTTGCGTTTGAATCCATCCTTAATCATTCTAGCTAACATTCATATCTTGTGTTCAGACAAGGTTGTATTATGCTAGCTGCATAAGACACATCGTCACCCTTGTCCTTATACCATGGTGCATAATGTCTAGTGCTATATCAAACTTCATGGTTGCTCACCTTCATTGCAACATAACATATCATTCATCTCCTTCTTCTATCCTTTATCTTTCATCCTCCATTTTCTTAGCCATCCTTTATCATTTCATTTCATTTCAAGAGCCTACTCGTGTTTGTCCAACCCGCCTATCCTCTCGAGGGGGCATCATCATCCTATCTTTACATCATCATCCTTTTCCTCTATCCATACCTTGTCTTCTTTAAAATGGTGTTACTTCTTAGTCGCAACATCATCTCAAAAACAGGCAAAATGTAGACACCTAAACTTGTCCATGTCTTGCAACATCACCTTGTCAATACATTACTTGAGACATCTTATGATATTTTGTCCTAGGTCCTCTTCCATGACCCCTTCCATCACTCCCATTAGTTAAATAAATTACATTTATTTAACTAATCCCTCTTATCCATTTATCCTCCTCTTGCATCAAATTAAATAAATCTTATTTATTTAATTCCATTTATCCTCCATTTGCACCAAATTAATTAAATCTTATTTATTTAATCTCCTTTCCCCTCCATCATCCAATTTAAATAAATTAAATATTTATTTAAATGCCACATGTCTCTCATAATTTAAATAATTTTTTAATTTAAATTATTTATTCCCACTCACATCCCTATTTTAGCCTCATTCATTGTGCATCATAAGCACTTTCTCTCCAATTCAAATAAAAAAATTCCCACTTATTCCCACTCTCCTCCTAATTTTGATTACCTGTCATACCCATTTAATATGTGTCATAAGCACTAAAATTGCCTTTTAATCCTAGCCATCCAAATCACACAATTGGCTTTTAATCTTAGCCATTGAATCATATCACTCCTCTCCTATAAATCAAGCCTCACCCAAGCCATTTGGGGGATCAATCTTCATACAAAAATCACGTTGTCAAATTTCCTCTATTATCTCCATTCTCATTCATCTTCATGCTATCGGTATGCTGTTAAAATAGTGAGCAATCAACATTCCTCCTTCAATATCTTGCATTCTTATGCAAGATTGAGAAGAGCAATGGAGGCAGACCAAGTTTGACATAGGAGTTTAGATATTGTTGTTTGCATTTGATTTCTATGTTTATTTTGTACTCCATTATGCTGTTAGGGTTTTATGCTTCATGTTTATGATTTATCTCTGATTTTTACCCTAATACATAAGAAAAAGGTTTATTTGACCAATAAGGTGGCATATTCATTAAGAAAAATGAAAGCATTATTAACTACCATGATGGTGAAGTTAATAGGAATAGAGATGCTAATGAATCTATAGACTACAAACTCAAATTTTGTAGATGTATGAAGACATAGATTGAAGGTAAGGGTCATCTTGAGGATTAACTTGTAAAAACATGATATTTGTTGAAAATAAGATAGTCATGTATACCATAGAGTTTCATGAGAGAAAATCTCATTAGGGAGCTAAATAGTGGAGAATTGAGAGGATATTTTGGGATAGATAAAACATTGGCCATGTTGGACAAGTGTTGTTTTTCACCAGGTTTAGTTGAAAAGTTAATACATTTGTTGATAGATGTGAGATTCATCAAATTGTCAAGAATTTCAACTAGAATGAAAGATTGTACAAGCCATTGCTAATTCTGAAAAGGCCTTAGGAGGAACTTTCTATGAACTTTGTCCTTGGACTATTACAAACTCTAAGGGGTAATGACTTTATCTTTATAGTTGTTGATAGATTTTTAAAAAATGGTGCACTTCATTTATTGTCAAAATTGAATGATGCTTTATAGAATATAAATCTATTCTTCAAAGAAGTAGTGAGGTTATATGGGTTGTCATAGACTATCATCTCAGATAGATATACTAAGTGTTGGTGTGAACACATTCACACATGTTAAGTTGACTTAGTGAGTCTTCTAGATGTCTAGGTGTTTCTAGTTGTGTGTTGAGTTGTTGATAGTTGGAGTGAGTTGTCTTATCTTCCACATGTGCAATTAGTTATCATCCTCTAATTGACACATGTTGTAGGAATATCTCCACCTTTCACTCCACCCTTCTAGCTCTCACCCTGCCTTTATAAGCAAGGCTCTCTCATTGTATTTGATACAGCTTCATATGACCTTTGTATAGATTCTTTGCTCCATTGTTATAGCATCTTCTCTATTATCTTTGTGTGGAAGGTTGTCTTGATTGCAGGTGATCCTGGCTTGCTGAGTCACGTTGACTCTTACATGGTATCAGAGCCTTATCTGCAATTTCCTTCCCTCATTGGAGAGGTTTTGCTTGGAGCTAAGTGTTAGGAGCATCCTGGAGTGAAACGGACATCACCGTTGCGATTAGGAGGCCCAAATCTATATAGATCAGCAGTTCATTCGTTGAATTTTGTCGTAAAACATTTTGGCAAAATTTTTTTGCCCTTGGGCCTTGGCACGACATCAGTATCACCATACCATCATTTGCGTCAGTCTATGTCATTTGTCTTACGTAGGGGTCACATCAGATCAGCAGACGTCGTCCTCTGGTCCCTACCAAAATATTCATCAGGTAAATTTGAAAAACTCTGGTTTTTTATCGGCTCATCTTTTTTGGTGTGTTTCTTGTTTTTTTGGCAGACCCTACGTTTGTAGGGTACCTACAATCAGATCTGGTCTGCATTTTGATCGTGTATTGGTGGCCTTTGGAATTACATCCGGTGGTGGTATCTAAAAATTAAGTCGATCAAACCCTTACCCTCGGTGGCCTTTGTTTTTCAGTCAACCTTCAACAATGGCCATACACCTTGTCGTTGACTAAACATCATCGACCAAATGTCTGTACTTTTGGTGGTCAGCACTGTTATTGTCAGCAGATTTAAATCCGTAGAGTAATAAAAATATACAGGTTAAATCATACATAGACAGTCGACATTCAAAGATTTATGGCAATTTTGTGTCTTCAACGAGGTTTTGGACTCTACACGAGTAGCGAACTTGGAGGATCTGCAACATTTGTTGTTTCAAATCGCTTGTCTCTAAACAATGGATCAAGACTTTTGTCGGCGGTCATCAAATAGTCATCAAAGGTGGTTTCAAAGAGGTCTTTCGGCGATCTTTGCATTGTTCACGGTAGATCCTCTAACCGTAGATGACTCCCAATCCGGCCATTTACAAATCTATCCTCTAAAAATTTTTCTATGCTCATCGATTGCTCCTATTGGCATTTATTTGGTAATTGACAGTTTAGTTTGAATGGTTGGCATACATAGTCTCGGAAGTTTCCATTTTAAAGTCTAAGCTTGTCGGTTATTCTTTTTATTCGGCGGCATGTTTGTATTAGCAACGACAATTTGTTGTTTCTTCCAGCAGTTTCTAGTTCGTGGTATGCAGGTACCTTGCAAACTTTCATCGACGATGGTTTTGATTGGTGTATTCCATGCATTCCACATCCACAATCAAATCTGCAATCGACAGTTATCGGGGGGGAGGTAAACACCATCACAGGCAGGCTTGATAGTCTTCATAGCCCATTGACAGGCTTCATACAATCTCTCGGCAGTTTAGGCGGAAGCCTTTTGGCTCAGGCCCCGTAGATGTACACTTGCAAACCTCCCGCAATTTTGACTTTGTCTCTGGCGGCTACTTTCTACACGACGGTTAAATAGTTACCACAGTGGTGGTCACTGTAGATTCAGCGGTCATTGTAGATTCAGTCTTCAATAGCAACCGACAGACAAATCTCATAGCCAGCCTGTCGTTGGCAGTTTGGGTTAACACTTCCCACTGACCTATGTGGGCTTCGGCCCCACACAAACATTTTTTTAATTGCCTTCATGTTTTTATAGTTTTTCAAACAACAAAACTGTTTGCTGGCAATTTTCACCCAAACAAATGGTTTTTTCCCTAATAATGGTTTTGAGAAAACCAGTTGTTTTTCTTCCTGTACCAGGGTGTTTTTCCCACAAATCGGTGTTTTTTTCTACCTCAGTGGTGGTTTTCACGTAGATCGGTGGTTTTCTGTCAACTGAAACATATTCCGGCCAGGGGCGAATATTCTGTCAATAGGAGGCCCTGTTTTGCCCTCAAAGTCCTAAAGTAGGGCTTTTTTTGTTTTTGCACAACTTTTGCCAACGATGTCAAAATCAGGAAAATTATATATCAACGGAAAGATGATAGAGAGCACTTCATAGTGGTGTCAAAATTTTTCTCTAATTTTTATGTTTGACAACATTTATTGCAGGTTGAAGATAGATCTTCTTTCTTGGCTCCCGAGCTCATAACTTTTTGCCACGATCTCTGATTTTCATGATTCAAGCAACATCAGAAAAGTATTTAGGAGCTCTACATAGCCATCCATGCACTTTTCTCAAATCCAGCTCCAGGTGTTTTTTATTTCATTTGTTAATTTTTTGGCATTTGATTGATAACTTGGGCATTTTGATACTTGAGAAGGTAAAATTTATTTTGAGAGGATTTGTTTACTGTAATACATCATTGTGAGTGATTGTAATTCCACTTAGATCTCATTTTTAAGAGATTTTGTTGTTTTTCCCCATTTTGGTCCTTTGAGGACAATTGTAAATCGCACTAAGTATAAAGTGCCACAACAAATTGGGGGAACTCTCTTACATAGTAAAGGGGTGTTGTTGTGTTGTTATCTCTCTTTTTCATCATGAATGTGCCTCACTTTTAACTCCATATAATTATCTTGAATGGAAGAAAAACATGGAGTTTTTGTTGTATAAACAAAAGTTACATAGAATAACTTTAGGCACAGATCCTGAACCCACATGTGCTACTGAGAGAAGAAAATGGTTAGATAGAAGAGATGAGGCTTTTGGCACACTTTGTCTTGCTATTTCTCTAGATTTGAGATTTCATGTTGAGTCTTGTACGACACCAAATGAGATATGGACAACACTGGACAATCTATTTGGCAAACAAGATAAGATAAGAAGGTTCAATTTGGAAAATGAGCTAATTGCACTTAATCCTCAAGATTTTGAACAAATCAAAGACTTCTTCACCAAATTTAAGTCTCTCAGGTTACAACTCAAACAAAGTGGTCTTGAGAAAGAAGATGAACAATTGATTCTATCTATTCTTGTAAAATTGGGTCCTACATATTCAGTTTATGTTTCCACCTTTTATGCTACAATGGTTGCCTTTGGTAGCGAGTTTAAAATGCCTTCACTTAAGGAGTTTGCTACACAACTCACAAGAGAACAAGCTAAGCTACTACACATGGGCACATTGAAGTCTCCTAGAAAACAAGCTCTAGTTGCAACACAAAGCACAAAAGATCCTAAGGCTTCACATAATAAGGGAAATAAACAAAAGGATTCAAAATCTAATAAGAAAGAAAAAGAATCAAAGAAAACCCCCAACTCTTCTTCCAAAGAGGAGTCCAATAAGAAGAAGAAGCCAAAATGTTCTTATTGTAAGAAATTGGGTCATGATGAGACTAAATGTTATGAGAAAAAGTTTGAAGAGATGTCACAACTTCTTCAAAAACATAACATTGAGTATTCTCCATCAACAATAGTTTACCCAAGTCTTCTTCTTCGACACCATCTGCATCTACATCTATAGGAACAATAGGCATTGCTAATGGGTCATACAAAGGAAAAGGAAAAGCATTTTTTGCTTCAACAAGTCTACAGTCAGAGAGATGGCTTCTTGATTCTGGAGTTTCTCATCATATGGCATCTTCACAAGGGATTTTCTCATCATTTCAGTCATGTACATTGCCACCTATTTTGATGGGTAACAATACATACATGCATGCAACTAGAAGAGGAAATATTGATGTTGGAGAGAATACATTCAACAATATGTTGTGTGTACCTTCCTTGACAACCAATCTCCTTTCCATCTATCAGATTACTCATTGTGGTGCAGGTAAGATAGTTGAGTTCACTCCTGATTCTGTGATCATACGGGACTTGGAGAGTAGAGATATCATTGCAGTTGGGATGGCTGATCATGCATCTCACCTTTATACTTTCTCCCATTTTGTTTCTGAAGATGATGTAGATCCATTGGTTGCTATTCACACTCATGCATCAAGTGTGAATCATGTTTGTAAGGAGAAGTTTGGTCACTTGAACCTTGGTGTTCTTGCATCTTCTTCGGTTCCTGAGACTAGTTTTGAGCTTCCTCCTTCTCCTACTTCTTCAGAGATTGGCATTGACATAGCTTCTTCCACTTCAGTTGAGTAGGATATTGTTTGTCTTCCAGATACATGTTTGTGGGATGAGTACTTGACAGGTATTTTAGACTTGTTTCATGAGTCCTATCTTGATGACTTGGAGGACATCATTGATGACATTCATCTCCTCTTTGAAGGAGTTGATTCTACTACTTCGGATGAGCAGGCACCTTCTCCTCTTCACTTGTCACAGTTTGGCATTGAGTTGGAGCAGCTTGAGCATCATTTGGAGGATTCTTCGTCTTTGGAGATTGATGATCTTGAGTTTTCATCTTGTCTTGGATTGTCACATTCTTTGATTAGGCATGCAACACTTGATTATGTGGCATGTTTTGGTTGTGACATGTGGACACTTCAGCAGTTTTCAGAGACATCATACATCATGAGGCTTTTTCCCTCATACATTGAGATGGAGTTTCTTCGACATCATCCTTTGGACTTGTTTCTTCCTAAGGGGAGGAATGTTGTTTGCAGGTACATGACACTTTCCAGTGTTCAGCTTCAGGCATTCACCATTGGCACAGCAGCTACTTCATTATGGGGGGACCTATAGTCTCATACTTGCTCTCCTATGGGGGGGTACTTGATTGTATATATGTGTTGGATGCAGTTCTTGGGGGGTCTTGAGTCCTCTTTCAATCACATCTTTCATTTATTTTTTGCATTCTCACTTTTGGAGAGGAGTTTTGTCCCATGAGGTTTTCTCCTTTTTTCTCCACTTGAGATTTTGTACATGGGTACCTAACATGGCCTAGTAGCCAGGACCCATCCATCATTGCATCTTTGTTTTAGTCAACTACTCCCTAAGTTGCACTTAAGGGGGGTGTTGGTGTGAACACATAATTCACACATGTTAAGTTGACTTAGTGAGTCTTCTAGATGTCTAGGTGTTTCTAGTTGTGTGTTGAGTTGTTGATAGTTGGAGTGAGTTGTCTTATTCTCCACATGTGCAATTAGTTATCATCCTCTAATTGACACATGTTGTAGGAATATCTCCACCTTTCACTCCACCCTTCTAGCTCTCACCTTGCCTTTATAAGCAAGGCTCTCTCATTGTATTTGATACAACTTCATATGATCTTTGTATAGATTCTTTGCTCCATTGTTATAGCATCTTCTCTGTTATCTTTGTGTGGAAGGTTGTCTTGATGATCCTGGCTTGCTGAGTCACATTGACTCTTACACTAAGTTCTTAAGTCATTTTTGGTGCACATTGTGGAAGAGATCGAACAACCAATTAAAATATAGTTTGGCATACCATCAACAAACAACTGGTTAGAATAATGTTGTGAAGTTTAGAAAATTCTTAAGGAGTTTGGTAGTAGATAAACTAATGTAGTGAGTTTCTTTGTTGGTGCAAGCTCAATTTGCATTCAACAAATTAGTAGATTGCTCTATATGAAAGACCTCATTTTTAGATTGTTTAGGACATATCCCAAAGGTGTCACAAACTTTTTTAAGGTCCCTAAGAGAGAGAACATTAGTTTAGATGCAAAATCTTTTGCACAACACATAAAGGAGGTGCATGCACAAGTGAACAAGTAGTTGGAGAAAAGTAGTGGTAAGTATAAGGCAAGTTTGGATGAGCATTGAAGAGAAAACACATGCTCATAAGTTGAGTTAGCCATAGCACAAATATAGGGAGGAAATATTCCATAGGGTATGTGCACCAAGATGGGGGACCAAAAAGTGGCCACAACCCATTTTCAAGCAAAACATAGCATAACATGAGCATGTTATAATGTGCTCACATTATATTTTCTTTCAAACACATAAATTACTTTGTTTTTTAAATTTATAGTGTGCATGAATTTCATTTAAATTATCTTAAGGATCCCACCCTTAGGCTTGGATTTGGCTTGGATATTTGAGCCAAAGGGTTGGGCCTACATGTAAGATGCCCAAAGACATGTTTTGCATAAAACATGATAAAATAAGTAAATGTTGAGCATGTTCTCCATATAGTTTGCACATTTTAAGGTATTTTTTCCAAAAAAGCTGCCACAATAATGTTTAGCTCTCTCTTACCTTTCTAACCATGTAATTTTTTCTATATTTCAAATACATAAAAGTTTTGATCTTCAATTTCTTTTACTAGTGTCTTCATTTTTATTCAAACACCTATATATCTAGATTTTTTTATGTCATTCTTTATTCATTCATCCAAATTTGAAATAAATTACATTTTTACATTCTAGACTCCATTCTATACACATTAAAAATAATTGATTTTTTATTAATTGTTAAACAATTTAGGGAGGAGCATGCTCAGCTTTTATTTTTCAAGATGTGTCCACTTTGAAAATTTGTAAAAGTCATATATTCATCAAAAAAATAGTTGACAAGCATAAGCTACATGATGTTAGCTAGTTTTCCACTAAAGCAATTTGTGAAATACTTAAAAAAGTCAATATTTTAGGGGGAGCACACCTAACGCTATGTTATATTTTTTTCACAAAAATAGGAGAACTCTGTGTGCTCCCCCTATTTGAAACTCTTAATCTCCACCAATTTAAAAAATAATTAGTAGTTTAAAAACTAGATTCCAAGCACTGCAAATTTTGTTCTTATCATATGTTCAAATTTTGAGCATGGCTACCTTCAATTTCTCATCCAAGCACATTTTTTACTAATTTCAAAAAATAATGGCCACTTTTTACCCCCTTTTGGTTCCCCATTTACATGCACGTACCCATAGGGGAACATATAACTAGTTGGAGGTAAAGAAGTTTGGCCCTTGTGGAGTGTTGAATATTTTTTGATAATGCAAATGAGATTGAGCTACTAGAGGATTTAGATGTTTTAATGATATTATATGTGGATAATTTGTATGAATATCATGAATGTGAGGATGTAGAGAAGAATACACCATCACTATAGGAATTATATTGGAGGTAGGAATTTCCTAAGAGGGCAAGAGATGAGATAGAGTAGATTTTGAATGAGTGCCTAGGCAAAATAACTAAGAGTAAGGAATACAAGGTGCATTTAGTCTAGTGTAAGGGAAGGGGACCAAAGGATGATACCTAAATAATTGAAGATAAAGTGGGTCTATCAAGGTGGCCACAACACCCTCCCTCACTTCTGTAGTTTTGAGACTATGCTCACAATTCTATTACTTGGGATGTCTAATGCAAGAGCATCTCAAGGGTTGGGAAATCTTGCATTGCCCAAAAATATTCTCTTTTAGCTTTTTAAATTTTATTTTTGGAGTTGTACATGCACACTATTCATGTTGTAGAACCACATTCTTACCATAAGTCCTATTTAGTTGGCACTGTAGTTCTGGCAATTGGTAATCTTCACTACAAATTACCATATTTAAAAATATAGCTTCTAGATTTGGATCATGACATTCTAGAAGGCCAACATAAATTTTGGCATGATATCTCATTATGATACTATTTCTTGCAATAAGGTGTGGCTACCTATCATGCCTATAGGGCCCTCTTTTGAGATTTCATACAAAAATTTAAATAATGCACCTATTGTAGTGTTTTATGCTAGTCCCAAGAGGAGTTGTAGAATAGGGATCATGAACTTTAGTTGGTGGTATCTTATCACTTGAAGAATCTACTATAAATAAGAGAACAAGTTCCTTAGAGAGGAGGTAGAGCAAAGAAAGATAGGAATTTGAATAGATGATCTTGGGCTCTCATGGTGTTGTAATATTGGGTCAAAGTCTATGGACATGTATTCTTTCATGCCAATAGTCTTGTATGAGAAAACACACCAAATATGCAACTAATCTATTTTGTATGCACCTAATGGCATATGTAACTAAAAGTATCTTACATTTGCAAGAATTATTGCACATGGAATAATGCATGAAACATAATACATGAGTTATTCATGCACTAGATAAGCACTAGAATGAATAATGTCAATGAATACATTATCCATAAAGAACTACCACTTGGTCAAGGTAGCAACTTCCCCTTTTTGGGACTTTCACATGAGATAGGGATTACACCTTTTAGATGAGAATTTATTTATAGACATAACTACAAAGGCATGATGAAAGTTGACTAATATTGCCCATGATAATCTAAATAGTGATGAGAAATGTGTAACAATGCATGTCTTTTGATTTTCAATAATTAAAGTAATGCAAATAATGACATTAACATAAGGAACATTTATATTACATTATTAACCAATTAGAAAACAAATACAGATGATAAGTTATATTTTAATATAACTTTTATTTCTCTTTTTTAAATTTCCAAATATTCTCCAAAAGAATAATACAAAACATAATATTGAATCCATACCAACCAATATCATAAGATACAATTCAATAAAATTTTATTTCTAATGTTATATCCTTTTTGCTAAATAATATTTTAAATTATATAAAAATAATAATTTAAAAATAAACTAAAATAAAATACCTAATAAGATGATGAAGGGAATTAGGTTTGAATATTAAAGAGGATCCAAAATAGAGATTACGAGTTATGTTATTGATTGAGTCATAGGTGGTGGTACATGTGGAATGAACCTTGCATTCATTGCAATGCACACCACCTATTTCATTTAAGTAAGGATATGAAGGGTAATAACAATCAAATTTCTTGTATTTTCTTCTAGAGTTTAAGTGATGGTGTCATAGGGTGGTAGTGGAAAGAGGATGTGAGAAGAAGTGAATGAAGAGTTGGAGGCAATTCTAGGTACTAGTAGATTAAATGTAGACAAGGTTGCAAATCATTTTGCTAATTACATCTCAATATAACTTTTCAATCCAAATATTTGAATCTAGATGCTACAGCTTTGAGGTCTAGAAAAAGACATCAACTATGAAAATAGTGTGACTGTAAGAGATGCAATGGTGTGAATGACTATCATTGCTAGTTAGTTGATAGAAAGAAGTAATGTATTTGACATTTCCTAGTTGTTGTCCTGTGTGACTATGTTTTTTAAGTTGATAAAAATAGATTTTTGAAAGGGCCCAAACTCTTTTACATAAAAGTGGCCATCAGGGAAGAGGAACAAGTTCTATGAGATACATAACCACCAAAACTAACCAAAATAGAAAGAATAGAGAAAAAGAAGAAGAACTACAACTATAACATAGAAGTATGACAACAACAAGATTGAAAAGAGATGAAAACAACACCACCTATTTGTTGCCAGCAAGTTTTTGTAAATATGAGGTTGCCTATCATTCTTTGTCCAAGAAGTTAACTTGATCAACAAAGGATACTTCTAAGGGGTCCTCCTCAATGACAACGGTGTCAATTTTATAGGCAATAGTCTCCCCTCGCCTCCCCTTCCCCCACCTTGGTCTCCCATCCACCTTTTTGAAGCTCGTTTTGAAGCACATTATTTATAGAGTTCTTTATGGAATAAATATGTAGTCACTAAAAATACAATAACTATAAAAAACAAGTTATTAAGAAATGCTTAAAAAATGAGACAAATTATTTTCAATTATATATATACACACACATTTTTTTTTTCAAAAACTACTAATTCACCTTATCTTCAAATTCTTAATAGTTTTTGTTTAAAAAGGTTGATTTTAGTGTCTCACTTAGGCCAAAAAGTGAGACACAATGACAATTACAAAATTTCAAAAACTACTAATTCAACTTATCTTCAAATTCTTAATTGTTTAAAAATGTTGATTTTAGTGTCTCACTTAATCATGGTGATGGTTTTATAAACTATTGCCTACAAAATGAAAATGTTAGAAAGGGATGAAAGCTACTAAGGGGCTACAA
Organism: Cunninghamia lanceolata; assembly: GCA_027924645.1. Classification (NCBI taxonomy): domain Eukaryota; kingdom Viridiplantae; phylum Streptophyta; class Pinopsida; order Cupressales; family Cupressaceae; genus Cunninghamia; species Cunninghamia lanceolata. Next base: position 98,260 of record BSBN01000143.1, on the reverse strand, counting down.
CAAACTATGAGGTAAAGTAAAAGAAATACTAGATTGACAACATTTGTGTTGAGGCCAAAGCTTTTGAGAGCCATTACTTGGACATTTTTTAGTACTTATAAGCTTAAAGAATGCATTTAACAATAAGAAGAATACCCCTCTAACAATCAACAAGAAACATAACTCCTTTTCATTGCAAAAATTGATTAGGCAACCTTGCTACCTTCATCTTATAAAATTTAGTATCCTTCATAATAAATATAAAAAAAAGTTTACAACCTTTTCCATCACCAAAGTTTATAACTATATATATAAAACTCCTATTAAAAAAAATCAATTTAATTATGATTTTTTAATTCCATAAAACTATCTTTAACAATAAAAACCCAAACCCATATTAAGAAATATCCATTCCACCAACCCCAATTTTGTTTCATAAAATATTAACAATAAATTATGAGAAAATAAAAGTTGGTAATAACATCAATTTATGAGTCTTCCACATAAAAACATGTTTCAAATTGCTAGAACTTTTTGATATTTAACAATGCCTTCGTAACTTTTACTAATACCAAAAACAATGCCTTATAAACCAGTCTGCTTCACAAACGTGAGTTGTTTCTTTTTTCTCTAAGGATATAATGCATGAAATTAGAATAGATAATTAACAGTCAATTAAAATTAAAACATAGCTCCCCACCCTGCAATCACCTGAGAAGGCAAACATTTTAAATCCCTTTTAAGATTTCGAGAGGAAAAGGCGAGAATTTTCATATCTTTGACAGCAAAATCTTCTGGAGCCATACTTTCTCCTGCTACTGTAGAACAGGGATTTCCATAGATCTGTGAGATGCATATCGCCATGAATTTTCCTGCATCAGCTCTGTAACTGTCCACCGTTTTCAGCTTGAGAACTCCGAAAGACTTTCCAATCTCTAATCATTCCTTTCAATGCATGAAGACGAGAAAATTTTGACGACTGTGATTCAACTTCCTCTGTTTCCCTTGCAAAGCCAGTCGGCCTTGTCGACATATTAATGTCGACATTAGAATTTGTCGACACAGAAACGCTAATCTGTGTCAGTGATTCAGTGGTAGATGACCTCTCTAATTCTGGACTGCTGGTATTCTGTTGTCTATCAATGTTAAAAATATCTCCAATTCCTTCTTCTGCTGCTGGATCTAGTCTTGCTCTACACAGAGGACAATTGGAATGTGAATAGAACCACATATCAATACATGTTGCATGAAAACTGTGGTTACAATTGGGCAAAAGCCTCAGTTTGTCACCATCTTCAAATTCACAGAGACAGACAGAACATTCTGTTTCCCAATCTTTGAAGCTTTGTGATTTATATACAAAAATGGGCAAAGCCTCTAATAATTGAGGATCCAAGCCTGTTGCAAAATGATCCTCCTGTGTAACAGAAAAAGGAAGAACCCTTGAAGCATTCTGGGTTGGGTGAGGAAGGTGCAGGTATAGCCTTCGACGGAATGTTGCATAGATACAGAACACAAACAGAAATATAGTCACACCGAATAAAATAACCAGAGCTCCTGCCATGATTACTTCGCCCATAGCAAAATCCTCCAAGTTCTGATTCCTCAGAGCTACATGTTTTTGATTTTGGGTATCCATGGCTATCCAAAGTACGAACTAAATGCTGTTGATCTGTATGGAAGAGTCCTTAAAATTAAAGATGGAGAAGCAGATTTACAGTGATTCAGATTCAGAAATTTAATAAATTGAAATGTTGATAAATAAAGATGATATTTACTAGACTCGATTCCTAACCTAAATAACAGATTTCAAAAAATAAATACTGAAAATTAATGGATAGAGATGGAGTGGATGAAGATAAATCTTTTCTCAGAGAGAATCTAGGGGAAATCTTTCCGCAATGAGCCAAAAAATTCGCTTTGGTTGTTAACTTTTAAAACAGGCTCTGTTATATGCAATTAATCGCATGGTTTTCATGGTGAGCAACGACTGCTTCTATTTTAAGGTAAGAGTGGTTTTATATTAATTTCATTAACTCTTTTAGGAATAAATAAATCTTTTTATAGATCAATTTTTAAGGTAGGAGTGTTTGTTAAGATAGATGTGTTTTTATTAGGGATTGTTTTATAAATTAAGATTTATAATTATTTAGTATGGAGAATTTTTTTTGATAAGCTAATAAAATTATTTTAAAAATTAGTTAATCTAAAAGATAGAATGTAGATGGTTGTTAAGATGTTTTTCTTTTCTAATTCACTATCCTTTGTTTAATATGAATTTTTAAAATGTATTAAATATATGTTTAGATATTTATTTTTGCTATTTATATTAAATTAATAATATAAGTAGAGGTAGTCTATAAAAGGAAATGTAAAAAAATAGAAGGGTGAGTAATGTACATTCAATTTGATATTTGATCAAAGTTTTGGTGGCTTATGGAGTTTAGGAGGAGGGATAGTACTTTTGTCTTTTGGCTCTATGTCAATTGAGATGAAACCATAGGTAATAGTGTCCAACCAAACACATTACTATTTGTATAACCACAATAGTGTCCCTTTGTCATGCTAGAAGCATAATCAAGTTGTTAATGATCATTTGTGTGCAAGATAAACTTTCCATGTAAAGTGGGATGGAAAAACAAGATTGAATCAAGGAAAAATTAAATTTTGATAGTTAGGGATGCAATAATAGGCATGATAGGATCCAAGGTGGTGAAATGGTAGGGAATGACAATATAAAAGGTGTTAGAGTGTGAGAGGCTAATTACAATAGATAACATGGGTTTAGGGACAATAAGTGTGTCAATAGTAAAAAATAGGATACAATCATGATTAATTTAAACAAAAGTGTTAAAAATGAGTACTAAATGAGAGGGGAAAGTTTAAAGTAGCACCTCTTCGTCTCTACATTTACCCTCACTTTAATGTACATATGAGCTACACCTAATCAATTATACTAAGATAAAATATAGAAAGTTCATTTTATCATACTTAATTTTAAAAGGATATTAAAGAATCTTTGCTTATGTTTTTTTTTTTTTTTTTTGCTCAAGCATCATATTCAAACCTACAAAATAATTTTTTTAAGAGAAATTAGTGTACATGGTAAAAATATCATGAAACACAATTTTGAACAATTCTAAGAATTTTTTATCTCTTCTTGATCAAATCTAAAAGGGAATCATGGAGATGTGACTAAGTTGGTTTCCATAGATCTTTGAAGTAGAGGTTGAAAAGATTAAAGGGGTATGATGTATGTGACTACCACGAAGTTGTTATCAAGTTAGCATCCACGAAGAATTCAATCTATGATTAGTATGATCCTTGTAGGACCTATTAGAGTTGATGTAGGAGCATCCATGGTGTAAGAGCAATCTTGCATCAACAACAAACTTTTTATTTCACATTTGTTTGTTTGTTTGTAGGTTTGCAATAACATTTTAGTCATCATATGCTCACCGCAACTTTTCTCACTACAAAGGCACATTCTAGTTGTAGACTCACACTATTTCTCGTTTGCAACAATCTTTTAAGCTTTGTAGTGATAATTGGAGACATTCATAAACTTATTGGTCCTAGAGATGCTTGTGGTATGAACCACATCAAGATCCATTACATATTTCTCACCACATTCATTCCAAAAGGTTCCCTTCTACATGTTACCAAGATAGCATCAAGCTTTGTCCCACCTTACAACTAATATAGATCACTCCAAAGACGAATCACTATAGAAACATGACTTAAGGCCATTTGAAGATGAATTTAGTTGGTAGTTGGTGGTCTACAACTTACCCATATTGATTAGAGAGTTTGGTGGCAACACAAGAGTTTTGTATGGTAATATCATATGAGAATTCTATAATTCACATGTAGATCTTCCCATATCTTTTTAAAGTTGAGGCCTCATGTTGTAGGGCCATCGAGGAAGACTATAATATGTTTCATGACTGTGATTCAATAACATATATTCTATTATTTATTGTTTCAATTAAGTTCTACTATGTGTTTGTGTACTTCGCTATAACATCCCTCACTTGACCTTTTTGTGGATGTTTTCTATGATAAGTAATTATTAAATGTCAATTCTAATTATTATATATGTTGTAACTAACAAATGCTACTAAAGTTTGTGTGGCAGGATGTGTTGTGTAACAGGTAATATAATAGGGAAGGTGAACTAGGTTTGTGATTGAATATAGAATTAGAAAAAAATATTTTAATATTATTGTTTTTCAAAAGATTAAAGATATTTTAATATTATTTTCTTTTTATAAGGAATATAATATTATATTTTGCTTTTTAATTTTAATTTAGGTTTTGGAAGGAAAAGAAAGAATTATTAAGAAAGAGAATTAATTTTATTTTAAGAGTGGTTATTATTATTATGAATGCAATTTAGAGAAAGAAGAAAAGTAAGTTATCGAAGTTTCGGGATTTTGTTGTGGTTTGTGAATTATTTATTTATCTACATGTTCTAACTCTTAAAGGTGGGAGAACTAGATTTTTTTAATACTAAAATCCATGGCTATCCAAAATACTAACTAAATGCTGTAATTCTGTATGGAAAAGTCTCTTAAAATTAGAGATAGATAAGTGGGATTATAATAGTTGTCAGCCAGAATCAAAAACTTAATAAATTGAGATGTTGATTAATATAATAAAGATTATTTACTAGAGTGGAATTTCTAATCTATATAATAGATTTCCCTATTTAAAAAATAATAAACACTGAAAATAAATAAATAGAGATGGGCATTGGGGATGGATGAAGATAAATCTTTTCTCTGAGAGAATCCCGAGAAAAAATTTCCGTAATGAGCCAAAAATTCGGCGAATTTCTCCTTATTTGTCTCAGCCGTTGACGGTTAAAACATATTTTTTTTATAATACAATTAACAAGCGCACATCGTTTTACCCACAAAATTCGTTTTGGTTGTTGAACTTCTAAAACAGGTTTTATTATATAACTAATAGCATGGTTTTCATGTTGAGCAACTGCTTCTCTTTTAAGGTAACAGGGTTTTATATTATTAATTTCATTAACTCTTTTAGGAACAAAGGAAGCTTTTTATAAATCTATTTTTAAGGTAGGACTAGGAGTGTTTTGTTAAGGTAGGTGTGTTTTTATTAGGATTCTTTTATAAATTAAGAGTTATAATTATTTAGTATGGAGAATGTTTTAATAAAACAATAAAATAGTTTTAAAAATTAATTATTGCAAAAGATAGAATACTATTTTTAATTTAATTTTTAATATGAATGTTTAAAACATTAAATATATGTTTTTTAATATGAATGTTTAAAACATTAAATATATGTTTAAACATGTTATTTATATTAAATTAATAATATAAGTAGAGGTAGTTTATAAAAGGAAATGTCAAAAAAATAGAACGGTGAGAAATACATCTTCAAATTGACATTTGATGAAAGTTTTGATGGTTGATGGAGTTTAGGAGGAGGAATTGTGCTTTTGTCTTTTGGCTCCATGTCAATTGGGATGGAACCATAGGCAATAGTGTCCAAATCAAACACATTAGTGTTTGTACAACCACTATAGTGTCCCTTTGTGTGCTAGAAACTTGTATCATCATCATGGTATACTTTGTGCTTTTACAACTTGAACTTATTATGAAAATCTATAATCTGAGATAGGCTAATATTGTAGTCATGTTTGGGGACTCATGCTCTAGGATGTGGAAGTTTCTAACTTCCCCCTTATGCCTTAGTTAAGTCCCACAAATATTTTAAACAAGATATTGAATGGATTCCCTATGAGATGTGTAAAATGTGGATACTAAGTGAAGGTGTGTAACTATAATAATAAAGGTTATGCTATAAATGTCTATTGTGTTGTTGTTACTACTATTTCTAAGTGTATATGTGTTGCTTTGGTTATGTACCTATTATGCTACCTCTCTTATTTATTTATTTATTTTAAACACATTATTTAATAAGCATAATCAAGTTGTTAACGATCTTTTTGGTGCAAGATATGATTTCTATGCAAAGCAGGATGGAAAAACAAGATTGAAACAAGGAAAATTCATTTTTTTGTTGGAGGATTTTATATCAAACCCACATAATCATTTAGCTACCTGATATGAGAGCACAAGCCTTAGGTTGAAACCTCATCAGCTAAGAGCCAAGGACTGAGGGGTATCAATTCTTCCAAAGTTGCCCGAGGCATGATCCCGACCTCATCCCTTATTGTGTTAGGGCCTTGCACCCAAGAAGACTTGATCCTTGGTGGCCTCATTGAGACCCATTCAACTTCACTAGAAGACCAATGGCCTATCGATGAGAAATCAAATTTTGATATTTAGAGATGCAATAATAGGCATAATAGCATCCAAGTTGGGGAAATGGTATGGAATGATAATAGAAAAGGTGTTAGAGTGTGAGAGGCTAATTAAAACACATGAGATTGGTTTAGGGACAATAAGTGTGCTAATAGTTTTAAAAAAGAGGATACAATCATGATTAATAAACAAAAGTGTTAAACATGAGTGCTAAATGAGAGTGGAAAGTTTAAAGTAGCACCTCTCTCATGGCTAAAGTATCTTGGTATAGAGGTTGAAGCCTCATTTTGTAAGTGTTGTGGCACTTTAGGGAGTTGTAGCTTCCTTTGGGTTGAAGCCCATAAAATATTGTATTAGGGAGTTGGAACTTCCTTTGGGTTGATACCCATAAAGTCCATTGTAAATCTCTTTTTAATTGTGAGGCTAGATTTGGACAGTAGTGTTGATAACTGAGAGGGGGGGGTGAATCAGTTATCCTAATTATTTCCCTTATTGAACTTTCCTTTTAATTGATGCAGCATAAAATCAAACATAAAAACATTAACCATGAAATAAGAAACACATGACACAGTATTTTTGACGTGGAAACCCTGTTAAGGGAGAAAACCACGGGGTGATTAACCCAAGAATTATTCTCTGTTAGAAGAATAGGAAATTACAAAAATGGCACTTGCCAATTAGGGCTCACTGCCCGAGCACACTGCTCACAAGAGGCCCACTGCCTACAAGAAGACACACTGTCTACAAAGTGATGAGAATCACAGTCTTGAACTGATTGGAAGCATCTGCATATGCTGGAGTTCAGTTCCGGTTAGGCTCAGTACACTGATCTGCTGCACTTCATCTTTCCTCTGTTCTTTATTCTGCTATCTTTCACATACCGGATCCTTTTTGCTATCTCTGCTCTTATCTGGACTTATTCGCATATATCTCCACACCATCACACCCTTCACAACTAAATCCATCCTCTATATATATCCGCACAAGTAATTTCATCACCTTTCTAGTCGGCATCCGGAACAGTCTAGTTTCTTACAAGCTCTCATTCTGTCGGCTGAATCCTTCCTCACCAAGCAATGCGGATCAAGCATATACTTGTAGATATCATTAATCATGTCGGCCAAACATGATTCATGCCTTCACAACCTCTGTCATCAACAGTAACACATCCAGAAAGCAGTCTGATACTCTGCCAGTCAGTTCTTCCTCTGTTTTCACTGTCTCTCAGGAATCCGGTACTCAACCATTCATATCTTTTTCCTTGTCCATCACCGGAGGCTAAATCCTTGGAATATACCACTCAAGGTAGTCCTCTTGACTTCCCCAAATCTGCACTGCACCAAGACACTTCCTCTGAGAGATCCGGACCAATCTGTCGGACCTTGCCACATGCTCTGTTCTTCTTCACCGGACCACAACATTCTTTATTCTGACTTCCGGTAGAGACACATTATGACTTGCGGATATGTGGGATGACCTTTGTTGCCATCAATGACAACAACCATGAATCCATATAGTGTCTCTTGCCAACAATCTCCCCCTTTGGCATTGATGGCAACACTTAGTGAAAAATGACTAAGTGTTTTCACTATGCTCCCCCTTTGCTGATGCTCTGTCTTTATATACAATTTTCAGAACTCCCCCTTAGTTGGATTCCTCATTTTTCACTGCTCCTCACTCCCCCTTTGACATCAATGGCAAAGGGTGGGGTCCGCACACCAAAATTTTCAAAAATTTTCTATACATAGCCGCATATTTACATACTCACATATACTGAAGAATGTCTGCAAAGGATGTCTGCAATTGAATCATTTCTGTAGCCCAACTTTGCTTCATTCTATCCAAAATTGAAATGTGACCACTTAACAAAAATGCAAAAGCTTCTGCCCGTTTGAGATCTGTCGGATCGTTTGTTTGGGCGGTGGTCTGAGCATCACTGATGGCCTCATGCATAGTTTCCAACTTAGGGATTATAATCCTTCTAAGTTCTCCCATCCGGTTAGTGATGTTCTTTCTTTCCTTCTCAAGATTCTTTATTTCATTCAAGACTGCAATAGTCTGACATTCTTGATTTATTATAGAGGAAGAGAGAGGATCAAAACTTTGAGATAAGCTTTGTAGCTTATCCTGTTCCTCTTTTATTTTCTTGTCAAATGCTGCTGTTGCCTTTGACCAGGATATACAAAATTTATAGATGTCACCGCCATCCTTAAGAGCATTCTCTAAGCTCTTTATTCCAATGCTTACAATCTTCCTATCTTTAGAGATTAATTCTAATATTTCTGAAAATCTCTTATCCAAAAATTCCTTCCGGACCTTTTCTTCAACTGATTTTTCTAGAGAATCAAAATGTGTATCAACACTGCTGACTAAGGTTTTTAGATTACCGGAAGAGGAGGCTGTCAGATCTATCTGGATTGATGGCATGATCTTTACAAGTACTCCGGAAGCAGCCTCTATCAACTCACAGTCTTCCATATGAGACTTCAGGAGCTTTTCATTTGCCTTGGCATTTGCAAATGAAGCTATCTTCATTGTTTGTACCGGAGAGAGAGAGTCAAAATCAAATGGGCCTTTTAGAAGCTCCGGTTCATCAATCTCTAAAGTTTCTTTGCTCAAAAATTGTTGAACAGTTTGTGCAGTGTCTCTTGCCGGAGACAGATGTTTCTTTACTTCTGCAGTCTTAGAACTGTCAACCTCTTTGTCTTTCACCACTGCTTCCTTCTCCTGTAATTGCTCTTCTTCTTTGGATCCGGAGACTGTAGGGGAAACCGGAGGAGAGATGCTAGCTTGTTCATGGGCCACTTCTTCTGGAGCAGAGGGTCCCAAGTCCTCAGTTGTTTCTGTACCTAAATCCTCTACAACAGGAAGATTGAACCTTTTGAAGGCCTTCCGGAGGATCTCTTCTGTTTCTTGGGCCACTTTGTCAGTCTCACCAAGCATGAGTTGATTCATCCTGGCTTTGCTTCTGAACTCATCTTTGCAGTCCTTGAAGATAATGTTCATTGTCTTGGGATCAATTTGAGGATATAGCTGAATAGCTATCTGCTCCCGGATCTCAAGATCTTTAGCATGAGCATTATTCTTCCTTACTTCCAATTCCTTTTCTAGGCTTTTAGGAATAAGAGATATTATTTCAATGAAAGCCTTATTATATATGTTAAGATATTTTACTGTGGCCTCCTGCAGAGTCTTTTGGTCGGCCTCACTGAAGTCATCATATGATTCAGTCATTGGTTGAAGGTTTCCATCCACCGTGACCGACTTGATTATGCTCTCTAGAGACAGAGTGGGCTTTTCAACAGATCCTTCTGCCATTTCATCCTTGTCTTGGCCTGTGGAGGGCTTACCGGATCCTTTCTTCTTCTATTTCTTTATTTCTTTTACTCCCTCATCTGACTCTGTTTCCTCTTCATCCTTTTGGCTTCCATAAGCCCTTGTGGCTTTTGTCTTGGATCTCTTACCGGATGCCTGGACTTCCGGTTTTGAACTTTTGGTTGTGGGAGGTGCAGGTCTCTTTGATGATCTGGTCCGGGTGGGAGCTTCAACCGGAGCACTTTCTTTACTTTTCTCTTCTTCCTCAGCCTTCCTCCTCTTTTCCCGGCTGGCATCAAGTGCCTCCTTTGAGATGCCTAGGCCTTGAGCAATGTGCTCTACTTCTTTTCTCACCTTCCTTTTAATCTCAGGTTCCCTGAGTTCTACATGTATTTTTACACTCAGCTCCTCAAAGGTTCCAAACCTTTCTGCCTTAGAATCTTTGGGCTGACTTAGCATGTGTTGAACATGCATCTCCACTATCTGTTCATCCACTTCATACCCCATGGGCATGATCCAGACAGTCCTTGGCTCTACTGCCTCCATTAGGCACTGATCAGTGTCAACCATAAAGCACACTGAGTCTTTGTATTTTTCAACAAGAGACTGGGGAATTCTCTCTCTTGCTTGCATCATGCTCTGAAAGTTTTTGAAGTATCCCCATAAAGCTGAATTTCTCGCTTTTGCATCCCCAAGTCCATGCAAGTAGTCTCTTATCTGGACTGCAACAGGTTTGTCATTCTGCCATACCCATCCACTTGTTCCGGGTAGCTCATTCATGAAGTAGAAGAATAGACATACAATAAGAGTACCATACTTAAAGGAATTCTTCTTATCCTTCTTGATTTTCTGTATATTTTCCATTAATTGGCTTAGCAGTAGTTCGCAGAGATCATAATCTGCATTCTTTCTTAGCATTTCATAGGCAGTGTATACTGCAGTTCTGGATACAGAATTCTCCCTACTGGAGTGATAGATCTTGTATCCTATTATCATTGATGCATATTTGATATCCGGATTCGAGATATCTTCAATGGTCATTGCCCTCTTATCAAATTTTGATCCGGTGGCCTCAGTTACAATGTTGTTCTTGACAGATTTGAGGATAGGTACCCCTCCGGAAGAGTATAGACCAGTTACTGCTCTAATTGCCTCTTTTGTGATCTTGCAGGGTCTATCTAGCCATAGAAAGTTGTCATGCATCCTGCTCAGTACATACCGGACCCATTCATCTTCTTCAAAGCAGGGGAAATGAATAAATTGCTCAAATTGTTTCTTCTGGATATCCTTATACTCTGGTTTAAGCTCAAAAGCATTGTCTATCAGTTTCTTGTGATAGAGGTCTCTTAATTTGAATTCCCCAAATTCCTCAATGCTTGCATGTATGTAAACCCTAATGTCTTCGGTATGTAAAACTCCGTGAGGAACACTAGAGAAGGCTCCTAGTGGATCTACCTCCAATGATTTGTAGGGATGTTTCTTGAATGAGGGGCGAGGTCTATCAGAGATCTTAACTATGTTTGGAGTAGCCATTCTTCAAAGATTTGCAGTGAGGTAATGAAAAACGGAGAATACCTTATGCGCCTTCGGTTTGCACGGAGTGGTTGGATTGATTTCTTTATGCAATAGCTTCGGTAGGAGATCCTTGGTGTGCTTGATGAACCTTGTTGCAGAGCTCCACTTTTCGCTTCTTCTCGAGTGCAGAATGAGTAAATGACCTTTGAGAAATCCCTTAAATTGCTCCGCGAACCCTAATATCTGTCTGCAATAAATGCTTCACCTACATCATTCCGGTTTGCCTTGTCTGGATAGCTTGGAGTATCCCGGATTAGTCCTGATCTGTGGATATCATCCGGATCTTTCAATCATGAATAAATCGAGGTAACATATTACAAGAACATCCCAAACACTCTGTCCAATCCGCAGAACAAGATAGTGCATTTCCGGATCTTTCCGGACCTTTTTGTAATCCTTTATCATACCGGAGCATCTCCCTGAACAGGTCTTATTTGATCGATCACAGCTTCTTCATAACTCCATGCGGACCTCTGAAAACTTGACTGAAGTATCTCAAGACTCATATCTACAAACCCTTTGATCCGCATCTTGTGCCACATCCGGCACCACTTGTTTGGCTGGGGGAACAAGATTTTCTTTGAGTCTCCCCCTGAGCCTGAGCTCACTTTTTAATTTCTGGAAGAAATATCAGCACCAGAGTCTGGTGCGGATCCAACCTCTACATTCTCTGAACTTTTCTTCACCCAAATCTTGCTCATCTGATTCCTAACCTCATCCGCATTCATCTTTTGTTTACCCTTGTCTTGATTCTGATTATACACCGGACCTCTTTTGTCCTTATTCTTGTTTCTGCAGACTTTAGCATTATGACCGGACCTATTGCAGATTTGGCAAATAACATTTCTTTGCATATTTGACTGATATCCTCTTGATCTGCATTGGTTAGCCATATGACCTACTCTATTGCATGTGAAGCATCTACCTTTGAATGATTTGTTTACTTGCATAATTCTGCATTCATGGGATTTGTGTCCATACCTTTTGCAGTTGAAGCACTGTCCGGAGAAGGATGAATTAATCTGATTCATTCTCATTCTGCACTGATTAGCTTTGTGACCAAAGTGGTTGCAGCTGTGGCAGTATCCATTGAAGGATGGATATCTTTGAGCATTTGGCTGTCTTACCGGAGGTCTTCTAGGCCTGCTCCTTGGATTTTCTGATCCAAGATTCTTCTGACCGGATCCGGAGCTTTCTCCTTTCTCATATCCCAAACCATACTTGTCATCTGTCCTCTTTTGACTTCCAAGAAGAACTTCAAGTTGAGCAGAACTTATCTTGAATTTCTCTTTATATTCATTTGCTGTTTGAAGGTCTCTTTTGAGAGAGGCAATTTGATCCTCAAGTTTTCCTTCATTATCTTTGGCATCTTCAAGATCAGATTCAAGATGTCTGATAATCCTGTCCATCTGGTGGCATTCTTCTGATTTTTCTTTAAGAGATTGTCTTAGATTGTCTTCAGCCTTTCTTTTTTCTTCAATCTCTTGAGTAAACTTTATAGTTCCTGATTCCATTTCATGTCTTAACATAATGACTTCTTTTGATAACTTTTCACATAACTTGGTTTGCTCAGTCAATTCTTCATTTGTATTGCTTTCTTCACTTTGTCTTGCCAACTGTTGAAGCAGCTCCTTTCTCTTTTTCATAGAGAGACTTAATTTGTCTTTTAATTCTCTCATGAATTCATCAGCCTGTTTGAGTCTTTCCTTTAATTCACTGACTTCAGAATTTGACTGTTCAAGATCCTCAATAGCAGTCTTGAGTTGCTCCCTTAAACCATATGCATCCATTTGAAATCCCAGATCTTCCTCAAGCTGTTAGGCTCTATTAGGAGGAACTTAGCTCTGATACCAATTGTTGATAACTGAGAGGGGGGGGGGTGAATCAGTTATCCTAATTATTTCCCTTATTGAACTTTCCTTTTAATTGATGCAGCATAAAATCAAACATAAAAACATTAACCATGAAATAAGAAACACATGACACAGTATTTTTGACGTGGAAACCCTGTTAAGGGAGAAAACCACGGGGTGATTAACCCAAGAATTATTCTCTGTTAGAAGAATAGGAAATTACAAAAATGACACTTGCCAATTAGGGCTCACTGCCCGAGCACACTGCTCACAAGAGGCCCACTGCCTACAAGAAGACACACTGTCTACAAAGTGATGAGAATCACAGTCTTGAACTGATTGGAAGCATCTGCATATGCTGGAGTTCAGTTCCGGTTAGGCTCAGTACATTGATCTGCTGCACTTCATCTTTCCTCTGTTCTTTATTCTGCTATCTTTCACATACCTGATCCTTTTTGCTATCTCTGCTCTTATCTGGACTTATTCGCATATATCTCCACACCATCACACCCTTCACAACTAAATCCATCCTCTATATATATCCGCACAAGTAATTTCATCACCTTTCTAGTCGGCATCCGGAACAGTCTAGTTTCTTACAAGCTCTCATTCTGTCGGCTGAATCCTTCCTCACCAAGCAATGCGGATCAAGCATATACTTGTAGATATCATTAATCATGTCGGCCAAACATGATTCATGCCTTCACAACCTCTGTCATCAACAGTAACACATCCGGAAAGCAGTCTGATACTCTGCCAGTCAGTTCTTCCTCTGTTTTCACTGTCTCTCAGGAATCCGGTACTCAACCATTCATATCTTTTTCCTTGTCCATCACCGGAGGCTAAATCCTTGGAATATACCACTCAAGGTAGTCCTCTTGACTTCCCCAAATCCGCACTGCACCAAGACACTTCCTCTGAGAGATCCGGACCAATCTGTCGGACCTTGCCACATGCTCTGTTCTTCTTCACCGGACCACAACATTCTTTATTCTGACTTCCGGTAGAGACACATTATGACTTGCAGATATGTGGGATGACCTTTGTTGCCATCAATGACAACAACCATGAATCCATATAGTGTCTCTTGCCAACAAGTAGATCCAAGCAGCTTGCTCACTATGGTTTTTCCCATCTTGGGGTTTCACGTAAATCTAGTGTTATGTGCTTGTGTGCTCTCTTGTTTCTCATGGTTTGAATGCTAACATTTAATTGAATGCTTTTAGAAGGAAGAATTTGATTAAGTACTGATTCACCCCCCCTCTTAATACTTCTGTGTGTTTGACAATTGGTATCAGAGCCAAGTTCCTTGATACAGTCTAACAGCTGAGGTAGATCTTGGATTGGAACACATAGAAAATGAAGTTCTAATTAATGATAAGAACCCTACGGAGGATGATGAAGACATGATAGTCATTGATGAAGAAGAATGTGAAGTTGATCTTGAAGGAGAACTCATTTCTACTCTAGAAGATCTAGAAGCAACAAGGAAAGAAAATAGAGAATATAAGGCTAAGATTAAAGAATCAGAAGAAGCAATTGATAACATGAAAGTTCAAATTGAAGAAGGTAAAAGAGTTGCAGATTACCTAAATACTAATCTCAATGCCAAATCAAATGAATGCTCCAAACTTGAAGAAGAAATTGTCTTTCTGAGGAAGGAACTGGAGAAAGTGAAGGATCAGATAGACAAGAGTCTAAAACTTAAGAAAAGCACAAACATCCTTGATGAGATAATCATCAGTCAAAGACCACTTAAGAATAAGGGTGGTCTTGGATTTGAGAAAGGTTAGAATTTAAAAACAGATATACCTAAAGGTGTGTATGAAATGAAAAAGGAAGAATCATACACTGAAGTCTCTAAAAAGACTGAAAATGAGGAGCAGGGGTTGGATGATGACTTCATAAAGGTTAGTGCTCTGAAGAAGGGTTTCAGGGGTCCTCCTCCTAGACAGGTTGCTACTTCTAGGTTCTCTCAACCCTTTTATGGTTACTGTTACTCTTGCAATAAGTTTGGTCATAAGGCTATTGATTGTAGAATTAAGGCAAGAAGAAATTATTACATGAGCAAGAATTCATTTTTGTCTCCAAATTATGATGCTATGATCTCTCATTCCTTTTATGGATATTGTTATTCATGCAATAAATTTGGTCATAGGGTTGTTGATTCTAGAACTAAAACAAGGAGAAATGGTTATATGAGTGTAAACTCATTTTTGCCTCCAGAATAAAATATTGTTTGCTACAAGTGCAACAATTTTGGACATAAAGCAAGATTTTGCAAAAGTGGTTTTGTGGAACCACCTATTCAGCACAAGAAGATGGAGGAAACCTTGACCAAGACAAATAATGAAATGACAAAGATATGGAGAAGGAAACTAGAACAAGATAATGAGAAGAATGAAGAACTTGTGCTTCTGTCTCATGTAGACGACTTCATAGTTGATTAAGAAAAGTCATAGAGTCAGGGGGAGCTAACCATTGCATATTCTTTTTAAAAAACCCCTAAATATTTGTTGCCTCTACAAATAGAAGCAAGGAACATAGATGATTCAGCATGAAGTTGACATAAGAGGATATTAATAAAGCAAGATAGTTTCATTACCCCAAATTTTTGAAATGAAAACATGAAATGTGGAAAATGCTGAATGAAATTAGGTCTCTGTGAATCTACAGAACTCATCGACAATAGATAACCTAACAGGAAAAAGGTACAATAAATGTGAAAAGTTAGGGCAAAGTGAAAGTTACTTAAGCTCCATTTTCTCAATCCAACTTCATTCATATCCAAAGAAATTAGTAATTTTGAAAAGAGAAGAGTAGAAGACAAAACCCCAACATTTAGAGTGTTTGGTGAAATTGAGAGAAAAAGAAGAAGGTGAAACCCTAGCTACAAAGCATGAAGGTATTTTTTAGAACTGTTATTTCATAAAACCCTATTTACATAATACAAAGAAGATAGAGATGGTGACACCACAATTGGTTGATGTTTCTGAGAAGCCGAAGCCAAAGTACAAGAAATATCTGTACAAGGCCATGGAAGTGAACAAGGACGGGGCATTTTCTAACATTTTGGCAAATGTTGTGTATACCAAGGATGTAAGGATGAGTAAGTACATGGAAATGGTATACAAAAAGGGGGTCAAAAGTGGCCACTTTTTTCCTAAAATCAACTAAACCTAAACTTGGATGAGTAATTTGAGATGCATGCACTCAAAATTTGAAGATATGGAAAGAACAAGAATTGTAGTGCTCTGAATCTAGTTTCTAAACTACTAAAGTTTTTTTAAAAAGTTAAGATTAAGAGGGTGAAATGTTGCACGCACACAAAAGTGTTCCTAATTTTCTCACTAAAATATAACATAGTGTCTGGTGTATGCCCCCCTATTTTTTTGTTGCATTTAGTATTTTTAAAAACCGATTGGCAGAAATGTAGTTAAGAGTGAGTACTAGAAGTTGTGTATTTTTTTTTGTAATTTTTTATTGAATATTTTTTTTGTGATTTTTCAAAGTGGATGCATCCTGAAAACTGCATCACTGAGCATGTGCGTCACATAACTTGCACAAAAAATAATTCAAAATGTAATTTTTTTAATGTATAAAGAATGAAGCATAGAAAAATCCTATATATTTTTTTTAATTTCGATAAGCGGATCAAAATTTATAAAGGAAAATCAATACATATATGATTGAAGAATATGAGGACATTGTTCAAAGAAAATAAAAATAAATATCTTAACTTATTTAAAATTAAAAAAAAATTGGTTGGAAACCTAAGAACTAGCTCATCATTTTGGTGTTGGTTTCATCAAATTTTGTTATAAAATGAGTAAATCTAATGGAGTTAAAGTTCAAAAATGTTATTGACAATGAAAAACATGTTTGTATGATGTATCATAGAGGTCCAATCCTCAGATTTTAGGTTCCACAAAACATGAGCGTGTTGAACACAATGAAGTGCTAAGAGGGGGGTGAATCAGCACACACTAAAACATAAACATATATTTACAGATAAAAACTAAATAATTTAGATAACATAAAGTAAATTATGAAACACAAGAATCAACATAAGAACACTAGGATTTTTATGTGGAAAACCCAAAATAGGGAAAAACCACGATGAGTTTTAACTCACAATATAATGCTCACTGCTATATAAATGTTTACAACATTGATTTAGGGCTACAACCCAAGGAAGATACAACTCCTTGCTAACTTTGTTTTAGGGCTAAAACCCAAGGAAACTACTACTCCCTGAAATAAGCTCATTGCTACAAGGAATTATAATGGTAAACAAAACTATGAACTACTATGAAGAAGGCATATAGCTCATGTTGAAATTGCAGTCATCTTTTCTGCACAATTACTCCATCATTCTGATTCTGCACACTTCATATTTCTTATTTTGCTCTGTCATATTTGCACACACTTATTACACATCACAAATGAATTTGATCTTCTATAAATATCCTACACAACACTTCCCAACATTGACCAGGTCAGCATCATAAGCACCATTAGATGAAACATGTAACTCTTCAAAGGTCAGCTTCAATACATATAATATGTTAAGGAAACTTGTTGTGGACCTTATGGATTCATGAAAGGATTCAAGGAACATCACTTCACATCTTCCAAAGTTAAGATAATTGATCAAAATCCACCACATATAATAGAAACTAGTCTGTCGGCCCAAACTGTACAAACACTGCTAACTATTTATCTTCATACCACCGGGGAGAAGCCAAAAACATCATGAAGACCAAGAATTAAATATTATACCATCTCAACATCATTCAAATACCTTTCTATTAAAGTATTAGATCAATCTACACATCTACAAGACAAGAGATATGATGAACTAGTGGAAATGGAGTATTCCGGACTAACTGTGATACTTCACAATTCAGGATATGGCATTATGGTACATCAAAAAACCTGAAACCTTTAGAGATGAAATTAAACATCATTACATGCATACTCCTAGGTCCGTACATCCTCATCTATCATTTCTAAAGAAAAAGCAAAAGCTAGACTAAAGTATACTAGAGTCTAGGGAACACGGATATACAATTCTTCATTGACTGACTTACATATCTTGTGCGGTACCGGAAACAAGAGATATTTGCATGCGGTTCAAACTTGAGGTATATTGGAGCATTTAGAACCTCTGTACAATCTTCTATGGCTGATCTATATGTATTTCATCTTCCACAAATACTCAAACATGTGTTCTGAGGCTTTCGAAACAGTCTGTATTACCTCTGTTACTTGAGTGCTGACCTTGCAGAGCACCAAACCACTTGAAGCTTCAATAGAGCATACCTTATACATCCCTAAGCCTATCCTCAAAACCACATGACCAAACAATTTCTTCTAGAGGAATGTGGAGCATTCCAATAGGTCTCCACCATTGCTTTGTCCTATATAAGTACTAATCGGTACTCTGTCACTTGTAACTTTTTTTGATGAAGGTGTGGCGACTTGAAATCTTGAATATATCATGTTAATATCAAGATGAGATTATCTTCTGAACTGCAAGCCTAAATCTTGCTCTGCGGAGAGATGTGGACCAAAGATTGTGACTCAGCATTAGGATATGCACTATGAATGCCTTAGTTAAATTTTTGCTACTTATTACTAAGTGTGGTACTCCAAGCTAATGAGATATACACGTAGGAATACATGAAACATGTTAGGACATAAGTGTTTACATCTTCATCATGCTTAGACACAAGACTAATCAACACATCATACTTAGACAATTTTCTCTTCTTCTGGACTGGTTTCACTCCATCTACTAAGTCTTCCAGGCTGACTTGCCTTAGACATACTGACCCCTTGAATTCAATTAATTCATGAAAGGAAGCTAGGTGTGCGGAAAACGCTTCCTACACTAATCTAATGAGAGGGCTATGCAAATTCAACTTTATCCTAACTATTACAGCAATGTTAAACCATTAACATGAGATATTGCAGCAATACACATACACACAGAAAGTAGACATAACAAAGAGACAAGATATACGTGGGGAAAACCCTTATGGGTGAAAAACCCCACACTCCAAAACACAACTCAAATGTATTACAGTAAACAATAACATATTACAATACAGTTTCAGAGCCAATGCTCTTTCAGGAGTCTTCGAATGTCAAATCTAGAGATATTCTGGTAGCATAACAGTACTCGTACCAAAGTTATCTATCTCCCATCCAAGGACCTATTGATATAGAGTTTACAAGGAAAATATGGAACCTTCTAGAGATGGGCGTCCATCTTGGACTCATGCCCCAAAACCCATGCCTAAGGACACTTGTCCAACATCCCATCCTGAAGTGGGTGCCAGGTCCCAAGATAGGTTACAACAGATGCTCTTACGCACCTTACAGTTGTAAGAGAATCTGTCATACACTGACTAAAAATATCATATTCCTCTTACATGTCATAACCTCCCTTGACCGGCCAAAGATGCCTTTCTCTTATGCAAAGATACTTCACCAAAATTTACCCTACTGCATATACACAAGGTGCTGACTATGCCAACTCAACATGGGATAAATAAATACAACATTAGGAATTTGCAAAGGTTGAGACACCTTAATTCCCAACAATTCAAACCATCTATCTGAAATCTTCTATTATCCATCAACTTGACCACCTATGCCAAACCATCTCTCTCAATTCTCCCATTGTCTATCAACTTCTCCAACTGTTAAACTCTGTACAAGTTTGTCCTTATATTGCCATATACTATGTTGACATCAATGACAACACATATTGCCAACAATTCAAAAACTGTATAGACTCCCCCTTACAAAATGATTTCTACAAATTGTACTCCCCTAAGATAGAGATACCTCAAAAATAGATGCTATGTATCTAATATGACACTACTGTCCTCCGCAAGACTATATACATCAAAATTTGTCTTATTTATATTATTCTTACAACTCATTTAGAAGGTATAATGGCTTTGTAAATTACCTTGAGTTGTCTAAGAGTGGATGTCCAGTTGGTACTTTCTGAGGCAAGCATATGATTATGACATTCACATTTCATACATAGTTCTTCAGCGTCTTCTATGCTACTTGGAGTTTTCATCTTTTGATCAACTTTTTCTGCTTCCCCTAGTAAACCAAACAATGAAACAAGTCTCAAATTTACCGCTTCCCTCAATTGACCAAATTGTTTCTTCAAGTTTTCTCTTTGGTCCTGTAATTGAGACAACTGTGCATGAAGATTTTCAACTTGTGCCCTGATTACCCCATCCTTGTCCTTTGACAAGTCATATGTTTTGGACAATTTGGAGATTTGTGACTCAATGGAGTCAATCTGAGCTTTGATACTCTTTGTGGAACTTGGCCATTTTAGGCAAAACAAATACAATGTTGTGGCTTCATCAATGCAATTCTTAAGCTTCTTCAAGTTTTATTTCAATTTATTATGTGCCTTAGCACATTTATTAGTCATCTCAGCCATCCTCTTATCATTTATTCTTTTTGGTGCCTCTTGTTCTGCTTTCTGCTCAATGTAGGAAGAATGATCTTTGAAAGAATCCATTAATAACTTAAGCTTTTTCTCTAGAGGCAAAGAGGAGTCAATGATTACCTTTGATAACCCTTCTTGAATTATCTTCACAACATCCTCAACCACACTAGATTTCTTCAATTTTTCTTGTAAAAATTCTTTCTTTGCTGAGGCATGCAATATGTCACCAAGCTACAGTTTGTGAAGGGGAGAAATATTTGCCAAATCAATTTGTCCTTCATGAGTGGGAATTTGTAGTATTTAAGGGGTAATTACTGGTTGAAATTGTATTTGCAAGTCTAGTAGGTCTTTGAGTGAATCTATTTCTAAAGCATTTTGACCTATGCCTTCTATTCCTTCTAATTCATCCTTGACTTGCTCTTCCTCCTCTATTTCTTCCTTATCCTTCTTTGTTTCATCTTGAGTTTTCTCATCTTGCTTCATTTCAGGGTTATCTTCTTTTCTTTCCTCATCATTCCCTATATTCTCCAAAGGACAATTGGAGTCATTGTTCTTTGGAGGAGATGTATTACCTTTATTATGTCCCTCTATATTTGGTGTTTCAATAGTTTCTGGAAGGGGAGAATCACGCCTTGTATCAGTGTTATCCAGAGAAGACACATTTTGTTCTGCAGGGGTATCCAGAGGAGGTGGATTTATTTTATCTTGACCCTCTATGTCTGGTGTTCCAGTATCCCCTGAAGGAGCAATATCCTCATTCTTCTCATCCTTGTCACTACATTCCTCATTGCCTTCAAAGGTAGACTGATTAGATATATCTTCAATAATTCCCACATTAATTTTCATCTCCTTCAGAATTCCAACAATTTTCTTTAGTGTTTCCTTTTCCAATCTCTTTATTTCTTCCTTGTCCTTTGACATCAGAATATTCAATCTCCTTTTAGTCTTGAACTCTTTTGCTAGAATTTTAGATACTTTGACTTTTTATTCCTTAGAGATGGAGGGACAAACTTTTTCAACTTCATATAGCTTCATTTCTCCTTTTAGTAAGAACATTACCAAGGCTTTCAGGTAGTTGATATATAATCTCAATTAAGGCTACATTGCAAGCTCCCATATACCTAATTATTGCTTCCTCAATAGTAGAATTGTCATTGGGAGGCCTCTCATCATAGATCTCTACAACTTCCTTTAGACCACCATATTTTGTAATTGCATTTACTATGGCCTCAAGTTGCAAGGGAACATAGTTAGGTTTCTTAACCTTCTTTGCTTTTCCTTTTCCTTTTTATTTTGAAGACTCTCCATTTTCAACTTCTTCACTTGTTCTTTTCTTCTTCCTCTTTAGTGCTTCAACTTCTTCTTCTTTCTCTTCTTCAATTTCAACATTTTCAATGTTCATAGGATTAATCTTCCCTCTTCTTGCCTAACTTTTATGTCTTGTCTTCTTCTTTTCTATGGTTTGAGTTTGCACTGGGACATCAATAGCACTTCTTTTGACAGGGAATTGTGATGAATTGGAGGGGACATAATATGTAGCAACAACAAATACTAATCTGCTTGTTCTTCTAGGCATTTGTGCAGTGGGAAGAGTTTGTGCTTCTCCTGAAGAGCCTTCAGGAGATCTGAGCATGTCTTCTAGGTCAAATTTCATTTTCTCTGCCTTAGATTTTACCTTTTCTACATTCTCCTCTACCTCCCTTCTAACTGATCTATTAATAATTTCATCATAAGTACCAAACCTTCTAGTAGAGGGATCCTTTGGCTTACTAAGTAACATGTCAACATATCCCACCAAATCAAACTCAAAAACCTCATATGGTAAGGTTGTGATCTAGAATGTTCTTGGCTCAACAACCTCCATATAATAGTTATCTTTATCAACCATGAATGTTATATCATTTTAATATTTGTTGACAAATTTTGATGGGATTCTCTCCCTCATCTGCATATTCTTTTGAAAAGTCTTGAAAAATCCCCAAAACATTGTCACAGTTCTCATGATCTGGGAACCTAAGCATATCATTCTTAATTTGGTGGGCAACCAGAGTATCTATTCTCTAGACCATACCCTTCATACTAGGTAATTCTTTCAAAAATTAAAACATAAGACATATGATCAAAGAACCATATCAAAATTTGTATCTTGATTCTTTAGTTCTTTTCAAGATGTTTAAAATTTGTTGTCGCATAAGCTCACATAGGTCATAATCTTTCGCTTCTTTGACCATTTGGTAGGCTGTATAGATTGCAGTGGCAGTGGTAGAGTTCTCTCTGTTGGTGTAGTAAATCTTGTATGCAATGTTCATTGTTGCATACAGGACCCCCGAATCCTTAATATCATTCACTATTAGTGACCTCTTGTCAAACTTTTCTCCATTTAGCTTCATCACTTCATTATTCTTAATTAACTTCAAAACTAGCACTGGTCCTGAGAGGACTCTGATAAATTTTCCTGGCCTTGTTCCAAGCATCAAAACCTATAGGTCCTTGATTAGGGTTTAACATTCAAAAAATTGAAAAAATCTTGTCCCTAGGGTATAAAACCCTAAACCCTAGAGTCTTGTGCAAAGTTCTGAAATACCTTTTGCTCTAATTTTGAGTTGATCACTTATTGCCTATGCTCAAATTTTTACTCATGTGCCTTAGATTTTGTCGAGCCTTTTAATGAGGTCATGGCCTCTTCTTGCCTAGTAGAGTGAATGTTGTTTTAAAGGCATGTGCCTTTTTACTTTGTTTCTTGTGGTTAGTAGCGAATCGCTCCACATGTTAGCCCATCGCAACTCCTAAAAAAGAACTAAAGCAAGACTCTCTGTGTGTCGCCCTCGCTCCACATGTCATCTCAACGTAATTTCTAAACAAAAGTATGAGTCTCCTTCTAAATTGCACCGTTTCTCCACGTGTCCCGACCTGTCTTCTATTTGGAAAAAGGTATGTTATATTTATGAGAGCAAAGAAAATGGACAATGTTAGAAACACAAACAAAATGTGCAAAAACACTAAGTTATACCTTGAAATCTTCCTTCTCCTTGATAAGGTTGAGGAGCTTGCACCCAAGAGCTCCTAGTTTTAC
Organism: Cunninghamia lanceolata; assembly: GCA_027924645.1. NCBI lineage: Eukaryota > Viridiplantae > Streptophyta > Pinopsida > Cupressales > Cupressaceae > Cunninghamia > Cunninghamia lanceolata. The sequence goes on along the minus strand of BSBN01000143.1, from coordinate 74,674 downwards.
CAAATGTTGAGATAGAGAATGTGGATTGCTCCTTGCCTGCTCAACACAATGTAGATGAAGGGATTTGACTATGGATTGATAAGAGATTTTGATAGAGATTGAAATGAGATGATATGGATACCAGATGAGGAATGATTTTGGCATGGTAAGGGTATGATGAGAGAAGATGAGAGAAATTTGGACATGGTAAGGATGCTATGAAGAAGTTATGTAAATGGCTTGGGTGAGGGCTTTATTTATAGGCCATTTGAGGGGGATTTGAATCCAATGGCTAGGATTCAAAGTAGAGATCAATGGTTGAGATGAGAAGATGAGATCAAGGGTTAATATCTCATCAACAATATTGGATGGATGGGATTAAATGTGAATTTTAAATTCACATGGGGAAGGGTGATGAGAATTAAAATGAATTAAAAATTTATTTTGGGGAAGAGTTAGCATTAAATGAGATTAGATGGATGAGGAAAAATAAAAAAATTTCTTGGAGGAAGTGGAATTAAAAATTCCACTTTATGTGTAGATGTGCAAATCAAGGACATGTGTAATTATGGGTTCTTACACATGTAAGGAAGATGTGACCTTTTGAATAAAAAAATGATTTTTATTCAAAGTGTGTGGGAGGATGGGTTAAGCAAGGTTTGACCAAGCTAATCAAGAGGATTAGCTTAATTAATGTGGCTGGAGGAAATTAGTGAGTGGGCTAATGAGAGGTTAAAATTAATTAAATAAGGGTTTATTTAATTAATTTAGGTCTAGGGGATAGGTAGGCCAGGGTAGCTAATTAAATAATTGCTATTTAATCAACTAGGCTAGGTTTAGGTTGATTAGTAGGGTAGATTAATCAAATAAGCATGATTTATCCAATTAATAAGGATTAGGGAGATGGAAAAATTAACTAAATAAATATTGAGAATATTTATTTAATTAACGAGGGATAGTGTTGTAAGGTATAGTGATAAATTAAATGAATTAATTGATCACAAAGGATGGATAAATGGTTAAGGGTAGATGATTAGGGATAAATTAATTAAATAAAATAAATTTATCTAATTAATAGGAGGGATAATTAGTGGTGTAGAGATACGAGAAATTGGTTTGTGGAGCAAGTCAATTTTAGGTGTTTACATTTGCCCCTCTTTGAAATGGTGTTGTGGCTAAGTAACATTATTTCAAAGAAGTTAAAATATAGAGTTGAATTGGATAGAAAAAGACTTTGGTTTGGAAGAATAGGGTAAGGTTTAGGGATGTTTGGTAAGAGTGATGCCCCTCGAGAGGACAGGCGGGTTGCAAGAACACGAGTGTGCTCTCAAAATGGATGGAATAGATTGGTAGAAGTTGACAGATCATCATTGTGCTGGAAATGATTTAGAGCAATCCTAGGTTTGTTATAGCAAAGTGGATATTTTCACCAAGTATAGAAGACCATGGTGATGATGTTTGTCCAACATTTTGCATGGACTAGACACATAGACAAGAGGGTGATCCCATGTATGCCAAAGATAGTACAACCTTGTCTAGACGAGGGAATGGGACTCATAGCATAAGCCCTTAATACATAAAATGTATGATGAACCTTAGATGCACAAGGAGATCAATATGCTAGAACCAACCCTACGATCTACAAGATATGAATACTAGCTTGGAGTAATGAGACCAACCCACAAGCACAACATACAAAGGCAATGACTATGCCCCATTCTAGATGTTTTCACCACATACTATGATATAGTGAGATCAAGGTGGTTTTGATGTGATCTTCGACTAGGACAAAAGATAAAAATCAAGAACCAAAAGACCAATGAACCAAACAAATAGACATTGTATCTCTTGCCAAGATGGATGATGATTTGATGAATTTTGCCTATTGTAGGAATGATATATCCATTAAGGCAGGAACCCTAGATGATATTGATGGTTGATGTTGTTGGATTGGTGCAAGATATGATGGTTACAAGTTGTGGTTGATGCTGATATTATAGTTGATGATTTTTGTTAAGGGATGATTGCTTTGATAGGTGATGCGATGCTTGGGATATTGTGCTTGGATCTAGTGTAAGCTCAGGGGATAGGGACCATCCAAGTGGGTTGGATAGGTGCATCTTATGTACCTGAGTATTGGAAACTTCCTTCGTATTCTGACTACCTACATACCCTATATCCACGGGATCAAGGCACATTAAGATGCAGGTGGTGATAATATGTAGTTCTGATTTGTGGTGATAATGTGGGATGATTGATTGGTGATAAGGTGTTTAGGTTGGTGATGAGATGTTGATGGAACGGTGTTGATTTTGGGATAGTTTTTTTTTGGATTTAATGGATATTTTAATTTTTTTTTTGGATTTTCTAGATTTTCTATTTTTTTGGGTTTTTGATTTTGAAGGGTTTGGATGGGGTATGGTTTTATAATGAGATGGTTGCATTGGATTTTGTTTGGATAGCCTAAGTGCTAGATACCAATGACAAGGGAACACCAAGTCTAGAGGTGAAGGTGGATAAAGTGATAGGATTAGATTGGATTGGCGATGAAAGGTTAATGGATAGGAGATTTTTGATAGATAGATGGAGGGTTTTAGGATTTTCTCTAAGGGCCAGGCTGTAAGGAATCATATGCCCCAATGCTTAGATTTTTTCATGATGGGTTCACGTTTGAATGGATGGACTTTGTAGTAGATGGATGGAGGATATGATTGGAAAGGGAGTATGTCGAGAGGTGTCCAAAGCATGTTGTTGATATTTTGTCCCTTTTCTTTATCAAGATCTAAGGAGGAATATATAGTGGATAGGATGGATGGGAGATGATAAGCTAGGTAGGGGGATGCTGGATAGGAATATGATAGGATAATGATAGATGATGGATAGGATATGCAAAGGATATTATGGATGTGGATGAAAGGTATGATTTGCCCCCAATTGTAGGGATACAAAATGGATGGAGAATGGATTACGCATGATGCCCACAAGGGGTTTTCATCATGGTACTTTCCCAAGGCACCACAAGGAGTGGTATTCACCATTGGACGAATATTTTCTCTTTACTATTTTTTTGATTTTTTTGATTTTTTGACTTTTCTTCTTTTTTGGAGTGGGGACTCTAGCATCTGTTTCCATAGTAAGGAGAAGATGGTTCCATGTTGGATAGCTGTGAGGTGGATGAAGATAGCATTATGCGCATGGATGTTGGTAGATAGTAGAAGATGGAATGGATGGTGGATAGTGGATTATGTGGATTATGATGTGGATTATGTAAGGTTTATACAAAAGCATGGACCATAGGAATGTGATGGGGGAGATATGTAGGATAGTGGATGAAAGATGGAGAGATGGAGGTATGTGGGAATGTCATGTGGTGGAGGGGAACCAAGACCAACGGTTGCACACACCATGATTTATTTTGAAGCTTATATTTTGGATAGGGGGTGGGTAGTAATGGTGATCGGGATACGGGATTTTTGGATGGCCAATTTGGGGTTTTAGGTACCCAAATGGACTTAGGAATTATGGGATTTTTAGATGGGGAGTGGGAAGTTTGGGATTTTGGGGTAGATTGGGATGTGAATGCCTCATTAGAGTTTGGTGCTTTCTGTTTAGGGTGTTGCAAGTATGTGCCTAATCGGTGTTGTCATTGATGTCAACATATCCTTGTTGTCATTGGTGTCAACTATGTCCTGTTCTATTACTTGTTTAGAAGCTTTGTATATTGAGGATATTGAGAAAATTGGCCTCTCTAGAAGAAACAAGTGAGTTACAATGAAGTGCAGTATAGACAGCGAGTTGTATGTTGAAGAACAATCCGATAGATTGCTCCACATTTCTTTCTGCTTGAAGATCTTGATCTACGGATTGGAAGTTATTTAAAGGGATGTCTGAAGATGCTAAATCTTGAGTTTGAGCCTCCAGTGTGAAGAATTGAGAGAGTTACATTCACCAGAGTAAAACCTATTTTTTTTATTATTGTTTGGTGACAGGGAGAAAGTGTTTTACTCCGCATTCCTCTGCAATAAAGTATTTTTCTCTGTAGTTCTAGAGGGAAGTTTGGGATGATGATAAGTGCCTACAATTGCAATGGTTCATGTTTTGGTGGCCCGCAAGCTATCTTTCTTTTATGATAGTTGAAGACAGTGAAGTTCATGTGCTCCGGTGTGAAGAATCTCATGAATAAAGTGGTTTGAGTTTGTGCGGTTGCTCCTGATGATTTCAACTTGCTTGTGGATGCCTCCTGATCATGTTCCTATCTTGACATTGGTCCACGTTAAGGAATTGAGATCATGTTTGAAGATTGTTCCCAGATAACGTAGGATGTAACCAGTCTTAGCTGACTTGGTTAATTCTAGTAATTGCAGAGATCCCTTGAAGATTATGGAAGCATGTTATGGCATGGAAGATTGTGTTTGAGTCCTAGCTAAGGTGTGGTGTGATCCACATACATCTATACTACAAATCCTTAGCATAATTTTGTATTAGGTCAAGACCTATTTTGTAAAATGTTTGTAATGCCAACCTTGGAGATTGTTCCAATGGTTGATGATTGTAATGCCGACCTTGATGATCATTCCAAGGTTGATGAAGTGTATAAATACTTGTAATTGAGTCATGGAAAAGACATCCTTGTGCGAAAATGGGAAGATAAGGAAAAGGGTGAGCAGATAAGGTAGAGCAGGGCAGAGCAGAGTAGAGGAACTATTGTACTTCAATGTATTAATCTTAGACATGAAGAAGATGGTGATTTTGGTAGTGAGCCTGGCAATGAGTAGCCAGTAGGGATTAACATCCCTCAAGGTTTAACAGCCCTTATTGTACTCTTTCTAGGTTTAGGGTTGAGGTGGTGAGCCTGCTAGACCTAGCTGTACTTCATGGTAGTGAGCCAGTATGTTCTAGGCCCGTGGAGTGACCAAGCTTGAACATCATTTTTCAAAGATTGCAATATATTTTGAGAGCTAATCCTGTTCATGGTTTTTCCCCACCTTGGGGATTTCCATGTAAAAAATCTGGTGTCTCTTATGTTTAATGTTGCATCTATGTTTAAGTTTATGATTTCATGCATTCTTTGTTTAATCATAATAAGTGTGTACAAGTGATTAATGTTTAAGTGCAAAAGTGTTTGAGTTTTTGGGACAACTAATTCACCCCCCCTCTAAGTTGTCCAGTGCATTTCAATAATTGGTATCAAAGCCAAGTCCCTTCGGAAAGAGTCTAACAACTCAAAGGGAGATCCTAAATGGAGTCAAAAGGAAAATAACTACACACCGATGCACCCGAATGCTCATCAATATATAATAAAGGAGAATTGTCCAAGGAAGTGTTTCATGAAGAAAAGAGTGTTAACCATAGAAGAAGTTCTGATCCAGAAGTATGCACCAGTAATAAAGCCATGTTTTAAGATGAGAACTGTTGGGTTATTGATAGTAGTTGCTCAAACCACATGATTGGTGATAAGAGTAAGTTTGTAAGTCTGGAAAGATGTGATGGAGGGCTAGTTATGTTTGGAGATGACTGCACTGCTGAAATATGTGCAATAGGATCAATCAATTTTGGCAACAGACAATTTTCTAAAGATGTTCTTTATGTTAAAAATCTGAAGCAAAATCTCTTAAGCGTTGGACAGTTATGCAAAAGGGTTTTAGTTTTGTGTTTGAAAATGATACCCTTGAAAACAAAGAAAAATCTGGAGTTGCAATAGCAATTGGAAAAAGGATAGAAGAGAATCTCTATCATCTCAGAAAAAGTGACTTTCTTGGGCTCACATCTCAAACCAATGAAAGCTGGGTCTGGCATAGAAGACTGTGTCATGCAAATCTTGATGTTTTAATAAAAACAAGCTCAGTTCTAATTGTAAAGGATCTACCATAAATTGATTACTTAAACATCATTTGTAGGAAATGTCAAGATAAAAGACTATCAAGAAAAATATTGCAGGATAAAGATAGATCTTCCACTGAATGATTGGAATTGATCCATACAAGCCTTTGTAGTCCTACAAGAATACCAAGCCTCCATGATGACAGGTACTTTATGTTTTTTATTGATAATTTTTCTAGAATGACTTGGGTTATCTTTTTCAAGGATAAATCAGAGATTCTAGATGCACTCAAAGCTTTTAAAGAAATGGTTAAAAATGAGCTAAGCATGAAAATCAAGAGTTTAAAAATTGGCAAAGAAGAAGAGCTCATCTCCAACAATTTCAATATATTCTGTGAGACCTATGGGATAGAGAAACAACTCTCTGTAAAAAATAAGGTAATGGAAGAAGCAAGTAGAACTACTCAGGAAACTACAAAACTAATGTTGGAAGAAGCAAATCTGCTAGATACATTTTGGAAGGAGGTAATTCAAACCACCGTCTATACATTAAACAAAGTTCAAGTAAAAACCAAAGATGAAAAGACTCCCTTTGAACTATGGTATGGAATAATACCCACTGTGAAATATTTCAAAATCTTTGGAAGCAAATGCCTTATCAAAATGGAAAAGGATAATGCTAAGTATGAGGAGGGCATTTTTATTGGATATTCATCTTATACCAAAGCCTACCACTGCTACATCAATAGATTGGGAAGGATTGTTGAAAGTAAAAATGTTAAAGTTTATGAGAACATTTAAGAGTACTCAAACCCAACTAATGAGGATCTTCAATTGAAGCACAAGAAGGTTGCCAAATCATTAGTGACAAAATAAAATGTGATGTGGAAGATCACAAAGATGCTATGAATCAAATGAATCTATGCTTAATTGCCAGTATTGTCAACAACAATTCCAAAACTGTAGAAGAAAACATGGATTTAAAAGAAAGTATAACAAAGGAAAATGATTACATCAAAGAGTTAAGAAAACAAATCAGGCAGCTTCAGCAAAGACTAAAAGAGGACAATGAAGAAAAGACAAAAATTGAGGAGTGTTTGAAAAATAAGATTAAAAACTGCATGAAACTTGAAGAAGAAGTTGTAGATCTAAAAGATGATCTGAAACATGTACGGGCTCAAAGAGACGAATTCAGTGTGAGTGTGACCAGATTTGATAAACTAATGGCAAACCAAAAAAATGATGATGACAAAGAAAGCATGAGACTTGAAAAAGGCAAAGATTTCAAAGCAAGTCAAAAAGAGGACAAAAGTAGACAGAATGAAAGAAATGGACCTCGAAGACCATCAGTTAGGTAGCCAAATGCTCAAAGGTACCCATCCTTCAATGGTTATTGTAATTCATGCAACAAGTTTGGTTACAAGGCTACTTGGTGTAGAAACAGGATGAATCAAAATATTCCACAATTCTCTAGTCAGTGTTTCACATGTAATAAATTTGGTCATAAAGCTGCCGAATGCAAAAGTAAAGTAAGCCAGAACTCTATTAGATGTTATGCATGCCATAAATTGGGACACAAGGCAAATGAGTGCAGGAGCCAATGGAGAAAAGGCTGTTGGTTTTTTCCTAGACTGGATGCTTACTCCCAAATTTCCCTACAAGGTAGCCATCAATGATCAAGAGGATCTCTGGGCCAGGGGCCAACAGTATAGGAGATAGACTCTATTTTTATCTCCTCTTCTTCTTTAGGCTCTGCAAAACCTAGGGGGTATTCCCTACTCAACATCCATGAGAATATGCATACAAAGGCTGGGATGCTGACATGAAGCAGATAAGTCCTCCTGTAAGTAGACCAAAACTGTAAGATAAGAGCAAAGGGGCTAGCTTTGGGCCTATTTTCAGTTGTAGAAAGAGGACTTGGGATCCTACAACTAATTCTACTGTCCTAATGGTTGTTTTGGAGTTTGATTTTGATTTTGTGTTTGGATGCAGAACTGGACCTGGTGTATAACCTCAACACAGAGCTAGATTGGTGCCTATCCGGGGCTTGGAGTCAATAGCCATACACCTGTGAATGGTTAGGATGAACAAATAAAACTAGATTTCAAGGGGATTTATGTGATATCTACCTTACAAATATCTCCCAATACAGAGTGTTAAGCTATCTATACTTATGGCATCCCTATTGCAGTATATCCTTCCCAATATTCAATCTGAAAATAATTTAATCTACCCCTTGAGCAGAAGTTAAAAGATCAAACATTCAATACAGGAATTCTGTATTCTAGAAAACCAGACACCCCTTAGATATCTAGACTCAGAAGAAGGACACATGCAACACTGGAGACAAAATCAACAAAACACATGCAAAATAGCATTACTCATATAAGATTAATCATGAAATCAGTAGATTCATGCAAGAAACATATAACAGGAGATACATAAACTCACAAGGCTTCCTGCAAAGAGCAAACCAAAACTAGTCATATTGTATTACAGAGCCAAAAATGTCCAACTTTCAACAACCTTAAAATGGGTCACAGAGTCTGCTTAAATAGCAAGAAAATGTACCTAGCAAACTAATTACATGGGAGGCCAAAAATCTAGCCAGATACACTGCATTGAAAAGTGGCGCTTAAAATCATAAATGCAACAGGGGACAAATCATGGAGAAGCTAGAGAAGGACGAGGAGCAGGTGAGATTGGAATTTGGGCTGCTGCTCAGGGACTTCCCTCATCAATCAGGTGGTTGACCTGTCAACTCGACCCATACTGCTACCACAATCTGCCATTAATGTTTCATCTACCTACAGCCTTTGGAAATGCAGCCACGGCAAGTCCCTGGAGTTTTCTCGCCCAAAAACAATCGCAGATACTCGGGAAAAACTCGTCGCTACAGGTTCAAAACGTGGCCGTCGATCAAAAACCTAGTCGCTGACATCAACAGCCCCAAAAATGCTAAAAAGTCGCGAACCAACCAGATCGTGCCACGTAGACACTTGGAGTTTCCATTGCTGGGTCCTTTTTCCTTTATCTTCCCCACCGAGAGCTTACTGCCAGAACCTCACGCAGAAGCCACCACGTGGCAAGCTCCGCGACACCCTTGAAATGCCAGAGACTTTCTAGCGGAAACACATGCGGAAGCTGACAAGTGGCACGTTCCGCCTCATTCTTGAGAAACACAAAAGGGGCATTTGAAAACTCTGCGGACTGCGACACATGGCATTGTCTGCATCAACCTTGAGACAGAATGAAATTTAAGAGAAACAATCATAAAGTTCCGAACCCTCCGCCATGTGTTACATTCCACCTCACTTAAAAATTTATGCTGGGGCCCACCTCCATGTTTCGCTTAACTTTGAAATACACAGAAACAACTTTCAGAAGCTGACACTTGTCATGCTCCATAGTAACTATGAGGGACACACGGCGCTTTCCGCGCACCCGTTGAAACATATAGAAACTGCCCTCGCCGTTTGACACTTGGCGCCTTCTGCCACATTGAAACTTTAAAAAGGGGCTCACGGAAACTTAAATGGAAATCACCACTTAGCGCCTTCCGCGCATTCGTATCTTAGAACTGGGTCCCACCACTACTTCGCCACACTTAGAAACTTTAAAGCCCCTTTTTTGAAACTCCTGCGGGAGCTGACACTTGGCGGGCTCCGCATCCATTACAAAAGAAACGTGGCACCATCCGCAAACACAAAGAAACTTTTCCACAGGGTCTCCGCAAGTGACACGTGGCACCTTCCGCGTGAAGAAAAATAGAAACTATGTTGGAGACATGTATTACACGCAGCATGTCTGCAGCATCAGAGACACTTCACTGGGACCCACCCTGTCTTCACTTAGTGCTGAAATAAGAAATGAAACATTATGTGGAGGCTGACATTTGTCAAGCTCCACAGCTACCATTAGGGACACATGGCACGCTCTGCCCCTGCTTGGAAACTTTTTAGAAACTTCGCGGAGAGCGACACATGGCATCATCTGCGAGGCATTGAGAAACATTAAGGGTCTTTTAGAAACACTGGCGGAAGCTGCCACTTGGCACCATCCGCGGGCCTTTAGTTACTTTCTTTTGTGTCCCTCGGGTGCCTCCACCTGGTGCCTTCCACACCACTTTGAAACATTTAGAAACTTTATTGAAAAGTCAGCGGAAGCTGACACGTGGCGCCTTCCGCGTGAGCAGCTTGAAACACAAAGGAAACATTTAAAGGGTCTATGAAACACAAGCAGATATCGACACATGTCAAGTTCCACGACATAGGCACAATTTTGACCCTTCTAGCCACACTTAGAAACATTTAGGGTTTGGAAACTGTGGCTCGAAATGCATTCCTAAATGCATGAAACTCAAATTTTTAACATTTTCAGGGGCTGATAGTAATTTCAGCAATAGAACAAGATCCCGCAACTCAGAAATTTCAGGGTTTGAAGGAGAAAATTAGCAAACATTCAAGTTTAAAACCCTAGACATAAATAATTACCAACATAGGCTCCGATTGGGGACGTGCAGGTGCAAGACTGCAGCGAGGACCAGACAACTCCGGGCAGACCAGACAAAACCCAAAACTCAAAACACGACCGGCTACACAAGGTATGTACAAAATATTTACAACTATTTTACTTGTGCACACAAGTTACTCATTTATGTGAAAAAGGCTTTAAGGAATTTGCTGTGCACCGGCAATTCCATTAGTTCACCACTTAGGGTTTGGAGAAAGTAGGAGTCTCCTCCATAGATATTGCTAATTTGGTATGGGCCTGTCCACAAGGGTTCAAATTTGCCATGTTTACCCTTATCCTGGTTCCTTGCATTCCACATAAGGACCATATCACCTATCTGAAAACCTCTCTCTATAACCCTTTTGTCAAATAGGTACTTCACCTTTTGCTGTTTCTTGATGTTTATTTTTTGTGCCTCTGCCCTGATTTCATCTAGTTCAACTAGTTGATTAATCCTTTCAGTCATTGAATCATTAACCTCCCCATCATTCTCTTGTATGAACTTATAAACTAGCAAGAGGTTATTCACAGGCAATCTAGCTACTGTACCATACACTAATTCATAAGGTGACCTTCCAGTGGCTTTTTTCACTATCACCCTATCAGCCCATAATGCCAACTTCAGTTTCGAATCCCAGGATTTCTTATTTTTATCCATTATCCTCTTGATGATTTTCATTAGGCTTTTGTTGCTTGACTCTGCTTGACCATTTCCTTGTGGGTGGTATGGTGATGTGTGAGACAAGTCGATTCCATATTTATTGCAGAAATCAACAAATTCACCTGATCTAAAGCACATGGCATTATCTATGATTAACTTGACTGGTACCCCAAACCTGATAATAATATTCTCCAAGATAAAATCCATCACCACTTTACTTGTAACCTTTTTAGTAGGGATAGCCTCAATCCATTTAGTGAAGTAGTCAGTAGCAACCAGAATCCAACTATGTCCTCCACTAGATTTCTCTGAAATTTTCCCTATGAAGTCAATTCCCCATTGCTGAAATGGAGCTTCCACAGTTATAGTCCTGAGGGGCAGTGCACCTTCATATCTCAACTTTCCTGAGAACCTCTAGCAAGGGTCACATTTCCTTACCAGCCTTTGTGCATCTGAAAAGAGAGTGGGCCACCAATATCCTACCCTAAGGATCTTATGAGTTGTTGTTTGAGCAGTATAATGTCCACCACACAATCCTTTATGCATGTCATTCAAAACATTGTTAGATTCATCTTCATTCACACATCTCAGCAACACACCATCAGGGTTCTTCCAGTAACACTCACCTTGAACAATAACATACCTGATTGCATGTAGTTTTAAGGTCCTTTTTTGACTGTCACTGAAATGGGAAGGACAATTCAAATTTTGCAAGTAATATATGATGTCCTTATACCATTCAGATTCTAACACATTTACAACTTCATTATGTACTTCATTTACTTGGCATGCCTCTAGATTTGACTGTGTCATTAGCTTTGCCAATCCTTGTCCTCTTACCAATTTTGTGATCTGTATCTCTATGTTGAACTCCTGCAACTTATTTATCCATCTGCATCTCCTTCCAATTACCTCTTGCTGAGTGAAGATATCTTTTATCACTGCATGAGGTACATATGCAATTACTTGTGAGCCTACCAAATAAGGCCTGAAGCTCTTGACTGCTCTAACCAGTGCATATGCCTGTTTCTCCATAATGTCATACTTTAATTTAGCAGCCTGCAATGACCTACTAAAGAAAGCAATAGGTTGTTTAAACCCTTCCTCATTTTTTTGCAATAAACATGCAGCAATAGTATGGAAAGAGGCAAATGAGAACAATTGAAATGGCTTAGAAAAATTAGGGGACTTTAGCACAAGAGTCATCTTTATAGCCTCTTTTATTTTCTAGAATGATTCAGTTGCTTCATCCTCCCATTTGACAATTGCACCCTTTTTCAACATCTTGGAAATTTCTTTTGTGGTTTCTACAAAGTTAGGAACAAATCTCCTAACAAAGTTAATTTGTCCAAAGAAGGACTACACACCTTTTATTATTTTAGGGATCTGAATTTTGTCAATTGCAGCCACCCTTTCAGGATCAATCCTAACTCCATCCTTGGAAACAATGTGTCCAAGCAATTTTCCCTCCACAACCCCAAAAGCACATTTCTTTGGGTTGAGTGAGATACCATATTCTAATGCTCTAATAAAAATCTGTTCCAAATGCATACAGTGCTGTTCTTCTTTCTTTGAAAAGGCAGTCAAGTCATCTTGATAAACAACCAAGATTGAGTCAATCAATCCTGCAAAAGCAACATCCATTTCCCTTTGAAATGTAGCACCTACATTTGTTAGTCCAAATGGCATCCTTACATATGCATAGGTTCGCCATGGGGTGGTGAAAGCAGTCTTGAATTATTCTGATTCTTTCACTTTCACTTGATTGTACCTAAAAAACCGTCCATCATAGATAAAAGTTCACAACCAGTCACTCTTTGCAACATGGCCTCCATATTTGGCAATGGATAGTTATCCTTCAAAGAAGGTACATTTAGGTTTCTAAAGTCCACACACAACCTTATATCACCATTCTTTTTTCTGACTAGGACAAGGTTAGACAACCAAGTTCAATGTCTGATAAGCATGATTATTCCAGCCTCCCTAAGTTTCATAAGTTCTTCTTGCATTTTTGGAGCTAAGGTTGGGTTGATAGGCCTTTGTTTTTGTCTAAATGGTTTATATCCAGGCTTCAAAGGGATTTCATGCTGAAATAGATCTTCTCTATAGGCTTTCAAGTCCTCATATGACCAAGCAAAAACATGCTTATACCTTTTCAGCAATGCAATCAACATGCTCCTGATGTGTGGTTTGAGCTGTTTGCCAATGTATACCTTTTTGGGAGCATGAGATGTTCCCAAGTTTATCTCCTCCAGGTCATTCTTGTTTGTTGGAGATGCTTTTGTAACAAATTGGTCCCTACTGTCAAAAGCTCTCTCTAAAGCTACCAGCCCTCTAGGGATTTTGTTTGTCTTGAGTAGAATTAGTTCCTTCCCTAAAAGGGTTTCTTTTCCATCTACAACTTCCACAAAGTTCTGAAAATCCATTTCTTGGTTCTCATATTCATCAATACAATGCAGAAATCTCAGTAAATCCTTGTCATCATCAAACACTTGCCAGCTACATACATTATCTGGCACTGCAGGCCTAAGCTTGACTTCAACATTTGTAACATCTGACAAAGTTATATCATCTAGCCTTATGGCTACATTGGCTAGAAAATATGCTCTGACATTTTTTGATCTTTCTATCCAATTTATTGAAAAGACATCAAACAATTCAATTGTATCCCAAACAGCATGCTTGTATTGTTTCAACCTTTTATTTTTTGATGCATACTTATCTCTAATTTGGGACAAAATAAGCTCTGAATCACCAAACACTTTGAGCATCTTAATTCCATGCTTCAAAGCAACATTTAACCCTAATAACAAAGCCTCATACTCTGCAATATTATTTGTACAGGCAAACCTCAACAAGAAAGAGAATTGGAGAAGCTTACCAGTTGGAGACAGAAAAACAATTCCAGCACCAGAGCCTTCTTTTGAACAAGCTCCATCAAAATACATGGTCCAAAGACCTTGCTGGTCCAACTCTTTAATGCAAGGGTTCTCCTTTTGGTTTTCTTGATCACTTGAGACAACTCTGAAATTCTCACAGTCAGTGTCTACAAAACAGATGTGTTCTTCTGAATCTTGATCTTCAACTGACTCCTGTGATCTTTCTTCTCTAATCATCTTGACATCCTTGCCATTCATAGGGATCATGGCATATGACAGGTCCAATTGCATACTTCCACCAATCAGTGCTGCCCATCTTCTTGATAGCAACATGCCATACTGTGGCTTGATATCAACAACTGTTATGTTCATTTTATAGATCTTTTCTGGATATGTTGCCAATATAAAATCAACATCCTTCATGATTCCAATGATAGGTACCTCCCTAGCATCCATTGCATAGCATTTCCCACATGCCTTATCTATTTTTAATCTAGCTTGCTGCATAATGGCCAAAGGCATGATGTTTGTTGATTCTCTTGAGTCAAGCATACAATTTCTAATCACTTTTCCATTGATAACCAGGGAGACATAAAATGGTTCAACCTGTGAGGGGCACTTTGTCATGGTCATCCCTAGATATACCTCAGGAATTTCATCCTCTTCAATGCACATAGCTTGCTTCTTACCTTGGGCTTCATCATTTTGCTTAGCTTGACAAGGCACTCTTGAAATCAAGGATACAGTCTTATTTCTGAATTCTTCAACTTTCATTAGCTCCATTAGTGGAACAGAGACTTTTATTTGAGACAAGACCCAGGTGATGTCAAATGGAACATAATTTTAAATAACAGTTGTAGCCTGATCCACAGTTTTACCTCTATCCTGAGATGATCCAGCTTTAGTTTTTATGGCTTTCTGACTGTCATCCTTGTTCTGAAAATTCTTATTTTGATCCTTAACATGGGGAACTCTATTTTCTGGTCCTTGGGGATCATAACCTATTTTTTGCCTAAAATTTTTCCTATTATTGTTCCATTGCTTCTTTTGTGTCTCAGTTCCTTTATGATTGTGTACTGGCTGATTTGTAAAATTATCCTCTGGTTGGTGTGAGTTACTTCCTTGGGCCTTACCTCTTAGGTTGTAGTTGCTTTTGACTTGAGCAACTGCTGCAGCTGTGAAGGCCCTAATTTCTTTATTAGAAGGCCTCCTCAAGTTATTCAGAAAACTGTGTGAATCCTGAGCGTAGGCATAGTTGTCTTCATCATCTTCATCATATGGGAATTGTTGGCAGACCTGAGTTTCATCATTTGCATTTGCATCAGCATCATGAAAAGAGTATTCTCTATTTGTAGACAACATGTTGACATTATCATCTTCCATGCAATGAGGCTCATTGCACTCATCACAGGCCATGGCATTGTTATATAGAGACTGAGCAATCATACATTGTGACTGTGAAAGAGGCATCTAGCATATTATACACCATGGAGTATCATCAGCAATATTTACAGTCTTCTTCAAAGGATCAGGAGTTTCCTTGGTATGTTGAGCCCTTTGATTTGTGTTGTTATGTGGCAATACAGGTCTACCATTATGCCAATTGGTATTATATGGCATATCATGCAATGATGGTCTCTTTTCCTATCTTTGGTAAGCTTGCCTATCAGGACCTATTCCTTTTTCACTCCTAGCCAGCCTATAGCTTAGATCCTTAATAACATTTGCCAATTTGTCTATTTTATCTTCAAGGGCAGATGTACTACCTTGAGTGTTTTGAGGTTTGTTTGGATTCTGTAGAATTTTCACATCATCCCTTCTATTTGTCTTGCCTGATGCTTTCCTGTTATTCTCAATATTTATTGCTATCTTGAAAGCATCCCTGAGAGTAGCAGGACCCTTATCTCTTAACCCATATGTTGTTTTGGCATCAAAAGCATTAATATATAATATTATGCACATTGGTTCATTTGGCCTCATGTGATGTGGCAATTTGTTCAACACTTTAGTAAATCTTGCATTAAAATCTGCAACCTACTCATTTGACCCTTTAGTGATACTAGTGAACTCATTTACAAAAAAGCTAGGGTCAGTTTTGTCACCATATTGCTCCTTAAACATCCTTTTGAAATCATCCCATGATGAAATGCTTTTGTCAGGTAGACCTGTATACCATTCCTTGGCTTCATCAACTAAGGATTGCATAAATGATTTCATGAAAACATCCTCATGCTCAACCTTAAAGTTGTCCATGGTATTCTGAAAATCTTTTAAATGGTCTTCTCCTGAGACAATATTGTTTTCCTGAAAATTTAGGCACTTGCAGCCTCACATGTTTGTCAACAGGGTTTGGATAACCAGGAATGCCATAAAAAACAAGCTGTCTGAATCTATCCAACTGCATTGGGTGCCTTTCAAACTGATTAGCATTTGCATTTCTATCAGCATTATGCTATCTCACATTATTTAATGGTACTTTGGCATTGTCTACATTTTGTCTTTGATCATTATTCTGATGATACTGTACCTCATTTCTTTGTTGATTTCTCCGCATATTTGCATTTGGAGGGTATGAATTGAATCATTTTGAGCAACTCTCAAAGCCTGTACTTTCTGTCTCATATCATCTCTAATTTTTACTACTTGCAGATATTCTAATTCAGCCCTTAAGCTCTTAATTTCATTAGCTAGTTCTTCCTCTCTAGGCATAGAAGAGGATGGTTTTATCATATTCTGATCATCATTGTCATCATCCCTTAGGGATTCAGCCTCTTCAAATCTGTCAGGAGAATCATGAAAAAGACGTTCTTGAAACGCCTCTGACCTTATTCTCAAACCATTACCTTGCTGTCTTTCATACACATTCTGGATTTCAGCCTCAGTGTTTGAAAAATAAGGTACTGTCTTCTCTGAGGATCCTGGATTATCCTGAATAAAATCATTTTTCTTGGGGCTAGGAGAACCATCTTGACTGACTCGAACAGTCCCCTTTTTCTATACATCATTTTTATGGGTAACTCTTCAAACAGAGTATTATGCTGGGATCTTCTCCCTTGCATACAAATTTTTACTTTACCAGTTGGGAGATTGGTTCAGAGTTGCCACCTATTACTAGGAACTATTTTCTTTTAAATCAGGGTTCTTTCACAAGTTCCCCAGCGGAGTTGCCAAATTTTTGTTAGTTTTTTCCTAGACTAGATGCTTACTCCCAGATTTCCCTACAAGGTAGCCATCAATGATCAACAGGATCTCTGGGCCAGGGGCCAACAGTATAGGAGATAGACTCTATTTTTATCTCCTCTTCTTCTTCAGGCTCTGCAAAAGCTAGGGGGTATTCCCTACTCAACATCCATGAGAATATGCATACAAAGGCTGGGATGCTGACATGAAGCAGATAAGTCCTCTTGTAAGTAGATCAAAACTGCAAGATAAGAGCAAAGGGGCTAGCTTTGGGCCTATTTTCAGTTGTAGACAGAGGACTTGGGATCCTACAACTAATTCTACTATCCTAATGGTTGTTTTGGAGTTTGATTTTGATTTTGTGTTTGGATGCAGAGCTGGACCTAGTGTATAACCTCAACACAGAGCTAGATTGGTGCCTATCCGGGGCTTGGAGTCAATAGCCATACACCTGTGAATGGTCAGGATGAACAACTAAAACTGGATTTCAAGGGGATTTATGTGATATCTGCCTTACAAATATCTCCCAATACAGAGTGTTAAGCTATCTATACTTATGGCATCCCTATTGCAGTATATCCTTCCCAATATTCAATCTGAAAATAATTTAATCTACCCCTTGAGCAAAAGTTAAAAGATCAAATATTCAATACAAGAATTCTGTATTCTAGAAAACCAGACACCCCTTAGATATCTAGACTTAGAAGAAGGACACATGCAACACTGGAGACAGAATTAACAAAACACATGCAAAATAGCATTACTCATATAAGATTAATCATGAAATTAGTAGATTCATGCAAGAAACATACAACAAGAGATACATAAACTCACAAGGCTTCCTGCAAAGAGCAAACCAAAACCAGTCGTATTGTATTACAGAGCCAAAAATGTCCAACTTTCAACAACCTTAAAATGGGTCACAGAGTCTGCTTAAATAGCAAGAAAATGTACCCAGCAAACTAATTACATGGGAGGCCAAAAATCCCACCAGATACACTGCACTGGAAAGTGGCGCTCAAAATCATAAATGCAATAGGGGACAAATCATGGAGAAGCCAGAGAAGGACGAGGAGTAGGTGAGATTGGAATTTGGGCCGCTGCTCAGGGACTTCCCTCATCAATCGGGTGGTTGACCCATCAACTCGACCCATACCACCACCACAATCTGTCATTAATGTTTCATCTACCTGCAGCCTCTAGAAATGTAGCCGCAACAAGTCCCTAGAGTTTTCCCGCCCAAAAACAGTCACAAATACTTGGGAAAAACCTGTCGCTATAGGTTCAAAACATGACCGTCGATCAAAAACCTAGTCGCTAACATCAACGGCCCTAAAAATGCTGAAAAGTCACGAACCAACCAGATCGTGCCACGTAGACACTTGGAGTTTCCATCGCTAGGTCCTTTTTCATTTATCTTCCCCGCCGAGAGCTTACTGTCGGAACCTCACGCAGAAGCCACCATGTGGCAAGCTCCACGGCACCCTTGAAATGCCAGACTTTCTAGCAGAAACATATGCGGAAGTTGACAAGTGGCACGTTCTGCCTCATTCTTGAGAAACACAAAAGGGACATTTGAAAAATCTGTGGACTACGACACATGGCATCGTCCGCGTCAACCTTGAGATAGAATGAAACTTAAGAGAAACAATCATAAAGTTTCGGACCCTCCGCCACGCGTTACATTCCGCCTCACTTAAAAATTTATGCTGGGGCCCACCTCCATGTTTCGCTTAACTTTGAAATACACAGAAACAACTTTCAGAAGCTGACACTTGTCATGCTCCACAGTAACTATGAGGGACACACAGCGCTTTCCGCGCACCCGTTGAAACATATAGAAACTGTCCCCGCCGTTTGACACTTGGCGCCTTCCGCCACATTGAAACTTTAAAAAGGGGCTCGCGAAAACTTAAATGGAAATCACCACCTGGCGCCTTCTGTGCATCTGTATCTTAGAACTGGGTCCCACCACTACTTCACCACACTTAGAAACTTTAAATCCCCTTTTTTGAAACTCCTGCGGGAGCTGACACTTGGCGGGCTTTGCGTCCATTACAAAAGAAATGTGGCACCATCCACAAACACAAAGAAACTTTTCCATAGGGTCTCCGCAAGCGACACACGGCACCTTCTACGTGAAGAAAAATAGAAACTGTGTTGGAGACATGTATTACATGCGGCATGATCCGCAGCATCAGAGGCACTTCACTGGGACCCACCCTATCTTCACTTAGCGCTGAAACAAGAAATGAAACATTATGGGGAGGCTGACACTTGTCAAGCTCCACAGCTACCATTAGGGACACATGGCATGCTCTGCCCCTGCTTGGAAACTTTTTAGAAACTTCACGGAGAGCGACACGTGGCATCATCCGCGAGGCATTGAGAAACATTAAGGGTCTTTTAGAAACACTGGCGGAAGCTGCCACTTGGCACCATTCGCGGGCCTTTAGTTACTTTCTTTTGTGTCCCTCGGGTGCCTCCACCTGGTGCCTTCCGCGCCACTTTGAAACATTTAGAAACTTTATTGAAACTTCGGCAGAAGCTAACACATGGCGCCTTCCGCGCGAGCAGCTTGAAACATAAAGGAAACATTTAAAGGGTCTATGAAACACAAGCGGATATCAAAACATGTCAAGTTCCGTGGCGTAGGCACAATTTTGACCCTTCTAGCCACACTTAGAAACATTTAGGGTCTAGAAACTGTGGCTCGAAATGCATTCCTAAATGCATGAAACTCAAATTTTTAACATTTTCAGGGGTCGATAGTAATTTCAGCAACAGAACAAGATCCCGCAACTCAGAAATTTTAGGGTTTGAAGGAGAAAATTAGCAAACATTCAAGTTTAAAACACTAGACATAAATAATTACCAACAAAGGCTATGGCACAAATAGGATAATGGAATCCTTCAGTGGTCATTGTTATACTTGCAATGAATTTGGGCACAAGGCCAACCTATGCAGGTCAAGGATAAATGGAAGAAACAATGATCAGAAAAATATTGTTTGCTTCAATTACAACATGAAGAAGGATGATCAATCAGAGTCGAGGATATCAGTTGAAAAAGTTGATCTGGTAGAAGTTAAGGAAGAAATGAACAAGATTTGGGTTAGGAAGGGAATAAATGAAGCAAGAGATGAGTCCACTCTAGACTTTGGAGCAGCTACTTCCTCCGGGAAGTAGATTGTGGTCTATGGCTCAGTGGGAGCCATATTGAGAATTCTAAATTCCCTAGCCAGATAGTCTATGCAGAGATTCAACACAAAAATATGTTATATCCCTTGAAAGGATTTTGGTCTGGAAGCCTAAAATGACTAAGTGTGAGCAGTGTGCAAAGAATCACCATGGTGAACTGTCCAAATCTAGATGGATGAAGCTAAGTCTAGAATAGTATGCAACACAAAAATACAAGGGTCTGCACTTCTTCACTGTTGCATATTTTGTTCTGAGGTTTTGAAAACATGTTAAGAGGTCAATGATGAATGTTGGATATTAAATTCTAGAGTCTCATATGATCTGCACTGGGATATATGATGTGACAGATAAATTGGTAAATCATGCACTAAAGAGACAGGCTGACAAGTCATGAATTTTGATAAGGTGAAAAGACACTGCTTTAGCTATCAATGAGGAATTGACAGGTGCAATTGATATTGAGATAAGGATGTAGAAAGAAAATCTATAGATAGAAGAATGTTGATCAATGAAAATTATTGGCTATATGTGGTGTCGTTAATTGATAAGCATTGTTTTCATAAAGTGTCATGATGATTGATAATGAAATGTTATGTTCCCTAGGAAGAAGAAGGAAAATTCATGCACACTCTGATGTGCACTTCTAAAAGGAAGTATTCGGAATAGCAAAAAGAAAAGGGTGTAGCAGTACAAGTAGTAATCAAGTTGGCTACTGAGGACAAGAGGATCATAAGATATGAATATCTAATAAAGAGCAGTAAAGTGTTGCAGTGTTGTTGATAGAGGAAATAGTGCAATATCAGCGAGATTCAAAGTTGAGGCTTGACAAACCAAGAAGAAGAGAAGTTCATCAAGTAAGGGGGAGCAGTCAGCCAAAGAAAGTTTAGAAGAGATCTTGGTTCAAAAGCAGCAGATTGCAAGTATGTACCCTTTACCATTGATGTAAAAGGGGGAGAGAAATCATGTGGAAAACTCAGAAGGAAAGAGTGCAGATGTGTAAAGAGATAGGGGGAGAATCTTGTCTTGATGGTTGTTGCAATTTTTGACATCATATGTTGCCATCAATGAGAAAGGGGGAGATTGTTGCAAGAATGTGCCTAATCGGTGTTGTCATTGATGTCAACATATCTGTGTTGTCATTGGTGTCAACTATGTCCTATTCTATTACTTTTTTAGAAGCTTTGTATGTTGAGGATATTGAGAAAATTGGCCTCTCCACAAGAAACAAGTGAGGTATAGTGAAGTGTAGTATAGACAGTGAGTTGTATGCTGAAGAACAGTCCAACAGATTGCTCCATATTTCTTGTTGCTTGAAGATCTTGATCTGTAGATTGGAAGTTATTTAAAGGGATGTCTGAAGATGCTAAATCCTGAGTTTGAGCCTTCAGTGTGAAGAATTGAGAGAGTTGCATTCACCAGAGTAAAACCTGCCTTTTTTGATTATTCTCTGGTGATAGGGAGAAAGTGTTTTGCTCTACATTCCTCCGCAATAAAGAATTTTGCTATACGGTTCTAGAGGGAAGTCTGGGATGATGATAAGTGCCTACAATTGCAATGGTTTGTGTTTTGGTGGCCTGCAAGCTATCTTTCTTTTATGACAGTGAAGTTCATGTGCTCTGGTGTGAAGAATCTCATGAATAAAGTGGTTTGAGTTTGTGCGGTTGCTCCTGATGATTTAAACATGCTTGTGGATGCCTTTTGATCATGTTCCTATCATGACATTGGTCCGCATTAAGGAATTGAGATCATGTTTGAAGATTGTTCCCAGATAACGTAGTGTGTAACCAGTCTTAGTTGACTTGGTTAATTCTAGTAATTGTGGAGATCCCTTGAAGATTATGTAAGCATGTTGTGGCATGGAAGATCGTGTTTGAGTCCTAGCTAAGGTGTGGCGTGATCCACATACATCTATACTACAAATCCTTAGCATAATTTTGTATTAGGTCAAGACCTATTTTGTAAAATGTTTGTAATGCCGATCTTGGAGATTGTTTCAATGGTTGATGATTGTAATGCTGACCTTGATGATCATTCCAAGGTTGATGAAGTGTATAAATACTTGTAATTGAGTTGTGGAAAAGATGTCCTTGTGCAAAAATGGGAAGATAAGGAAAAGGGCGAGCAAATAAGGCAGAGTAGGGCAAAACAGAGCAGAGGAACTATTGTACTTCAATGTATTAATCTCAGACATGAAGAAGATGGTGATTTTAGCAGTGAACCACTAGTAGGGTTTAATAACCCTCAGGGTTTAATAGCCCTTATTGCAATCTTTCTAGGTTTAGGGTTGAGGTAGTGAGCCTGCTAGACCTAGTTGTACTTCATGGTAGTGAGCTAGTATGTTCTAGGCCTGTGGAGTGACCAAGCCTGAACATCATTTTTCAAAAATTGCAATATATTTTGAGAGCTAATCCTCTCTGTGGGTTTTCCCCACCTTGGGGTTTTCCACATAAAAATCTGGTGTCTCTTGTGTTTAATGTTGCATCTGTGTTTAAGTTTCTGATTTCATGTATTCTTTGTTTAATCATAATAAGTGCGGACAAGTGATTAATGTTTAAGTGTAGAAGTGTTTGAGTTTTTGGGACAACTGATTCACCCCCCCTCTCAGTTGTTCAGTGCATTTCAACATAGGGACCCACACCATTTTTTGTTTTTTCTTTTTCTTTTGATGGTGTGGGCTTTGATAGCCTTTTGGATTTTTACTTTTGCTTGGAATGGATAGCATATTTAGGCTTTTGTGCTTTATGAGTTAAGGCATTCAAATTATTACTTTTGAATCCCATGGATTTGGTGGAAGCTTCATATTTGGATAATGTGTTCTTTTGTTGGTCTTGATTTAGAATTTTAGGGGATTTATGGGTGGAGGGGTTAAAAGTGGATTTATGGATAAATGGATGAGGGGATTTGAGGATAGGGATATTAGGAGTTGGAAGGATAGGAGGATAAGGGGATTTGATTTTAGGAGTTAGAAGGAGGGAAGGATAATGGGATTTGAGAATGGGGATGTTAGGAGTTGGTAGAAGTGGAGGTAAGTTAGATGGGGGGAGATGTATGGTCACATGCTTTTGCTCATGATATGAAGATGGAGGAGGAATGGTGACATATGATTTGGAGGTACGATGAGGTTTACTATGTTTGGGATTAGATGAATAGATTTTGGAAGATGGGTGGATGTTACCAACATGTTTAGATTGTTTTCCTTGGGAAGTATAGCCAAGGCCATGCAAGGATTAATGGAATGTGGTGTGGATGGGCTCCAAGATGCCTTGTTCGTGAAGGACTAAGCCTTTGCCTTGATAGTTCATATGTTGGAGCATGCAACATGCAATGGGATGTTTGGTGCTTTAGAAACAAGATGCAAGTCCATTATTTGTTGGAGGAAGATAGGTGGTGGATGGAAGTTGTTCACCTCCTACAAGGGAGCCACCATGGATGAAGGTTCTTTTTACAAGTGGATAAGGGGACAAATTTGGGGTGGGATTGGTAGATAGTGTGGGATCAATAAGTTAATCACTAGATGGGAGGGGATTGGGGATGGGATTAGATGGGATGGTTAGATCTTGATTAGGATAGGGGGTTGATGTTTCAACATGCTTTGGATTTGATTCTAGACATAGCTCATGTGTTTGGATAGAAGTGGAAGTAACTTGGATAGATGTGGTGGGTGCATGGATGGATGTGGTAGGTGCTTGACTTATGGGTTATTAAACATGGCTACATGATGGTTCTTGACTTATGATAGGAGATTGTTCAAGAGGTTTGGTGGGTGTTGGATTACACGAGGGTGTTTGATTCCTTGCTAATAGCTAATGGATGGCATCCTTCATGAGTGTGTGGGTTGAAGAACAATATAAAGGATGGATAGTAAGGGTGGATGGTGTAGGATTAGGATTGGGATTGAATAGGTGGGTGATGGGATTAGGTAGTGATGGTTCTTGGATGGGTTCAAGGATATGTGTTGGATTAGATGGTGGTGTTGAAGGTGTGGGGGATTTGGAGGATTCTCTAGCTTCTCTTTTTCTTCAAAGAAAATCCCTCAAGGATTCATTGGGTGTTCTTGGCTTAAGATATGGAAGGTTTGATGGTGGATTAGATGGTAGATGGGTGATAGGGATTGATGGATTGGGAGATACATAGGATGATGGATTAAGGTTGATGAAATTGGAGGGATATTGTGATGGAGTGATTGGAGGATGGGGATTTGCATGGGGAAATGGTTGTTGATGTAAGCTTTGAACTTCAGCCATGAGGTGTGCTAGATTGGTGTTCCCTTGATCAAAGTTAGCATGACAAAGGTTGAGGGATGGATAAGTTGGAGGTATTGATTGGTTGGATAGGTATGATGGTATGGATGTATAAGGGGATGAAGATTGATATGAAGGTGAAGGTTGATATGAGGTTGAAGGTTGATATGAGGTTGATGGGGTGGATATGTAGGATGAAGGTTGGTATGATGAAGTTTGATATGATGTGGATGAGGATGAAATGTAGGGTGTTGATGGGGAAAAAATAAGAGTTTGAGAAGCTCCCATGATGAGGTGTGCTAAGGGTAAATCCCTGATGTCATTTTTGTTGCAAGTATGGGCCTAACCGGTGTTGTCATTGATGTCAATATACTCCTGTTGCATTGATGATAAGGATTGGATGAGCTGTATGCTGAGGATATTAAGAAAATTAGTGAAGAACAATGAAGACAGTGAGGTAAAGATCCTAGCTAAGATGAAGTTCAGAGGATGCGCATCAAAGGGTTTGTAGATATGTATCTTAAAATGATCCAATAAAGATTTCAGAGGTCTGCATGAAGATCTGAAGAAGTTATGGCCACTTAAGTAAAACTGGTTCTGGCAGATGTTCAGAAGTGACAGAGTGACACAGATAGGTTTGGTGAGATCTAGAAATGCAATATCTTGTTCTACAGATTTGGCGGAGTGTTTAGGAAGTCAATATGAAAGGACAACTCAATTAATTCATGGTCTGGAGGTCTGCAAGCATCTATTCCAATATGACAGTGATGACAGACTGTGTTCTTGAGGTTCCAGATGAAGGAGAGAATGATTTCAGTAAGTAGAAGTAGTGTGGATGTTCCTAGTGATTCAGGCAAGCTTGTGGAGGTCTTTGGATTGTGTCCAGTTCATGTTGGTGGTCCGCATTGAAGATTGAGCTCATAATTGAAGAATTACTTCTGGATGATGATGTCCTTCCTAAGTCTGGCCGACCGGATGAATCACACATTCTGCGGATGATCTTGGAGATGTTCTGTGAAGAATGGCATGTTCCTAAGGAAGATTGAAGTCTCAGACCTATGTGGCCAACAATGTGTTGATCTGCATGAAGTCTTTTTGTAATTAGCCATGTTGTATTTATGTATTTTCTCTGTAATATATGCCGACTTGGATGATTATCCCTAAGTCGATGTCTTGTATAAATAAGGAGTTGTAAAGTCATTTTAAAGGTATCTTGTGGACATGAAAGTATTGGGCTTAAATGAAATTGACTCAAGCATGGTGAAGATGCTATTCTTCAGTTCAAGTATGTAATACCTATTATTCTGTAGACAGTGTGTCTCCTGTAGGCAGTGTGCTTGGGCAGTGAGCCCTAATTGGCATGTGCCATTTTGTTCTTTCTATTCTTTTAATAGCAAATACAATCTTGGGTTAGTCACCCCGTGGTTTTTCTCTTAACTAGGTTTTTCACATCAAAATCTTGGTGTCATATGTGTTAATATGTTTCTGCTCTTGAATTGTTGTATTATGTTTCCATGATTGATTTATTATTATGCTGCTGAATTAAGAAAAGGATTTAAGTGATTAATTGGAAGAAAGTTTTGGACAACTGATTCACCCCCCCTCTCAGTTGTCTATCCTAAATCTAACAATTGGTATCAGAGCCAAGTTCCTCTAAAAGGAGCTTAATCGCTTGAGGAGATCCAGGATGTCATCCTACAAAAAGGATAGTCTGATGTTTGATGGAACCAATTTCACTCTTTGGAAAAGTCGCATGGAATGCCACTTGCAATGTATGGGAATGCAGTATTGCATTATGGCTTCAAAGAAGTATGATCCT
Source organism: Cunninghamia lanceolata (assembly GCA_027924645.1). NCBI lineage: Eukaryota > Viridiplantae > Streptophyta > Pinopsida > Cupressales > Cupressaceae > Cunninghamia > Cunninghamia lanceolata. The sequence continues at coordinate 48,383 of BSBN01000143.1, read as the reverse complement.
CCACAGAATGGTCTGCGTTCCATAGATGAAATCAGAGATGCTGAAAATAATCTATGGACTAAAGAAGCTCTTCTAAGTGCCTTATCTGATTCAGAGCTGACAAATGTTGTTGATCTAAAAAATACATATGAAATTTGGCAAAAACTGGAACTTCTGCATGAAGGAGACAAGTATGTTAAATGTGCCAAGCTACAAATTCTGAAAGGAAAATTTGAAAACTTGAAGATGAGAGAAGATGAAAATATCACCACATTTATGCCAAGAGTAAATGAGCTTGTTTGTGGCATGAGGTATGCTGGTGGAATCTTGGATGAAGATGAGATTATTGGCAAAGTTCTCAGATCCCTTCCCGAGTCTTACAAATACAAGGTTGCTACTATTGAAGAATTCAGATCCTATTCAGGTATCACAAGAGATCAATTGGTTGGTAAATTGGCTACATTTGAATTGACCGAGTTTGGAGATGTACCCCCCAAGACTAAATTTGCATTCAAAGCTAGTGCCTCTGTAAAAGGAAAACAAAAGTTTGATCCAGGAGAGAACTCTTCAAGGAAACTATCATGGTATGAAAAAGCAAGAAAAGTCCTGGAAAAAGATGAAGCAGAAGTTGCTCAACTTGAAGCCCTTATTGCGAAAAGATTGCCAAGAGGATCCGGTAAGTATGAGGGTAAATTGCCTTTTAAATGTTTTAACTGCAATAAGATTGGTCATTTTGCCTCAAGGTGTCTGGAAAGATTTTCAAGGCCAAATCCTAACAGATCAAGGTTCCAAAAGAAATGTTACTATGTTCATGAAAATGATGATGATGGAGTAACAGATGATGAATCAGAGATAGGAAATAAATCCGGAAGTGATTGGGTGTTTATTACCATCAAGGAAGAAGATCCAATGTCCTTTGAATCTGTCAATCGAAAAATTGTAGAAGGATCTTTGGCTACCCAAGTTGAAGAAAAGGATGATTGGGTCATTGATAGTGGATGCTCTCACCATATGACAGGTGACAAAATAAGTTCATAGATTTGGAAAGGTGTGAAGGAGGAGTGGTAAAATTTGGTGATAATTCTGCTGGTAGAATCAGAGGTAGAGGAACCATTTCTTTTGATGGAAAGAACAAAACTAGTAATGTACTATATGTTGAAGGTCTAAAGCACAATCTTCTCAGTGTTGGACAGTTGGTGGACAAAGGCTATGATCTCTGATTCAAGAATGCAAAATGCAAGATCTTTGAAAGTTTTGGAACAGAGATTGCATCCGGTACTCAAACAAAAGGTAATATCTTCCACTTGGTTGGTACTGGTAAAAGTTGTTTATTTGTTTAAATTGATCAGAGTTGGTTGTGGCATAGGAGAATGTGTCATGTAAATTTTGATAATATCATCAAGATAAGCAACACTCAGGCTGTAAGAGATCTCCCAAGATTGGTGAAACCTACTAATAATTTGTGCAAAGAATGTCAGTTGGGTAAACAAAGCAGAGTCTCATTCAAAAGCAAGGAACAATCTTCTACCGGATTATTGGACTTAGTTCATACTGATCTATGTGGTCTAACAAGAATCAGGAGTGTGCAAGGTGATAGATACTTCATGTTATTAATTGATGACCACTCTCGGATGATGTGGGTGACTTTTCTGAAAGAGAAATATGAGGTTCTTGAGAAATTCAAAATATTCAAGGCTCTGGTAGAGAATGAAACCTATTTGAACATAAAATGTTTGAGGTCTGACAGAGGTGGAGAATTCACATCCGGTGAGTTCATAGAATTCTGTGAGAAACATGGGATAAAAAGACAACTGTCTGCTCTAAGGACTCCACAACAGAATAGAGTAGTGGAGAGAAAGAACCAGACCATCTAGAAAACATCTAGAACCATGATGATGGAAGAAAATGTTCCTCAGATCTATTGGAGAGAAGCTGTAAGCACTCCAGTCTATACTCTCAATCGAGTACAAATCAGAAGCAATACTGGTAAGACTCCTTATGAACTTTGGTTTGGTATCACTCCCACTGTGAAGTATTTCAGAGTCTTTGGTAGCAAATGTTACATTAAAAGAGATGAAGATCTAGGAAAATTTGATGCTAGAAGTGATGAAGGAATATTCTTGGGTTATTCTACTCAAAGCAAAGCATACCGGTGTTATAACAAGAGATTGAGGAAGATTGTAGAAAGTACAAATGTGAAGGTTGATGAAGGTATTGAAAAACCCTCAAGGTTTTATGAATATGATGAAGATGATCAGAATGCTATTTTTGTTCAAGAAGTCCAAGCCCCTTCTGAAATTCAGATTCAAACTGATCCGGTGAATCAAGAAGAAGAGATAAGTTTGAATGAACCTGTTCAAGAATCAGAAGTGCAAGAAATTCCCAAAATTCCCAGGTATGTAAGATTGAATCACTCTGAAGATTAGATCATAAGTGATAAAAGCAAAGGTGTTCAAACAAGAAGATTGCTCTAGATTCAGAAGAGTATTGTCTAATTTCAAAGATTGAACCAAAGATAGTGAGTGAAGCTTGCAATGATGAAAACTGGACTAAAGCAATGGAGGAAGAGCTGATGCAAATTGAGAAAAACCACACTTGGGATCTTGTTCCCAGACTGAAAAACAAGAATGTGATTGGAAAAAAATGGGTCTTCCGGAATAAATTGAATGAAGATGGTGAAGTAGTAAAAAACAAAGCTAGATTGGTTTGCAAGGGTTACTCTCAAGTAGGAGTTGATTTTGAAGAAACTTTTGCTTCGATGGCAAGGATTGAAGTAGTCAAATTATTTCTTGCCTTTGCTGCCTTCAAGGATTTCAAAGTATATCAGATGGATGTCAAGTCTGTCTTCCTGAATGCTGACTTGGAAGAAGAAGTATACATTGAGCAACCAAATGGATTTCGATTGTCTGATCATGGTGATATGGTCTGCAAGTTGAAGAAAGCACTGTATGGACTCAAGCAAGCCCTAAGAGCCTGGTATGAAAGATTAGATAAGCATCTTTTGAAGATTGGTTTCAACAAAGGTACTGCTGACAGTAACTTGTACTTCAAAATTAATCATGAAAATATCTTGATTAGTGAAGTGTTTGTTGATGATATCATTTTTGGAGGAAGAGATAGTATGTGCAAAACTTTTGCAAATCAAATAAAAAGTGAATTTAAAATGTCCATGTTTGGGGAAATGAATTTTTTCTTGGGTCTACAAATCATTCAAACAAAGAAAGGAATCTTCATTTCTCAGACTAAATATGTGAAAGAATTGTTGAAGAAATTTGGGATGGAAGACTCAAAACCAATGAATACTCCCATGGCAACTGGATGTAAATTGAGCAAAGATGATGACTCTCCTAAAGCTGATCAGAAAAAGTACAGGTCAATGATTGGAGGATTATTGTATCTCACTCAAACTAGACCTGACATTATGAATGTTGTTGGTCTTGTTGCTAGATTCCAAGCTGATCCTAGAGAATCTCATGTCATGGAAATCAAGAGGATTTTTAGATATCTAAAAGGGATAGTTGAGTATGGATTGTGGTATCCCAGAGATCATGATTTTTCTCTTCATGCATATACAGATGCGGATTGGGCAGGAGATGTGGATGACTGAAAGAGTACCAGTGGTGGAGCATTCTTTTTGGGGAAGAGATTGGTTTCTTGGCTAAGCAAGAAACAAGAGGCAATATCTCTGTCCATTGCAGAAGCATAATATATTGCAGCAGCAGGTAGTTGCACTCAAGTATTGTGGATGAAGCAAATGCTAAGAGATATCAGAGTGGAGTATGAAGAACCTATCACAATCTTTTGTGATAATTCAAGTGTAATTAACATATCAAAAAATTCGGTGTTGTATTCAAAGACTAAACATATATCCATCAAGTTTCACTTTTTGAGAGAGCAAGTGAACAAAAATGAAGTCAGATTGGAGTTTGTGCCTTCTAAGGATCAGATTGCAGATATTTTTACTAAACCTCTACCTAAGGACTCTTTTGAGTATCTCAGGGAGAAGTTAGGGGTTATTACCCCTCCAGTTATGAATTAAGGTGCACTAATGTGCATCAGTCCGTTGGATCTCATAGTCATATCTTGTGGTCCAGATTGATGATGGGAAGCTGCTACTCAGGGGGAGCAGCTGATATGATTCTGAAGTAATGCAAGTATGTGCCCTTTGCCATTGATGTCAAAGGGGGAGAGAAGACATGTAAAAAAAAGTAGTTGTTGATCAAAGGGGGGGCAGTAAAGGAAGAGAAGACATGTGAGTGGTTGTTGTTGATAGGGGGAGTTATGTCAGTAAGGAGAAGTTCTTGTCTTAATGGTTAAAATAGTTTTTCACATCATATGTTGCCATCAATGACAAAGGGGGAGATTGTTGCAAGTATGGGCCTAACCGGTGTTGTAATTGATGTCAACATACTCTTGTTGCATTGATGATAAGAATTGGATGAGCTGTATGCTGAGGATATTGAGAAAATTAGTCCTATCAGGAACAAAGAAGAACAGTGAAGACAATGAGGTAAAGATCCCAACTAAGATGAAGTTCAAAGGATGCGCATCAAAGGGTTTGTAGATATGTATCTTAAAATGATCCAATAAAGATTTGAGAGGTCTACATGAAGATCTAAAGAAGTTATGGCCACTTAAGTAAAATCGGTTCTGGCAGATGTTTAGAAGTGACAGAGTGACACAGATAGGTCTGGTGAGATCCGGAAATGCAATATCTGGTTCTGTGGATTTGGTGGAGTGTTTAGGAAGTCAATGTGAAAGGACAACTCAATTGATTCATGGTCTGGAGGTCCGCAAGTATCTATTCCAATATGACAGTGATGACAGACTGTGTTCTTGAGGTTCCAGATGAAGGAGAGAATGATTTTAGTAAGCAGAAGTAGTGTGGATGTTCTTGGTGATTCAGGCAAGCTTGTGGAGGTCTTTGGATTGTGTCCAGTTTGTGTTGGTAGTCCTCATTGAAGATTGAGCTCGTAATTAAAGAATTACTTCCAGATGATGATGTCCTTCCTAAGTCTGGCCGACCGGATGAATCACACATTCTGCGGATGATCTTGGAGATGTTCTGTGAAGAATGGTGTGTTCCTAAGGAAGATTGAAGTCTCAAACCTGTGTGGTCAATAGTGTGTTGATCTGCGTGAAGTCTTTTTGTAATTAGTCATGTATTTATGTATTTTCTCTGTAATATATGTCGACTTGGATGATTATCCCTAAGTCGATGTCTTGTATAAATAAGGAGTTGTAAAGTCATTTTAAAGGTATCTTGTGGACATGAAAGTGTGGTAGAGAGGAGCAGAGCGAAAGGCAAAGCAGAAGTATTGGGCTTAAATGGAACTAACTCAAGCATGGTGAAGATGCTATTCTTTAGTTCAAGTATGTAATACCTATTATTCTATAGACAGTGTGTCTCCTGTAGGTAGTGGGCCTCTTGTGAGCAGTGTGCTTGGGCAATGAGCCCTAATTGGCATGTTCCATTTTGTTCTTTCTATTCTTTTAATAGAAAATACAATCTTGGGTTAGTCACCTTGTGGTTTTTCCCTTAACCAGGTTTTCCATCAAAATCTTGGTGTCATATGTGTTAATATGTTTCTGCTCTTGAATTGTTGTATTATGTTTCCATGATTGATTTATTATTATGCTACTAAATTAAGAAAAGGATTTAAGTGATTAAATGGAAGAAAGTTTTGGACAACTGATTCACCCCCCCTCTCAATTGTCTGTCCTAAATCTAACATTTTTTGCAATTTTCCTTACAATTAGGATCCATGTTCTCATAGATTTTTCTAAGTCTTTGTAATTGTTGCATTGCTACAAAAGGATCCACGTTGTTAGAGAGATATGAGATGAAATGGAGGACAATATATGATTGTGATGTTGGGGATCAAATTTCAAGACCTTAGGATGATTTGATTTGATTTGTTTTGATGGATAATTGATGATTCTCTATGCTTAAGGTAGACTAATGACACTTAATCAAAAGAGTTGATTGGTTCAATTTGATTGGATGACTTACTTGAGATAGACTAATGATCTCATGTAAGTTTGGATAAAGGTTGATAGTGATCAACTAAGGTCTTTATTTTTGATTGGGTTGATTTGGATTTGGATTTTGATAATGATGTGGATGATTATGATTGGGATTTTGGATGAAATATTGATGGAGGATGAACGAGACTAAGTCCTTAACCAAAGTTTGACTTGAAAAGGATGATTATTGATTAAGGATTAAGGATTGGAATGTTTGATTGGAGTGGATAAAGAATGATAGATGATTGATGTTGGATTTGATTTGGATGAAATTGATCAAATGAATAAAGGATTGAAATTAAGATAATGATAATGGATTAGATTAAGGAATATGAGGATGCTTAGGATGGTAGAGATGAAAGAGGTATGATGAGATGAGTGATTAGGAGGATAATGTGGGATTAAGCTCAAAGATGGGGATTGATTAGGCTCAAATGATGGGATTTTGATAAATGGAGGGGGTGGTTTAGTGGTGTTGGGAGGAAAAACCTAGCCCAACATGAGGGGAGGTGTGGGGGACTATTGCAACCCCCCTGTTGACAAGGGTTCGGGGGCATAGCCCCTGACTGGATTTTTTTAAAAAATGGGCTTATAAAAATGATGTTTTTGGTGGGAAATTTTGAATTTTAGACACAGATGAAGAAGGCAGTAAAACAAATGGAAATGGCGCTGAAACAGAGGGAAATGGTGCTAAGAGATAGATAGATGGTGCTAAAGGATGAAAATATGGTGCTAAAATAGTGGAAAATAGCACCATTGCAGGAGAAAAATGGCACCAATATAGGAGAAAATAGTGCCAAACAGAGAAGTTTTGGTGCCAAAGTGAGATAGTTGCTTGGATTCGGTCTAGATTTTTGGAAAATTTTGACAAATTTTTGGATTTTGGGGGTCAAATGATGGATTTGGAGATGTCAAATGTTTCAATGGTTCAATGATCTAGATGGCTTCAAATAATGTCAATGATAGTTTCCTTGGAAAGCATACAAACACTTTAAACAAGAGAACACAATGGCCAAAGGTTTTTTTGTGAAAATGTGGAAATTTGAATATTCATCAAACACTTGTACAACCTAAGGCAAGAAAAAGATAATATTTGATGGATTCCCATTGCAGATAAATGTGAGCCGCACTTATTTAGAGTGGATAGCTTAGAAGTTTGGTGGCACTCGCTCCCCCTTACATGACACACACTTCTCAGGCACACCAAACTTCAAATTCCCAAAGACCCGAAGATCTCAAGGAATTTACTATCTCAACTTTGAATTACGAGAACGTGGGACGACTTCAGAGGTCCGACCTCCTGTGCCAACAAATAGAAGGATTTTGGCCACTAAACAAAGGTTTCTAGTGGCGGAATATTCGGGGGATCAACACGTTACGAGCATCCAGTAAACCACTTAAGGTTTTAACTAGTTCTACTAGGAGTATCATATACACAAGGTACAACTTCCTTTCGAACTAGCATTGAACGGTAAGCGCTAATACCGATTTGGACTTGGCTTTCACCTTATCCTATTTGTATAGCTGATCAAATGAAAGTACCACTTGGGGTCGTCAATGAGTTCTCCTTGTGGATGTGTCTCAAGGGTAGGCCCCCTCTAAGAAAAAGAAAAAGAGAGTAGAACCATTTCTCATCACCCAAGTTCCTTTTGAAGGCGAGGGGAGATGATACTTTGATTCTATCCCTTGGGTTTAACACAAGTGTACAAGAGCACAAGACACATCAAACAAGGCTATGTTCTTTTTAAGCCCAAAATAAGATGTTCCTACGATTGTTTGCAAACAAGGTTACTTTTAATGCACCAAATCCAAATGTTTTCTAAGCTAAGCAAGAAAAGTTCATTTTAGTGCACCAAGAATAAAATGTTTTCTAAGCTATTAACCATGCAAAAAAATGTTAGTAGTTTGATTTTTGAGTCTTGGACAAACGTTATTAACCTGGAAAACACTGTCAAACACCTATACAGGTCCCAAGATTAGCACAGAAAAAGGCACCAAAATAGAATGAAATGGTGCCACAAAAACCAAAAATGGCGGTATAGATTAAACACAACTATTTCTGATTGTTAACAAAACAGGAAGTCAAAATGGTGCCAATGCTAAGGATGGTGCCATAGGATGGGTGGATAGCGCCAAAGCAGAGGATGGCACCATAGGATGGGTGGATAGCGCCAAAGCAGAGGCTTTTTACTTATCTCACCTTTGCTGGGTCAACTGGAAGGCACCAAACTATGCATGGAAGGCACCAAAATGACACAGTGTGCCTAAAGCCTACTCAAAAACACATTAGCTCTTAAAAATATGAACTCAAACAAGGTTAGGGTCTCTCTCCTTGTTAAGAAACACTCAAAGAACTAGGTTAGAGCTGAAATATGTTAGAATAAAAGCCAAACATGCTAGGGTTAGATAAGAAGACTATCATATGATCCTTAGAAAAAATTTGCCATTATGTCCCCCCCTTTTTGTATTTTTTCCTATCAAAATAGAGAGCAACCTATCCCAAAAGATCTCAAAACGTTCAAAGAAGGCCATAAAAGATAAACTACAAGACAAATGTTAGTGAAAATGTCATGTGAAAAAGGTGCTAGAACAGTCAGAAATGGCGCCACAGGATGCAGAAATGGCGCCACTGCTGGAAGAAATGGCACCAAATAGTAAGCTTTTAGCGCCAAACCTGCAAAAAAACATCTTTGAAACACAAAAATCAAACAAAAGTTAGTTGTTAAGGACCATGGGTTCCCACTGGGTGTGCCAAATGAGAGCAAAGAAAATGGGCAAGGTTAGAAATACAAATAAAATGCACAAAAAACACTAATTTATACCTTGAAATCTTCCTTCTCCTTGATAAGGTTGAGGAGCTTGCACCCAAGTGCTCCTAGCTTTACCCAATGTTGAGATAGAGCATGTGGATTTCTCCTTTCTTGCTCAACACAATGTAGATGAAGGGATTTGACTATGGATTGATAAGATATTTTGATAGAGATTGAAATGAGATGATATGGCTATAATATGAGGAATGATTTTGGCATGGTAAGGGTATGATGAGAGAAGAGAGAAATTTGGACATGGTAAGGATGCTATGAAGAAGTTATGTAAATGGCTTGGGTGAGGGCTCTATTTATAGGCCATTTGAGGGGGATTTGAATCCAATGGCTAGGATTCAAAGTGGAGATCAATGGTTTAGATGAGAAGATGAGATTAAGGTTTAATATCTCATCAACAATATTGGATGGATGGGATTAAATGTGAATTTTAAATTCACATGAGGAAGAGTGATGAGAATTAAAATGAATTAAAAATTTATTTTGGGGAAGAGTTAGCATTAAATGAGATTAGATGGATGAGGAAAATAAAAAATTTTCTTGGAGGAAGTGGAATTAAAAATTCCACTTTATGTGTGGATGTGCAAATCAAGGACACGTGTAATTATGGGCTCTTACACATGTAAGGAAGATGTGACCTTTTGAATAAAAAAATGATTTTTATTCAAAGTGTGTGGGAGGATGGGTTAAGCAAGGTTTGACCAAGCTAATCAAGAGGATTACCTTAACTAATGTGGCTGGAGGAAATTAGTGAGTGGGATAATGAGAGGTTAAAATTAATTAAATAAGGGTTTATTCAATTAATTTAGGTCTAGGGGATAGGTAGGCTAGGGTAGCTAATTAAATAATTGCTATTTAATCAACTAGGATAGGTTTAGGTTGATTAGTAGAGTAGATTAATCAAATAAGAATGATTTATCCAATTAATAAAGATTAGGGAGATGGACAAATTAACTAAATAAATATTGAAAATATTTATTTAATTAATGAGGGATAGTGTTGTAAGGTATAGTGATAAATTAAATGAATTAATTGATCACAAAGGATAGATAAATGGTTAAGGGTAGATGATTAGGGATAAATCAAATAAATAAAATGAATTTGTTTAATTAATAGGAGGGATAATTGGTGGTGTAGAGATATGGGAAATTGGTTTGTGGAGCAAGTTAATTTTAGGTGTCTACAATTTCTACAGAGTGAGAAGGCCACATAACGTGCCATGTGTCAAAGGAAGGTGATGTTCTACCATGCTATATTGTGGGACTCGCTAGTTATTAAGGTGAATGTATCTATGGCATATTCTTTATGATAAAGGGGGCCATTTTAAAAGGAGCTTTATTTTATGCCACGTGACATCATTGGGTACTCTCCGCCATCTTGAGGATCCTCATTTATAGTTTGATTTCTTGCTTACAGAAATGTGACAGCTCACCATGTCAACTCTGTGGGCTTCTATTTTCAACATTGTACTTGAGATGGCAATCCAAGTGGTACTTTCTTATTGGTTTGCAACTTTTCTTTATGGTGACGGGGATTCTCATCTCAGTGAACTTATAGACATCATTGATATGGGTGATCTGTGTTGTGATCAACGACTCATTTTCAAAATGAAAAGGTAGAGTGGTGGCATCTAATAAACAATGAACCTATGCAATGGTGGCTTTTTTAAGCGTGCGCTAAGATCTCCTCGCCACCATTTTTAAACGAAACGAGTCCTTGAGATTTGTGTGCACATTTGATGGAATGTCCTACTAGACACAGTGGCAGAGTTTGTTGTGGTTAGCTTTTCAAAATGAATAAAATCTTGAGATTGAGGAACTGAGTCTGGTAACCACCATGTGGAATTGACATTTGTAGGTGCCATGGGTTATTTGATATAAATATGGGAATGAATTACAACCTCCAATTTTTACTTTTGGCAGCATTGGTACATTATTAAAGAATTTCCATTTATGACCAATATGTCTTAGTACGTATTGAACTGAATTGATCGTAAAAGTACCAAGAATGTGGGAGCCTTGCAATTCATCTATAAATAGCTATCTATGTTGCTATTTGTGTCTATCTTTTATCTGTGCAGATGACATGGAAGGTTTTCTGAGTAATATGCTGCCTTTACTGTCCTGTTCGTTAGGATTTTCTTCTATGTTTTCTTGGTTGATATTGTGTTCTTACAAAGTAAAGGAATTAGAGATGTTTTCTTCTAAGGTATAGGAAGTTTGGGAAAAATGCAAGGAGCAAAGCAAGAAGCATTAAGCTCTTGTCATCCCCTAGTTTCCCTATGCTTTCATCTCGACGAGGGATTTGAATCCCAGTCTTCTGACTCCAGTAACTCTCTGTCATTGTGAGTTTTTAGATTGGGATTGGAAGAAATGGGAACCTATAGTTCCTTCTTCCCCTCGCTTTGCATGATTGGTTCTAACAGAGGCTCAACCATAATTCAGGGAGTGCTACCCTTCTGGGTGAAATAGGTGGAGGTTGGGGGGGCAGAAATTGAGTTGACAAGAATGGTTAGTTCTTTGTCCAACTTAAACAGACACTTTCTGTTGTTTCCTCCTTGACTAGGATTTTGGCACTGCCAATGCCCACTGTGTGTGGCTTCCTTGAGTTCCTTGAGGGCTGAAATGGTTAAAGACTCCCCCTCAAAAGTTGAGCCACTTTTCTATGTTTGGAGCATGAGAGAATGGAGGGAATTTTGATTTCCTCATTTATTCAGTTCTGGCAGGGATTCCCATATTTGTGCACGATAATGGAGAGGTAAAGTAGAGGATTCTTGTCTTATTAACAAGTATCTAGAAATCAAAGGTGACAGAACTAAAAGAGCATCTAGCGAGCTATCTTCTATTATCATTATTGCCTACTCCCGCGCTAAGATTAGAAAGCATAAAGGATAAAAGAATAGTTATCTCAGCCTGCTGGAGGAGATAATTTGTTACAAAGCCATCTCTTACCAGTTGAAAACAGTTATATTTGCTTTCCAATTGATGTAATAGTTGTCAAATGAAAATATGACATGTGGCCTGATACTTGTTGCTCCCTTGCATTATAAAAGGGATTTCAAGGCCATTTATAGGTGATGGTTGGTTGATCTTTGGGAAAATTTTGTAGCAAAAATGCAAGGAATAGAATTCTTGTCTTGTTCTAGGATTTTGAGTCTGTATTATTTGTTTTTGTGAAATTGATAGCGGTACTAGCATCTCGATTGAATACAATAGTGGAATTCTTAATCAAATTGTCTCCTAATGTATGGTTTGCACAAATTATAATGAATAAATAAGTAAAGGATTATTTATTTTTTCTCCATGAAAATCTTATGGATGTATCTTTTTGATTAAGGCTCTTGTTCAAAGAATGGGTTAAATACTTTAATGGAAATTTAAATTTGTGTGAATGAGTACAAGGATCTGATAAGTATGATTTGTTAAGAAGGGTGAGTATAATATTGTAAGGCAATGTTATAAAGCTCTTTGGTGCTTAGATGGAATGTTGTTATTGATTTCCAACCACATTTAATTGACTCTGTTGCCTTAGGTTAAGGCACCAATCTCTTGCCTCTGTGTCTAATTTTCAAACCCCAGGATTGAACACGCACCCAAATACTTTTAAATATGTAAATTTAGATGTAAGTATTTGTCTAAATAGGGTTTCATCTTGTTCTATGGTATTGAGAATGCAAAATCTTGAATGATTTAAGCCAGATCTTCTTATTTTCATAATCCTCAAGCAAATCTGCGTAGAACGCATCTGTTATTCATAGTATTTGTAATAATTGGCATAAGATATTTTAAATACTATTAGGGACCACCCTCCTAGGTTTTGTAGAGCCTAAATTGCAAAGGGAAAGTTATTTTAACTTTCACCTATTCATTGGCCAACCCCTACAATAACTAAGTATTGAAAATGGCTAAATCATAGGTTATTAGTGAGATCATGTTGGGAATTAAAAACATGAACAGATTGGCAATTCTACTGGGGACTATTTGAGTACAACTATGTCTTATCTTGAGTCATATATTCCCCTGTTCATAAATACCAAGACATTTCAGAGTCTTATGCTCAGTTAACTCTTACCATTTGTTATCTTCAATCCCTATGGTTCTCTGCATCTGTAATCTCAAAAGATTGATTAACATTTTCATATATTTGTATATTCCCATAACTTGGGTGGTGACTCTAAGTCTCCTATGCCAGTGTAAAGATTATTTCAAAGAGACAAGAAAGGAAACTAGAGAAAGACTGCAAAAAGATGAGAATAACCAAAGAACAAATGAAGAATCATCTTCAGCAGAAGCTGGAAGGTGAATTGCCACAAAACACTCAAAAATCTTGGAAAAAAAAGACTAGAACACATGTGGTGATTGTGATTTGCCTCATGAACATGATGGGGTAATTAATATGTTATTTTTTTATGAAGAACATTTTTCTGATTTAGAGGCTAGTGAAGTTGATGTTGATAATCAAAGACATGTAGCAAGTGCATCTCAGTAACGAGTGTTTTTTGATGAATATGATGAAGGGAGTTGTAATGTGAATGCCCTTGAAACTGAAGAAACTGATGTAACTTTAAGGATACCATCAGAAGAAGAGATTAAGAAACTAACTGCTGCTACTGTGGCTTAGTTTAAAAGTAACTACCATTTGAGGAATAAAGTTGTAAACAATGATATGGGTCAAGATGGCAGTGTGTTTATCAAGGAAAGTCAAGAAGATAAGAAAAAGGAAGAGCCAAGAGCCAAAAACACCAAAGTGTGGGGAAAGAAACCTGGCAGGATACATATTGATGAACCATTGGTTTCTCCATCAACTTTGATCAAGCCTCAAAAGTTGAAAATTGATGTAGAGAAGAAAAGGAAAGTGATTCAAGAGGATGGAACATTTGATATACATAGAGGAAAATCTGAGGACAACCTTGTGGTAGCTTATGATGTGCCCAAGTATACCCTGGTTTACATGTTCCAAATGTTGTCACAAGTAAAGGTGTCAGTTCCACTTTTAGAGATGATGAGGATTGAAGAGCATAAGAATAAGGTAGTAGCCTTTATCAATGGTGTAGGTATAGCCTGCAATGAGAAAAGAGAAAACATTCAACTTGAAGAGAACAAGGAGAAAAGAAAAGAAAAGGATGTTAAGGGGAGCAACAATGATAACCCTCAAGTGTTCTTGGGTGCCACACTTACTGCATGCCCAAATCAGGTGGACCCTTTTTTATGTATCCCTGATCATAAATGACAAGATGCTAAAGAACTGTATGATTGATTTAGGGGCATCTTCCAATATCATGCCAGTCAGAATCAGGAAAGCATTGGGTTTGAAAATCACTAAGGCTTATGAAAAATGCTATGTGATGGATAATAGAGAGGTCTCGGTCATAGGGGTCATAAGGGAAATACCTTATAGGTTGGGAGCATATCTTGATAAGGAGTTTGTGATGAGTGCAACTATGGTAGATATCCCTCCCACTTATGGGATACTTATGTCTATGTTTCCCCCCTTTTATTTGTTTCTGGGTCTTACATATTTTACCACCCATTTTCATGGTTCATCAATTTGTCTAAGTCCTAGGGACTTTGTTTTTTCCTTTGTTGCTTTTGAAAATCCTTAAGAGTCACGTGCACTTGTGTTTTCCTAACTTGGTCGCTAGTTCTCTCAGATTTCTAACCTTGTCGTACGGTTATGAAGTTACTGAACCCACCGACCACCTGACTATGTATTGTTTTGTAGTCTTTTCAACTCCTATCAGTTTGTCTTTGTAGTCGCCAAGTTGGAGGTTTCTGAAACTTCGAAACCCCCCACTTGAGGTTCTAAAGTTCCAAGTTTTAGTAACTCTGTGACATGGAAGTTGGGGACCCGCTTTCAAGGCAATGACAATCATTTAATAATGAGTACGACACATGAGGCAAATGTCTTTTCAGGATTTTCAGAGGGCGAACAAATCTCAAGGTTATTTTCTCAAGGCACAAATTTAATGCCACCTTAGCTTAGCATTTAAAACATATCACGGCATTTCCTTGGCATACATATGTGCTTTCAGTAGTAGATTTTTCTCTAAGTTATGCAGCTGCCATTACTCTCGTACTGTGTCATTCCTTTTTCAGTACTCAGCTATTTCCCTCTGTGCATCCAACAGTGATGAAATTCATATATCAAGGAGCTCCTCATAACTCTGGTATTGAGAGCGGCTGGTCCAGTATAAGTAATACTAAGCTTGACCATATTGATTTGGAAGAATTCTAGTCCCGTTGGCAGCAGGAAGACAAATCACCTTTTGCAGAAAAAATTTTGTAGAGCGGTCTGGCGCATACAGGAGGTTTTCCCATCAATGTATAGAGCGAGGACTTGGTAGTAGCTTGTGTGAGAAGATACATCCCTAAAGCCCTCAAAATTAGAGAAAAAGACATGTCAGTGGTAGGAAAGATTGACCCTGGAACTATCACCTACGCATTAAGGATCCTAGAGAAGCAAGAATTTGAAGACATGTTTGTTTCCATTGGAATGGAGTTGTTCCGAACAAAAGAAGATTGGTGCAAGAATTCCATCACACGAAATTGGTTAAAGTTTGAAAAGAGAGGTAATTCTCAATTTCCCCAAAAGCCAAAGAGAGCCCATTTTAAGGATGAAAATTCAAACATTATTACTTTGCTGCATCGCATAGTTGGAAGTGAAAACACAGATTCTTTTGAAGATTGGATGTGTCATTTTATCTTGTCGATATGTAGTGAAGATAAATTTATAAACTGGGCAGAAATTATTAGTTATCATTTGAACAAGCAATTGGTTGAGTTTCAAGAGATTTTAACTTTTCACATGTGTTCATTCTTGATATACATTTTAGCCAGTTAAGAGGTTGTTTGGGCTGGGTTGAGGCCACATGGGTCTTTAACTCCAAACACACCTATGTATAATTATTTTCCTTAGTTGAAAAGGGATGTGGGAATGAAGGATTACCGCTTTGTAAATAATGCCTTTTTAATGTTTATAGTGAGAAAATTGGATGATAATTTTGAGTTGAGAATTTCACCTGAAGCTACTTCCTTAATCATGGAGTTTGGAAGTTTCTACACCTAGTTTGATAGGTTCACTTATTTAAGAGTGGGGGGTTATGAAAATGCCCAAACAAAATTGCCTAGGTACCCTAATGACTTTTTTTTTAATGGAAATTTGTAAACAAATGTCTGTTGTAAATGTCAAATACCGAAGCATGAGAAAGAAAGTGTATGATTTCCCTTTGAAGCTATCTTTGTATTCCTGTAAAACAAATGAGATTGCTAGAGGGGCAGAGCATGTTTTGAGTGAGTTTATTCTTCATTCTTTATCAATGAGATCCAACTTTGACAGCAAAAATTATGTGAAATTAAAATTTCATGGTTCTGGTTCTAATGAACACCTTCCAAGTCTAGAGGATTTTTGGGAAGACTATATAGATGACTGGGAAGTCCAAAGGAGAAATTTTATAAGACTCACACTGAGTCAAATTCAAGTATTTGGTCTTTCTATATACATTCCAGATGGTGTTGAAGAAACTTTTGAAATAATTGATGATTAATATCAAACCCTAGTTTCTAAACCCCTCACTTGAATCAATCGGTTGAAGAAGGAGGTTGTGGACTTGAGAATTCATTATGCTGCTATGATTAAAAGGACTGAGGATTGGTTGGCTAGGAGATGGCGTGGTTGTGCTGGTTTTCCTCATGAACAAGGAAGTTCTAGGACCAATGAGCAAGGGCCCACACAAAGTTCTGGCACACGTATTTCTTCTGGGAGGCAAGAAACATTGCAGTCTAATTCTAATTCACAATCTAGAGGTGATGGAGAAAGGCCAGAGGAAATTTTGAAGTTAAAATCAGCCTGTGAATTGGATAGTTTACCCTTGCCTACTTTGAAAAATAAAAATACCCCAGCTAAGCCCGCGCCTATAGTTTTTGATTCTATTTTTGAACAAATTGTTGATGATAGTTTGTTTCCTCCATTCATGGAAATTCCTTCTTCTCCTGCTAATGAGGAAGTATCCATTTCTATTCATGTTGATAATCAGGTTAAAACTATTTCAAGCAATGTGAATACTGATATGGTGTCATCTTTGTTGCAAGTATGGGCCCAATAGGTGTTGTCATTGATGTCAACATACTCATGTTGCATTAATGAGAAGGATTGGATGAGCTGTGTGCTGAGGATATTGAGAAAATTAGTCTCAATCAGGAACAGTGATGACAAGAAGGTGAAAGTCAACAATAGGTTAAGGATCAGAGGATGCGGTTTAAAGGGTTTGTAGATATAAGTCTTGAGATGCTCTAGTTAAGTTTTCAGAGGTCCGCATGAAGATCTGAAGAAGTTATGGCTGCTCAAGTAGAACCAGTTTCGACAGGTGTTCAGAGGTGACAGGGTGTCACAAATAGGTCCAGTGAGCTCCAGAAGTGCATCGCCCCATTCTGCGGATTGGAGGGAGTATTGAGGAAGTCCTTGAGAAGTGTCAACTAGATTGGCTCATGGTTTGAAGGTCCGGAAGAGCCTGTTCATTTGTGACAGTGATGACAGACTATGTTCTTGAAGCTCTGGATGAAGGAGAGAAGAATTCCAGTAAGCTGATAAAGTGCGGATGTTCTTGGTGGCTCAGGAAAGGCTGTGGTGATCTTTGGATCATGTCTAGTTCATGTTGGTGGTCTGCATTGAAGTTAGAGTTTGGATTTGACGAATAATCATTGGATGTTGGTATTCTTCCTGTGACTAGCCGACTGGATGTATTACACGTCTTCCAGAGGATCTATAAGTGTTTGCTGACTTAGATGAGTGTTCCTAAGTTGATGCCTTGTATAAATAAAGGATTGTGAAGTCATTCCAAGTAGTGTCTTGTGGAGATGAGTGTGTGGTAGAAAAGAAGAGAGCAAAAGGCAGAGCAGAAGTTTTTGGGCTTTAATGGAATTGATTCAAGCATAGTGAAGATGCTATTCTCCAATTCATGTATGTGATACTTATTTCTTTGTAGATAGTGTGTCTCTTGTAGGTAGTGATCCTCTTGGGAGTAGTGTGCTCAGGCAGTGAGCCCTAATTGGCATGTGCCATTTGTTCTTTCTATTCTTCTAATAGAGAATACATTCTTGGGTTAATCACCCCGTGGTTTTTCCCTTAACCGAGTTTTCCACGTCAAAATCTTGGTGTCTCATATGTTGTTGAGTTTCTGCTTTTGATTTGAATGCATTATGTTTCATGTTTAATATACTGTTAATCACCAAGAAGTTTTAAGTGTGTAAATTGGAGAAAGTTCTGGCACAACTGATTCACCCCCCCTCTCAGTTGTGTGCCCTAAATCTAACAATCTTCACCAGGATGGTTAAAGAAAGTTGTGGATAAGAAGAGAAAGGTTGTGCCCACAATAGCAGTTGAGGTGGATATAGTTTCCAAATTGCTGCAAACTACCTCCAAGCCTAAAAAGGCTAAAAGGATGTCTAGAATGGTGAATGACATTGCCTCTGGTCATCAGATGTTAGAGATTGCCGACCTGGTAAAAGATCTGAATGAGGATGAAATAACTGAAGAAAATTACAAAATAAGTCATATAGACTTGGATCCTTCTACTCTGGAGGGGGAGGCATATCATGCAAATTTTTTTGTAAGTGCTTTAATTAAGAGGGCCAAGGAGGAGAGGAAAGAAAATATAAAACTTCAATCTCATGTTTTATCTTTGAGCAGATTTATCCAATCCATTGTGACACCCACATCTAAAGATGTACCTAGTTCAGAAGTTGTAGGAGTGGATGCGATTACTATGCAACAAATCAAAAAGAATCTAAATTTTGCTAAAGCTATTACTGAGTGGGTAGAAAAACTATCCTGTGAAATCTTATTCTTCTTGACCAGGGCAATGTAGTGTTATACCCAAGTACATAATAAAAGGAAGGAGTTAATCAGTTAGCTGCAGTAGGTAAGGAAAGAGCAAGGTAGTACTTATGTACTCTCAAAAGAAGTGTTTGAACTTGTTGCCATGGATTCTTTAACACTTGTAAAAGAAAATTTTGGCTAGTGACCCCCGTGAAATTGATCCATCTTGGGCTGACTCATTGGATTGGAAATTGAGTATGTATGACAATCTCATTGAATAGATTAACAAAGCCTTACTTGAATACCTTGATATAATGACTGGCATTCAGAATGATTGTAGAGCACTGGACGTAAACATTTTAGATAAGTTTGGGGAGAACTTACGGGATCCTAAGGAAATCATGAAGGAAGATAAGGATATGCTTTGCAAGGAACTCGCAGATCTTGACAGTATCACTGGGGAATCACTTGGAAAAATGGGCCTTATGCAAGTTTACCTTAATGGTTTCAAGAATAGAGGTGATGATATTCAGGAATCCATAGTAGGGATTGGTAAAACTTTGGCGAGATTCAGAACTAGGTTACAGATTATAATAACTCCAGGAAGCAAGAGCATAACTACTATCATAACTAAGTATCGGGAATACAGGTTGAAAATAAAGGTGTGAGAAAAGATGGCAGAAGATTAAGGTGGGGAAAGTGTTGAAGACCCAAAGGAAGGTGAAGGGGTGGAAAATTAGACATTATTTCTTTGATGCATTTCTAAATATTTGGCTCAATGATTTTTCTAAAACTTTATTATTTTAAAAATGGTTGTCTTCAAGAAACCGTTCTCTTTTCTAAATGTCTAGTTATTACGTGAACAATATATATAGATGTAGTTAGGACATAGTATGGATCTTCTTTTTGGGCAAACTTTGTTTTACTCATTAAGTTAGATATCTTTGATATGTTTTAATTTCAGTTTTCTTCAATATAAAAAGAGAAATACTATTGGATGTTCGAGTAGATATAGTCTTTGTGCTATGGTGTTTGAAATATCATTCTTCTTATGTTGAATGTGTTGCTAGTGGTTATCTTATTTGTATTGGAGAATTAGATGTTTATTAAATTCATTGCTGTGAATGTTTATCTTTGAATGAATATGTCATGGTGATGGAAATTTAAATTCTTTTCTCAGTCAGCTATAATTCAATGTTTGAAGTCTTTGAACTTCTTTATTTTCAGTCATTGTATAAGTGTGAATTTTCCTTTTGAAGCTTTCTAGTCAAAAGCATTACCTTTCCCTTGCTTTCTGGTTAAAAGCAACATGTAGGTTAATTCATTGTATATCATTCGAAGGTAGCTGCCACCTTGTAAAATAAGCAGAGAGTTGGTTATAAAACACCATTGTAACTTACTCAACTGTGGTTACATTTGTCATTGTTTGGGAGAGAGAATATAGAGTTGAATGACAAATTTGTTAACCAATAGATTTTTGGTGACTCTACTGGGGAAAACTATTGTCAGATATGTGTTGTGAGTTGTTTTAATGGTTCTTCAAAGACATAATGCTCCAATCCTTCAGCCTAACATGGATTGGCTTGTTGGTGATCAAGAAGATATTGTTACTGGCTTAAGATTGCTTGCCTGGCAACATAGAAGAACCAACTTTCAATATAACCAAGTTAACTAAGTGTTAGAAGAAGAAGAACTTGGGGAAATCATAAGAGATAACACCAGGCATTTTGGTAACATCCAAGAAATCATCTTTGTTGAGGTTGTAGTACCTGTGCCATGAAGAGAAAGAGTCTTTCCTGTTCAAGCACTTCCCAACAACAGATGCAAAAATCAAGCGGCTAATCAAAGAAATCAATTGAATAATCAGCAAAATCTTCCATGAATTAATCAGTAAGTGAAGTTGGCAACTCTATAATTTAAAGCTTTCAATTTTTTAAATTTGGCTTCTAAAAGGTACACTAGGGGAGATAGAAAGAAAGGGATTTGGGATGAAGATTTTTAATTATTAGAAGCTATAAATTTCTCTTCTTTCCCACTTAATCGAAAGGTTAAGTCTATCAGCAGACCTCCATCCCCTCCTCCTAGTCAAAGCACTGTAAATACTTCAGCCACATCTTGTCATGCCCTCCTTTTACATGGGGTTACTCTCCCTTTGCAACTAAATTTTCCTATTCATAATCCTCTCATTACGGCTCAACCTCCACCTATCCCATGGGGAGCCACCATAGGTCCACTTAACTTAGGAGCCCAACTACATGACCTACATAAAAGGCTCAGGGAAAATTATACCTAAGTTTAGGGGAGATGGAAAAGTTACTCCAGATGCTCGCATATGCAAGCCTTATTTGCCGCTTCTTCTATCCTTGTTGTACAACATGAAGATGTTGCTATAAGGATTTTTATGGAATCCTTAACCGATGCTGTTGTTGATTGGTTATACCACCTCCCAAATGGTTCTATCAATAGTTGGGATACCCTAAAATCAAAATTTGAGAATAGATTCAAGTCTCCAGAGAATGAACAAACTCTTGTCACTCAGCTAGCCACTATGAAAAAAGAGATACATGAACCAATGAGAGAGTTTGTTACTAAATTCAATAAGTTATACAATAGAATACCTAACAATGTGAGGCTTGGAGATGACTTATTGAAGTGTTTCTTTATCAATACTGTTTCTTTATCAATACTCTTCCCCTAGATGTTAGTTTTACCATTAAGAGAGAAGGGGTAACTGATTTAGATGCAGCCCAAGAAAGGGCTATATCCATAGAAGATGACTTGATCATCACGGGAAAATGGAAGAAGGAATTGTAGACTGGTAAACCTTTAGCTATGAATTCTACTGATCCAGTCATACAAAGATTAGCTAATGATATAATCACACTGAAAAGGCAAATGTCAAAGGGACACTTTCAGTTGCATATCAAGATATACCAAGGAAAGATTTTGGCATGCCAGGTGGTTATAACAAAAATTTGACTTTGACTGGTCCTACTTAGAGGTTGGCCATTGAAAATGGACCTTCTACCAGTAAGAGTAATATGATGTGTAATGTCCATCTGACTTCAGACCACGATGGATCTACCTGTCTAGAAATGGTCTGATTCATGAAAATGCTCTCCACCAATGAGCATGTTGAGGTGCCATATGTGGAAGAACCTGACTCATCTCATGATGCTAGTGTAAACTTCTTTGAGTATGAGTCAGATACTGATACAGGGGTAGACATGTATGTAGAAATTGATCCTAATTGTGCAGTCTTTACAAGAGGACAACAGGCTCAAAAAGGTTCAGATTCCAAAGGCCAAGCAAATGGTTCAAATTTTACTCCAAAGTACATTTTGTCGAGACAAGTTGCTTCCAGTTCCAAAAAGATTGAAGATATTGTGCCTAAGAATATATCTACTGAGGTACCCTCTACTCCCTCTTCTGATGTAATTATTACTAGTTCCTTTGATATAATTGAGTCATGCAAAAATACCAAGATTCAGATCTCCCAAGTTGAATACCTTAGACTCAATCCATCTGAATTAGACCGGTTAGTGAGATACATCAAACAAGAGCCCTCCCCATCTCAGGGTAATGCTTAGGTGTCTAGTGATGTTGAAATGCATGTTGAAGAGCAAGTTTACTCGAATTCCCATGATAAAGATTCAAGTCAATAGAATCCTTTTGCCAAACCTGAACCATTCTATGTGTCTCTTTATATAGCTAGTTTTAGACTGAGCAATTGTGTTATTGACTTTGGGGCTTCTGATAATGTGATGCCAGCCCAAGTAGCCAAAGCCTTAGGATTTCCTTATACTTCTTCCCATGGTAAATGTTTCTCTATGGATGGCTCACCTGTCCCAATCCTAGGTCAAATCAAAGATGCCCAGGTTGCCTTAGCTACTTATCCAAAGAAGAGACTAAAGTTAACCATCCTTGTTGCTGATATTCCTGCTAGTTATGGGATACTGTTAAGTAGGAGTTTCTGTAGAGATCTGGGCGGAGAGATACAAATGGATTGGTCTCATGGTATAATACCATTGGATGGAAAGAAGGTATGTCTTAACCTAGAACCCAAAGCCAAGTTCACAGTGTTAAAGTCTGGGGATCCAAGGACAGACATTTTATTTGTAGAAACTGGGCCAAGTACTTACATGTGCACCTCCTCCTTAGAAGAATGTTCAAGCCTAGTCAACCCTAATTTGGTGAATGAGTTATGGACATTGGAATTTGATGGAAGTTGCTCTAGTGCTGGTTCTAGTGCAGGAGTTGTTTTAATTTCCCCATGCTTATAAATTTGAGTTCCAAAATACCAACAATATAGAAGAATATGAAGCTCTTCTACTTGGCATAACCCTAGCTAAAGAAAGAGGCATAAAATAGCTAAAGGCTAGGGGGGATGTAGAATTAATCATCAAACAAGTCAAGAAGTAGTGTACTATGAAAAACAATAGGTTAAAGCATTATAGAAATAGAGTATGGGACTGCATTGAAGATTTTGATGCCTTTTCTATTGAAGCAACACCTAGAGAATTTAATACAAGGGCTGATGCATTAGCAGTCTCTGCATCTTTGTTGTTGCCTCATTTGGATTGTAAGGACAAGCCCTACAAAATTGAAGTGGTCTATTGCCCTAATGTCCCTGACAATGTAAACCACTGGCAAGTGTTTAACGATGACAAACAAATCATTTCTTTCCTTGAAAAATCTAAAGCCTTTGCAAATATTTTCTTTGAAGGTAGTGATGATAAAAGTAATGATATTTTGGAGGGTAACACTGCTATCCCCAACGGTAAAGAATTTGAGGTTATTCAATTGAAAGGCAACAAAATTCCTAAGGGTTTAGTCTCTCTTGAGGATTTATTTAATAGACATGATCAATATTTGAAAAAGAAAAATAAAGTTTCCATTGAATCATCTGAAGATTTTGATTGTGTTAACATTGGTCTAAAAATTGTTTGTATAGGAAAGTGTTGCTCACCTCAAGAGAGAGAAAGGTTGATCTCCTTGTTGATCTGTTATAGATATATGTTTGTATGGTGCTATGTTGACTTGAAGAAATTTAGAAATGGTGAATTGTAACACAAAATTCCCTTAAAACCTAGTTCTACACCTTACAGGCAGAAGCAATGACCATATAATCCTAAAGTAGTAGAAGCCATTTTTAATGAGATAGACAAAATGCTAAAAGCAAGGATTATCCATCCCATCCATCATTCTACATGGGCAGCCAATATAGTTCCAGTTAGACAAAAAAATGGTGAAATAAGAATTTGTGTTGACTTTTAGAACTTGAATCAAGCCTCACTGAAAGATAACTACCCACTACCTGTTATGGATCATTTACTGCAAACAATTGCTGGTTTTGAAATGATGTCTATGCTGGATGGATTTTTAGGTTACAATCAAGTTGAAGTGGCTCCAGAAGATCAACATAAGATGGATTTTACTATGCCCATTGGTACCTTTGCATACAATACAATGCCCTTTGGTCTTGTGAATGCAGGGGCAACTTTTCAAAGAGATATGGATCTATCATTTGGAGACCTGAAAAATAAAATTATTGTGGTTTATTTAGATGATTTGACAGTGATCTCTAGAAAAATAGATAATCATTTACATGATTTAGAGGTGGTACTACAACGTTGTAGAGAACAAGGGATTTCTCTAAACCCTAAAAAGTCTATCTTTGCAGTAACTGAGGGGAAGCTTTTAGGACACATCATTTCAAAAGATGGGATTAGAGTTGATCCTAAAAGGGTGAAAGCTATCTTGCAATTGGGATTACTTGCAAACAAAGATAGCACCAGATTATTCTTTGGCCAAGTGAACTTTTTGAGAAGGTTTGTACCTGAGTTTTTTGAATTAACCAAGCCTATTGCAGTCATGATGAAAGATTGCCCTATGTTTAGATGGAGTAGCAAAGGAAAATAGGCC
This sequence comes from Cunninghamia lanceolata, assembly GCA_027924645.1. Taxonomy (NCBI): domain Eukaryota; kingdom Viridiplantae; phylum Streptophyta; class Pinopsida; order Cupressales; family Cupressaceae; genus Cunninghamia; species Cunninghamia lanceolata. Next base: position 23,817 of record BSBN01000143.1, on the reverse strand, counting down.
TTTGAAGAGATAAAAGTTGCTATTGCAAATGCACCCACATTAGTACATCCCGATTTCACAAAAGGCTTCATCATATATTGTTATGCATCAGAACATACCTTATCGACCATCTTAATGCAGAAGAATGAACAAGGTATGGAAGCCCCCATTTCTTTCATGAGTACTCCTCTTAAAAAGTATGAACTCAAATATTCTCCACTTGAGAAACATGCTTATGTTGTTGTAAAGGCTCTTAAAAGTTTTAGGTTCTACATCCTGCATTCCCATACTACTATTTTTGTCCCTAAAACTGTTGTCAAAAGCATCCTCACTCAACAAGAGGTTGGTTGTAACAAATGTGGGTCTTGGATAGAAAAGGTGCAAGAGTACAATATAGATATTAGGCCTACCAATTTGGTCAGGGGAAAGGGTTTATGTAAATTGATTGCAAAAAACAAAGTTGTTGAAGAAGAAAATCTGCCTCTAGTTCTCTTTACCGGTACAACTGATGAATGGTTCTCAGATGTCTCATACTTATTGACTTATGGTGATTGTCCATCACACTTATCATCCAAAGAGAAGAGAAATTTAAAGCTTAAGGCAAGTAAATACATTCTTTGGGAAGGAAACCTGTACAAAAAGGGTGTAGATGGAACATTTCTCATGTGTGTTGATGTAGAGCAACAAAAGAGACTGTTGAAGGCTTTTCATGATGAAGCTTGTGGTGGGCATTTCTCAGCCTCTGTGACAGCCTTTAAGATCCTGTGCCAATGTTTTTATTTGCTTGGTATGTTTAAAGATGCTCATGAATGGGTATCTAAATGTGAAAAATGTTTAAAGTTTACTGGCATACCCCACCTCGTAGCTTTACCTTTGAAACCTATAGTAATTGATGAACCATTCCAACAATGCGGATTGGATTTAATTGGCCCTGTTAATCCCAATTCAAGTGCAGGACATACACACATTCTTACTACTACTTATTATTTTACCAAGTGGGTAGAGGCTATTCCAGTGAAACAGATTACCTTGGAGGTTGTGTAACTTCTTGAAGGAAAATATCATAGTAAGATTTGGTATTCCAAAGAAGATAATTGCTGATAATGCTAGCTCTTTCTCATCTTCTAAAATCACCCTATTTTGCTATAAGTATGGTATTATTTGGGAAATTCATCAGATTATTACCCTTAGGTTAATGGACAGGCCGAGTCTAGCAACAAGAATTTAATTTCTATTGTCAAAAAACTGGTGCATGAAAGCCAAAGAGGATGGCATAGGAAGTTGTATGACACTCTATGGGTAGATAGAATCACTTATAAAAGAGCCATAGGTATGTCACCTTTTTAGTTGGTATATGGGGTTGACAGCACTATACCTATTTCTTTGGAACTCTCAGCATTGAGTTTACAAAGGGCTATAGAAAATGAAGAATTTTAGTCTGCACTAGAAAAGAGAATAATGTACTTGAACAAACTGGAAGAGGAAAGGGAGATTGTTGTCGACAAAATTTCTAAACATCAGTAGATGGTTAAAAAGGTTTTGATAAAAGAGAAAAACAAAGGAACTTCATTGTTGGAGATTTGATACTTCTCTGGGATAGGAGGAACGAACCAAAAGGTGCACACAAGAAGTTTGATTCTCTGTGGAAAGGGACTTTTCTGATTAGACAAGTTGTTGGTGATAATTATTTTCTATTGGCTTATCCAGATGGTACTCCTTTACCTCTTGCCTATAATGGGCTAGATTTGAAAATGTTCAACTGGTACTGGTCTTGGGTTCTTCCCTCTGTATTATAGTTTCTTTCTGCTTTCTATTCTTTTGTGTTGTTTTTCCCTCTGTTTGCCCAATGAATAAGGCTTTATTCCATAGTGTTCTGGATTCTCTACATCCCCTTGGTCCTTATCCCCATTCAGAGCTAGTTGTTGTCCACCTTTTATTTGTTTTTGGGTCTTACATATTTTACCACCCATTTTCATGGTTCATCAATTTGTCTAAGTCCTAGGGACTTTGTTTTTGCCTTTGTTGTTTTTGAAAATCCTTAAGAGTCACATGCACTTGTGTTTCCCTAACTTGGTCGCTAGTTCTCTAAGATTTCTAACCTTGTCATGTGGTTATGAAGTTACCGAACCTGCCGACCACCCGACTATGTATTGTTTTGTAGTCTTTTCAACTCCCGTTGATTTGTCTTTGTAGTCACCAAGTTGGAGGTTTCAAAAACTTTGAAACCCCCGACTTGAGGTTTTGAAGTTCCAAGTTTTACCGACTTCGTGACATAGAAGTTAGGGACCGACTTTCAAGGCAATGACAATCATTTAATAATGAGTATGGCACACAAGGCGGATGTCTTTTCAAGATTTTCAGAGGGCAAGCAAATCTCAAGGTTATTTTCTCAAGGCACAAATTTAATACCACCTCAGCTCAGCATTTAAAACATATCACAACATTTCCCTAGCATATATATGTGCTTTTAGTAGTGGATGTTTCTCTAAGTTATGTAGCTGCCATTACTACTGTACTATGCCATTCCTTTTTTAGTACTTATCTATTTCCCTCTGTGCATCCAGTGGTGATGAAATTCAAATATCAAGGAGCTCCTCATAACTCTAGTATTGAGAGAGGCTGGTTCGACATAAGTGATACTAAGCTTGGCCATATTGATTTGGAAGAATTCTGGTCCCGTTTGCAGTAGGCAGACAAATCACCTTTTACAAAGTAGTTTGGCGCATGCAGGACATTTTCCCATCTTTGTACAGAGCGAGGACTTGGTAGTGGCTTGTACAAGAAGATACATCCTTGAAGCCCTCGAAATTAGAGCAAAAGACAGGTCGGTGGTAGGAAAGATTGACCATGCAACTATCACCCGCGCATTAAGGATTCCAGAGAAGCAAGAATTTGAAGACATGTCTATTGCCATTGGAATGGAGTTCTTTCGAACAAACGAAGATTGGTGTAAGAATTCCATCGCGTGGAACTGGTTAAAGTATGAAAAGAGAGGTAAGTCTCAATTGCCCCAAAAGCTAAAGAGAGCCCATTTTAAGGATGAAATTTTAGACATTATTACTTTGCTGCATCGCGTAGTTGGAAGTGAAAACACAGATTCTTTTGAAGATTGGATGTGTCATTTTATCTTGTTGATGTGCAGTGAAGATAAATTTATAAACTGGGTAGAAATTATTAGTTATCATTTGAACAAGCAACTGGTTGAGTTTCAGGAGACTTTAACTTTTCACATGTGTTCATACTTGATATACATTTTAGCCAGTTAAGAGGTTGTTTGGGCTGGGTTGAGGCCACATGGGTCTTTACCTCTAAACACACTTGTGTATACTTATTTTCCTCAGCTGAAAAGGGATGTGGGAATGAAGGATTATTGCTGCATAAATGATGCCTTTTTAATGTTTATAGTGAGAAAATTGGATGATAATTTTGAGTTGAGAATTTCACCTGAAGCTACTTCCTTGATCATGGAGTTGGAAGTTTCTACACCCAGTTTGACAAGTTCACTTATTTAAGAGTGGGGGGTTATGAAAATTCCCTAACAAAATTGCCTAGGTACCCTAATGACTTTATTATTTTTCTATAAATTTGTAAACAAATGTCTGTTGTAAACGTCAAATATCAAAGCATGAGAAAGAAAGGATATGATTTCCCTTTGAAGCTATCTTTGTATTCCTACAAAACAAATGAGATTGCTAGAGGGGCAGAGCATGTTTTGAGTGAGTTTAATCTTTATTCTTTATCAATGAGATCCAACTTTGATAGCAAAAAGTATGTGAAATTAAACTTTCATGGTTCTAGTTCTTATGAACACCTTCCAAGTCTAGAGGATTTTTGGGAAGACTGTATAGATGACCGGGAAGTCCAAAGGAGAAATTGTATGAGACTCACACTGAGTCAAATTCAAGTATTTGGTCTTTCTATATACATTCTAGATGGTGTTGAAGAAAATTCTGAAATAATTGATGATGAATATCAAACCCTAGTTTCTAAACCCCTCGCTTGAATCAATCAGTCAGAGAAGGAGGTTGTGGACTTGAGAATTTGTTTGTTGCTATGATTAAAAGGACTAAGGATTGGTTGGCTAGGAGATGGCATGTTTGTGCTAGTTCTCCTCATGAACAAGGAAGTTCCAGGACTAATGAGCAAAGGCCCACACAAATTTCTGGCACATGTATTTCTTCTGGGAGGCAAGAGACATTGCAGTCTAATTCTAATTCACAATCTGGAGGTGATGGAGAAAGGCCAGAGGAAATTCTAAAGTTAAAATCAGCCTGTGAATTAGATAGTTTACCCTTGCCTACTTTGAAAAAGAAAAATACCCCAGCTAAGCTGGCGCCTATAGTTTCTGATTCTATTTTTGAACAAATTGTTGATGATAGTTCATTTCCTCCGTTCATGGAAATTCCTTCTTCTCCTACCAATGAGGAAGTATCCATTTCTATTCCTATTGATAATCAAGTTAAAACTGTTTCAAGCAATGTGAATACTGATATGGTGTCATCTTCACTAGGATGGTTAAAGAAAGTTGTGGATAAGAAGAGAAAGGTTGTGCCCATAATAGTAGTTGAGGTGGATATAGTTGCCAAATAGCTGCAAACTACCTCCAAGCCTAAAAAGGCCAAAAGGATGTCTAGAATGGTGAATGACACTACCTCCAGTCATTAGATGTTAGAGATTGCTGACTTGGTAAAAGATCTAAATGAGGATGAAATAACTGAAGTAGTTTACAAAATAAGTCATATAGACTTGGGTCGTACTCTTGAGGGGGAGGCATATCATGCAAATTTTTCTGTAAGTGCTTTAATTAAGAGGGCCAAGGATGAGAGGAAAGAAAATATAAAACTGCAATCTCATGTTTTATCTTTGAGCAGATTTATCCAATCCATTGTGACACCCACATCTCAAGATGCACCTAGTTCAGAAGTTGTAGGAGTGGATGCGAGTACTGTGCAACAAATCAAAAAGAATCTAAATTTTGCTAAAGCTATTACTGAGTGGGTAGAAAAACTATCCTATGAAATCTTATTCTTCTTGACTAGGGCAATGCAGTGTTATACCCAAGTACATAATAAAAGGAAGGAATTAATCAATGAGCTACAGCAGGTAAGGAAAGAGCAAGGTAGTACTTATGTACTCTCAAAAGAAGTGTTTGAACTTGTTTCCATGGATTCTCTAACACTTGTAAAGGAAAATTTGGCTAGTGACCCCCGTGAAATTGATCCATGTTGGGTTGACTCATTGGATTGGAAATTGAGTATGTATGACAATCCCATTGAATAGATTAACAAAGCCTTGCATGAATACCTTGATATAATGATTGGCATTCATAATGATTGTAGAGCACTGGACGCAAACATTTTAGATGAGTTTGGGGAGAACTTACAGGATCCTAAGGAAAACATGAAGGAAGCTAAGGATATGCTTTGCATGGAACTCATAGATCCTGACAGTATCACTGGGGAATCACTTGGAAAAATGGGCCTTGTGCAAGTTTACCTTAATGGTTTCAAGAATAGAAGTGATGATATTTAGGAAGCCATAGCAGAGATAGGTAAAAATTTGGCAAGATTCAGAACAAGGTTGCAGATTACTACAACTCCAGGAAGCAAGAGCATAACTGTTGTCATAACTAAGTATCGGGAATATAGGTTGAAAATAAAGGTGCGAGAAAAGATGGCAGAAGATCAAGGCAAGGAAAGCATTGAAGATCCAAAGGAAGGTGAAGGGGTGGCAAATTTATGCATTTCTAAATATTTGGCTCAATAACTTTTCTAAAACTTTATTATTTTAAAAATGGTTGTCTTCAAGAAACTGTTCTCTTTTCTAAAGATAGTTATTACGTGGACAATATATATAGGTGTAGTCGAGACATAGTATGGATCTTCTTTTTGGGAAAACTTTGTTTTACTCATTAAGTTAGATATCTTTGATATGTTTTAATTTCAGTTTTCTTCAATATAGAAAGAGAAATACTGTTTGGTGATCAAGCAGATATAGTCTTTGTGCTGTTGTGTTTGAAATATCATTCTTCTTATGTTGAATGTGTTGCCAGTGGTTATCTTATTTGTATTGGAGAATTATATGTTCATTAAATTCATTTTTGTGAATGTTTATCTTTGAATGAATATGTCATGGTGATGGAAATTTAAATTCTTTTCTCAGTTAGCTATAATTCAATGTTTGAAGTCTTTGAACTTCTTTATTTTTAGTCATTGTATAAGTGTGAATTTTCCTTTCGAAGCTTTCTGGTCAAAAGCATTACCTTTCCCTTGCTTTCTAGTTAAAAGAAACACGTAGTTTAATTCATTTTATATCATTCGAAGGTAGCTGCCACCATGTAAAATAAACAGAGAGTTGGTTATAAAACACCATTGTAACTGACTCAACTGTGGTTACATTTGTCATTGTTTGGGTGAGAGAATATAGAGTTGAATGACAAATATGTTAACCAACAACCTAGAAAATGGTTTTCCACCATTGGAGGAAGCATGCCATGTGATATGTCCTTTGCCACCATCCCTATTGATGGTAAGGATGTTAAGATTCATAGGGAGCCTCTGGCCCCATATATAGTTATGGAGGATGAACCTGAGGAGTGTGTTCACTTTGTTGATATAGACATGGATAACTTCAAGGTTGAGGAGTTGAAAGAAGAAGAAGAAGACAAGAAACCTATACCTTTGGAAAAGGAGGTAAAGGAACAAGCATGTAATGATGAATTATGGACTATGTATTTTGATGGTGCTTGTTCCAAGGAAGGATCTGGTGTAGGTGTTATCCTTATTTCTCCCAATGGTAAAACTTTCAAGTTTTCATTTTCACTAATATTTGTGTGCACAAACAATATTGTTGAATATGAGGCTTTATTAATCAGGTTGAAAGTAGTATACAAACATGGAATATGAAAGTTAAGAGTCTTAGGTGACTAAGAATTAATTGTGTCACAAGTAAGATCAATATTCATGTCTAAGAATAGCAGATTAAAGTAGTACAGAAATGTTGTTTGGGACATAATAGAAATGTTTGATGATTTTAAAATTGAGTGGGTAGAAAGGAACAAAAATGCTATGGTAGATTTGCTAGCCAACATAGAATTAAGGCCTAATGATATGACCTTTGCAAGTATCTCAAAGGTTGAGATGCAAACAAGGCCTTTTATCCTTGACAACATTCAGAATTGGCAGGTGTTCAATAATGATGAGGATATATTGAGATTCATGCAATGTGTAGACCAATATGAAAGCCAAGAGATAGATTTTGGAGAATTTGTAGAGGAAAAGGATGGAAAAGAAACAATATTTGGATGCGAGGTGATCCAACTCAAGACAAATAAAATTCCTAAGGGTCTTATGGCTTTGGAAAGACTCTTTGATAGCCCTAATAAAAGTGTTGTTAAGCAAAATTCAGCACATCCAGATGACTTAGAAGAAATAAATCTAGGAACTAAGAATGCTCCATAGAAAGTTTATATAGGGAAGAAAATGAAGCCTCAAGTTAAAGCAATGTTGATTGCTTTATTAAGAAGATATAGGCGCGTGTTTTCCTTTTATTATGATAACCTGAAGGCATACAGGGAGGATTTGTCCCAACATGAGATACCTCTTAAACCAGATGCAAAGCCCTTCAGGTAGAAGCAAAGACCAATAAACCCAACATTGGTACCCAAAATGCAGGAAGAACTAACAAAGTTAAGAGAGGGCAAAATTATAAAGCCAATCAGGCATTCAACTTGGGTGTCTAAGCTTGTACTTGTTAGAAAGAAGAATGGTGATATCAGACTTTGTGTAGAGTTTAGAAATCTCAACATATCATCATTAAAGGATAATTACCCATTGCTAGAGGCAATGCTGCAAAGAGTCATTGGTTGTGAGCTAATATCTATGATGGATGATTTTTCAAGATACAACTAGGTAAAAGTCAAGGAGTTTGAGCAGTTCAAGACAACATTTACAACTCCTTGGGGTACTTATGTTTATGTTAGGATGCCTTTTGGCCTGACCAATATTGGTGCTACATTTCAGAAAGCTATGGATGTAGATTTTTCTAACCTGATCAATGTCATCATGGTAGTATATCAGGATGACCTTACGTCATACTCAAAGAAAGAAGAGGACCATTGTATGCACTTTGAAAAGATTTTTATCAGAGCCTTAGAATATGGAATATCTCTTAATCCAAAGAAATGTACATTTGGGGTCACTGAAGGGAAGTTGCTAGGACATATTGTGTCTAAAGGAGTAAGAATTGACCCTGAAAGAGTTACTGCCATTGATAGAATACCACAACCTAAAAATGTCAAAGGTATTCAATCCTTCTTTGGACAAGTTAACTTCTTGAGAAGGTTTGTGACAAACTTTGTAGAAATTACAAGGCCAATCTCAAAAATGCTGAAGAAAGGAGAAAAGGTATCTTGGAGTGAGAAACCAAGTGAAGCTTTCAAAGGTATAAAGCAAGCCATCAAGGAGGCCCCAGTTTTGAAGTCCTCAGAATTTTCAAAACCATTCCAACTTTTCTCTTTCGTTTCTTTTCACACAATTGCTGCAGAAGAACGAGGAAGGATATGAACAGTCTATTGCCTTTTTCAGTAAGTCTTTACAAGTAGCTAAGTTGAAGTATGATGTGATTGAGAAACATACCTATGCTCTGGTGAAGGTAGTTAATAATTTTAGATCGTACTTAGTTGGTGCAACAATTGTTGCTTGTGTTTCAAGTGCTGCTGTCAAAGACATTTTTACATAGGAGGTCACTGGAAGGAGATGCAAATGGATAAATAGCATTCAAGAATTCAACATTGATGTGCAAATTACTAAATTGGTTAGAGGACAATGATTGGCCAAGTTGATGGTAGAGACAAATTTAGAGGCTAACCAGGTAAACAATGTTGATGTTGTAAATGTATCTCCTATTTGTGATATGTAGACTATAGGGTGGTATAGGAATGTTGTATATTACGTACAAAATATGTCATGCCCTAAAGGGATGACTGATAATAAAAAAAGGACACTCAAGCTACAGGCTGTGAAGTATGTAAGAATTGAAAATGAGTTGTGGTGGAGAAATGTAGATGGAGTGTTGTTAAAGTGCATTAATGGGGAGCAAGCCCTAGAAATTTTGATAGAAATGCACAATGGTGCTTGTGGTGGTCATTATATGGCAAAAATAACATAAAGTTTTAAGAGTAGGGTTTTGGTGGTCCACATTATTTAAGGATGCACATAGACTGGTAAAATCTTGTGATGCTTTTCAAAGGTTTTTAGGGAAGTTGAAGTTCTCAGGGAATCTATGTCTTAGGCCAGTCACAGTGCAAGCACCATTTCAATAATGGGGGAATGGATTTATAGGAGAAATTGTAGAGAAATCTAGTGGTGGACATTCCTAGATCTTGGTAGCAACTGATTATTTTACAAATTGGGTTGAAGCCATTCCAACAAGGAAGGCTACCAACAAGGTGGTGATTGATTTCTTAATCAATAATATTCTAATTAGATTTGGTGTGCCAGAAAAGATAGTATCAGATAATGCTATGTGCTTTAGATTAGAAGACTTCACAGGTTTCTGTAATAAGTATGGAATACAAATCTCCTACTCAACCCCTTATCATCCATAGGGTAATGGATAGACCAAATCTAGTAATAAAAGTTTAATGAAGATTAGAAAAAGGGTGATAGAGTAAAACAAGAAGACTTGGGATTCAAAGTTGAGACAAGCCCTTTGGGTTGACAAAGTGACTATCAAGAAGGCAACAGGACAACCTCCTTTTAATTTAGTCTATGGCATGGAAGCTAGAATGCCAACTAACAACTTGTTGCAAGTGTATAAGTTCATCCAAGAGTATGATGAAAATATTACAGATGAAATGCAGTAGAGAATCAATGTTCTAACAAAGCTAAATGAAGTCAGAAGAGATGTACAATAGAGAAATTTAAAGTTACAATTGCAAGTGAAGAAATTGTATGATAAGAAGTCTTCTCACAAGAAGTTTGAAAATGGAAACATGGTCTTGATGTGGAATTCCAGGGCTGAGGATAAGGGAAAACATGGAAAATTTGATGCCTTATGGTTAGGCCCTTATTTGGTCAACGACACCCATGGAGAAGACTCATACTTTTTGCAATCTCTAACAGGAGAACTTCTAGAATTGCTAGTACATGGACAATTCCTTAATCCATACTTCTCTTGAGGTATGTTTTATTCCATGTATAATGTATCATATGTATATAGTGTGTCTGTCTCTTTTGTCTGGTTCCCTGTGTTTTGTTTGGTTGGGTTATGTTCTCTACGTTTGGTCTAGTCTACTTCACCAGGAGTTTCTCTGGGATCTTGCTTTGTTCATGTTGAACAAATGTCCCCAAACATGAGCCACTAATAGGAATTTGATAAATTTTCCTGGTCTTGTTCTAAGCATCAAACCTATAGGTCCTCGATTACAGTTTAGCATTCAAAATATTGAAAAAATCTTGTCCTTATGGTATAAAACCCTAAACCCTAGAGTCTTGTGCAAAGTGCTAGAATACCTTTTTCTCTAATTCCAAGTTAAACACTTATTGCCTGTGCTCAAATCTTTACTCATGTGCCTTAGCTTTCATCGAGCCTTTTAATGAGGTCATGGCCCCTTCTTGCCTAGTAGAGTGAATGTTTTTGATATTGATAAGCTACAAACATGGGTGCAAATCCCAATAACAAAACCCCCATAGATAGCAAAACAGGCCCAAGGCCACAAACAACACAAAAACAACTAACTAGAAGTACCTAGTAGAGTGAATGTTGTTTTAAAAGCATGCACCTTTTTACTTCATTTCCTGCGGATCACTCCATGTGTTGGCCTGGAGCAGCTCCTAAAAAAGAACTAAAGAAAGACTCTCTCCTTGTTGCATCCTTGCTCCACATGTCAGCTTGGCACAATTTCTAAACAAAAGTATGAGTCTCCTTCTGAATTGTACTATTGCTCCATGTGTCGTGACCTGTCTTCTATTTAGAAAATGTATGTTATATTTCTACAGAGTACTAAGGCCACAGAACATGCCATGTGTTAAAGGAAGGTGCTATTCTACCATGCTATATTGTGGGACCCACTGGTTATTAAGGTGAATGTATCTATGGAATATTCTTTATGACATAGGGGGCCATTTTAAAAGGAGATTCATTTTATGTCACGTAGAATCATTTTGGCACTCTCTGCCATCCTGAGGATCCTCATTTACAGTTTGATTTATTGCTTACAGAAATGCAGATCCCACCATGTCGACTTTGTGGACTCTCTGGGCTTCTCTTTTTGACATTATACCTAAGATGGTGGTCCAAGTGGTACTTTTTTATTGGTTCATGCCTTTTCTTTATGGTGATGAGGATTCTCATCTTAGTGAACTTATATACATCATTGATTTAGGTGATCTATGCTATGATCGATGGCTCATTTTCAAAAGGAAAAGGTAGAGTGGCGGCATGTAATAAATGATGAACCTATGTAGTGGTGGCTTTTTCAAGCATGCGCTGAGATCTCCTTGCTGCTAATTTTACATGAAAATGAGTCCTTGAGATTTGTGTGCACATTTGATGGGATGTCCTACTGGACATCGTGGCAGAGTCTGTTGTGGTTAGCTTTTCAAAATGAATAAAATCTTAAGATCGAGGAATCGAGTCTGGTAGCCACCATGTGGAATTGACAGGTACAATGGGTTATGTGACATAAATATGGGAATGAAGTATAACCTCCAATTTCTATTTCTGGAAGCATTGGTACATTATTAAAGAATTTCCATTTATGACCAATATGTCCTGGTACGTGTTGAACCAAATTGATCATAAAAGTACCAAGAATGTGGGAGCCTTGCAATTCATCCATAAATAGCTATCTATGTTGCTATTTGTGTCTATCTTTCTATCTATGCAGATGACATGGAAGGTTTTCTGAGTAATATGTTTCCTTTACCATCTTGTTCCTTAGGATTTTCTTCTCTATTTTCTTGGTTGATATTGTGTTCTTATAGTGTAAAGGAATTAGAGATGTTTTCTTCTAAGGTATATGCAATTTGAGTAAAATTCAAGGAGAAAAGTAGGAAGCATTAAGCTCTTGTTAGCCCTTGGTTTTCATGTGCTTTCATCCTAATGAGGGATTTGAATCCTAGTCTTCGGACTCCAATAACTCCCTATCACTGTGAGTTTCTAGATTGGGATTGGAAGAAATGGGAACCTATAGTTCCCTCTTCCCCTCCCTTTGCATGATTGGTTCTAATAGAGGCTCAACCGTAATTGAGGGAGTGCTACCCTTCTGAGTGAAATAGGTGGAGGCTGGGGGGAATTGAGTTGACGAGAATAGTTAGTTCTTTGTCCAACTTAAATAGACTCTTTATGTTGTTTCCTCCTTGAGTAGCATTTTGGCGCTGCCAGTGACCACTGTGTGTGGCTTCCTTGAGTTCCTTGAGGGCTGAAATGGTTAAAGACTCCCCTTTAAAAGTTGAGGAGCCACTTTCTTGTGCCCAAAGCATGAGAGAATGGAGGGAATTCTGATTTCCTCATTTATTCGGTCCTGGCAGGGATTCCCATGTTTTCTCACAAGAATGGAGAGGCGAAGCAGAGAATTCTTGTCTTATTGACAAGTATCTGGAAATCAAAGGTGGCATAACTAAAAGAGAATCTAGCGAGCTACCTTCTGTTGTCATTATTGCCTACTCCCATGCCAAGATTAGAAAGCATAAAGGATGAAAGAACAATTATCTCAGCCTGTTGGAGGAGATAATTTGTTACAAAGGCATCTCTTACTATTTGAAAATGGTTATATATGCTTTCTAATTGATGTAACAATTGTCAAATGAAAATGTGACATGTGTAAATGGCCCGATGCTTGTTTCTCCCTTGCATTACAAAAGAGATTTCAAGGCCATTTGTAGGCGGTGGTTTGTTGATATGTGGAAAAATTTTGTAGCAAAAATGTAGGGAATAGAAGTCTTGTCTTGTTCTAGGATTTTGAGTCTGTATTATTTATTTTTTGTGAAATTGATAGTGGTACTAGCATCTTGATTGAATACAATAGTGAAATTTTGAATCAAATTATCTCCTGATGTATGGTTTGCACAAATTATGAATAAATAAGTCAAGGACTATTTATTTTGTCTCCATGAAAATCTTATGGATGTATCTTTCTGATTAAGGCTCTTGTTCAAAGAATGGGTTAAATGCTTTAATGGAAATTTAAATTTGTGTGAATGAATATGAGGATCTGATAAGTATGATTTGTTAGGAAGGGTGAGTATAATATTGTAAGGCAATGTTATAATTCTCTTTGGTGCTTAGATGGAATGATGTTATTGATTTCCAACCGCATTTAATTGACTTTGTTGCCCTAGGTTAAGACACTAATCTCTTGCCTCTGTGTCTAGTTTTCAAACCCCAGGATTGAACACGCACCTAAATACTTTTAAATCTTTAAATTTAGTTGTAAGTTTTTTGTCGAAATAGGGTTTCATGTCATTCTATGGTCTAGAGAATGCAAAATCTTGAATGATTTAAGTCGGATCTTCTTATTTTCATAATCCTCAAGCAAATTTGCATAGAATACATTTGTAATTCATAGTATTTGTAATAATTAGCACAAGATATTTTAAATACTATTAGGGACCACCCTCCCAGGGTTTGCAGAGCCTAAAGTGTAGAGGGAAAGTTATTTTAACTTTTACCTATTCGTTGGACAACCCCCACAATAACTAAGTATTGAAAATGGCTAAATCATAGGTTATTAGTGAGATCGGGGTAGGAATTAAAAAACACCAATAGGTCTGGAGAAGCATAATCTAGTCACAGCTTTGATATCATCCTTGGTGATCAAATATGGCTGATCTAGATAGAAAAAGTCTCCATCGATTTGGCTTAGTGCAATTTTAACCCATTCTTCCTCATACTTGAAGTTTGGAAAACCCTTCCAAATATCAAGTCCTTTTGCAACAATGTTGGCAAATTTTGGTTTTAGTTGAAAGACATCTCCTAGCAGGTTGTCGTTCATAAACTATTCCAATTTTAGATGATCACATTCATCTATTTGTGAATGAATATATATATATATATATATATATATATATATATATATATATATATATATATATATATATATATATGAACATCTTCAGTGTGTAAAACATTTGCAAGAACATGTGAGAAGGTACCATCTTTATATGTTTCAGTGGATTTGAATGGATGCTTCTTAAATTTTGGCCTTGGCCTCTCAACAAAATCTATTACAACTGGTGTCGCCATTATAATACTTTTAGAAACTAGGGTTAAACTAGAGAAATTGAGAAATACTTGAAAATATAGTGAATAGGGTTTGCACAAGTGCTCTGTTGAGAATCTTCTGCTCTTCTTTTTCTCTTCAACACACTTAGCTTCGATCAAATGAGACCAGAAATAATCAAACATTGCTTATATAGTCTTCTCACCAACCAAATTTGCACTGCATTAAATGTGTTCTCTATTTTGACCTAATTTGCATTTTCTTATGCAGAATCTCATCATCACTCAACAATCCTCTACAAATTGTTCAATTAGTCTAGAAATTTGATCAAACCTCTTTATATCATCATATAAACATGTTCAAACCATATTAAGCCAGAATACTGAGGAATTCAATATCTTATTCTTTTAGGGGTTTTGAAGAAACTTGCAGTTGCAACTCCCCTTGAATCAGTACCTAAACTTTTTAGTTACCGGAGGATCCATCTACACTAGGAAGAGGTCCAGAAACTTCACATTATTCCTTCTTCTTCCATACTTTTCTCATTTCCTTCTTTTGTTGAACAATATCAATCTTCCTCTGAGTAGTAGAGGACCTTGCATTCTTTCCCCTGCAAAACCTTGCAATGTGTCCTAGTTTATTGCAATTATAGCAGGTGGTATTGGACTGCAGAACGTAATCACCTCTTCTTACATTAGATCTATAGTTAGCAGCCTTATGACCATACTTGTTACATGTGTAACAATAACCATAGAAGAACTGAGGGGTCCTAGCATTGTTCTTATTCATGAAACTATTCTTCATCATTTTTCTTCTGTATCTATTAGTCTTATGATTAGCTTTGTTGCAAGCATGACACTGACCATTAGAGATTATAGCATTGCATCTAGGAGGCCTAAATGAATTTTGATTCATCTTTCTTTTGCATTCAATAGCCTTGTGACCAAATTTATTAGAAGCATAGAAGATACCATTAAAAGTTTGAGGATACCTGATAGGAGTAGTTTGTTTAGGTGCATGCTTTCTAAAATTCTTCTTATTCTTCCTTTGTCTCTAGATGAGTGAATTCATCTTCTCTTATATCCCTAGAGGCATTCTTCTTAGGATCTTCAGTGCAAGTCTCTTCCTTCTTTGTTTTAGTCTTTCCTTTTGATTTGAAGTTATCATATAAATTAGTAGAAGCACTAATTATATGACTTTTCTCTTTTTCAAAACCAAGGCCTAGCTTTTCTTTTGCTAGATTTTGAGAGTTAATTATCTCATCAAGAATTTCAAATCCTCCTTTTAGTTTTAGTCCCTTGTCAATTTGTTCTTTTGCCTTTTCTAGTTCTTTCCTCAGAGTGACAGCTTCTTCCTCAAGTTTTGAACATTCAACATCTTTCTCATTGATCTTGATATTTAAACAGTCTTCAATTCTCTTGCCTTCTTCAACCATGACTTTTAAATTATAGATCATATCTTCTACCTCCTTAAGCTTGATGTCACCTTCTTTATCTCCTTTTATCTGAGCTTTCAATTTTCCAATTTCTTCTTTTGATTTTTTCTTCAATTTGTCAATTGTCTCATTTGCTTTCTCAAGCATATCTTCATATTCTATGTTTAGTTCTTTTGCTTCACCTAGATCATCAAGGGTTGACTTGAGCTCCCCTTCAAGGTCCACTTCACATGCAATTGGATCAAAGTCCCAACCTTCAGGTTCCATTGCTTCAAATTCTAGTTCAGGAATGAATACATCATTATTCATAGCTACAGATTCCATGTGTTCAAGTACAAGATCTACCTTAGCTGTTAGGCTCCTCAAAGGCACTTGGCTCTGATATAAATTGTTGAACATAATGAAGTGCTGAGAGGAGGGGGTGAATCAACACACACTAAAACATAAACAAATATTTGTATATAAAGACTAAATAACTTAGGGAACATAAAGTAAATCATACAACACAAGAATCAACATTAGAACACTGGGATTTTTACATGGAAAACCCAAAATAGGGAAAAACCACGGTGAGTGTTAACTCACAATATAATGCTCACCACTATATAAATGTTTACAACATTGTTTTAGGGCTACAACCCAAGGAAGCTACTACTCCCTGAAATAAGATGCCTGCTACAAGGAATTATAATGGTAAACAACACTATGAACTACTATGAAGAAAGCTTCTAGCTCATACTGAAATGCATTCCTCTTTTCTGCACAATTACTCCATCATACTAATTCTACACACTTCATATTTCTTATTCTGCTCTGTCATATTCACACACACTTCTTACACATCACAAATGAATTTGATCTTCTATAAATATCCTCCACAACACTTCAAAACATTGACTAGGTTGGCATCATAAGCACCATTAGATGAAACATGTAACTCTTCAAAGGTCAACTTCAATACATATAATATGTTAAGAAATCTTGTTGCAGAGCTTAAGGATTCATGAAAGGATTCAAGGAACATCATTTCACATCTTCCAAAGTGAAGACAATTGATCAAGTTCTACCACATATAACAAAAACTAGTCTGTCGGCCCAAACTGTACAAACACTGCTAACTGTTTATCTTCATACCATCAGGGAGAAGCCAAAAACATCATGGGGACCAAGAATTCAACATTATACCATCTCAACATCATTCAACTACCTGTCTACTAAAGTATCAGATCAATATATAGATTTGCAAGACAAGAGATATAATGAACTGGTGGAAACCGAGTATTCCGGACTAACTATGATACTTCACAATTTAGGATATGGCATTGCCGTACATCAAAAACCATGAAACCATTAGAGATGAAATTAAACATCATTACATGCATACTCCTAGGTCTACACATCCTCATCTATCATTTCCATAGAAAAGCAAAAGCTAGACTAAGGTATACTAGAGTCTGGGGAACAAGGATATACAATTCTTCATTGACTGACTTACATATCTTGTGCGGTACCAGAAACAAGAGATATTTGCATGCGGTTCAAACCTGAGGTATATTGGAGCATGCAAAACCTCCACACAATCTTTTATGGCTGATCTATATGTATTTCATCTTCCACAAATACTCAAACATGTGTTCTGAGGCTTTCTGAATAGTCTGTATTACTTCTGTTACTTGAATGCTAACCTTGCGGACCACCAGACCACTTGAAGCTTCAATAGAGCATACCTTATACATCCCTGAGCCTATCCTCAAAACTGCATGACCAAACAATTTCTTCTGGAGGAATGCCGAGCATTCCAATAGGTCTCCACCATTACTTTGCCCTATCTAAGTAGTAACTGGTACTCTGTCACTTGTAACTTTTTCTACTAAAGGTGTGGTGACTTAAAATCTTGAATATATCATGCTAATATTGGGATGAACTTATCTTCTAAAATACAAGATTAAATCTTTCTCTACAGAGAAATGTGGACCAAACATTGTGACTCTGCCTTAGGATATGCACTGTGAATGCCTTAGTCAAATTTTTGCTATTTATTACTAAGTGTGGTACTCCAAGATGATGAGATATACATGTAGGAATACAAAAAACATGTTAGAACATAAGTTTTTACCTCCACATCATGCTTATACACGACTGATCACCTCATCATACTTAGAAAATTTTCTCTTCTTCCATACTAGTGGTCTTCTAGACTGACTTGCCTTAGACATGCTGGCCCCTTGACTTCAACTAAGCGAAACCGTCTCTCTCAATCTTCTATTATCCATCAACCTGAGCACCTATGCTAAACCATATCTCTCAATTCTTCCACTATCTATCAACTTCTCCAACTGTTAAACTTTGTACAAGTTTGTCCTTGTATTGCCATATACTATGTTGAGATCGATGACAACACATATTGCCAACAATTAATTTGATGGACCATGATTTCCATTAGACCAAAACCCATAGGTATTAATCTCCACTACAATCTCCAAAGTTAGGATCCATGAGAGGGGGTTAACCCATGTCGCAAAACATCACAGGGAGCGCTGGACACACATGCCAACAATCTCCCCCCAACATTACATGGGGAGTTTCGAACTTGAGACTAGTGGCTCTGATACCAATTTGATGGACCATGATTGTTGTTAGACCAAAACCTGCAGGCATTAATCTCTGCTACAATCTCTAGTGTTAGGATCTACGAGAGGGGGTTAACCCATGTCATGAAACATCATGGGGAGCGCTGGACGCACATGCCAACAGAGCACATTTTGTGGAAACTAAAACATGCTTGTGTTTTAGGTTCTACAAAACATGAGCGCATTTTGTGGAACCTAAAATGTGCTTGTGTTTTAGGTTTCAAAAAACATGAGCACATTTTGTGGAAACTAAAACACACTCGTGTTTTAGGTTCCACAAAACACAAGCGCATTTTGTGGAACCTAAAACATGCTCATGTTTTAGGTTCCACAAAAAAAATAGTTCTATAATGTAAAAATATATATTTTAAATGTTTAAATACTTTATATATAATTAATTAATGTTTATTTGAATATAATATAATGTTATGTATGTATGTATGTATGTATGTATAGAAACACTATAAAGAATGTATTCATGTATGTATGTTTTGTTGAACATAAAATGTGATCATGTTTTGTGTTCATGTAAAACATGTTTTTTGTTTAGGATTGTAAGAAGACTAAGTATCATATTTAAGGTTGAGCATGAGGTGACCTCATCTCAATTGATCTTTACCCATACCCAACCATAGCAAATCTAGTAGAGCTAATTATTGACCCCAACTTCTCCACCACTTGTAATGAATCAAGATTTAGATAAAGACCCAGAAGGAACTAGAGTAGAGACACTAACTAGGAGGTGCAAGGATGTGATCAATGCAAGGATAAGAGGTGGTCAAGCACCTATGGTTTTCTATGAGGATGTGGTTGAGCATCTATGGTTTATGATCATGGCACCATGTTTTCCAAAAGGACCTAAACTTCTCTTAGAAGGGCACAAGAAATAGTGGAATTGAAATCATAAGAGGGAGGGGATCTCCCTCAACCAGAGAAGCCCTAATATCTATAATGGTGTAGATACCCCCTCTTTATAATAAGATAAGTTCACAAAGGGGTAAAATCCTTTAAGAAAGCAATAGAAAGCTTGACCCATAGAAAAGAATGCTAGAGAGAGGAATGTAAATCAAGAATGTTGTGCTCCCTCAGCTACTATAGATGGATTAATGCTCGATTTAGAGTTAAAGAGACCTAAAGGGGATAGAGATTCCAAAGAACATAGGGAGAGTAAAGAATCAACCTATCTATAGTAGGGAGAAATATAGAGGTAGGGACATTAATTATGCATTGGTAAAAAACTTAAAGAAAATGATAAAACCATTCTCTCAACTGTCAAGTAGGATATCCAAAGTGTCAAAGTTACTAGCCTCACCATCTTCTCATTCACATAGTCATCACCAATGAGATAGGAGACCAAGATGAGTACAACAATGGACAAAAGGAGAAATGTTCCAAATACTTTGCAGTACACAAATTTTATGGAAGTATACTCATGGTGTACTCCTTGTATCCAAGTTCATGACCCTTCTCATTGTCCTAAAGGTGTCATTCCATGATGAAGCAGATGAGAGTGGAAATTCTATTTAGGAAGATGATAAAAAAGGTGACCTATCCAAACTATGGTATAATCATTGGGATGATGACACTTAGGTTTCTGCTATGGATGAAAAAGAGGAATTGCCCCTATATTTATAAAGTTAGTTGAATTGATTTATCCTAGTTCAAGGCTTATGTATATTCAAAACAAATATGGACTACACAAAAATACTAATGCTAAGCCTAGTCCAGAAGGTCTCATACTTCTTAATGAGATGATTGCTTAGTTACACTCTACTTATGAGTCTAGGCATAAGAAAGTTAGAAAACCCTCAAATGGATAGACTAGAATAATAATGAGTCTGTATCTCTATTTTTATTTCTCTTTCCATCTCGCTATCTCTCTCCCTCTCTATCTCCATCTCTCTCCCTCTCCCTCTCTCTATCCCTCCCTCTTGATCTCTGTATCTCCCTCTTAATCTCTATCTCTCTCTCTCTCTCCCCCTCTCCCACCCTCACTTTACCTTCCTCTTCCTTATTAAAATCTAAGTTCCCTAAATGTGAACCCAAAACCTTAAACATCAACACTAAAGCATTAAAAAAACCCCTCTCTATATCTCCCTCTATCTCTCTGTCATGGTTGTTCTATTATTTTTTCATTCTAGTTATTTATTTAGTTTCATTACTATGTCAAAGTGGTGATAATTTGTATAGATAAAGTAACTTTTGACATCTCTTCTTGTAGGATTAAGTTGAAAATTGTTTTGTATTTCCCTTCATGAAGAAAGGCTAGTTATATTTTTCTTATCCATTTTGAAATAATGAGTTTGATAAGATGGCTTATCTATTTATTTCTTTTTTGAGAGAAATATGAGCCTAATTAGATGGCTATGAAGTTCACATACATACTTCATCAATATATCATCTTATTTCATATATCCTTTCCCATTTGAATAACTCTTCTACAAAATTCACTAGTGCACACTTTGACTTTGTTTTTAATTATTACATTACCACTCAATATACCTATATTCTTTGCTAACATAAGATAGAATTTATCCTTCACTTTTCTTTTCACACAACCATATCACTACCATCTTTGACATCCTCTTTACATGAGAAGAGAGTGATTTTTCAAATTCTCCTTTGCTTAACTAGATTTTTTGGAAGAGCAGGAGTAATTCAATCCATACCATCAATAAGGGTGTAGCACATATTGAATGTTTTGTTTTGAGTCCAACTCATTCACTTTTTGTGATGAGAAGATTTAGAATATCATATATTTTTGTGAAACAAACATGAAAGGAAAATCCTTCTAGACAAGCCCTCTCATTTTCTTTCTTCCACTTTTCACCCACATTGTCTTCTCATTTTATTGTGGTACTTATGATACTCTTGAATATGTCTAGACCAATAACACAATAGGGACAATGTCCCTTAGACCTAGCTATCCCTCCTTCATTCAACTGGTACATCCTTTCTAATCCATTAGCACCTATCTCAAATAGGTATGATTATAAAGATGTTAACTCGAATGGTGGACAACAATGACTGCATAACTTCATCACTTCTAATAACCTAGTTTTGAACCAAGATACTATGATTCAACCAAACCTAGGTCATATTAGATAACTCAAGTGCTCATCTAATAAAAAAATCCATCATTAGGGTCATCCCATCATAAACTATAAAGACACTACCACTTGAATCGACAATGAGGTAAGACTCTTAGAGAAAGACCTAGAAGAATCTTGTATAGCATGAGAGGATCCCCATATAGATTATCAACATGAATGAGATGAAGTATGCTAAGGGATACTAGAAATATTCCTTGAGGAAAAACCCAACATTGCTACTCAACCCTCACTTACTAAACAAAACCCACCCCATGATGGAGAAATAAAAAACATAGGAGATGCTACCTTGGAAGATCTCATAGCCCCCATGTTCTAATAGATCAGAATCCTTAAAGCTAGGATCCTTGAAGAGGGAGGTGGGGAGATAGAGAGGGAAACATATATAGATAGAGATAGAGATGGGGAGAGAATGGGAGAGAGAGGGGGAGATTAGGAGATAGAGATAAAGAGAGGGAGGTAGGCAGGCAGGGAGGGAGAGATAGATAGGGATGGAAGGAGATATGGAGAGGGACTAATATAGAGAGATGGATGATAGATACATTGAGAGAGAGATGGGGTGAGATAGAGAGATATAGATAGAGGGGAGACATAGGGGATATTGAGGGATATAGATAGAAAGTGGGAGAGAGGAGGGAGATTGAGGGATATGGATAGAGAGGGGTGAGAGAGAGAGAGAGGAAAAAGAGATACAGGATAAAGACATTGAGAGAGAGGGGGAGACAAGGGGATATTGAGGGTTATAGATAGAGAGTGGGAGAGAGGGGAGATTTAGGGATATGGATAGAGAGGGAGAGATAGAGAATGGGAGAGTGACAATGAGAGATAGATATAGAGAGAGAGGGAGAGATACAAAATGTGGAAGCATAGACAAGGCACTAAATTGTTTGACATAATGACTCAAAGAAATGTTTTCTCATGGAATGTCCTAATTGTAGGATATTAATGAAATGGGATCTAAGAAATTTTATATATTACTCCTAGAATGAACATAAGTGTGGGCTAGCATGCCTAGACCCCAACTAAATTGGTGGTTATATATTCAAGGTTTAGGTCTAGGTTTGGACTGTCTAGTGCACATGGTCTTATGTTCAAGGTTTGGTGTCCATGGTTCAGGATCTTAGGTTCAAGGTGTAGGGTCATGCATTAAAGGTTTGATGTACAAGTTCAAAGGGTCTAGTGTTCAATATCTTATGTCTAGGATCATGGTTTCAGGAATTAATGTCAAGGGTCTTCAATTCAAGGTTTACGATCAAGGGTCTAAGGTCTAGGGTTCAACGTTTGAGGTCCAAGTTATAAGTGTCTAGAGTCTTGGGGTTTAGTTCCAAGGTCTAAGTCATGGGTTCAACATTTGAGATCCAAGTTCAAAGGGTCTAGTGTCCATAGTCATATTTTTAGGGTCATGGATTTATAATTTAGTGTAAGGGTCTTGGTTTCAAGATTCAAGGGTTCAAGGTAAAGGTTTCTTGGTCTAGGGTCCACAATCAATGGTTATTGAATACAATTTATATGATTTCAAGTATAGCTTCCAAGTTCTAGGGTCCAATGGTAAAATGCAAGGTCTAGAGTTTAAGGTTTGAAGTTGAAGTTTGAAGTTTTTAGTATCTAGGGTTCTAGGTTTGGGTTTAGTGCCCATGGTCTTGGGTTGAAGGTTTTGGATTTTGGGTTAAGCATCCAAGGTCTTGGGCTCAAGGTTTAGATTTTAGGGTTTTCAATTTTGGGTTATGGATCCAAGGTCTTGGATTCAATATTTAGTGCCCAAGGTTCAAAGTACAAGGTAAAGATTTCTTGGTCTACAATCCACAATCCATGGTTTCAGGGTTTAGGATTTAGTGTATGGAGTTCATGTTCTACATTCTAGGGTCTTAAGTCTATGGTCTAGGGTATAGAATCAAAGTTTCAAGGTCCATGGTTCAATGGTCTAAGGTCTAGAGTTCTAGGGATCATTAATCAAGGGTCCAAGGTCCATGGTCCAATGCCTAGAAAGAGAGAAAGAAACAAAGAAAAATATAAAGAAGGAAAAAATAAAGAGAGAAAGATAGTGATGAAGATAAACATTATAAAAAAAGGAAAGATGTAGACAAAAATATAGAGAAAGATAAAAGTAAAAGAAATATATGAAGAAATAGGAAGGGGTGCATGTAAAAAAAAAATAAAGTGATAAATAAAAAGAGAATAAGAAAAAATTTAAGATAGAAATGAAGGAAAAAGACAGAGAAAGAAGGAAATAGAAAAGAATAAAATAAAGAAAATACAAAGAATGAAAAATAACAATGAGTGAAAAAAATAAAAAAAGAGATACAAAGAGAAGTTATAAAAAATAGAGTAAAGAAAGAAAAGAGGGAAGTGAGAGTAATTGAGAGAAGGAGAGAGACAAAGAAAAATAGGTAGAAAGAAACAAAGAAAAAAGACAATAAAAATGAGACAGTCTCTCTCTTT